>CM030371.1:9212812-10501474 GCA_003604175.2 Clonorchis sinensis
GAACTACGGACCTTTCGGTCAGTAAATTCTCGCCCTGACCATCCAAACATATTCCAGAGAGACATGGTTTTCGTCAGTAGCTATGTAAACACCTGCGTTTTGAAGATTTTCCAGCGCTCAAACGTGTCGGACATCAATATATGTACGCAAGCCTATGGAGGGCATTGAGCACATCATCACACGCTTGAAAGTCTGAGAACAGAAAAAAAAAATTTACAAACTTCCGGGACATTTGTCGCTGAGCAGGCGTGTTGAAAACAGACCGGCCACCCGAATCCGATGCGCCTCGTAAATCCAGCGCTACCAAAACCGTCGGTCGTTTCTGTGTATGGTGCCGTTTGAGCACCAGACGGTATGATGATTTGGTCAATCCGGAATCCCGCTTGCTTCTCTCAATTCAATGCCTTATGGACGACCCTAAGACAAGCACCGGACAAGATTCGCCAACACTCTCGTTACAACTGGAGTCAGGCTAACCACCTGTGATTGCCGTGCCCACTACGGGCCCATTTTTGAAACTGGCCATTATCACCGGTCCTCCCCGGGTGCGTGAGACAGTCTCCTTTTCCCAGATGTATGCACCTAGATCGGAAATGCGGCCCTTGAGGAGGCCATCCCCATCTTTGAACAATACGAGTGGAGGGTCATCCGGCTAAGGAGCTCAGTGGCGCTTGGTAGAACACACGCAGCCACAAACCTTCGAGGCTGTAAGGAATCCCATGCTCACATCCCAGATTTCCACTGTAATTTTGGAATTCAGACGAGTGGAGCGGCGCATGGCCACGAAGATCGTTGTCCCAAGTGCTCAGCCCAGTGGACAAGACGTCCTTCTACATTCCGAGTGGTCTCAGCACTTTCATTATTCAAGGTTTCACTCACCAGCGGTTTCCGGAAGCCGGTTACACGAAGCAACCGAGATAATCTTTGGGCATTACCAGCCTTCCGAGCCTCTTCAATTCCCTTGGCCCTTTTGTATCCGCCAAGCTTTACGGTAGGCGCGCACGCTCGTTTTCACTTGACGACTGATAATTCATCGGGCTGAATTATGTTCGGACATGACGGAAACATTTCTACGGGATTCAAGTAACGTCACCGTTCTTTCTGAGATCCAGTGCTTTAGCGGACATAGGATCACCGTGTCAGAGACGAAACTCCTGGCAGCGTGTGAAGATGTGGAGAAGTCGGGAAAGAGTCCAGATGATTCCGATAAATTTGTCTGTCCTCGGAATCTGCCAGTCTTTCAGTTGCTAAGCAATTTAGCCACCCCCTATGCGACTCTGGAAAACGAAGAGAGAAACAACTCCAGATGGAAAAATGGCCAGAATCCACATAAGTGTTCCAGGAGGTGCACCAGTCAGTTATTGATCCGCGCCATCGGTAACTGATAGTGATGTGACCAAGTTGATTTCTTAGCTGGCACGCTGCTGGAGGACACCATGTTATTGGACGAATTCAGTTAGTCCGGAAGGCGATACTGCATAAAAACAGCTACAATGAGCACATAGCTGAAGCATATCGACCACTCAACTGAGTCTGAGACGCGCTAAGCCTGCTCACTTGTGCTTTCAGATCTCAGGAAACCATCTCCATATCCGAGCTTTTGGCCCGCCGTAACAGGGTATCCAAGGTGTCACAAAACTTGCCTTTGGTGTTCTCAGAGCTACGTCGGTTGGGGCAGACACAACAAACAGGTAGCAACCAGATTTTCGCCCACGATGCTCCCTCACGTTGTCAGACGAATCACGTAAAGGCGATTATCAACCGACGTCAAGACAAGGAAGACTCCCTCCGTCCGGTAACTTAGGATAACACCGACAATAATGCACATCCTGCCGTGGCATCCTCTGGATCGTCCGATGTGGGCAACTGGAAGCGAGTAAAAGGCGGCAGGGTAGTTGGCTCAACCACTGCCCTCGCATCCTGGGTTTTTGTCTCTGATACACATCATACATCAATGTGAATCGAGTCCAGTATGAGAGCAGAAGCAGCTTGTTGTCCTGCTTGCTTCAGAGCGAGAACACTGGAAGCAGCTAAATAGGCTGGGTGTCAGGGCTTGAAGGTTGCTTTCGACATACCTGAGGCTGTCGGCGCCAGCTGACGTGTAGATCTTGCAGCCAAAACCGATGCAGGACAAACGGGCTTGTCCGGCCTAACAAATGGGCCTACAAGGCGAGAGTTAGTAATAAGGTGAGGAGAGAATGGATGGAAAACATGTGACACCTAGATGAGGGAGGCCTGAGCAGTAGCCTGCTTTCGTTTACCCACCCTGTTCTATGCAGAATGTAAGGCGACACGGCTGATGGCTCCACACGACGGCCGGTGTGACATGAGAGTATTGTTATTCGTGAGTTTCATGGTTGTAAGCGGGCTAGCATACGGCCAGGGCACCCAGACATTGAAGGGGAGACAATTAGCGTCCCCAACCATAGCTCTTGACTCAAAAGCTACAGCTCAAAAGCTCGAAAGCAAGACAGTGGCGTTTGGTGAAAAGGAAAAGTTGCCACTTAACCTAGAAGACCAGGAGATTGCGTTTGCCATCGGATGGATAGAAACATCAGCGCCTACACCGACGCTTCCCTTCAGCACAACCACAAGTTGTAACTGCATTTAAGGCCTCAGGGTTAACAGAAGGGATGCTTTAGGTGAACTTTGTGCTAGCCTATCACAAGTCTTTTGAGTTACATACATCTCCAAGCGCCCAGGCGAAAAATCTGGAAACTGATAGCACGAACGCAACTGAAACTGACTAGCCAATGCTTTCAGTGCCTCCAGCCAAGCGTACAACCATGCTCACCTGGGTACCCACGCCGTTGTTTGGAATAGTTTGCAGGAGACAGCACTGGTCTTGGTAGACGATGTTTGGACATGCGCAAAGCCTCTGGAACATCGATAGTCTAACCACGTAGACCACGTCACGCCGCGACAATACTATGTTGCCGTAGACCGACACACGCAATCCTTGAGACCCAGTGGTGCTCTTTTGACGCTGAAAGTGGCGCTAATTAGCAAGCGTGATTCGAGCCTGTGAGATTCTTGCACTGACCCCATCAGGCAGACTTGCGTCATAATACAACTTCCGAGGTATTTAAAATTCGCCATAAACTCCCGTGTTTCTCCTGGAATCCCAAGGGACATGTTTAGACAATGTGTTGAGCAGACCAACTGGCTGGTAAGAGGCTGCGAATGTCGCAAGGACAGCTCTCATGTAGCATACGGTGTCTGCCAGTTTGACTGGTTTATATGTATACATATATGTATACATATATGTATACATATATGTATACATATATGTATACATATATGTATACATATATGTATACATATATGTATACATATATGTATACATATATGTATACATATATGTATACATATATGTATACATATAAATATACTTATAAGTATTGGTGATGTACAACCTTGCTTACCGGGCTCCGGCTCATGGGCTTTGTTTCTGTTTTTCATCCGCAGAAATTGTCGTGAGCACCTGCCTTCGGAGAATCACTGTCCCCTGGTGCTTCCATATCGTGCATACTACACTCAGTATGGCTCAATGGGCCAAGGAGGCACACAAACCGTCATGTCAGGGTGAGGTTCGGTCGTTTCGTGGCGGGACGATGTCATACAAGTATGCCACATCAACAATGCTTTTTTCAGCGGCTATTTGAACACTAGTGTTTCCAAGACCTTACAGCGTGGTGGGCGGGATCTCAAACACACTAATACACCGCTCGTAGATAGGCACTGCTACGGCCGGGAAGCCTATCCCATACAAGATTGGCCAAAAGTCGGACCACTCACGAGGCGGCAACAAGCCGAGCTCTGATTCGTCAAAGGTCTGGAATCACCAGCCAATCATGACCCAGTATTTACTGAGTATCGGTTGCCAGTGAATGATTTCTAGTAGCTCGGCAGGACTCCGCAAGCACACTCGACAACCCGTACTGAACTGCAGCCCATGAACATTGCTATTTTCCATACTCAAAAGCATCTCCTTTCTCCCTATCAATATCGGTCATGTTATTGTACAAAGTAGTTTTAATAAAGTATACAAGCCCCTGATTCCTGAACTCGAAGGGAAGTTGCGTCTTTTGCTTTCATACGTCGTTCCTCAACTTCTCACTGCAGTTGCCGCGGGAGTTATTGACGTAATTGATGCTATGCTGGAATTGGATCCGTACAACACACCTAAGGGAGCCATGATTAAATGGACAGCGAATTCCGCTGAAGCCAATCCACAGAAATTGCTTTCAGGGTTAAGCCGGCTGATCGCACGTCATCATAACTTCTGAGACACATGCAATATCTGGCAAGTCTGTCGAGGACACGCTTTTGGCTAACGTGGATGCATCATCTTCCTTTGAGCACACACACCAAGCACTATCTACCCAATCTAATGTCCCGCTATCGTGGTTCGTGGGGGAAAACGCAAATGGACCAGCCCGCAGCCACTATTAAAAAGGTAGTTACCACATCAAAACAGACAACCATGTCGCTCAAATCTCGATCAGTTTCCCATGAACCGCGCTCTCCCTCACGGAATCATAGCGGCTTCTGTTTTTACCATACCAAGTTCAAAGATGAGGCCCAGCGTTGTGCACATTCGTGCGCCTACCTCTCCTCTTAATCAGAGGAACCCACTGGCCGGTCAGTATTGGCGACTGAAGCCACTTATTTTCACCCGGTCGTCTCTACCTCTGTGCAGACCTGGGTGACGGAATGCTATTCCTCCTCTATATCCGTGCAGAACTCAGCCTTATTCTTGGCGCATCCTTTAAAAGCGATTGCTCTGATCCAGCGACTATGTTAAATAAAGCCAAAGGCATTCGCACAACTACCTTTGATCATACTTCACTTATACCTAGCCTTAAACTTCGCCATCCATTAACCTGAATTTTCATTCTCGCCGAGGTCAAACTCCGCATCATTGGCCCTAATTTTCTCACCAAGTTTTCCCTAAACTTTGATATCAAAAGACAGAAGCTCATGGATTCCCTGGCGTCAGTTTCCGTTCCATTGATTCTCGGCTACGCCTCATCATGCCCACTCGGTATACACGTCGCCGCATTCAACTATTCTGGTCTTCGGCAAGTTGCTTCAAGGCTATATCAGTCTGCTTAACCCGTCTTTTTCGGTGTCAGGTGCGCCATACCACATAACGACCACCGGTTCTCCAATTCCTCCTAGCCATCGACGACTATACCCCAGGAAGCTGCCTATCGCCAAATCCGAGTTTGTTACAAACTGCAACTCGGAATAATTCGACCGTCAAATTTTTGTTGAGCTTATCTTCCAAATTTGGTTTCTAGAAAACCCACTGGTGGCTGTCAACCATGCGAAACAGCAGAGCACTCAAATACTGTAGCGTCCGTGACCGTTACCTAGCGCTATGTATTCATGATTTTGCGCCAAATTTGCAGAGTAGAACGGTTTTCTCTAAAATTGGGTTTGCACGTGTGCATTACCATATACCAGTTGTCCCCGACGACATTGTCGAAGCAGCGAATGTCACACAATTCAGTCTATTCGAATTCACTCGCATTTCTTTCGGTCTGCGGAGCGACGCTCGGTCGTCCAAACGCTTCCAGCCGCGTGGTTTAGACTGCATTTTCGTCTACATTGACGATGTCTTGGTAGCAAGCAAAAGTATCGAAGAATACGTTTTACCCTTAAAAGTTGTCTTTGAACGTTTTCAACGATATGGCATTACTATTAACCCAGGGTAGTGTGTTTTTGCAACAGACTAGCTTGATTTCCTCGGTCATCGTCTAAAACCCGAAGGAATCCAGTCGCTGCGAGAAAAGCCCACTGCCACTTCCGACTGTTCCTTACTCCAATCGCATTGTTCAACCTGCGCGTCAGCACTAAGGTCATGGCGTACAAAGTCGCCATGCCAACTAAATTTCTGTATGGTATAACCTTTCAGGTTTTGCTGCGTAGCAAGAAATGTGAACTGCTCCGACGGACTGCCAGAAGCATATAATAATTCCACAATTCTTCCGCAAACAGCTTCGGAATCAATGGTCAGATCAAATCCCGAGCAGTGAAATTACCAACGCACCTTGAAGCATTAATATCCACTTTGGAATGAGCACATAAAGCGAACAACGAATAACTGAATCCCAAAGCAACTAGCTTACGGCCGCTCACTAGAAGCACACTCAAATTATTTTCGCCGAGACTATAGGGTTTTCGAAGTCGTGACGTTTACGGGGAGTTGGGCTAATCCATTCGCACTTGTAGGTGCTATGCTGTTTAAGTGAGTGAAATTTCAAGGTCACGGACCACCACCGATTCGCATTTTGTTACCGGCTTACGATTGATAAAGCAGGAAGTCGCACTTTTATTATTTTGGCGTTCTCTAAGAATGAAAATAACATCCAAAGAATTTTCAACGCAACTTCCATCCAGAAAAATCGATCATTGACGTTTGTTTGCTTTATACTCCCAGATTTAACAAACGCGATCATTTTGCTCAACAAATTTCGTCACAACACTTTTTCTTATGGAGCTCATCGTTCATTAAGTACAACATTGTCAGAAAAAAGCAGGAATTGTGCAGTGGAGATTCGAGGGCCATTTCTGCGGATAACTGCCCTTCCCTACTAGTCTGTGGAAAATACAGCGTCAGGAGGCAACCTTAGGTAAATTACCAACACAGTGGTATCATTTCTCTTAGGAATATGATTCAGCGTAGGTGGAATACGTCATAAAGTGATCATCATGATACCAGCAGCCATTGTTACTCACCTCGACTAATTAGCGTAACTGCTAAGCCCGTGTCTATGTGTGACGCTGATTACAAAACCTCGCCTATACACGGCAAACTAACTCAATGGCCGACGACGGCCTTTCGTACTCATAACTGTGCGCGTTTTCAATCATGTCGAATGCTGACTGTAACTGTTAGGCCCGCGTCTATGTTCGGCGCTCCTATTGAGGCCTCACCTATTCGCGGCAACCTAATCCAATGACCAACGCCTGTCTCGCATACTCATACCTGTAGGTAAGTTCGCGCTCTAAACACTGATCCATCCCGCCTGTCATACTCAGAACTGTGCTTGAATTCGCCTAACTTGGCTACTTGTCGTACCTGCTAGGCCCGTGTCCATGTGCGGCGTTGATTATGAAGCAGTGATTAGGTGCGGCAACTTGATCCGTCATACTCATAACCCTACGCGTTGTCGTTTATCTCTGCTACTTAAAATAAACACCAGGCCAGTATTTATTGAACCGACGATAACGAGGCCTTAACTACGCACACGAACCTAATCTAACGGAGAACGACGGAGGTCATGCTTACAACTGCACAACTGCGATACCACCTACCTTGGCTTCTTTTTGTAACCGCTAAGCCAGTGCCTATATGCGACGCTGGTTATTCGACCTCACTTATGTTACCCCAATCCAACGGCCAACTACGACCCATCATACCCGAAACTGCGTGCGCTGTCGCTTGTTTCTGCTACTTATAGTAAACACCAGGCCAGCGTCTATCCGAGCCGAAAAAATGAGACCTCAATTACGCGTGGTATCCCAATCCAGCGCCCAACGTGGGTCCATCATATTCGTACCTGTGGTCGATATCGCCTATCTTGGCTATTAATCGTAATTGCTAGGCCTGTGTCTGTGTGCAACATCGAATATGAGACCTCATCTAAACTCAGCAGCCTAACCCGATGGTCAACGACGGCCGCCAAGCTCGTAGCCCTACTCGATGTTGCCTACCCTGGCTGCCTATAGCAACTGAAGGGCCCGTACACATGCTCGTAACTGACTAATACCCCAACTATGAATAATAGATTAATCCAACGACCAACGGCGGGCCCTCATATCCATACACGTCATCCGTCGCGGCTCAGCGTGATGCATGCGTGAGGGAGGGTGAGGAATTTTTTAGTTGTCCTCTACATTCGTCTCCTCCAGTATTGAATTTGAAACGCTTCTGACGTCTTGAGCAATTATTGCATCACATACATCAGCACAAACTGGAAATGGAGCGGCCATGGGCGACTAGTGCAGATAAAAAATTTTCACCGTGGCAGCGGGCATCCCGCCAGACGGTGTCACGTTATTAGTCACAGCTGGTAAGTTTCGTGGTTTTGTTGTAGCAAACAGCACAGGATATATCGAGTGCCTTGCGGAGAAACTATTTCCTTCTGTATAATAATTATTTAACAGTGCCATGAGATTGACTGGCGGGTTTATGGGCAAAAAGTCCACAGTATCACAGTGCGCTCAGTGTTTTGGTGTTTTGGCAAAAATCAGTGGATTGCGATGGTCTTGAGGGTGCCCATGAGGAGCCGGGTCGGGACGAAGTAGAGACATTGTGACTTATGGCTAAGCCACCGAAATAAGCATGATGGCTGCGGCACCGTTATCGCATGGTCGTGCTTGGGTTGGTAGACGGCCCTATATGTAAGACTCCCGAGTGAATCACGGTTCGTAGGATAATTGGATAGTGGTGAAGGAATAGTTACAAAGTAAGACTAGTATGGAGCGGGGGTTTTATGGGCTCATTGGAGGCGTGGCGTAATACATTGTTGCCATAAGGACGGGGCGATGAAGCAGCCGCATCAAGATTGGGGACTCCGAGTGGGGGAAAGGGGCTAAAAATCTACTAGATGGTGCAAGTGTATAAGTGGACTTCTAAGAGTGGATAGAATTTCTAGCTACCGCAGTGTGGCCGCACAATTTCACTTTTAAAACGCTGATAAACATTCAAATGGAGATAGTATAGAATGACGATATGTAACCGAGATGAACGGGTTTGGCTATACGTGAATATGAGGGGCGTACACTGGCTAGATGGTGCATCACTGAATCACCGCCGGTTGGATAATCGTCAATGAAACTTGATTAAAAAGGCAGAAGAGTGAGTGGACCATTCATAAAATAGTGATTAAGGCATACAAACCTTCGCATCTAGCCAGGCTGAGTGGATGGTTATCTGGTAGGCCTTTGTTTAGGTATGATTATCGTATATTGGAGCTTGCTAGCATAACTGTGGCTTAGAAAGCCATCACAGACAGTTTTCGGAAGGACTCCGTCATGCTCATTCAGAAAGTGGATGATGAAGCACTAGAGGACGACCAGTTACCAGTTATGTGCTACGGGGTACAGTAGCATATTGATTGGGGGCATGAATGGCTTCCTGATTTACCTGCTGCGCAGAATGAAGTGCTTACCAGTTTGGGAATTTGGTTGAGCCAGAGGAATTATTAATTTACCACTTTTCAGGGGGCGTGTTCTTACCATGTGTTGAGTAAATGCTAACCTCGTGTACAATACTCCTAAATGTCCCAAACCGTTGATAGTTTAATGCAAGTTTTTGTGGGCTTTAAAAATCTGAACTACGTATTCTTTTTGCGCAATCGAGCTCAGCCACCTGCATGTGACTAGGTCACAAAATAGCTCAACGACTAGTAAGCCCAAATATACACGCAAAACAAGCAACACCTGCGGATGCATTTGCACCAATTTAAGAGAGCTAGAGTTGGATTGATGGAAGGAACCAACAATATACTTGATAATGAAGAAGGGGGATTTGTATTTTGCCAAAGCACTCCAATTTCTAACTACCGCGGGTGCCCGGGGGAACTCGCGAGCGCCATAGCAAAGCTTTCGAGACACCCATGGAAATAAACAACGGATTGTGGACCAAACAAAGGGAAGAGCTCCAGCTCTACGTGAATCACCGTTGTTACAAACGTTTATCTATCGAACTAAAAGCAACCTATGGACAAAATTTTTATCTTCTTTATACTCTTTAGCCAAGTAGAGGCAAGCAAACTGGTGAAAACTAAAGAAGCCTGACTAAATTCCAGAAGCCTGTAGACATTGATTTCCATTGCCGTTGAACAGGCTCACGTGGCGCTGGTTTACTTCAACTACCCCAACTTTCATTGAGGTTCTACTTGTCTTACTGCCACAAAAATTATTTAGGGATGTGCAATAGCGGAAAACTGAGGAACTAGGATGGATAAATGGTTTATCCGCGGAACAGTTGAAGATGGGATGATCAACGCTGCAGAAAAGAATTCACCACCCGCCATGCACATTTGAGACATAGGGAACTTTACGTAAGGTGGAATGGTAGCGTATCCTTACGAAGGACGGGAGACGATGGAATACTGGCAACTACTGCCCAGTGGAAATGATTATGACTGCTGTCTTGCCCGATCGACTAGCCTAATTAACAGCGAAGGAAAGCTTTCCCTAAAAACAGTGATGATTTCAAAGCGGTCAAAATACTATTAATCTAATTTTTGCCACAAATCCCAAAAGAAGCCTGTAAACGTGATCAACCTACATGCTATCTGTTGTTGGACTTTGCTAAGGCCTTTGGCCTTTGGCAATTTGCAGCTATTTTCTTCCCAATCTGGACTGTTACTGCTCGCCTACTCTGGCCGAACACATTGTTTACCTGACCTCAACAACCCCCGGGCCGAGTTCGTTTTAACCCACTGAGTCTATCGTTTGAATTTAAACGTCTCGCTTTTCGCTGCAATTTCACTTTGCCCGCTGCGCGAGATCAACTAATTTGTTTACGGCGTTCGCTTGGCTCTATGTATTAGAACTATCACCGCTTTACACCTGATGTTCCTCTAACACCAACACCAGTGATTCGGCTTAGTTGCAGTGTGAACCACATTTTTGAGACAAAACTCGCTATTTTTCTCCACTTCGGATTTTTCCATCTCTTCATCTCCACTTTTGATTCTCATTACCCGACCATTTAATCTACCCCCCAAGGCCACTCATGACCAACAGCGGTTTGTCAGTCTTAATTAATGTCACCCAGCTTCATCACTTATCTAGTCGTACTTCGTGGCTCACTGTTCTAGTTTTTTAGGTTTGCACTATTAAGACAACTTTTCACACGATAAGCGTTCTCATTGGTTGTCCTTTCCTCCCGTTTTGTTGTTTCTCTCCGCGCTTGGGTTGTAACGGCCCCATCATGCCTCAAGCGGCGTGGTCCATCTGTTAGAAGTAACCTGGAATCCAGGTTACACTTCTAATGGCGACTTGTCTGGAAGTGCCATCCTAAGACCGACAGTAACGCTACACGCTGGTTTGATGGAGTACCACAAGTTTATCCGTTACCATCTTTAGGCTGCGGTAATGTTTCACTCCAGGCAACAACTGCATGGTGTCATACTAGAAGAGGCGCGGCATTGTACTGAAACTTACGGAAGCGACGGATGGCAACAGCACCTGGATGAAAAGCAGGTAACCGGTATTGGTTAGTCAGCCGAACAACTGAACGACTAAGCAAAAGGCGTCCATTTGAAAGCGTGGCAGGCAGTTTGGCTGCACAAATACCGAAATGTTTTATCTGCACACATGCTTGTTAGTCGTGGTATACCAAGACGAATGTGGACTTCTTCTCACTTTGAATGAACAAAGCTTAGAGAAAGTTGGTGTGAAGTGGTGTGAAAAATAATACTTGACGTTTATTGCAGCTGCTATGGTGTTGTTTCTAGGACGATGTTTCGGCATAGCTAAAACCTTGGCCAACTGGTAGGGGCAATCGATGTAAATAGTTTTTTTGCTGCTATTTATATCCCTACTAAGCGAACAGTTATGGCTGTAGGACAACAAAAACCCCGGTCCGCCTTGTCTTGTTTCTTAGTTAAAGGCAATAGCTAAAATGCTGCAGGCAATGCTCCAGTCCAGTTCACAGTCTGGTCCTTCCGAGCTACCATCATCAGCAAAAAACAACCACTGGATGCTACTATTTTATCAAATGACAAGAAAACATTCATGGCATGCGGTATTCTGGAGGGACGACCTACCGCTCACTAGGAGCAAAGCGAAATTAAGTTCTTCAAAAGCTATGGGGTGTTCAAAGCAGCGAATTTCACGGGGAGTTAATTTAGTCGGGCTGCACGTTTTAGTGACTCGTTACTCATAATATTTCGTTTAAGTGGGCGAACTTCCAAGCTAACCGACCATACATTTCACGTGTGATTCCGAATTTAAGAGGTATAACAAAAAATCATCATAGCATCACTTAACTTTCCGCGATGTTCTTGAAATGTGAGACAAAATCCGCAGAATATTCAATGTAAACTCCACCCAGATGGATAGATGAATAACGTTCACACGGATTTCGCTCCTCACCCTTATCAAATTGGACGAGTTTGTTCAGCGAACTTCCACAAAACGCTGCAGTTTCGGAATCTCACCTTGCGTTCAGTATAACAATCGAAAACCACTTATTGAATTGTGCAGTGTCGTTGCGGGTGTGATCACTGTAGATGATCCCTATTCTCCGATATGCGAAACAAGACAGGAGACAATGAAAAGTTTCCAGATTTCTGCAGGCAACCTGTGCATTTCCCAATAAGGTAGCTTTCTTTTTGGAAAGCACGGTGTTTTCCTGCTGGATTACGCCGTAAATCGCAACGGCATTGCCGAAAAATAAGAACAAACTTTGCTGCTCATCATGATAACTGTATGATTTCTCTCTTACCTTGACAACTCATCGTAACCATCAGGCCCGTATATTAGTTTGGTGCTGATTTAGGTCCCAGGTATCCATGATAGCCCGATGCGATCGCCGGAGACGGCTCTTTATCATCATAACAGTATACGCTGTCATTCCTGCGCCAGAAAATTATTAGAGCACCATTAGCGAATTTTTTATTTATTTCACTGGAACAACCGTGATAGGTAATCATCCTGCTTGGTTGTCCGTAAGACACTCACTCAATGATGAATCTGGAATGAAAATTCATATAAGATTTAACCTCTCATATTTTCGGTAAGAGCGTTCAGGCTTCCTACTGTGTGCTTAGTTAGTCCCGTCGTCGATGATTAGGGGCCTTATGTGCGCTGCATTTGCGATGCGGAGATTCACTTATAATAAGCAGTACTGGATACAGCAAAGTAAAAGCTAAAAAGGGGTGTACACGAGACAGTCGTAAGATCAGGTTGTATGGATACGATTCCTAGGATTTGAGGCCCGTGTGTTTTCAAAGTTTACCAATGGATAGAGCCGTAGCAAAAGTCTAGTGAATAAGCCGGCACTTTGCGTCAGCCCTGCACATTTTGGGTACTTTGTATTCAATTTTTGCTTCCCAATACCAACACCCTGTAACTTAATAGAAACAACAGCTCCGTCGTCCTCACCACAACTTGTAACCACTACGTGGTCCACCACAGCAGCACTCTCGCCAACTAGGGGCTTCCTTCATGGCCATCCTTTTTAGCTCCCTGTTTGCGTTTGTAGACCAATTGCCTCGTGATTTTTAGTATTCGGCTGCAGCTAAAGACCTCAACATCTCAGACACGCTCAACACTTTGAAAGCCGCTTCCTATTTCAGGCCACCCTGCGGTCCTCCCCGATGTCTGTTACATTTGTTTGGACTTCATCTAACTCATCGTTTATGCCTGCTTATTACCACCCGTCTTCACCCATCATGCTTGAGCTGTCTGAATACAAAGGCAACAAAGATAAAATGTTCTGATATGATCTGACTGGATTTATTCTGGTTACTCCGCCTTATTGCCCCAGGAAGAGATATCATTACACCCACATCCAAGTAACATACTTCACTAAAATTCCACTTCTCCCGTCTCTGCGTTCTGAGTTGTCCAGTAACCTTGACACTCGAACACCCATCCTCCCAGTGAGCCTTTGACTTTGACCTAGTCGGCCTTTCAGGCAGCCATCCATCCCTGAAAGCTCGCCATCTCTTCCCGTACCATGTACTTTTCTTCCCTACCCAGGTTCCAATGACTGAAAACACCGAAGCACACCCTTCAGCTCTACGCATTCCTTTCCGCATGCTGGAATTTGTGCTCCAACTTCTGCTGTGGATTCAGACCTACTTTCTTTACCCCATTCTCTCATCGACCCCAAAAGTCTTGTACTCCACGACTGATCCTGAGCACGCCCAGTTAACCATACCCCATATACCAACACCTCAATCTCCCTGATTCTTTTAGCACTCAACTTTAAATCAGGCGATGTTGACACCTTCATAGCTAAGGCAATTGCCTTGCTATTGAAATCGTCAATGATATCAACAGAATACACAGAGGATCAAAGAAGTCCTTTTTGTCGAAAATTCGTGCCACTTGCTCGAGCTTTCTCAGGTTGTAAAATATATCCTGGAAAACCCTGCAATAAATCCGCAGGATTGATTGAGGCACAGAGAAAAAATGCTGTCTCATGTCTAAATCGCCAGAAACTCACTAGAGCCACGCAATGTAATGCCCCAGATACGATTCGTTTTGTAGAGCTTGTACCCGTTTCCCCTGGCTGTAAGCGCGCCCTACTGAGGTCACCTAATCGTGAAACATGCCACACGACAATGCACCCAGAACTTTTCTTCCTTTATTCTTTAAATTACTAATTCCTCTGGCTCAGCCAAATTCCCAAACTGGTAAGCACTTCATCTGCGCAGCAGGTAAATCAGGAAGCCATTCATGCCCCCAATCAATATGCTACTGTACCCCGTAGCACATAACTGGTAACTGGTCGTCCTCTAGTGCTTCATCATCCACTTTCTGAATGAGCATGACGGAGTCCTTCCGAAAACTGTCTGTGATGGCTTTCTAAGCCACAGTTATGCTAGCAAGCTCCAATATACGATAATCATACCTAAACAAAGGCCTACCAGATAACCATCCACTCAGCCTGGCTAGATGCGAAGGTTTGTATGCCTTAATCACTATTTTATGAATGGTCCACTCACTCTTCTGCCTTTTTAATCAAGTTTCATTGACGATTATCCAACCGGCGGTGATTCAGTGATGCACCATCTAGCCAGTGTACGCCCTCATATTCACGTATAGCCAAACCCGTTCATCTCGGTTACATATCGTCATTCTATACTATCTCCATTTGAATGTTTATCAGCGTTTTAAAAGTGAAATTGTGCGGCCACACTGCGGTAGCTAGAAATTCTATCCACTCTTAGAAGTCCACTTATACACTTGCACCATCTAGTAGATTTTTAGCCCCTTTCCCCACTCGGAGTCCCCAATCTTGATGCGGCTGCTTCATCGCCCCGTCCTTATGGCAACAATGTATTACGCCACGCCTCCAATGAGCCCATAAAACCCCCGCTCCATACTAGTCTTACTTTGTAACTATTCCTTCACCACTATCCAATTATCCTACGAACCGTGATTCACTCGGGAGTCTTACATATAGGGCCGTCTACCAACCCAAGCACGACCATGCGATAACGGTGCCGCAGCCATCATGCTTATTTCGGTGGCTTAGCCATAAGTCACAATGTCTCTACTTCGTCCCGACCCGGCTCCTCATGGGCACCCTCAAGACCATCGCAATCCACTGATTTTTGCCAAAACACCAAAACACTGAGCGCACTGTGATACTGTGGACTTTTTGCCCATAAACCCGCCAGTCAATCTCATGGCACTGTTAAATAATTATTATACAGAAGGAAATAGTTTCTCCGCAAGGCACTCGATATATCCTGTGCTGTTTGCTACAACAAAACCACGAAACTTACCAGCTGTGACTAATAACGTGACACCGTCTGGCGGGATGCCCGCTGCCACGGTGAAAATTTTTTATCTGCACTAGTCGCCCATGGCCGCTCCATTTCCAGTTTGTGCTGATGTATGTGATGCAATAATTGCTCAAGACGTCAGAAGCGTTTCAAATTCAATACTGGAGGAGACGAATGTAGAGGACAACTAAAAATTCCTCACCTCCTCACGCATGCATCACGCTGAGCCGCGACGGATGACGTGTATGGATATGAAGGACCGCCGTTGGTCGTTGGATTAATCTATTATTCATAGTTGGGGTATTAGTCAGTTACGAGCATGTGTACGGGCCCTTCAGTTGCTATAGGCAGCCAGGGTAGGCAACATCGAGTAGGGCTACGAGCTTGGCGGCCGTCGTTGACCATCGGGTTAGGCTGCTGAGTTTAGATGAGGTCTCATATTCGATGTTGCACACAGACACAGGCCTAGCAATTACGATTAATAGCCAAGATAGGCGATATCGACCACAGGTACGAATATGATGGACCCACGTTGGGCGCTGGATTGGGATACCACGCGTAATTGAGGTCTCATTTTTTCGGCTCGGATAGACGCTGGCCTGGTGTTTACTATAAGTAGCAGAAACAAGCGACAGCGCACGCAGTTTCGGGTATGATGGGTCGTAGTTGGCCGTTGGATTGGGGTAACATAAGTGAGGTCGAATAACCAGCGTCGCATATAGGCACTGGCTTAGCGGTTACAAAAAGAAGCCAAGGTAGGTGGTATCGCAGTTGTGCAGTTGTAAGCATGACCTCCGTCGTTCTCCGTTAGATTAGGTTCGTGTGCGTAGTTAAGGCCTCGTTATCGTCGGTTCAATAAATACTGGCCTGGTGTTTATTTTAAGTAGCAGAGATAAACGACAACGCGTAGGGTTATGAGTATGACGGATCAAGTTGCCGCACCTAATCACTGCTTCATAATCAACGCCGCACATGGACACGGGCCTAGCAGGTACGACAAGTAGCCAAGTTAGGCGAATTCAAGCACAGTTCTGAGTATGACAGGCGGGATGGATCAGTGTTTAGAGCGCGAACTTACCTACAGGTATGAGTATGCGAGACAGGCGTTGGTCATTGGATTAGGTTGCCGCGAATAGGTGAGGCCTCAATAGGAGCGCCGAACATAGACGCGGGCCTAACAGTTACAGTCAGCATTCGACATGATTGAAAACGCGCACAGTTATGAGTACGAAAGGCCGTCGTCGGCCATTGAGTTAGTTTGCCGTGTATAGGCGAGGTTTTGTAATCAGCGTCACACATAGACACGGGCTTAGCAGTTACGCTAATTAGTCGAGGTGAGTAACAATGGCTGCTGGTATCATGATGATCACTTTATGACGTATTCCACCTACGCTGAATCATATTCCTAAGAGAAATGATACCACTGTGTTGGTAATTTACCTAAGGTTGCCTCCTGACGCTGTATTTTCCACAGACTAGTAGGGAAGGGCAGTTATCCGCAGAAATGGCCCTCGAATCTCCACTGCACAATTCCTGCTTTTTTCTGACAATGTTGTACTTAATGAACGATGAGCTCCATAAGAAAAAGTGTTGTGACGAAATTTGTTGAGCAAAATGATCGCGTTTGTTAAATCTGGGAGTATAAAGCAAACAAACGTCAATGATCGATTTTTCTGGATGGAAGTTGCGTTGAAAATTCTTTGGATGTTATTTTCATTCTTAGAGAACGCCAAAATAATAAAAGTGCGACTTCCTGCTTTATCAATCGTAAGCCGGTAACAAAATGCGAATCGGTGGTGGTCCGTGACCTTGAAATTTCACTCACTTAAACAGCATAGCACCTACAAGTGCGAATGGATTAGCCCAACTCCCCGTAAACGTCACGACTTCGAAAACCCTATAGTCTCGGCGAAAATAATTTGAGTGTGCTTCTAGTGAGCGGCCGTAAGCTAGTTGCTTTGGGATTCAGTTATTCGTTGTTCGCTTTATGCTCATTCCAAAGTGGATATTAATGCTTCAAGGTGCGTTGGTAATTTCACTGCTCGGGATTTGATCTGACCATTGATTCCGAAGCTGTTTGCGGAAGAATTGTGGAATTATTATATGCTTCTGGCAGTCCGTCGGAGCAGTTCACATTTCTTGCTACGCAGCAAAACCTGAAAGGTTATACCATACAGAAATTTAGTTGGCATGGCGACTTTGTACGCCATGACCTTAGTGCTGACGCGCAGGTTGAACAATGCGATTGGAGTAAGGAACAGTCGGAAGTGGCAGTGGGCTTTTCTCGCAGCGACTGGATTCCTTCGGGTTTTAGACGATGACCGAGGAAATCAAGCTAGTCTGTTGCAAAAACACACTACCCTGGGTTAATAGTAATGCCATATCGTTGAAAACGTTCAAAGACAACTTTTAAGGGTAAAACGTATTCTTCGATACTTTTGCTTGCTACCAAGACATCGTCAATGTAGACGAAAATGCAGTCTAAACCACGCGGCTGGAAGCGTTTGGACGACCGAGCGTCGCTCCGCAGACCGAAAGAAATGCGAGTGAATTCGAATAGACTGAATTGTGTGACATTCGCTGCTTCGACAATGTCGTCGGGGACAACTGGTATATGGTAATGCACACGTGCAAACCCAATTTTAGAGAAAACCGTTCTACTCTGCAAATTTGGCGCAAAATCATGAATACATAGCGCTAGGTAACGGTCACGGACGCTACAGTATTTGAGTGCTCTGCTGTTTCGCATGGTTGACAGCCACCAGTGGGTTTTCTAGAAACCAAATTTGGAAGATAAGCTCAACAAAAATTTGACGGTCGAATTATTCCGAGTTGCAGTTTGTAACAAACTCGGATTTGGCGATAGGCAGCTTCCTGGGGTATAGTCGTCGATGGCTAGGAGGAATTGGAGAACCGGTGGTCGTTATGTGGTATGGCGCACCTGACACCGAAAAAGACGGGTTAAGCAGACTGATATAGCCTTGAAGCAACTTGCCGAAGACCAGAATAGTTGAATGCGGCGACGTGTATACCGAGTGGGCATGATGAGGCGTAGCCGAGAATCAATGGAACGGAAACTGACGCCAGGGAATCCATGAGCTTCTGTCTTTTGATATCAAAGTTTAGGGAAAACTTGGTGAGAAAATTAGGGCCAATGATGCGGAGTTTGACCTCGGCGAGAATGAAAATTCAGGTTAATGGATGGCGAAGTTTAAGGCTAGGTATAAGTGAAGTATGATCAAAGGTAGTTGTGCGAATGCCTTTGGCTTTATTTAACATAGTCGCTGGATCAGAGCAATCGCTTTTAAAGGATGCGCCAAGAATAAGGCTGAGTTCTGCACGGATATAGAGGAGGAATAGCATTCCGTCACCCAGGTCTGCACAGAGGTAGAGACGACCGGGTGAAAATAAGTGGCTTCAGTCGCCAATACTGACCGGCCAGTGGGTTCCTCTGATTAAGAGGAGAGGTAGGCGCACGAATGTGCACAACGCTGGGCCTCATCTTTGAACTTGGTATAAAAACAGAAGCCGCTATGATTCCGTGAGGGAGAGCGCGGTTCATGGGAAACTGATCGAGATTTGAGCGACATGGTTGTCTGTTTTGATGTGGTAACTACCTTTTTAATAGTGGCTGCGGGCTGGTCCATTTGCGTTTTCCCCACGAACCACGATAGCGGGACATTAGATTGGGTAGATAGTGCTTGGTGTGTGTGCTCAAAGGAAGATGATGCATCCACGTTAGCCAAAAGCGTGTCCTCGACAGACTTGCCAGATATTGCATGTGTCTCAGAAGTTATGATGACGTGCGATCAGCCGGCTTAACCCTGAAAGCAATTTCTGTGGATTGGCTTCAGCGGAATTCGCTGTCCATTTAATCATGGCTCCCTTAGGTGTGTTGTACGGATCCAATTCCAGCATAGCATCAATTACGTCAATAACTCCCGCGGCAACTGCAGTGAGAAGTTGAGGAACGACGTATGAAAGCAAAAGACGCAACTTCCCTTCGAGTTCAGGAATCAGGGGCTTGTATACTTTATTAAAACTACTTTGTACAATAACATGACCGATATTGATAGGGAGAAAGGAGATGCTTTTGAGTATGGAAAATAGCAATGTTCATGGGCTGCAGTTCAGTACGGGTTGTCGAGTGTGCTTGCGGAGTCCTGCCGAGCTACTAGAAATCATTCACTGGCAACCGATACTCAGTAAATACTGGGTCATGATTGGCTGGTGATTCCAGACCTTTGACGAATCAGAGCTCGGCTTGTTGCCGCCTCGTGAGTGGTCCGACTTTGGCCAATCTTGTATGGGATAGGCTTCCCGGCCGTAGCAGTGCCTATCTACGAGCGGTGTATTAGTGTGTTTGAGATCCCGCCCACCACGCTGTAAGGTCTTGGAAACACTAGTGTTCAAATAGCCGCTGAAAAAGCATTGTTGATGTGGCATACTTGTATGACATCGTCCCGCCACGAAACGACCGAACCTCACCCTGACATGACGGTTTGTGTGCCTCCTTGGCCCATTGAGCCATACTGAGTGTAGTATGCACGATATGGAAGCACCAGGGGACAGTGATTCTCCGAAGGCAGGTGCTCACGACAATTTCTGCGGATGAAAAACAGAAACAAAGCCCATGAGCCGGAGCCCGGTAAGCAAGGTTGTACATCATCAATACTTATAAGTATACATATATGTATACATATAAACCAGTCAAACTGGCAGACACCGTATGCTACATGAGAGCTGTCCTTGCGACATTCGCAGCCTCTTACCAGCCAGTTGGTCTGCTCAACACATTGTCTAAACATGTCCCTTGGGATTCCAGGAGAAACACGGGAGTTTATGGCGAATTTTAAATACCTCGGAAGTTGTATTATGACGCAAGTCTGCCTGATGGGGTCAGTGCAAGAATCTCACAGGCTCGAATCACGCTTGCTAATTAGCGCCACTTTCAGCGTCAAAAGAGCACCACTGGGTCTCAAGGATTGCGTGTGTCGGTCTACGGCAACATAGTATTGTCGCGGCGTGACGTGGTCTACGTGGTTAGACTATCGATGTTCCAGAGGCTTTGCGCATGTCCAAACATCGTCTACCAAGACCAGTGCTGTCTCCTGCAAACTATTCCAAACAACGGCGTGGGTACCCAGGTGAGCATGGTTGTACGCTTGGCTGGAGGCACTGAAAGCATTGGCTAGTCAGTTTCAGTTGCGTTCGTGCTATCAGTTTCCAGATTTTTCGCCTGGGCGCTTGGAGATGTATGTAACTCAAAAGACTTGTGATAGGCTAGCACAAAGTTCACCTAAAGCATCCCTTCTGTTAACCCTGAGGCCTTAAATGCAGTTACAACTTGTGGTTGTGCTGAAGGGAAGCGTCGGTGTAGGCGCTGATGTTTCTATCCATCCGATGGCAAACGCAATCTCCTGGTCTTCTAGGTTAAGTGGCAACTTTTCCTTTTCACCAAACGCCACTGTCTTGCTTTCGAGCTTTTGAGCTGTAGCTTTTGAGTCAAGAGCTATGGTTGGGGACGCTAATTGTCTCCCCTTCAATGTCTGGGTGCCCTGGCCGTATGCTAGCCCGCTTACAACCATGAAACTCACGAATAACAATACTCTCATGTCACACCGGCCGTCGTGTGGAGCCATCAGCCGTGTCGCCTTACATTCTGCATAGAACAGGGTGGGTAAACGAAAGCAGGCTACTGCTCAGGCCTCCCTCATCTAGGTGTCACATGTTTTCCATCCATTCTCTCCTCACCTTATTACTAACTCTCGCCTTGTAGGCCCATTTGTTAGGCCGGACAAGCCCGTTTGTCCTGCATCGGTTTTGGCTGCAAGATCTACACGTCAGCTGGCGCCGACAGCCTCAGGTATGTCGAAAGCAACCTTCAAGCCCTGACACCCAGCCTATTTAGCTGCTTCCAGTGTTCTCGCTCTGAAGCAAGCAGGACAACAAGCTGCTTCTGCTCTCATACTGGACTCGATTCACATTGATGTATGATGTGTATCAGAGACAAAAACCCAGGATGCGAGGGCAGTGGTTGAGCCAACTACCCTGCCGCCTTTTACTCGCTTCCAGTTGCCCACATCGGACGATCCAGAGGATGCCACGGCAGGATGTGCATTATTGTCGGTGTTATCCTAAGTTACCGGACGGAGGGAGTCTTCCTTGTCTTGACGTCGGTTGATAATCGCCTTTACGTGATTCGTCTGACAACGTGAGGGAGCATCGTGGGCGAAAATCTGGTTGCTACCTGTTTGTTGTGTCTGCCCCAACCGACGTAGCTCTGAGAACACCAAAGGCAAGTTTTGTGACACCTTGGATACCCTGTTACGGCGGGCCAAAAGCTCGGATATGGAGATGGTTTCCTGAGATCTGAAAGCACAAGTGAGCAGGCTTAGCGCGTCTCAGACTCAGTTGAGTGGTCGATATGCTTCAGCTATGTGCTCATTGTAGCTGTTTTTATGCAGTATCGCCTTCCGGACTAACTGAATTCGTCCAATAACATGGTGTCCTCCAGCAGCGTGCCAGCTAAGAAATCAACTTGGTCACATCACTATCAGTTACCGATGGCGCGGATCAATAACTGACTGGTGCACCTCCTGGAACACTTATGTGGATTCTGGCCATTTTTCCATCTGGAGTTGTTTCTCTCTTCGTTTTCCAGAGTCGCATAGGGGGTGGCTAAATTGCTTAGCAACTGAAAGACTGGCAGATTCCGAGGACAGACAAATTTATCGGAATCATCTGGACTCTTTCCCGACTTCTCCACATCTTCACACGCTGCCAGGAGTTTCGTCTCTGACACGGTGATCCTATGTCCGCTAAAGCACTGGATCTCAGAAAGAACGGTGACGTTACTTGAATCCCGTAGAAATGTTTCCGTCATGTCCGAACATAATTCAGCCCGATGAATTATCAGTCGTCAAGTGAAAACGAGCGTGCGCGCCTACCGTAAAGCTTGGCGGATACAAAAGGGCCAAGGGAATTGAAGAGGCTCGGAAGGCTGGTAATGCCCAAAGATTATCTCGGTTGCTTCGTGTAACCGGCTTCCGGAAACCGCTGGTGAGTGAAACCTTGAATAATGAAAGTGCTGAGACCACTCGGAATGTAGAAGGACGTCTTGTCCACTGGGCTGAGCACTTGGGACAACGATCTTCGTGGCCATGCGCCGCTCCACTCGTCTGAATTCCAAAATTACAGTGGAAATCTGGGATGTGAGCATGGGATTCCTTACAGCCTCGAAGGTTTGTGGCTGCGTGTGTTCTACCAAGCGCCACTGAGCTCCTTAGCCGGATGACCCTCCACTCGTATTGTTCAAAGATGGGGATGGCCTCCTCAAGGGCCGCATTTCCGATCTAGGTGCATACATCTGGGAAAAGGAGACTGTCTCACGCACCCGGGGAGGACCGGTGATAATGGCCAGTTTCAAAAATGGGCCCGTAGTGGGCACGGCAATCACAGGTGGTTAGCCTGACTCCAGTTGTAACGAGAGTGTTGGCGAATCTTGTCCGGTGCTTGTCTTAGGGTCGTCCATAAGGCATTGAATTGAGAGAAGCAAGCGGGATTCCGGATTGACCAAATCATCATACCGTCTGGTGCTCAAACGGCACCATACACAGAAACGACCGACGGTTTTGGTAGCGCTGGATTTACGAGGCGCATCGGATTCGGGTGGCCGGTCTGTTTTCAACACGCCTGCTCAGCGACAAATGTCCCGGAAGTTTGTAAATTTTTTTTCTGTTCTCAGACTTTCAAGCGTGTGATGATGTGCTCAATGCCCTCCATAGGCTTGCGTACATATATTGATGTCCGACACGTTTGAGCGCTGGAAAATCTTCAAAACGCAGGTGTTTACATAGCTACTGACCGAAAACCATGTCTCTCTGGAATATGTTTAGTTGCTTAGGGCGCTGATTTGCCTACTGAAATTTTCGCTGTCGGAATCCGATCTCTTTATGTCTAATTCCCCCACCCAGGCCAGATTTCCTTCATCTAATTGGTAGACTTTTAATTATTAGATTCCGTTTCTTCGACACATTCACCCCCACACTAGTGCAGGCATCAACCATATCACGTGTTTTCTATAGTTACTTTCTCAGTCATTTTTCGGCGGCTTGAGAGCAATGAAAGCCTTTGTGTATTCAGAGTTTGACTGATTTTATCAAACTCAATAGTAGCGTTCGGAATACCTCCAAACATTACATCCGGGTAGGTCTTCAGTGAAGAAAGTACCACGGCTCTGTTGTATAAGCTTGATCCCAAAGGACGTTAAACAGCACACAGACATGTGTGCCACTGAATTGGTCTGGCTACCCCAAAAGCTATTTGACCAGGAGTGTGTGGTTAAGAATCAAAAATAACAACGCTCGACTGAGTATACAATAATAGAGAGGGTCAGGTGGGACAGACTCACTATGAATTGTTCACTTTAAAATAGTTCTTCCTTGGCCTAGGTCAGGGAATAAATAATAATCCAACCATGGTTGTCCAGCGGTCTTCTCTTGAACGGTTCTCACATATAATAAAATCCAAAGATAGTCTGAAGTATTTCGATGCCAGAGCTAACATATGAAGCTCGAGAATTAACGCTGTAAGCGCGAGCGAAATCAGAGGAGAAACTCGAAGCACGCGACTGCGGCTGTATTGAATGTAATTGTGCAAGAGCGCGGTTTTGTAGTTTTGAGTATTTAAACAAAAAACGTTTATGCAATCGATGAAATACGTAATGCCATAATGGAAGCAAAAGAAAGGTACAAAACACCACGCCATATTGCTCCAGGCAAGCATTTAGTGATTAGTCTATACCGCATTATGTGGACTGGTTTTATCTGGGGAAGATGAGATCACCGCTTGTTCTTACTAACTGAGTGACCTTAGGTCGCAGTTCACCATTGCATCGATATCCCCATGCTCACAACTCCGACTTGTGTCCTTACTGCTGACAAAAGTTACTTCAGATACCTTTGCGCGAAATCTCATGATGATGACTACCGTATACCAACTAACCAACAATTCCTGACAGATAGCTCACATATGCCACACATAAGCCCCAATTCCAGGAAGGTCCACACAGTTTGTCATTAGATACCAGCTTTCGGCGAAACAGGAAAGTCTGGGATTTAGAATTCAAGAAGGATTGAATCCAAGTCCCAATGAAAAATTATTGACGATTAATTTACTGGAAAGCTCCCGTTGGTTGTGCTAGGCTTCATTGGGGTGAGTTATGCTAAACTAGTAATTTCTTGTCTAGATATTTTTATCTGGAAAGTATGAAAATTATGAAAAGTGCGAAAATTTCTTTAGTACAAACGCTGACACCAAATCTGTGGCTTACTGTGGTCATTCCGTCAGTGAATTCAAAAGACAGCGACAAGATTTTCATGAGTAGCTCTATTTTTGAATCTTGTTCTAGTCGATGCCCAGATTTGTCCCTGCACCCAGTTTAACTTTGTTCCGGCATGCCAGCAGAGGACATGTGAACAACTCCACTGTGAACAAGTGCACTTGTTCCCACAAGTGGGACGTATCCTTATCGACTGCAGCGTATTTTAGGGGCACAGTGGAACCTGGAACAGCCTTCAGAGAACAGACACGCTCAAATCGGTCTCAAACGATCGGTAACAGTACCTGGGAATCTTTGGATGCAGAGGCAATGTGTTGTCCAGGGTCCTGTCACTAGGCCTTTGTTTTCGACTAATAATGAATGAGTGAATTTAATGCGACGATAAACATGGCTGCTGAACATGTTTGGTTATCGTCAAACGCCACAGCGTTGAATGGTTTGCTGTGTCTACTCGGTTGAGAACGCATAGCCTTGGAAAAATGCAATCTTTGTGATAAGTTGCTCGAAACCACTCATCAGTCCATTCATCTCAGTTGTGAAGAGTGATTCCTAAGAGAAACAGTTTTATCACGTGTGCTCACTGTAGGTTCGTCAACAAAGATGACAGTAATGGAAACCGAATAGATTGCACCGGTGGTACGTTGTAGTTTACGGATATTTGTATTTATTATTAGTATTATTGTATATATATTTATGCTACTAATTGTTCGCCATCTGGCTGATCATCTCCACGCGTCTGTCCAGGGACTGTTCCGGAAGTCCTTAATTTCTCCGTATATCAAACTAAACAAAGGGCTGTGTGAATAATCACGTAACGCCCGGAAATGCCCGTCTTTGTTTAAAAGTAGTACTCAGATAGCGTAAGGCTCAATGTGACACTGTACTTCACTATATTACAGGGTTCCGAAATGCTGGGCCGGTTAGCGGCTGTTGAAAGAATGTTAAGAGTTCGTCCCGACGAAATTATTGCTGCGGGCTTACATCGGATTAACACGCTCAAAAGCTGTTGCATATCAGGCAAACCGATCGTGGTGACATACTAATGTTCAGACGTGGGGGCTTCCAACGACTACCGATGGAATAAATCCTATCAACTGTAAGCCGACCAGATAGCTGGTTAAAAACTTGACGAGCGAAATCTGTGAGTTACTCCGGTTCAGGTTGGCCAAATAGGCAAACCAAAACTAACAAATAGCCAAAGGGGTTGGGTGGAGCTGAACTGATGGAGGAATTGGTTAGGTCTGGCGGAAAGATGATGATTTCAGCCTAGATCAGTGCATAAATAATAATCCAACCATGGTTGTCCAGCGACTCCTCTTGAACGGTTCCCACACCATAAAATCAAATGTTTTAATACCAGAGTTAGGGCATGAAACTCGTGAATGACCGTTGCAAGCACGAGCGAAATCAGAAGAGAAGGTCGAAGCACGTGACCACGTTCTGTGTTAGTGTACAAACGCGCGCATTTCTGTAGTTTTGTGCGCATTCAAACAAAAACGTTTATGCAATTGACGAAATACGTAATGTTATAGTGGAAGCAAAAGAAAGGTACAGAGCACCACAGGTCCGCATTGATCATCAACTTAATCACGGTACCGGGGGCGAATTCGGGCGCGGAGATCGACATACCCATTTTCCATGCCTCATTTGCGTTGAAGTCCCATAATCCGATTACCATATTTATTTTTTCGTATGAACATTTTACTGAATCAGAGTACAGGAAGAAATGAACAGAAATGTTGTTTTGACGGAAGTTGTTCATGAATACCGAAGTTGGTGAAACTGCAATATTCCTTCAAAAATGCAAGGTTTTTTAGGGTCACTTGTTTCATTGCTTGCTGTGTGTTGAAGCGTGTTGCGGGATCACTTTGAGGAACTGGAATCAGACTGTTTTCACGAAAAAACTTTCGCTGGCAATCCAGGAACCTAAACAATGCCTGATTATTGTCCATATCTTTCCACTGAATGAACTTCTAACTTGCTTGTCTAAGAATGCAAGGGTCATCGTCTAAAAATAAATCAATGTTTAGTATTTCTAAGAGGGAGAAATTCGGTGCTCTAAATGTCAGGTAAAGGAAGCCGTAAGGAAAATTCCGTCCTACATTTCAGTTGAAGCACCTCACAAACAAGAGTTTCCTCGAAGTATTGTTTGAATCCCCGGGTTGCAGTAATTGATAGGTAAATGAGCGTTTTGTTTGACATTGGTGACACATTGGCGTGCTGCAGGGGCTGAACACTTTTTACTAACTGACCCGGTGCACCAAAACATCACCTAGCTCACACTTGTAGCTAACCATTACCTTGAGAGCTAAATCTTTCCCCGTCAGGTAGACAAAAGATGACGGAAAAAAGACCGATCCTTTCTACTGTAGCATAGGGGATGAGAGAGCTCTGTGGTTAGAGCGCAAATTTTCTCATCGGAAGGCTCGAACCTGACCTCCGCCAATCGACTTCCTCTGTTTAGGCTTGGGCAACCTGGCAGTATTCCAGCCCTCGTGCTTCCTTCGGGTGGCATGGCAGCTAGGCACCGAAAGGGTGTTACAGCTGAACGACTATTTTTTATCTTTACTGCAGCATAGCTATGAGGGGACGCTCAGTCCGCGTATACATTCCAAAGGTGGTCAAAGATTTCAACCCTCTCGCAAAACACGCACCACAGTTTCATGGCCCGCCAAATGGTGCGGGGCCACTCACCAAGAGAAGTGAAGTGCCGACGTTTGAGCAAACACTTTTCCCCATAAAATGAGACAGAATCACACGCAGTCTATTTGCTACATCGAAAGCGAAACGGCCTTCTGACATCTGTTTCCGTCAAACTAAGTATCCTCTGGTTGTCTTTTGATTGCCGACGGAATCCACGGTCGATAGAAAAACGGCCCAGTGAATTCACAAATTTCTGCAGAATCAGCAGCTCCGAAGGCATCGCTACTTATTTTCTGTGGGTTTTACATGAATATCTCCGGATGAGATACAGTAGGATATAATTAGTACGATTATTAATCAGCCGATGTTTTATAAGTTGGTACAAGTGTTCATTTGAGATAGTATTATCAGGCTTTGGTTATTTGTGCTTATCGTGGCTATGCGGTAGCAACAGAAACATTTTGCTCCGCAGTCTGATGTACCTATTGATTCCCGAAGACAGACGAGTTTCTTTTTCAGAGACACGTTAAACGGTTACTTGCATGGAACCTTGTTACATCATGTTTTATCTACCCAAGTCAACTGAGCACAGATCATCTACGACATTGTACTTCTCTGAACTGTTCGCCATATACCATCGCATGTGGATAAAATGATTACATACATTCATAGCAAATCATTTCCATCAAACGCAGTTCTGACCTCTTTTTGTGTTTCATTTAAATTCTGAACTTCATATTGCACCCGTAGAATGATGAATGAATGGTGGGTGCGTCCAATGAGGACCCGGATCGCCTGCTGCTGCGCTCAGCCGCACAATCTATCCTAGTCCGAAATGTCATTTCAAAAAATACTTCATTGAGAAAAAACTATCTTGACGTTACTCCCAAACCAACTGCGTGCGGTTGCATCGTCGCTTGCAAGAGCTGGGAACTTCTGGACAAAATGTGCCTTGGAAAATTCCGGTTTTCGTGAACATGCAAGAGCGCAATTTGTGTTGGTTTGGTGGGCGACACCCGGTCGTTCTTCCGACGGTTCCTTTCTAAAATCGAGTATACTAGGTCAGTTACACTCAAGAGAGTTTGGTAAAACAGACGTGAGTAAACCTGACCACACCGACCCCAGTGTTTGCTGGACGGAGGAATAATTTAGTAACATGAAGTAATGAATTGTTACTCCTAGATGTTGATGTTTTGATTTGACCATTCCACACTTAAGGTCTCTCGTTCCGATTGATCGGATATTAAATGCGCTATTCTCAGTTTACAGTGGATCACAGGGAAGAGAGGATTTCACAAATACAGCAAAAAGCATAAGGCCACATGGGTATAATCGTTCGGCACACAAACCAAGGAATTGTACCGGTTAAATACGCTCATCCGGCGGAGTAATCATTGGCTCACATGTTGACAGGACGAAAGATTAATTGGAAATTCCCAAATCTCCTTGGCTACGAGAATCTCAGAATTGGAGACATTGGAGCTGCAAATACTAAAAAAGCAGTTCAGTTCCATTGATGTGCTTTGTCTCATACCGATCTTATTTACATCAAAGAAACAAGCCTTCACGGAAAAGCCATGATCCCCCAGATATTGTGTAATTTTTTTTTGGTGGGGGGGGGCGGTATTTAAATACTCAAGGACATAAACTGATTTTTAAAGAACTCATGTACCAGACACCATCCATTGGTCGAAGTCTGCACTTTGAAACCAGCTCGAGGTTATAAAATACCAGAGATTGACTCCCACTTTAAAGTTGGTGCTCAAGTTGTTCATGTTTGTGGTCAAAATGTAAACACTTCAACCTATCCCACATGTTGAATTACCATCAACAAATTGGTAGTGCATGTCCTACAATGAGAAACCATGAGAAGGTCAACTTGATTTTTGAAACG
This sequence comes from Clonorchis sinensis, assembly GCA_003604175.2. Classification (NCBI taxonomy): domain Eukaryota; kingdom Metazoa; phylum Platyhelminthes; class Trematoda; order Opisthorchiida; family Opisthorchiidae; genus Clonorchis; species Clonorchis sinensis. The sequence goes on from CM030371.1 coordinate 9,242,184, forward strand.
GTGATGCTTTGTCGTCTCAATCCGCATACTACTAAAGTTACTGGCAATCACTCGTGAAGTTTCGTCATACGTGGGGAATTTGTGTTCAAACATTTGAGCGTTCTCTTCGATAAGTATATAAATGAAGTTGAACCAAATAAGATGAACGATAAGTAACCACTTTTTGTAATGCGGTCAATGCACTTTTGTAAGCTCCTATTTACTGTTATTTTTTCTCAGAAGAGTGGAAATTATAACCCGCTTAACCCTCTGAGTTGATGCAATTGTCATTGGGAAATTGCTTATTTTGTCAAAATTGAATGATCTTCAAATGCACTACCTTAAACGTGGTGTCACCTTATGATGGGGTGAATCAGATGCAGATAAAAACGACCTAAGTTTGTATACATCAGTGCCTACTCGGTTTTTGCATAACACCGCCAGCTTCGTCCTCCATGTTCGCCGACTCGCCAACTTCAGGGTGAGTTCCATGGTTCAGGTTGCGTGGAAAAAACTCAGGTTTGTGCCTTTGTTTTTGGTCTAGCTAATTGGACCTTTGGTTGATACACACCTTCTCTCTACTAGCCTTGTTGCTGCTTTCTACTGACTAACTAGTCTGGGGGTGTTTTCGAGGACAAATGTTCAGTTGTAATGCTTGATTCGCTACCATAAATCGCCACCTAATTCGTTCTGCACTTAGAGCTGAAATCTTACACAGGAAGAACGATAACACTTTGTGAAACTAACTGGTTGCAGTCTGTGTGGGTCGTTTGTTGTTTCTTCCCGTTCCTAACTGTCGCACACGTTACAATTTATGGTGAGTAGACACTGTTTCAGAGATATGCGCACCTGAGACACAAACCCAGGTTGTTGCTTACGTTTCTGTCTCGATTCTACGCAGGACCTGCCTATCAATGCCATAGCCAACGTTGAAACGAGAAAATAAGGTAGGTAACCATCATGGTGAAAAAAAGTGTAAGAAGACGTCAAGTATTCAGCCTCTGTCTGGAATAATCCCATGCGGTACCATGCGGTACCATGCGGCTTCTCGTTTGCCGCATATCTGAAGAGACCACGTTAAAAAGGCTCGCGAATACGAACACTCTTGGTCAAGTTTCATAGGGCATTAAAGTTCTCAAGAGACCAGACGAAACACGTCACTTTTAAATAGCAGACCCAGGTGAATTAAGTGACTATATTCTGGAGGACACTGACAAAGCACTTACTCACATAGGCTTCACCGAACTTCCCAGGTCTCTTTGTTATTGATCCGGGCAATATGTAACTTATAGACGTGGGTTTTGAGACAAGTTGAGGCTACTCGATCACCTCTCAGTTGGATGGTATAAGGGCAAAGGTGTTATATGAACTGGTCTTGTAATAATCCGCTAAATACTCAATAAAAGATCACTGAAAGACCCCACGAAATTCTTTGCTCATCATTTCCATGGTAAGGTCTGACCGGACAAAACAACAAACGCACGACCCTGTTTATCTCGTCAGGTAGCCAGAGGTGTAGATGTACATCCAGAACAGGATATACGAAGACTTCATTGGTCAGCTAGAAGTGCGTCACTGAACGTCGTATCTCTTCCGCTTCCTTGAGACCAAGGCACATCGAACTTGACCCAGCAGTGTTTTGACCTTCAACGAGTCAGCGACTGAAGTTTCTTGTGACTCACCTGGAACCCAGCTGAATCTCTCGTTTGTGATGTTCTCAGGCAACTGAATGTGCTGCACCAGGCCGCCTCATGTTTCAGTTGCTACGATATTCGAGATATCGCGATGCGCGTATATACGTAATGCACTACTTATAAGGTTGCTGAAAATTCTTCGACAGCCCACGACCGGTGATGTCTCCAGGAAACATCACAAACGAGGGATTTAGCTGTGTTCCAGGTGAGTCTCTCGCAAAAGCCAAATTGATTTGTAAATGAGTGTATTTATCAAACAGACTATTCCGTTTGAATGCTAGGTTGTTTCAGTGTTAGCAAAGACCCACCCTATTGTTCTGGGTTTTCCACAGTGATAAGCCGACAACGGTGCAAGAAATGACTTTCTGTGGCCATCGGTGTGTGGAGCAAGAGGATAGTGGCCAGCACTAGCCAGCCATATGCGGGGTCCCCATGGTGCGTCTCATGACTGGTCTGAGCCACCGGACCACTGCTCACATGCGCTTTGCCTCATGTGTTCAGATTTCTCTATTTGTATTGGCAATTATAGGCCACTAGTTGGACACGACTACACTCCCTAGAAATTCCCCGTCCAGTAACACCACCTGTCTTATTCTACCGGGTCTGCACCGATTACAGAACGTTCTTTTGGACGTGCATGTGGCTCAACACAATCCCATTGTTGCGTTGGTCATTGAAGCTTGGCATCTGTCGGCTTCTGTTGATCTAACAGGCCAAAGCGAAAACGGATGTCGGCCCACCATGTTAATACCATATCCTCTCCCCGATCCAATTTTCGTTTAGTTTTAATGATCTGTGTGTTTCCGTAGATTGTTTTTTACGAATATTTGGTGCATCACTTGGTAACATTAATTGAATTTTTAAGGCCAGGCATTTATCTTGCATGCAGATTTCGTGAAACCTGGCTTGTGTTTGCATTAAAGTACCCCTGATACCAAATTTTGGCGCCCAAATAAAAAAATTTCCCATGTCTTGAGGTGCATTTCCTGCCAAAACAGCTGTCCCCAGAAATATGAACCGATTATATACTACGCTTGACATTTGAGTAGCTAAACTACGGATGAATCTAATCATTGCACCGTCGACCGAAGGTTTTGAACATCTGCCTTGCGTCGGACATCTGATTGCGATTTTTGTTTGGTCAACCATCACAATGATAGCTCATTCATATATTTACTGAGAATTACTATATATTCAAATTTTGCCGCTGATAAGTTGATGAAGATGCTTTTGATTTGGTGTGATTCACAGTGCTAGTTTATTTCTGTTATTTTATCAACACAGGTAAAATCCTGGTTCCAAAAGACTGTTTTTCCACACATCGCCCCGTAGATGAACGTTAATAGAAATTCCATCTAAATCTTCCGAGATGGTTCGACAAACTGGTTTTTGGTGTTACTAGGAGAACCAGCTCCAAACGTAACTGGACTGTACAACTGCCAATGGAATAACCGTTTTCGTTGAGACAGATTTAATTGGTTGTCCATCACTTGCCCTTGACAGGTGAGTTCTAATTTTGCCGTCACTTTTTGACCCGCCTAGAACTTTCCACGTGAGCTCTATAAACAGCCCGTTTTCGGCTGCACATGCCACGCCTGTACGCGTCAGTGTTCAATAGATCAGCTGATTCGCACGTTCATTGACTTTCTGGTTTGCGCATCAGGCTATCAAGCGGTCATCCAGACTCGGGTTCACGGTATTAAGAAGGCATAAGGAAAACTGTGGCCCAAAACAGGTGTGAACTGCTTTTTTTCAAGATTTAATAGCGTAACAACAAATGGATCAACAGGCGTGACCATTTGGTCTTAAGAGAAATAAAATACCACTTTTGTGGACAGAGTCTTTTGTGCAACTTACTGCTTGACATAACCATCTGCCAGACGTAAGTAAGCAGGGGAACGCCCTTGGAAAAATGGCGTGCTTTTACCCTGGAGCGCTACTTCGCAACATCACATCGGATTTAGCTTCATTCCAGTTTCCTCCTTCTCGGGGCTCATCAGGTAGGCACACTCCCAAAGTTTTCGTTCAATGAAGCATGAGGCGGCTTTTTTGCAGTACGTTTAGTTGAAGCAAATCGTAAACGAGCGATTCTTTCGTGAAAACCAAATCGGTATGCAGATGAATGTGTTTCGCTAATTCCGTTCATTTCGTTTGAGCGGAACATAAAGCTGACGGAAACCAGGGGACTTCGCCCACATTGTGAACCTCAAAAAGAGCTAAACGAGTAGTGAGCTGTTGAAGCGCTTTAACAGTTTCATGCATAACGCGTACTGCTCGTGGAAACAGTTTGTATCAGAGAAGCATTAAGTGTACATCTTCACTTTCCATGTCCCCCCCCCCGGATGGAAAGCGTAAGGTTTACGCGAATGATGGTCACATAACCGTTGGTAAGTCGGTGAATCAAATCAAATCTTGTTGACTGCGCAGGCTGGATTAGGATACGGAATGTGTGGTACTATGGAATACGCTGGCGTTTTCAAACATTTATCGCAACCCAGTAACCGTAACTTAATCAAGAAGTTGTCGGTGCCTCCAACCCATTTGTCATTTCCGCTGCCTACGTTATAGTAAGCATATTAGCTTTCAGGCAACTTGGACGACTTACTTTTGGGATGGCTATCTGTCCCCCCCCCATACTCAAGGAGAGAAATCAATGGACATCCTATCCAACCCATTTGCGATTGCTTGGAAACTCTTTTACGGCTGCGCGATGGCTGCGGAATAACGCAGATTCCAGAATGCAACCCACGATGTCCGGACCAACGAGGTGATACTCTACCCACGTAAAATATTCACAAAAGCACAATAGATGGAATGCAAACTCACCCGCCTTTTAATGACACGCCTGAGTTTGTCCGCTAAATGCTGTTCCTCCCGTAGTCCACTTCGTCTCATCCTCATCTGACACAAATGGCAGAGCCGTATGACTGTAGTTTTGTGATTATGCCGACGCTTGTGGTTACGGCAGTCAACTTGGCTTTTGTTGAGAGATTGTTGAAGATTTTGGAAGTCCAATCGAGATTTCATCCTGCGGGTGAAATCCGAAAATCTGTGAAGCACCGTGCAGCTGTTTCAACCTCTTTGGGGCACATCAGTAGTGCGCACAACTCACGAATCTCCAGGAAGTCTCGAACTCGCGACCTTTTGGCCACTAGTTTGAGCACTTAACCGTTTGGCCAAGAGCTGCCGATCACCCGTCAACTGCTCACTTAATAATGTCAAAAAGTTATCACTATCACAGAAGGATTAGTAACACATGAGTTTTGCGAACCTTTCATTTGAGAAGTCGTCATTGGAGGAGCCAGTCAACACGTGATAACGTGATGCAAATCCCGTAATTGACGGATGACTGATTCCGTACCCTGTCTGCGTGCGAACTGATCTGCGAACTGTTATCCAGTCGCTCATGGTCAAACCATTAAGTATCAAACCTATTTGCCGGAAGGCGACGGGTTCGAAACTCCCCTGAGTTTCGTAAGATGGTGATGATTTCCATTAAGGACGATTGAATTGTTTAGTGCTTCTCGGCTTTCCAGAATAGACTGGTGTAAATTACAGAATGAAATTTTCATCGACTTGTATCTGCTGCAGGTGATTGCGCAGAAGCTGTATGGGTTGACACAAAGCTGTTTCGGTAGCCGGACGCAGTTCTGGAACCTACGTGTCTAGAAGGTACCTGGCTACCAAAACTAGTAAATCACAACAATCTGCATTACCCCCCACTTATTTCTGAATTTCCGTTCTCGTATCACTCGTCTGGATATACCGACAATTTCCGACCGGCCCCATTCAAGGAAACACCTCAAACTTAGGTTTGAAAAAACTCAAGGGGGTGGTCTCGGGATCATTGCCCTTTCTTCAAAGTTTCTACATATAGTGTGGTTATTTTCTCAATGATTTCTACACGTGCACATTCTCCACTGTCAATGGCCTTTCCATTTCAATTTCCGCAATATGAAGTAATCCAGTAGAGCGTTCTCACTTTCCTCATGACCGGACAGTCTTCATTAAGTCGCGGTTTGCTTACTCAGGGTGAGGAGTTCGGTTGTACCACAAAACGTCATAATAGAGATTCTCCCTCGTGAGATGTTTTAACCCTTTGCTGTGATCCCTGGACGCCTTGAGAAGAATACTTTTTTTCGAGAAATACACTCATTTGCATATCAATTTGGTTTTTGCGAGAGACTCACCTGGAACCCAGCTGAATCTCCCGTTTGTGTTTTCAGGCAACTGAATGTGCTGCACCAGGCCGCCTCATGTTTCAGTTGCTACGATATTCGAGATATCGATACATGTATATACGTAATACACTACTCATAAGGTTGCTGAAAATTCTTCGACAGCCCACTACCGGTTTCGCCCGTTTTGGGGCTCATCAGGTAGGCGCTGTCCCCGAGTTTCCGTCAACCTTATGTTCTACTTGAACCCGAATTGGATTGATTTCAATAAAGACACTCATTTGCAAATCAATTTGGTTTTCACGCGAGACTCAAATGGAGAATTTTCAGCAACCTTACGAGTAGTGCATCACGTCTATACATGTATCACGATATCTCGAATATCGTAGCAACTGGAACATGAGGCGGCCTGGTGCAGCACATTCACTCGCCTGAAAACATCAAAAACGGGAGATTCAGCTGGGTCAGGTGAGTCTCTCGCAAAAACCAAATTGATTTGCAGATGAGTGTAGTTCTCGAAAAACAGTCCAATGAGATTGCGCCGTTTTCAACTCACAACTCTCCATATTCGTGGCCAATCAACAATCAGAATGGCTAGCTAGCTTATCGAAACGCGTTATCCAATCTGCTTTCAAGTGACATGTTCAGTCCGCAATGGAGTAGTTTGATTGAATCTAAAGAATAAAAAATCTCTGGAGTTTTTGTCACTTCGCTACTAGCGCACTGGTCAGCGGCACCCAATCATGTTATCAACACTGTTATTTCTGACTGCGTGTATTGGCTCTACAAAGGGGTGAGTACTGTCGTTCTGTGAAAACACACATCATACCAAGTAGTTTAAAAATAGTGGAACGAGGCGGTGCAACAGCTCAGAGACAGAAAACAATTAAAGTTCCTTTGTTTGCGGATGAAGCGGTAAGTTGATATTATCAAGGTACTCTTAACGATTGGAAAGGATTTCTACTATGGCGTCGTTGGGATAGGGACACCTTCAAAGGACTTCAGATTACTCTTTGATACGGGTTCAACGATCCTGTGGGTTCATAACAAAGATGCCCGGCATGATTTGCGGCCGTTTAAAAACATATTTGATTCAAACAAATCGTCGACTTTTGTGGACAGTACAACAGCATTCAGAGCAAAATACGCCACTTTTGCCGTTTACGGTTTCGTTTCAACAGATATTCTCAAGGTAATCACGAATACATATATTTAAAGATTATAACAACAAACAGCTTGGCGATCGCTCACTCACGGGAACATTTGGTCCGGCCAATTTTTTTGACGGTCAACCAAACCAACATAGCTGGAATGACGGGATTCTGGGCCTAGGTCGTCGACAGGTTTACTCGCAGTTCAAAACAATGTTCGTAGACCAGTTGTTTGAACAAGGTCTGATTTCCCGTCGTGTTTTCGCGTTTGTGTTTTGCAAGTGAGTTCTAATAGTGTCAAACCTACCAATAAAAAAAACATTGAAATGAGTTTTTTAGAGAAAAAGAGCGTTTACTATGATGAGCGTGCTTGCTGAACCACCCGATAGAGGGAACATGGATTATCGGACGGTTGGAAACTCGTTCAAGTGACTAAAGGAGCAAGCTAATTGCTTCACTGCCGGCTGGCTGAAGTCGTATCTAAGCTGTTTAGTTAGGTCAACGTGCGCGGATGCTATATATATATATATATATCCCTATCAGCGTAGAATCCTCGGAAAGTGATCCGGTTCGTACTTAATTTGTCTTGGTCCTAGAAGTAGGTCGTGTTCACATCGTGTTGGTTTGTGCATCCGCTCTGGTCTTCACAAGAAGTCAGGAACTTTCTGGGCTCGTTTGTTAATCTTTCAGACTTTGGAAGTTTGGGCTGGGTGCAAACAGAGGTACCTGAGGATAACAGATAAAGATGCCGCCGGTCTCCTAAGGTAGCTGCTGGCCCTTTTGCGTTTGAACTCAACTTGCGTCGATGAATCGACAACGACTATCTTACCAAGACAGATCGCCCCGTCCTGTTTATGACCGCATGGCTAACACCTATGTTTTGAATATCCTATAATTCTAGACTCAAAAACCGGCGAGATTGATAGGTATATTTACTAACTGGATCGTTAAAGGGCAGGTTTTCTCGTGAGCACAAACGAACATTCTTCTATAAACATCGCCTCAAGGATTTTCACAAACCGGTTTTTTGGGCAAGCACTGTCCTGAAAAACTAGAGAATGTGATTTCGTAGCTATCTAACAACTTTCAGGTTCTCCGTGGTAGGTGAATAGCATAGAGGCACACCTATTTAGCGTAGCAAAATTTAATCTTTTTTGTATAATTTAACCAGGTTTCCAAATGTTCCGAATGCGTGGACGAGAGATATTTTCTCCTCCATCTAATGGATTCAATGATTGATTGATTTTACTTTCGGTTTAACGTTGCGAAAGCATCTCGGATCAATTAGAAAGCCCTATTCCGATACCATTAAATAGTTTTTCTGGACTTTGAACAAGGACTAGGCAGACAATACAGTTGTATACTTTAGAACCGATGTGATAAAGTTTTTATTCCTCTAGCGTTTGCTTGAAACTGACTGTGAACGTGCATTGTCGGTTCATTCAACTCCTAGAATTGTTGATCGCACATGCTGCCGGGTATGAAAACCCAGCTCTCACATCGATCTCTGAGATCGGCTTGATTATTCGTCTCACAGACCCACCCAGTTTAGCGACTTAACAATCTACAGGATACCTGAAACTACTAAGTTTGAGGAAAAAAACAAAACTTCCATTTTAAATGATTCAAGAATTCGTTTGTCTGATGAAACGTTTACGCAAGTGCCTCGTCGCGTTTATCTCGTTTACAAATTAAAACGAATATCTGCTCATGTTGGGGGGGTTCAGAAGAAGATTACACAGATTCTGATTTCAATTTCTTTACCATAGATACCCCCTACGAGATGCCACTGTCATTTTTGGAGAAATCACAACGGACCACATTCCCGGTGAAGTTAGTTTTGTGAAACCTTCACAAACCGAACGGTTTCCTAACCACTGGGTTATTCCAATCAATCGGTGAGCGAAAAATTTGCTGACAGGGTCCTTGTCTTGTTCAACAACAATTTCATGTTCATTTTCAATAGCCCACACGATTTTCTTGCCACTCACCTCTTGTGGGTAACCAAGTGCGGTTAGTTATTCATCCAACAAATGTATCCATTTGAATTTTCAAATTCGGACCCCTATTAGTAATCCGGCTCTCCAAGAAAAATACGACTTTTTGAGCTCTCATAAATTTTCGATATTCAATACGTAGTAAGACATTTCGAGCTTGACACAACTCACTGGTTAAGACGCAGACCTAATGATCGCAAGATTTCTGCTTCGGAATCCCGACTGCTCCTGTCTAGACCTGGCGTTATCCTAGCCCTCGTGCCTCCTCCACGAATGACACGACAGCTGTGTACCGACGAGTCATTACAGCCGAACGAAATATTAGTAAGTAGTATCTGAAAAGAAAACCGTTTATACTGTGATGTTAGCTAAATCATCCAGAGCATACATTACCTACCTATAGTCTTACATGGCACATCTGGGGCTCAGGTTCATGAAGTCCATGGCCCCTGCAGGCTCCATGCTCATACAGAGATCACCCTGATTATCCGCAGTGCATTCTAATTATTAAGTTTTACTTATGGCTTCGATCATCTACTGGAGGTAGGGGCTGCGCTCAACAAATTCTGTATCCGTATGTGTCTTTGTCATAGACAGTCTCTCTCATTACAGTTGTTCGTGTTCCGCAAGGTAAAAATGTTTTGTTCATATTCACACCACTCTCGTTTGAACGGTGGTCCTCCTGTTCTGGCGTAATTATTCCGGTGAGTCCACACCACCAAAGGGAAGCACTGGACTCGAGTTTCGCTCTTATTAGAGCTCATCAGCAGTGCATATCCAGTGGCCGTGCCGGGATTTGAACCCCGTCTGAAGCGGGTATATTCAACCACTTGTTGTGCGTATCTCACGAAACCCAAAGTGTGAACACGTTCGTCTGTTCAGACGAGAAAATTCAGATGCGTCCAACGTGAGATGATGGAGTAGTGGTAACACGCTCACCTCGCATGTCAGATGTCCGGGGTTCAAATCCCGGCACGGCCACTGGATATGCACTGCTGATGAGCTCTAATAAGAGTGAAACTCGAGTCCAGTGCTTCCCTTTGGTGTGGACTCATCGGAATAATTACGCCAGAACAGGAGGACGACCGTTCAAACGAGAATGGTGTGAATATGAACAAAATACCTATCCCGCAAAACCCCAAATGCAACTAAAAATGTTTTGCTTGCAAACAGAAAGCCTTTCAAATTGAACACTGCATACTCCTGCCAGGATGTACTTCCACTCATCAAACAGACAGTTAGTACGACGGAGTATTCTTCCTGTATAGTTCTTCTACAAGTAACAAGTGTCCTTAACCGTTTCTGAGTTCCAAAGCAGCCGTTCACCTCCTAAACGATACTGTCCAAAATTTCCAACTGATGTTTTAAGATCGGCCGCCACAACACTTTGTGATATTTCAGCCAAAGCATGTCACATGGTTTTTTTGCGAGAGAAAGAAGCAAGTGAAATGCAGGTTGAATCAGAACGTTTGGAAAATTTCTCCAGTACTCCGGCACCAAAATGGTTGTTACCGTTGCGCGGGTAACCTTGACACAAAAGTTGCTCTTTGCGTGCTTTCAAAGTAGCGAATCGAGGTTACGCCACTGCGCATACGTACTATTTGTAGTCGCGATTCTTTGTCACCGCACCTGATGTTTACTGAACGCCAGCTTTTTTGTGGTGAAGATTCATTGTTTGGTTTAGTAAGCAGGGATGTGGCTCAAGTTATATTAACTGGGAACTGTATTTCTTGACGGTTAATCGACTTGCCAAATCTACAAGCTTCCTATAACTGACGCTGATAGGTATAGTGACAGGCATGGGGATACACGGTCTGTCCCCGGGCAGTCATTTCAGTTTCGTTTCTCTAAAAACGTCAAACATGTCTGTTGGATCATTTTATCTGATTAAGGGTGAGCAATAGAGAGCGGACAATTTGAGTCTCTGTGAGCTGAATGTCTGTCCTCGGATGGACGATAATCTAGCTCAGCAGAGGAACCGACACTCCCTACCAACTGTCGTCATCTCCTACAACCTTTGCGCATAAAAATTTTCGTTTCTGGTTATTTACCCTTGGTCATGGACGATTAATCAGGTCAGTGTTTGCAGATTTTGAATTTCACGTAGCCTAAACTATTGGTTGACGCTAGTGACAAGCGTAATGTGGAAGTCTGCGGGAACAACAGAAAACTAACATCTGGGACAGAGAGAGGAATACCATAGTTTTACTTGAGGTGTCTCGCAGAAGACGTACGCAGTATCGAACCCGTTTAATTGTATCATTAAAATCCTTTAGAAGGTAACATGCTATGATACCTTGAATAGGGCATCATATGAAACTGGAGTCACACATTCAAAAGATGAAATTTTTTGGTTAAAACAACCACTGCATCTAACGTCACAACACAAACAGCTCGCATCAACTTGAAAGAGCGAACATCATGTTCCGAACCTGTTCATTTGCCGGTTACAGTCGAGAAACAGGAAGGATTTCTTAGTGTAAGTCTCCGATTGTGAAACCATCATGCGATGATTTTTCGCCTTCAACCGCAGACCAAGCTTGCCTAAGCCATTGGATAACTAGAGTGCATATCGCCTCATAAAATCTACCCTCTTGAGATTTCACTTTTTTTCTAAAGCAACCTTCAAGTAAACGTCGGTGTTACTATGATACAGTAAGCAGCTCAGAGGAAGGATAACTTCAGTGGATTGTGAAAATTTCTTCTGAAAATTCGTCACTCGAGGAGCCAGTCAATACATGACCACGTGATGTGGTTTCCGCCATTCAAGGATGAGTAGGGCTATGTCCTGTCCTAGTGAGAGCTAATCACACTGCTGATCAGCCACTCTTAGTCAGACGGCTGTGTTCAACCACTGGCCGGACCGTCGCGGGTTCTACATTCTCTGAGTTTCGGGAGGTGCGCATCGTTGATGATTCCGAACAAAGAATAAACAACTTTTTAGCATAGACTGGTTTCACTGATAGGATGAAACATCTACAAAAAAGTGTCCAGCAGGTTTCACTCGTCTGTGGAGTTACCTGACCAAAAAATTCCCGATAGGCGGGCCAGTCAGTGGACAAAACCAATGCATGTTAACGGGTCATCTTCCGATGCGTCCGTCTCACCACTCACAAGCGCAAACCCGGTCATCCGTTCAGACGTGGAAATTCACGTGTCCAGCTTGTACTGGCGAAGCAGTGGTAACACGCTCGCTGTGCGTGCGGAGTTCATTCCTTGTCACGGCCAAGGATATGCACAGCTGATGACCTCTAATAAGAGCGAAACTCTAGTCCATTGCTGACCCCCTTTGGTATGGACTCACCAGGGACAAGAGGACGGCTCTTCACATGAGAGTCATGTGAGGGTGCGTACCATATATCCCACAATATAAAGCGCTTCTAGTGGAACTGTGCGGTGCAGAACTCTCCTAAATCCACACGATCACACTTGAGCTGTTGGGTTGTTTACTTGGACGATATTTGCACACGTGATAGTTTACCTGTGAAGTCAGGGGTCGCATACTGTGTTGCATTCATTAAGTGTACAAAGTTTCCAATAAATCAGCACATTAACAGCAACAAACGTGCAATTTCCAATGTGCGGGGGAAAACCATGTATGGCATGTTGAATCACACTCTGTCCCATTCCTTTCCGCAGTTCTCATGTAACGAAGACCTTCCCAATAAATGCCACTCCATTGGAACAGCTGATCCCAGCATCCCCGCTAGGTTTCTACTGAAACGCTGACCATCAATTTTTTGCCGAAGACACTTGCCTCTCAAGAAAAAACAAACCTGACCTCCAATAAAATGATGCAGGAAAACCCCATTCGTTTCAGGGGCTATGGCACAGACCAACTCTCTTTTGGCCCATAAAACGTCTCAAAAAAAACGATAAATTGTTTGTCTAGGCCAAAAATTCCTCCCAGCATGGAAATTGAAGAAACCTTGTCACGGCTATATAAAGGATGATTTTGCATCAAATACAATAGGTGGTACAAAGCTAAAGTTCTCCCGTTAAAAATACTCTGGATTCATTTCTGGTACTACAACGACGTAAAAATTATTGATTTTGCTGGACTGTAAATCAACTACCCATATGAACAGGTTACAAGTCAGTAACTTTTAGAATCAAGCTGGGCTTTCAATGCATATCTAGTGGTACTGTTGAAATCATGAGTTTTCAGCTACATATCCGAACGATGGACGCAGATAAGTCTAAAGTCCTAAGTCTAATCATACGGGACTTTGTGCGTTGCCATCACTGTTTGATGCCCATCGTAAGTGACGACATAGTTCTTACTCGAATAAATTTAAACGCTAGTGAAAACTCCAAGAATTTTATTTTGGAAAACGATGTGGGGATGAGCATCACCCGAAAACTGGCCAGCTCGATGAGTAAACAGTAAGTTCGATCCGAGAGGAAGGCAGGATGCGTAGAAGGTCGAAGCTCACTAGCACCGAATGTTTATACCCATACAGATGCTGTGGGAAAAAATTGCGTCCAGAGTTTTTTCGAAGGAAATTACTCGTCACCGTCCACCTCCACAGCACTTACATCCAGTTGACATTCGGTGGCGAGGACGTCAAGAATCAAACCCATCCTTCTGCGGGAAGTGCGATGCAACGTATCTTGGCCGTAGCCGACCTACCCTAGCTGTCAAAAAATGCACGATTGTTACTACTGCCTGTTCAGGATAATATCCTAAAACTGCCTATCTCATAGTGTATAGTCAAATTGCGTCAGTGCCTGGGAGCACTTAAGTAAACTGGACAGAGCATCAGCTATCCACGCGTAAAGCAAAGCATCCGCCTTAGTGGATTTTAAGGTTAGAACGTCCACTGAAAACATACTTTGAACACGGTCTGTTTCAGTAAGCCCGACTAATTCCAGGCAATCATTCATTAGAAAGTCATGTTACTCGTACGCTGGACAAAGAATGTTACAAATTGGACGGCGTCCGGATTTACGTGCAGAGGGAAACGGTTCTATCGCTAATCCGCCACTCTTTACTGCAAACAATGACCCGAATTCGTGACGAGAAACATCCCTTGTTGAACCCGTACCCATTGTCCAAACATATACGTAGTATTGATTTTGTTTTCAGGCGTTAGTCCAATTACATGGCGACTAGCGGCTGCACTGAAAGATTTTTTATGGTCCTTGATGGTGGTACCCACTTGAAAAAGTCCTGACGAGATTACACAAGCTTAAGTATTTATAGCAAGATATGCCTTTTTCTTTACAAGTGTTTTGAAGAAATCTATGCGGCTTTTCACGAGTTTATACGACGCAGACGGGTGTTTGGTCAGAGATATTGCTGAACACGGTCCACTCCGCCTCCTTTGATATCGGTAACTTGTCTGTCCAAATCATATTTCGCGTGATCTTGACGAGACTTCACGATCTTCTTTTAGCATTGAGCTGTCAACGGGAGAGACGTTGGCCACGGGAGTTCATGCGCTTTTGGACACAGGAACGCCACTGAGCTATCTACCAGTTCATGTAACAAACCGACTATATGCCCTAATTGGTGCTACAAAGCTGGTCAATAGAAATGTGGTTGCTTGCGACCGAGTCCCCTCGATGCCCACGTTACGATTCAATTTCGGGAGTTTCGAGTTACTACTGGAACCCCAGCAATATATCTTCGTTGTAAGTTTTTTCGGATTTAAAATGGTTCATTTGTTCGTGTGGCAAAAATTATTATAACGCATCGTACACAACGTATTGGTTCGCGTCCTGACGCCACAAATTAGAGAATCGTAAAACACACGTTTTTCATTCGCAGCACTTTCCAGTTTGTTAGGCAACTACTGGCAGAAATCCACCGGAAAAAAGTGAAAATTTGTCTTATCACGTGGCCCTGGAACTTTTGGTGTCCCTGAAGGTCTCCTGTTCAGTTACTTCAGAATCCGATGAAGTATGCAAACCAAACAATTGGTTTGCGTACCAGTGTGGATTATTTCATCTGATATGTAGTCAACTATTCATTACCACCTTCGACTGGGCTGTCGAAGAATTTCCAGCAACCTTATGAGTAGTGTATTACGTCTATACATATATCGCGATATCTCGAGTATTTTACCAAGTGAAACATGAGGCTGCCAGGTGCAGCACCGTCACTTGCTTGAAAAAAATTGTAAATTAGAGATTCAGTTGGGTTCCAGGTGAATCTCTTGAAAAACCAAATTTGTTCACAAATTAGTGTATTTCACTGATATTTAGAATAACTCAATATTGATCTGCTTTCAAGATTGGAAGGCTTCGAAATTTCAACACCAAATTCGTTCTTCTTTGGGCTCATCAAATAAGTATGTTGTTTGTATCAATGTAGTCTGTCTCCTTACAATTTTCTGTTCTTTGCGGGAAAATGGAAATCCGGAAACTCCGCCCACCCAAAAGGAACCAAGAGCGAGGAGGCTGTCGAGATGCGCTAGTCAGACTTGCATTGGTTGTTTTACTTGATGTTTTGTTACGATTGACCCCGACCGGTTTGCACACCACTAGGTTGGTAGATTTACCCACGAGTTTTGTGCTTTCTGCGATTTACACACTGGTGCTGGTCTTATATCTATAGCGCCTCAGCATGGAACGGCTGTATTGGTTCTACCATCAAAACTCACTTGGGTGCCGCAAAGTGGTTGATGGTGAAGTCATGTGAGCATGGTAACTCATACATCGATTTAAGAGAGTGACACACTGTAAGAATATTTCTCTCCACATTACACAAGGAGTATTTATGGTAACCATCTCTATTGAGCACGCATCCTTTGCTAGAATCAATGCGTGGTGAATGAGGAAACATCCTCAATGGGTATCACAGTGTCTCCCCTAAGGGCTAGCATGAACCGAAGCGCACTAGGAGGGAAAACTGTTAGTCGTATTTGGATATTTCTAACAGTTTTTGTTATTATGCGATGAAACATCCAACATCATTTGGATTTGACTTTCCTGATGTTTAGTTTTCTTCAAAATACCCGACCGCCAACACCACTGTTGCAGAGTGATATTTTCTAGGAGATTAGCAATAAAATATGCGTACTATCAAGCTAAAGTTGCTCAGAAATCTCAGGCATCTAAACCATTTTTCTCACTGGTGAATTCTTAGTTTACTGACTTGTTAGTCTTTTGCTTGAACGCAATACACTACTCGTGAGGTTGCTGAAAACACTTCAGCAGCTCATGACCGGTCTTCTCCCTCTCGGGCTATATCAGATAGGCGCAGTCCATGAGTTTCCGTCAACCTTATATTCTACGTGAACCCAGATTTAAAGAGTTCAACAAATACTCTCGTTTGCCCGGGGATTTCGTTTTGAGTTAAGACTCATATGAATCCGGCCGAATCTCTCGTTTAAAATGGTCTATTTCAACTGAATTTTAGTCGGTTGTTTTTGCCTGCTTATTAACGTGTATTGGACTTCGGTGCCTTTTAACACAACTCTGTCCGCTGCATTTTGTGTGTGTATTCCCAAAAGGGTCCCCTAGTTGTCCCATGTTTGTCTGTGTACAACTGGATCACTTGTGAACAGTCGGGTTGTTTACCCAACTTGTCACTGGTTCTTACAGAGAATGTGGTTATTGGTAATTGATCAGGATACGGTTACCATGTTCGCGAAGCTTGGCAGTTGTATTGCAGACATTTCACCACCTTTCGAGGAAACATCCTCAACGCAACGGAAGTAGACTGTCGGGGGAAATTTGACTTTGGAATATTTCGGCTGCCCAAATCAAAATAGGACTCAACTGTCACGCAAAATAATAATCAGGTTTCCGAAAAAAGACTGCAGGCTCAAAAGTGCCGAGATATTCCGGTTCCTTTTGGATGGTTGAGTATTGACCCAATCAATTTGATGGTAAAGTTCTCGGAGTCGGGACGAATTGGAAACAGGATATCAAATGCAGCCACTGGATGGGCGTGATGCCTACTCTCGATCAAGTATTTCGTAACGCGACTCTCACCTTTTTAGGCTGATCACTACTGCATCCGTTTTCACGTGACCGATAAAATAGAACAAAGCAATCTGGTTTTTGCGAGAGACTCAACTGGAACCCAGCTGAAGCTCGCGTTTGTGATGTTTCCAGGCAACTGAATGTACTGCACCAGGCCGCTTCATGTTTCAGTTGCTACGATATTCGAGATATCGCGATACATGTATATACGTAATACACTACTCATAAGGTTGCTGAAAATTCTTCGACAGCCCACTACCGGTTTCGCCCGTTTTGGGGCTCATCAGGTAGGCGCAGTCCCCGAGTTTCCGTCAACCTTATGTTTTACTTGAGACAAAATTGCACGAAATTAGCAAAATACACTCATTTGAAAACAAACTCGGTTTTGCGAGAGACTCTCCTGGAACCGAGCTGAATCTCTGGTTTCTGAAATCCGAACTCCAGGCGAACTCCCTGGATGTTGCCGTAAGCGCTCAACGGCAAGTTAAGTTGGTGTTGGTGTCTCAATATCTCGAATATCGTGAAACATGAGGCGACCTGGTACAGCACATTTAGTTGCTGAAGAATACGACAAACGAGAGATTTAGCTGGGTTCCAGATGAGTCTCCAGTCAAAACCATTTGCAGATGAGTGTATTTATCGAAAACAGTCCAATTTGGGTTCAAGTAGAACATAAGTTTGACGGAAACTCGGGGACTGCGCCTACCTGATGAGCCCAGAAAAAAGGGCGAAACCGGTCATGGGCTGTCGAAGGATTTTCAGTAACCTTATGAGTAGTGCATTTCGTATAAAACGAAGTAAATTTGAAATGTTACGCAAACCTGTGCTGCCGTGTTACTTTTCGACGGAAGCGACTGTTTTACATTTCTAAAAAGCAGGCTGAATCGATGGAGAATTTCTCATCTAAATTGGGATCAGTCGGCAACAGCAACACAACATCAGAAATCAGCCCCATTTAGAGGCAACACTTGGTGGCGCTATTCAGGTGCTCTAATATAACCCTCACAGGTGTGAATGTATAAACTTCACGAGGTATACGTTTGTTTTCTGGTCAACAAAAAGACAGGTCGCCAGTCTGTATGGAAGCTGGGACCAGGGAAACACACATATAACTGCAGTTACGTTTTCCAAATAACTCGCTGGATTTTGTATTTGAAGAAACGGTTTCCAATCTGGTTGATGTACGGTCAGGAGAACTTTCTGTTCAGCGTTCAATATTACCACACGAAGAGTCTCCTCAGGCCCAATGAAAAAGTCGTTTTGTACTCCGGACACGTAAATCAGGAGAGGGGTTGCTCCAAGTTATCAAAACTACTGGCTACTGAATTCATAGCCTTGGTATTTTCGGGGGCCACATTTCTCCTGGTAATTCAAAATTCAGAACACGACTACTGACAACGTTGGATGCAGTTTCAAACGCAGGTTTCTGCCATGAATTACTTAAGGCTTATCAACCTAAAACCGGTCTCATACCTGCTTCAATCCTAGGCTTACAGTACAGAAAATACCACAGTCTGATAAGACACGAAACATTCGTGCACCTGTCAACAATCCACAGCTCGATGAACAGGCGGATGGCTTTTTAGCGACACTTGCAAAAGATCCCTGCTGAACCTTTATGGGGAATGGTATGTTACGCCCATGCTTACTATCTTTCTACGGATTTATAGATCCGCACCTAATGAACCACATCAGGTGGCAAATCAACCGCTGGAATGCTGCTAGCAAATTCATCAGGACGCACCTAGACTCGATGCGAGCAACCAAATCGTAGATTGTGCAAGACCAGACACTGCAAACGTCCAAAGGATACATTCCAGTAAAAAAGACTTTTCAAGTCAGCAGACTGGATATACATTTTAAATTTCGTCGTGTGCAGTCCCAGAAACAGCCATCAACCAAGACAGGATTACCCAAAAGGGCACAAATTACATCAGACAGGCTGACGACGCTTATTACTTACCTCTTGGTCTGATACTGGGTAGTTTCACACTAACCACTGTAGTTTCCATTTGCAGGAAGTCAACCAACGGTGAAATTTGCTGACCCCATCGAACGCAGATGCTCAAAGTGCGTATGTCCACCCACAACTAGCCTCAAGTCATACGTGAATCGGCTTCTGCTTACTAGAGCAAGCTGAAAGTACAGTGTGGAAAACGTGAACCACTCACACCCACCTATCGCAAATAGGACAGTGTCACCCAAATTTTTGTTAGTTCATCTTATTTCGATCTAGAAAGCGGGTAAGACTTACGGTTGAGTCATCACTCGATTCGCTTTTCAGTGGATCACCGGTAACTAAGCCAAGAGGTCGCACAAGGCCAGTAATTAATCTGGCCGCTTGATAAATGTCAGCCTACGTTTCAATGAGATAAATGATGAGAGAACCAGCGAGTGGCGCTATATCCTGTCCAAGTGCGAGTTAATAACACCGTAGCTCAAAACCATTCAGCCATCAATGGTTTCGTCTTTAACTATCAGTCTAGAAGTTGCGAGTTCAAATCGACCTGGAACTTACTGCGAGACCTCCACTGCTGAGGGTTCTCGACAAAGATAAAACAGTTGCACACTACTTTCCGGCTTTTCAGCAAAGATTCAATTCCGTTAGATGACGTAAGCTCTGGTGAAAATTTTCAGATTCCCTCGCCCTAGCAACAATGAAAGAATCATTTAGCCACGTAATGCACTACTCATAAGGTTGCTGGACATCCTTCGACAACCCACGACCGGTTTCGCCCTTCTTGGGGCGCATCAGGTAGGCGCAGTCCCCGAGTTTCCCGTAAACCTTATGTTCTAGTTGAACCCAAATTGGACTGATTTCGATAAATACACTCATTTGCAAATCAATTTGGAACATGAGGCGGCCTGGTGCAGCACATTCAGTTGCCTGGAAACATCACAAACGGGAGATTCAGTTGGGTTCCAGGTGAGTCTCTCGCAAAACCAAAGTGATTTGCAAATGAGTGTATTTATCGAAATCATTTAGCTAAGTATTTTTTCACCAACTGACATGTATAGAGCACTTTGAATATTACATTTTTCAGAAACAAAACCACTGAATTTACTCAAAATCCAAAAAAACTCATCAACCTTACTGACAACACGTTGATACTGATACCCATAAGCGGTTAGGAGTTTTCATACCATTCGATTAGAAAACTACGTCTACTACAAATGCGTCTAGACTTGAATGTGCACTGCCGATAGTTTCAATGCATTGTTTCAACGGACTTTGTACTTGCTCCAATGAAATCTCCTGCAAAGTCACATACGCATTGGCTCAACAAGCCTGATAAATAAGGAACTAAGTAGGGTGCCATGTAAAGACACAAACGTTACCCAAATTTTGTTACATATTTGTGGTGGTAACCTTTGAAGAGTGAGGGTTAATTTATGGCTCTTTCAATCCTAGACGACATTGTAAAACCGTTTGCTGGTACCTTCAGCTAGTTAGTGCGAATTTTCTGTTTCTTAGGATCCAGTTATTCCTCACCATGTTCCCGGTCCTATGTGGTATGGGAACCATACAACAGCATAATCTCCTGTTCGGGTTCCTCTGTTACTTCTGCTCACAATTAATCCACTCCTAATCAACTGGCCACTGCAAAGCAGAATAGCCACGCGGAACGGTTGACCTCACATTTACATAAGCCTCGAACCAGTCTATGCAAGTGGAAACTCTAAAACGCATGGCGCCCATGGAATTCACATATTTATGAATGATATTTGTGAACATGTAATTTGTGCAATCAAGTATATCCCTATAAAATAATTGTACAATTTGCCTTTCAGTCAGGCAGTGAGAGGTCACCGATCTGTTGGCCAACTATTAGACCTGCGTTGCCAGGAATGGCTTTCGAACTGGTATTGGGTCTGCAATTTCTGAAACACTTTCATACTGTGTTTGACGTGGATGCCGACCAAGTTGGATTCTTTGACCCACGTCTGTTGGGACCGAGTAGTGCGTAAGCCGCAGGTGGTACAACATGAATTTGACACTTTACTTTGGCGGCTTTGTGATTGTAAGACACTCTCTCCGTTTGATTTTCGTCGCCATTTTATTGCTGTAAACACAAGATCACCATTAACGGCTAATTATTATGTGGTTACTCTTGGTTTTCTATTGGCTGCGGTTGAAAGGGCGCCAGGTAAGTTGATACCCGTGTTGCTGTGTTTGCTATCAACAGATGGTCAGTAAAATGCAAGCTTTGGAGAGGATTACCGTTGTCGGTTCCCGAGACACCTAGACCGAATCTACCGCCTGGGCGGCTCCCACACTTACCGACTGTCCCAAGCCAGAATAGGGAAATCCGCACAGGTCGCCACCAGCAACATTCTCAAAAGTTCTCCGTAAAAGATGTCTTTTGCAGTGTCATGCAGTTCGTTCGGAGGGATACACAAGCAACCGGTAGGAGTGGAATTTTGGATCGGTGATTCCAGAATCCGACAGGTCACTGAGATCATGAGAACAATTCTGGATCAGCTGACAAGTGGAATGTGAAATCTGGGGGGAATGAGTTGCTCTGGACCACGATGAAATGCAGAAAAACAAAGTGGTTCTTTGTGGGTGTCTTCCTGAGACACGGGAATTTTAATGAAGTAATCGTATGAACAGAAAACGTCCTCTGCCCTGTTTTTCAAGGAGCGCGGACATTGAAAATTACCAGGATGAACAGGTTCCACGGTGTCAGAAACGCATATCCAGAACCGGAAATGGACGCTGTGTTTGGCTGGCCGGCATCTCCCTCCGGGTTGACACATGGTTAAACAGTTGAGTCCTACGGTGCATGCGACGAGTCATCAGGCGGTCCGTACCATTCAGAATACGCATCCTAGGTACGCACATTTGACTAGCAAGTGCTGGTCATCATTCAGCTAGTTCTGCACAACGATGGTCGCAGACAATCAACCATAACATCGCTGTAGATTTAATGGTGCGGAGTGTTCATGGCATTAAGACGGGGGCTCTTCTGATGCATGTGGGAACAGCCCAAATCTTGTCGGACCTGGATGGATTGTGTTACATTCGCACGGCATCTTTAGTTCGCCCTGATTCCACATGATTCCTGATAATCATTGGAAGTCACTTTTAAAACCACCCTAGAGTTAGCTATCTGATAACCTCAGTAACCTGTGGCCGATCTGATGAACTTATTTTATCCGTCAAAGGTTTTCGCTCTACTTGTAGAATTAGAAACAGACGGGGTCGCGTTGAAAGATGCAGCAGAGTTGAACATGGTAAACCAGAGGGGATATACACTGCTCCCAGCCGAGCCTTAGTTGCACACCCAAAATTTCTCCGAAACCATAGTTCGGAGGAAGAAAACTTTAACATAAAGTTTCAGCATTTGATGGTATTTATTCGAACCATTAAGATCTCCCCATGCGGCCTCAGTTTTGTTAAAAGTTGTTTAAACGCACTCGAGGTCCACCATGGGCACGGAATTCGTATTTTAATGGCTGCCAGTTGCTTCGTGTAATGTCCTCCTGGTGGTGGTGGGAAATGTGTGGTTTCTTCTCGTGTTTTCTTTTGTATTGCATTTGGAAATAATCTCCAAACAACAAGAACAATAATTTCACCTTCTATGTCGGCGCAAACTCAAAACTGAGCAGCCTTTCACGATGCGAACATAATTTGGGTGTGCTTCTGGTGAGCGGCCTGCTCCCGCACTGTGGGGAGGTTCAGTTCGTAAATCCCGGTCAGGAGTTGATAAAATTCAAACAAAGATCTAAGTTGACACGTATCAGACAAAAGGAATAATTCGTCATCAGCTCCTGCTCGATAATTCTTCACGGTGAAGTGGATCTACAGATTTCTCCATAAGGATGAGATTTTTCTTCCCTCTAAAGGAAGGTCGCAATATTCTTGTTCGTGATCTTGTACCCTGTATAAAAAGCAGGATACTGAATTCGTTAACGAGAAACTGTTATTTCATAGTTCATCCCATTACCATAGTTCATAAGAATCGGTGGTTTTGTAAGCATGCCACTAGTTACAGTTTCTAGAAACCCGGATATTCTGTGGCACTGGCATGAGATTCACAATTTGAAGGACACAGAACAAACTCCATCGATATTACCCCATATATACACACGTGCACAAAGTTATCGTTCGATAACCGTCTGCCTGGTGGATGTATTTAACTGAGCATTCTGTAAGACTCACAAAAACTGGCTTGAACAATTTCGCCGAATTTTGAGCCACCAAACGATGATCCAGTGGCAAACAGCGACGACCTACCGAGCAGACCCAGTCACTGTTAGCAAATGGGTGCAATCAGTGGCCTGATGTTTGCATAATTAGTTGGCTAAATAAGATTTGTTGTAGTTTCACTGACAAGGGCGGGGAGCCTTTGTAAAACGAACTTTTTGTCATGGAGACACATTACAGCGAAAAACTCGACAGAAAGTAGACTTGTGTAAACCATTCTTGTTCTTTGTAGAACGACTAACACACTGGATCCTGAGAATGTCTAAAGTCAAAGATACCAACACTTGATAAATCAACACGAAATTCGATAGGCTTGCTTACAAAACCTGAAGGACAAAACGATGTTATTTCTCTCCCCCCTTTGTGCTGCCTGTAGAACGATTCAGAACAAAAGATGTGGGGCTAAATAACTTCAATTCAACCAGCGTGGTAAGCCACAAGTGGCAAGCTCGACAGCTTTTCGTCAACCCATATTGGATGGGCCACTCAATGAGTAATCCTCGGTATATTTTAACAATTTATGTGTTTGTGCTGGCCCCTCAGATACTGGAAACCGGTCGCGCACGGAAGTATATTCATCCGAACAGCAAGCAGTAAGTGGTGTGCAACACGAAAATCAATGGTTGATGTCCCTGATTTGTCATGTTTCATTGGTTGAGAATGATACCCTAGGGTGATTTCTAGCAGGAAATGACGTTGTGTCTACAGTCCTTTTCGTATGTTTTTTACTTCTAAGTCTGTCTAAATCACACTAAGCTGACCTGGGGTGAGTTGTCAGGAAGTCTACGTACTATTTTCAAAGTGCACTGCAAACGAGACTAGTGCGCTAATGACAATGCCACTCTGATGTAAAAGCAAGGTCTACAACGGACGGGATAACTTGCAGTGTGCACTCAGCACGGTGCGCAGCTCAACATAAGCAGAGGCGTTGGGTCAGTTATCGGAACACATAATGAGCGCAGTAAATATGCACACGTGTACTTTTAACCTGTTCCCCAGTGCAGGAACAAGTCCACCTGCTAATTTCAAGAGGTTGTTGCGAGTGCGTGAAACGTTGTTTGAAAGCAAAAGCCGATTCACTTTCTCGCTCGGATTTAGCCACCTGATCCAAACAAGACGGACAACAGACGAACACGGGTTAACATCGCCATCATGGAGAAATGGGTCAGTTCCCATTCGAGTAATTCGAGTAATCGATCCAAACAGTGTCGCTTATCCGATCTGAATGGAAATTAGTTTAAACACGTGAAACGAACGATAAGTTCATCAGTGGATGCAGGAGTGACGAGACTGGAGCGAATCCTCCAGCTTGACAATCCTCACATTGCACTAAATGGTAGCGAACGATCCCATCTGTTTGACTCACCCAATCCGGAGTGAGTTTATGTTTCGTCCATCTGCTAACAAGTTTATCTGTACACAACATTCTATGCTACCTTGGCGTTTTCAGGGCATTTGCGAACCCTCGCTCTTCTCTGTCATACCTTACGATTTTAATCATTGATATACAAACTATTGAGCTAGACTTAGCCCAGAAAGTAAAAAATTATTAAAAAGAACGACTGGAATCTTAAGAGCAAAGGAAAACAAAACCGAGATAAGAGTTCGCAGCGCGACACGTTCACTAGTTGAGACATGCACATCTAACCTCGGAAAAACTGGAGACGGAGCCAACTGACGATTCACACTAATCACATCTTCTAGAAAATTACATTAAAAGTAAATCCTGCTCTGCGGCAGGAGTTGAGCAGATGTCAGGCTTTCGCCGTCACTTGTAACTGATGCCAATATTTTGTCGGCCTTCCGTTTTTGCTCGTAAGTTAGTGTCAGTTATGCCTACTTCAAGTGCGCTTTCTGGCGGGGAAACGGGCCACCTAGGGATTGAACGCTGAGCTCTCGGACAGTACGTCAGCATGTTGTACACGACACTGAAAGGCCGCCGCCGGAAAGCCTATTTTTATTTCGCCTATATACCGCATCTGCTAGGCAGCATTTGTTGATATTTGATTTAAACGGACCCAGGTGCGCAATCCGATTTGGCCTATGACATGAGCTGCTGTATCTTGCCACCAGCCAACGACAGTCCTTTGCTTCCCGAGCGCACAGATTGTACTTGCGTCATCTCCCGGTACGGCCAATTTACACTGACTAACAACCCGTATCAGTACGTCTGCACACCGTTTGGTGCTTACTTGCTGTTGATTCCAGGAGGCTCCGCTGCATCGCTGACCATTTTTCTGCTCCTGCAGTTTGCGCTGTTATTGATTGCGTGATTTGCTTCGTTCAAGATGTTTAGTAACGGTCCTACGAGAATCTTAGCTACCCGTGAAAAAAGGAAGAAGGTCTTTGCTGCGAAATTGTTTATTAGAGAAACACCAACTTAACAGGTACAGACTATTGGACAGCGGAGCAAAACTCTCATCTGCATCTTGTTTACATAACTGAATATCCATCTTCTCCTTGAACGCGTCTTCCTGAGCTCTTCTGGATATTCATTGACTGTTCATTGACTCAAATGCAAGCAAATGCTACAAAGCGACTCCACAAATTCCGTAACAGATCTCACTTTTCAAGAGACGCGAAGCGGATTTACCAGAAGACATACGACTCGCAGGCCCAAGCAGGAGTATCCACCGTTACATCAGTAGTTCTTTAAAGTTCGTTCGCATGCCACCGATGTTCGTTTACCTCCGTCAGGTCGGCTTCAGCAACGGGTCTACTCGGCCGCTCTTCGTGGAGGGAATCAAAAATCTCCTCAACCGAAAGCACGGCTACAACCCGATTTACGACCAGTTCATTCAATCGCCGGAAATTCACGCAAAACTTGTATTTTCCGTTCGCCTTCCCTACAAGCACAACCACGGAGTTGTACGCACCATTGGCTTATTCGATTATGCCATTCTTCAGCATCTCTTGAATTTGGTTATGGACCTCCCCCCGTAGATGGGGCGGCAGCGGACGGGGGCCGTAAGGTCGAAAACGTTCCGAGGATAGGGGGATTTTGTGTTCAATCCAGGGGCAGAAACCAAACGGATCCTCATCGTCCGTGAACAGTTCGGAATATTCCTCGACCACGGACTGCACTGACGGTATGTTACAAGACGGAAGCCTTCGGACATGCAGCTTACTTATGGCAGTGCTTGGATAACCTTCAAGCTTGACTGCGTCATAACTTGTCACCAGCTTTCCCTGCTTTAGGTCACCCACGGAATCTGTGCTTTTGAGATAATCTGCCCTCAGTATTGTCTGCTCTATGTCTGGGCTGATCAGGAACGTGTGCTGCACGGACTTGTCGCCTAGGCGTATTGAGTACATTGACAGCCCGTCAATTTTCAGTCGATATCCACCCACTGCTCTCACGGCTATTGCGCACGGTCTGCGTTCAGCTTGGTTCACTTTCCGCCTCAGCGATGTCCCCGCTCCTGTATCGACCAAACACCGCTCCCTCTTCCCTCCATCTCGATAATGGCTTGTA
Source organism: Clonorchis sinensis (assembly GCA_003604175.2). Classification (NCBI taxonomy): domain Eukaryota; kingdom Metazoa; phylum Platyhelminthes; class Trematoda; order Opisthorchiida; family Opisthorchiidae; genus Clonorchis; species Clonorchis sinensis. The sequence goes on from CM030371.1 coordinate 9,268,804, forward strand.
TGATAGCCTGTGTCAGTGCGGTAATTGCAACCCAAACAGGAAAAGAGGAGTACTCTAAAATTTTATTATTTACAAGTGGTCGGGTAGAAGGACATTGATTCCTCCGGTGGCCAGCCCTGCCCCACTTGTAGCACGGGCCCGTTCGAGCGTGCTTCCGCGATCCCGTCTTTACGGGCGCAGGCCGTTCCGCGAGCCGGTTCAATCTGGCCTGCAGTTGGTCCACTGGTGAACCATCCCTCTCGTCCTGCGACAGCAACGTGGCCAGTGGTACCTCGGCCAACTCCCGTGCCGGATGCACCAGCTCCTCCACACTCAACTGACTAGTTGCTCTCGCCAACCGCAACTGATCACCAAGTGCTGGCTGCACACCTTCGACGAACTGGTCGGAAAGCAACAGATGTCGCGACACCCCGTCCTGTCCCGGCAAAGCCCGATCCAACGATTGTTGCAAGCTGCCGAGGAACACGGTCGTGTCACATCCAAGTGCCATCCTGGCCGTCTTGAACCGCCTCATAGCCTCCTGGCGGTCGGCCGTTGTGTCGAACTCCGTTGCAAGGGCTTCCTCCGCGGCGGCTCAGTCCATCTTCCTAGGGTTCCTTCTGGACGCATCCAGGGCCTCCTTCGTCCGGCCCCTGAGGAGGGTCTTCAGCGCAGCCAACTTACCCCGGTCGTTATCCAGTCCGGCAGCCTCCGCAACCCCCTCAAAGTCCTCCAGGAAGGTCCAAACATCCAAACCTCAAGTCGTGGGACTACGCCGGCTTCTATACACCGGTTTAGGAACTGCTAATTCCTAGGGGATCCCAAAGTCCACACCGACTCAAAGGCACGTGTCAACAAGATAACGAAACCACGTGTTGACTTAAACAACACGTGCAATGACAAGGTCAAAGAACGGTTTACGTTCAGGTCAGAAACAAGATAGTTGGTACAGGCACAAAGGCGAAATAAGAAAACTGGGAATACCGTTGTACAAAATAAGGATAGAAGAAAAGAATCAACACCGCCCCCCAAAGCCGGCATGGCTTTCCTAATCTACCAACTCACTCCACCGCATGCAAGAAAGGGAGCAACGAGAATGGTACAATTGCTCTAGCCACAAAGGCTTCCTTCAATCTGCAGCATGCACCTTGGGTGGGTGAGCACCTAGCTGTCTTCTACTCCTTCCAGCAGGCAGATGCGACGTATATCCCGCCTAACCGTACTCGATGTAGCCTTTACTAATACTTCTGGAATATGGCCATCACTTCCGGGCCTGGCGTCCACTATGACGCCTTTCTCCCAATGTCCGCGACTTGGAATTTCGCCGCTGAATAATAAGAAGTCTCCAACTAGGAAATCTCGACGGTTTCGCATCCACTTGTGTCGTAACTGTAATAGCGGTATGCATTCCTTCAACCATCGACGCCAAAACGTATCCGCCAGCAGTTAACCTGTCTCCAACATCGGGTATATCTATCGCGTATATTGACCATATTACCTGACAGTTCAATCTGTCCCCGAAACAACAACGGGTGACTTGGGATCGGCGCTTCTAAGTCTGGATCATCGTAGACAGGTACAGGTGGTCGGTTATTTAAAATGCGCTCCACATCAGTAAGGAAGGTAGACAAAGTTTCGTCGGTCAACACCTTTTGCGGGAGACCACACTCAGTACTCGGCAAATAAATCGTATCTGCCGCTCCCAAACTCCTCCGCGGTGACTGCTGTAGGGTGGGTTGAAGTGCCACTCAATCCCGTGGGCTATCATTCTCTTATTAACGGGATCGCAACCTAGCGATTTCAGAAATTGACAAAGATCTAGTTCGGCTCCAAAGAAGTTACTCCTCGGTCACTGAACCTTTCTTTTGTAGAACCACGGCGGTCGACAAAACGCGGAAGTACCATAAGAAAGGAGACAATCGGTAAGGGATGGGCTGCCTCGATGCGAAGTGCGCGTGTCTTCAAACACAAGGAGATACACCCATATCGTTTCCTTGACTGTCGTCCGTCGCGTACAAAAAAGGGACCAAAACAGTCCACACCAGCGGCAGCAAAGGCGTAGTCGGGTTCAACTCTGCATGGTGGTAACGGCGCCATCAGCTGTCCCGCGGGCTTCGTCGACCTTGCCTTGCATGACAAACACCTATGCACAAGCCTTTTGGCAGCGGCTGTCCCCTTGACAACCCAAAATTTCTGACGCATTGTAGCTAGGACGAGCGACGTGCTCATATGTCCTTCCAACTCATCGAGGTGTCTAATCAAGCAATGCGTCACCGGATGTCGACTCGGAAGTGTGATGGGATGCTTGCGGGATTGGGACAAACCACCATTCTGCAGCCCTCCTCCGACACAGTCCTTCAAGGAGTACTGGAGAGAGTTTCCGCAAAGAGTTAGTCGAGTTCACATTCTGAGTCTCAACAGGACGTAATTTTCCGACTAGGGAATTATATAAATGCGGAAAGGCGTGCTGTTGCACGTATTGCAACAGTGAATATTCTGCTGCCTTTAGTTCAGCAAGCTGCAGAGGTCTAAGTGAGAGCACACACTTCTCTTCTTTATTTGACTTTGACGCGAAGGTACAATTTGAATCGCGTCATCCATGCTATGGCTCGTTTCAGCCCAGTCCATGAAGAATAGTAAGAGAGCAGTTTGTCAAATGCTAATTCTCCCAAGACGGTAGTGTTCAGAACATTGGACTCGTTAACTTCGAGGCCCGGTATATCTTCAGCAAGGCATTTAACACTCATTTTTGGCCCCATGTACTCTGGACTTTGCAGAAGGGCTGGACCATGCGACCAAATTCCTAGATCGTCCATGCGGCTACCAGCGACTCCCTTGATGTGTGGATCTGCTGGATTGTCTTGCGTTGGCACATGCCTCCACTGAGATACTTCGGTATTCTCGTGAATGTATCCCAGCCTATTCGCGACGAATGTCTTATACTTAGACCTTCTGTTATTGATGTAATGAAGTTCGATCATAGAGTCGGTCCATATGTACGTGCTGTCTATTTTCAAACTCAGTTCCTTCAGGACGAGGCCCTTTAACCTCACGGAAAAGACAGCGGCTTGTAATTTCAGTCGCAGTATAGTGACAGGCTTAACGGGGGCAACACGGGATTTGCCAGTCAGAAAGTTACAGCACACCATCCCGAAACTGTGCATACAACGTAAATAAACAACGGATCCGTATCCAGCATCTGAGGCAACAAAGAAGATACGCAGTTCAGTGTAACGTACATCAAACCTAGTAGGCATGATGCATCGAGGGATTTCCAACGTCTCAACTCTCTGTATGTCGCGCTGCTAACAGTCCCACAAAGTTTCCATGGCCGTATCAATGCGTTCGTCCCAACCGAGTTTCTTCTCGCACAGTCGCTGTAGTAATCGTTTGGGTTGAAGTAGAAGCGGGGCCACGAATCCGAGGGGGTCGTGAAGTGAGGCGATGCAAGAAAGTACACCGCGTTTGTTCGCTGCTTGAATCGGAAGCAGTCACTTTTGATAGACCACCACAGACCTAGCGTCGTGTGCAAGGTCGAATCTGAAATTTCGATTTCAACCAGCTCGGAAGCTTGTTCATTAATAAGGATGACATTCAAGACTTCCGGATTGTTGCTTACCCACCTATGTATACGAAATCCGCCCAAAATTCAACATCGAAGTGAGTCCGCAAACTAGTTTTTCAGCTATATCGACAGACTCCGCAGATACAAGGCAATCATCTACGTAAAAGTTTTCCTTCACCGTGGAAACTGTCAGTTCGTCGAAATCATTTCCGTTGTAGCAGAGCAAAGACAGCGCAAAACGGGGACGGGGTGGCTCCAAACGGGTGCACGTTAAGATGATAGACGTCCGGGGTCTTATTCAGATTGTCGCCAGTATACCACAGAAAACTGAACACTGCCCTATCCTCCGGTGGCAGGCGTACTTGTAAGAACAGTTCGTCTGTATCTGCGGACCGGGCAGTTTTATGAAGTCGGAAACGCAGTAAAACGCCGATGATGTCATTTGTAAGGTCAGGTCCAGAGAAGAAGCAGTCGTTGAGGGAAATACCCTGACTATTCGCAGCGCAGCCGAAAACTATAAGGAACTTCCCAGGCTTTCAACGGTTGACAACGGGATGATACGGGATGAAGCGCAAGCCTTCCGTCAAACCAACTAACGACCGACTTACATACCCTTTTCTTTCGTAAGTAGCTAGGGTCTCAATGTAGTATCCAAGGGGGCCATCATCCCTGAACCAGCAACCTTTCAAATAACCGAGACGTTTCTCCGCTACACTCAGGTTACTAGGCAGGTTCTTCCAGTCGACCTTCCAAGGCAGCGGCACCTGATAGTGACCATCCGACAAGCTTACAGACCGCTCTGTGTCTTTCATGATCGCTTTGTTCTCAAGGGACAGTGAGTTATCTGTACCCCTACTTTCGTTGAAATCCGATTCAAACAGCGTCAGTACGTGATCCTCAACACAGGGCTCCGTACTGAGGCAACTCACTGGTATTTGTTTGGGTCCTGCAGGGGGAGCTAGTCCGAAAATTGCCACGCCAAGGTCGTTAGATATGCGTAGGGATGTTTCGGAAAACCCATACGTTGCTCGATAACCCAGTGGGCCTCCGCGACATCAGTTCCTTTCGAAATCGAGACGTTATTTCCAGGAATTCGTGCTGGTCGAACATCCGCAAGGTGCGTCCACTTACTCAGCAGCAAGTCATCCGGAATCGAAGCCTTGGCGATGGGAAGTGACTCGATAGTGTAGGCACAGTCGGCGTCCACAACATATCCGTCATGCAATTAATGGCAAAGCTGACTGCCATAGTATCCTTGATGTCGTGGCCATTTACCGGTGAAAATTCTACGCGCGTCGCTTCCGCTTCTATTCCAAGTTGCTTTGCCACGTCTGCCGTTAATAGAGTGGTATTAGAACTATTGTTCAACAAAGCAGGAGCTAGTACAGTCCCCTTTGGTCCAATCAGCTCAACTGCTACGAACCCAAGGTAGCTCCGGGGTCCCTCAACTACCGTTGAGTTGACGTTGGCATCTTTCGTAGCCTTATTCACCACCCGCTGTGTGCTGTAAAGCAGACGGTAATGTCGCTGGTTGCAACTTGAGACGTCGCAACGTGTAGGGACGCGACACTCAAATGCTCTATGGTTAGGCTCTAGGCAATTGAAACATAACTTGAGGCCTTTCAGTCTACTGAGCTTCTTGACTTGAGGTAGAGTGCGAAATACTTCACCTTCTGAAAGGCTATGAGTCTGGGAACAGTGAGGACAGGCCATGCTTGCTTTCGTAGCTACGACGTTGATGCGGTTCTAGGTGGACGTTCTAAGCCTACTTTGTCCACCTGATTGCCATATCTTCTTGGGCTGGCGGTAACACCATAGCAATTTGAGGCAATCGATACACTTCTGCCAAGGAAAGATACTAGGTGATCAAATTCCGGCTCTGATCCGGAACGCAGTATATCGTCCGCCGCTTCAGCCCACCTTTGTTACAAATGCCGAGGTAGACGTTTTACTATGCGCTTGAGATTTGCTGAGTTATTCAAGTCGGCTGTGTAATGCATCTGTCTCAATGCCACATCACAATTAACCATCTTCCTAATCAACATTCGTAAGTCATCGACGTCTCCAGGAGCAATGGGCTCGTTCATGAACGACTGTGCAATGTCGTGTGGCCTGCCGGACTGCGTCCCGAGGATATCCATGGCCTTTTGATAGCCTGTCTTTCTAGGAAGAAAAACGCAGTGTTCAATGGCCTCTTTTGCTTCCCCATAGCAATAATGGAGAAGAAACATCAATTCAATGCTGATATCAAAGAGCCGATAAGCTACGCTTATTTGGAATACTTCCATAAATTTCCAAAATTTCATTGGATTTCCGCTGAACTTATCTATCTCTATTTTCGGCAAACTGGACCCTGGTGCTGTGGCATAGTGGTTAACATGTCCGCCGTCCATTTCGTGCGCCGCGTTTCGAGCCCCGGCAGCGTCGCCTTTTCTAGGCCAATTCGTAGATTAATGCGTGCGTTCTATTCCCTCTGAGTCAAACTTTGCTATAAATTTCTCGACCTTCTGTTCACCGGATGGGAACCCACGTTCACAGTAGCCATATATCGAGCTTTCATCATCACCGGATTCATACGACAACAGTATCTGCTTCCGGCAAGCTAACTTCAGGTTTTAGTCTCTGGCCCCTTCATCCATATCGCGATTTCTTCCTCCAGTATATCTTTCTCTAACGTAATTTTGGCATAATATTTACCCGTCTGTCCGCTGGACCTTGCACTACATGCTACGCTTGGCTTAGGAGGAGAATGTCGACATAATAGAGGATGTTGAGAAACATAAATGCCACGGTCAACAATAATACCAGAATTATCGTTCAAGTTAACAATTTCTGAGTTCGATAGGGTTTCGAGTAATTTGCCGCTTCTTGTTCTTGTAATCATATTGGTTCCAAGGTTCCAATAGTCCTATTCGGGTGAATGTCCGAGATTCACGGGATACTTGAGTTCTAAGATTTGAGTACTACAGATTGTTTCCAGCAATCTGTGTGACCACGTTGAGTTACGCACAAAACCCCAAAAACCAAATCGTTCAACTGGAGGTTTGTCTACAACTGTGGTACTGTAAATACAATAAGTAAATAATAAAACTTTACAAACCTCAAGTCGTGGGACTACCGGCTTCTATACACCGGTTTAAGGAACTGCTAATTCCTAGGGGATCCCAAAGTCCACACCGACTCAAAGGCACGTGTCAACAAGATAACGAAACCACGTGTTGACTTAAACAACACGTGCAATGACAAGGTCAAAGAACGGTTTACGTTCAGGTCAGAAACAAGATAGTTGGTACAGGCACAAAGGCGAAATAAGAAAAACTGGGAATACCGTTGTACAAAATAAGGATAGAAGAAAAGAATCAACACTGGCCGCATCCAGGTCCGCCTTCGCCCGGTCCGTGAGGAGGGTCTTCAGCACAAACAATTTACCCCGGTCGGTATCCAATCCAGCAGCCTCCGCAATCCCCTCAAATTCCTCCGGGAAGGTCCGAAAATCCCCATCCTTAAACGGTTTTGGCCACGGGATCTTCATCCTTGTCCTTGCGACGGCAGCAAATGAAAGGAAGAAGGCCTTCGCTGCGGAGTTGTTCATTACAGAAACACCAGCTTATCAGTTACAGACTATTAGACAGGGGAGCAAAACCCTCATATGTATCTTGTTTACAAAACCGAATATCCATCTTTCATGGATATTCATTGACTGTTACTCAAATGCAAGCAAATGCTACAAAGCGACCCACAAATTCCGTGATAGATCTCAAATTTACAGAGACGCGAAGCGGATTTATGAGAAAACATGCCTCATCAGTAGTATCCACCGTTACACCCGGCGCATGGCGACACTACTCTTTCACTTCGCTGACAACGGGTTGATTGTGGAATGACAGTTGTTGAGAAAGCCATACATAGTTATGTAAATTGTCATACAGTAATATCGTTTGAGGACCCCACTGTGCATAGGCAACTCAACTAACAAACAGATAAGTTTTTTAAGAACCATGGATGCACGCGGTGGAACATTTATTGACAAATAAATATTTTGATCATGGTTATAGGCCGTTTGAACACAAGTTACTGCGGTCTACATATCCAGGGTCCTAGGCTGGGGTGTACGCAAACAACGCCCTGCACCACAGTGTGACAAGACATACCTCTAGAACTCTATAGAAATCTATAGGCCGAAATTTCTAGAAGTGGTAATAGCTCAAATCACATGTTCCTAAAAATCGAAAGTAGAAGTACTTTTCGAGCCAAAGTTTGGTCCCGGATGCTGAAAATCTCTTCGTGTCCAAAAAACTGCATGTAGCCTGCTAATCAGCTTAGTGAACGGCATCAAGATCCGAGCCGGAAAGGCTTCACTTGGCTTGACTACCCTGGCAGAGGACTAGCCGCACCGAACTGCTTATCGTTTTTATTACATATGTTATCATCCTTCTATTCTAAAAAGTTAAAAGGAAACGACAGATCACAAACAAAACAGCGGCCAAAATTTTGTTTTCCTTCGATAACTATCCCCAAATCATAGCGTCATATACTCAAACACTTATTTACCTGCTGCATGTAAATGGCTTCACTCGCTTGAAATTGCGGTTGTCTTTCCGGGCCAGATATGTTTCCTGCGCTTCTGAAAATGGCACAAGATCCAAGGGCCTTGTCCTCCGCCGTTTATCCATTCGGGTCTAACTATAATAATAATAGTAGGTTTACTTCACAACTTGTAGGAACATGCCGACTGATGCATGATCGAGATGCAAGCAACTGATTTATGATGCTTTCATACCGTATTATTAGGCATTGTACGGACACGATGAAGCCATCCAAGGAAGGGCTTAGGGAGGGGCGGCCAACATCATTGCCACTCTTAACGGGAAAACCTGCATCTGTCCAACACTGTTCCCTCCGCCGTCGGCCTTTCTGTGGCCGTCTCAGCCGAACTGTCCCTGTTCTAGAAATTTTTTTCTAGTTATCCAAAATAGCACTCCTCGGTATTATTACAGTTTCAGTACTATTGAGAAGTCCTTGCTTAAGCGTTCAGATCTTAAAACATTCCCTGGACCAGTTCTTTACCAATCTGTTTCCCCACAGCCCAGCATCCAACCTATCCCGGAAGAGATTTCTTATCTGCCTTCATTGTCTACCCTGTAACCAGCTCACTCCTATCTGTTCTATATTAGCAGAGACTCCAAATGTTATTATGTACACGTACTGGTATACTAGGGTTTACTTAGTGTAATGTCAAATAACCTGCACGCATATCTCATCTCGACTTAGCTGGCACCCTTTGAAACCTAATGCAAGCCTCTCAAATAAGAATAAATGAATATGGTCTGGCGCTTAACAACCTGGAGACACTTAGATCCCTAGCTCCCTGTGTTTTGCATACGCCAATTCGGGCTAGCGTATTCACTAGTTGCTTTATCACTAACCGCTTTGTACTCCTCAATTTAATTATCTCAGGAATTTAAGCACGTTGTTTACAGTTGTTTAATAGTCCATGGATATCCATGAAGGTTAAAGAGGACGTGTGATAATGTGCAGCCTTTAAAAACCATGTGCATATGAGACTTGCTTCTCCGTACAATAGTTTTTAACTGCCTAGTTGGTGTTTTTTAAAAGACGGTTTCGATGTGCAAGATTTTTTACTCATTCCATTTGATCCCGTGACCAGGATACGGATGAAAATCACGTAGCCACAATCGTTTGAGGATGGGGATACATGGATCTTCCTAGAGGACTTTGAGGATGTTGTGGAGGCGGCTGGACTGGAGACCGACGGGGGTGCGTTGGCATCACTGAAGAACTTCGTCAGAGGGCGGACGAAGGCGGCTCTGGCGGCGGCCAGAAGGAGTCCCCAAAAGATGGACTAGGCCGCCACGAAGGTAGCTCGTGAAGCGGAATGCGATACACCGGCCGACAGCCAGGAGGCTGTGAGGCGGTTTAAGGCGGCCAGGATAGGACCAGGATGCAACTCGATTGTGTTTTTCGCCAGTCTGCAGTAGTAGTTGGATCGTGCCTTGCCGGGACTGCCCGCATTGTCTCGCCGGCAGTTGCTGTTTGACCAGTTCGTCAAAAGTGTGCAACCGGTGCTTGGGGCCCAGTTGCGGTTGAAAAGAACAACTGGCCAGTTGAGCGTGAAGCAGCTGGTGTATATGGCATGGGAATAGGCTGAAGCGCCATTGGCTACGCTGGAGTCGGAGGAAAACAGGGGGTTCACTGGTGAACCAAAGTAGACCAAGAGATAGAGCGGCTTGTAGCCATGAAGACAAAATTGCGGAGACACGCTCAAACGAAGCGTGGCTGCAACTATGTTATGCCTGACTCCTGAAAGAATCAATGTCGCCGCACCCGGCTTCATTCAAATAACAACTCTCTTTATTACACCACTTTTCCCGAGTGGGTTGCAATTAATGCTGTAACAAAGGCTACGATATGGGTCGTTATCGGGGCAGAAGGGGAAAAGGAGCTCTGCATAATTGCTGCAGGATCCAAAGTGTCACTGGGGAAGAGGGGAACGAAACTGAATGCAGACCGTGCGCATTAGCTGTGAAGACTGTGGGTGGATTCCGACTAAAAAATGATGGACGTTCAATGCACTCAATGCGCCTAGGTAACAGCTCGGTGCAGCATGATTTCCCGATCAGCCAAGACATAAAACAGACAATTTGAGGAGCGCTATTTCTCAAGAGCGCAGAGTCCGTAGTGGACCTAAATTGTGGCAAACTTGTTATGTCTGCTGATTCGCTAATCTGCTGTATCTGATTGCTGACCCGCTCCAGTGCCTAGTGCCGGGAAAAAAGACTCACAGAAGGGAACACAACAGCTTTATTCCGAACAAGCGAGTGAGAGAGTGTGAGTACGTGCGAGTGCGAGAATACAACTCAAGCTAGTCATTGGTGGGACACTGTCTAACTTGGTCCAATGCTGACGCACGCGGTCTGGTCTTGGTATAGGCTGCGACTCGCTGCATACTGCGGGGGCGTTGTCTGACCTTGAGCAGCGCTGACACGCACTGTCTGGGTTTGATAGAAAGCTGTGAGGCGCTGTATATTGGGGGGGGGCGTTGTCTGGCTGGTCAACACCTAGCAGAGCTGAGGGTCTCAGTAGATATCGGGCATTCAGTAGTTGTTTTCAGGAATCTGACCTTCCTGATAAAACTGATGACAAACTATGGCTCAGTCAAACTTGAGGATCACTCAGGCACTGCCTTAAGCGAACCGCATGCGCAGAATCTTCCGTCTTGCAACCTGCTGCCAGTACAGTATGTAATCAGGAAGTACTGCCGAGAATTCACGAGAGATTAAGATCCTTTTTGGCTTCTGCTCGTGGACAGAACACGAAATATTCCCCTTGTCCGAATGCTTTCAAACGTACGGCACTCGCCCGCTACCGCGCAATCTATGGGTAAAGTTTCATAGACAGGTTCAAAAGATGTTTAAAAAGGGCACTACCGATGAAGCCAACAGTGCGCACAATATTCTATTTGTGCCCGTGGAGAAAGTGAACAAGCAATACCGATTTTGCCTGTATTTCCGGCATTTGAATGAACTGACCGTAAACTGGGTGATAGCTCTCCCCTCTGATGTGGACATTCTCGATTCGCACTAGCAATCTCGATATTTCACGGTGTATTATTTGCGTTACGGATACTGGCATCTAGCCATTAGGTCGGAAGGACTGGAGGAAAACGGAGTTCGCGGTTGGGGACAACCAATATCAATTTAGACGAATGCCGTTTGGTCAGTTGGAGGGCACCTGTTCGTTCAATGCTTCGTTTCACGGAAAGACCATGAAATTTTGCCGTAACGTAGAAGATATCGTGTAAAGCAATTTAGGAACCGAACCTTGAGTTTACTTGAAAGCCCAATTAAAGCGTATTAGGAAAGCCTGCAAACGGATAAACAAAGCCAAGGCACAACACGCCCGAAGTTTGGTGACACTTTTCGGGTATAATTGAGTCACGGAGTGGTTAACACACTGTCGGAAAAATGAAAATTTTCAGGACCGTGTAATCTCCAACTTCGGGTGGTCCCACGTCAGTTTCTTGGGTGAGCGGCATACCACATCCGGTTTATTACGAATTCTAAAACGGTTCCCTCTCCACTTTACGGATTGCCCCATCAAAATTACACGTTCAAATAGCCAAAAGAATCACATAAGGCCTTAGAACGTGTCAAAGCGCGGATGCTGGATCAGTAACTTACTCTCAAGCTGCCCAGGGTCGGGGAGATTTTTACTTTTGCAACGGACGCTAGGAACCGCGGTATCGGTGCAGTCTTAAAACCGAGGAATGGGGGTAGCAAATAGGTCAGTCGTGACCTAACTCACGCTGAGCCGAATTACTTACCTAATCGTCTGGGCCCAGGATAAGTAAAGACCACACTTGCTTGGACAAAGATTTCTCTTTGACACCGAAAACAAGCCCCTCGGGGAGACCAGAGCCACCAGCGACCCTCGAGGGAAGCTCGCGCGCTGGGCAGTGGGCACCGAGACTACGACCTCACGCTACGGCACGTGCCAGAAGACGGAAACCACCTGGCTGACTGGCCGTCGAGACAAGCGGCCGGAGGTTTGGCCCCAAAGCTCATGACTGGCCCTAATGGTCTCGTCGTCGAACTGAATCCCGGAAGGTTGATGTAACTACAGTGGCAGTATTACGGGAGTCTGCAGTCTCCTGATGATGAGCCGTCAGCCACGGATGAGAATTGAGTGGCTTGTAAGCGGTGCCGACGACGGGGACTCATTCTCGCATCAGAGTTTGGTGAGTTATGGACCGTTGACACCATTAGCCCTCTTCCGGTGACAACCAGCCGAAGTCAACATATCGTAATAATGACAGAACACCTGTCGCGGTGGGTGGAAGCGGCAGCCGCGACAAATCAACGAGCTACGGTAATCAGGGGAGCTGTGATGCACCGCATATAGGCCAACCACAGGGGGACAAAAATAATCCTAACGGATCAAGGAGTTTTCCTTGTGAGCGGGGTGTTTAGGAGAAGTTTGCAGAAGCTGGTGTTGTATGCACGCTATGGAAGCACCGGGGGACAGTGATTCTCCGAAGGCGGGTGTTCACGACAATTTCTGTGGACGGAAAACAGAAAGAAAGCTCATGAGCCGGAGCTCAGTAAGCAAGGTTGTACATCACCAGTACTTACACACAAATCAAACTGGCAGACACCGTATACTACACTGGACACGAGACGACTAAGGACGGCACCTTACCACCCGCAAACAAAAGGCTTAAGGAAAACAATAACTCAACGATTAAGGAGTGGATAGTGGCGAAATTATGTGCCTGGAAACTGAGCTTGCCGACAGTTTTGTTAGCACGATATGCGTCTATACAGCCAACTACAGGCAAGTATTCGTTCACGCTGATGTATGGTCGACATCCACGCTTTCTAGTTGATCAAGAAATTAGGTTGTGGCCGACAACGTGCTTGTCTATGGGGTGAGCCAGGAGAGGAAAAGATGGAAAGCCAGAGAAAGATTGACCGCCGATAAAGACAGGATTAGACAAAAACGACAAGTAGAATGGCGCGGCCTTTCCCTATAGGCGCGAAAGTTTAGTGGAGGGGTCATCAGAACCTTGGAAAGAGTAGACTGGGATCCCGAAAGCTGGCCCGTTTGTCCTTATCGACCGTCAAGGGAACGTTTGTACAATTCAGGAAGATCGAGGATAAAAAATGAAAGGTTCTTAGCTATGGAAGCGGCGTGACACACCCAAAGAGCTGCCAAACAGACCAGCCGCCCGGGGCCGACCAAACGGAGGCAGATGGAAATCGGTGGTATGCATGCGACATTTAAAGAGGAGAAGTGAGTTGCGGTGTATACAACTGATTAGGCATGGAGGTAGTGTGTGGTTGACTTGGGGCTCCGTCACGCATATAATGAAAATTGAATTTTATCAGGAAACTTGTGGAACTGCTTCACAGAGTTCGTTTACGGATGTGTAACTGTCAATGGTTATCCGTGAAAGCTAAAGACGACGCGCAAGAATGTTCAGGTTTCAAAACCTATGTGCATATGGTACGTTCAAGCTTCCGTCCAATAGCTTCCAAATGTTAGTTGGTGTTTGTTAATAAACGACTTCGATGCGAGAGGTTTTCCTCCTTGCAGTAGTAGTGGTGGCAGCAGTATCAGTCCGCTGAGCCTCCTCCTGGTGATGGGACTTGGGTGGACCTGGTGTCAGTCTGGGTGAGCCGAGTTTAACAACTCTAGACAGGAAGAACCACCCAGTTTGTCTGGGATTATTTGATTGGATTCAAAAGTATGCAGTGTAGACCACCTGTCCACTGGCCACAACAGGAGTCCCTAGCACTCTTGCGCCTGGCTAACAATCCATATCTGTTGCAAACCGCTATTTTTGTGCAATATCTCACTGGCTGACCGGAAAACAGCATCAAAACCGTCAGCTGGTAAGCCTAGCTGGACGAATAATCATTTGTTGGTCATGACCAAACCATCGGTCATGAGATTTTGAAGGTTACGGATTCTGGTTCAAACAAGCCCTGGATTTCACCGTGTCAGTCTTGGAATATCATGCTGGGTGTAAGATCCGGGAGGTGAAGAATCTCCCAGGACGGTTGCGGCTATTTGTACGCGGTTCGTGTCCATTAGTCAGTAGGACGGGACAGAAGATAGAGGCAGACGATGTACTGAGAAATGTCAAGAACTGGTTCTATAGGTGAACGGGTTAGTACCCATTGTGGAATAGTGAAAAGTACAATCAATAATGGCGTTCTCAGCAGGAGCAGAAAATATTCAGTGAAGCAGCATGGATTTCTAGAAGCAACAGTAAGTAAGCACCAAACAATGTAAAAGCGTACAGTTACGGGCAGTCTGTCAGTGTGGGTTAGCCGTATAGAGCGATAACCGCGCAGAAACAGTCAATAGGTTCAGGAGGTGGAGGACTGTATTCGGTTGACGGCGCGGTGCAGCAGCTCGTGTCACGTGACAAATCAGATTGTGCGGTTGGATCCATTTAAAACAAATCTCACCAAAGACTACCTGGCAGGTTCGGTGTATAGGTGCTACAAAAAACAGATCCTTCTGGGTGTAGGATCAAAGCAGTGGACAGCACGTTCGCCCACCGTTCTGGGGTCTTTGGTTTCGATCCCCGATCAGTCCGTTTTCCTGTCAGGGCGGACACTCGAAGGTAGGCAGAACTGAGACGAACTTGCAAGCAATGACGGACAGGCAACAAAATATTGACGTCGGTTACTGGAGAGTAAGCAGATCTAAGGTAGGAGCGATACCGGGGAAACGAGCAGTAAGGAAACAAAAACGGAGTTACAGTAAACGGGCAAAATCATGTTACTCAGGATTAATCAAAACACATAGGAAAATGACAGATGTTCACCGCTGATTCATATGGGGAATCAACACTGGCAGTTTGCTTGTGAGTGCTGACATTCTGGCAATTGCCCGAGAGTTGCGGGTTGGCATCACGACACCCGAGCAAGTTCAGTTGCTTCTGGACCTCCACTCCTCCAAGATAGTTCCACACATCTAGAATACTATATCTCGACGTCGTGGCCAGATTTTTCATCGTATTCTGGTCAACAGAGAGCGCATCCGCCGAGCTAAACACGCCACTCTCTAGACCCAATGCCACCAGGGAATGAAAGATGCAGTGTCTGCTGAGCCCGATGGATCATTGAAGGATCTATACAAAGGAAACTTCAGCTCAATTCTGGACGCCGAAAAGTATTGGGAACGGGAGCTGTTCTTTTCAGAACATTTGGATAGCCGGCCATGTCGTGCAATTGGGGTTCGATGGAGCCAATTACAGGCGAAGAAGTTGTTCTACGATCCGTTTAATGGGTAGCTTGTCCCCGGGTCTGGATTAGCCCACACCCGGGATGCTTCGCCTGTCCATTGTCAACCTCCTTGCTCATTATTCCAACATGATCTTATTTCGAGGAGCTATACAGCAAATTTTTGTCGTGCTCTCGTTACCCTATTTCCAAAGGTCCCAAATCCGTTCAGGTAAATCACACTGACCTAAATGACTGCAACTCAAGGCTCCACCCAGCCATGGTAGACCCCTCAGCGTAGTACTGATGAGAATGAGGAGTTGACTAACTGGTTCTTTCAAAAATTGCTTAATTCGTCTAGTTCATTCACATCCAGTAGATAGAACGTGTTGCTTGTTCCAAAACCACAAAAATCACATGACAAAAACACTTCCCAACTTCAATCTCGACCGGCAACTTGCATACTACAATTTTTCATCCACTTTTACACGGCTACAACCTGCATTACATGCCGTCACTATGACCGTCACCCTTATCTGGTCAGGTTTTTTCAACTTTGTACAAATATTTAATAGGGCTGGCTACCTCTCGCAAACCCTGAGTAGGCATGCAACTCAGCCCAGCACACACACACGCGCGCAGAGCAGGAACACAGGCCAACTCCACAAGTCAATGGACACTCACGGGACAGCTGCTGGGTATTCACTCGGGAACTCTCGCCAATTGATAATAAAAATAATAGTTTTATTTCCCAACTTGTAGGGAACGTGCCATCTGAGGCATGACCGGACCTATACAGACTGAGCGCAGCATGCGACAACACAACGCAGAGGAAGGCAAAAACCAAGGGACACGCTTATCAGGTGAAAAGTCTTCGGAGCTGTGGAAACTAGGAGAGTCTAGAACAGTTAGGCACCTTTTGACTTGTTCCGCTTTCTGCTTTGTATTTACTCTATTTCGGTGCACTCAAAAGTTTTTTCAGGAAAACCTGCTCTGTTGGCGCTTTCTACCTCCCGACCATCATGTGACTTTCGTTGAATTTAGAGCACTAACACGGCCAAGCAGCCGGTCAGAGCATGACGGAGATAGGTTGATAGTCAAATCGCGTTGTGTAGCCCAAGGAAACACATGAATATTTGTGCCACAATTATTCCAATAATGGCAAACCGAATATTAGAAGTGTGATGCTCCACGCGCTGCAAGCAACCAATGGAATTTTCGTTCGCCGATGGGTGAACTGCATCCCCTGGAACCAGATTCCGAGGAACATAAAAGCGCCCCACACAAGAAGGAGCAGTGTCGGAATCAGCAAGCAATAAAGGGGGCGGGTGCGTTTCGGAAGCTCCTTCAAAGTATTGGATTAATTGCTAGCGCAGGATTATTAAGTTTTCTAACACGTGCCACTCGTCTTTGGATGTGTTTTGGACCACAGTTTTCCTTATGCCTCCTTAATACCATGAACCTGAGTCTTGGTGGCCGCTTGATAGGCTGATGCGCTTAGCCAAACCAGAAAGCCAGTGAACGTGCGAATCAGCTGATCTATTGGACACTGACGCGTATAGGCGTGTCATGTGCAGCCGAAAACGGGATGTTTATGAAGATCACGTGGAAAGTTCTAGGCGGGCCAAAAAGCGATGCTAAAAATAGAACTCATCTGTCAAGGGCAAGTGGAAGACAACCAATTAAATCTGTCTCAACGAAAACGGTCATTTCATTGGCAGTTGTACAGTCCAGTTACATTTGGAGCTGGTTCACCTATTAGGATGCAGCAAAAATAGTGTCCGAGTTTCTGTCGACAAGCTGTCTCAGTTTCATATTCAACAGTTGGTTTGTTTCATAGATCTGGGTCGCACCAAGTGTCCCCGATGGCAAGGTCCTAGTAATTGGCTTTTCAACCTTCCTGGCTGTTACAATACTGGGAAGGGCATTTGGCGTCGCTTTATTACCGAACATAAAGCTGCCCACACCAAATGTCAACTCCGTTGATTGTGAAACGTACCTGAATTTCCATGAGCCTTTCTCTCAAGACTACCATCGCTCTCTCCGCTTGCGCATCGTTCGGAGAACACTTGTCAGATAGGTTCTGCTTTGATCCAGCGAGGAGACGGCAATAAAATTTCTAAGTTTGGAGTTGCACTTTTACGATTTTCCCCATTTCGGGCAGATGGTGCATGGAATGGCCTGCCTCCGAATCTTGTCCGCGCTGGAGTTCAAATCAGTTTAAATTTCGTGATTCCTGAAGCAGGCTACCTACTACCCAAAGCTTAGAACTTGGAGAGCGGTGGCACATTCTTTATCGCTTGTGAATATCAGATATCTGGAAGGCACTGAACGAAAAGTACAAACGCGTTCCGGGGACCTTGGACAAAAGCCATGAGGTTGTCTATCATCCGTGAGACCTAAGGACTAAGTACAAGGCAGCGGTTCATACCGGGCGAGTCGCCAGGACACAAATTCCTGTGGTGCTATCGAAAATACACAAAGATTGTGTGACGAACATTCGACGTAGATAAGCTATCGATACTCATTATTGTTATAGGTGGCGAGAAGCCTGACACTAAGCTGAACATAAAATAAATGAGACCGCTATTTGTCACAAGAATTGTCAGTTTCGAGGTTACCTACGTTAGTTTCTTTCCTGTCCGATCGTGTCCTGTTCTCTCATGCTGTCCTGTCTTATTCTGTTATACCTAGCCATGTCCTGTCCTTTCCTGTCACTTTCCGTCCCGTCCTATTCTGATCTGTTCTGTTCTTCCTTGTTCAATTCAGTTCAGCTCTATCCAGTCCTATTCTGTCCTACCCTGCCCTAAATTGTCCGATCCTGTCGTTCTGTCCGAGAACTGACTCTAGCGGGTTTTCAAATTTGGCGCGGCTTACGATTTTTTCGGTGGTCAGGCTTGAGGCCATCTAGCTCGGTATATAGACCCGGCTTTCCGGTTTAACGCGTGCGTCTTCCGTCGTACTTTGACTAAAACGGTATTCATAGTCTTCATTGCATTGTATCAATTTGTGCAATTTTAACGCACAATTCCGGGTAACGAACGCGACGTTCTCACATGTCGACCATATGTTTATTGTGTACTTACCATCGGGCGCCCATTGTAAAACCTTCTAGTGTTGATCTCAATCCAACCATTTGAATGCGTGCCTAAAGTGCGGAATATGGTAACGGCACACGATAGTCGAGGCACTATGTTTCACCCTTTGATGCCAACGCCCCTGTGATGCCGGATAAAGAAACCGAATCGGTAAAGCCGATTTCGGCGAAGCTGGACCGTGATACAATAACATCTGACATGAAGCCTCGAACTCCAAAGAAGGCCGTTTCTACGCGAGGTAGTAGATCTGAACATCAACGATCGCTGAACGCCGTTTTTTGCGGATGCATTGCCCCACGGGGTGACTATACGACCTCCAGGGAATGTCCGCACCCAGGTCCGAATACACAATTGTTACCTTCTAGCGCCGTCCAGTCAATGAAAAGGCTGAGCCTATCAGACCAAGGGGACGCAGATTCTAGCCATTCGGTGACCGGATCCACTATCAAGCTTTCCCAAGCCACGCGGCAAAACGCTCGGCTTCCTTCATCCGTCCTTTTTCCTAATTCGTTGCTACTACCTCCTAAAGATCAACTTTGTATCAATGAGATGCAGCAGTGTAAGCCTAATAATAAAGTCGACAGGAGATGGCGCAAATTCAGACTGCGCAGGAAGGGATACCCTTCCACGGTTGTGCGCTGTGAGAAACCCTGTGAAAGCAATACGGCGAAGGTCCTTATCACAACGACAGAAAGTGTACCAGAGGACAACGGGGTGGACATTCCTAAAATAGACGAAGCCCTTGTGTTTTCTCCACTTCCAAGTCAGAGGGCTCCCGAAATGACTAACGTTCAACATGTAAGTATTATTTGGCTATCTGCCACAACAAATTACATTGCAAATCCAGTTTAATGTTGCCCTGAAGGCTGTTACAATTCTTTTGGACGGTGAATTAATTACAATTCTCCCACCCAAGACCGACAGTGGTTAGCATTTAAGAAACCAATCGTATCTACGTTTTCGGAAGATCATGTGGTTAAATGGGCATGGCTGGAAGATGTTGACCTCCTCTTGATAGCTATAGTATTATTTGACATGAGAATCAGTCCACAGTTGTTTCAAAGAAAAAGCTTTGATATGTTTAATCACCGTAACTTACTGCATTCTATTCCAAATGACCCGGTGCCTTCTGCGTTTGGTAGACGTTTTCCGTGCTGTCAAGGAAAATTACGGAGGGATGGTGAAATCTGAACGAAAAATCTCCCATAGTGTACATTGAGTCAAACGCTGAAGGAAGTCAATGCTCCCTTTTGGCCAATGCATGTACGGTGTCCTAACAACTATAGGAGCAGTGGCCTAACTGAGGTAAACTCATCGCTTGTTCAAGCACCTTCCTCGTGAAGAAGGAACTTTCATACGGCATACTTGTAGAAGTCCGTGGTGATATCTTTCAGTTAAACCGGTTCATTCTCAAAAGCTAGGGATTAGCGCTGTTGGTTCAACTCTAGCAAGCCTTGGGTTCACGCGTAGTCTGAACGGCTGCAGTCATCGAACCGGTACTATCACCAAAGAGGGACTGTGTGAATGCTTTTTACACCGTTTTGAAGGTATCGGAAGGATGTTAATAGATAATATATAAAAAAAAAGATCCTTGTTATGACTGTTCTGGTAACCAGTCCGATAATGAGAGTGAAAATGAGCAAATCTAGGCAAAGGAATTGTTTGGGATCGTCAATTTGATATTATGGGGATCTACAACGACTTGGCAAGGAGGACCAATGGATTGACTGCATGCAAAGCAAAATCGTGATGATAGCCATGTGCATTGAATACGTTCACTTTAAACACAGGTTTTACACCTGCAGTATTTTTTCACAGGAGTGTTGCAGTAACATACGATTTTCTGACGGATAGCATGTAGGAAGCGTCTCGCACATTGGGTCTACCAAATAGACCCAATGCCTGTTAGTACAATCTGTTTGGGCTTCCCGCCTTGCGTGACAAACTAAGCCGTTATGTGCCACAGACTCTACTGCGATTTCTTTGAGCCACAATGTAGTAGTAGTATCGGCACAGACATCAACCTTCGGTGTCAACCTTTTTCGCTTTGTCTGGAATTTTGGCAAGTAATTCCCTTACCACTTTTTAAAAGTTCATTTGCCAAGTACGCTTACCTCCTGGCACTTACCTAGCGTTGGCGTAAACAAGCCTCACTAATCTCGGGGTTTCTTTGAGGTATTAAAATGTCTTGAGGTCTTGTGTCAGTTCTGTATGCAATGGGCCTGAAGCCCCGTAATGAAAGTGAATTAGCCATCAGGGTTTCAGGTACCAACCGATGTCCACGCACAGCAGTTCGTCCCTACGTGGTTCTTATACAAGGTTTAAATCACCTGTTATAATCCTATCCTGATTTAATTTCATTTTCGCCGACTATTTCCAACAGGCTACACAAGACTCACAATTCAGAGTTCAGTGACAGGTTCCAATAGGCTGGGCGCGTGATTTTAACCTACTAGACATCCTAACCGTCTCAGGTAGCACCGTCGCTTTCATACAGCCTAGGGTCTCACTTACAGAATCCTCACTTACAGAAATAAGGCAGTGCACAACTGGTCTGAATATAGTCCCGGTTAATCCTACAACCAATTACACGGTATGACGGCTTGTGCGTCACTACCCAATTTGGCGCTATTCTCCCCATGGAGACTTATGAGAATCTGCCTCCCAATTGTCGAAGTGAGCGCGTAAAACGCCTTCATCTGACTCCTTCGCCGATGTTGTCATCGAATCACTAGTACTGTAGCATGACGTTTGGTTGACTGCTTTAAAGAACTGGAACCATGAGTAGAGCCGACAAGCCTTCTGGCGGCAAAATGGCTGGTGACATGATGCAGTTGAGAGACATACTGCCTATTCAATCTGACTTTCATTAATATGCTTACTTCGCCTATGTACTTTTGATCTCCACCTGTCTTGCTCATCCGTACCCACCACTCACCTTGCCGTAAATGCCGTCCCCTTCGACACTTGTGTAGTAGCATGTGTTTGTTTGTGAATGTGCGCAGCTGACCTACTTACTCATTCGCGTTCGTGTCCTGTTTGCTGAGCCTGCCATGACTTATTCCATCATGAGTTCCGTGTGATCGCACCGCTAATCAGAATCATGAGACTGTCGTCGGAAAGGATAATCGCAACCCACACTACTGGGCTAACAATCCGCCCAACGTTGTTTGATGTTGACACTGCACTGTGCCGGTCAGTGACAGACTTGTGCCCTCAGTGACGCTACGAACGTGGACAATTGAGTACCATAGAATTTCGAATCCAGTTCTTCCTTCTGATATTCGGGACTGTCGAACCTGTGCGTCACTTAAAGTTCTGTACTAGAACCTTAACACCACCCTTCAGGGTTTCAGCAATTGACAGGCGTGTTTCTCTTAGCAAGACTTCCTCTTTAACTGAGCCTGTCGTATCCGAAGTGGCAGTATGAATTTCTCTGGTGTCAACTGGTATGATCGCACAGACCACGTTTCGTTGTGCACGACGCAAGTACCATGATCGAACTGACTGCCCCCTCCCTCTCTTCCAGGTTCCGGCTGCCTCTGATGATGCAGAGGCCGCTGCAGCTGGATATGCCGGGGTGGGTATTGTATTGAGCGAACGAGCGGAAGCGTCTCTACTTGGTTGGATACCAGGTTGATAGTCGCTTCTGTGCGCTCCGTTTGGCAATATCTATGAGAGAACCTAGAGCAAGTGAGGTCCATCGCACCTTGTTTATTGAGTCCGATTACGCCCCAACTGACTGAGGGCTCTGAATCATGACGCTCTAGGTGCCCTTCTGCAGCGGACGAAAAGCTCAGATACCATTGTGGTTCCTGGTGACTTCAACGCCCAGGTGGGTAAACTAATCATTACTGAGGCCTGATTGGGTGGTCGTCTCGAATTGGACATGAGACGTACGGAAAACGGGGATCGCTTACTTCAGATGCGTGCCGATCATAGACTGTTCCTTTGCAGTACGAATTTCCGGAACAGCGGAAATCGCTTGCAACGTGGTGCCCACCAACAAACCAGCCATGAATCCAAATAGACCACATCGTGGTCAGTTATCGATGGCGAGGATCGATCACCGCCTGCCGCTCCTTCTGGAACATCAGCGTGGCGGTTGCTTTTCATTGCGCCCTTCAGGTTTACTCAAAACTTGGACACCTCGCTTAGCCGTTAGAAGCTAGTGGACCCAAAAATCAAATGAAACTATCAGAACCGGCTCCTCGAACGCCTGCCCGGACGGTACGGTGTCGGATATAAACGGCCACTGGGAAAAGATATCCAAAGTGCCACTCAAAGCCAGAACATCTGTTTGTGGTACAACCCAGCGAACCTGATCCAAGCATTGGATCCCTGATAGGACCATGTCTTTGCTGGAGATCCGGTGACAGATTCCTCCTGGTCGCAACCACAACTCCACCCGACGTATCATCCTGCGCCGGGTGAAACTAAGTGTCCGTGCAGACCGAGAAGCTTGGTGAACCCCAAAAGCCGGAGAAATGGAAGATCCAAAGAATGTTGGAAACCTCCGCAAGCTGTTCTACTTGAGTCGTTCGACTGGTCTTTGGAGATCTCTCGTTAGCGGAATAATCAGGGACCAAAGTGACTCCCTGAAATGCAGCTATGCAGAACGTGTGGACCGCTGATCACAATAATTTGAACAGCAATTCAGCTGGCCACCTGCTACCTCCAATCCAGAATCCTGGCCTTCAACAGAAAGATGAACCGTTGATATGGAACCGCCTTCAATCTCAGAAGGTCGGTCACACCAATCATATCGCTCAAGCGTGAACACGTTCGCCAGTTCAGACGTGAAAATTCATATGCGTCCAACCTGCGCTGGTGGAGTAGTGGTAACACGCTCGCCTCGCATGTCAGATGTCCGGAGCTCAAGTCCCGGCACGACCATTGGATATACACTGCTAATGAGCTCTAATAAGGGCGAAACTCGAGTCCACTGCTTCTCTTTGGTGTGGACTCACCAGAATAATTACACCAAAATATGAAGACGACCGTCCAAACGAGGGTGGTGTGAACATGAACAGTGTGAGAATTGTCCGAGTGTATTTCTACTCAAGCGTCATCGTACTGCTGGTCCTGACAACCTTCCACCTGCTCGTTTCAAGGATGGCGGCGGGCTTCTCAGCCAATGCCTATCTAGCGTGTTTGGGTCTACATCTCTGGAAGTGACTGTCCCAGACAACTGGGGTGAGTCGATATTAGTGCTCATTTTCAAAAAGGGTGCTCGCATTGAATGTAGTAACTACAGAGGTGTCACTTTGACTCCTGTTATGACAAGGCTTCTGGCGTCACTGATTCTTCGTCGTCTTACGATGGCACGCGAAACCTTGACTCGTGAGAATCAAGCGGCATTTCGACCAGGTAGAGGCTGCGTTGACCACATCTTCACACTCCGTCAGGTGTTAGGGCAACGCCACATGTACAGACGACCCAGAATCTTGGTGTCCCTTGACTTCAAGGGTGCGTTTGATTCTGTCGATCGGTCATTGCTGTTAAATACACTTGCTCAACAGGGTATGCCCCAGAAGTTTGTAAACATAATCCGATCCCTATATTCGCATACTTCTGGGCGGGTGAGAGTGTATGGTGCGCTCTCCAGAGGCCTCCCTACAAAATGTGGTGCCCGACAAGGATGCTCACTCTCTCCATTCTTGTTCAACTTCATTGTTGAAATAATGAGGCGAACCTTGGCAGGTACCCTGGTGTTCAAATTGTTGCTGGTGAGAGCCTTGTCGATCTGGAGTACGAGACGACATCGCCCTCAGCTTTGAAGACCAAAGGGAAGCATAAGCCCTGCTGAATAGTACCATCATACCATCTTTTGGCATGCGCCTCGCACCTTCAAAATACAAAGTCATGCTTCAGAACGTGCGATCTCCGAACATATCCTTTACAATTCAAGGAGAATCACTGGAGATTGTGGAAAACTTTACATACCTCGGTAGTTGTATTAGCTCTGACGGAAGTGTGTCTGATCTCAAAGGCTCGAATCATGTTTGTTAATCTGCATCGCTTGAGTCGTCAAAATGGCATCTCACTAGATCTTAAGGGTCGCGTGTACCAGGCTACAGTAGGGGCTGTGTTGTTGAATGGGCACGGGACATGGCCTCTGTGGACAGATGGCGTGAGGCGTCTTCAGGTATTTGACCACCGATGCCTCAAAAGCGTGGCTGACTTTGGATGACGTCAGCGTGTTAGTAACGAGGTGATCAGAAAACGGGTATTTGATTGTGCTGCAGGTACTTCAATCGGGGAAAACATCCAGCACACCGATTACGATGGCTCGGTCATGTGCTACGCATGCCGAAACACCTTCTACTGAGACGAGTGTTGTTCTCCATGCCTCCGTAATGGCGGAAACCGCGAGGTGGACAACGTGAAAGAGATCACGAAGAGTTTGGGCGTTGTTGCTGTTGTACGCCTTCCAGGATAGGGTCCCCCTGTCCCTGCCTGTGCTTGGCTGGAGACATTGTAAGAAATGGCGACTAATCGATGTCAGTGGCGTTCGTGCTGTTAGTTTCCTCCCAGAATGTCTGATTGAGCGCTTGGAGGTGTAGACACCTCGCAATGCTTGACATAGACCAGCACTAGGTCCCCTCCCTCACCCACTCTTTTTATCTTCTTTTCACTCTAGGGCTTTAATTGTAATTAGACGAACCTTGTGGTTGTACGGCAGTGAAGCATCAGTGTCAACACTGGTGTTGCTGTGTTTGATGGTGACGATGATTTAAGAACATCCGGTATCATTCTGGCCACCGCAGCCATCGAGCTGCGCAGGTTTGTCCACCATCCACAGTGCCAGATCCATGACAGTCAAACAGGGTTTCACTCTAAACGAGGCTTCATCGAGCACATTTTCACCTCGCGTCAGATACTTGAACTGCACCATTCCTTCTAGCGAGTCTCAGAAAAATATCCCAGCCGTTCCCGAACATAATTTAGCCCGACGAATTAATAGACACGTGAAACGGTTTTTGCTGACCTTGGAAGTCTGGTGGACATGGAAGGCTAAAAAACGGAATTCCAATAAAATGAGAATGCCCGAAGATTATTTAGGTTGATCCGTGCGACCGGTTCCCGAAGACTGCTTGTGATCGAAACCATCACGAACCAAAGTAGTGCGTCCGTCTTGAATGAAGAAAGACGCCTGGACCGCTGGGCCGTGCTTTTAGCCCGCTCTATCATGGCATCGAAGGCGTCGTAAAACTTGTCCTTGATGTCAGAGTTACAGTAGGTTGGGACATACATAAGCGGACAACAACTAAATTCTCACCCATGAGACTACATCACGGTCAGATGAATCGCACAGAGGCGACCATCAAAGGGTATTCAGTCAAACAGGAGTTCTTCTGCCCGGTGACTTAGGACGATACCGGCAATAGTGCACATCCTGCCGCAGCAGTCTCTGGATCGCCAGACGTGGGCAACTGGAAGCGAGTAAAAAGCGGCAGGGCAGTTGGCTCAACCATAGTCCTCGCATCTTGAGTTTTTGTCTCTGATACACAGCATACATCAATGTAAAGCGAGTCCAGTATGAGAACAGGAGCAGCTTGTTGTCCTGTTTGCTTCAGAGTGGGAACACTGAAAGCAGCCAAATAGACTGTGTGTCGAGGTTCGAAGATTGATTTTGAGGTTCCTGATTCTTTCGGTTCAGGCTGACGTGTATATGTTGCGGCGAAAACCGATGGAAAACGAACACTATAGTTCAAAGGGTCGTGGGGGGCACACAAATCGAACCGTGGGATCCAGTCTCTTCGTAATGGACGGTGATTAAAAAATACGGATTTCTCATATCCTTTGCCCCGAAATTGCCAATTCTCGCAGATGTGCAACAATATAGGCCCCACTGTACTCTCATTTACGAGACCTTTGTCATGGAAGAACGGAACACGTTGAGAACGAACCGTTTAATGGTGTATGCTAACAACCAATGAACCGCACGAACGTGGCGGACACCAGCACCTGTTCGGATAGGGTCACACTTTGCTTGGTCAGTCTAACCTCACACACACACAGCCACGCAACGTGCGTGACGCAGAATGGGAGAATGAGAGAACATACATGAGTCAAAACGAGGGGACAACCTTGCTGTCACCGATGGGAAACTCTAAACTTCCGTGTATCCTGTCTCCATAGTGACCATGTTTCGCGGGCACAAGTTTGGCTGTGCAAATGATTGTCTTGAAGAGGCTAATCCATGTGAGAACATATTGAGCACTTTTACCAAACAAATTTGAAATGGACCATCATAAACGGGAGATTTAGCTGGATTCAGTCGAAACCAAATTAGTGTGCAAAAGAAAGTATTTGTCGAAAATTGAAATAATTTGAAAAGGTGGACCACTGTGAAACATCGGTGTCGAAACGTAGGTGACCAGTTGTAGTCATCTGTTCACTTTTCGATTGCTGAGGCTTTTGATTACTAACGCTTTAGGTCTTCCTTCCCAAATCCCCCCACTTAACAGTCCATTGACAGTGGTGTATGTACGCACCAATTTATCAGCTCCCGCCTCCAATGCGCAGCTACATACCTCACCTCCCCAAATCATCGGTGAATGCAACTGTGGCAGCTACAACCACTGTACGACAAGTACACGGTTCTTACAGCTGACGATGATGATGATGATGATGAACGCTTTAGATCTGGCTGCTCAACCCAGTGTTTTGGAGCGGAAAACCACTTAGGTTGTAGGTTCTATTTCCCATGATGTTTGACGGTGGTGCAACTTCTATGTCGGTCCTTGGATTCCTGCTCCGCCCACTATGGTATGTCAAAAGGGAAGTTATTGCAACTGTATTTGTAGGGTCATCACAGAATGTTTCACAAGGTCGCTCTAGAAACTTCTTGGGAGTGGGGAGAAGCGTCGAGTTATGGATGCTCAATCTGACTTTCTGATCAATCAGGGCGTGTCTTCCTCTGGTCCCTGGCCCGCGCGTGACATCCGTTCAATCGATTTGATGTTCGGTTAAGAGTGGCTGGCCTCCGGACACTGGCGACAGTCATCAATCAATACGACGTTTAACGTCTTCAACCCCTTGATTAATTTGGCCGAGCTCATCTATTTGAACCCGTAATTTTGTTCCTATTTGCAGTGCTTATGCTAGGAGGTTATGTACGTGACTTGTAGATAAGTTCCTGATCCAACGGCTGCATCGTAATGGTTGAGATTATTCGTAAGGCATTGGATACAAATTCCAAAATTCAGGGTCGAGTCTTGATTGGACGTCATATTATCCCCTCCCCCGACGGCTAGTACAACCGACCATTTTTATGCGAAGTTGGTAAGCGCCTGTGACAGTGAGTAGCCTCACCGTTAACTGGACTCGACACCGTACCCACTGAAGGCGTATCCTGCGGTTCGTCTTGTGATGGTCAGCCAGAAGGAAACTATCTTTGATACGATATGTGTTTAGCCCCTGCGCGAAAAGAACATTTAGCTGAAACATCGACAAAGCTGATTCCGCTGCCATGAGTAACTGTGTGGTCATTTCTGGACAACAGCGTAGGCTAACTAGATTTAACAGAATGATTTACAGGGCTCGAATAATTCTTACTGATGGAAGTTGTAGACCTCATCTAGAATCATGTATGGTACCGGAATGTTCCGCTTCACAGTTGTTTCCACCTTGCTCACCATTTGACATCTGATGTTCTGGCAAGTAACAAAGTCGCACAAATATCCAGTTATTTTTCGCAGAGTCAACCTCTAGTTCGAAATAGCTCAGTGGTTAAGACGCGGACGTATTGACCGGAAGGTTCATAGTTCGGACCCAACCTATACATCTCGACTGCCCTTGCCTAAGATCGGGCAACGTAGCAATATCTGAGCCATCGTGCTTCCTTCGGGTAGCATGGCAGCTAGGCGCCGAAAGGATGTTACAGCTGAGTGTTTCTTTTTATCATTATTATTGGTACTTCAACCTGCTGAGCGAGGCTCAATCTAGAGGTCTCGGGCCTCTGTTAATGTGTGGTGCTGCCTCAGTCACCGTGCCCACGGTTCCATCTAGCATGCACTTGGAAATCCACATCACTCAGTTAATGCTTCAAAAGTAGGTGTTTCTAAATTACCATACGTTTGAGGCAAAACACATCTGCCAAACGAGGTTTCCATGTTTTTGCCCGACTGGTGTGGAATAGCTTCGTTCGTGACTCTTCACAACAGCATATCAGCTTCGAACAGGCTTGTTGCCTTGTTAGGTAAACTAACGCTATCCTTAGGTACCCCATCATTCTGATAACTTCGAACATGTACTATATGCACATATATATACTACTATACTACTACTACTATACTATACTATACTACTATACTATATATATATATACTATATACATAGAATCAGTGTACCCTAGTGACCCGTTCTGTTGAGATCTTCAGCTTCGGTACTGGCTGTTGCATTGTCGAAATGCTGAATAGGGTATCTCTTTCATGTAGCAGTGAGTTGGGAATTCGATCCTAATTGACGCAGCTTTGTGGCCTTTGCTTCCGGCGTTTCTAGTTTCATCACATCTGTATACTGGACGGAAGAAAACGTGTAACTCTTCCGAGTACCACGTTAGTAGGGGTTGTTTTGAGTGCTGAATTAGAGTTTTTTTAGCGACGAACTTGAAGGTGGCGAAATTCAGTAGCCTGCCGCCGTTTTTATGGTAATGACTTAGCTTGATCCAGTACGTTTACGTGCGACCTCATCTCATCAGCCATCTGGGGTACTTCATTTGCTTGATCTTACCAGAATGTTTTATTTTGTTTTATTGTGATCACTGTTTCTTCCTAAAACACTGACGATTAGGTTTATTATGGACTTGGGGGCGTGAGTGGCTATCACAGTCAAGTTCACGAGGATACTCTTAGGCTGCGACACTTTGAAGAAATTGCACTCCGACTAGTGTTCATCTCATTGGCATGGTCAATCGAAGTAAAGATGCCACGATGAAGGACTGAGTTAACATCTTGCAAATCTCTCTCCAATTTATCAGGATTCGTGTGGTACCGGATGTGGGGAACAGGCTCTCTGGAAGCTAGCTAGTGTCTGACATGCAGTCCTATTGACCGTGATTCCGCAAGTTTTGATTGGAAACGTTGCGAAAGGCGTGGGCATTCTAATAGCTGACGAACAGTTTTCACTCGCATTAATGTGGTCACTTTGAATGCAATAGCGCTAATGGTGGCAGGCAGTTCACTAATGTTCTAGGCTTCCTGATCTATAGCTTGTTCAGTTTAAGTTTGACTATTTTGCGTGTCACATTAAATTTTATTCTGGTCCCGCACCCGATACCTTATTTGAGTTGTAGTGCTGCAGTCCACAAGAAATAACTAATCATTCAGCTGTGTAACCCTGTTGGTCCCTAGCTGCCGTGCAACTCAAAGTAAGCACGAGCGTTGTGAGCCAATTGGCGTTGAGCCAATCTCAAAAAAGGCGAGATTGGGTTCAAACCATGGATATTTCGACCACTAGCTTCGCTGAGCTACTCGAACTAGAGTGTGAAGAAGGGACCTCCTGGCTGCCTTAAATA
Source organism: Clonorchis sinensis (assembly GCA_003604175.2). Lineage (NCBI taxonomy): Eukaryota > Metazoa > Platyhelminthes > Trematoda > Opisthorchiida > Opisthorchiidae > Clonorchis > Clonorchis sinensis. The sequence goes on from CM030371.1 coordinate 9,298,726, forward strand.
AATCATTTCGGTATATATATATATATATATATCCTCCCAAGGCTAGTTAGCATCCGGTAAGTTTCGAAAATGGCTGCCTAACAACTCGTTTAATCGAATTTTACTCTTGTACCAGGGATTGTCAGTTCAAAAGGTGGACGCCACTTTACTCTATGCGCCACGCTTTGAGTCTCTATTTCGGAGAGTGAGTTATTATGGTTAATTGGTTCAATAATTATGTTCGTTTTGTTTCACTTAAAATATATATTTAGCCACATATCCAACCGCTTCTTTTCAAATGATTGCATCTCTCACTCTCAGCACGCCACATTGCTTGGTCCTCGAAGTGAAACCGACAAAGGAAAGAAATGTTTCGTCATCGATTTGGATGAAACCCTTGTACATAGTTCATTCAAGGTTAGTACAGTCCATCAAGTTCATTTACCTGTAATGTATCGTTGGCGCTTGGTTCTTATCAACTCCAACCTCCGTTTGTTCCATCTTTTCATACAAGGAACTTGAGGATATGCTATGCGCCACAGTTCAACTAGACCTAAAATTTAATCTCCTAGCGGGTCGAAGGTTTAAGGTTCAGACTGTGAGGTTATTCTCTGTTGGGTCACCCCACTGTGTGGGCTTGCTATGGGACCACTGCACACTCAGCTGTCCCAACCGACTGTACTGTAATCGACCCTTCATTAAGATATCAATCAAATAATGCCCACCCCAGTCGGACCTACTAGGGCGCTGCTACCTCTACCATTGGTTGCTTTAACCTCAACTGGGAGCTGTCAAATGACCAGCTTGCTTCCAACTACCTTACCACACATGTTAGGCAACCCTTCTCTCTCTATCCGTATTCTCTCTGTGGTTGCCTAATGCAATAAGGTGGTTGGTGAACGCGTGCATGTGGCTACCCTTGGACGTAGATTAGCTGGATGTTAACACGTTTGCACGGGTGTGTGGTGATCACGTGCTGTTTGTTTGTTTCTTTGCTTCTACGTTCATTCCGCTCTTCCTTTCCGTTTTGGTCCTGCTTGCGTGTCACGGTTTTTGGACACGTGGAATCTTCGGCCGTTCAAATCAAACAGGCAGTTTCTCCGGATGCGATTTGTTGTACCGTTGCTTCTGGGGACTTGCGAGTAAATAACGTCAACCGTGTCGAGGTCACGTAGCACTGACAGATAATAACAAGTTTTCAATAACTTCATTAATTCTTCACCTTCGGTCCAACTTATTGTTCATTTCATTTCACTATTCCCATGCTGTTGATGTGTGGATTTCTACCGTCTATTTACTTCTGATTGGTCGAGTGATAAGCGTCCAAATGATCCATGTCACCGGTAAAGTGGAGTAAGCGATGCAAAAAACGAATGGGACAAACTCATAGGTCGTCACTTCATGATCGTGAAGCCCTTCAGATTGAGATTTCATCTATTCGTCGGTAGTATAGTCTAACGCATCGTGTTCCGATTTCTCTGGTAGTTTAAACATATTGTTTCGCGACATCTGCAAAGCATCGCTTGTCGCAGGATCGATTTCATTGCCCGACTGGGACACTTCCTATAGCGAACCAGTGGTGGTGATGTGTGAAGCTGCATCACGATACATTTACTTTGTTTCTCCGTGTTTCGTCCCCAGATTTCAGTAACATTACATTGGGTAATTATAGTTCATTATTAAGTAAGTGTAATATTGACAGTGCTGAGTAAAGTTTGCATTGCCAATTACGAACGCCAGTAACCCAGTGTTTGAAGTCCCAGTCAAATACCATCCGTGAGGTTAACTTATCCACAGAAAGAGGGTAGCGGACTGTTGGCAGTGTGAGGAGATTTGGGAGTTTTTTTCGAAGATTTCCTTCTGTAAGTGGGGCCAGTCTATACTGAGAAGCCGATAAGCACTGTACAGGTTGTTGAGAATCATCAGCAGTGCGCATCTCACGAAACTGCAGCGAGTCTCGAACCCGCGATCTTCAATTTAATAGTTTGTTCAAAATGTTAGGCCGGAAGTCGTGGATTCGCGACTCTGTGGGATTCTGTGAGAGGATTATTCACTTTTTGGACGTTCAATTTATTTTGAAGTGACTAATTTCATCACACCCTGCTTTCTGTCATTAAAGGCTTCCAAACTCCATTAGTTTTTTTTATTAACGAGGTACAGAAGGTGTAATGGATCCCCAATATTCGTCGCCTGTCACATGATGATGCGACAGTTCAGTATCCTTAGCACACTTTTGTTTGTGGAAGCAGACTGCATTTGCAAACGGAAAAAAAATCCTTCCAGCAGAACTGACATTATGTTGCAAAGCAGCGTTTAAGAACGAAAGCGGGGTTAATTCAGGCTCACCTGTTGGTGATACCGTGTAGATTTTACAAGTTCAAGTTAAACTATGCTATGTGTAACTATCACTGAAGACTGTGTTTTTCATTGGTAGGCTGTCCGACGTTAGTTCTACTTTGTGCGTTCGTGCGAGTGACCATCAATGAGGAAATTATGCGTATTAAGTCACACAAGGAACAAAAGTTAAGGAATTTCTCGTGAATGCTTGTGACGGTTTTAGAAGTGCCTTGTTTCGTAATTGGATTTTGTCCAGGTGATGACGTCTTCGGACATTTGTCTACTGGTTGCTTCATAGTGTAGCAGCGGGTCTGCAACAAAATAGTGCCCAAGTTAGTACTTGTTACCACATCACGGTCGCCAGAGCAGTAAATAGAGCTTTCGTGGTCGACGTGGCTGGGACGTGTACCGCCTGGTTGGCTGTCATCTACCAGCAAAGTTTGCTTTCCATCCCAAGTCCTTTTTGATGACAGAAGACGGACCATGGTATGGCAGCGCGACATCAATGCGGTTACAGTCGGGCTGAGCGATGCTATACCTAACTGCTGCCCGCGTAACTTCTCTCGTGCTTAGTTGTAAACTCTCCAGGACAATACCTAACTGATAGCAGTCGGGCTACCTGTTTATCGTTATTCGCTGGACTTTCACTGGGTGAGGTTCATCAAGGTCACTCCAGATGATCATATCCCCTACAAATGTGTTTATTTCACTACTGTTCAAAGATGTGGACACCTTTTTGTTGATGGTTTTCTTTGACAGTAAGGTTTTTCCATTCCTCCCCTCCCTTACTACGATGTTCCTTTCCTATGGTGGCACGACAGTGAACTGCCGTTATTGATCACTGCTATCAAGTTGTTGATGTTGACCGTTACGTTTGTTTAAGCCATTCATTTACAAAATGAAATGCACCCAGAAGTAATGTGTCTTTCTGCAGGTACGCTCGAATGGTCAGCTTTTTCCCCAGGTTTCCCGAGTTATCTTACTGGTGTTTTCAAGAAATTGTGATCTGAACTATTCATTAATAGAAGTGGCGGTTGGTATCTTGGAATCTCAGTCACATTTAGCAACAGTTCTCTCTAGTGTTGTTCTCAGTGGTACTGATGATTAGCCTAATAGGTGCTTAGCTGGATGTGGAAGATCCGTCCGCCTCCTCGCAGCGATGCATTTTTTGTGCACCTGAGAATCACTCATACAATGAGCTTTTAAACTAACAGCTACTCAAAACAAAGCCTGAGTGAATTGCTTCTATGAGGCGGGTCGATACTGGAAACGTAGGCCTGGATACTGAATGACGACCTTTAACTGCTGTCTGGTCAATGACATTTGGACTGCTAAAGACAGTAAAACTGTTCAGCTGTAACACCCTTTAGGTGCCTAGCTGCCATGCCACCCGAGGGAAGCACGAGGGCTGGGATACTGCCAGCTTGCCCAAGCCTAAACAGGGGAAGTCGAGAGGCAGAGGTGGGGTTCGAACCAGGACCTTTCGGTCAGTAAATTCGCGCTCTAACCACTTGAGCCATCTCGCCCCCAAAGACAGAAGGTACGCAGATTGAGATGATAGACACAAATACCTACAGGATTTCATAGAACCTATTAGTAAGACAATGCGGACTTTTAGTCAGCCAGTCCCTTCATCTCATCTCGGACAACAGGGTGAAGGGCGTGTTTGAAGGAATCAGTCACGCGCTAAACACAAGGTCAACGTTTTCAGGTCGTCCATGAAAACCGTCTACAAATTAGTGCCGATGCGTTGGCTTATGTTTATGGTTGTCAGTCCCATGATCCTTCCGAATGGATGTCGAAGCTATCACCACACTTTTGACATAGTTTGGTTTGGTTCATTTCCACTGTTTTTTCTTGTATACAAACCCAACTCTGGCCCGAAAAATAGAGCGGGTTTTGGAGTCGAACGTCGAGAAACTTTGACATGCGGCTTCCCTGGTCAGAAACTGGAAAATTTATACTGCTGCTATGCACCAACCTAGGGTTACCAGCTAGGAGGTGAAAACGAAAAAGTGCGCTTAGATCACATACCTTTGTGACTGACTGTTTTGTGTTATCTTTTGGACATAGTTAATAACGTTGTTCTGATTGGTTGGGTTTGAATTGTCCGGTCGTTAGAATTTGCTGTTTTGTCGAACGAGTCGCTTTGTTCTTGCTGCGGTAGTGTTTCGGTCTTTTTGTTTGTATTTTATCATCCCAGAGCTTAGTAACCTCAATTTTTAGACGAAAATTTGTTTATATATTGTTTTTCTCCCAACAATGTCCACAATCCTAATCGATTCACTCTTCTTGGGTCCTCATTCTGCATCCTGATTGGCTAACCTAATCCTGGTGAGGGCAAGGATTTCTTGCGGTTACAGTCGTTCTCTCTTCCGCAGAGATCTCCTAAGCGACATCACAGGAGGTGTTATCTTCGGAGACGGTCTGCCCCGACAGAGTGAATGAACATAACACAAAAAATGCTTTCGTGAAAATAGCACGATTCCTCTGAATCAGTTTATCACATTTGCCTTACATCTGTCTTAAATTGTATGCAGTCGCAGTATTTCCTCGCATCGATTTGCCTTCCTTGAGGCGGGAATTTTTTAGGCATTCAAGTGGATCGCATAGTTTACAAAAAACAAATCTAAAGGAATACCTGTGAAACGTCGAAACATCAAATCATCAGCTCCTGTCCTTGGAGTTCCGGATATTTCCACACATCAGTTACGAGTGTGTACTCGGTTAGAGGTTCTCCCTCGGTGAAATTCCACTGGTCGAAAATGTCTCCTTTGTGTTTTGGAAGAGGTTTCGCTACCTCAGTTTGACAACTGTTGGATCATGCTGATATTACCTGTCTGTTGCTTTCTTAATTTAGCACCTCATAGAGGTCGCCGCCAGTGGGCGCAAAAGGCCTTCTCTGATGCTACTGACAGTATGAGTGGGTTCGCGCATGTCTTTTGTCGAAGGATACTTGGTAGATTTGGAAAAGTGTCTGTACAACTAAGTTAGGGTGTTAGTTAGGACCCCACAAGTTCATTTCACCAGACGCCGCTCCGGTTATTTTACTGCAGCATGTTAAAATCCCCGATGATTTTTGTGAAAGCCGGTTAATGCACCACAAACGCGAGTCTGTGATATCCTTGGCCGAGGTTATCCAGTCCTTCGGCGTGTGCTTCGCACCCACAAAGTGCAAAGTCGTGCTGTAGGACGTACAGTCTTTACACATGCCTGTAAAAATTCACTGAGTGATACTGGAAGTTGTGGGATGCCGTACTTCTATCAGGGGTTGCAGTAACTCTGATGATGGTGTGACAGACAAGGTGAACCCAGGAACTCCAAAAGCCAGAATTGTGTCTGTCAATATGTGCCACTTGTGGGGTCAAAAAGACATGTCGCTGGGTCTCAAAGGACGCGCGTGTCAGACTTCAGTACGGACAGTATTGTTGTATGGCTGCGGGACTCGACAACATCGGGTCGTGGATCTGAAGCATCTTAAGGTATTTGACCAATGATGTCTCGAAACCGTAGCCGGACTCGACTGGAATCAGAGGATTCAGAATGACATGGCAGATGGGGGTGTAGGATCTTACGGAAATTTTGGGCGCTGCTGATGCTGTTCGACTTTCAGGATGGAGTCCACATGACCCTCCCTGTGCTTGTCTGGGGGCACTGAACGGTATGGCCGCTAACCGATGTCAGTGGCGTTCAGACTGTTAGTATCTATCCAGGTGATCTGAGTGTTGGAATTCGCTCACCCCGGATCTTTGTTCTAGGATAGTTCTAGGTCCCTCTTCCTGTCCCATTTTTTCTTTTGATTATATCTTTTTTTCCAAATCGGTTTGGGTTGTGTAGCAATAAATCACCAGTGTTCTCATCTGGTGTTGGTGTTAATGATGATGACAATGATTCATCCATCGTCGTATCATTTCCGGAAGTTTGTTTGTTTGTTTGTTTGTTTGTTTGTTTGTGTGTATGACTGCTTGCTCTCCGTCTTTTTGGTTCTATTTCAATTTTTTACTTTTCCATGTGTTTGTATGATAGTTGTGCGCCGAAATTCATGCCGTCGTTGCTATCAATTCGCTTGCATGGTTGACGCGCAGTTCCTCAGTGGGGGGCCTCATTAAAACTTTTTCGGCCGTTACTTGTGGGCGGCCTGTGCCCCGACAAGCTATTATGCAGCATACAACCTCAGGGAGGGGAAAAGAGGAATATTATAATCTGTTCACTGGCAGTGGTACTGGATCGTCTTTCTCTAGCACCGGGGTAGACCAATCTACGCGCAAGAGGTTTACAACTTGGAAGTTGAGATTCTGGGGTTGGGTTCGAACCAGTGATCTTCCGGTTAGCAAGTTCGCCTCTGAGCTATGTCGAACCGGCGACGTTTTAATTCATTCAAAACACTCAATAACAAGTCTCCTAGTGGCACGCTGATTTCAGGCCTGCAACATGATACCTATGTGGTCTAGGCGTATACCAATCAGCGCGAAATATCGTAGAATAGGGGGCACCTGGCTACCCATCATGATGCACTGAGATATCCGCTCGTCTTTTATGGACTTCTGAGAACCTTCGTTTGGCGTTAGACAGCCATTACCCCTTTAATTTAATCAACACATTGTGATACTATTTACTCGTCTACACAAGCTCTGCGCACGAAGGGGCGCGGTTCTCTAGAGAGCGGTAGTTGAGTAGGCCAACTGAACACTGAGTAGCGTGGCAGGAAATCTGCTTGATAGATTTTTTCCAGGCTGTTGCACGATTTCGTTGTCAGGCGCGGCACGTATGAACGCCCATCTCTCAATCATCGCAACCGTAATCTGGCAAGTGGCATCTTGATATCATATAGAAATTACAAGGCATGCTGGTAGTCAGCAACAATTTTGAATTCATCACCATAAAGGGATTTATATAGTCTTCTGACAGGCCAGTGCATCCTCCTGATTTTGGGAATTTCCGAGTTCTACTGAATTCGTCGTTCGGGTTTAACACTTTCGGTGCTTAGTTGTCATACCACCCGGAGGTAGCACGAGGGATGAGATAATGCCAGAGTTTCTCAGCCAAAACAACGGCGTTTGAGATGCGTGGGTTGGGTTCAAACCACAGACCTCCTGTCAGTAAGTTCGCGCCTTCATCACTGAGCTATGGATTATTGACACACATATAGGATCCAAATCCAAACTGGGTATTCATCAATCACATGTTTGATAACCGGAGAGGCAGGCTTGAGCTTCGGACATCTTAAGATTTCCAATATCGAAGCGTGTGGGACTTGTCCGTGTTCGAGTGTCGAGCACCGGGAATCCGATGTTTGAAATGCGGGAAGATGCAGGGTTTTAGCGGTGAACTTAGGAATACATCGAAAATAATATTGAACTAACCCGAGCAATAAACGGGACTTGGACGCAATGTTTGGAGTTTTACACTTGTGATTGGTTCGCGCCAATCAAGATCAGACCCAGGAGAAATCCTGAATCTAGTTCTTGTGCACGGAGGGTGCATTTTTATGCTTTGATGAGAACTTTTACTTCTTCATGCTGCCTTAGGGGGAGTATTGGTTGCCGGCCTCGTTCTACATCAGGAATGATGTGATTTTCGACAGGCATAAGCTCCATCAAGTCCGTCTGTTACTTCACTTACTGCAGTCTAGAATACATTTGGCGACATATGCTGGTCAAATGAAAGAATGCTCAACTGTTGTGATCCCCATGGTTTGTTCATCGTTAACGGTTTTGAATCCTCGTCTACTGGAATTTGTAGGGGAGTATTAGCGAGGTCCACTTTGGAGAAAAAGTTTTAACTTCTCTAACATCTCCCAAGAGGTTGTCTGGTTCCAAGATCGTCTCAGTTCGGGCTGTAGGAATATTCTGAAATCGCCACAAATCCGGCGGGTTATGGAATCTTTCTTTAGCGCCACGATGGTCGGCATGGCCCAAGTTGGGGGATTGTACTGTCCAGTTGTGGGACAGTATTGTCATGAATGGACTCTTATCCCATAATGAAGGATCCTTCTGGGAAGAAATACTGGTTCGCCGTCTGCCTTCAAAACCGCAATAGGAACGTCCATGCCCTTTTTGTGTTGGGAATATCCTGCATCTAGACTACGGATCTCAGACTGCCACTGTGAACTCAGGAAGACGCTCTCTGTATTGTGTAATTTTTAGTTGTAGCTGTCTTAAAGCGTTTAAACCGAGGCGCCGGGAATCTCACGGGACCTTCTGGACATTTGCCAAGCAAATCCAATGAGTTCCCCGTAACACCCTCTGGGATCATGCTAGTCGGACAACATTGAGTCACGGTTGCCATTCTAGAAGGCAGGAAGTGTGGAATAAGGGGCTCAATACTACCCGTGGCTGTACTGAATTAGACTGTCAGACCACAGACAATTGTTCAACTTTCACAAAATAATTCTGGACGGTTGCAGCGCTATGTTGATTAGTTTTCTTTGTTGACGATGTTTGGAGTCTGAGTGCTAATCTAACATGACATGCCCAGTGTTACCGCAACGGTGACACGTGACGCTACAAAAACGATGTTTATCACAAAAGTGCTTCACAGCATCCGCAGAACCTTCTATTCAGGTTTTATTTGCTTGGTAGGTCTGGTTTCGCAACGTGTATTTTTTTGGAATGTTACGAATATTGATCAGTTAGAGTTGTTAATGGTTTGGGTAGTCACATCGTCGGGATCGTCATACTGTCCACGCTTGTCACGTGCTTGTTGGCATATACTATGAGCAGTGACTTTCGTTACAACTATACGTCATTCATATCGGCTATCAATCGGTCCCACAGATGATCTAACCGTTTATCACCAAAGTTGCATTTCCTCGCTTATGACTCATGCGGAAGACTGAACTCACAAACTCTCATATTTGGTTGGTGAACGAGGGACTGAAAACGAGCATGTTTTGTCATCTCGAAGCTATGAGGAATCAGGTGTTGCCGGAGCAGGGTTTTTAGCATATCATAAGATAGACTGCCGAAGGCAATGTTTTTTTAGTAAACTGTGCATTTCCTTACCACTTCTAGTGAGGAATTAAGCGAATTTATTGTTCAGTTTCATTGCATGGTTGGTGCTAAACACAGCTTGAACCTCTCCCCATCACTTCTGGATTTCGGGCGTACTTGAGTCGATGTTCAACTTCTCAAGGAGTAAAATCTTTATTTCGCGACGCCAGGAGTTACGGTGGTACAGGAACGCTGGAAATATACGAGAGAGAGAGAGAGGGAGAGAAGGCGTTGGACCCACGACGGGGATCAACAGTTGTCTATTACTTACAATTGCATTGATTATAATGGAATACATTAGCGACGGAATACAAATTAGGATGCCGAAAGGTATCGGACAGTCAAGTTTACTTTGCAAGATCAGAAGTCGTGATAGCGGGCGGCGATGTGGCCATCCATTTGTGGGAACCATCTGAACGTGGAAGTAGGTTTGACAGACAATAGGCGGTAACGTATGGGCCCAGTCGATGAGGACGTCATCGCGCACCGTACTATCACAGGCAACCAATCAGACTGCACTTCACTGATGCATTTGTAATTGTGAGTCAGTCTTGTTTACACTCAGGTGCTGTCCAGGGTGCGACTCTTTGATCATTATCCCTTATTTTGTACATGAGGATCCTTCGAATATCTCACTGGTCGCAGTTGCACCTATACTTGCCGTTTCTTGTCATTCTATCTCAGATTCTGCGAATTTATCTCACCAGAGTGGCTAACGCATCTTCAAACTTGGTATACCTACTGTTCATCTAAGTTGTACGTACAAAATTTATTCATGTGCCCTCAAGCCCAATGACCGTCACGCGCTAAGATGACCCTGCACCAAGCTAGTCCACCGGGTTCTCCTAATTTTCACCCTTTTTAAGGTTTGCTACCGCCTATACGTAATGCACTACTCATAAGGTTGCTGAAAATTTTCCGGCAGCCCACGATCGGTTTCGCCCTTCTTGGGGCTCATCAGGTAGGCGCAGTCCATCAAAAACGGGAGATTCAGCTGTGTTCCAGGTGAGTCTCTCGCAAAGTCGCAAAACCAAATTGATTTGCAAATGAGTGTATTTGCTACCGCCTGTTTGGAGGGATTGGAAGGGGAAAATTATATCTTTCTTCTTGAGATTCCTTTAACCTTTATATAAACATTGTTGACTCATCGGGGGTGTATTTTCTGGTCAATAGAAACAGCATTATTCTTTGTTTCACCTGCCGAAATTCCCCTCAGAGAACTACTCCGTTGACTGGCCGTCCTAGATCTTTGTCATTTCGCGCCACATTTGTATACATTCGGCATTTGTGTTTGAAATTCGTGCACTGTCTCACTGATAATTCACCAATGCACGAGGCTTTCCGTGACTTGACTTGATGTCGAATTTTGTAGAGAGGGTCAACGATGTCTTCGCTCTATGGCTATTCTATTAGCTGTCCCCTTTAACTCACTCTGGAAGACATCGCTCGTAACCCCCTGAACTTTTACCGATCTGGAATATCCGTACATTCACGCACATTCGCATGTTTCCTCACTTTTCAGATGGTCGAACAGGCTGACTTCAAAGTTGGTGTGGAGATCGATGGTGTTACTCATCGTGTGTATGTACTCAAACGACCCCATGTAGACGTATTCCTCTCAACTATGGCTAATTTGTACGAGTGCGTCCTTTTCACAGCCAGCCTGGCTAAAGTAAGTAGTGTCCTCTGATTTTTCGTTTTGCATGTAATGTACGGTTGGGATTTTTCGAAATAGTTCTTATCCTCAAACTGTGCGCTTCGAACGGCTACATCTTCCTTCGCCGAGGATAAGGCGAATGAAGGAATGCGATCCATGCGTTGGATTCGATGAGCTATTCATTTCGTTGACGCTAAATAGTCCTTGTTCTCCAAATTTATGAGCAGTGAGGGAGCCACGCAATGAAAGTGCGGGTCGTCATTGGTTACCATTGGTTTGTCTAGTCCAGGAACCCCCATCCAACGCTACTGAGTCAACTAGTAAAGCCTTTTATGCTTCGTTGCAAACTCAAGGACTGACCGCCCCTTAGTCGCCTGTACCCGACGCACAACTTGACGAAGACCGCTCTCTGACATACGAAACATGACCTGACCAGTGCAACTTCTGGAGTGTGACAAGCTGGTCTACCCGACCTCTGTCACTCGACTTCCCCTGTCTAGGCCTGGGCAACCTGGCAGTACCCCACCCTCGTGCTTCCTTCGGGTTGCATGGCAGCTAGGCACCGAAAGGGTGTTACAGCTGAACGAGTATCTAGTAGTAGTATCTATCAAGGGAGTTACGTTTCCCGAAAACCATTTGATGTACCTCAGCATTACTAATTTGATGTTTCAACCAGACCCACGCAGTGCTTCGGAAGCATCGACGTGCTAAAGCAGAGAGGTATTCTGCACGCAGCGGCCATCTTTTTGATCGGCACTGTAGGATTAATCGAATCTGATGTCACGAAAAACCATTTGGTGTACCTCAGCATTACTGTAGGATTAATCGAATCTGATGTCACGTTGGCGCCAAAAAATCCCAGACACAGAGCGTCTTTTAAGGTATCCTTGCGCCTCGGTTTCACAAATGTTGGAAGTTCGAGGACGCTTCCTGATTCGTGAGGTGATTTCGTCCTTCGCCAGTCAACCGGGACCGATGCAGCCGCTCAGATAGAGAAACATCTACCGCACTGGTCGATTCCCCTACAAGCCAGAGGATTGGGTTTGATCCCATCCAGTCTCGTGTAATAATGTACACTTTCCAGGTGAGGGTAATGCTGAACCATCCAGCAGAGTTATTTAGGTTATTTGAATTAGTTTGTGTTTCTTAAAGATCTTATCCGAGAAGAGCACTGTTGTGAGCCTACTCACTGTATGTGACTGAACGTCCCGGGTGTATCTGGATCCCCGAGGTGTCTGAGGTGGGTAATATGTTTTTTGTTCTCAGGCTTGTGTGCGTTTGAAAGTTTACGAGGAGCTCTCCAAAAACTTCCGTACACGAAGTGGTGCCCGACAACCACTCCCAGTGTAACCATTCGTAACCGTTCGTGATCGATTAGGTAAGGAGACGAAAAATTTGTCAATTTGGAATACGCAGACGGCATCACTCTCGCCTTCGAGCAGAAGAGGACGCAGTTTTTGGATGAGCTGATTCACAAAATGTAAGCTCATGCTCCTGGACAGACAGCCATTGAACACGCCGCTTACACTCCACAGAGGGGCACTCGAAGTTGAGGAGGGTTCTACGGATCTAGAAGTTTGTGTTGGTTCCGTTTGCACTGTGAGGTCAGTGTACGAGTCTCTAAGGTTCGGGTCGCGCTTGCTAGTTTGGTACGCTTATGGCACTAAAGTGACGTATCCCTGAATCTGAAGGGATGTGTATATCAGGCTACAGTACGAGCTCTGCTGTTGTATGGCTGTGAAACGTGGCCTCTGCGATCAGCGGAGCTGAGACGTCTCCAGTTCCATACCCGTTGTTCCAGATCCACAGCTCGCGCAGGCTGGTGTCGGCGAATGAGTAACGAGGCAGTTAGAAAGCGAGCGATCCGTTGTGCAACCACTTCAAGCGAGGGGTGCGTCCAGCGCCAAAAGCTGCGTTTGTTAGGTCGTGTGGTGCACATGCTGAATCACCATTTGCCCCAGAAGTGTCGTTTTTCCCGCCCACTTCAGAGTGGCACACGCAGAGAGGTTGTCATTCTTTGACCTCGCAGAGGGCTATGAAGGTTACAATAAGTTTGGATGTTGTTGATGAGATTCGCGTTCCAGGATGGGTTTCACGTGATCCTCTGTGTGCATGGTTAGGGGCGCTGCAAGATGTTTGTTAATTGTCGTCAGTATCGTTCTCGTTCTATTTTTCCATCCAGCTTAGCTGAATGAATGTTTAGAGGTGTAGTCACCTCGGAGTGATTGCGGTTGACTATCATTACATCCTTTCTCCATCCACTTTCATTCTTTTCACAACAATCTCTTGAAGTAGATTGTGGTTGTATAGCTGTATAGTTTGTTGTATAGTGGCGAAACATCGGTGTTGAACACTAATGTTATGCTATCGTTAATGATGTTGACGATGATTAGAGACAGATATGATATGATTTAATAGAAAGCACCTTCCTTGCAGCTTATATGAATTTCGTTCCGCTCGTTAGCCCTAAGATTCCTCTTTGGGTGTACTTTCGGGGATGGTGGAAAGAACCATGTCCCTCAGTAGGGGGCTGTTAGCTAGTGGACACCATATTCCCAAAGCTTATTTGGGATTTCCCTGACGCTATTCCTATGATCATTTCTAGAGTATGCTTTTGGGGTGTAGTGAGCGATAAGCGTATGGATAGCTTTTTAAAAACACAATCCAGTTCAACTACCAGTCGCGTGGGGGATCTTCACAATATTGGTTCAGTCCAAAGAAGCAAAAGAAGAAGGCAATCAGACCCTTTTGTTTCTCCAGAATGCACAAAAATCACCAAACTAGTTTATAGTGGCGATGGAAAACGAGATATTTCTGGAACTGGGGCAGAAGATAAATGAACAGAGAATCGATTATACTAATAATATAATCGTTTAGCTGTAATACTCTTTCGGTGCATAGCTGCCGTGCCATCCAAATGAAACACGAGGGCTGGTATTCTACCAGTTTGCCCAAGCCCAGACAGGACCAGTCGAGATGCCGTGGTTGGGTCTGAATAATGAACTTTCCACTCAGTAAGCTTGCGCCTTAACCACTGAGCTATCTCGAGCCAAGTTAGTGAACGATCATTAGCCATCACTGTAGGAACTCACATTCCGTCTGGACGTTCACAACTAGGTGCAATGATCCAATCAGGGCGCTGTATCTTCATATTCCATCTAACACGTTTGAGATGCTCACGCTTCCAACGACTTCTGATATTTCGATTGAATTTCATCTCTTATTGATTGGAAAACAAAGTTTCCAATAACTTATGATGTAGATCAGTCCCATTACCATGAAATCTGAACATAAAACCACCATTCGCCGTAAGTTTTTGAAGAATAAATTCCAAAGCCAATTTGATAGCGCTCTCGGTATTTTCGGACGATAATACTCTACCGCTAGTCACTACTACTGGATGGTTATCTGGAAGAATGGTCGTGAACGGAGTGGGGTAGAATGTGCGAGGTACTAACGAGCCCGAATGCAAGAAATACTGCACTTTGGGTCATTTTAATCAAGCAAGGGCTGATGTGGCGTGCCACTGCTTTTATTGGTGGTGCTTGTATGTTAGCTGGGATAGTTTCAAGGCCCTCCCCCGGCCTGGACAGGAGAGTGTTTAGGATTATCATCTAAGTCGCCTAACACAAATGCTCAGCCGCAAGGTGATCATCGTATGGTAACTAGACTAATCTAAATTTTAAGAAACGATTCGCCGCTCCAACATGAAAGACCAGGGAAATTCTATTACCTGGTCTATAGTTATCGAAAACAGCAGAAAGAACCGTACGGGTGTCACACAACCTCCAGTACAACCAAATGAGCTGGCGATGTGCACACGTCACAATGTGAGATAGCCTAGTCTGCATACGACTGATAGGGTCGCATCCGTTATGCAGTTTTCTGCTTATTGTTGTTGGTATCAGCTGCGAAGTTCGAATGTGGTGCACCATGCACTCTCAAAGAATCGCAAGAACCGCGACACTGACAGACTACGTTCGTCGAGACAGAAGCGACTGGGAATTCTGAACATCTTGAAACACAGGAATTGTCGCTACCAAAAGGGGTCATCTTCAAAAGGTCAAACAATACCTAGCTGATGGACTTTACCGGCAGCGGGAATGTCACGTCTCCAGACAATAAGAGTGAAGTTGAAGTTGGATATCTACGACCTGTTCTGAACCATTTGGAACTTTGCGGTCTGCCAAAAATCGACAAAGTGGATATACTACCTTCCCCACCCCATCATCTGATCAGATTCTTGGCAGATCTTCTAAAACCTCTAACCGCACTCATCTTTCAGGAATTCAATACGTCTTTACCGACGGGATCACGAGTTCCCCGGTGAAACCAGGTGACATTCTTGTGAGTTTTAGTGGCAACTTATCATATACGGATGTGCCAAAACTGGATTCTGTAGAAATAATCGGGTGGTTGCTACTGACAAATGCCGCACTGCCAGAGCGGACACGGGTTACCGTGGTTTACGCTCATGAACGGATCTTTGCAAATGGATTTGGCAAATATCTTTAATAGGAACTTTCGACCAGAAGGCTTTGGCCGTACTCACCGAACAAATTTTCGGACCATGGAGATGACATTTTCATCGCGCCTAAGCGGAACGTTTAGTTTTACAATTACTGTAGTAGCTTGAATCTCCGTATCAAATTTAGCACAGAGACAGAATCCACTTTGGGTACAGTGCCCTTCTTAGACTTCATAGCACAAGACTGGCGCGGAACTAACAACTAAGTAACTAACGATTGACACTGGGGCAATTTTCAACTATTCGTTGACCAATCCTAAGGCGGTATTCGCCACCGCTGTCTCGTCAGTGTTTAGCCGAGTAAGTGTTCTGTGCACCGGAAAAGTTGGTCGCACAGCCGCCCAAATTGAAGTGGAAAAAACATACTCTGAGATAGTGGATATCCAGCTAGCTTGATAAAGTGCCAATCAAGAAGAATTCTGCTGCCCGTGGCGAGATCCAGTTGGGACTGAGTCGAAACTACTGCTATTCCATATCGACTAGGGTCGCTAGTTAGCGTCCCAGAAGGGAAGTACTGCACACCGCACTGATGCAATTGAAGAGTTGCCTCCCGATGAATTTGTAATAATGGTAATACCTCAGCTTAGTTTTCGGTTCTCATCCTCCCAATCTAGAGTTTTGAGCCCAGAAACTCCGAAGGGCACACGCCCAAAGCCAGGTCAAAAACACACATGCACACACGCATGTATTAAAGTGTATGAGACGGCAACATTCTGGAAACTCGGATGCCTTCTGTACGTGGCCCTGGCAACCGAATCAAGATTGCCTGTTGGGTCCATACTTTCGACCAATCAGAGCTCATCTTGGTGCTGGACTGGCAAGCGATCTGTTCTTCTGGCCAATCGCGCTTCTTGACCGTAGCATCAAGCGGTAAAGCAGTTTTGGTTCAGGATTCCGCCCAACGGCGGAATTGAACTAAGGAGTCTCTACAGAATCAAATTCAACGAATTCACAATGTCTATGTGGGACAGATGGCCAGAGGACTTCACACCAGAATTGATGCGTATAAGAAAAGAGTGAACCAATCACCAAGAAATACGTATGAAAATCGGGCGCTAGTCAATGACTCAGCAGCAGTAGGACGTGCACTGAGCACATAAAGTACACTTAGAGAATGCTAAAGTTTTGATGCGCTGACTACAATTCACGCCACAGCGAAAAATGCCAAAGGTAGTGGAAATTAACAAGCATCCCAGTTTGAATAAAATAGAACGCGTAGAACCGGGCTGGTGCGTGACGATGTTGGATTATAATTAAAGAAAAATCATCAATCGAAGTGACGTAGATCTAAACTACGCAGCCCTAGATAACCAAAAGTCCAAGTAATATCGTCCCCCTAACCAAATTGTCATGGCACTCACTGACCCACACGGATCAACAAAATTTGTGCATTACAACCGAGAGGAATCAATTCAAATGCCCTGTATCAGAGGACCAAGGATCCAACCGCTACCAGAATGATGTTCAGTCTCTCAACAAGTTGACCGTGAAACTTAGGCACCCCTACCAAAAGGGCCTTTTTTACTGATATTCAATACTGATTTAGTGTGATAATCGGTCAACCTATGAACGTATTCGGTTGACTTGATAGCGCTTTTGTTTCAAAAGCTGTAATACCCTTTCGGTGCCTAGCTGCCACAGTGCCCGAAATCAGCACGAGGTCTGGGATACTGCCAGCTCGCTCAAGCCCAGACAGGAAATCGTTCAGCTGTAACACCTTTTCGGTGCCTAGCTGCCATGGCACCCGAAGGAAGCACGAGAGCTGAGATACTGCCAGGTTGCCCAAGCCTAGACAGAGCAAGTCCAGAGGCAGAGCAGTTGAGATACATGGGTTGGTTTCGAACCGCGAACCTTCCGCACAGTAAGTTCGCGCTTTAACCATTGAACTATCCCGAACTCAGGATAGTCAGTTCAGTGGCCTACTCCTGCCATCCTAGTTACTTAACTTACGCAAGAGACATACAAAAAATTTGTCCCATCCAGTTTGCAAATGAGCATATGTGAGTATGAATGAATGTGTGAATGACAAACAATATGCATGTTTGTTCTTCGATCTCCAGACAAGTCTGTTTTTGTTGATTGCCGGGTAATCACCCCAGCCACTTATAGAGGTTGTTATTGAGATGAGGCGAAAAAGAACAAGTGCGCTTAGAACCAGCAATTTTGTTTTCATCCATACCACTGTACGCGGTGAATAGAGCGATCTGCTTAGTGGCGTTGGACTGTCTCTAATAGTTTACTGAGGATCGGATACTCGTTTGTTGCAGAATACATCGATTAACGTCTTAAACGTGAGGTCTACGTGAGCAGCCTACTTCAAGGCGACGGTGGTCGATGTCCGCTTATTGTGTTTGTATTAACACCTCACCGTTCCAAACTGTAGCCTGAATATCAATTAGCTTGTGTTTATTGAAGCCCTGTCGACCTCCCGACGCTGTATCCGAGACCGCGATCCCCACATGGGTCCATCTTACTCAATTGGAGATTCTCCAGACTCTTGTTCGTCGACCCTAGTCATACTTATGTCTTATTAATCTCTTCGCTTTGTTAGCAAATCTGCCATCTGATTCCGCCAGGTGGATGATTGGTAAACATCAACAGCTGTCAGGTTTACCTTATTCCCTTTGTTACATCATGTGGGAACTAGAAGTAAGCTGTAATAAATCTTGTGTGTCAAATCCGACTTTCGCACACTCTTGGGCTTGTCACCCTCATGTGAAAATGGTGCATATGACATTAGTGTTTCACTCTTGATTTGTTCACTAGTCACATTCTGTACGATCCACGTGATTGTCGCGTACTTCCGTGCGTTGATCCCTCCGCATAGCGATGTGGACTACACTCGTACTGATTGTCCATCCGGCTTTTGCAGCGAAATTTCTCAGCTCTGTTCGGTAGCAAACAACTCTGTTCTATTTTATGGGACGAATTTCCACACGCCAATTGAATAAGTGAATGGAGTGATCGTATTCAGATCGATAGCATCCCAAAGAGTAGAATGAAAATATTCTTCGCGATACTGGAGAATGTGTCAAGGTAATGTGTCAATCATGACTTTCCAGTCGAATCTCTGGATAAGCCCTCGCCTGCGTCCAGGGCTCAGTGAGCAAGCGGGAAACTTTGCAACTTGAGGCAATTCACTCGTGTCCACGGTGATAACTGGCCTTCGACTTTCGCTTGGTCATATGCGGTGGCCGAAAAAATAATCTACTGTAGACGTTTTTCTCAAGGCAACCAAACAAGAGCGCACTTTCACCGATAAACTGTTGCACATGCAAATCAGTATAGCGTCCGCAACGCATCGTGAGAAAGAGGAAAACGATTAGAAAGAACACTCGGAGGAGACTAGATGCGAGCGAACATCGAACAAGTTGCGATTAGCAGGGTTCCAGGCTAGTTTGATTACAATGCATGTGACGTCGGACGCCACTTTTTTCGGCGATAACGTTTATCATCCGTGGATCGACTTAAACGTGAAAACTACGCGATACCGCTTTACGGAGTTTGATCAAAGCACCAAAAACTCTGGTATAGTGAGGGAATGCGGTTAAAGTTGACAAGTCGTCCTGTGTTCTTTTACCAAATCCAACATTCCTATGGGCGTGTAAAATGACATTGGACAGGATTGGATTGCCAGTATTGCTGTGCACAGTGAACAATGGACGGGTGGGTTTCCAGGTTATTACATAATGTACCAGATGGTGACATTAAGTCGTGGGAATGAGATATTAGGTTTCCGTGCTGCAAGATACTTTTGTGCGGTACAGGTATACATTCTTTTTAAATTTCCTTGTGGGAGTGAGGCATATTTTGTTTTGCTTTATGTACTATCAGACACTTACTGTGATAGTTCCCGACATAATCTACTGTTCATATGTTTTTTACCATGGACCCATTTGGTTGTACCTCAGGGCTTAATGGATCTATTGCATTCTGGACGTCAGCAGAGATAGCTCAAGTGGTTAGAGCGCGAATCTACTGACCGGAAGGTTCCTGGTTCGAACCTGACCTCTGCCTCTCGACTTCCCCTGTCTAGGCTTGGGCAACCTGGCAGTATCCCAGCCCTCGTGCTTCCTTCGGGTGGTATGGCAGCTAGGCACCAAAAAGAACAGCTGAATGATTTTCTGTCTGGGCTTGAGCGACCTGGCAGTATCTCAGACCTCGTGCTGATTTCGGGTAGTGTGGCAGCTAGGCACCGAGAGGGTGTGTTGCAGCTGAACCGTTTTGTTTTCGTTTCGGACGTCAGCAGGGCTTCTCGGGCGGCCACAGAGCTCACAGTCGAGTCACATTGTAGGGCTGTGAACTCGAAATGGTTCAGTGGTCAAAGGACGAAGTTACTGACCAGAAGATTCGTGATTCCAAGCCCAGTCTCTGCATCTTAACTGCTCCTGTCTGGGATTGGGCAACCTGGCAGTATCTCAGCCCTAGTGCTTCCTTCAGGTGGCATGGCATCTAGACACCGAAAGTGTTAGAGATGAACGATAGTAGAGCTGCACTTTTCACGTCGGCATCGTAGTCAGAAAAAGGTGAGATCCACTTAAGCCTAGCCGAAAACAGCGAAGGCCTAATTGATGTAATCCGAGGAGCCCGTCTACACTGTGCCGCTTTAAAACGGGTCTTCGCGCAGGGTGTCTGATTTTTTGGTCAATGCACGGCTTGATTGATCGGCAGGAGGAGCATGTTTTTCTACGGAGCATTCATGAGCTAACTTATGGGGAATAGAAATTCTCAATTTTTGTATACTTGACTTCCGGGGACGATATTGTTTTCGTTTAGAACACTCCAGACGTGGACGGTGAGATCACACCACTCTTGCGTTTGGTTATGGGATCCCCGTGACCCCACCTGTGCTTGTCTGGAGACGTTGCAAGAAATGGTAGCCAATCGATGTCAGTGGTGTTCATGCTGTCAGTTTCTTTCCAGATTGTCTGATTTGGCGCTTGGAGGTGTGGGCACCCCCCTCACCCACTCTTTTTCTCTTCTTTTCACTCTGGGGCTTTAAATATAAATGCACGAACCTTTGGTTGTACGACAGTGAAGCATCAGTGTCAACACTGATGTTGCTGTCTTTGATGATGATGATGATGATGATGATCTTTGGTTGAATCCATTCTGTAAAGGACAAACAAAATATACTGAAAGAAATGAATCTTGGTGAAGGTCTCCTAATGATCTACAGACAGTGTGACAGGCATAGTAATCGTGAACTTGTGATGGACATTTCCGGCCGGAATGATGGCCAGTCAGGACTGAATGCTCCCATGCAAGACAGCAAAGTTGAGTAGTGATATCGGTAAACATAGTGGATAATCCGAATAAATTGCTGATATAGATCGCTTGAAAAAAAAGACATTTCTTACATGTCCATTTTAACACTTGTCCGAGTAACTGGAGAAAATCTCATGACAGTTCTCGCTGATGCAAGCTCACTGTATGTGATACATTGCTTAGCTAGCTAGCTTTGGCATTTTTTATCATAAGAAACGCACATTTGCCTATCCGATCTCAAATGACCGCCCGATACAGATTTTTATTCCCTGTGCAATACAACCATATCTCTAGTGCGACCTGGCTAGATTGTTCCTTTGTGATACCGGGTTTTGTGCCTACTTGGCCACGATTTGCAATAGTATCTGGGCGAACTAACAGTGATGGAGTACTCAGTACGCATGCGAGTGGGTCGGTTTTCGCCGCACGTGACACTCGGCTTGAAAACGTATCGTCGCCGTTCACTGTTGACGAGAAGTTTGTGGATCAGTTCTCAAAAACTGTCTCTTGTCAATGATTGGCACGGGAACCAGCGAAATGAGTTGGAATATAACAACCCATGTAGCCACAGGTGGCTGTTCTCAGAAATGAGGCTTAACAGTTTGATTGGCAGTCTATCTGATGACGATTTATGACTTATGGACTGGGAATAACAAGAGAGAATAATCGGGAAAGAAACGTGAAAGCAAGTCATCAGTGCAGCTCAGTTTTTCCTCAGTCGTAGACCGTTTACCCCTACGCTTTGGTTTTTCTTGCAATCGCATTTGAATGCTTGGTCTTAAACTACGGAGGTCGGTTCAGTGATACGCGGACGGTTTCATTTTATCTATCCACCTTGTAGTCACCAGCATTTTCACCGTGACCTAATGTGGTTTCAAATCGTGGAAACCAAAATGAATGATCTCACCTTTGTTCCATCAGCTTGGGGAATTAGGAAACATCTTTTGTTTACGACGACTCGCAACCGAGCCTCCGCCAAACGGACTTAGTTTACATTTACCAGTCTTTTCCACTTGTAGCTGTTGCGACGATTACTTTGGTGCGGCAAACTACTGTCGTCCTAGCCAGCAGCCACTTTCGTATTGCAAGAATAGGGACATGTGTACTTTAAACATGTCTTGTTTTCCATCTCGTACATTACACAAACACATGGAGGAGGTCCTATTTTTGTAGAAATCGTGCAATTCGACCGTTATGGTGGCAGAAGAATATAACGCCAGCCGTGCCACCCGAAAATCTGGCCACACTGTACAGTACTGAAGACTGTTCAGCACCTTTAAGAGGCCAGAACTGTCGTCCATCACAAATGGAACAGCTTCTAAAGTAGTATCTATTCACGATGTAACCGGACTGCTGTGTATAGAATGAACAACGACGTTGTAAAAAATCGTTCGGCTATAGCCACCTTTCGGTGCCCAACTGCCATGCCACCCGAAGGAAGCACGAGGGCCAGGTTGCCCAAGCCTAAACAGGGGAAGTCGAGAGGCAGAGTTCGGCTTCGAATCACGGACCTTCCAGTTTGCGCTCTAACCACTGAGCCATCTCGCATTCTTTTTTTACCAAAAAAGTTATGTGCGTGGAATTCCAGGAAGAAGATACTTTGGCTCTAAGGCTTAGTAATGCCCCTTCGCCTTCTGGTATACCACTGGGATAGTATTTGGTGCGCCACATTTTCCTAAGAACTTGTATTCTGCCTGCATACTCGAAACACTTCGGCGCAGTGCTCCGAGCTCGAACTTATATCGGCGGCCTTTTGCACTGTGATACTGGGGCGAGATGGCCCAAGTTGTTAGAGCGCGAATTTACTGACCGGAAGGTCCGTGGTTCGAACCCAACCTCCGCTTTTCAACTTCCCCTGTCTACGCTTGGAGAACCTGGCAGCATCCCAGCCCTCGTGCAACCTTCGGGTGGCATGGCAGTTAGGCACTGAAAGGGTGCTACAGCTGAACGATACTGTCATCACCACTGGATCAAATAACCTGTCCTCACCTCTAGAGGTAAAATTCACCGCCAGACTTTTTTGAGCCTCAAGTCTGTTGTGACCCCCCAAACGGTTGTACAAGCCAGACAGCTGAATTGTTCCAGAGACCAGATTACCACATTACCTTATTAACTTAGCCAAACGACTCAACAAAACGCAGACGCGGTAAGGGTCCAAAATAGGTGCGCTCTTTCATTTGAAGATCAACAACCGTGACAAAATTTAAGAGAAAATGGCTCTCCGTCACGTAAAACCAGCTTCCTAACACGGACCCTCCTCTCTTGTTCAACGGAAAGTATTGAGAGCTACTACACTCAATGATGGAGCGAGATGGTTGTTAGAGGGCGAATCTACTGACCGGAAGGTCCGTGGTTCGAACCCAACCTCTGCCTCTCGACTTCTCCTGTCTAGACTTGGGCAACCTGGCAGTATCCTAGCGCTCGTGCTTCCTTCTGGTGGCATGGCAGCTAGGCACTGAAAGGGTGCTACGGCTGAACTCCATTCCGATTCCCACTTTGTAGGCCGAATTCTCAAAACAATCACTATCTTGTTTCTTTCTGCTACGCTTGTCCCCATCAAGTAAGCTGATTCAATTTCCTTTCTGTCTTCAATTTTCACAGTCTGAAAAATCTACGCTTCAATGTTCCACATTGCCACAGTGAACTTCATCGATCCAAGCATATTAGAAGGCCGAATACAGTTGTAGTTAGCTTCAATTGATGGTGGGATCGGTTGTTTACTTTCTACCTTACTAGGTATCAACCTTAAAGCCAAGAGTACTCCCTAAAATGAAACTGTCAAAGTAATTCCAGCATGTTGGGAATGACAATTTCTTCCAGAACGACGGTTATCTTCGTCACCCAACACTATACACTAGTTGCTTACTAAGAGGGACGACTTCGTGAGACCCGATTTGGGTTTCGCCCTGGCGGGTGATCTACCCCGGACTCAGAGGCCCATGCTTTAATGGGTACCTGTATCCGGTCTGAATCAAGGGCGACGAAAATGTACCAGCTGATTTACTTCTTCGGTTTACAATGCTTTCACCTAAACGTCGAGGCACCTTCCTTTTTTCCGACGTCCGCCATGCAGAGGTCAACAGAACAGCCGTACTGTGTGAACCGATGGTAGTGAGATTGGGTGGGTGGATGATGTTCCACCTCTGCCCGAGCCGTATTAACAAAGTCTAGAATCGATCCGTGCATACAATCAAAGCCAATGTGGATAGGTTGGACTTCCATCACTTTTACCGCTCGCGTCGATGTAATGAAGATCGCCTTGCTCGGACTGCTCTTATGCCCCACATCAATGTAGCCGGCTCACCCGCAAGACGCTGCAAAGTTACGCCAACCGTAGCGTGGTTGTATCACGGTAATTCATGCCGCGAAATGATGCAATCTCGTTCAGCTGCAATGTGTCATTGTTTGGATCAAGGTAGAGTGTAGGTAACCCACGGCTTTATTGACAAATTTAATGATAGTCGACTTCAACCTTCGGATCCGTCAATCACTTAACCACGTGTGAAACCCTTTCATCATATTCACTTGGTAGTCAACTGATGAGTTTGTAGTGAAACATCCGTTTATGCAGATCCAGGAAAGCGCAACGAGGAGTCGGACGAGCCAAACTTTGCCCGTGTCAACGTAACATTTAGGATGGGTTAGTGATAGAGTAGTTTCTCTTCTTTGTCTGAATCGACTTGATACGGAAGCTTTTTGCATCCCCAGTGAGGTTTTGAACGCTATTATAAAAACAGTTTGCAATGATACGACCTGAGTGAGTTAATTCGAACTCCAGGTCTGTGCTCTGGAAATTGATAAACAGAGTGTTGGTTCGATTAAAGTTGGATCAAGCCAGTAATGCAAAAACTCTTTCGAGTAGAGGTATTTTAATTGCGTCCAAACTCCTTTCAGTTTTCTCTTTTTGATCGTTGGCAACACAGTGACCCATTTTTGGCGATTACGTCAATTTCCTCTTGTGATTCGTATACAATTTTCTGTTCTGTTGATACGAAATACAGTACATAGTTCAGATAATGTCACCGTGCGCTTTCAAAGGGAAATGAGTCTTCAGTCACCGACAGCAGCTGCTCAAACTGCCCGATGCGGTGACGCATGCCCGGTTGAAGCCTCATCAAAGAATGGAGATCACGAAGAACTACCTGATACCGAGGCTGACATATTCGCTCATGCTCGACCAAGTCCACTAGAACACTCTCACAAGGTTGGACAATTACATCAGGCAATCTATTCGTGACTGGCTAGGTCAACCAAAGGACATCCCGATCAGCCACATCCACGCCGGTAAACAACATGGGGAATTGGGTCATGGAATCCGTATCCTTAGATTTAACAGACAGATTTATTTATCTGGGTAGTTGTATCGTGCCAGATGACAGTTTCCTTAGGTAAGTGAATACCAGAATAACTGAACCCAACTTCACTCTCCTTCAACTTGGGTACCTCTGGGGTCAATATAACATTAGTCTGTTCGTGAAAGCAGGCAGTGCTTCCAGTGTTGATTTGACTGGTATAACTAAACCCTGACCACTGTGTCGAAGACAAAAGGCTCCTTCGAGGAGCATCGGATTAGCAGTGCTGGAATGTGACGACTACTTTTGGCAAAAAATTGTCGGAGCTTCCTCAGCTACGCTCGCTCGTCATGTGCTTCTACATCTGCTGATCGACTATCTTGTTCATGGTTATACTTCCAGGGCGCCCAGACTTAGACAGGAGGACGATTAGGGTCCTTGGCTCAAAATCCTGACCACAAACCAGCATTGTTTGGCCGGAAATTCAGGTGCATTATCATTTTATGGAACAAGTTGCCACACGTGTTCCAACCCCCAACCTGGATGGTCAAGGGGCTGTGTTGGTCAGACCTCTAACAATTGACCAACCTGGTGTGAGATACTCCTTGAGTGTTGCACAGGTCGCGAAGGCACACAAACCACAAGATCCAGTCTCTTCGTGGCGGGTAAGTCATCGTACCACACAAAGTGGTGTACGTCGTGGTTGTCAACCTTCTCCATTCCTACATGCTGCGTATTCCAGTCGACCGACTTCCCCGAAGGGTTATTTTCGCACACCCCCGTGAAAGGTGGAAACGAGCCAGAGGCAGTCAAACAATGACTTGGGGGAGAAGTATAAAAGCCATTACCAGCAAGCTCAGCTGCGCTGGTCATTACCGTTTTCCTGGATGGGGACCTCGGAACGGCCCACATCAATGGTTAGAGACATTGTCAGACATGGCCCAGTCGCACCCTCAGTGGCGCTCATGCATCCAAGCTATTGCCTTCAATGCATAGCTCCCTTCCCAACCCCCACTCACCTAACAGTCCATTGACAGTGGTGTATTTACGCACCAATTTATCAGCTCCCGCCTCCAATGCGCAGCTACCTACCTCACCTCCCCAAATCGTGCGTGAAGGAAACTGTGGCAGCTACAACCAGTGTACGACAAGTACTCGGTTCTCACAGCTGACAATGATGGTGGTGATTAATTTCGTGATCGGTGGGATAATTAGTCGGACACTGGAAGGTCTTCAAAACGATTACACTGACGAAAGCACTGGTCTGAATAAGGGGGGCCTGGGAAGGTAGCTAGTGCTAGCCAACTACAGTCATTCCGAGGTGCCTACAGTCTCCAGACATTCATTCAAACACTGTATAAAAATGACAACAGGAATGTCACTGACATCGATTAGCAGTTACATCTCTCTGCGTCTACAGCTGGTCGAATTCGGATCAACCGCACCCTATCCTGGAAGGTGAGTCGCATCATGTCCCCTCCCGCGCTTGGCCCGAGGTGTTGCAAGGAATGGTGGTTAGTTGATGCCATCGTCGTTCGTGTTGTCCGTTTCTTTCAAGATTGTCTGATTGGTCGCTTGGAGTTGTAGGCATCTCAGAATGGTTGCGATAGGCCAGCATCAAATCCCCTTCCTCACCCACTCTTTTCTCCTCTTTTCACTCTAGGGCTTTCAATATAATTAGATAAACCTTGTGGTTTTAAAGCAATGAGGCCCCATTGTCAACACTGAAGTTGATGTCCCTGATGATGACGATGACCTAGGCTTCTCGTAGCACCGGAACCGCAGGCGAATCAATAAGTAAAGTGATTGGTATACAACTAACACTGGCGTGCTGAAGTTAAACCGGTCCTCATATTTTGATTTTGCTCTCACGGTGTGGACAGCTTGAGCGAGAATGTGTTTGCTTTCGTGCCCATAGTCCACAGCCGTATCGCCTGTTTCAATAGTGTAGAATCTGAGATGGGGTATCAACTTGTCAAAACTTCGTAGACCTTCACTAGTCAGTCGAGTAATGTTAGGCGTTCAGCTTGGGCTGATTGGTTTTCTGAGTCGGCAGGGCTGTGATTGAAAACAGCTCTACAGATTTATGAAGAATTCTTTGCTTGACGCAATTTGCAATGACGTTAATGTGCACTAGAGGTCCATATTCCTCATATATGGGGGAGTAGTGCCGTCTTTTGCACCGAGTTCACAATATAGCGCAACTCAACGGCTAGATGACTGAGTAAAGGTGCTTATGCCTTCTTTTTGTAGAATTGAACAATCTGATCCTTCCGTCACTGGATGTGTTGCATGATGCAAATATCGTTTGATGTCAGTCTCCGTCCCACTTATCAGTACTAACGGTTCCGGGCACTAGGTATTTTTGTGTGGCAGTGAATTACAGGTGATAAAACCTGATTATGTTGGACTTTATAACCATTACGGAATCCAGCCCGACAGACCTATTTGTCATCTAGGTCACGCATTTTGCACTACATAACTCTAAGTAATGACCTTATGACGATGAAGAAGAGTTTTCACTCTGGTATTTTTTGCTGAGGTTGAGAATTTTCACTCTCGGACTCTGTTTTTCGAAGTTCAGTCAACTTACGCCAAAATGTTTTGTGAGGGCGATGTAAATTTTCAGATGCGCGTAATCGTTTCAGTCACCGACAGTGGTTACTCGTTTCTAAAGTCTATATTTCTACCTTTAAGCTCTTGTTGTGTCTAACGCCAATAGTTCCGTCCAAAAAGACTGGTCACATACTCGGGAAATGAGATGTATTCATCAATCGACCGTTTTGCCAATTCTTCACCTGGCATTCAGCATCTCACGTGATTCGTGCGAGTTACTCACATGACCCTATTGCACGTGTTGCGGAAGTTTGCCAACGAGTGATCAGAAGCGTTTGACACTCGATTTACCAACTGCCAATGAAACGTTCCTTGACACCGCTTGTGAGGTTGATGAAAACTCTTCAACATCCGGTTACCGGTCTCGTTCATATGAGCTTTCGCAGCTAGGCCGTGTTCTTGAATTTCCGTATCATACTTAGACGCCAGACTGTATACATGTGACACATGGACACTTAGTCATGTTATCCTTGGACCCAGGTGACTATCTTCCTCATTCGAATGTGATGTACCATGGCCGCCACATGTTTCACTTGGTCGAAGTCGGTGGTGAGTTTTCAAGAAGCTCTGTCAACCTTTAAATAGTGCTTTATCAAGGAAGCTTATCTTGAATTTTGCCTAACTGAGATTTGAGAAGCCCCTCTCAGTTGGGTCTCCTTTCAACACTTCGAAATTCGCAAATTTCTGATTAACACCACAGAACGCATTCTTTGTGACCTGTAACCAACTGCATCGTCTTTTCGGTACATAACATTCAGGCGGCTCTGGGGAACCACTGAGGGTTGGGATATTCCCGGGTTTCCTAGATCCAAGTTTGGACGATTGGAACGTTGTTAGTAAGTTCGACCCACGAGTCTCTCGGCCAGGAGCTCACCCCTTAACCCTTGGGTTGCGCGAACCTTTTAGGGACATCGCTTGTGGGGTCGGTGTCGTTGTTTATACTTACGAACGAAGTTGATGCTGTTTTGGGACATTTCTTGTCAGGATGACCACCGAATTTACGTATAGGTTTCCCATTTGCCCAAAAGGGAGGCAACTGGTTCCTATCGGGTTTTTTTCATGATCTTCAGCCGAGTTGATTCTTACACGACTGCATTTTCTGTGGTGCCTTTCCAGCTCATGCACATAAGTCCGCACTTACGTGCCATTCTAGAAGGACTGCTATCACTGCGTCATGTGGCGCAGGAGTGCAATTAACCGAGCCCTGGAAGCCAAAAATCCTCTACATCACTAATTCAAAAACTTACTTCAAGTTGCTAATCACTGAAGACCTGTTTGTAATTTTTATGCACACGGATTCACCTTTTTAGGTGAATCACAGCAGGCTCGTACCTTGTGCTGCAAGATACTTTTCTTCTTTCGAAACAACTCAGTCGTCAGCTTATTTAACAAAACCATTTATGTGGGAAGGTGTATGGCTTTGATCTATCCTCTTCTCCTCGATACGTACCGGTGCGCGCACCCTGTCCACTTTCCAGGCTAATAAAACAGTTTATTTATGAGCTCCTGGTCACGTGACCACCATTGTTACGCCCAGTTCTCTTTCGGATCTTCTCATCTCAATACTGGTTTACTAATTTCCTCTTTTGGCTTGGTCCACAAGCTGCCTTATGGTCACCTTGCAACAATTCTGTCCACTTCAGATGGTGATTAGGGTCTGAAATTTGATTTTTTTTCTAGTTGTCATCTCCGTTCACCACAATACAACTATCTCAGGTTTTTTTGTGAAGAAGTATCTACGGTAGAATAAAATAAGAGTGTAAAAGAATCACCTCAATTGTACACTTCCCTGCACACTTTCGGACAATCACTAGAAGCTGTCAGCATCTCCAGCTAAGCACAGGTAAGGTCACGCGAACGCCGTCCCGGTAGTCTGGTGGAACCCGGAATTATCATAACCTTTTTTCATGCCATATTACCAACCCATGCGTCGACTGTGTCTTGGTTGGCTCCTTTCCAAGTACCGTTCCCGGCGTGCATGGCACAATACCGGACTGGAAACTTAGGATGCTGGTTCTGTTCCTCAACCGAAGTTCTTCGTGCATCAGCAAATACGCGGTTTCTTATTATCCAGATCGGATTCGCTTCCGCTCTTTTGCCCCCACAACCGTAAGACCATGCTCACATCCGTTAAGACGGAACCTGTACACAAAGGTCCCTGAAACAATCGTTGTGGATGGTGATTGAAACGAATCGAGATAATCATGTGTCCTGGGGCACGATTTCGTGAGTCCCCTGTTTAAAAGTGATAACTATGTCGTCTGTATACGGACTGTCCGTGGCTCATGGTCCAACGATTGTCCTTCGTGGGAAGTCCCTATCTGGGGACCAACCGTTGAATGACCTTTGAGTCAGGTGTTTTCTGGAACAACCTCTCACAATGGAACATAAACATTGGATGCCATTTTGGGTACAGTTGCCCAACTCTTGAACGCCCATTTGACCTTCTCGATAGTTTCACTGCCATTCTGTTCCTTGTTTTTTTTTGCTGCGTCGAAGTCTTTTTGGCCTTGTGGTTTGTTATTCTTAGACTACTTGAAGAATATAATCCAGGTATAGTGCTAAATTTTTTGGCTTCCTTTGTAGGCCAAATTGGCTATATTGGTCATCTCATACTCCATGCACGCGAACTTAGTCCATCAAGTGTGTAATTAGGCTTCACTTCATAGTGATGTATGCTGACGGACAATGCGTCCGGATTTTCACACTGAGTCAAGCGACCCTGAATCGTAGTCACAGAATAATCGGGTTGCTTTTAGCATAGTGAGGTAACTTGTTTGACAGGTGGTCTGGATTTCATTCAAAACATGCGTGTCCTTTTACAGTTAAGTTGTATCATGTTATCGAACTACTGAAACCGTCGTTTTAACATCTCGATGGAAGGTCGGCGCTGGGATTAATTCCTTAAGCTGCAACCTTTTTTCACACAAAGAAACAAGTTTGCCGTCAACACCAACGTAATCTTAAAATGAGTGTTTATCGTAACATACACGCGACCTCGTGTTCAAGTTGGAAATAAACTGATAAAGATTCGGGTCCAGAGAAGGGCCAATCCGGGCTGTCCATAGTTTCCGTTTTTTTAAAAGCCCGCGATTTGTTTGGGACATTCACCGTTGGTCTGTTTAATTCGAAGTGAACTTTCATTTTATCGCTTCATTTAATGTACTTTGAAGAGGTCTCATTTGTTCTGTAGTCGTCAGCCACAAAGTAGGAAATTTAATTGTGTTACCCAACTCACCGGTAATCTGCAGCTGCGATCCGCGACCTCGGACACAATCTGGACGTTTGCCATCCGGAGACGGCGGGTGAAACATCCCATTGCTCCATTATGCCCCGACAATTATGCGACTCTTTGTTCGATTGTGCTCAGCAATTCACATATCACTCTGGGCAGATACGGATATCACATTTCTTACGTCGTAATCATCTAAGCACATAGGCCAGTACAACTGAGTTAACAGCTTCTAACTGAACTGATCTGCGTTTCGGCTTACCAATACTTTCTGTTCTTAGAATTGTACTGGAGCAACTCGCCAGCTACCTTTGAGGCAGCGCTCCGAGATATACCTCATGATTTACTTCAGTACACATAGGCCATGAGACTACCACTTCGTGTGGTAAGTTCCATCGTTTAGTTCGCTAACCAGTAGCAGGAATGCGCATCGGATGTAGCAAGTGAGCACAATGGGACACAACTTGATGCGTCTGTTTTAACAGTTCCTTTAACTGGACATTGGTCTACGTTTTGTTGTTGTTTATTTTGATCTTTTTATCTCTCTTGTTTGTATTCCCATACTTCGTGCAGTACGCGGACCCGGTGGCTGATTTTCTGGATAAATGGAGTGCATTTCGATATCGATTGTTTCGGGAATCTTGTGTTTACCACAGAGGAAATTACGTGAAAGACCTGAGTCACTTGGGGCGTCCGATCAATCAAGTAGTTATTTTGGATAACTCTCCGGCATCCTACATGTTTCATGCAAACCATGCGGTGAGTACCTGTCTGTCGCGTCATCAAACCTGGTCTATTGATTTGTACACGTTCTTCGGTTTGGTCAATATATTGGTACCATGTTCTTTTTTATTTTACCCCTTAGAGAGTCACTTTGAGCTCAAAATGGTTCAGTGGTTAACTTGCGAAATAATTATTGACTGTTCGAACTTGTTCGAACTCAACCACTGCATCTCGACTGCTTCTGTCTGGGTTTGGGCAATCTCATCATCGTCAGCTGTAAGAACCGTGTACTTGTCGTACAGTGGCTGTAGCTGCCACAGTTTCGTTTAGCGATGATTTTGGGAGGTGAGGTAGGTAGCTGCGCATTGGAGGCGGGAGCTGATAAATTGGTGCGTAAATACACCACTGTCAATGGACTGTTAGGTGAGTGGGGGTTGGGAAGGGAGCTATGCATTGAAGGCAATAGCTTGGATGCATGAGCGCCATTGAGGGCGCGACTGGGCCATGTCTGACAATGTCTCTAACCGCTGATATGGCCCATCTCGGTCCTCATCCAGGAAGATGGCAATGACCAGCGCAGCTGAGCTTGCTGGTAATGGCTTTTATACTTCGCTGCCAAGTCATTGTTCGACCGCCTCTGGCTCGTTCCCACCTTTCACGTGGTTGTGCGAAGAGCGCTCTTCGAGGAAGTCGGTCGACTGGCATACGCAGCACGTGACCAAGCCAGCGCAACCTATGCAGTGTGATCAGTTCATTTGTCGAGGGTGAGTTATTTCTCCCGAATACCATTCGACGTGCTTCAGCATTGCTGATCCGGTGTTCCCATCAGATTCGGGCAATGCTCCGAAGGCATCGATGGTCAACCTGGGCAACCTGGCGCTGTCTTATCCCTCGTGACTGTGGGCGTTGGCTTAACGCTTGCAGTAGGGTCGTTGAAGATGGAAAATGTCTGCTCATGAAGACCGACTTTCCTAGCTTCGTTGATGCTCGATGATTTGCTCAGATTATTGAGTTGCTTGGTAGTTTGGTAATTGTACTTAGTAGTTCGGAGGTGCGCCGTAAATCTTCTCGGTTCTGCTTGTTTTATTCTACTCTAATGTGGGATGACAAGCCGACTCTTGCAGGTATTCGATCCCTGTCTTCTTCACTGGACCGATGAATCTCGATCGGGATTCTACTCCGCCACCATTCCATCCAGTTACAGGTGGCTGATCAGTAGTGTGAATTACATCCGTCTAAACAGTATTTAAGACCCTCATCGTTCAACTACATGGTTTTGACCGATACCTCGGATGATATGTCGAGTGATCGGTGAAGACCGTGTTACCTGACATTTAATGTGAGGCTTGTTGTCATTCAGTTTGTATCTGGACGTAAGTTCGAGATGTAGTCCTGTTGTTCAAGGCGCACCTTATTCCAGTCTCGCTTGCCTCATGTCGATCTCTACTGTAATGAACAAAGCCGAGACAGGCTATTCTAATTCAGATTGTCAGAGCTAGTTGGCCAAAAAACAGTGGTTACACGGTACGTGTATTCAAGAAGGAAGTAATTTGTACGTTCAATTCTGTCCGGATGAGTCCGTTTCAGCACCAATTTCTCTTGTGGGTTATAGCTAAAATGTCAATTGCATCCTGGTGGCATCCATACGGACTGATTTCGCTTTGTATCCACTGAATTGTATTTTCCCCCAAGCCGTCTGTCATAACTTGATGAAACTGAAGAAGTTGGCCCTGAATGACCGCAGGATTTAGAAAAGGTCGAATGGCTGTCTGAGCTTGTTTGTTTGGGTTCATTCGACGACTTATCGCATCTTTAGAATACCCGGTTGACTTTTCCTTGCATGGGTGATGTTTCATCTTGGGACTTCCGATTTGGTTCTACACGACTAACTGCAGACCAACCGTTCTTTCTATCCACGAGCCAAGAACAAATTTCTTCCCTTTTCACTGAATCTTCTCGAACAACTTTAACGTGATTAAACTGGAATCCCTCTTTCGCTCTGGCGTGTGCTTTAGGCTTCACCTCCATGAGCAGCAACTGCTCCCAAATAACTATCATGTGTTCTGTTGCTCAAGTTGTTTGTCACACTTTATGTTTCAATCCACCTATGGGCAAGATGGCTCAGTGGTTGGAGCGCGAATTTACTGACCGGAAGGTCCGTGGTTCGAACCCGACCTCCGCCTCTCGACTTTCCCTGTCCAGGCTTGGGCAACCTGGATGGATCCCAGTCCTCTTGCCTCCTTCGGGTGGCATGGCAGCTAGGCACCAGAAGGGTGTTACAGCTGAACGTTAAGTCAGTTAGTCATCTTTCATCTTACTGCGGAGACTGAACTTTCGTCTGAAGACTACTATATGCCCCAAACTGCATTGTAACGTCTTACGTTATTAAGGTAACTTACTTATACCTAAAGTTTATCCGAGCGTTTAACTGAGCATTGCTGGTACTTTGCAAGAACCTGAGTGAAATGGCTGTCGTCATGTGTTTCTGGCAAATTTATTGTAAGGTGCCAAACGGGTAAAGTGCACGAGTATGGTTCTGGATAAGGGGTCTTGGGCGCCGGGACTTCACGAAATCCCACTCGAGATTCTCCTTGGAGTCATTTTTTCACTAGTCAACGAAATAATTAATACTCTCTGTAAAAATGCAGTTGAACGGTCTAACCGACGAGTATTAGCCCAACTGAACCCGAAAGTAACCTTTAAGTTGCACACTTGGTTGAGTAATAATGACAGATAATAGGACAGCATTCGAATCTCATATTGGCTGTTCACACCAAGCAATATTTAAATTGGGGTGTTTATAGAGAGTTAGTGAACAGAAAAACCGTCAGGAGGTTAGGTTGCGTTGTTTTCGCACACTGCATGAACCGAAGGAACTTGCCAAAGTCAAATAGAACACATCCGTAAGCAAAGGTTAGTCGCTATGACTTAGTTGCATGCATTGCATGTCCTTGTTACCTGCAGTCCAAATGACCTACCCCACTCCATTCGACTACTTCAACCACCAATGCGATCATTACAGTGTGCAAAACACAGTCTGAATACTGCGTACCTTGCTGGCTATATCTGTGATGATACAAATTGGTGTAACACTGGTTCAGTATATGTGCTTCTTAATACCCCAGTTATCAGATCCAAAAAAGCAGAGCTATTAATGTGGTAGCTCTGCCTATTGTCATTTCACTGACTGAGTGCACTAAAGTCCACCAATAGAGGATGCTGACGTCCAGGTGCGCTATGTCATTCCTTCATATTGACTGTCGATTAACGGCAAGTGCTTAGTAGCAGTCGATTCGCCCAACTTACGCTTACATACGTGACATACGATAACTCGGTAAGAGATTTCCCAGGTAAGATATGCTGACACCTATCAGGCGTTATTTTCTACACTTTTCATATTTGCACCTCAGGAACAAACCCCGCAGATTAGTTCTGGCATGTATAGACAAACGAAAATATCGTATTTCGGCTTGAGTGATAATCATTTGCGGAAAAAGCATCACCGTGACTACTCAACAACACCGGCTCGAGCCTGGTTAATGCTCATCACAGGTTCGGCTTCCATTTTAGCCTGATCTGTGTAAACTACCAGAAGAGGGATTGCGCCTCCTGGTCTAAATGTGTTTTGCCCGGATGTCGCCCGTTTGGAATTCGGAAATGCTCTTTAGTGCGCAGTGTTCCTTGTTGAGGGGTTCCCCTGCGTTTTTTGTCGCAGTAAGCCTAGTTGACCAACACTGAGTGATCAGTCAATATTTACTGCTCAGCTGTTTAGGTTTGCTTTAGTGTTACTTAACTACGCTCTTGATCCGCTCTCCTCTCCATGGGTTTTGGTTTCAGGGCGCAACCGATTTTGTGTAACACTGCTGATTCTCAGCAAACATACCACTTATTCTGTGCCCTCTGACCTCCAAACAGAAGTTGACTCATCCTCACAATACCCCGAAAATATCATAACTTGAAGAATTTTCTTGGACTTTCGCTTTCCTCACTTGTTTCCGACTGTCTTTAAACAGTTTGGTTGGCAGGTAGTCTCCACCTAGTGACTCGTGGGCCGTTTTTGCTATGCATGTTTATGCTATCAATCTGTTTGTCTGCACACATGCGACTTCGCATAGGGTGAAAATGTGACGCGTCATACGTTGTAGTCCAACTAGCATAAGTTGATGTCAGTCAGCCGCTTGTCTGACCGATATGTTTACCTTTGGACTCATTTTCTCCATGCGTTTGGCTAGTAAGAGGGTGTGTGTGTGTATGAATCCGCATACTTTTAACCAATACTCGTGAAAGTACTCAACGCTTTTTGACATCACCAGGAATGTTGGAGCTGTTAAAAGGGTACCAGCGGTGTTCAAGCAGGCAGTCATCCTTGGATGCATCACGTGAACTTTACTTCAGTGGAACACTACCAAAACAACAAGCTTTTTAGCCCCGGTAGTGTGCGGGGGGGCGTTTTGCGTTATGATCACCCGCTCTTCGGAAGACAGAAATGCGTCCTGATCAGATGATAAAGGTATTTTACGTGTGACTATGTATATTGGCTTCCTTGGTATGTACTGGTCCAGCTGAGCGTCCTCAGTTTATCCATCTTTCAAAGATTCTCGGGTCCCAGACAGACAGACAAACCTCATCATTTGTTCCTCCTGTGGCCCAATTTTTGCTCTCTGTCACACAGTTGTGCCCTTTTTTCACCTTGCGCCGTTCTAGTTTTTGATGTCATGCTATTGCTGATGTGTTTACCTGCTTTTGTCGTCTGTCTCCCTCTCCTTTACTTTCACGTTGTTGCCTACTATACATGGCTTATTTCAGGTTCAAATATCTTCTTGGTTCGACGATGTGAATGATCGTGCCTTACTGGACCTCATTCCATACTTTGAGCGGCTCGCCTCTCACCCGAACGTCGTGGAGTTTCTGCGCACCAACACACCTCCAACGCCGCATGCTGCCGTGGGTACTGTCGGGCTTTCGACTGGGGTCTTTTCCGCTCTGGCACCCACAAGTGACCCGATTGGTCGTTCGTGTGACAGTGGTGGTGTAATATCGAGTATTCGGCGGCCAGCTGTAGCCTCGCCTCTTCCAATCTCTGTGGCCGAAAGTCGAGTTCCCTCCCGCGCCATTCCCATTACTACTACCTCAGATTCACATCCTCATTCAGATTTACGAAAGCACCATAATAGCGCCGGTTCCTCCCGTGTTCTCAGCTCCAACGCTTTGCCTGTGATTACTAAAATGGCAGCCCCTAGTAGTGGACCGTCCCTCAATCCTACACACCCGAACAATGACCCGTCTGTATCGTTTCCTGCTCCTTTGAGCCTTGCCAGTTATATTCCAATTCCTCCTCTCACCAACTCACCTGTGACTATACTGAGCGCCACCTCTGGAACTTCATCTCAGGCTCGTTTGCATGATTCCATAGCAACTCCACCTAATCTAACGGGACCTCCTACATCACTCCTCAATTCATCAAGCATCCACCCAACTGGTCTACCTCAGGGCACAGCGGACCGATCGAAGGTCACCGTTTATCCCATATCATCAATCACTCGTGTTTCTACTCCATCAGCCTACACTCCGTACTCCTCACTCGTACGACCAAAAACCCCACCCACCATCTTGGCTGCACACAGATCAGAACTTGGCGGCAACCAACCCGCTGGCTCATCCAGCGAAGAGCACACATCTTCCCTTCCGAATCAGCCACAGAAACTTGGAACAGTGAAGTGTGTCCCTGGTAACTTTTCCCCTCTGCAAACTG
This sequence comes from Clonorchis sinensis, assembly GCA_003604175.2. Classification (NCBI taxonomy): domain Eukaryota; kingdom Metazoa; phylum Platyhelminthes; class Trematoda; order Opisthorchiida; family Opisthorchiidae; genus Clonorchis; species Clonorchis sinensis. The sequence goes on from CM030371.1 coordinate 9,336,102, forward strand.
TTAGCCCACCTCCATCCGTCAACCAAAGTTCCAATGCTAGCCGCAAGCCCATATCATGACTGTTCGTCCAGCCAACCAGTTATCCAGTATTTGTCTATTTTCAGCCTGTATGAGCTGCTTGCCATTTCGAATAACAACAATTTCGTCGTCCAAACTGGACGCTTTGCCCTGTAACTTGCGCCTGAAATCCAGATGTCCTAATTTCATCCTGTGGCCCTCAGAAAGAACCAATCGTCGGTTTGATCTCCTGCCTGTGTGTGATTTGAACAACCGCTCAGCTGTCCAGACGCGTAGCTCACACTATTATAGGTACTAAAACACTATCCAGTGCAATCTTTGGTGCAATACTGGGGGGGGGGGCTACTGTCACACAGATACACATTACTTAGCAGTCTTTCCGCCCTGCAGCGATGAACCCCCTCCTGTGGGGCCTGCGTTTTTTGCGTTTCCCCAAATGATTTACCCCTGATTTTTATTTTGTGATATTTTCCCCGTTCGTTTTTTTCGAGCTTATACCTATACACTCATCCTTTTATTTGTGTGTGTATATATATACATATATTTGGTGCTCCTGGGACGGCGCTGATGTACTTTGCGCCAAATCAGCGCCGCTTTGAAACGGTGTAGAATTATATCCACCCCGGCCCTGTTGCTTCCACTTTCTTCCGTACTGTCTAAAGAAGGATACCATATTGCTTCAAAAGCATTTCAACCATTATGTCGCGCCATTTTCATGATTTTTGGTGGATATCGATCCCAACGAATCTGTCCACTTCGTATGAGTTCAATTTCAAGTCGCCATTGGTCGGCAATTGTTAGGTAACCATCCCAGCGAGTCTATCTTGCTGTTGTTCCTATCTGGCAATGCAACCTGGTTTATATCGACTTCCTTACCGTTATTTTTTTTAATTTCTCTTTATCTTTTCATTTATTTTGTTTTTTCTCTGTTCGCTTACAGCTGCTAGTTCCCAGACCTTTTTCGTTATGTGTATAATCCTAGTATACCTATTGTCGTGGCCCATCGCGATCGTCTCTAAACACGGTAGGAGAATCGGTGCCTTCATAAACTCAAGCCAACCTACTTGTAAAGAAGACAAACTCTATCTGTTTATCATCGGACTCGATGTCCTTCTTCCTCGTCTTCTTTTCATCAGTCGCATCTGGGGAGCAGCCAGGGCGGTCTTTACTTGTCACAAAAACGACTACCCGGGGACCAGATTACCTTCGACAATGAATATTGCGGTAAAATATTTGAGATTTGGATTGGCTAATGACTCTTGGAAGAATGTTACCAGAGTCAAATGTACCTGTACAATGACGCACTAGTGATGTCACCTCGATGGGTGAAAAAAGTTTATAAAAAAACTATCTATTTCGGCGAATCACTCGACCACCAATCCCTTTCACTTGAAATCCTGCTTTTCGACTATGAAGGTTTAGTCACCAATGTGATTAAGTTGCCTTTCGATAGAATGCTGGACCACTCAAACCCCATAACTCGCATGATCCGATGTCGTATTGACTGGTTCCTTAAGGATAGCTCAGCAGGAGGACCATGTGACTTGTAAGACGCCCAATGTTACTTGGTTTTTAAAATTATTGGTGATTAGCGTTCCAGAAATATCGCGCGAGAGATTTACACCAGATATCTTGGGTCGGTTTAGTCACTTCGCCGTTCTAGATGACCAGTGGACTGTTCGAGACACTCAGTGTACTATGCGTCTGCGCAATTCTGGGTGAAGCGCAGTACATTGTGATTGACAGTACTGTTCGTTCCCTTGCGGCTGAAAGCTATTGTATATCACAGAATAGTTCACTGACGACTATTAGGAATGAAGCTGGGCGTCTGAGTACGGTAATTTCACTCAAACACGGTGCCGCTTCCTTCACTTATGGCCAGTTCGCTGGCATTTTCCAAGAAACAGTGTAGGAGGCCGGTCATTTCGCGATTCTAAACCAACGGAGTGTGTTGAAACTGGGAGTCCAAGAACATTTTGTAAACACTAGGACGTGTCCTGGATTGGACTCAAGCTGCCCATTCACTATCAAGCCCATGCGTCTGAATTACACGGTGCGTAGCCGACGCACCTTTTCTTGATGGTCAGTGTCCCTCAGCGCCACAAGGAAGTTCCTTGTGGTTTCTCCACACTGGACAAGATGTGTAGTGTCATCCGTGTGTCCACAGGAGGGGACTTTGCAATACCGAGTCCCGAAGGTAGATCCGAACCTCTCGCGTACCGGACGGATGCTCTACCAACTTGTAGTCCCTGAATATGATAACCTGATTGGTGAGTGACCGCTAAGGATATTTCTCGAGAAATTCTAACCACGGGATTCGGGCTGTGTATAGATAGCTGTCTCGCCTGATGCCAATTCCATTGTTTGCAGTAAACCGTATAATACCCAGAACTAATCACCTGATGGGCTGGTCACGCTAAAATCCGAGTTACTAGGGGTTAACCACCCATGAAGTATCCACAGAAACATGGATAGTAAACCCTCCAAGGTGTTCTGTCCGCCGTTCCCTTCTTTTTTCAATGAAGCAGTGTTACTTCATGATAGTTAATTATGGAAACGCTTTCCACGTACATTATATATATATAATGACGGAAAGAAGGCTTTGTGTAAATGGAAATTTTCCGCTGGACTTGGAACTAAGATAGACGAATCCAATGAAAAACTTTGCAGCAACTGTAACACACGGAGCACATATATGAAGCACGGGTAAATCTTGAGTAGTTCCTGGATGGTAGTCGTTCCCTAACTAATTTATGGGACGTTAGAATACGACTGAATAACCATCGATTACGACGGCACACCTAACCACTGTATGATCGTGATTCCTTTTTACGAAAGTGGTTTACTACCACCAGATTACTGTGCTTGTTTTGACCACGTATGTTGCTGAGGGAGTTTGAAGGCCTCAAGTCCCAACTGGGTTCCGTTCCTTGGGCACCCATGATAGTTCCGATTCAACGTGTGTTGTCCGAAATTTGCATAGCGCCATTTAAAGTGTTAAACTTTATTTATATGCTCTTCCAGACAGATTGGCTCATGAACATGTTCAGTTCCCATAAGCTCTGTTCAGCCACGCAAGCACACACTATGTAAACCGAGTAACTGATACTGATCTCCAAACAGTGCACAACACTTGTGGTATCAAATGACCGCGTTGTTCTAACACCATCTGTGCAATCTGACCAAAAGGATAACTAGTGTTTTACGTTGTATGTCAGTGCAACTTGCGAAAGACGGCTGCCAGTCGGAAAAAAGCAACCAAGGAGATTAGTTGGACAAAAACTAATGTGGTATTACTCGTCAGTCAGCAACAGAAAGTAGGGATACGCTCCACATAACCCGGTCTTCCGAAATGGCGTTACTCCGTGCAGTCGGCCGTCGTTAAGAGGGTTTCCAGCGGGTTGTAGAAAGGAGGGCTCAGTCAGTTTCGAGTTTGTCAGACTTAGTGGGTGAAGTTTCGCGGTGATCGACTGCAGACGTAGACGATCCAGAGTGTGCGGGTTGCGGCTTCCAACATATTCCTGATCAAGAGGACCAATCCGGTTTAGAAAGGATTCGCTTTCTAAGGGTGTTGTTTTTGAAAGGGAGTCAATATCGGTAGGCTTTCACCAGAACTGTTTGCCGTAATTTTCCACGTTAAATAAATCAGGATTTTTGGGTTGCCTAATAGTACCTGAGGGTGTTTAGCAATTTTCAATTAAGATTTCGTCCTGTAAGCAAAGCCAATCTATTCCACTTCATCCTTATTCGGGGTCACCAGTGTGTGTACCTCACGGGAGTTTCGAGCCCGCGACCTCCCTTGGTATTCGTTTGGACACCAGCGGCTGGTAAGCAATATGATTCGCTCCCACTCAGACGGGATACTGTGCCAGTCATCCTTCGGTCCCGGATACCACATCACGTAATGACTGGTTACCCAAATAGAATTATTCTTCCTTTCAGCCAACCATAGAGCTGTATTTCAGTTACTGGAACGGAGCAAATAGTGTGGCTGGAAAATCTCTTGTCAAAAAATCTCAAGAAATGAATTTAATTGCAAGCTACATAGCCTATATTAGAGTTGTTGCCAGCATCCTGCCGAGCGTCGGTTTCCCTCGAATAATACAACCCAGGTAGCGTAAAATAAACTCCAGCGACAAGAATGAGATGAAATGTCTGTTCACGTGATAACCTCTTATGGGCATGTATTTATGTCAATGGCCGGATATCTGCAACTTATCTGGTATCTTGATGCATATCCAGCTAATGTGCCTTTGCTGTTCTGTATTGACCAGGACTCCAGAATGCGGTTTTCTCTCAGCTAAAAGGCTAAATAGTACACTGCATTCGAAACATGCCACATTCCGTAGTGTCTCGGGTGGATGCTTACTTTATGCTTCAAAACAACTCCGTGGCACATAATTTAGTTTAGTTTAGTTTACTTTTATGTATATCTTTTGTATTTGAATACAGCGGGCTCTGAACCAATATGAAATTGTCTACTAGCGCAGACGATTAAAATCGTTGAGGTGACACTGCTTCAGTTGCTGAATGCAGGAGCGTTCATCGAAACCAAGGGGTGCAAATATGAAATCACCTCTCTTATTTTTAGCTGTTTTACTTGGTTAAAGTTTACTTACTGGCCACACCTTGGGACATAACTTAATGGGTCTACAGCACGCCCCTGGCGATCGCTCCAGTCCATGCTACCGTTAGTCGACACCTGGCGGATGTATGCTGTGACATAGAATTCTACTTCAGACGGTTGTGTGAATTCATTTCGACTAACTGAGTGGCGCAAAGCAGGCTCTTGTTTAGAAATACCACCAATCAAACAGTCTGAGCGACCAAAACGCAAGCAAATGTTTAGTGAAGATTGAATCGTTAGCAGGACTACAGCGCCAAAAGTGAAATCAGTTCCATAGACAGGCCTATATATGAAGTCCATTCGAACAAGCATTCAACGGAATGTCAAGGACAGTTCAAAGGCAGATAAAACGTGGAAGCGCCGGGCAAGTATCACGGGGGTCACTTCACCTTTAAAAGTACATCCCACCAACAGAAAAACCGAAGAGTGTGTACACCGAAGGTGACAGCCAATAATAGCGTGCATCAACAACGATACATGCCTGCAAAACTCAGTCGCCCCAACCGATCACACTAGCCAGCGACGTTTACTGACACGCAGATGACAGGTAGAGCTACGTCGGGCGACGGGAAGTCCAAGGAGGACCTGGATTTGGTTGAATGCCCGAAGCTTTAAATAATACACGTTTCACTGTAGGAAAAAGACGGCTACCGGAAAGCATAAATTTTATGATTTCAGCGCCTCGCTTTCGTTCTTTCGGGGCTACTAAATTACCCGTTCGGCTGTCGATCAGAATTCCATACCACGTACTACTCACCTGTACAGGTATCCTAACGAAGCGTTCACCCGCCTACGAGGCAGTACATTTCGCTACATATCACGGAAGTTAAAATTATCTGGCTGGAAAGTCTGAAGTGGTGTGGCCACGTAATATTTCTATAGGTAATGAAAACAAATATATTGCGCTCTGTACCCAACTAGGCCATGCTTTTCCAGGTGAATTTTCTACTTCGACTGACTACCATAGCAACCGGCAGCTCAGTGAGTAGTGTCAAGTACGGGCTTTCAACCGAAACAGCCAAGTACTGTCTGTCAAACATGTGGCTGATGAGTGCACCCACGTTATGATGAACAGATTCCGATTACACTTTATCCCTATCTCTGCGTCTATCTCTTCCCGGATCAGTGACGTCACTCACCGGGAAAATACCAAGAAAAAGTTTCAACACAAAACAAACGAAACCCCACTACATCCGCTGACGCAGTGAAACACGAGTTAGTAGAACAAGCAGAAACACACTCGTCTACATTGATAGGCCAACTTACCTGTCACATGCTAGTTTTTCACGAACGTGCCTCTGTATAAAATCCACTGTGTCCTCAAGCTCCACTGAGAAAACACGGAACACTGTTTTTGCCATAGCTCGACTTACTTCGTCCAGCTGTCAGAAGATTATCTGCCATTACGTCTGACGTTACCCAACCAAGATTCGACGGGACTGAGATACTTCAATTCCAAACCCTCAAGGAACTCAATGCTGCTTGTCAAACGTATCACCCTAGACATATGTTGCACGAAAAACTCCTACCAGCCAACACCAAAACCCACTCGGACCTAGGTACAATCGTCCCCGGGCAACACATATTTAACAAATTGGAGGTACGCGTATGGGCCTGTCGGACGCAGACAGACCCTGGCTTCTCGTTGTCGGAGGACTTCATTAGGTAATAGAAAGTGAACAGGATTTGTGTAGCCGTTGGTGACCAACATCTCCATGACCCCTTTGACTGCTAGCTCCTGAAAAACCACGACACTGATCTCAATTCGGAAGCCCTTTGAACCATTTTTTGTCGTGGGTTGCGCCAAACAACGAACTTAGATCAAATCAAGGGCCTTTTTCACGCAACCCGTTCACGCTCCAATGGACAGCCACATTACTGTGTGGTTGTTGCACAACAAAAACTTACCAATGCCTTTAAGATTCCTCCCTACTCTCGTTCGAGGTACAGTACTTCACCTAAAGTACGTGAACTATAAAAAGAAAATTTTCTGGAATATGGACGGTTATTCCCCAGGACACCTGTCTATTGTGAATTTGGCCGAACTTAGGAAAAACAGTAGATCATGTAGCAATTATGTTTACCCCTTTCTTTAAACCTGAGCTGGCGCCAAAAAGCTCGTATCCATGAGTGAAGGGCGTGGGGAGTATTTCGACTCACAATCAGAATCGCCACATGAGGTCAATGCGGTGATAAGAAGCAACCAACTTCTAGATCGAGACATGAGAACTGCGAATTCTGGTCTCGGATATCACTGGACAGTAAGCAACACACTTGAAGAACCTGACCCAGATGAGTTCACACATCTCAACTCCAAGTATAACCAAGCATAACAAACAATTCGTAATGGAAGCTGCTCAGGCCCCGCCACACAGTTCTCATTAGTGTAATGTGCCTCCCCGCCAATTGCTGACTCCGCCAACCAGTCTTAATCCGCCAAACATCGTCGAAAATTATGTTGGGTCCAAACTGCATTGCTGGGCCGATCAACTGCAGATGGGATTCAGCCGTCAGTTTTAGCCAGCAAGCGGCCATGTCGAACAAACTCTTACCAAATCTGTATCTCAGCTCGCTTGCATTTCCGAGAGACAACAGTAAGACTGGAAGTGTTGCCTCACTTTGCCCCAGTCTAAGAGCGGAACCAGATCCATGTCGGAACATTGGAGAGTCTCACTGTGGGTCACCGGATGTGCCCTTAGTTCAAGGCCTAGGCGACAACCGACACAGATTTAGAAAGGATATTTACCAGGTACCCAAGAAACTGAAAGCTAGCAATTACTAGACGAGGGTCGTTGGTAATTCTACATGCGTTGATAACGTATATGCTGATTTTTAAAGGCGTCTGATAAATTGGGCAATAGCTTGTGTTTAAGCGGAAGGGGAGGTTGGCAAAAACTTGGACAATATACCTACATGATGGGGCCCCAGAAGAACGCAACCTCAAAGAGTTCTGAACACATCCAAGGCGGTTTTTTCTATCAAGGAAATATGTAGTGGCTTAGATTTGTCACTCCGAATCCGTGGAGCTCTTCGATTATTCATGCCAATGGTCTCATGGCCGTCTCACTTGTGAGACATTCATAGTAATTTCAATGTCTCTGGACACCATGATTAGTAAGACCCATACTAATATGTCCAAAACCAAGCCTTAACAGCTCCACGTCAATCATCCTACGGGGGCCACATCTAGCAATCGATTCTTTGCGGTACTGAAGTAATGATATCGTCATCAAGCCTGAACTTTTTGCGTGAACATAAATTAACAGATGAGCCCAAATTTGCCAATCGAAGATGTGAGATCGGCTGTCATCAAGCCTGAACTTCTTGCGTGAACATAAATTAACAGATGAGCCTAAATTTGCCAATCGAAGATGTGAGATCGGCAACATTGATTTTGTGACGCGCCATCCGCAAATTCCTGCGCCACATTTTATTTTTGGCAGGGGCCCATTAACCGCACAATTCTCTTAGCTGCACCTTTGCAGGTGGAATAACAATTTTTGCGACGAAATGTTGCATTTTGTCGCGTGAGTGCTCAAACCGAAAACCATCTTAATCTGCACTCATATTTTCGCGGGTCACCAGATTTCATAATCCACAGAACCAAACATACCTCTTGCGGAAATCTTCAGGTGGAACACATGCCTAGCATTGCTGAGGCCCTGGGATGCCTAAATAAGGCTCCAAAGTTTGGACTGGTACTCTGAACTCAATTGCCTGTCTGCTTTAGTCTATCAGGGACATTTCGTAGCTTTTGAAAATTCAACTCCATTGTGCGAATGCTGAACACCTTTTTGGTAGCCAAATAGATGCTGATCTACCTATAGACCGCAATGCGATGACATAAAGGCAATTTTATTTTTCATTTACAAAAGTCACTACTGATATTCCTGGCACATTCTAATGAGAGGGGCCTCGGGTTTTTACCATCCAGGCACGCACCTTGAACGTGTGCGCATCTGAACTTCCAAGTAGATGCTGAAAATCGTTTTTCAAGAAGCGATAACATGTGCAATGGAGGCATTTTTCGGATGTCTCCAAAAAGATGGAGGCCACAACCCCCTGTGAATATGTGGCTCAATTGCTCAAAGTTAGCAGTGGCAATAGTGATTTCTTCAGGTTGCGACCTTCGCTGATGGCAGAAATATATGAAACGCTTCGCATTTAACCGGATACTGTACGAAATATTGTAAGCATCAGAGTGCGAGCGGCTCTTCTAAAAGGTGCTATCGATTTTATCCAGAAATCACTTATTCAAAGGGTGGTTCTTTCGCTGTCCGCCTACACAAGCGCGTGGTGCCCCTGAAACAACAGCTAAACATTCGACGGTTAGTAAATCGAAAACAATTGGGTGTAAAGTAACTAAAAATTAAAAAGTCTAGTGTAGCCAAGCGCATCTCTATGAATCAAAGATCACGGAAAAACGCCATCAATTTAGCTTGGAAGCCACAAACCAGGCTCTAAAGAGGCAAGAAGGAGGATCAGCAAGTAGGAGCACTGGGTAGTTTTACATAGGATCAGGTGTTCCGCAGAGGGCGAGCGGCTCGATGAAAGAAAAGTGAGCCATGAACGAGAGCATATAATTTCGGTATAAGATCTGCCACAATGTTCCCAAAGATCATGCAGCTCTATACTAAGCGCTTTTATGCACTCAACCACATTTGCGAGATACTCGCCGATGACCAACCCTTGCTGCACATCAAGACTGCTCTAGGTTATCAGTGATTGGAACAAGACGGTACAACATGCATCTGCATAAATTAGGCTGGCAGAGTCGCCGCGCCACTCTAGATCAGATTTACTATTTATAGAACGATGAGGCAACTCCGTGTATCTCACCATGCTGAGCTACGGGGTCGAGTGACTAGCAATTTCTTGGTGCGGAAAGAAGCTACGGACGACACCAAGTACGATTAACGCCCAGATTTTAACTACAAAGCTGGCGGCTTCTTGAGGCTTTTATAGGGAATAAAGCAAAAATACGCACACAGCCAGGCTCTCTGAGTTAGAAAGAGGAAGGGTTACTGGTGTTCCTTAAAGCGGCTGCGCCGTAAAAGAACTACAAAGCGGCATGCCGTGATTCCTCTGGTATCTGTCATGTGGCCACATTTCTAGCAGTGCAGCAGGCAACTGCAAACAAGTCTATAACAGTATGCACCGGAAGGGATAGTGGTTGTCCCTTAACACACGAAGGGAGCTGGGCACACCCGGGCTGCAGATATCCGGCGGGTCTGGCCATGGCAGTCAGAAAGACCATTGTAGTGTTCAAGATTGCTGAGCGCCCATGAAAGCCCCGAGGCAAGCCCTACGCCACTAAAAATGAGTTCACCAGTAGGTCTTGGGCCAATATTTTGCTGCGTGCTACAGAATAATGGGCTAAAGTGATCGACAGGGCAGCCATTAGGGCTCACAAATATGGACCCCGTTAAGGCTATCTACCGAGTTAGTTACACAGCGTCACCTGGGTTCAAGCGGGACCATTAATTTTCCGTGGACTTTTTGGGCAAATCAGAGGCGATCTTTTGGATCGCCGTATCAGGATAATTGACAGTTTGCTGCTATAAAAAAGCTACCATCAAGCTCCGGTGCATCATTTATTATGGGCCGGTTTTGTTTATTGCTTATGGAAGTAGACTCTCTAAGACAGCAGATAACCGTTTCACACATTCTCGGAGAATGTAATGAAGTGGAGTGTATGGTGGGGAAGAAACGAAGTCAAAAGGTTAACATCAGATTGAAAAGCTGGTGAATTAGTCCGATGTTCACTTTATTCAGGTTGGCCAGTTCAGCATAACGTTTCAGCATTTGATGGTATTTATTCGGTCCCTTAAGATCTCTCCTTTCAGCCCCAGTTAAAAGTTGTTTAAACGTACTCGAGATCCGCCGTGGGAGCGGAATTCGTATTTTAATGGTTGCCGATTTCTTCGCGTGATGTCTTCCTGAGGGCGGTGGGAAATTTGTGGTTTCTCCGCGTGTTTTCTTTTGTATTGCACTTGGAAATAATCTCGAAACGACAAGAACAATAATTACGCCCTAAATGCCGGCGCAAACTCAAAATTGAGCAGCCTCTCACGACGCCCATATGAAAAAGTGTCCTATCTTTGTGGCAGGTGTCCTGCTAAACCAAGCCAAGCAGTTCGTCACAGCTAGTAAGTTGTTTTTTATGGTGGTCAGTACACGCTGTATCTGGCGCAAGGCTATACCGAACCAGTAATAGTGAGTTTGGGAAAATTAGTGTTTATGGTCAGAACAAGCAGACAGCACAATAAAATGGCCAGTGATTTAAAGTTCTGGCACAAATTTAACGGAGTGAGGAAGTCTTGTGGGTGCACGTAACACACTCATCCGTTAAATATTATGTATATGGTGAACTACGGGCAAGTCATCAGACTGAGTATGGTAGTCACGATACCGTCATCGCAACACCCCACTTGGGTCCGTGGACAGCCCGGTACATGAAAATCTTGGGTGAGTCGTTTAGGATTGTCATTGAAGTTAGGATCCGCCAAGAGATCGTCACAAATTAAGACCAGCATGGATCAAGGATATTCTCGGGTCCATTGTGGGCGTTTCGTTGCTGTCATTCAGACGAGGAACTAAAACAGGCGTGCCTACATTGCGGACTCAACGTAAGAAGAGCCTCAGAAAGTCCACTAGAAAGCACTATGATGTAAGTTAGATTGTGGCCCGAAATAACAAAGCCAAAATTCGTCACAATTCCCAACTAACTAATGTCTTATGGACCCCGGTCTTCAAATATCTGAAGAAAACCTTGTCGACACAGAGTATGCAGACATCGTTCTCAGCTTCAAATAGGAGGAGAAGGCGCAGGTGTCCTTGAGTGATCCGACCAAAGTCCTTTGCTATGCACCTTGCACTCACATAGTGTAGGGTAACAATATTCATTCACAACTGGTAAGTAGCATGATCTGGCAGGCATGATCACAAGATTACATTCAGAATTAAGCATGAGGTTGGCCCTAGTTGAAGGTAATGGACCGAGTGGGCGAAAAGGTACAGTCAAAAGTAGGAAGGGATCAGCTGCGGGTGTGCTATCAAACTGGGTATGGCAGTGCCTTGCCATCATTGCACTGACGTACTTCGATTTCTGGACAACCCCGTAACGGACTTCATGCTTCAGATTCTTGGACCGGGACCTGCAATTCTGTGAGCAGCGGGGTTTTTTCACTTGGCCAAGGGAATTTTCAGTGGTAAGACGAAGCCAATGTAAGATCGGAGGTATTTTTCTGGTCCGTTTGGGGATCTCTGGGGATGTAAACCACTGACCAGGGAGTGGATAACAGCACACAGGGCGTCCAAACCGGGTATTGCCGAATTTCGAAGCTTGGTACTACGAGGGAATGGGATGAGGTCAGTAAAGCCCGGTGAGTTTAAGGAGACATCTGATAGGATAAAGTGCGTTAGTACAGAGAAAAAACTGAACATTCACCACAATCGGGGTGGTGATAACAAATGACTAAATGAGACAGGATAGGAGTAGATTTGTACTTATTAGAATAGCGTTACCGCTGCATCCATGGGGGCACGTTTGATGACGCACGTGGTCCTTGGATCCTAGAGGTCAAATGTACGCCTCATTACTGATTAATCGATGTACACACAACTGGCAAATGTATGCCCGGCTATTGAATAATCAGTGTACACGCGGCCTCCTCATTATCGCCAGTGGGACTGATTGAGAGAGTAGTGAGTTTACCTTTATAACAGTAAGACTCTTGCTTGAGCGTGGACACCGATTCGGAATTGTGGATAAGCGGCTCTATTAATCACTTGGTGAGTTAGCCACTACAACTTTGTTAAATTGTGCTTCAAGTGATATCGCGGTCGATGTGTATGAGTCATACTTGATTATACATTTTTCCTTTCAGGAACCCTGTCGAGTAAAAGCGGATTCCTGAAACTGAAAATTGGATTCACCACGCATTATGTTTGTACCGATGCAACCAATAAATAGAAACGTGATTTGTTAAAGGTGGTTGTGTATTTTTTAGGCGCGGGGTTGGCGGACGGATGCCGTGTATGGATATGGAGGACCGCCTTTGATCGTTGGAGTAGTCTATTATGTATAATTAAGGCATTACTAGGTTACGAGCATGTGTACGGGCTCTTCCGTTACTATAGGTAGCCACGGTAGGCGACATCGAGTACGGTTATGAGCGTGACGAGCCATCGTTGGCCATCAGGTTCGGCTGCTGAGCTCATTTTGGATCTCATATTCGTCGTTGCACAGAGGCACATGCCTAGCAATTACGGTAAGAAGTCAAGATAGGCGATATCGACTACAGATGTGAGAATGACGGACCCACTTTGGGCTTTACATTGGAATACCACGCATAGTTGAGGCCTTTTTATCGGCCCGCATAAATACTAGCCCGAGGTTTACTATACGTGGCAGAAGCAAGCGACAGCGCACAGTTACGGGTATGATGGGGCGCCGTTGGCCCATAAGTGAGGTCGAATAATCGGCATCGCATATAGGCACTGGCCTAGCGGTTACAAAATGAAGCCAAGGAAGGCGATATTACGTACAGTTATGAGTATAACGTCCGTCGTTCGCCGTTAGATTAGGTTCGTGTGCGTGGTTGGGGCCTCGTATTCATCGGCTTGCATAAATACTGGCCTGGTGTTTACACAGTTATGAGTATGACGGACTAGGTTACCGCGCATAGCCAGTGCTTCATAAGCAACGCCGCACATGGACATGGGCCTGGTTCGACCGCGACCTCTGCCTCTCGACTTCCCCTGTCTAGGCTTGGACAACCTAGCAGTATTCTAGCCCTCGTGCTTCCTTCTGGTTGCATGGCAGCTAGACACCAAAAGGATGCTACAGCTGAACTTTTTATGACAGCCCGTCGAATTAGGCTATCACACATAGTGGAGGCTTTATTTTCACCGGCCCGCATAGATACTGACCTCGCGTTTACTATAGGTGGCAAAGATATGCGACATCGCGCACAGTTATGAGTATGACGGACTAGGTTGCCGTGCATAGTCAATGCCTTATAATCAACGCAACACATGGACACGGGCCTAGCAGGTTCGATATGTGGCCAATTTAGGCAAATTCGAGTACAGTTATTAGTATGACAGGTGAGATGGATCAGTGATTAGAGCGCGAATTTACTGAGCGTTATGAGTATGCGAGACAGTCGTTGGTCATTGGGTTAGGTTACTGTGCGTAGATAAGGCCTTATAAGCATCGTCGCACATAGACACGGGCCTAGCAGTTACGATAAGTAGTCGAGGTGAGTAACAACAGCTACTGCTATCATTATGACCGCTTTTCGACGTACTCCACCTATGGTGAGTCATATTTCCAAGAGAAATGGTACCAATATTTTTGTAATTTACCTAAGGCTTCTTCCTGACGCTGCATTGTCCACAAGTTAGTTATGTATAGCTGGGAAAGGTAATCATCCACAGAGATGGCCCTCGCATCCCCACTGCAAAATTCATGCTGTTTTCTGACAATTTTGTACCTAATGAAAGCTGAGCTCCATAAGAAAAAGTGTTGTGACGAAGTTCGCTGAACAAACTTACCTCGATTGTTAAATCTGGGGAGTATAAAGCAACCAAAGGTCAATGGCCGAGTTTCCTTAGTGGAATTTGTATTGGATATCCTGTAGATGTTACTTTCATTCTTAAACTATGGTAACGTGCGACTTCGTGATTTATCTCTCGTTAACCGTTAACAAAATGCAAATCGGTAATGGTCCGTGACCTTGAAATTTCGCTCACTTAAACAAAATGCCATGAGCGACATATCACCTAGAAGTGCCAGTGGTTTGGACTAAATCTCCGTAGAAGTCTATGACGAACTTCTTCACTAGATACTGCTCGTCCATCATCCTCCTGAACAGAGCACAGTTTACACACAGAGGCAAACTGTTCGCTTTCCACAAAGGATATATAACCAAACGACAAGTGCCCATGCCATTTGTGATCAGGAACGCGGGCGGTGTGTACCTACACCCCACATCTTGGTTGTTTTAAGAAGACCCACTCAAATCAGTTTGAAGCGCGTTCCATCCGAGAAGCATGCGAACAGCGCAATCTGCTGCCATTTGTGACAATAGTGACCTTTCAGCGACTGCGTACGTCCGAGCTCGCAGAGCTTTTTGGGCCGGAGGCATATAAGCTGCAACAATAAAACCCCACACTCCATCACTTAAGTAACAAAGATAGCCGACACTTCCGGTGGTAGCTGTATGAGCCCTGATTGTTAAGTGCCATGCCAAATTCATCGGCTACGACCTGCCGCATTTCACACTAAGGCGTCCCGTGCTTCAGCAGGACCCTGCGGGTGCCCCGCTCCTATAGGGTTAGCCGGCAATTCACTGGAAGGCAATCGTACAAGTCGTGAAAACCGTATAACTGTGTTTAACATAATTAAAGCTGACGGCGACATGGTTTCTGTGTCGTCATAGGACAATCATACTGAACATCCGGTGCTTCGTGTACTGCTCGTCACCGGAAAATGCGCTCAACTTCTTAGCCTCTGCGGATTCCTTAATTTTACATTGGTTTCTCTGATCACCGGTTCCATTTTCAGTGCACCCAATCGTAACACATAACGGCACTATTGCTTCGATTACCCACATCAGACCTACGTATCACAGTTATCTTCCGTGTTCAATAAGGGCGTTCTGAAAACGAACCACCAGAGGCACACCCGAAATAATTTTGCCGAAACCAAAGGGTTTTCAAAGTTGTGAGTTTTACGGCGGTGTGTTGCTCATAGCATTTTGTTTAAGTGAGCAAAATTTCAAAATCACGGACCATCACCGACTCTCATTTTGTTTCCGGCTTATGAGAGGTAAATCACAAAATCAGGCTTCAGCATCTACAGAATATCCAATGCAAATTCCACCCAGAAAAATCGGTCTGCGACGTTTGCTTGCTCAATATTCCTCAGACTTACCAACTGAAATGAGTCTGTGCAGCGAACTTCGGCACAACCCATTTCCCTATGGAACTCGCCTCACATTAAGTATAACAGTGTTACACAAACACATGATTTGTGCAATGGGAATGCGAGGGCCATCTTTGTGGGTGAGACCAATTTTCTGATGTGCCTAACTAGCATCGGGAGACAGCTGCAAGTAAGTTACCAACACAGTGATATCATTCCCATTAGGATTATGACGTCTCGTAGGTGGAATAAGTCATAGAGTGAAATGTAATGATAACGGTGACCGTTGTCATTCACCTCGTCTACTTGTCGCAACTGCCATGCCCGTGTCATTTGTCTCCAGATCAAATGCTTCAGTCCCCATCCCCATTTTTGCTTTTTATGCACCCAACCATTTACTCGACCGCTCAAGTTCATTCATGGCTAGCAATTGTTTTCCATTTTAGTTCATGTCTGTTGGCGTCACCTTTGAACTAGTCGTACCACATGCCCACTGTCCTCGTTCTTTTCTGTTCCCATAACTGCGGTGACATTTCACATAATAAACATGTCTCATTGATTGTCCCTTCGTCTCCATCGTGTATTTGCCTGCCGCGTTCAAGTTGTAACGACCTGATGATGCCTCAATCGGCATGCTCCTTACAGGTTGGGAAATAACCCTAATATTATTATTATAAACTCCCAGAGGTCAATGGCCGAGTTTCCTTAGTGGAATTTGTATTGGATATCCTGTAGATGTTACTTTCATTCTTAAACTATGGTAACGTGCGACTTCGTGATTTATCTCTCGTTAACCGTTAACAAAATGCAAATCGGTAATGGTCCGTGACCTTGAAATTTCGCTCACTTAAACAAAATGCCATGAGCGACATATCACCTAGAAGTGCCAGTGGTTTGGACTAAATCTCCGTAGAAGTCTATGACGAACTTCTTCACTAGATACTGCTCGTCCATCATCCTCCTGAACAGAGCACAGTTTACACACAGAGGCAAACTGTTCGCTTTCCACAAAGGATATATAACCAAACGACAAGTGCCCATGCCATTTGTGATCAGGAACGCGGGCGGTGTGTACCTACACCCCACATCTTGGTTGTTTTAAGAAGACCCACTCAAATCAGTTTGAAGCGCGTTCCATCCGAGAAGCATGCGAACAGCGCAATCTGCTGCCATTTGTGACAATAGTGACCTTTCAGCGACTGCGTACGTCCGAGCTCGCAGAGCTTTTTGGGCCGGAGGCATATAAGCTGCAACAATAAAACCCCACACTCCATCACTTAAGTAACAAAGATAGCCGACACTTCCGGTGGTAGCTGTATGAGCCCTGATTGTTAAGTGCCATGCCAAATTCATCGGCTACGACCTGCCGCATTTCACACTAAGGCGTCCCGTGCTTCAGCAGGACCCTGCGGGTGCCCCGCTCCTATAGGGTTAGCCGGCAATTCACTGGAAGGCAATCGTACAAGTCGTGAAAACCGTATAACTGTGTTTAACATAATTAAAGCTGACGGCGACATGGTTTCTGTGTCGTCATAGGACAATCATACTGAACATCCGGTGCTTCGTGTACTGCTCGTCACCGGAAAATGCGCTCAACTTCTTAGCCTCTGCGGATTCCTTAATTTTACATTGGTTTCTCTGATCACCGGTTCCATTTTCAGTGCACCCAATCGTAACACATAACGGCACTATTGCTTCGATTACCCACATCAGACCTACGTATCACAGTTATCTTCCGTGTTCAATAAGGGCGTTCTGAAAACGAACCACCAGAGGCACACCCGAAATAATTTTGCCGAAACCAAAGGGTTTTCAAAGTTGTGAGTTTTACGGCGGTGTGTTGCTCATAGCATTTTGTTTAAGTGAGCAAAATTTCAAAATCACGGACCATCACCGACTCTCATTTTGTTTCCGGCTTATGAGAGGTAAATCACAAAATCAGGCTTCAGCATCTACAGAATATCCAATGCAAATTCCACCCAGAAAAATCGGTCTGCGACGTTTGCTTGCTCAATATTCCTCAGACTTACCAACTGAAATGAGTCTGTGCAGCGAACTTCGGCACAACCCATTTCCCTATGGAACTCGCCTCACATTAAGTATAACAGTGTTACACAAACACATGATTTGTGCAATGGGAATGCGAGGGCCATCTTTGTGGGTGAGACCAATTTTCTGATGTGCCTAACTAGCATCGGGAGACAGCTGCAAGTAAGTTACCAACACAGTGATATCATTCCCATTAGGATTATGACGTCTCGTAGGTGGAATAAGTCATAGAGTGAAATGTAATGATAACGGTGACCGTTGTCATTCACCTCGTCTACTTGTCGCAACTGCCATGCCCGTGTCATTTGTCTCCAGATCAAATGCTTCAGTCCCCATCCCCATTTTTGCTTTTTATGCACCCAACCATTTACTCGACCGCTCAAGTTCATTCATGGCTAGCAATTGTTTTCCATTTTAGTTCATGTCTGTTGGCGTCACCTTTGAACTAGTCGTACCACATGCCCACTGTCCTCGTTCTTTTCTGTTCCCATAACTGCGGTGACATTTCACATAATAAACATGTCTCATTGATTGTCCCTTCGTCTCCATCGTGTATTTGCCTGCCGCGTTCAAGTTGTAACGACCTGATGATGCCTCAATCGGCATGCTCCTTACAGGTTGGGAAATAACCCTAATATTATTATTATAAACTCCCAGAAATTTCGTTTCATTTCCCATGGCGGTGTAGGCGTGGCCAAGCCTATTGCCCATTGTTTACGATCGCCCTCCCCAGTATCCGCCAATCCCATCCATTCGTACTTTATTCCGATTGTAATCGTGTGAGCAGACTTCACGGTTTGCCACCCACTGGTTAAGAATAAACATTATGATTATACGCGACGCTGATTACGGGGCCTTACCTATTCATGGTAACCCAATCCAATGGAAAACGACGGCCCGCCAAACTCATAATCCTACGCATTGTCGCTTACCTTTGCTAAATACAGTAAACAACAAGTCGGTATCTATGTAGGCCAATGAACGCGAGGTTTCAACTATGCGTGGTAGCCTAATCTAACGACCAGTCATTCTCGTACTTGGTGTCACCTACCCTGGCTACTTATAGTAACTGCCGGACCCGTACCTATGCACACAACTGGTTATGAAGCCTAAACTATTCATGGTAAGCTAATCCAACCTTCAACAACGGTGCTCCATACTCGTACTTTTCCGCGTCGTCACTCACCTTGGCTAATCACAGTACCTGCCGTGCCCGTACCCATGCACGTACTGGTTATAAGGCCCCAAATATACATAATAGCCTAATCCGAAAACAAACAACGGAGCTTCATATCCATGCATCTCATCCGACTGCCAAGCACACGCCTAAAAAAACACCACCCTTGGCGAATTACGTTTTTAAAATTGCTTACATTGGTACAAACCTAATGTGTAATCAATCCAGTTCTCGTTTTCAGAAAGCCACTTTCCTTCGAGAGGGTTTCTGCAAAGAAAGTAGTATGATGAATTACAGCTCTGTATAACTCCCAAAATATCACTGAAAACATAAAGAAAGTTCTGGCGGCTAACTCTACAAGTGTCTAATAAACCCCGTTGTTCACAATTCCCGACCGGTATCTACGTTGAACCTGGAGTCTTATTGTCATAAAGATAATCTTACTTCCCGCTCAGGTAGTCTTATTGGCGACAATGGGGGAGCCGTATATATACCGTGATTCGATCGTGGGATTCGGTTATCATGCGCATCATTGGACTCAGCAGTCAGAGCTAAACAGCGATGCATACTAGTAAGTCGTAATTAAAGTGATGTAGATTGAAGCCCTAGGATCCAAGGATCACGTGTCCGCAAAAGCGCACCCATGGATGCAGCCATACCAAGATCTAGTAAGTGGGCGGGTAGTTGTTGTCAAAGTTGCTCATTTGGGGCACCAACTCTTGAATTTATTCCACTTCTGCTTCCAGGAATCGATTTTATGTAGCATAGTAGAACCTACAGCCTTGTCGTCCTCATCATAACTTGTACCCATCCCATACTCAATCGCAATACCAGTTCCACCAACTAGGGGTTCCTTTCTAGAAAACTGATTAGCTAGCCAGCTTGTCTTTGTGAACCGACATTGCTGTGATCTTCAGCATCCGGATGTACATATAAAATTTTTTTCCCATCTCAGACAAACACCGCACGTCAAGCCTTGTTCCAAGTCAGTCACACACTATTGGTTTTCATTCAACAAGTCGTTCATGCCGAACTATTGCAACCCATCTTCACGTCCACAATCATGTATATTACATCCTAATACGTGAGCTACGACAACAGCCACACCTGATGTGATCTGACTGTTTCTGGTAATGATGATCTTGCTGGGGACTGCAAGGTTGACGATACCGAATTGCTCAGGAATAAATATCCTTCAATTCACATTCAAGTAATTTACACCCCCGCAATGCCGGTATTACCACCTTTGTCCTCTGAGTGATTGATAGACCCTGATTATAAGTACTCCACCCCTGCAACGCACCTTTCCTATTGATTCACATATGTCCAACATGATTGACCTTTTTGGCCATTACATAGCCCTACAATAATAATAATAATAATGTTTATTCCCAACTTGTGGGGGCATGCCGTCAGGCGTGATCATAAGGTTACAGTCAGAATAAAGGCATGACTGGGGGGACTGTGAGTACAGGGGGTTTTTGGCGGAAAAAGAGGACAGCGCCATGGGCGGTGAGCCGTATCCAAGGTAAACGTGGTTACCACTAGACCGGCACGAGCAGGGAAACCCTTTCTTCGAAGAGAACATTAAGCAAGGTCAGATCGTTAGGATTTGAAGGTGGCGGGCAAAAACAAAACGAGGGAGGGCAAAAAAGACGCTTCCTGTCCGACATATGACAAGAGGAATGTAAGCTGTAGAAAATCAGAAACCAGAACATCAGATCTGGTGCAACCGCAGAGTTGGCGTCATCCAGCCGACCAAATTGAACTAAAGCCAAAAAACAATCGCTGAGACCTCGCGGCCTTGGACTGTTGGGCTCGTGGCCAGGGTCACAAAAACGTATGTGGATATGATGAAACGAGGGAACATCAAAGCGGATAAATGGTAACAGGAATCTCAAAAACATGGTATACAGTGAAACCGTGGTGACTCACTGGTGTCGCTGTTGTGGAGGCGGGCATAATAGTTCCTTTGGAAGAGTGAGATGGTGGCAACACACGAGCCGGGACGCGAACTGTATAGAAAATTATTGGATTTGGTGGGAAGCACAGTAACGCAGAGATGGTTAACTTCGAACCAACAGTTCAGCAGGTTGGAATGAATGTGTCATGGAGTCAGCTGGGGTCATTTGGGGAGTTCGTCGTATTTGCAGTTAATGGAACGAGTGAGCGAGGGGGCACTGTCGAGAGAAGGAATGGAATAGTTGCGGGTGTGCTATCAAACTGGGTATGGCAGTGGACGGCACGATATCAGTGTTCAACACTGATGGTTCGCTGCCGTACAACCATGAGTTAATTGAAAACTGTACTGTGAAAAAAGGAATAAAGGTGGACAAGAAAGTGCTAGCTTACTATAAACCTTCTGACGTGCCTACATCTTCGGACGGTCACTCAAGTAAGCTGGATAGAAAAGGACAATAAAAAAGGCCATTGATATCGAATAGCAGCCATAACTTGCAACGTCTCAAACCAGGCGCAGTAAAGATTACGCGTTCTTGAGCCTCGAAAACAAATAGCGCGTACAACCGTCAAACACTTCGCGAACTCATTCACACATCTACCAGATCAAGGTTTGTCCACCCCTATGAACTTGGCACAGATAACAGCAATGTCTTCGGCAAACGATGGTTCGGCATACGCAACACATGTCCCAACCAACGCAGCTTCTGTTGCTGGACACATTCTTCAACGGTAGTACCCAGTGCACAACCGAAAACTCGCTTTCTAATTCCCTCGTTACGGATACACGAGCTAGGGTTCTGAGAAAACGATTGTCGAACAACTGAAGACGTCTGAGTTCCGCTGCTCGAACAGGCCAAGTTTCACAACCACACAACAAAACAGCCCGCACTGTAGCTTGACACACACGCCCTTTGAAATTCAGGGATACACCACTCTGACGCCATGGGTGTCTCCAATTAGCAGCTGCGAACCGGCCTTGCAGTTTCGTGCATTCACCTCATGGTACACTGCAATATGTGCTCCAGAACTTCCAGTTCCTGGCCCTGGATTGTCAGTGGTGCGTTCAGTGACTGCATGTCCACAAGCATGACCTCACACTCGGTGGGTGCAAAGTGCATGCCAAAGGATGGGATGACTCTGATCAGTTCATCTAAAAACACCTGCGCGTTCTCGTCTTCGAAGACGAGATAAACGTCGTCTGCATATTCCAGATCGACGAGGTCTTAGTCAGAGTCTGTTAGAGCACCGGGGTCTTCAGAACCTTTCAGCGCTCGTCTCATTGCCTCAGTGATCACGAAGTTAAATAGAAATGGGGAGATTAGGCACCCCTTAGTGACACGACATTAAGTGTTGAGTGCTCTCCATATGCTAGCAAACACCTGTGGAACTCTGATAATACAAAGAGCTTAATAAGTTCACATACTTCCGGGGCATTCTTTGATGGGCGTGTTAAGGAGAACCGACCGGTCAACAGGGTTGAATGCGCCTGAGAAATCCAAAAATATTAAACTGCAGGTCGTTTGTATGTATTTCGTTGTTTTAGCAAAGTGCAATCCGTAAATATCCCTCAAATCTTGCTGTAACATGTCCGCCCATTTTTAACTCCTATCTGCGACGATGCGAAAGGCTACTCGGTTGCCAACTCTCAGTTCAACTGAATGCTTTCTCCCCAATGACATCCCTACCTTATCTGATAAACCTCATACTCTGCCTCCTGCAATGGAGGAAATGGAGAACTAAACTGAGCGCCTGTGCAGCCGTCCTGAATTTTCACTGTTTGTTGCATATATCCCGGACAATCCTCCCATAATTCCAAAAAATCGCTGATGGCAGAGAACAAGATGCCAATCGAGACTCACTATATACGCGCGATATAACACGTGGGACGCAACTCGTTTTGCAAAGCCTACAAGCTATTCTTTGGGCTGTAGCTGCGCCATTCCGAGCTCAGCTCATCGTACAAACACGCAACACCCACATAGATCTCAAGTTTTTCTCAGACCTTGTTCTCCTAACGCTCAGATTTACCTTGGTTGCACACAATGGGGCCAATACACATCCTTTACAGTCACATATGCCCGCACCCATCGGTATCAACCGCAAATGCATTATCTTCACCTGAATATCTAATGCCATTTATGCAATCGGGCGTTAATTCCACAAAGCCGTGGTTAAAATTTGTCACCACTATTGGCTGCGTTATTTTGGGCTGCAGTATAACTCATGCCATAGTACCTTGAGGCAGTTTTGGGCAATTTTGGGTTCCCAATTTAGACACAGCTGTCCTATCGCCTGTTTTGAATGGCAGCATTGAGCCACTGCACCATTGCTGGACAAAAGGTGACCCTTGATCCATGCTGGTCTTAATTTGTCACGATTCCTCGTTTGATCCTAACTACTATAACAACCTCAATTGACTCACCCAGGATGTTCATGGCCGAGGCTGTCCAAGAACCCAAGTACGACGTCACGATGACGGTACCGCGACTGCCACATCCAGTCTAATAGCTTGCCCGTAGGTCAACATATCCCTAATACTTCTCGATGGAGCGTTAGATCCGTCCACAAGACAGTCCCAATCCGTTGAATTTATGCCCGAAATTCAAAGCACTAGCCACCTCATCGTACTGTTCTGTCCATAAGCCCGCCAATTATACCAATGGCACTATTAGGAGGGTGTTATACCGGTGAACATAAAATATTGCCGAGCAACCGATATGGCATGTGTCAACCATCATGAAAACAAAACAAAAACTAACTATCTGTAACGAATTTCCTGGCTTTGGTTGGACCTACGGCTGCCGCGAGTTTAAGAAACGTTTTTCTATACAGGTCGCCAGTGGCTGATCCATTTCGAGTTTGTGTGTACTAAGAGGGCGAACTTATTGTGCATGCAGTTTTGAGAGTACATTCAAATCCGTTACATGAAGGAAACAGCTTTCCCAAAAATTCCCCACCATCGTCATTAAAACATCACGAAAAGCCATTAGCAGTCATTAAAATAAGAATTCCGCGCCCAAAGTGGGCCCCGAGTACGTTCTAACAACTTCCAATAAAACTGCTGCCACATGGGAAGATTTTCAGGGTTCGAGTAAACAACATCAAATGCTTAAACTTTATGTTAAATATTCCTTCGTTCAAACTACGGTTTCAGATAAATTCGGGGTGTGCGGCTGAGGATCGGCGTCCTCAGACGTCATGAAGGATGAAAACCGGGGAGCCGCCAATTTCTCAGCAACCATATCTAAATCCGTATCTGAAACCGGTAGTCGATTCATGCACAAGCCAAACTCGAGTAAATGATTGGCTGGACGAGCCACATGGTTCACATACATACGGCTGCTTAGTTGACGGCGTAGCCACTTAACAGGTGTTTTCACCAACGGATGCCTGAGGCTGGACGGCCGTTCGCGGTTCAAATCTAGGGGAGATTGTCCGGCTTCTTCTCGACTTTCATCGTTAGCACGTCCCTTCACAGGAAAATACTGCGTTTGCTGACGGTAATATACGGCATAAAAGTATAATTAGCTTAAGTGAAACAACTTAAATTTCCGAAAGCGAAAAGTTTTGGATGTGTAGTTAAGCTTGAACTAACATTTCCGAAAGCACAAATATCTAGTTTCTGTCAAAATTTTATTGGAGGCTGTAGTGTTGGCAACCAGGAACAGGCTATATAAAGAGAGGCAGGTCGGTGGAAGGCATCTCAAGGTGCGTGGATGCGTTTTGTGGTGCTAAGTTTCCTCTTGGAGAAACAGAGAGCTCCTGGATTAAATTTTTAATTTGTTTTAGACTATTTTCTCGGTTGCATTGACAGTGCACCTTTCCTTATGCGCCTCCTTTTTGCGCCTTAACCTTTTAACTTGTTCACTTTCTGGCTTGTGCGCCAATGCAGTTTGAATGCGCGCGCTTCCTGGCTTGTGCACAACTAATCATTAAGAATGCTGGCTTGTGCATGAATCGCATGCCTCTGAAAACATAGCACTCAGCCAATAAAATTGAATGCGCGTCAAAAATTAGGAAAAGAGATTAGGCAAAACAACTTGAGAGAAAATAAGGAAAGGTCATATAGGTTTTTCGGTCTGAGCCTACATAGAGCAAACTGCAACGTTTGTACGTTTTCTTAAAAAGGTACACCTGCCCCCTCTTTGGATCAGCATCAGTGCAGTGGTCACGTGTACGTTCGGCGAATCCTTCTGCTTTCATTGGTCAATAAGACACTACTGTGATAAACCGGCTCATCATATTTGTGCATGTTTTGTAGTAGTACATTGCAGCGGTCTAACAAGCAGGGCAGATTTCCCATCTATTGTGCATAATGCCGTGTTTAACACAAAATAGATCTGAAGTGGCAGAGGTGTTTATTCGGATTTCGGATAAAAGTTAGGCTGTATGGAATCAATCAGCAGGGCTGCACGCCACTTTGACTGTGTTGTTTCGCAACCCAAGTGATTGCAATATTTGAAATTCTTGAAAATCTTTCAACCGATGGGCAACGTAACGTTTAGTGCCATTATAATAGTACAGCCCGAAAAAAGCAAATCTAACGCTAAATGCGAGTACTTAGAAATGCCGCTTTAGCGGCGACCAAGTCTACCACCCACCGTTTATGACACTGTCCTATTTTCGCGCAATCTCTAGTACCCTCAAACCCTCCCAGTCGTGCTTTGTTGTGACCGTAACCGTGTGATCATAACTGACGGTATATCAGCCATTAGTTTGAAATAAACATCATTATTATAGCAGAGCTCTAGGCCAAAATACTACAGAAACATTCTCAAAAGACGGCTCTGGATACATCCAAGACAATAGCTAAATATGCGAACCGATGGCGTTTGCCACGGTCGAATGTTGTTCATTCAGCTGAGTCAACCGGGAACTAGTGGTTAGAGTTTACCCCTGAAAATTGAGCGGGCACTTAAATTGCGAGAAGGCCCATGGAGGCAGCTGCCAATACCCGATGCCGAGCTAGTACCCCGAGGCCTCACTTTTATGGCTGCGGCTTTTAAAGTTCGTCTGGAAGGTCAGATATAGCAATTATCCGGGTTAGGGCGTGTTACCAGCGCAGGTAGTGAGATGAAGCCAAGAACCGACATTGCGCTAATAGCAAGCTCGTAACTTGAGCATCTCTATCCCGTCCGTGGTTGAGCACCTGGTCTCCATGCTAAGAGACCGAGTTCTGGATGCACCCGCGACCATTCTAATTATGTCCACTGCGAAAAGCGGTGGGCGCTGCGCAAGAATACTCGGCTTACCCACCACCCAGAAAAATAACGCAGCATCTTGGCTCATATGGCATCGTCCATCAAGACAAGAGATGAAACTACTGAGGGATTTATGATAAGAGGGAACAGAAGCTACCCCTAGCTCAGCTAGAGCGCTTCGTACCGCAGAAATCGGTGACCCAGCAGGACAGATACTGCACGATCTCATCAGTTTCGGGTCTCTCAAATGTGCCAAATTATCCTTGCTAGAGAGTTTAGCGTTCAAGCCCCATACATGCGTCAGTGTTTAGCTGCCGCGACGGAATTGCTGGTCTCCACCGCGGTGAAGTGAAATTGGCTGCGTCGTCGTGCCGCGAACTCGGGGTGGTCCATTAAAGCCAAGGAAAGAAGAGAGACACGAAGAGCACGAATACATCTAACGCCTGAAACAAGGAGGCGAGTGTCAGCGGACATAGTTATGACCGCTGAAATTCGTCTAAGCATCTGGAACACATGGATTATCCTACTCAGGATTCTGATTCACTTTCAGTCATCACATGAAATTAGCCCATTCATTAACCAAGTCCGCGATTCTGCGGCTTCCTTTTGACGCCTGTACCTACTGTCCTACGAAACCTGCATCACCCAGTCAACCTTGAAATCCTCGAAACCAATCATGGACCTGAATTTCATTGGGTCGCTAGCTGGCTCCCTGAGTGTTGAGATGTAGGCATGCGAGGTAAGATTCTGATTGCTTGGAATTTTTTTTACGAGGAAAATGGGCTGATTTGTCCTCGTTTCTTTGATCATTTGCAGTCACTGTTGCCTAGCAGACGTTTTAAAAAGCTCGCCGAAAACAACGCCAACCGGTTAACCAGTACGCGCTGTGGAATGTACCCCAGGGCCGGGATCTGGAGGTCGAGAATACTAGTGATTCGGAACCTATAACACAGTGAGGCTGCTGCAGCAAGCTGTCAGATAGGGTCCATAATAACCACCAAAAATAGCGCCGAAAACAGTCCATATTTAACGCCATAGCAGACAAGAAGTGTGTTACATGTGGACTACTTTGAAATATCACGCAAAGTTAGGTCTCACTTTTGTTCCTTAAAGAAACAGTGGCACTTTTTCGCCCACGCAGAACTGTATCTTCCAGAAGTCTGGAGTTTTTAGTTCCATTCTATCGTGTTAAGATACTGTTCAAGATGCTGGACTCGGGTCTGAATGCCATATCTGGAAAGGGACATGGGACCTCTAGTAGAGTTCCAGTGAAAACCTAATAAGCATATACCTGGGCACAGGGACTTAAAATATGGAAACTATCTAAAATAGTTCCTCCTACCCGAGAGGCGTGATGTGATGAGCTTACTGGAACTTCTGAGGCGTTCCAAGGGCTGATAGATGGAAACCCGTTTATATTGTTCTAGAAAACTTGAAGTCCTCCGCTTCAAGGCCACCATCTTAAACTGGACAAGAAAAGGCCCAATTCAAAGACGTATTTGTTCTCCTAAAGTCGTAAAAATTGGGGTGGCTTACCATCTGAAATGGTGGACAGCCCCAAACTGAAGCTAGGTGCCTGCTGTCTTGAGGTCTTCCAATAGTGCATCTGGGTACTGCAGGGTGACAATGAAGACATCTTTACAAAACTGCATGCCATTCACACACCTACATATCTTTACTGCCACATCTTCACTCCGTGTTGACTGCTGTTTGAGTCTTCAAGGCTGACAAACTGATGTGGCGATGACCTTATTGAACTGTGAGTTCTGCGGTACGTTGACCCTCGCTAATGCACTTTCCGTCATTCCGTTGTCATTACCATCGGAATCGAGAAACCAAGTCAAAACAATTGAAAATTCAGTCGGCTATCGCGACATCGAGAGGTACACCCGTAGCTTCCGGTGCAAGAATCTGAACAGTTGTCAAAACCCGGGCTTCTATTCTGCCCTGTTCTGTCCCGTTCATGTAAAAAAACCTGACGAAGAAGCCCGCTGCAGTTGCTTCGATTCCGTCGCATGAGCCGACGACAGTATCGTCAGACTTGGGCTGGAGCATAGTGGAAGGATGTGGTCATCATCAAAGACAGCAACATCAGTGTTGACACTGATGCTTCACTGCCGTACAACCATGAAGTTCATCTAGTTTCATATGCATATATATATATAATTATATATAAAAAGCCCTAGAGTGAAAAGAAGAGAAAAAGAGTGGATGAGGGAGGGGACCTAGTGCTGGCCTATGTCAAGCATTCTGAGGTGCCTACACCTCCAACCGCTCAATCAGACAATCTGGAAAGAAACGGACAGCATGAACGCCACTGACAACGATTAGCCGCCATTTCTTGCAACGTCTCCAGCCAAGCACAGGCGGGGTCACGGGGACCCCATCCTGGAAGGCGTACAACACCAACAACACCCAAACTCTTCGTGATCTCTTTCACGCCTTTCTGCCAAGTATCATGCGCTCGCGGTTTGCGCCAGTCTGAAGGAGGCACGGAGAACAACACTCGCCTCGGCAGACGGTGTTTCGGCATGCGTAGTACATGACCGAGCCATCTTAGTCGGTGGTGCTGGATGATTTCCCCAATTGATGTACCTGCAGCACAACCAAATACCTGTTTTCTAATCACCTCGTGACTAACACGCTGACGCCATCCAAAACCAGCCACGCTTCTGAGGCATCGGTGGTCGAAAACCTGGAGACGCCTCACATCATCTGTCCGTAGAGGCCATGTCTCGCACCCATACAACAATACAGCCCTTACTGTAGCCTGGTACACCCGACCCTTAAGATCTAGTGAGATGCCTTTTGACGCCACAAGTGACGCAAATTAGCAAACGTGATTCGAGCCTTTGAGATTCTTGCACTGACTTCATCAGACACACTTCCGTCAGAGCTAATACAACTACCGAGGTATGTAAAGTTTTCCACAATCTCCAGTGATTCTCCTTGAATTTTAAGGGATATGTCCGGAGACTGCACGTTCTGAAGCATGACTTTGCACTTTGAAGGTGCAAGGCGCATGCCAAAAGATGGTATGATGGTGGTCAGTCTGTTCAACAGGGCTTGTGCTTCACTTTCGTCTTCAAAGATGAGGGCGATATCATCTGCGTACTCCAGATCGACAAGGCTCTCACCAGCAATTTGAACACCGGGGTTTTGAAGACCCTCCAGCGTTCGCCTCATTATTTCATCAATGACGAAGTTGAACAAGAATGGAGAGAGTGGACATCCTTGTCTGACACCACTTTTAGGGAAGCTTTTGGAGAGCTCGCCATATCTCACCCGCCCAGAAGTATGTGAATATAGGGATCGGATTATGTTTACAAACTTCTGGGGCATACCCTGTTGAGCAAGTATATTTAACAGCACTGACCGATCGACAGAATCAAACGCACCCTTGAAGTCAAGGAACACCAAGATTGTGGGTCGTCTGTACATGTGGCGTTGCTCTAACACCTGACGGAGTGTGAAGATGTGGTCAATGCAGCCTCTACCCGGTCGAAATCCCGCTTGATTCTCACGAGTCAAGGTTTCGCGTGCCATCGTAAGACGACGAAGAATCAATGACGCCAGAAGCCTCGTCAGGGAGTCAAACTAACACCTCTGTGGTTGCTACATTCACTGCGAGTACCCTTTTTGAAAATGGGCACTACTATCGATTCACCCCAGTTGTCTGGGACGGTCTCTTTCTCCCAGATAGACCCAAATAGTCTAGACAGGCACTGGCTGAGGAGCCCACCGCCATCCTTGAAAGAGCAGGTGGAAGGTCGTCAGGACCAGCAGCACGATGACGCTTGAGTAGAAATACACTCGGACACTTCTGAGACCGAAGGCGACTCCATATTTACCACCTTTCTGTTGAAGGCCAGGATCTCTGGATTGGAGGTAGCAGGTGGCCAGCTGAATTGCTTGTTCAAAGTACTGTGCCCAGCGGTCCAGACGTTCTGCTTTATTGCATATCAGGGAGCCATTTTGGTCTCTGATTGTTTCGCTGACAAGAGGTTTTCGAGGACCAGTCGAACGAATCAAATGGAACAGCCTGCCACGCATTTCCAGCATTCTTTGCATCTTCCATTTCTTCGGCCTTTCGGGTCCACCACGCTTCTCGGTCTGCACGGACACTCAGTTTCACTTGGCGTCGGATGATGCGTCGGGTGGAGTTGTGGTGGCGGCCAGGGGAATCTGTCGCCGGGTCTCCAGCAAAGACACGGTCCTATCAGAGATCCAGTGTTTGAAAGAGGTTGGCTGGGTTGTAAACAGACTTCCAAGTTCAGACCTTGATAGCGCTTTGGATATCTTCTCCCAGTGGCCGTTTATATCCGACACCGTACCGTCCGGCAGGCATTCGACGAGTTGGTTTTGATAATTTCGTTTGACTTCTGGATCCACTAGCTTCTCAATGGCTAAGCAGGTGTGCGCGTTGCGTACACCTGAAAAGCGCAATGAAAAGCAGCAGCGTACAAGGCATGGTCGGAGTCCACGTGGTTTCAGAAGGAGCGGCAAGCGGTGATCGACCACCACCGTAACTCAGGCGTGGTCGGCGATTGGTCTATTTGGTTTGTTGGTGGTTTGTTGGTGGGCACCACGTTGTCCGCTGTTCCGGAAATTCGTACTGCAAAGGAACAGTCTGTGATCGGCACACATCTGAAGTAAGCGGTCTCCGTTGTCCGTGCGTCTCGTGTCCAAACCAAGACGACCACCCAATCGGGCCTCAGCAGCGCTCAGTCTACCTACCTGGGCGTTCATATCACCAGCAACCACAACTATATCTGAGGTTTTAACCTGCTGTAGAAGGGCACCTAGAGCGTCATAGAAACTGTCCTTGGCAGATTCAGAGCTACAGTCAGTTGGGGCGTAAGCAGACACAATAAACAAGGTGCGATGGACCTCACTTCCTCTAGATTCTCTCACAGATGTTGCCTAAACGAACCGCACAGAGGCGACTATCAACGGGTATCCAATCAAGCAGAGACGCTTCCGCTCGTTCGCTCAGTACAATACCCACCCCAGCATATCCAGCTGCAGCGGCCTCTGCATCACCAGAGGTGCGCAGCCGGAACCTGGAAGAGAGCGAGGGGGCAGTCAGTTCGATCACGGTACTTGCGTCCTGCGTCCTTGTTTCTGACAGACAACATACATCAATGCTGAGGGAATCCAGCGTACGAGCAAGAGCCACCTGTTGACCTGCTTGCTTCAGTGAACGAACATTAAGGTGGCTAAGTAGACAGGCTTTCGGGGTTTGAAAACAGACTTCGAAGTGTTTAGGGTTGTAACTGAACTCGGACGTACAGAATCTGCAGGTAAATGTGATGCAGGGCGTGCAAAACGGTCCGTCCTAGAGCTGGGACCTGCGGAGGACGTATTAAAATTGGGGCGGGGGAGCATACAAGACGGAAAATGTGAAAGTGTAAGAACGGAAGCGTCAGCAGTAGCATGTTTTCGCTTACCCGCCCTGCTGTATGCAGCAAGTAAGGCGACCCGGCTGATGGCACCACGCGACGGCCGATGTGGCATGAAAGTACTGTTAGTTGTAAATGTCATGGTTGTACGAGGGCTGGGATACTGCCAGGGCGCCCACACCTAGACAGGAAGGATGTGGTACTTGGCCCTGTACTGTCCACTGTCGGCTATGGGCATGATGTGGCGTAGGTCTCGCCAAAAGATTAATTTGCTGTGGACAGAACCAGATTCACAGTATCGTGGCACAGAGGAACAGTGTCGACACTGATGTTGCTATCTTTAATAATATCGCGGACGCCAACCAAGGTCAGTCGAAGTTACTCCTTTTAAGATGGTTCATTATAAACGTGGGGAACTGCTCTCAACTGCCGTCAAGTAACTCATTAGCCGATGAGTGTTGGGGGTTGTCATTGTATGTATTGCATCCACCCTTGTCGAAATATGTCCGCTGAACAGCACAGAGGATCAAACACTTCCAGGCTTCTTGTGTGCAACCCGGTCATGCATTTAACCGCTGGCGCTTTTCATTGCGCTTTCTAGGATTATGCCGAATGCTCACCTCGCTCGGCCATCGGAAAGCCCACGGACCTCAAATAAGTCCACCAGAATCGAATTCTCTGACTGCCGACTCCTGATGAGATTTCGCGGATTAATTACCATTATATCAATTCGTCCAAAGTTGTACGTAATGCCGGAGCTTCTCTAACAGCACGGGGGGCCCAGTCCGGTCGCTGTCACAACCTAATTCGATGCATCTTCCGGTACCAGGTACATTGGAATGTACGCTCAGACCTGGAATTCCGATTGTTCCAGATGGCCGACGAAATTGAAAAATCAGAAAATGCATGGAATGTCTGGCGATTGTTCCGCACGTTCGTTCAGCAAACTCTCGGAAGTTTGTTAATGAAACCAAGGATCGCATTGGTTCTCTGATGTCCAGCAAATAGGAACATTCGTTCAGCTGTATCACTCTTTCGGTGCCTAACTGCCATGCCACCTGAGGGAAGAATGAAGGCTGGGATACTGTCAGCTTGCCAAAGTCTAGACAGGGGAAGTCGAGATGCAGAGGTTGGGTTCGAACCACGGACCTTCCGGTCAGTAAATTCGCGCTCTAGCAACTGTGCCATCTCGCCCTTAACACCCAGTTCAGTCTCCATCAGTTGACGGCGTTTGTTGCCCAACAGGTTGAAGTGATGGAGGAACTTGATTCCAAGGGCCACGCAGAGGTCTTTGCCGCCAATCGCGGCTCGTGGACGGCAGTACTTGGGGCTAGTCTTGGACCAATCCTGTGGCAATTCTTGGAGACTAAAGAAACCCACGGAGACTCATGACGGAGCCATGAGTTGACTCTGATGAGGTTACTATAGATGCGCCACTGGTAACTTACTTTGAGCATGAGACAGCTGGATGGTCGGTGACCTCAATTAGCGGATGCAATGCTGACCTCCTCTATATTAGCAAATCACCTTCATGTTGAGGTTCTGTCCCTAACATTATCATCATCGACAGCGTGACACCAGTGTTCAACACCGATGCTTCACTGCCGTAAAACCACGACTTATTTGAAATCCTTATTGTCAAGAAAAGAATAAAGATGGACAGAAAAGGGACTTGGTGCTTGCTTACTACAATCATTCCGAGCTGCCTACACCTCCAGGCAATCTGGATGGAAACTGACAACAAGGTCGCTACTGACATCGGTTGGCAGCCATATCTTGTAGTGTCTCCAACCAGGCGCTGTGGGGATCACGCGGTCCCATCCTGAAAGGCGAGTAGCACCGACAACACCCAAGCGTTTCGTGATTTCTTTCATACCCTCTCTGCCAGGTCAAGGGTTGACCACCTCTGCTTAAGTCGCTCTGGTTCATGGAAAACAACTCTCTTCGGCAAACGATGGTTCGGCATACGCAACACATGTCCCAACGAACGCAGCTTCTGTTGCTGGACACATTCTTCAGTGGAAGTACCCATTGCACTTGAAACTCGCTTTCTGATTCCCTCGTTACGGATACGCCGACACCGACCCACACGAGCTATGGTTCTGAGAAAACGATTGTCGAACACTTGAAGCGTCTCTCAGTTCCGCACTGCTCAGACAGGCCAATCACAGCCACAGTAAACAGCCCGCACGTTGCTTGATACACATGTCCCTTGAGATTCAGGGATACACCACTCTGACGCCATAGTGTCTCAAATTAGCAAACGCGATTCGGGCGTTGCAGATTCGTGCATTGACCTCATCTATCACACACTACAATCAGAACTAATACAACTTCCAAAATACCAAAAACTTCACAACTTCCAGTACCTCTTCCTGGATTGTAAGTGGCGCGTTCAGTGACTACACGTTCATCATCATCAAAGACAGCAACATCAGTGTTGACACTGATGCCACTTAAATACAACCATAAGTTCGCCTAATTTCATATATATATATATATATATATATATATATTAAAAAAAAGGGGCGAGATGGCTCAAGTGTTTAGAGCATTTATGGAGGTCCGTGGTTTCGAACCCCTCTGCCTCTCGACTTCTCCTGTCAGCCCGGGCGCCTGACAGTAACTCTCAGCCCTCATTACTTTGGGTTTGCATGGC
Organism: Clonorchis sinensis; assembly: GCA_003604175.2. Taxonomy (NCBI): domain Eukaryota; kingdom Metazoa; phylum Platyhelminthes; class Trematoda; order Opisthorchiida; family Opisthorchiidae; genus Clonorchis; species Clonorchis sinensis. The sequence continues at coordinate 9,370,130 of CM030371.1, forward strand.
AGTTAGGCACCGAAAGGGTGTTACAGCTGAACGATTATTATATTATAAATATATTAAAAGCCCTAGAGTGAAGAAGAAAAGAGTGGATGAGGGAGGGGACCTAGTGCTGGCCTATGTCAAGCATTCTGAGGTGCCTACACCTCCAACCGCTCAATCAGACAATCTGGAAAGAAACTGACAGCATGAACGCCACTGACATCGATTAGCCGCCATTTCTTGCAACGTCTCCAGCCAAGCACAGGCGGGGTCACGGGGACCCCATCCTGGAAGGCGTACAACACACAACACCCAAACTCTTCGTGATCTCTTTCACGCCTTTCTGCCAAGTCATGCGCTGTCCACCTCGCGGTTTGCGCCAGTCTGAGGAGGCACGGAGAACAACACTCGTCTCGGTAGACGGTGTTTCGGCATGCGTAGCACATGACCGAGCCATCGTAGTCGGTGGTGCTGGATGATTTCCCCAATTGAAGTACCTGAGCACAACCAAATACCCGTTTTCTAATCACCTCGTACTAACACGCTGACGCCATCCAAAACCAGCCACGCTTCTGAGGCATCGGTGGTCGAAAACCTGGAGACGCCTCACATCATCTGTCCGTAGAGGCCATGTCTCGCACCCATACAACAATACAGCCCTTACTGTAGCCTGGTACACACGACCCTTAAGATCTAGTGAGATGCCTTTTTGACGCCACAAGTGACGCAAATTAGCAAACGTGATTCGAGCCTTTGAGATTCTTGCACTGACTTCATCAGACACACTTCCGTCAGAGCTAATACAACTACCGAGGTATGTAAAGTTTTCCACAATCTCCAGTGATTCTCCTTGAATTTTAAGGGATATGTCCGGAGACTGCACGTTCTGAAGCATGACTTTGCACTTTGAAGGTGCAAGGCGCATGCCAAAAGATGGTATGATGGTGGTCAGTCTATTCAACAGGGCTTGTGCTTCACTTTCGTCTTCAAAGATGAGGGCGATGTCATCTGCGTACTCCAGATCGACAAGGCTCTCACCAGCAACGATTTGAACACCGGGGTTTTGAAGACCTTCCAGCGTTCGCCTCATTATTTCATCAATGACGAAGTTGAACAAGAATGGAGAGAGTGGACATCCTTGTCTGACACCACTTTTTGTAGGGAAGCTTTTGGAGAGCTCGCCATACACTCTCACCCGCCCAGAAGTATGTGAATATAGGGATCGGATTATGTTTACAAACTTCTGGGGCATACCCTGTTGAGCAAGTATATTTAACAGCACTGACCGATCGACAGAATCAAACGCACCCTTGAAGTCAAGGAACACCAAGATTGTGGGTCGTCTGTACATGTGGCGTTGCTCTAACACCTGACGGAGTGTGAAGATGTGGTCAATGCAGCCTCTACCCGGTCGAAATCCCGCTTGATTCTCACGAGTCAAGGTTTCGCGTGCCATCGTAAGACGACGAAGAATCAGTGACGCCAGAAGCCTTGGGAGTCAAACTAACATTCACTTCAGCGAGTACCCTTTTGAAAATGGGCACTACTATCGATTCACCCCAGTTGTCTGGGACGGTCTCTTTCTCCCAGATAGACCCAAATAGACTAGACAGGCACTGGCTGAGGAGCCCACCGCCATCCTTGAAAAGAGCAGGTGGAAGGTCGTCAGGACCAGCAGCACGATGACGCTTGAGTAGAAATACACTCGGACACTTCTGAGACCGAAGGCGGCTCCATATTTACGGTCCACCTTTCTGTTGAAGGCCAGGTTCTGGATTGGAGGTAGCAGGTGGCCAGCTGAATTGCTGTTCAAAGTACTGTGCCCAGCGGTCCAGACGTTCTGCTTTATTGCATATCAGGGAGCCATTTTGGTCTCTGATTGTTTCGCTGACAAGAGGTTTTCGAGGACCAGTCGAACGAATCAAATGGAACAGCCTGCGCACATTTCCAGCATTCTTTGCATCTTCCATTTCTTCGGCCTTTCGGGTCCACCAAGCTTCTCGGTCTGCACGGACACTCAGTTTCACTTGGCGTCGGATGATGCGTCGGGTGGAGTTGTGGTGGCGGCCAGGGAATCTGTCGCCGGGTCTCCAGCAAAGACACGGTCCTATCAGAGATCCAGTGTTTGAATGAGGTTGGCTGGGTTGTACCGCAAACAGACGTTCCAACCTTGAGTAGCGCTTTGGATATCTTTTCCCAGTGGCCGTTTATATCCGACACCGTACCGTCCGGCAGGCATTCGACGAGCTGGTTTTGATAGTTTCGTTTGACTTCTGGATCCACTAGCTTCTCAATGGCTAAGCGAGGTGTGCGCGTTTTGCGTACACCTGGCGCAGTGAAAAGCAGCAGCGTACAAGTGCATGGTCGGAGTCCACGCTGGTATTCCAGCAGGAGCGATAGGCGATGATCGACCCTCGCCACCGATAACTGACGGCGATGTGGTCTATTTGGGTTCGTCGCTGGTTTGTTGGTGGGCACCACGTTGTCAAGCGATTTCCGCTGTTCCGTAACTTCGTACTGCAAAGAAGCATTCTGTGGCCAGACGACTTCGGCATAAAAACATAAGAACAAAACATAAAACTGCATAAAACCAGTCTGTGATCCACAGCTGAAGCAATCGTTCACCATTGTCCGTACGTCCCGAGTCCAATCCATGTCGACCTCCTAACTGAGTCTCAGCTACGCTAAGCCTGCCCACTTCTGCATTCATATCTCTGGCAACCAACAAGACATCTGAGACAACAAGATATTTCGGACCGCAACAGAGCATTCAGGGCGTTGTAAAACCTGTCTTTGACGATGTCAGAGCTGCAGTCAGTTGGGGCGTAAAGAGACAGGACAAACAGACATCGATCAACTTCCCACTTGAGACTCCTTCACGGACTTTACCAGACGAACGGCACACAGGCAAATATCAAATTCTATTCACTCAGGCAAGGATCCTTCCGCCGGGTGACCTACGACGGTACTAAACCCTGCACATCTTGCCACAGCAGCCTCTAGATCGCCAGAGGTGCGCAGTCGGAAGTGAGTGGGGAGTGATTGGGGGGTTAGCTCAACCACTGTGCTTGTATCTTGAATTTTTGTTTCTGCTACACAGCACACATCAATGTCAAGCGAGTCCAGTGTGAGAGCAAGTGTCCTGCTTGCTTTGGAGTGCGGACACTGAAGGCGGCTAGATAGACTGGGTGTCGAGGCTTGAAGATTGATTTGAGGATACCTGAGGATGTCGGCGCCATGTGACGAGCGGATGTTGCGCGCAAAACCGATGCAAGACGAACGGAGTCATCGGTCCTAAGTGCTGGGCCTACAAGGAGAGAGTTATTAATGGGGTGGGGAGGGGAGGAAGAAAAAGTATGTGAAAGAGAAAGAAGGGAGGCGTCAGCAGTAGCCTGTTTTCGCTTACCCGCCCTGCTGTATGCAGCGAGTTAGGCGACCCGGCTGATGGCACCACGCGACGGCCGATGTGGCATGAGAGTATTGTTAGTTGTAAATGTCATGGTTTTCCCGGGTGGAACGATAGCTTCCCGGCTACCGGCGGCATCTAAGTTATCCCTGGTGTCATCACCACTACCATATCGCTCTCACTACGACCCGCGACTGTCTTGATGCTACAGATGAACTTCCATCGTTGTCAATCGCACCGTGCACAGACAGTCGTGATATTAAGCACTTGGGAAGTTGTTTCCGAGGGATTACCTGGAACGACAAGTAAGGTGGCGCAAGTGGTTGGAGCGCGAATTTACTGACCGGAAGGTCCGTGGGTTCGAACCCCACCTCTGCCACTCAACTTCCCCTTTCTAGGTTTGGGCAACCTGGCAGTATCCCAGCCCTCGTGCTTCCCTCAGGCGGCACGGTAGCTAGGCACCGGAAGAGTGTTACAGCTGAACGATATGATATCAGAAAATAGCGACCCTGGCCGAGCATAGAAATGCGTTGACAGTAACCCGTCAGTTTGTAGGCGTAGTTCTCAACAAAGAACAGCGTCATTGTGACTGAGGTTCAGCAAACAGCCACTCATCTAACCCATCTCCAGTCAAATTTGGCAACCGAACATTTCTATGAAAAAGGCTACAACCGTGGATGGATAAGGAACTACAGGAAGCTTCGCCAAAACGCTTTAACTACTGCACATTCCGAAATCAGTTAACTACTGCGAAAAGTAGAGGCCATCAAAATCCTTACCTACTACAATGCGCCAGAACCAGGTCAGTACAATTATCAGGGTTGTCGGGGCCCCTGACTGCCATACAACCATGGAGAAAGAGAACTCCAGTAAGGAATGGAAAGAAAGAGGAGGGTTGGGGACTTGCCAAAGGATCTCGGGCCCTGGAGAAAACGACCGGGAACGGGGCCCTTCTAATCCGTTAAAACGAACATCTGGTTATCGCACCGGCGCTAGACTTCCTCAGCAACTCTGTATCCCTTACAAACCTCACCCGACGCAAACCCAGCTCACGTCACAGACACGTCAACTGGACAGTTCGAGCAGGAAGTGACAGCAAGTTCTCCACTGGGATCGGTCGCGCACCATGTCCTCTAAGGTTTCTCAACGCGCGCGTGAAGAACCGTGTGAACCCTAGCCAGGAAGGCGCAAAGACCGCACGGCACTCAGCTCGACAGTAGGCATTTTCATTTCGCATCACCAAGTCATGGTATGTCCTCCACGGACGTTTTACCAACAGTGGTTTAGCGTAAAAAGCGGTCTTCTTTGGCAGATGTTAGCTGGACACACGTAGTACATGCCCTCAACCACTCTAACCTGACCATCTTCATTTGTTGCCCAAACGAATCCAGCGCATTGCCTAGTACTCGCTTACAGACCGTTTAATTACATATATGCAGCGAGTTGGCGCATGTTATACCACGGAGCCATCTGTGATCAAATATTGGAGGGTGTTTAAGGTTCGCAGATTGGAGAACTCGGGTTTTACAGCCACAGCGCAAGACTGTTCTCATTACTGTTTAATAGACACGGCCCTGTAGTCTCACAGGATCGCCGTCATTGTCAGCGTAATTGGAGTTCATTTCTAGTACCAAGGGTGATCCCCCTGGTGGAAACGGTTCTTCTCTTGATGGTGTGTACATTTACTTCATCCGTCACAGTGCACTCATAGACCCTCAAGTTCGTCCGTCCGAAGGAGGGGTGAATCTTGAAGTACGACTGCACTTTGAAGATGCAAAGTGTATACCGAAACAGTGGAACACTTTCGATTTTCTATTAGAGTGGTTTGTGCGGACAAGTAGTTGTCCACTAACGGCGCCATGTCGTTCGCATAATCTCGCCACTCGTTTTCCAGATGTGACTTCAGCATGAGCGGATCGAGTTTAAAACATGAACATCGAACTGTACGGCAAAGTATACCGTTGCTGAACGTATTCGGCACATGGAACTTGCCTTGAATTACTGGTTTTTTTTTCTCTGGGGACCGCACCAACAAAGAGGGTTTTTGGTCCTGTTTATCAGGTGAAACAGTTATCGAACAGCCCAAGCTGCACTAGCTTCCTCCATTTCTGGGGTTTCATGATTTCATCAGGTTTCTCTACCTGTCCACAGACTGCACTTGATTTGAAGCCTAACAGCGCTAGCTGAATTCTGCCCAGTGTCTGAGAGATAACACCGGTTTTTAAATCTCTTGCTTATTTTCTGGACGCTCATACATGCCAGGTGGTGTCATGGGACTGTTAAGCCGCCGACAGTGTGATAACCTCATCCGTCACCATGAACAATCCTGTGGAGAGTGGATCGCAGTTTCACTCCTCAACGTCAATGAACCTCCAAATCAGGGAAGGAGTGTTTTTTGAGCATTCAGAACCACTAGCCTCTCTTTAATTGGTGTGGGTAGTAACATTGGAGCATGAAGAGGACGCATGAAACGATGATAATTTTTAGCCAGTGAGGAAAACCTACATATTGTTTTCTTGTACTTTGCTAGACAACCCAGGAACTTGAAGTCGAAAGCCAAATAAGATACCTTTAGATTAAACGGAGTGACTGTCAAAGTTAAGTGTACAGTTGAAATTCCCGGTGCCATTTCTGAAGTGTAAGATCCTCCAGCACACTTTTTCGAGGTGGCAAGAGCGAAAAACGTCTTGTGGTTTCATTTATTCAGGACAAGATCCTCAGAAACACTGTCCTTGTGACTATCCTTAGGTGCGCCGTATCGTGAAATGTTCGTTAATCAGCATATTTGGTCGAACCAAAGAGTCTTAAATTTAGTTCTTGTTTATTTAGTTTTATACTAATGCCTGCGCATGTTCCTTATCCCCTGAAGCCTCGAATTCTTCATGCCCAGCGTCGTCGATCCCTTCACCGAAAAACCGTGAGTCCTTGACTGAGTATCGAAAACGGTTGCCCATATGGAAACACAGAGAAACTCTCATTGAGACCATTCAATCTGCACAACACTGTATCATTGTCAGCTCCACGGGCTCAGGAAAAACGACACAAATCCCACAGTTCCTGCTCGAGAGAAATCTACTTTCGAATGGCGTTGTAGCTATTACCCAGGTAGTTATGTTGGGTTGCCCGTATTCAACGCTATTTGTCAGTATCTACCCTCGTTTTCTGCCACTATCGTTTGTTTTGTTCATCCGTTGTCCTTTCAAGTTCTTGTCTCTTATGAGGGGGCCTGTATGCCTACTTCGTTAGACATCTGCACGTCCATGTCAAGCTTTTACTTGGGTTCACCGCATCCATTGGCATTTGTCTTCCTTTCTCAAGTGGTTAGAGCGCGAATTTACTGACCGGAAGGTCCGTGGTTCGAACCCGACCTCTGCCTCTCGACTTCTGTCTAGGCTTTGGCAACCTGGTAGTATCCCAGCCCTAGTGCAACCTTCGGGTGACTTGGCAGTTAGGCACCGAAAGGGTGCTACAGTTGAACCATTTTTTTCAATCCCCAAAAGTCATCACCATGGAGGAAGTGGTTGTCCGGCCGGTCCTGAGAGGAAGCTCTGTTCGGAGAACGGGTTGGGAATGTCCAGGAGGAATGACCTATTTAAAGGGGTATCTTGTGGGCCGGTATTACATACTGATGTCCGGTTGTCCTTCCCGGAGCGGACGCCGTTCATCATCAAAGTCATCAAAGACAGCAGCATCATTGTTGACACTGATGCTTCACTGCCGTACAACCATAAAGTTCGTCTAATTTCATATGCATATATATATATATATAATTATATATTAAAATCCCTAGAGTGAAAAGAAGAGAAAAAGAGTGGATGAGGGAGGGGACCTAGTGCTGGCCTATGTCAAGCATTCTGAGGTGCCTACACCTCCAACCGCTCAATCAGACAATCTGGAAAGAAACTGACATCATGAACGCCACTGACATCGATTAGCCGCCATTTCTTGCAACGTCTCCACCCAAGCACAGGCGGGGTCACGGGGACCCCATCCTGGAAGGCGTACAACACCAACAACACCCAAACTCTTCGTGATCTCTTTCACGCCTTTCTGCCAAGTCATGCGCTGTCCGGACGCCGTTGGGCCCGGAAAAATTCATTTACTCCTGGAGGAGTTCACTTTTTGCGATGAAATTTCGCTGTTATCCTGCAGTGCAGGAAAAATTGTGTGACTGTAGCTGTCTCTTCTATTTACTTTTAAGGGACGGTTCCCTTTGGAAGGACCACCGCAATCTGTTTAACATCGACTAGCTTCTGAACAAATAAGGGACTATATTTACACATGCAACGCGCGAAGATACTCATATAGTTCAGTCTAAAAGTCTTGCCTTTTTATGCTGCTTCTTCACCAACGAGGGTCCGTGAACATATCTCCTTTTGGCATGGGATGCTTTGGCATTACGTAGTACTCTTTTAACTGGGTTAAACCTGCTGCAACTTGCGCGCTCTCCATGTTTCATCTGGGTTGAATACTTCTGACTGTAATCTCGTCAAGCACACAATTCTTTCTATTGACTTCCATGTTGGAATAGTATAAGGTCTTTACAGTTTGGAGAGAAACCGGTTCATGACTTATGCAACTCTATTGGTTTTAATCCATCGTTGTTAAAACTTCATTCGACAAACGACTGACAGGCTCGTTAATTTGCTAGTCTTGGATGATCGTCTTGGAGTTGTTTCTATCACAGGTTCATCAAATACCACTTTTTGGAAGGTGCTGTCTAAATTCATCCGCGAGTCGTCTTTCTTAGAACATGTATTTCATACTAACTGATCTTTTTCCTCACAGTGAGTTTCTTGGGGACAAATTTCACTTGACGTGTAATTTCGAAATGGTCATCATTACCCACTCGCATTTGTGTTATCTGCCTTCAACATTCATAGCCTCACTCAGCATTGAAACTTTTTTTGCACAGCCTCGCCGGGTGGCAGCTATTGGAGTGGCGTGCCGCGTTGCTGAGGAGTTGGGCCGGGGTGCTGTTGGTACGGGGCCAGTGGGTTACTGTGTTCGATTTGAAGATGTCTCCGATCCACGCACCACGCGTATTCGCTACATGACTGATGGAATGCTCCTTCGTGAAGCAATTCTTGACCCAGATCTGTCGCGGTACCATTATGTCATCCTGGACGAAGCACACGAGCGTAGTTTGAACACAGATGTCCTGTTCGGCGTCGTATTAACTGCCGCTCATCGTCGTGCGCGAGCGCAGGCGTTATCACGCAATTCACTGGCTTCTGGGACGAGTGGCCCCTCGTCCAGTGACAATCAGAAAGCGGACTCACCTCTTGTTCAGAGAAAGCCTCTCTTGCCTTTGCTGAAGGTTAGTTTTACTCTACCATTTTCCTGCAGGCACTTTTCGTGGGCTACATTCGATCGGCATGGTAGACCCATTGTAGTGTCGGTCACGATCAACAAACAACCATCGTTCAGCTGTAACACCATTTCGGTTCCTAGTTGCCATGCCACCTGAAGGAGGCTCGAGGGCTGAGAGACTGTCAGGTTGCCCAAGGCTAGGCAGGAGCAATCCTGATGCTGAGGTTGGGTTCGAACCACGAACCTTCCGGTCAGTAAGTAGGCGCTTTAACCACGACTTTCTCACAGAAACGGACTTGGTAAGAAAACGTAGGTCAGATTACCGACATGCACTAAAAGTGTATTTTGTTGATTATTAAAACAATGGTGAGGGGGCTGTTGGTGATCAGCTCGTGGTCAGTGGTGGGGATTGAACCTGGATCGTCCGGTTTCAAATCTACAGGGGCATGTGGTAGCTGTCTTGGGGGCGAGATAGCTCAGTGGTTAGAGCGCGAATTTACTGACCGGAAGGTTCGTGGTTCGAACCCGACCTATTCCTCTCGACTTTCCCTTTCTAGGCCTGGTCAACCTGGCAGTATTCCCAGCCTTCGGGCTTTTCCAGAGCCTGGTTTCATTTGTTTTTGGTTTCGGTCTTGCAAAGAACGAGTCGTATCCCAATAAGGCCGTTAAAGGAAGATAATTGTTGAGCCGATGTGACATATTCGTGGAGTTTGCCGCAAATGCAATACACGCGGTGTCCTTAGTTCGTTGCTTGATGATACACCTATGGTTTTTGCACGACCAGGTGCAACGTGCAGAGTGGTGTAGCATATTTGCTTCAGCCTAACCATGTGCGTATTCAAAAGGACCAAGAGAAGGTATGGATGTACCTCGCAAACGACACCAACTCAGAGACGCAACACCGATTGTTTGGGGTGTTGACATTCGGGGCTCGGTCGCCCAACCGTCTGCTCCAATGTGTTTGACCTATTGCCTTCATTACTATCCCCCTACATAATGCAAATCAACTGCCCTCAGTGAGTGCAGCATCGTATCTACCAGCATTGTCGCTTCTAGAGCGCCGCTGTTGCCTCCATTACTTCATATTCAGCGAGGGAAAATGCGACAGTACTGTGGGCCTCCTGAATCTGCGGTGACGACAACGAGGATGGAGATGGTTGATTCCATTGACATCGGAATAGTGATGACATACTAATCCCCAACCCGGTACGGTACACTTACAATTGTTGATTCTTGGCGTATCAAAAACCTAAGGTGACCATGTCATTGATTCAGCATCACACCATAGCTGTGTAAGGGACTTCCGGCTCACGATCTCATGAACTTCCAATCGGCGTTTGTGATTCATCTCATGTATATGGTTTATTGGGCTTCCAACCTGAACGCACCTCCACTCAACGCACTGGTGATCCTACTTCCGCCGGTACTGAAACGTTTGTAACCAAACTGTCCAGCTCAGCGAACAAACCAACGGTCACATACATCCCTGTTGCATACCCTACCGAAAGTGATCGGGCAAGTACCTCGCGTCTGCAAAGTTCGTCGTTTCAGAGAGGCCAGTTCTCATAGGTCCCTAAATCTTGACTGTCAGTATAAGCTATTCACCTGAAGAGTCCAATTTAACTCTCTGGACTCAACTTTTTCAGCCCCCATTCAGTTTACTCCTAGATTCACTATACCAGTTACTATGACGTTTTGAGTTTATGGGTTGGCGTGGCTCTTTCATCCGAAGACGAATATTCTTAATTCACCTCTCTCCCCATGTGGTTGTCTTCCCACCATCCAGATCATAATTATGTCGGCAACCATAGACCCGACTCCATTCGTGAACTTTTTGGGAGCTGAACATACTCGTGTTGTGTACATTGAAGGTCGACCACATGCAATCAAAGTGCTCAACATTTCCGATTCGATAACGGACTATGTGGCGGATGCGGCTATTGCTTGTATTCAGGTAAGCTAAATTTCCGTGTGTTTGTTCATCCATTAGTACCGCACTAAAACACCTCAATAGCAGAATTCTTGAGTCCAGGGATATTTTTGATCTTCAAATCAACTACTCGTCAAAATCCCAACAGGAATTCGGGACACCCGGTTGAATTGGACATGGGACACTAGACACAGTCTCACAAAGTCAAAAACCCTCCTCAAAGTGACACCACTTTGGTTGGCCACGAATTTTTTCTACGTGGTATCCGCTGTTACTAATTCTGACCACGTGCACTTGCAAGTGAACGTCATCTTGCGAGCGCGCTGGTACAGTGTTTTTTTTATCTCGACAACGAAATGTGGAGTTGCACCGCAAGCTTCATTCCGATCCTACCTTTCCCAGGCTAGTTTTGTCGGGTGGTCACATCGCGGGCTTTTTTCCGTTACCGACCATTAGCTGAAATGAAACGACCTGTGCACTTCTGTGCTTGCATGTTCTGTCTTTTGTGTACGTTCACAAGCCAGGACTAGCATTCGGGATTTCACCCGTTGCGATCAGACAGGACCTTATCGTGGTGCCACGGTTTGCATATCTCAGTAAGCGGAGGATGCCCATTCAACGTCCACGGAGTCTCTCCAGTCAGATTGGTTAGTGTTCAGATTGGTGGTCGGAACAAATGTGGCAATGTGTTCCCTAAAGTTTGAGCTACTCGACTAGTGTCACATGACCGCCGCTACCTGGTGGCCAGGTTTTGAGTTAAAAGCTTTGGTTTAGGACCCTAATTATCTTCCTGTCTAGATTTGAATTCCATGGTAGTGTCTCAGTCGCATACAACCATGAACCGCACATATTAAAGTCCCTTCGTGCCACATCAGCTTTCGCATGATGACATCAGCCAGATAACCGTATACAGCAAGATGGACGAATGAAAACATGCGATTGCTGACACGAAGAGACTGGACCTTACCGTGGTGTGGCGGTTTGTGTACCTCGGCGACCCATTGAGCTATACTGGGGGGTGCCCGCGTGACACTCACAGAGTCTCTCATACCAGGTTGGTCCATGGGTAGAGGTCTGACGAACACAGTCTCCTGGCCCTCCAGGTTGGCGGTTGGAACATGTGTGGCGACGTGTTCCGTAAAAATGCTAATGTACTTGCATTTCCAGCCCAACACCGCTGCCTTGCGGTTAGGCTTTTGAGCCAAAGGCTTTGGTTGAGGACCCTAATCGTCCTCCTGTCTAGGTGTGGGCGCCCTGGCAGTATCCCAGCCCTCGTACAACCATGACATTCACAAACAACAGTACTTTCATAGGAACATTGTGTGAGTGCACACTGAGCAGTGGAGAAACATGGTTTCATGCAAATTTTGAAATGGCATTTTTTCACGATACATGTATGGACGTAATACACTACTCATAAGGTTGCTGAAATTTTTTTGACAGCCCACGACCGGTTTCGCCCTTCTTGGGGCTCATCAGGTAGGCGCAGTCCCAAAGTTTTCGTCAAACTTATGTTCTACTTGAACTCAAATTGCACGAAATTAGCGAAATTAAACACTTCGAAGTCTGTTTTCAAACCCCGAAAGCCTGTCTACTTAGCCACCTTTAATGTTCGTTCACTGAAGCAAGCAGGTCAACAGGTGGCTCTTGCTCGTACGCTGGATTCCCTCAGCATTGATGTATGTTGTCTGCGTCAGAAACAAGGACGCAGGACGCAAGTACCGTGATCGAACTCCCCTCCGCCTCGCTCTTCCAGGCGCCTGCCAGCTCCTCTGGTGATGCAGAGGCCGCGCAGCTGGATATGCTGGAGTGGTATTGTACTGAGTGAACGAGCGGAAGCGTCTCTGCTTGATTGATACCGTTGATAGTCGCCTCTGTGCGGCTCGTTTAGCAACATCTGTGAGAGAATCTAGAGGAAGTGAGGTCCATCGCACCTTGTTTATTGGTGTCTGCTTACGCCCCAACTGACTGTAGCTCTGAATCTGCCAAGGACAGCTTCTATGACGCTCTAGGTGCCTTCACAGGTTTAAACCTCAGATATAGTTGTGGTTGCTGGCGATATGAACGCCCAGGTAGGTAGACTGAGCGCTGCTGAGGCCTGATTGGGTGGTCGTCTTGGGTTGGACACGAGACGCACGGACAACGGAGACCGCTTACTTCAGATGTGTGCCGATCACAGACTGTTCCTTTCAGTACGAATTTCCGGAACAGCGGAAATCGCTTGACAACGTGGTGCCCACCAACAAACCAGCGACGAACCCAAATAGACCACATCGCCGTGAGTTATCGGTGGCGAGGGTCGATCACCGCTTGCCGCTCCTTCTGGAACACCAGCGTGGACTCCGACCATGCACTTGTACGCTGCTGCTTTTCATTGCGCTTTTCAGGTGTACGCAAACGCGCACACCTCGCTTAGCCATTGAGAAGCTAGTGGATCCAGAAGTCAAACGAAATTATCAAAACCAACTCGTCGTCGAATGCCTGCCGGACGGTACGGTGTCGGATATAAACGGCCACTGGGAAAAGATATCCAAAGCGCTACTCAAGGTTGGAACGTCTGTTTGCGGTACAACTCAGCCAACCTCTTTCAAACACTGGATCTCTGATAGGACCGTGTCTTTGCTGGAGACCCGGCGACAGATTCCCCTGGCCGCCACCACAACTCCACCCGACGCATCATCCGACGCCAGGTGAAACTGAGTGTCCGTGCAGACCGAGAAGCTTGGTGGACCCGAAAGGCCGAAGAAATGGAAGATGCAAAGAATGCTGGAAATGTGCGCAGGCTGTTCCATTTGATTCGTTCGACTGGTCCTCGAAAACCTCTTGTTAGCGAAACAATCAGAGACCAAAATGGCTCCCTGATATGCAATAAAGCAGAACGTCTGGACCGCTGAGCACAGTACTTTGAACAGCAATTCAGCTGGCCACCTGCTACCTCCAATCCAGAGATCCTGTCCTTCAACAGAAAGATGGACCAAATATGGAGTCGCCTTCCGTCTCAGAAGTGTCCGAGTGTATTTCCCTACCAAGCGTCATCGTGCTGCTGGTCCTGACGACCTTCCACCTGCTCTTTTCAAGGATGGCGGTGGGCTCCTCAGCCAGTGCCTGTCTAGACTATTTGGGTCTATCTGGGAGAAAGAGACCGTCCCAGACAACTGGAGTGAATCGATAGTAGTGCCCATTTTCAAAAAGGGTACCGCAGTGAATGTAGCAACCACAGAGGTGTTAGTTTGACTGTTGTTGTGACGAGCTTCTGGCGTCATTGATTCTTCGTCGTCTTACGATGGCACGCGAAACCTTGACTCGTGAGAATCAAGCGGGATTTCGACTGGGTAGAGGCTGCATTGACCACATCTTCACACTCCGTCAGGTGTTAGAGCAACGCCACATGTACAGACGACCCACAATCTTGGTGTCCTTGACTTCAAGGGTGCGTTTGATTCTGTCGATCGGCCAGTGCTGTTAAATATACTTGCTCAGGGTATGCCCCAGAAGTTTGTAAACATAATCCGCCCCCATATTCACATACTGGGCGGGTGAGAGTGTATGGCGAGCTCTCCAAAAGCTTCCCTGGTGGTGTCAGACAAGGTTGTCCACTCTCTCCATTCTTGTTCAACTTCGTCATTGATGAAATAATGAGGCGAACGCTGGAAGGTCTTCAAAACCCCGGTGTTCAAATCGTTGCTGGTGAGAGCCTTGTCGATCTGGAGTACGCAGATGATATCGCCCTCATCTTTGAAGATGAAAGTGAAGCACAAGCCCTGTTGAACAGACTGACCACCATCATACCATCTTTTTGCATGCGCCTTGCACCTTCAAAGTGCAAAGTCATGCTTAACGTGCAGTCTCTGGACATATCCCTTAAAATTCAAGGAGAATCACTGGAGATTGTGAAGAACTTTACGTACCTCGGTAGTTGTATTAGCTCTGATGGAAGTGTGTTTGATGAAGTCAGTGCAAGAATCTCAAAGGCTCGAATCACGTTTGCTAATTTGCGTCACTTGTGGCGTCAAAAAGGCATCTCACTAGATCTTAGGGTCGTGTGTACCAGGCTACAGTAAGGGTTGTATTGTTGTATGGGTGCGAGACATGGCCTCTACGGACAGATGATGAGGCGTCTCCAGGTTTTCGACCACCGATGCCCAGAAGCGTGGCTGGTTTTGATGGCGTCAGCGTGTTAGTCACGAGGTGATTAGAAAACGGGTATTTGGTTGTGCTGCAGGTACTCAATTGGGGAAATCATCCAGCACCACCGACTACGATGGCTCGGTCATGTGCTACGCATGCCGAAACACCGTCTACCGAGGCGAGTGTTGTTCTTCGTGCCTCCTTCAGACTGGCGCAAACCGCGAGGTGGACAGCGCATGACTTGGCAGAAAGGCGTGAAAGAGATCACGAAGAGTTTGGGTGTTGTTGGTGTTGTACGCCTTCCAGGATGGGGTCCCCGTGACCCCGCCTGTGCTTGGGTGGAGACGTTGCAAGAAATAGCGGCTAATCGTTGTCAGTGCCGTTCATGCTGTCAGTTTCTTTCCAGATTGTCTGATTGAGTGGTTGGAGGTGTATGCACCAGAATGCTTGACACAGGCTAGCACTAGGTCCCCTCCCTCATCCACTCTTTTTCTCTTTCTTTTCACTCTAGGGCTTTTTATATATTATATATATATATATATACATATATATATATATATATGCATATGTAAACTAGACGAACTTCATGGTTGTACGGCAGTGAAGCATCAGTGTCAACACTGATGTTGCTGTCTTTGATGATGATGATGATGATTGCTGACACCTCTCACCTTCCCTCATTTCTCTCTCCTAACTCCTCTTCTTTACCACTTGTCCGTCACTCTTATTTAGGTCCTAGCTACGGGGACGCCAGTCAGATACCTAGGGAATCGACACACTGCACACCAGCGTCATCGTTCTCATATTTTTGTCGCAGTTTTTGAGGTGTGCACTCTTATGCAGATTGGTTAACAAGCCTGTCCTGCGCGTACTCTGGATACTCTATCCATTGACCTCCGGTGCATCTCTGAAGCTCAAGTACGTTTGTTGAATTTATGGCACGCCAGAAACTATGTGATCCTGAAGCTACTGCAGCGGGTTGCATAGGCGCCTAAGTTCGTGAGTTTAGGCTTTATCACTCGACTGGATAGCTGTAAACAGGCGACTATGTGGTGTCCGACGTTCCGCTTTGGTAAAAAAAAAACCCGCACTAGTCGAAATACCGAACGCTATTTGTTTATCGTTTCCATTTAAGCACCAACGAACTGCACCTCTGATTGAATGAAAGACACTTATCCTCCACTAGTTATAATAGCAGGAGATTTCAGTGTACAGGTGTAAAGCACGCCTTTGTGGTACGTTTAATCTGAACGTAAAACACGACGATAGCTAAGAACGTTTCTTGTTTCTCTGCAGTACTGGATTTGGCGTTCTGGGCACCGTTGTGCTACCTGGCGGCCCCCTACCACTGAGCAGTCTCTGAGTCAATTTGACCAGATTACTATCAGCCGCCGACGGCGAGGTTCAGCATTTGAGTACCGATCGTTTTTGATTACTTAGGGTAAACTCCATAAACGAGGTCCCCATTCAGCAGCAGAAATGCTTTTGGAGCCAGTCACCAAACCTACCCAACCTTTTGTGCAACGCAAAAAATGCGGTCTTATCGTAGGACAATAACCCCAACTAGAACGAGGCAATCACGGCTATACGTGACCCTGGGCAACCTCCTGTAGTATTTTTGGGCACGTGCAGGGAATCCACCGGATCTCAGGACAATTGTTGTTATCGCACCCTGACACAAGGCGCTCTGTCCCCCCCCCCGGCTTACAGTATAATTTGGTTAAAAGAGCGACCAGACGACAGTGGAAACAGTCTCCTGTGTGTGAACAGAGTGATGCAGGGGCGTCAGAAAGTTCGAGAAACGGAGCAGGCTAATGGGGTTTGGGATGCACAGAAGTGTTTTCAGCTAGTCCGCAAAACAGGACCTAGAAGGTCTTCATTGAGTATTTTAATTTTGTTAAGCATATATATAAAATAGACCAGCGGAATATTTTCAGCAACATTTTAGTTAACCCTCTGCCTCTCTGCCTGTCTTTCATTCGGCTCTCCCATTTGAACCGAAAACTCAAACAGCTCACTATCGGTTTTGCCATTTTTGTGGTTCACCAGCTAAGCGTAGTCCCTGAGTTCCCGTCAGCCTTATGTGTACCTTGAACGCCAAATTGTAGGTACTTGGCGGAGTACACTCAGCTGAGTGTAGTTTACGACGACTTTCACTTGAAGAACGATGAGTCGGCTCCAAGACTATCCCGGATCGCTGTTGTCCATGAAGCGTAATTGCAGCCAGCCCTGAACACAACGCTACCCAGTTTCTGTTCCAAAGTTTGACCCCGTGAAGCACCTGCACACAACGTACTGCAGCGTTGGCCCTAACTGTACGCAGCCAGGCTGGGAGAGTTTGGACAGTTTCGAGCTTGCTTTAAAGAGGACTGTATTCTGGGATGCTGAATCAACCTGAAGAGACGTAGAATATTATAACAGTATATCTGACTTCATTGAATACCATGTAGTTTCAACGCACTTTGAGTACTCTCCTTTGGCATTAACGGTCAAGTACTTGGAGTTTTCGAAAAATTATTCGGAAAGGCTGTCTCATCTTAGGCGTATGTCAGTACAGATTGGACGTTCGTAATATACATACGGATCTTTGTTCGAAGGCTGATTTCCGAGCGTTTTAGGCGGGCCTGACGCTGGCGTTGTCGATGCGAACGCCTGCTTCTTTCTTTGCTTGACCATTTGGGGGGATGATGGGCCCAACTACTTGATTTGGTTTGGTTTATTGGCTGTCGGTTAACACTAACCCCGCTGGACTGCACATCCATGTTTGTGGTGAAGAATTTCGTCATTCCATGATTTAATTCCAACCTAACCATCGGACCATAGTTGCCTATATAAGCAAGGGTAAGCTGCTCTTCTGGAGCGTCTTTATTCAGGACGACTAGGTCATTAGCGTAATCAAGCTCTGTGATTCACTTGGTAACACCAAGCTAATTTGCAAATGAGTTTATTTCGCCAGAGTTACTTTGCTTTATATCCCCACCCCGCCGTTTTAGGTCGCTTTAGGAAAAGTGCATTGATTGTTTTCAAGCGCTTACACTCGCCAAATATTTGAAGAGAGGATATTTAGCAGTTCGGAACTTTTCGGTCCTTGTATTAGGAATCTCCCTTATTGACAGGTTTTACTGTGTATCGCCTTGGCTACGTTTATTGTTGTTGGCAGCATGTCTAAATATAGGTAGCTCAGGTGGGCTTATTGTTTGTTGATCAGGTAGCAGCTGATCTGTTCGCCAAGCTTGGCAGTTGGCTTGCAAGCGTCTTGCAATCACGATTGTCAGTGCGCGGTTGAGTTGCTAATTCTCCCACTTCTGCTTGTGTCCACGTAGTTCCTGAAGAGTAATTGGCGATTAGGTGATACTTAATTCGATTGGTCTTTCCGGGGTTTGGGTTGCGTCGTGGTCCGATTCTCTCGCATCCGTTTGGCTCGTTGAAAATCTCCATTTCAGTAGTTATATTCCTTTATTTCGATCAGTTCGTTTTGTTTTTCTTTTTTGTTGCGTCCCAGCTTTTCTTCTTGCGACTCGGTTGGTCGAGTCAGTAGCTTTCTTTCTTGGGTCCGCCTGCCATTTCTTTTGTGTTTTGAGTCTTTATTGACTCACAGGGTACCTTTTTGCTTTACGCGACTAACTCATCTTCGGTCTGGGTGTTGGTTCCCGTGGTCATGATTTTTATCCGGAATGGTGTTCCTGAGAGGTTCGTAATTGAATCGATTTCAATGTGTCTGTTGTCAGTTCAGTACCACACCTCCATCATTCCGCGTTCGTTCTTTGTCCTTGCTTGAGCTACTATATGGACATTAGCACAGTTGAATTCGCGTCCTTCCTGACCTTCGTGTACGGAGACGATTGAGAATTTCTCATGCCATTTAGCGGCAATCAGTTCAAGCTTGTTCATCTGCGCTCGCCAGTACGAAGTAAGGGCCTCGTATGCTGTTGAAATTGTCAGAATTCGACCGCACGTTTCTGGATACATTTCCGTTGAACACCTGCCAACCATGGGAATGTTAATGTTGATCAACAAGTCTGATGTCTCAATGTCCACACCACTAATAAAAAACAGAGGTGTATACGAGACGCCTGGAATTCAGGTGGCTCCTTTCCATTTTTTCTTCCCATAGCTGCGACAATCCAGGCATAGGATCAGCGCTCTTATCCATAGGGTCAAATTTGTGCCACACTATTGGGCTCCTAACAAATGGTTGTATGCTTAACAGCTGACTGACCAGCTGTAGCACTGTTAGAGTATACAATTGTCACTGAAGCTATGGGAGCTGTTGCCTGGCCGTTCTGATCTAGAGGGTTGAAGGTCTGAATAGAAACAAACCTCCAATCAATGTACAGATGTTGGTTAAGCTCGCCCAGATGTGTTGTCTTGGGTGTCTCGGTAAGTGCACAATCGTGTGCTCGAGATCTTGGGTCGTTCTCAGAATACTGTCGATCCGTAAGGGTACTGGCTCTCTCGTTTAAGATTATGCGTATACTGAAGCTCAAGCTGTCCTGCAGCAAGTTGCTTTCCTCATTTCCCAGTTAGATGTCTTTGATTTCGGCTAGTGTTGAGTGTGTGACTTGACCTGTGTGTCCTAATCATTGGTCCTGATCAGTAGCATATGCAACTAACCTTCTATAATTGATTCAGTTTCAGCAGCTTGATCGTGTCTAAAGATCCCTAGTTAGATCTAAACTGATCGTTTACAGTCCACGCTTTTCTGCTCGCAGATGGCTCTCGATCCTGAGGTTTTGCGGATCGATTTCGGCGTTCCTAATTCCTGTTTGGATCCAGTCTTCTGATATGCTTCTTCAGTGCTCAGGCCTACGTAAACATAAGAAGGCCAGTCGTAGTGCTTAAATTCCCACAAATCTTTTGTGGCCACTTACGTAAAATAATGACCCAAGACTGTCCTAGCCTGGTGTTGTCACCATGTGTCTCTGGGTTCATTGTGAATTTGTTGAGATAATCCTCCATTGTCCACTAATGAGTTTTCAATTGCCTACCCCTTACATTGATCCTTATCCCCCTTTGTTCCACAGATTCACAAATCAAAGACCTGTCCTCTCAATCGCGGTATTCTGATCTTTCTCACAGGGGAAGAGGAGATCATGCGGTGTTGTGCGCTCATCCATCAACTAGCCCGTCGCTTGGGACAGAACGGGAAAACGGGACCATCCACCAACGGCAATGATAAAACACCTGAGCTGTTAGTGTTCCCCTTGTTCGCGGCTTTACCTCAGGGGAAGCAAATGCAAGCTTTGACATTTTCTAAATCGGTAAGCACGTGAGAACTCTCAATTTCGTTATGTTTTGTCTTCAGTGCTGAACAACTTTTCTGTTGACGGTGAGGGACCGTCGGTTTCACTCTCCCAGGGTGATGACCGAGAGCCATTTGACTTTTGTCGTCCGGTCTTAGGTGTCTACTGGAACCATCATCAAGCGCGGTGAACTGAGTTACAGATGCCGGTTAGCATCCGGCTTGTACAGGTCCAATATTTTTCTCGGATAACGGCCTAGTTTGGTTTTTTCAGGTTAGGCAAAAGAAAGCAGACTGAAAGGAAACCCAGTTAGAGTGTTGTTCAAGACAATGTCTTTTATGGTGATTTCAATAGAGCGACCCGCCTTGGGAACAAGATGCATTATCGAGTGTAAACCTGCACTGAATTACGGAACAAATGCGTTTTTAGTTGGACTGTTTTGAGCATCGTTTTCGAACATGTTGGGTATTTTTTCTACAGACTGAGCTAACAGTGTGAAACCACCACACGCTTCTGCCAGGATTTCTTAATCGCCTTCTACACACTGATCTAGTTCACTCAGTTCACTCGTTCCGTTCAGCTTCGTTATTCAGCCACAAACCGCGCACCCTCTCCACAAGTGGCTCTGATGGGATCTCTCAAACCTATCACTGCAGAAGGCTGGTGTATTCTGTACGGCTTCTTGTAGTCTGGACGCAATCCTCACGTTAAAAGTGTCCCCTAGTAACTAATCTCTAAATGTCTCCTGTAATGAGAACCCTTCTGTGATTACCACTTTGAGCTGGTCTCCTCAAACTCCTGCTATGACATTTGTCCAATGAGTTCCCACATTTTGGTTTGCAGCATTCCGAGGTCGGCCATTGTTGTACAAGTAAATGTCGAACATAAATGGTCGATTGAGAGATTTTAATTTGCAGTGCCAGGCTGCTGCACCCTTTACATTATTCATCCTTCTGAGGAGACCATGGATGCCATAGAGAGGGTTCAACATATTTTCGTTCCTTAATTTACACGAGTGCCGTCTCAGAGAGATTGACTCCAGTTGCTCTAACCAGAAGTGTGAGAACCAATTCCATAGGGATCCTCACGGGACCTCTGCCTCTCGACTTCCCCTGTCTAGGTTTGGGCAACCTGGCAGTATCCTAGCCCTCGTGCTTCCTTCGGGTGACATGACAGCTAGGCCCCGAAAGGGTGCTGAACGAACCCTGCGTGGGGCTTACTACCCCAGTTTCATTTTTCCGCTTCCCATATTATTTACAATATATATATAATGATGGTGCTATTCGATATAAAACGGTGTCATGCATAACCGTTCCAGGTTGTTCGCGGTCATCTATTCTAGTAACTCCATGCACTTTGTAGAAGTAAACATGCTATTTCTTGGTTTCACACAGTTCGCCGGCCATAAAACCGTATTGTATCTATACCCTCTGTCTGCTTACAGGATTGCCGCAAAGTTATTGTGAGTACAAACCTGGCGGAAACCTCCATCACTATCCCAGGGATTCGTTATGTGATCGACTCCGGTTATGCCAAGATCAAGTGAGTAGTCTGGTGAATTTAGTGTAGTTTAGCTTTGTATTCGGGCCGGTTAATAGATTCGCTTTGTGTTTCTGTGCTTGTTGCTTCGTTCGTCATCGTTTTGTTCGCCTTTCTTCGTGTTGGCCACTTACAGACAGTCAGCTTGTCTGTCAAAGGTCTGCATTTCAAACAAGCATAGTTGTTATATTTTCGGGTCCCCTTCGGGAAAAAATTCGACCAATTTATGCTTTAACAATTCGTTTCTCCTTCTATCTGAAGAATGGTATCCTCAAGGTCCCAATATTCAATAGGACCCTCAATAAAAACAACCAAATGGTAGTGTCCCACATAACTGGTCATCAAATCCCATAACGCTGTGCGAATGCCTTTTAACAAGTTATTTTGGTTGAATCATTGTTCAGGTAACCAGGCAGTTAATTAGACTGAACTTGCCTGATACAAATATTGTGATCCGTAATTGGTATTCTGGCTCATTATCATTCCTTGTACCGTTGGTCAGCAGTTTAATTGTAATTTGCGCATTTCTTATGTGTGCGTAGTTCTCTCAAGGCTGCAAAATGGTACCACAATTCATCAAGTAAGTTCCGAACTTGTGCGCCTGGCTGCTGACTTGTTCGCCTAGGTTGGGTGATGTGCAATACTCCATAGCCAAGCAAATCAATCGGCTAACGCGCAACTACAACACTGGAGCGACAACCTACCGGACTTGGTTTGATCAAGAGGCACGCACACCAACGTCAGCATGTCGAGACTAGGTGACTGCATACGATGAGTGGCAAGGCTTCACATAACCTGTTATTTGATGAATTTGTCGATAATAATTGGTTCAAGCATTTCCTCTCAGGGCAGGTTTGATTAATCAATATATTTCTGGATCACGTATAGGCGTGGACCAAATCTGACCACTCTTTTTGTAACGTTCCAACATAACGTACTTGGTGATTCTCGATTTCAAAACAATTGTCCAATAGGAAACGGTATCTGAGTCACACACGCGGAATTGATCAAGATGCGGAATGCCTTTCAATAAGTCCGAGCAGTTCTCTACCCGAGGTTGACCTAAACTGACATGGAGTCTGGTGTTCACATTCTGTCCCTCACCACACTCAACTTTTGTGGGTACCGGAGTCTCTCTTCAAGAGGATCTGTTTCCTCTATGGATTCATATAAGTGGCCTGTGAAATTACGCAAGAGCCCGGAACCTAGAAACGCAGCTTATATTGGAAGTGCGGAATAGTGTCTCTGCCCAGTAGCTCATGTTTTTGAACAGCTTTTGGCTGAATATGCTCAAGCTTTTTCAATTCAATCAATGTTATAGGCATTTACTAGTGTTGTGTATGTGTAAACGGGACACATCCTTGTACAATAGTACTTTGAGTCCATTGCTCGCATTAGCCTTGTTCGGTTTGTTTGAAGGAGGCGGTCACTCTTGGAAAAGGCATTCTGTGCCGCAACGTTGGCCTCCGCTGACACGGGGGATTATGGCGATGACTTGTTTTCTTTGGATTATAAGTACACGCTGCACGTTCGTCTCATTTCCCCCGTTGTTCATTCACTCTTCATAGATTCTGGGACTGTACTACCGGACTGGAAACTTTCCGAGTGCAACGCATCTCCAAAAGCCAAGCTTGGCAACGTGCCGGTCGGGCGGGACGTGAAGCCCCTGGTGTATGTCTTCGCCTCTACACGGATGCAGAGTATAAGGAAATGAGTCTGCACATACAGCCTGAGCTTTTGCGGGCCCCACTGGCTGGCGTTCTGCTGAATTTGATATCCATGAATCACAAGGTATGGTTTGTTTTGCTCACTTACTGCTCCACGCTGGGTAGAGATGGCGCTGAGGTGCGAAGTTTAGGTCGTGAGGTCTGTGTTTCTAACCCCACACAGGTGTCCTTATTTAGACCTGGATCATCCGGTGGTATCTCAATCCTCGGGTCTACTACGGGGGTAGCATTGCAGCCGTGTTACAGCTGAAACATGTGTCAAGTAGGTAGGCCTTAATCACCCTCCCAAACAGCTTACTAAGTAACATAATAATCGTCCCAAGGTTCAGCCGCCAGAATGAAAAAGAACTTTGGCCCCCTTTGTGAAGGTTCCAGCTGGCAGGGAACTCTTTCTAGGATGATTTTCCACCCTGTTGTGCACATCTGATTATTAAATTGTCGAGAGCGAGCGGGCTGCGTACCTGTTCGGCGGAATCCTATGACAGCTCGCAATTGAGCGCCACAGCGGCCAGTAATCCCAACTCACACGTGATCCAGCTTCAAGGTCGAAAATGTGGACCCAACAGCCAATCGTGTTCCGGTATTCGCTAAATGCCGGTTGCCAACGTTGCGTCCAAAAGTGGTACGAATTTCCAGAATGTTACGTCTACTGTAAATACGACCGACTTCGTCGTCGTGTCCTTGGTGGTTCTTCTGTTTAGAAAGCTAGCTTGGGACGATCAGACCGAGAACTGGGCTGAGGCGTTACCATTAGTGCATTACTACCAGTTTGGTCCTCTAAGCAGTAGCTCTGACAGCTATCTCTGCAGCCTTTGACACAATTCTCTTTCGCACCTCCTTTTTGTGGTGCAGACAAGCTGTCGATTCTGCTTAAACCGTGAGAACACTGTGAGGTGTTCCAGTCGAGCAACTTCGCGTAACGGTAGGCACTCGGAAGTGAATGTCTGGTCGACAGGTGAAACTGTTCAGCTGCGGTACTTTTTCGGTGCTTTATTGCGATGAAACCCGAAGAAGGCATGAGAGCTGAAATACTGCCTAAATAGGATCAATCGAAAAGCCAGGGTTGTTGTCAAACCGCGAACCTTTCAGTCGGTAGTTTCGCACCCACTGAGCTATCTAGTTTTACTGTGCCATCACTCTGTTAACTCTTCTCATGGCTTCTTCCATATTGACGTTTTACGCGTGTTTTGTTCTTGGTTAGGTTCCGCAGAAATTTCCATGGATTTCCCGCCCCAAAGAAGCTTCCTTAACTGCTGGCGTACAGTTGCTAGAACGACTGGGTGCTGTCTCACCGGTCGACGAATCTTCCCCCTCCATTACGAACTCTGTCGATCCCTCTGGACCTTCTTTTCCCTTAACGCGTCAACTACAGGTAAGTTGAATCTAATTTTCCACTGCCCGAGTAGCTAAAACCCAAAACAGCTATTCAGATAAATTTTGACCGAAGCCGCTCTTAATGAATATGACTGAACCGTTGTGGCATTAGGGGGTTTTGTGGGACTAGAACTCCCAGGAGTCAGTTAGGGCGAGATGGCTCAATTGGTTAGAGCGCGAATTTACTGACCGAAAGGTCCGTGGCTCGAACCCGACCTCTGCCTCTCGACTTCCCCTGTCTAGGCTCGGGCAACCTGACAGTATCCCAGCCCTCGTGCTTCCCTCGGGTGGCATGGCAGCTAGGCACCGAAAGGGTGTCACAGCTGAACGATTTTTTTAGAAGTCAGTTATGGTCACCTCACTCAATCCGTAGTGTCTC
Source organism: Clonorchis sinensis (assembly GCA_003604175.2). NCBI lineage: Eukaryota > Metazoa > Platyhelminthes > Trematoda > Opisthorchiida > Opisthorchiidae > Clonorchis > Clonorchis sinensis. The sequence goes on from CM030371.1 coordinate 9,395,145, forward strand.
AGACCCACCACTCCTCTGCAAACCAGACTGTTGAAATTACAACTCGCAACGTGTGAAATGGGACACTGTGGAACGCCTTTCCTTACTTCTACGCTCGCATTGTGTACATGATACCAAAAGGAGGGTGTCGTTGTTTGCTATTCAACCTTTCCTCTGCTCGGTTAACGTGATTTGTGTGCATGGACGGATAGGCTTGCAGCTGCGTTTGTTCCTCATCCGCTCCGGTATCCGTATGATGTTACAAGGAAGGTTGTCTTGACTATGCGGCTTTTTCCGAAGACCAGGGGGGCTATTATCAACAGCGTTGATTGGTGCTCTGGATGACGCGCCTCGGCCGAACCAGTCCACATGAGGATATCCTCCTCATTCGATGTTCGTTACTGTGCGTAACTTATCGCGGACGTTTGATTTCTTCTCATCTATGTTTGTTTTCACAGTCCACTCAAGTTATGTTGATCGTGCGTCGGACAATTCGGCTGACCAAAACAATCGATACTAAGCAGCGTTTCCATAAGTTGGCATCCCTTCGAGCATTATTGTGCGGGATGTGCTTCCTGAATGGAACCAGTGTTTTGAAAAGGTTTCGCACATAATTACTCGATTTTGCTTGTGTTGATGATCAAATGGTGATTTTGTTCGGGACGCAGTTTCGTAATTAGTACTGGAATGTGTGCAGGATTCACAGTGAAGCACGGTAAAATGAAGGCGGTATCCGAGTGAGAGTTTTCGTTTGACTGTGGGTCGGTCGATTGTGTTTAGGGGGAGGGTATTCTAGATATGTCCCAGAGTGATTTCTACATCAATTGCCTTTTTACGGACTACTTGGAAAAGTAAAAAATCGGATAGAGGCCTGAGATAGCTGAGTGGTTAAGGTGTGCGGATTTAATGACCGAAAGGTCCCTGGTTCGGACCTAACTCCGGCATTTCAACTGCTCCTGTCTATGCTTCGACAGCCTTCCATCGGGTGGCATGGCAACTAGGCACCGAAAACTTGTTGCGGTTGGACGAAAGACATGATCAGGGTCCTCATAGATGTTCATGAAGTTGATTGCGCCTCCGTGCCACGGACAGTTGATGGTGACGTTTCTGCCTTTCATACTGCAACCTAAAATCAACCTATGCTAAACATCTGTGGAGCTTCCCTGTTCTTGATATAATCAAAAGTGCTGGGGTCCCACGAATCTCGAGGAAACCTAGAATCCTTTCGGACAGTAGGTGAGCACTCCGTCAATCAGCCATAGTTGACCGATCAGTAGTGGGATTTACTCGCACCTAGACAGGATATAACACATTTCGGATACCTTGTCTGGTGTGTATGTTTTCATTCCCAGTGGAAATGAAACGGATGCTCGACACTTCTCGGCTCTTCGACTTTGCTTGCAAGGAAATTAACCACTTCATCACTCGCAGTGTCCGGACACGATCCACCTCAAACGATCGAACATCACATCAATTGGATGGATGTGTCACGAACCGGTTACGGTCCGGATGTCTACCAATCAGGATCGAGTATTTTTTGCTCGGCACTTCTCTCTCCCTCACGAAGATTCTAGCTGATTCCTGTGGGACATTCTGTGATAACCCCATAAATACAGCTATACTAGTTTTCCTTTGTCTCCATAAAGGTTTGCCTCAAGCTTTCGTTCATTTTGCTACGAGTTGTACCACCGTCTTCAGTACACAACACAGAGTGGCGACGCTGTTGATGTGAGACTGGGAATGGTTTCTTGTTGGAAAGTAACATTTGGTTAGGGTTTTTCTTCGTTTTGCTGCTGTAATCAGAACGCAGTCGCAACATGCCACAACCCATGTCTCGCGTCCTAGTCAAGACTACTACCGTACTCAGCCTTGACCTTGACGAACCGTACGCACGGCACCCTTAGTGTTTATGTCTTTCATCTGATAGAGCCTGTTAGAGCTGAAATTCAGTAGTACGTAACCAGCCAGTGCGAACAAGCAGCCTCTCGAATGATGCTTGTTGGAGAATTCAACTACGACGGTCATAGCAACCGATCAAAGCTGTTCTTTTATGATTGACCGGAAACCATCCGTGGAATTTAGGATCGGAGTATATGTCAGCTTGTATTATTCGGTCTTTACTCCCGTTCTCTTTGTCGCATTTCTTGTTGATCCATACAATTGTGCTAGCGTTAACTTTCCGTTTATTTGATCTCTAGTGGTGTATGTTTCAGAATTCACCATTTCCCTCCTTTGTCCTCCATCGTTTCCGGAATAGCTGACACCACTGGGATCAATCATGTCCGCATTCCCACTTGACCCTCGGTTCTCACGTACCGTACTATCTGCAGCCTACCTGGGCTGCCTCATCGAGGTGCTCAGTGTAATCAGCATGTTATACGTCAGCCCCGTGTTCTACGTCCCAGTAGAGAAGCGCGAACAATTTGGGGAGGTGAGTCTGTGGAAATTTCCCTCATACTTACTAGGGTTCCCGTTCTGCCGGTTTTCGCTGCTCCTCTCACTGATTCTTCGACATTTTTGTATCAGACAGGCGCCCTTTTGGCTGCTTTCCGGACACTGCAGCAATATTTCTTGTCTGAAAAAAATAATCACTGTCCACGGGGTTGGATATTGTCGCTTTTCAGGATCATGCCTGTTGAGGTTCCCAACACGGAACTTTAGTCATGCGTAGGTTTGACGACCCGGAAGAGTTGGGTTCGAAAGTCTACAGTTCACACAAAGTGAACAAAATCATACAGCAAATTTCAACTGTCCACGTTCGTGCCGTCACCAAGTGCGCAATTGTCATTGACCGGTACAGTGCAGTACCAAGGTACGCACGGCACACAGAAAATGGCGAGCGGAATGTTGGCCCGGTAGCCTGGCTTGCCCTAGTCCCTTCTGAGGCCAGTCTTGTGATTCTGATCGGCGGTGTGATCACACAGAAATCACGACAGAACAAGTCAATGCCGGCTTAGCGGACGAAGAAGGTACACACATGGGTTGCGCACATTCACGCACAAACACACATGCTAATACACAAGTGTCGGACGGGACGGCCTTTGCGGCAAAGTGAATGGCTAGTACGGATGAGCAAAACAACTGGAGATCAAAAGTACATAGGCGAAGTGAACAAATGAATGGGGGAATTATTATAAGGTCAAGTTAGATTCAACACTCCCCACCATAATTCCTCCATGAATTACCGTGCAACAGGGTAAGGGGAAAGGGGAACACTATCATAGTATACTGAGTACAATATCTTGAGTAAGTAAACGCGGGAAGGGTAGTATGATTACCGTGTGCTCAGTTCCGTGCGTATACTCAATTGGCAAACACCAATACGTAAATTGAGAAAACACTGACTTGTAGGTGGGTATTGCTGGACAAAGCTCAAAGTTGGCGTGATGTAGTCCGCGAATGAGCGTCCGAACTAGGTCAAGTCGTATAGCGCACACATAAATTGTAAAGCCGTTGAGCCAGGTTTCGAAAGGCCTTTTCAAGGCTAGAAACTTCACGAACCTGAGGCACTGTGTAGAAACTGTCTGGAAGTAGATCAAACCAACATGCATTAATTCCACTGACGGATATACGGGCTCGCCATAGAACCCTGCACCTATGGTGGGTGGAACGGCCTGCTCACAGGTAGTTAGTAGAGCGCACCCAAAAAAACCGCAATGCGAATGAGCGCCGTTGTCTTCTCATGAATGTTTGCTATCCATTGTTATTGGAGCACACACCAAAGAACCGCAGACTGACCGATGATTATCCTCTTGTGAGGCAACTTCTTTATCGTGAGTCACCGGATCGCACCCCGTGTAACGGTAGTCTGGCCGGTTGTCGTCCTCTTCTGAGGTAATGGAAGCAGCTAACTTATCATCCATCCAAGGCCTGAGAGACACAAGGAACTTTCGTTTATCCTCATGTCTCTGTCTAGTAAATTGCCGTTTCCGATGCAAGCCCCGCCCACTCCTCGTCCATTTCATCAAAGCTCTCCCGTAATTCGGCCAGCACAGCCGAAGTCTTCGGATCATAGTGGTAGGAAAAGCCAGGAGCCAGGAAGGAGATCATGTCGGAACGGGTCCACGGTAAGACTGAAACTGTGACTCGGTGTCAAATAGATCGGGTTGTCAATCCAATCTCACGAACAGAATTGAGCACTGTCGACGTTTTCTCGATACGGAACTTTGAGTGATGCGTAGGTTTGACAATCCCGCATATCAAAAGGAAGAATCGGGTTCGTAATTCTACGGTACTATTGACGCAAGGGTAAGCAAATGAATGGGTCAAGTCAACAAGCACTAATGCTGAACTTCTGTGCTTCACTACCACAATACCAAATTCATTCATTCAGAAGCCTCATCAATAATGCAGTGAATTAAATCAGAGAAGGCCAGCGCCTTGTACCAGGCCGCATCACATCTAACCGATTTGCCTAACTTACCAGATGTCCACCCACCTGGTCTGGACAGAACTGATAGCAGTGGCGCTGTTGATGTTGCTTTTTTAGCGTCTCAAGGCAAACACAGGGAGGATCACGTGATGTGTAGTATTCGCCGCTCTGCAGAGCACGGTATACACACTCTGTTGGTGTTTTCAACGAAGAGAATTTTATGTAGGTCACACAGATTTTACGATGAACAGCTACAAAGTCTTCGCGAAGTTTTATCACTGAAATTAACGGCCTTATGGAGCCTGCGAGGCAGTCTTTATTCAAATGCTCTGAGAAATAGGGATCTCGGCGTCTGATGTCGAGTCGAAATAGACCCTTAGATGTTTCCTGTGTCACGGTTGGACGCTGTTTAGGTCCAGAGCTGATCTTCCTGCTACGAGGAGGGAGCTGCTGAAGTGGATGTCACCATGCTGTATCGTCCCTGAAAATGTATTGTTTAAACAGTTTTTTCCAGGCACCGTATGTTCTGATTGAGACATTTCGCTTTTATTAAGCTCCTCTGGTGGTCATCGACAAAACCATCCACTTGCTGCCGTAGCTAGCAGGACTTGCGCACTTGATAATAGTAAATTACCGAATCTGCCTTTCCTTCCTAATCTCGACAGCAACATCATTTTGGTCACTTTTTTCAATTTTTCTTACCGCCACTTAAAAGTTCAGTCTGTCAACTACCTACCTGTATTAATCAACCCAATTTCGAATAGGAAATACATCTTTCCTCACGTTCCTTTCTTCTGTATCGCCTGACCGATTGACTGTAGACCCAGGAACGGTTCCGACATCCAGATGGTGATCTGGCCAGCTTGTTACAAGTCTATCGTGGATATGTCAAGTCATCGAAAAGACGAGATCCAGCTGATGCCTCCAACGCACAACCTTCCCGCTTAACTTGGTGTCGCTCAAATTTTCTCAATCGAGCCCGTCTAGAGACTGCCGTGCGCGTTCGTTCTCAGTTGAAAGAAGTTGCCAAGGGTGCTGGACTTACCTGCTTCCTCCGTTCGTGTGGATCTGAATTGTTTACCATTACCCGCGCCTTTCTTCAAGCCGGATTTAAAGACCAGGTACGTACTCCAAAAGTCCTGCAGTGTATGCTCACGCTTGTGCGTAAATTCTTTACTTGCACGAAAGTGCTCACGCTGCAACGCCCACCACGACGGCCGTCGTTGATCCGATGATTGGTCCAGTCCAGTCACCATTCGTGACTCTGCTACAGAATGACAAGACTTGTTGACCATTTTAGCAGCCGACGCTTTTCTGAATTCAAAACATTTTTTATCCCGCGACAAAGTTAGCACGATGACCAAAGACTTTGTCCGTCCATTTTGACGGCTTGTCAGTTGGTTTGTCTAGTTTCACCGTTTTACACTGCATGTCATGTTTACCACATATTCCAAGTCCTTCTAAATGTATCTCCATAGGCACTTAGACTTTCTCATCTAAATGAACAGGAAATCTTGTCGCTGGATTCGTTAATCCTAAAGTTCCTGGAGATGTACCTGCATATTCGTAGCTCGGGTACCTTCATTTGTGGCTGATCAGGTGGCCGTTGGCCTGTTCGTCGAGCTCGATAATTAACCTGCAAACATTTCGTTCAAACACCTAGAATTCTCGGTTTTCTCAATAGATTTGTGGCTAACCTTATCTGTATGCTCCTTTGGAAAACGTCAGATTAGTGGACCAGCATCAAGCGTGGCCGTTGACGGTTACGACGGTGGCGGTTGTCCATCCTTCTTTCAATTACCACTTGTTTTCTTAACCGTAAGGACGTTAGCCTCGTGATGTGTCCATAACCAGCTTGTGCATACTTGGTTTGCAACATTTGTCCGTTCGTTATTCACCGCCTACCTCCTAAGGTTGATCTCATGAATAGTCTGGTTTAATTCGTGAATCGTCTTCGTCAACTGTTACAACACGTCAGTGTCTGTGATTATAAGAGACTTTCGGAGATCAAATGGGAGTGTTGCCTTGGTAACAGGGAGTTCTACCAACAGTTCCCGTGACTTATGAACATGCACAAGCAAAATTCATGTGACCGATGGTGTTTCAAAGAGGTTTTCTGGGATACCACAGAATGTTTCACGCTGATCGGCGTGAGTGCTTTAGCTATTCTATGACCTTGCATTCGATGTCGTCTCCTTTCGCCTGACTCCTTGTGCACCATTTGGAATGAAACGACAAAGAAGATGCACTTTCTGTCAAGGAGAGACTCAACTGAATCCCAGCCGGAGTGAAACATACTGTTGAGGGAAACTCGGAGCCTAGTTGAAGGAGGACATGATCAGTAACTGGCTGTCAGGGTTTTCAGCAACCTTATGAGTAGTATATTCCCTCGGGAAAAGATGCAGTTTCGGTTTAGGACAACAAAGCCTACAAAGAGGTGAGAGGTATTGTCACCGTATACGATAATAAGAATTCTGGACACGATAGATGATGATGAGTTCATCAGCATGCTATTTTTGCTCTACTGTCTAAAGATGCTCGTACGTCGACGAGAGTTATTTTGTTTGCGGTAGTTCCTTGTATATCCGATAGCCTAGGGGTGGATATCTCGGGAACCCACACATAAGAAATAGAAGGAGCTGTCAGTTATCCGTTATGGAAGCTTTTTACATGAAATGACACCCTTTTCCGCAGAGGGCAGTTTGGGCCACTATGGCAGCTGGTTGGTGAGGAACTCCAGTGAGGGGCAATCGGAAAGCCAAGGTAGCACTTCATCCTAGGGCTAAACAGTGCTCTAGTTGAGCGACTTCGGTTGGAAACTTGTGTCTTCTGAAGTACGATAGTTATGCTTCTTTTTCAGGACATTTTTAGGGCGAGATGGCTCAGTGGTTGGAGCGCGAATTTACTGACCAGAAGGCTTGTGGTTCGAACCCAACCTCTGCATCTCGACTTCCCATGTCTAGGCTCGGGCAACCTGGCAGTATATCAGCCCTCGTGCTTTTTTCGGGTGGCATGTCGGCTAGGCACCGAAGTGGTATTACAGCTGAACGGTTTTTCAGGACATTTTTTACAAGGTCAAGACAAACGTGCCTAATTGATAGAATGGTAGAGAATACAAGCATTCACTGGTGTTCTTTTTGCCAATCTGACCAGTAAAATGTAGATTTCCTTTTAGTTCGCCCAACCAACTTTCTGATTGCTTGTTTAGCATTTGCTGTTGGGCCGTTCAGGAAGATTCTTCTTGTTTACTTCCAGGTTGCCTTGTTAGCCGACCCAGGAACACATATCCCTCATGGCAACGGAGTCTCGAGCGTGCTTGGCACAAACTCTCGGCAATCTGTCTACCTTCTGGCCAATTCTTCCACCTCCCAACCCGCCTCACCTACGTGTTATTTTCTAATTCATCCAGAATCACAGCTTTACCTGCCCGCGCTTTCATCCCCTCCCCCCATGGTTATGTTCATCGAAACAGTGACACAAACGAACTCTGTTGTTTCTTTATCAAACACAAAACAACCCATACCCGTTACTGTGTATATGCGCCACGTAGCCGCAGTACCGCCAGGTACGCTGTGTTCCGCAGACGATGTAAACTTCAACAGCTGGGTATCTCTGATCCCATCCAGTCGGACGCCCTCTTCTAGTAAGCTGAGGCGAAGAGGAGACGATTCCGATAAAACCAAGGACAAACCGGACACTGTTGAGCCGAACAGTGCAAAGCGCCCTTGTTTGCAAGAGCTACGCAAGCCGAACGTTGCCTTGGGCCGCTTGACCAAGCGTCAACGGAAACGACTGATCAAACGAAAACACAAACTGTTGACTGGTGTAAACACGACATAGCCTGCCTGCCTGTCTGCCTCAATTCTGTGCGTACGTACCCTTTGTAAACTATCTACTCAGACTTTTCTGATATTCTTTCCGAGCATTTTGATTGCATTCGAGATTTCTTTCTGTATGCTCCTTTTTCTCGAGCTGGACAGTTTATATACTCAGGTTCTTGATATGCGGACCTATCTTCTTTCACTGGCAATACTGGGCTATCTTGGCGTGGGGTTGTCTACTACTACTGTCTAGCTTCAACAGGTCATGTGACCGTGAAGCTTGCTAGCTTTACGTTTTCATGCACCAATGCTTAGAGGTGGACGAAAGTCAGATATTAATGCAGTCCTTGGTCTTGTTCACGGTTAATTGTACTTGCATCATACTGTGTGCGCATACGTAGCCCTGTAATCAAGCAGGATTAGTTTGTTGAACCTCCCGGCTGCCTCATCTCAAGCGGTTGTGGTTCCGAGATCCTCTAATCGGAGCACTGGCTACCGTCGCGGTGGGCGCATTAAGGTTAGGGTGGCGTTAGTAGGTAGTCATCTGCTCCGAGCCGGACGAGAGCACTTCAAACCACTGTGTTGCTTGTAACGTTTTCGGAAAACATAACTACTAGGACAGCGACTCAACACCAATGACCAGTCACAGTCGATCGTGTGAGAAGAGTCATCGAAGACTTTTCAGCAACCTTATGAGTAGTGCATTACTTCATCAAGAGTACTTATTACCAAAATCCTGGGATACCGCAGTGGGGCCACCATAGGCTGATCAGGATACCGGACGCATGCCGTTTGAATTTGGGATCTTTTCCAGATATGCCCCGCCACTAAAAAAATACTAGAAAAAAGGGTATGAAATTTGTACTTTTAGTTTTAGGTGAAATTGGGACATGTTATTAATAATTTGCATGAAAAGGTCCGTTTTTCGGTACCTTTGTCTCCAAACGAACTCACACAAGTAGCTGCATACATGAACACCTCTTTAGTTTTCGGGCAGATCCCTCCGAAAACCCACTGCTGAGGAAGGACTCGCCCTACGTGATTTTTACGGCGAGATATTAGCGTTTCATCGATCTCGACGTGTAGACCTGGGTCGCCGATAACTGTTGAAGTCTGCAAAAGCCGCCAGGCGCAAACTTCGCGAAGAAAGTTCTTCCAGTCAACAGCGGTCGTGTGGCTAATAGATAATTCCTCTGAGCAGAATTTGATTTTTGCCAAATTTTTGGACCAGCAATAAATGGATAGAATTACTGTCCTAAACTCCATCCTAGACCGCTCCAGCCAAGTTCCCTTTCTAAGACCGATTTCTTGCCGATACCGTCAGGCATTACACCACCTGTCAGAAACAGTTGAAAGTGTCATTTGGTGGCCATTGTTCCATAAACGTTTCTGATGGATCACTCCGTGGCTTTGCAAAACCGCATTGCCGTCTCCTTGTCATGAACGAGAGTTGAAAGCGTCAGAAAGTTCATTTAAGGTTTTACGTTTGAACGGAGAAACTTTTTGCACAAAATGAGCCTAGATGCGGATAAGGAATTGTTTTTCATCAAAAATAGGTCAAGCTTGTGTGCGTACGGTAAATTGGAGCTGAAAAAAATGGCGGGGCTTAACTTTTCGCACATGCACTTTTTGAATTGGTGGCGGGGCCTACCTAGAGAAAATCCTGAATTTGTATCAACTGCATCGTCGAGTGGTGATCGGATCCCTAAATCACGACTTCCGTATCAAGGTGTCGGAAGTTGCACAGCGCCAAACAGTTTATGTTCGCTGAACTGTGAAATTTTGTTACAGACGTCAATAGTACGTGGTTGGCAAGTTGTACATGCATGTATAGGCCACGCACCACCATAATCATTTACTTTTGAAGAGCATGATCACAATTGTCAGAAAATGTGAGCGACGGGTGTGGATGTGCATGAGAACGATGGAAAGGAACAGCGAAACGTTCCACTGAATCCAACTTGACACCTTGCTACTCCCCCCACTCATTTGTTTACTCCGCCCGTGTACTTTTGATAACCTCCATAACCCCCATTCGCCTTGCCGCAAAGGCCTCCACGTCCGACACTGGCGTGTGTGTGAAGGCGTCACTGACCTATTTACCCATGCGTGTTCGTGCCCCGTCTGCCTGGCCTGCTCTGACTTGCTCTGCCGTGATTTCCGTGTAGTCGCCCCGCCAGTGTGAATCACCAGGTTGTCCTCGGAAAAGACGATTGCACAAAGCCGAAATTCCGCTCGCTGCTGCTTGATCTGCAGACGTTGACAATGCCCTGCGCCGGTCAGTGACGAACTTGTGTAAGTTTGCTCCCCTCTTTCGAACACAATTCGTGGTCGTCAAACCTACGTGTGACTCAAAGTTCCATATCGGGAACCTTAACACGTTTCATTCGAAGGTGTGCAGCCATTGGTTTTTCAGTCAGGCCAAGTGATCTCAGATGCATGTAAGAATGTTTGAAATGACAACACACGTGTAAAGATTAGCACATGAGAAAAGAAAAACAGCGCTCAATGCTTTTCAAAACGCAGTTGAAGCTAGCACACTCAAGATTCACACATCATTCACAAGATGTCATACAGGTTTAGGTTAGGGGTGAAAGTCATTGGAAAAAAAGAACACTGAACGCCATGTACGACGCATAGAAGTACGTAGACAGCCCGAAATGAGGAGGCAATCACAAGTCACTGACTGAAGCAGAAAGGTGCATCTCCATCTGCCGAACATGCACTTTCCTCGGATTCTAGGAGCTGGCACGAGCAAGTTTTACCTCAGGAAGAGGAAATTTGCGTAGCGAAAACTGTGGTTCGAACTCCTCATTTTCGATTAGGACTAACTCTTCAATGACTTCTTCCAGAATAGCTTTTACACTATGGCCTTGACGCCTCCCTAGACATGCTACGGTTACCACTTTAGAGAAACATCCAGTAATAACCAGGGTCCGTCTTCGTTCTTCTAGGGCTCACTTTCACCAATGAGAAGCAAATTGAATGAATCCACTTCCGTAGTTTAGTTGTATTCCGTGAACTAACCAATGTCCGGGAGGGTATAAATTTAGCCCGTACGATGCGCTTTGCGACACAGACTATCCCATTTGTCCTCAATATCTTTTTCAACCGATACCTTCAATGTGTCACGAGTCAGATGCACCATCTGAAGGCTTTTTTAATGACTGAACACGAACTTCTAAACCGTTCGTTCGGGGACATAATGTCTCGGTGAGTATCTTGAGACTTTTGCTCAACCAATGTTATGAATCTAGTTTGATACGTGCACTCGAAGTGAAATCCCGAGTGGTTACCTGATTTGTGCGTCCCGCGAAGCAATTTCCTCTTGTAAGTTATAACTTTGTTATGGGCTCAAGACAATGAAAACACTAAATTAGCGCAGGGCTTGATGTCCTGGTATGTTCTGCCAACGCTCGCTTCCAACCGATCAGATACAAAACAGCTAGCTTTGCTTTACGTTCTGCCCCGGTGGAAAGCTTCGGAGCAGGCTTACAGATTTCCCAATACAATGTTTCGTTTATGTGCCCTCATCGCCTACCTGGGTACACCAGCGGTCATAGGTAGTTGAGGATACTACCAGGCCACCCAAGCCTAGACAGGAGGACGAGTAGGATCTTCGATCAAAGCCTCTGGCCCAAAAGCTTGACCGAAAGGCATCGATTTTTGACGGAAAATGTAAGTGCACTGCCACGTCTAAAGAGCAGTTCGCCACGCATGTTCCAACCCAAACCTGGAGGGCCGGAAGACTGCGTTGTTCAGATCTCTAACCATTGGCCAACCTGATATGAGAGACTGTGTGAGTATCGCACGGACACCACCCCAGCATAGCTCAGTGGGCCACGGAGGCGAGAAAGTTACGGTGAGTTTCAGTTTATTCTGACTTTAATTATATTACATTATATATTATATTGTTGTTATATCATATATCACATACGCATAAGACGTTGTAGAAGTCCAGAACCTGGCAACCCCCCATGCGCCTCACGTTTCAGTTGTTTGAGTTATGTGCTGATTTACAATCAACAAGTGTGAAAGCGTAGTACACAATCCAACTTTCTGAATAGCTTCAGCGATTTATGTCTGACCAGACAAAATCTGAACGAGAATCCGTGGCTGGCGTGTGTGTGAAGGCGTCACTGACCTATTTACCCATGCGTGTTCGTGCCCCGTCTGCCTGGCCTGCTCTGACTTGCTCTGCCGTGATTTCCGTGTAGTCGCCCCGCCAGTGTGAATCACCAGGTTGTCCTCGGAAAAGACGATTGCACAAAGCCGAAATTCCGCTCGCTGCTGCTTGATCTGCAGACGTTGACAATGCCCTGCGCCGGTCAGTGACGAACTTGTGTAAGTTTGCTCCCCTCTTTCGAACACAATTCGTGGTCGTCAAACCTACGTGTGACTCAAAGTTCCATATCGGGAACCTTAACACGTTTCATTCGAAGGTGTGCAGCCATTGGTTTTTCAGTCAGGCCAAGTGATCTCAGATGCATGTAAGAATGTTTGAAATGACAACACACGTGTAAAGATTAGCACATGAGAAAAGAAAAACAGCGCTCAATGCTTTTCAAAACGCAGTTGAAGCTAGCACACTCAAGATTCACACATCATTCACAAGATGTCATACAGGTTTAGGTTAGGGGTGAAAGTCATTGGAAAAAAAGAACACTGAACGCCATGTACGACGCATAGAAGTACGTAGACAGCCCGAAATGAGGAGGCAATCACAAGTCACTGACTGAAGCAGAAAGGTGCATCTCCATCTGCCGAACATGCACTTTCCTCGGATTCTAGGAGCTGGCACGAGCAAGTTTTACCTCAGGAAGAGGAAATTTGCGTAGCGAAAACTGTGGTTCGAACTCCTCATTTTCGATTAGGACTAACTCTTCAATGACTTCTTCCAGAATAGCTTTTACACTATGGCCTTGACGCCTCCCTAGACATGCTACGGTTACCACTTTAGAGAAACATCCAGTAATAACCAGGGTCCGTCTTCGTTCTTCTAGGGCTCACTTTCACCAATGAGAAGCAAATTGAATGAATCCACTTCCGTAGTTTAGTTGTATTCCGTGAACTAACCAATGTCCGGGAGGGTATAAATTTAGCCCGTACGATGCGCTTTGCGACACAGACTATCCCATTTGTCCTCAATATCTTTTTCAACCGATACCTTCAATGTGTCACGAGTCAGATGCACCATCTGAAGGCTTTTTTAATGACTGAACACGAACTTCTAAACCGTTCGTTCGGGGACATAATGTCTCGGTGAGTATCTTGAGACTTTTGCTCAACCAATGTTATGAATCTAGTTTGATACGTGCACTCGAAGTGAAATCCCGAGTGGTTACCTGATTTGTGCGTCCCGCGAAGCAATTTCCTCTTGTAAGTTATAACTTTGTTATGGGCTCAAGACAATGAAAACACTAAATTAGCGCAGGGCTTGATGTCCTGGTATGTTCTGCCAACGCTCGCTTCCAACCGATCAGATACAAAACAGCTAGCTTTGCTTTACGTTCTGCCCCGGTGGAAAGCTTCGGAGCAGGCTTACAGATTTCCCAATACAATGTTTCGTTTATGTGCCCTCATCGCCTACCTGGGTACACCAGCGGTCATAGGTAGTTGAGGATACTACCAGGCCACCCAAGCCTAGACAGGAGGACGAGTAGGATCTTCGATCAAAGCCTCTGGCCCAAAAGCTTGACCGAAAGGCATCGATTTTTGACGGAAAATGTAAGTGCACTGCCACGTCTAAAGAGCAGTTCGCCACGCATGTTCCAACCCAAACCTGGAGGGCCGGAAGACTGCGTTGTTCAGATCTCTAACCATTGGCCAACCTGATATGAGAGACTGTGTGAGTATCGCACGGACACCACCCCAGCATAGCTCAGTGGGCCACGGAGGCGAGAAAGTTACGGTGAGTTTCAGTTTATTCTGACTTTAATTATATTACATTATATATTATATTGTTGTTATATCATATATCACATACGCATAAGACGTTGTAGAAGTCCAGAACCTGGCAACCCCCCATGCGCCTCACGTTTCAGTTGTTTGAGTTATGTGCTGATTTACAATCAACAAGTGTGAAAGCGTAGTACACAATCCAACTTTCTGAATAGCTTCAGCGATTTATGTCTGACCAGACAAAATCTGAACGAGAATCCGTGGCTAACGTCTCTCGAATTCCCCGCCACGTTGAAAGAAACAGATGCCAGCAGATTACACTGTTCTATTTCGGTGTCCAGAGAGCAGTCTCTTCATGGTTGGATTGTTATATATTATAGAATGACCGGATAAAATAGATTCGAGATCGGAGTGTTTTGTTTCTCGTTAAACGTGTGTACTGGTTGGATTCGATGTCAAATATTGGGAACATGAGCGCTACCAAAAGACGCTTCTTATCCCAGCACTTCAAATGGCATGCAAGTGGAACTCCATTTTTTTGTTCCAGTGACTGTGTTCAAGCCCGAGTTTTAGTAAGCAGCTCGGGAAATTCGACGGAGATTGGGACACAGTCAAATTGTACTCGTCAGACACTGGCAAGGACTAGTTGGTTTGTTCCCATATCATGCTGTGTTCAATAGTTGTTGTCAATCTGAGCAACTTGACCGCAATGGACTAGTCGGTGTCCCAAAATCATTGTGGGAACCAGGCGACTGGCCGAACTCTATATGCGACCAGCAGATTGCTGCATTGTTCTTACTACGACGACTGGTTAACACGGTTTCATCGAACCACTGTGGATCAGTTGAACAGAAGACTGTTAAACACAACAGCGCTGACAAGAGGCATATATTCAGCCTAGAATTGCAATTCGCCAGAGTTCAAAGACTCCTATTTAGATAATATACCCATAGGACTGATCAAAATCGCTATTACGTGTAGAAAATTTTCTCTAAGGAGGGTAAGCACCTATCATAAAGTGTTCGCCTCATTATCTGTTCAGTTCCTAACCCTATCGAACTTGTACCGTTTGCTTCACACAGATGTAATCCACCAAAACAAATTGTGCGCAAACTTTCGCACGCACAAATTGGCATTGAATACTGCTTCTCGGGTATAGTTCCGACTATGGTGGTCCATTGTATACATACAGACGTCGGCTTGAAGATAAACTGATGTATTTGTACGAACGTCGTAGGGAACCTCAGCGTTTTTTTTTCATCCTACTATCAACGTACGTGGCACTAAATGGACCCATTGTGCAGTCCTTAGTATCAATTACTCGCCTGACATCTTGTGTGGGCCAACATAGCTCAACGAAACCGGAACAAGCTTGCAGCTGTGTTTCTTCATTCGGTATAGGCATGCAAATGAATTGTAGTCGCAATCTATTGCGATTCAACCTTAGTTTTTTTTATAAGTGAAACCCATGGCCAATCAGTACTGGATGGATGAAACCTGGTATAGCCTGATCAGGTACGACTCGCGCGCGCTCTGGATTTGTTTCCAGCGGAACAATGGACACTTTAGTCTGTTGTGGGGACATCGGTTATGTTTGGACAAAATGAATGGCGGAACTGAAACTCGCTGGAGTTTCTCTAGGTGCGCACTGCTGATGATTCCCAATAAGGATGAAACAGCTGCACAGCGCTTTTCGGCATAGATTTGCTTCACTTACAGGAGGAACTCACCAGTGGTGCGTTACCAGATCTCCTCACAAAACCTCCAATCATTCTAATGAGTTCATTTTGGTCTGGCATCCTCCGGTGCGGGGTGTTCACTCTTGAGAAGAACTGTCAGGTTCTGTTCCACAGTACTGTTCACATAGGCGTCATTCGTTTTCGCCTTCTGGCCTTCTGGAAGAGGATCTACGCATCCAAGCTTGTGCTGATAAGGCTGACTGAGCTCTGAGATTGCGGACTTCGCGTTAGTAAAAGAAACCTGGGAGCAGTTCAAGAATATTCCTGGCGGCAACGTGTACAAGGGTGATTTGAGGACGGAAATGTCTTTCATAGCAAAGATCGGATCGTTAAAAAAGACGTTAGATAGACGGAAGAAAAATTCGCGATCAGATCTGAAACCAGGCGCAGAAAAGGGAACAGTTTACGGTTGGTAAGTTAATGACCTGTCACCGAGTTATCAAACCCATAAACAGAGAACTAAATTGCGTCTGTCTTCCTGAGAGGGGTATCAAGATGGGACTATTGTCAAAATAGTCCAAGAATGCCCGAACCCCAATCAAACCCCAAAATCGCAGTAGGGAAGCTGTCAAGCATCCGGGCCAGAGAAGCCAACTTCCGATCGAACGCTCAAGCAGTCAATCAATTCAGCAACGGCTGACAAGGCCTGCCACAAGCAAGAACGACAACGATGAGTGTGTAGGCATCTCACAGAAGCACGGTCGATAATGATGGATGTTCACCAGGAGCCGATCAGACAGCCTGGATCAATGTCAAAAGTGCACTTTTGACCCCCGTCTGCACTCGCTTGTTCGCAATAAGGCTTTTGTGTTCTTTTTTGGCGAGTCTTTCTTCCGACAGTAAGGATCTAAAGCGGGGACAGCAGTTAGCTATAACAATTATGGATACTGACAGACATGGTCCAGTCGCGCAGCTAAGCCATCGTATCGTCGCTGATGGAACCACCGTAGAGCATTGACAATGTTGACAATTATTCTGTTTTATAAGTCACCCCTGTAGGTCACTAAAAATGAAGTTATCCTCACCGTAGAGGTCTAGAGATGAATCCAAAATGAGAGCAACTGACACTCAATGTGTCACAGGCTGAGTAGTATAAAAAGAATACTGTCGTAGTTCGACAATCGTCTAATTTTTCAATCCACTCGTGAAATGCACCACGTGACACTTCCCCGCAGTTGACGATGCTAGAGTAAGCTGAAAGTGGAAAACCACCACTGAAGACGTTTTATCTCTATAGTCCAAGAATCCAGCTTTGTACCACTCAAACCAGTTAGTATGAGTCACCTGCGTTACCAGGTTGTTTTCCAGTTCGCTGTAATGCAATGTGTTCTTCAGGAACCTTTGTGTAGTAGCTACATAACCAAAGATGACTTTCGATGTAATATACACTGCCAACAAGTTACCCCCAGCTTAAAAGTATCACGTTCAAGTTTCAACATTGTGAGAGTGAACACCGTCAGGTGTGTACTGCAGACGACCTTCAATAAAAGTTAAACAAATTTGCTACTCACTCCCAGCTCCCCGGTACGCAATGATATACGGTTACGCAATAAAATTCAAAAGCTTCTCTCAGTTCGGATTGAGGTGCACAGCGAAACAACCAGTGAACCTCATGAATACGGAGGAGTAACCGTACCCGAAAACTTGCAGTCAGCAGCTGGACTTCAATTACCACCGGCTGATCGGTGGCCTGATTGGCTCAGACATGGGCAGTAGTGCTCACAGTCCAACAATCCTTTAACCCCAATCGCGAGCGTCAGACTTTCCTTGGAGCAACAGTTCCAGTCCTCTGATTGAGGGCTGGAAGTTCAGTTTCAACTACTGTTACGCGCGTATGTGTATACTACCAGACCACGAAGATACGGGTCACTTGCTAAACCCTCAGAATGTTGTCGTTTCCAACCAACCCTCCTTTGACTGAAGGCAACGCCGCCAATTATTTAAACTTGGAAAGTCCATTTGCTTAGGGAAACTATTTTACTGGCTTCACACCAGGGGGAATAACGTGACTTTCACTCATCATCATCATCATCATCATCATCATCATCGTCATCATCATCATCATCATCATCAGCTGTAAGAGACCGTGTACTTGTCGTACAGTGGTTGTAGCTGCTACAGTTTCGTCCCCGATGATTTGGGGAGGTGAGGAGGAGGCGCGAGCTGCGTAAATGCACCACTGTCAATGGGTGTTAAGTCGGGAAATTGGGAATGGGGGCTATGCATTGAAGGCAATAGCTTGGATGCATGAGCGCCACTGAGGGCGCGATTGGGTCATGTCTGACAATGTCTCTAACCATTGATGTGGTCTGTCTCGGTGTCCCCATCCCGGAAGACGGCAGTGACCAGCGCAGCTGAGTTTGCTGGTAATGGCTTTTATACTTCGCTGCCAAGTCATTGTTTGACCGCCTCTGGCTCGTTTCCACCCTTCACTTGGTTGTGCGAAAAGAACCCTTCGAGGAAGTCGGTCGACTGGCATGCGCAGCACGCAAGCCAGTGCAGCCTATGCAGTGTGATCAGTTCATCTATCGAGGGTGAGTTATTTCTCCCGAATACCATTCGACGTAGTTCAGCATTGCTGATCCGGTGTTCCCACCAGATTCGGGCAATGCTCCGGAGAGATCGGTGGTCAAACACTGAAAGTCTTTTGACGTCCTCGGCGCGCAGCGCAGGTTGATCCGATAGTACGGAGCGCACCGCAGCATTATAAACTCGACCCTTGACGGATAAGCTGATGTCACGCCTACGCCACAGGTGACGCAGGTTCACAAAAGCTGCTCGGGCCTTCCCAATTCGGATAGAAATATCATCTTTCGCGAGACCACCGGGACTAATACAAGCTGCCCAGGTAGATAAATTTGTCTACTACCTCAATCGGTTCGCCCGCAAGCATTAGGCTAGGGTTCCGGCCCACCCAGTCTTGTAGTAGCACTTTAAACTTTGCAGGTGTGAAGCGCATTCCGAACCGTGAGGCGGGACAGGACGGCTAGCAGTTGGAAGATTGTACCTGTTTTCGGAAAATCAGCATACGAAACAAGGCAAATGGAGACTGGAATACAATTTCAAGAGAAAAATCATGACACGATTGTCCAGTCGCCCGGAAATAATCATATCGATCAATAGAAAAGGTAGCGAAAGAAGGGTTTGGAACAGTTGGACCAGACAACTGTTTCACCGCAAAGTCATAGCCACTAAATAGAATCTGTGATGAGGAAAAAATAATAAAATTCCACGGGTGACTAGTACATGGCAATTTTATAAAGCAAAGCAAATCCCATGAATGATTGGTAGAAAATATTCAGCTTTCGAGTTTGTTGTCCTTAGCTCCGTCCGGTTTGGGTGCGCAAAGTAGAAGTTCCAAAATCATCAACGGTACGCGAAAGGTTTCGTCCTCAACCAGTACAACGTCGTAAATGGACTTATATAGTGCCAACGATTCGTCACCCTATGAGCGAAAACAGGGTGAGAAAAATTACTTACTTACTTAGCGGCTAGATACTAGTGAGCAGGAGATTGAAGACCGTAGAAAGCTGACACGGTGGGAGAGTTTCCCAATACTTTTGGTGAGAAAAATACGGATGTGTGTAATCACCGGTCATGCTCACCTTCTAAACGGGTTTTTTGCTTAATGAGAACCCCAATTACACAGGCTTATTGACACGAAAGCTCGAGATAGTTCAGTGGTTAAGACGCCAATTTACAGGCCGGAAGATGCACAGTTGGAATCCAACCTCCACATCTCGAGGCTTCTGTCTAGGCTTGGGAAACTTTACAGAATCACAGCCCTCGTGCTTCCTTTGGGGAGCATGGCAGCTAGGAGTGTTACAGTTAAACTATTATTGCTTTTTTATTATTGCATAATGGTTCGGAAACCCAAAACGCCAGCTGAAGCAGCGCATCAGAAACAAAAAAAAACATATATTGTATGGTTCTAGTCAAAGTAATTCCTATTAGGGAGAATACGGTTAATTTTCGGCGGCAGCTGATATTCAAGCCTGTCGCTGCCGATCGACTGGGCAAGTCAACGATAAGGAGAGCTGACTGACACAGGAAACAGTGATATTACGTGTGGAAAAGAAACGTTTGGCTTTCTACGATACTGCATCGGTCGCTTCTGAGAATCATTCCGGCTACCGTGTCTTTTGATAAAAAATACTGCAGTCAGCGACGAAACATTGCGTTGTAAGAACCAATGATATGGAGAAGCGTGACGAGAAACAAGCCGGAAGACAGATACTCTGAGGTAGAAACCACGTAGGTTACCTTGTCAAAAGTACCGTTTTGTCAAAATGCCAATAGGCTTTGGTTGTATTTGTTTAGATCGAGAACAATGTAACCATAACCGAAACCCGACCACGATTACGCCGCGAAGGCTCTCAAACGGTAAATTCTTCTCGCGAAGGCATTTTCCATCTGAATCGCATTCTGCCTGGTCGGACCAAAAGCTACTCGTTGTGGGCCTTCCGTCCGAACCCTCGCCAAGAGAGGAAGTGAGTGTATTTTCCTAATGTTATACAATCACCGAATCGTGTAGGAGCACCCAGGATCTGCAGCGGCAATCTCCAGATCCGAAAGGTCATTTTTCACCTTGTTGTTATCCATTGCGTCAACAGTGAAACTAGGACAGTCAAGGCTAAACACACCACATTATATATGCTATAGAGTAGCGCCCATCAAGAGAGTGCCGTTCTTGTGGGAGGACACTGCTGTGAATTACACGGAATGGCGCTACTCCTGAGGCGTAAATTAGCGTGCGATTACGCCCAAACAACTCCAATCCCCCTTGTCTGTAGTGCCTTCTCTGAAGCGTATTGCTGTATACAGACAAATAATAGCTGACGCGGTAGGTGTTTTAATAAAAAAAGTAATCTTTCAGCTGTAACATCCTTTCGGCTACATGCCACCCAAAAGAAGCATGAACGTTGAAGCACCCCCAGGTTGCCCAAGCCTAGACAGGAGCAGTCGACACGCTGAGGTTGGGTTCGAACCATGGGTATTCCAGCCAGTAATTTCGCGCCTTAACCACTGAGCTACCTCGAACTGTATTGGAAGAGGTCAAGGCGGTAATTCAAAAGCCAGTGTGTTGTCAGTGCACCACAGAATTGATCAACTTTCGTCCCCCAGATTCCAGCATATTCGTACCCGTGAGATCAAGGTATATCCTAGATAAACGAGGTTAATAGGCAAGCCTACTTCGCTTGGGGAAGAAGGCTGCGCTGAGTAGCACACGAAAGTACCAGGCACTGTAAGTGAATAGTTTAGGATCATCCATCTTTGCGTAAGCGAGCAAGCATGTGATAGCGGGTTGTATGACTAGGTAACTAAAATTCATCAGGATGGTGTGCGTAGGACAACCTGAAGTGGTATTCGAAAAAACGATCACAAATAACCACAATAATGAATATACCCCTATGGATCATCGCCCCCCCCCCATGGCACTCTATTGTTCCTCTAAGGCCTCCCTTGAGAACTGATCGGGAGAAAGAAAAGCTGGTAAAAATTCAACATCTAGGTGGAGCCAAGGTTACTAAAAAAAGACTGACACCAAAGGACCACGTACGGGTTCGTTGAGAAAACCGATCTTCAAGGTAACTTCGGACGGCACATGTTGTTCATCAACCATTCTTGTATCTGCAACCGAGTCGCCCAGTAGTAGCAATGTAGATGCATCAGGAAAACTGCATAGTTCCTGTAACTCCGGTAAGTCGCGTATGGTTTTGTTCAACATATGAACAAGTGGACTCCGAAAACCTGTCAGATTGCCCTAGGGAGGTAAACAAATGAGAAACGCACCGTAACAAAATGTTGTCAAAGCTTTTTTCATAAAGGGAACTACTCACAAGGTTGCTGAAAACTCCTCGACCTTGTGAGTAGTTTCCTTTATGAAAATACACTGCGATATCTCGAATATCGTACCAAATGAAACATGAGGCGGCCTGTGTGTAGCACATTCAGTTGAAGAACATCATAAACGAGAGATTCACTTGAGTCTCCCGTGAAAACCAAATTGAGTTGCAAATGAGTGTAGTTGTCAAAGCTTGTTCAAGGCGTTTTACTTCATACTTCACCCCTGTTTACTTTCTAGACTATCACTGTCTTCGTGAAAATAAGTTCTTGAAAGGTGTTGAGCTCTGTGCCATAAACGATTCAAGATTACTGATGTTATGTACAGCTGGTGGAAGCCGCAACCTCAGATACTTGAGCAGATAAAATGCGACCATAGAGACGATCACGAAACTGCAATTACAAGTAAGTAAAAACACGAAATGCGAGTCATTTTGAACGCTACGCACGTAACCTTAAACCTAACTCATGAACAAAATCACGTGGATACCGATCGCTAATTAATTCATCGGAGATTACTCGTGCACTTTCCAACACATGAAAAGGCCGCATGTGGTCAGTTCAAGGATAACACCTTTGGCTAAAAAAATACGGTGACGAATACGGATATATCTTTGATTCTCCAATCAAAGCTGATTATGTGTGTATGGAAATATACTACTAGGAATAAGGTGACCGGACAGTTTGGAAAGTTGAAGGGCGCAAAGTCACGCTATCATGAAAGCGTCAAAACAGGGTTGTGTGTCGAACGCATAGCTTCACCCACCTCGGAATCGAAATCCATAAAGTTTGAAAGGATTCGAAGATTGTCTGAACAGAGGTCCTCTTGTTCCAGTACGGTTTCAATAATATCACCAATCCCAGCCGAAAAGACCAGTACAGGCACTCCATGTTCCCGTAGTAGGCGAAGAAACGTGTGTACATGTTCCCTGGAATGGAAGGTGAAAAAAAACAACTAGCCAGAAAACGCTTGACTAACAAACTGATGCTACATAAACGGTCTCGCGAACAACCTCGGCTCCAGCCTTAAAGTTAGGCTTCCTTGACTTGACTTGATCATGTCATTTATCCGATAGAACGTATGTGGTTATAAACCTCAGTGGAGAAGACGATAAGCTCACTGTGAATGGATAGAAGCCGAGTCGTTGGACTTCGGGAAAGACATCTTAAATAATAAGAGAGCGGTCAAAATTCAGGGATAGGCTTGCTCCCACGCACCTCACGATAACCGTCGCTGCCACTGAAGGATGTCAGGTAAGCGAGCATGCCCTGGCGTTCTACGCCATTTCAGGACAAGTAGAGGTGAGCAGCGCCCCAAGTAACCCCGTTTGTGGGGTGAAATATGCGGCAGCAACCGGTAGAAACGATCAAGTCGTTAGAATAATTATACTGGATGAGAAAACTAGAAATGTGAATGCAATATAAATAGAAGAAATGGCGCGGGCCTTTGGAGAAAACCAGTGTTCATGGGGGCGAAGTAGATTTTCCGCCAACTAGGCTCGAAAATGTGTCCCGTCCGATTAACAATTTCAGATCATATTTTACATGGGCAACGTGACGGCTTTGACACAAGAACTTCATCAGGGTAAGTGAGCAGGTCACCAAGTTGGCCAGGTTTTAAGGCAGACAGAGAACCAATCAGTAAGACTTCTTCAGAATAGCACACCAGATCAGTGCTGAATATGAGTTGAGGGGTCTTGTCGGTTAGTGTGGTTGCCTAGATTTTACGGTTGATGGGTCGGAGGAATTGCAAATTGTGTGATCGGGTTCAGTTCCTTAATCTTCCGCTTCAAGGTGCTCCAACTGATGATTCAGCTTGGGTGCCATTGGTAGATTTCGTTGGTCTGTGTGAGTGCTACGACAATTCAGCTATGGGGTAAATGGGGTAAGTGTTGTTATCTTCTGGGTTCACTTCTTTCGTCAACAAATACTAGATTTTTTCGACCATGCCAGTAAGAGGGGGAGACGCACAAAAATGGATCCGGAGCTAGTGATATCACATGAGTCAAGGACAATACCTGAAACCTCCCCTCCTCCCAAATGCTGAGAACAGACAGATTGGCTGACAGTGAGAGTTTCCTCGTCCGGGCCGAACAATATGAATATGCTCATCCAATCTCTATGCAGTACGATAGACGCCACCGAAGGAGGATATCGATACCAATCCCGTCGGAATGTTCCTTAGACATCTGTCGCCAATGGGAAGGACAGGCAGGACAGTACTGGCGATAATCATTTCCAAAAGAAAACTCCAGCGGGATTGGTACGGCCACCCCACCCCCTTCGGACCATATGACGGCTTGTCCTTTAGGAGCCTTTCGTTAGCAAGGCTACGGGACGGTAAGGAGAAATGTTTGGTGGACAATGATTTGGTGTGTGTTTGGAAGCAAAGAAAGGGGGAGAACCGTCTGAAGACCAAAAAGCATAATTATCATATAAATGAACTTTGCAATGGGAGTTCACTTACCCTCGAATAGGTCGTTCGTAATAGCACCTCTCATCAGTCATAATCTTATTTTAAAGTCTCCATCCTCGTGAAAGGACTAGAAGCAGAATATACGATATTCTCACTTCTGGGGATTGCTGTGAACTCGGGTGAAGCTGAAAACAAACGGTCTGTTTTTCATCCACCTACGCTAAACCTTCAAGGTTTACTATTGAAATGGTCACTCACATTAGGATAAATAATAATAAATAATAATTGCGCATCTGTTACGACCTTTCGGTGCCTACCTGCCGTGCAGCCCGAAGGAAGCCCGAGTCTAGACAGGAGCAGTCGAGATGCTGAGGTTGGGTTCGATTGGGTTCCGTTCAGTAAGTTCGCGCCTTAACAACTGAGCTATCTCGAGCTCTCATAAGAAAAATCAATTGCTGCTAGTGTAATGAATGCGAAAAGCCACTCATTTCCAAATACGAACAAAATACCACGTACAGAGTGGACTAAACACCAACCTGAGAACGATTCTAGAGTGCTGCATCACGGACTTCATCAAAGATTGGTGCAAATTGGCCTGGACCAGAAGATCGTGAGCTTTATTCCAAAATTCCACCATTTGCGGTGCTTTCTTCACGTCTGGCATAGTTAGATCGCGTTCAATAGGAAGGTAGAACTCCAACGTGTCTTCCCACTATTAAGGCCCAATGAGAGGTAGGGAACAAGCTCACCAGTTGTTTGATGGCGGGAGGTAAATTGGAAGACGCGTAAAAAACACCTGGCGCAGGAATGAAAGTAGTACACGAATAGCATGAGCATATCCAAATAGAGAAGGAGCGTTTCGGACAGGACTCTGCTTAACGTACCATGTGTTATCGGAACAGAGATATTATTGTGGCGGAATTTCGACAGCGTGTGGTCGAAGTCACTTACAACCTGGTGGGGTGACTGAAGATGAAAGTTCAGTTTTGACATACCTGAAATGCACCAATGCCACGATCTAATAAAGCATTCAGTTTTCTTTCAAGTAAACACGGCTGATCAACAACAACGGCAGGATAACCGTTTGATGTATGCTTACAGTTCAACAGTCGGTTTACCAATCCACGTACGCCGTCTCGAACTGCAGCTGTAGCCAGGGTGGCAAATGAGAAATACGGTAAACATTCTGCACATCACTTGATGGAAAACACGGTGCACAGAGATAAAGGTTTACCAGTCCCAAACAGAGACGAAATTTGACATGAAAGATTAAAATTTCGCATTTCACAGGTACAAGGGTGGAAAAACGTCCAAGGAATTCCCAAGAAACAAAAAGCGGGAAATTTTCTATTTTTTCTACTAGCCCAGCACATCGTTTGTGCATACTGTTCCTCGACGGACCACTGATTAGTCGGGGCCAGAAGCAGCGCTCACTGTGTGAAGAACGTAAGGCTATAAATGCCTCAGTGGGTGAGAATGGAATCAGAAGGCAGCCAGATGTTACCCGTCCAAAAGCGACAATCTACGGAATGATCAGGTCCTGCTTTCCTAATCAACAGGATCCCTAACTGACGTATATGCCAGGCATAGAAAAATCGAATAAATAAACGAGCGGAAGAGGATGGGTTTCCGCAATGATGAAAACTCAGGATAGCCCATTACCGATTTCGTCATTGCTGGAACTCATCAAGCAGGTCTAGTCCCCGAAGCTCCATCAACCTCACTTCTTACCTGAACATCAAATTACACGTCTTTGGAGTAATCACCAACCTCATAAGTGGTGTCGAGGGAATGTACTTCGGTACCTTGATTATCGGTCCCGCTGTAACACGAGGTGGTTCCTGTGAGGCACATACGGTTGAAGAATGTTACGAACGGGACCCAGTTGAGTTCCACTTTAGCCACAATTCACAAATGAGTGCTTAAAGTCAACCAGTTTAGTGATCAGACACTAAATGAAACTAGAGGAATTAGCGGGTCGCCGTCACCTGATGAACTCCATAAAGGAGATGTCGACAGCGCTCTGTCGACACCTCCATCACCCGCAGACGTAGTATTGTAACAAGGAAAAATACTTCGATATCTTGAATAACAGCCCAAATGAAACATGATGCTGCCTTTTCTCAACATATCAAAGTGAGACCTACCATGTTGCACAAAATCAAATTGAAAAAGTGTCCAACTTCACAAAGTACATTCAACGGATCCATGTCACTCTGGTGTAACTTAACAAAAGATCCAGTGGGCGATCATCATCATCATCATCGACAGCATGACGTCAGTGTTGAACACCGATGCTTCGCTGCCGTGGGCGATGATGGGTATCCACTAGAAATTGGTTCCTTTAGGATCTAACTGCCTCCAGTTGTGATGAAAAGTGCAAACAATCGTCCTAAGAGAGCGGGCAAACGGCAGAATTCTACGTGGAACGCTTTCGAATAAGACATAACCACTGCTGAATAGACATGGGCAGATACTTGGACAGTGTAACACAACAGCGTTGGTTGTAAGGCTTAATGTTCTCAAAAAGTTCACCATCGTATTCACTAAAGAGCTCTAAAACTCCATGGACATTTTTGTCCCTCAGGAAAGACGTCGGAACGGACCAAAACGCAATGAACTTACCACGAAATGGCCTTTTATGACAAAAATAGCCCTGAAAACACGTTTCAACGATCGACTGTGAAGCGGTAAAATTTGAATCTCCCTAAATTGCTCCTTTAAAACTGACAAGTTTCATTTTTTCATATCATGTGAGCTGTATTTACGTAAAACACTAATGCTCCAAGTTAAAAGATGCACAGAAATTTCAGGTGTCTCTATCACTACGAAAAGGGCACCATACGCTAAACGAACTCGAATCGGTACATCCGGTGACAGTAGATTTGTTGTAGTTCGACTGTAGTGTCTGATGCAAAGGATTCGCAGCTGGTCTCATTTCCAGTATAAATAATAGTCTGTAATGAAGCAAAGAATACATAGTAAGCATCAAACCGATGCCAAAAACCGCAAGAGAATGAGCGTTGCACGTCATTTACACCGGATCATAATAAAGAACTGAAACGAAACTAACAGCTTACTTACACGAATCCTCCAGAAAACCCTCCGTCGAGCTTGATAGGTAACACAATAACTCTTATTTAGCGGGCATATCTGCTGGACCCACCCATTCTCATGCTTAAGGAACTTTCTCCCAAAACGAGATTTGGTCATGGACGATGCACAAATGCTCCAAAACGTACTCAGGACTGGTCACTTCATTAATTAGTTATTTACGAACGTTCCAACCACACCCCACTTGCCTGAAAAGTACAGAGTTGATCCCATGTGTTTCAGATAAGATGCTTCCCCAGTACCAAAATCTATTTGGTACAAGAAACGTAGTACCATCAAGATAAACAGCTCCCAAGGAGAATGTGGCCTATTCATTCTGGCAGAAACATATTTACTAGCAATTCGCCCGTTCATAATAGAAAAAACGTGGTTTGGTTGCTTGGGGAGCGAGAGAGTGAACGTGAGTAGTTAACACAGTTACAAATGTTAAATGTCGTACAGACCGACCGATACCATGGAATCCGTCCCTGAACATAATTTAGGACCACTGGGTGAATACTAGTTCATGTACTGACGGTCACAGAGAAGTGTCAATCACATCTGCGTACGTACGTCCAACATCCCTTGACTACAGTACCATGAGACGGCAGCACCATCCCAGTACGTTCAGAGTGACGAGGGTTGCAACACCACATCATCATCATCATCATCATCATCATCATCATCATCATCATCATCATCATCATCATCAGCAGCAGCAGCAGCAGCAGCAGCATCATCATCACCATCACAATCATCATCATCACTGACAGTAACCCCAGATGAGAACACTGTCGCTTCACTGTCGTAAGAAGAAATGGGGAACATAAGGAACCTACGATTAGTCTACCATAAACATCCGAGGTGATAGTGCAACTTTCAATATATGCATAGCACTCCACAACCTCCACTGCCAGTTCTTGAATTCTTAGAGGCATGACTTCGCAATTTATGGGGGCGAAGCATATGCCGAGGGACTGGGTAATATTGGTCAGCTATTGTAGCAATGTTTGAGCTTCCCACTTTTTTCAAAAGTGAGAACAATATCGTCTGCATATTCCAGGTCGACAAGAACCTTGTAGCAATAGCGCAAATTTGTCCAAATTCATGTACATCAAGGTGATTGAGCACTCCCTCGCTTCTCCAGTCGGGTAGTCACCCTGGATTGAAATCATGGAAAAGAAGCGAAAGAAAGCTTGCTACAGTCATGCGCTGACCACAGACTGCTTCTGTACGGTACGAAATGATTGTCGCTCATTCTGTAACACCCATGCGGAATTGCATCACGCGCTTGCGTTCACTTCTGCTTCTTATTGTGCTTTTCAGGGACGCGTAAGATGCACACATCTAGCCTGACCATTGAGAGCCTCTTTTGACCTTGTGCGAAACAAGCATATCAGAACCCCCTACCGAAATCCCTCTCAGACAACACGTCTTTTGATGTTGAATCCTAAGGGAAGGTGCTGTCCGCAAACCCATAAGATGCTGGGCTCTCCGTCTGTGGAAATCGCAACTAACCGGGCTCTTACTCGTGACCCTCTTCTTCGACGCTCATTTGAGCAGCTTGAATCACCACACACAAGTATTACACCGCAACAGATTGGTACATGGGCCAATGCCACACGTAGTAAATTCTGCCAGGGTGTTTGGTTGCTTAAAAAGTGGTGTTCTCCTTTAAGAGGAGCTCGAGATATCTGTGATTAAGGTGCGAAGGTCCGTGGCTCGAACCCAACCTCAACATCTCGACTGTTCCTGTCTAGGCTTGGACAGTGTCTCACTCATAGTGCTTCCTTCGGATGTCATGGCAGCTAGGCACGGAAAGAGTGCTATGGCTGACTTTGAGTCTGAACCAACTGGGCAAAAGCACTGGAACTCCAGCAACAATATGAAACTGTCCAAAGCTTGGACACGTGTTCCTCGTGGTCGAGATTACAATACCATTAGGCTAACTATCAGGGATCAGATGACGAAGAGCATCCACGCAGATAGAGGTGCTTGCTGGGCCTGAAAAGCTAATATAAGGAACAACAACAAGCAACAGCAACAAGCTCTGAGATTATGCGTCAACTGTTCCAGCTGATACGCCCGCTACAGATCAAAAGATGGCTTCAGAGAGCGACACAATCACTGATAAAAAAACGGCTCGCTTATCTCTAAGATAAAAAATGCCTGGATCGTTAGGTTGAACACTTTCAGCAATAATTAAACTGCAGTTGCTCATCCGGATTACCGGCCCGCAACGCAGCCTTGAAAAAGTTAGCTAGTTACCTGTCATGACTAAGTAAACCATACCTTTCACACGTCATTAACTGGCCATTTTCACTCTATATTGTCAGCTAATGTACTACCGCTATTGGACGACTTAAGCGTTCGTTACGCCCTTCTATTTTGTCTTCCTTCTGATCTCGACCTGGAACCTCTCGACTCTATCAACAGTACCCCCGGGTGGTTTCGGAACTAAGCGAACGCCTTTACTACATCAGGCGTCTGCGAGCCGCTGGTCCTGACGAACTCCCACATGTTGATTGAAAATGGAAGTGAAATCTCCTGTAAGTGCTTGTCTAACTTATTTGTCACTATCTGGGCGAAAGAGATCAGCTGGGGTGAGCCGGTAGTGGAGCTCGTCTGATGCTATTACCACAAACTCCAAAGATCTGAAAGTCGGAATGAAAACACTTATATACTGCTGATAAAACTAACGAGGAGTCAAAAGGTTGCGGTAGTAGTGATATTCGTGGAACTCGTTTTCAAAAAGAATGCTCACATTGTGTATAGTAATCACAGGAGGATTAGCTTGACCCCCTGTTCGAACCATACGCCAAAATACGTACGGGCGCCCTACAAAATTGGTGTTCCTCGACGTCACGAGTACGTACGATTCCGTCGATCCGCCCGCTCTTTCAAAACGTTTGGGCAACTGGGTATGCTCCATATGCTCGCAAATATCATGCAATGCTTGTATTCACGTACCTGTAGGCGAGCGTACGGGGAGCTCTCCAAAGCTTTCCTACATGTAGCGGTACCTGACAATGGTGCCAGATCTCCCCACTTTTGCTCAGTTTGGTCACTGATGAAGTAACAAGGCGGACGCTGGAAGGTCTGAAAAAACCCCGGTATTTAGATCTCTCCGAGCAAGAACCCTGTCGGTCTCGAATACGCAGACGAATTGTTCTTATTTTTGAAAAACAACACCAACCGCACGCATTATCAGAAAAGCTGACCACGGTTACCCACTTCTTCCCGCCCACAAAGTTATGCTATGGAACGTAGTCTTTGCATATGCCAATAAAGGTTCAGGGAGTAAAAATGGAACGCTACACATATCACAGAAGTTGCATTAGCTAAGGCAACTTCTGTTACAACGTTGTAACAGGCGACGCCAAAACGCGAACCACAAAAGTTAGAATTGCCGTTAGAGAGAATCCTACGTCAAGACTGCCTTACCGCTCGCAACAAGGTGCCGCCGCTGCCAAGAGGCATAACAAGCGCGTGATTAGTGGCAAGATCTAGCCGCTTCCCAGGCCAGCATTCCGGCGATCCCTGATTGGTAGACCGAGCTGCCAATCGCTTTTCAGCATATACTGCATGCCGGTGGCCCTCGACACATCCAGGGTCGCCTCGCAGCTTTCGCACAATGGAATTGGTTTTCCGAAAGCTACGAAATTTTCAGGGTTGCCACTTCATAGTGTGAAATGTCTATGTATAATGTATATGTGTATGTATGATGCAAATGATCTACATTGGTGATTTGTTTAAGTGATTTGTTTGAGCGAAACTTCAAGGTCAGTAAACACTGACTGTGAATACGTCGCCTAACGTAATAAAAAATCCCAAACTGCTGAAAGAGGTGGCTCACTTACAGTGGATGGAACTTTCAGATAGTTCTACGGCTGAAATAGCTCCTTGAACATTCTAGAATTTTGATGGACGCAAAGTATGCGGAGGTGCCTTTCCTGCAAAACCTTCTCGCTCCATAACTGCCGTAACCAGGTAAAATTGTGTGGGCCGCGTTCATTATTGGCGAAAAGTCGTGCTTGTTGTCGTGTTTGTTGTTAAACAGCAGAGTGTTCCATTATAGCTTGCGAATTATGCAAGGAAGACCACGATCAATTAGCCACATGGAACCAACATCGATCATAGCGGACATTTGAATTAACCTAGCCGACACACACGAATACCATGCTGCTATGGGTCCACAACGCCCAATCAGCTGGTCGGAGCACGCCCGTCCATCTGGCATTTCTGGGTTCCAGCCCCTGAAGCTTATCCACTACGCGGCTCGGTTTTTTTATGAAGGCCGTCTAAAGCCATCGGTGGCGGTTTGGGAACAAGTGTAAGTGTAGTATACGGTGTCTGTCATTTTGATTGTTTTATATGTAAGTATTGGTGATGTACAACCTTGCTTACTGGGCTTCCGCTCATGGGCTTTCTTTCTGCTTTCCATCCACAGAAATTGTCGTGAACACCTGCCTTCGGTGAATCACTGTCCCCTGGTGTTTCCATAGCGTGCATACTGCATAAGGGGTTCACCTTTTTCCGGTAGGTTGTGACCCGACAGCCATCGTTGGTGGATTGGGAAGCAAGCTAAGAAAAAATCTATGAAAAATAGCCCTTTGCTTGGAACCGACTGATCTCTAAATACAGAGAAAAAATGTATGCGAGGGAGCCATAGCACCTTGTAGAAGGGGCACGTGCATTCTCCAGCACAGGTGTCAACCGTTTCACGTAGGATGACGTCACCTTGTTTGTTCCAACAATATCATAATTCAGCCTTGGCGGTCGCGGCTCAAGGTGTCCCGAAATGAGCGAACATGCATGCAAAGTCCTTCGATAGACAACGTTGAGAAAGTAGCCGTCGGCCTCCAGGAATTTCAGTCGGTCACCTTGATATTACTTGTGCATCTCAAATTCCCGCACGAGCTACTCGGCTTGCCGGGACACCTTTTATACGGCGCGCTTTAGTGTGCCCGGTCTTCAAGGCGACCATCGGCATTGTCCAGACGGTTGTTGCTCATATTTCCAAAGTAAACCATTCGGGTTGTGCATGTAAGGCCCATTTTCGGGCAATATGCAACCAAAGGGCCGTAAGGTAACGGAAAAATCGTGCCTCCATGCAGCGCAGAAGCTGCAGATCTTTCCGGAATCTGCGTGCTTGTATCACGGTAAACAAAACCCCACTTAACGGCGTTGTCCAGGCGAGCCATGCGGTGGAATATGTGCCGGCTGTTTGTGGAGTGTTTATGACCAAAAATACATGGATATTAAGTGATGCATACGCGCTTCCTGATAGCTTTTCTGGTATGAAAGTAACACAGCATTACATCGCAGTTGAACACGATGTTTGCCGCCCGCATTTGCGCCGCCAACTTTTTCATAACGAAAGCCATAACTGGATGATGCCCCCCATCATATGCTTGAATACGTCAGACAGTTTACGCATAGGAGTCAACTGTTCGCTCTCCACGAACGCATCAATAACCGGACACCCAATACCCATGCCGTCCGTTATCAGGAAGGTATAATGCTTGTATTTACAGGCGGAATGTTGGGTGCTTTAAAAAACTCACCCAAAACGGTTTGTTGCGTGCGTTCCGTCTACATTTAAGACATCTGAAAAGCGTCGGAACAACGCTATCTGCCGCCATCGGGAGAAGCATATGTGGCCATGGTGACCTTCCTCTGACTGCCACACAAGCACGCGTCCACTCTCCCGAAGTTTTTCCACCACCGAAGGCACATCATCTGCCACAATAAAATCCAACTATCCGGTACCTACTGAACAGAGCTGGTCGACACTTCCGGTGGTAGTTGTATATATCCTGAGTGGTGAGGATCTAGCCGAATTCACCAGCCACAAACTGCCGCACCTCACACGATGGTGTTCCGTATTTCAGAAGGACCCTGTAGGTGCCCAGCTCGTCTTCGGTTAGCCGTCAATTATCCGGAAGCCGATCGTAAAAAACACAGAAACCTTATGGTTGTGTTCAAGATAAAAAGAAGCGACAGCAAGATGGTTCCCGTGCTTCCTTAAACAAAACTGCTCCGGACAGCCGGTGCTTTACGTACTGTAATGCTCAGCTTACTAGCCTCTTCGGATTCTCGGACTTTCCCTTGGTCTTGGGGGTCGCCTGCCGCATTTGTAGTACACCCATTCGTAACGCATAGCAGCGTTAGTGCTTTGATTACTGGATGAACGCACAAATACCACATAGTTATCTTTCATCTATTGATTTAAGGACTTCTCAAATGTAGTGAAGGATGAAGAAGATAAAGCCCCAAATTTATCAATAAGCGCGTGTGAAGCCACTTCCGAAGCCATAGCACAGCAAGTTCAAAGTCGAGTGTATGGCAAAAATTAAAACAACCGCAAAAAATGACGGCAGATGAGAGTGATTTTTGGTCTGAGTAGATGTGCAACAAAACGCAGCAATTTGGCGTGAAACGTTATATTTCACTCGCAAGGGTTTTTCAGAACAAGCATTGTGTCTTCAAGGCGCGGACCTAGAGACCGATCGGTAGTGAACGATTGAAATGGATATTTCTGAAACTACGGCGTTTTCAAGACTACCACATCATATTCAAAAATGTCTGCTTAATGCGTTTTGCTGCTGATTTTCTCTAAACGCGATCTGTTTAAGTGGGGTGATCTCCAAGGTCCTCAAGTACGCGTATTTGGAAAACTGTCTAATGAAATAAGGCATCGTAACTTGCAGTAAAGCTTGAATAGCTTATAATGGGCGAAAGTTGCAGGCAGTTGTGTGGCCATAATAGTTTACAAAAATATTTAGTCACTACATTGCACTCACGGACGCAAAATATTCGGAAATATAACTCCTGTAACTACATTTTGTCGTGTATTTCCCGCTTTACTGGGCATTGCCGAATTCTGCATTTTTGAGGCTTGAGAATAGCTATTCCACGTAATCATCGTGGTGGAAGCATTCATTATATTCGGATAGTTCCTAATATTTCTGAAGACCTCAAGGCTTGCCGATGATGATGGTAACTCACCACAGCGGTCTATGTGTGATGATGCGCGATGCGTTGAAAACCAGCGGTCATTACCATTCTTTGGCAGGTTACAGAGCACAAAACAGCTCAATTCCGCGTCCATAGATCACCATCTGGGTTGAGGCGCACAATCTTAGACGAACGACAGTGTGTCGTCCATAACAGGTGTCGAGCTCTGGCGCATCGGTATTTACTCCCGAACAATCCGATGCTTAATGACGTTCGTGGGGTTCTGACGCTTGAGGTTTATCCAACACTTGGATGGTTTGTGTACTCAGGCAATCGAAGGTTTGCGGCGTTGCATTTGAAGCAATTGTAACGGGTGTCCACTTATTAAGTAGGTCGTAATCGGACGACCACTTTTGGTGGGTGGATAAGCCATCCAAGTAAACATCTATGGAAAATATTTCTTCCTGCTTGGAACATACTGATCCTTGAATAACGCTAACAAAAGTATACGGGGGAGACATATCGCCATGGTTAAGGGGTACTTGCATTTGTCAGCACAAATGTCAGCCGCCTGAGAGCGCCTGGGTGTTTGCACAAGGAACAATAATTGGTTGACGTAGATTTACCTCACCTCTTTAGTTCCAACACGAAGGCGATGCAGCCTTGGGCTCCGCGATTCAAAACTGGAGAAGACATAGGTAGTCGTTAGGCAAACCACGCTTGAGAAGTAGTCGTTGCCATAAATGACTTTCATTCAGCCGCGATTGTACGACTCATTCATCTCATATACCCGCATGAACCACTCAGTGTGTTGGACACATGATGTATAAGGTTTTCTAGAGTGTCTGAGTTGTGCGCACGTTTTTCCAGGCGACCAATGGCGTTCTCCAGACGCTTGTTCGTCACACTGCCAAAACGCACCATCCTGGACAGTGCCGCATCTCCAATTTGCGGGTGATTTACAACCAGTGAGTTGTGAGGTGAGGGGAAACTTTGGGCGTGCGGAGCAGGTTTTGGCATAATCTGTGTGCTAGCAACATAGTAAACAGGAAACCTACTTTGCACCACCGTCTAGGCGAGCCATACGGTGGAATACGGGTCGGTGGTCCGCAGCATGTCTATGACTAAAATACACGTCCGTTATACTACACTTACGACTATACTATGCTACCTGACTGCCTTGCGAATACGAAACTTGCGCAACATAACATTGCAGCTGAACACGAGTCTGGCCGCCCGCAATTGTGGCACCAATCTGTTCATGAAAAACGTCTACATTTTGTAATGTTAACCTACCACGTCCACGAAAAAGCCAAACAGTCTATGCGTAAAGACAAACTTTTAACTTTCCATAAAAGCACACAGAACCGGACTGCGACGCATTTATGACGAGGAACGTATAGAGGTGACGTTTTAAAAGACCCAAGCGAATTAGCTTGCTGTATGTGTATTATGGACGTTAACTGCATGTCGAAAACATCCGAACAGCGCTATCTGCTTCCATCTGGCGAAGCATATGGGGGTGCAGACACCGTCTCCTCACTGCAACAAAAAAACCCACCCGGTCCCGCGAAGCTTAAGCAGGATGAAAGGCATATGATCCACTACAGTAGATCCCAGATTTCCGTCCCCTACTCAGCAGAACTGATTGACAGTTCCGGCGGCAGCTGTATATATCCTGATTGATGGGTGGACATTCATGGTTTCACGGATTGATACACAGTATCGAAAAATTTGCCTGATCTTTCTGGGTCGGGTTCGTGCTTGTTGGGGCCTCCGTTTACCTGAATGACACAAGAAAAAAGGTGTAGCACTGCTCGTTCTCAGCGCAGGGCAGTGAGCTTGCCACCGCGAGAACTCACATAAAAGTGTCTAAAGTGCTTTGACCTGGGTAAATCTGTGCAGCGTGAAAAATCGTCGGGGAAAGTTCATTCCACGCATTAAACATCCGGATTGAGAAAAAACTGCCTGATAAAGACATGCGCTCTGAGCTTGGAAGTCTTCCTACCATGTCCCTACCGTTTGTTGGTTGAGTCAACGGTGAAAAATCTGTAACCAAATGTTCTTCCTAGATAGCAAACGCAAGTGTTATGTCTCCTCGGCGACAATACCCTAGGAGAAGGAGATCAAGCACCAAGAGATGCTATCTATAGCTACCGGATTTAAGACCGGCCGCCATTTTCGTAGCAGCTCGTTGGACACGCTCAATGAGGACTGGGTCCTTCTTGCGTCCTGAATAGACAACTTGTTTGGCGTATTCAAGAAGCGGTCTGACGTAGGCCCTATAGAGTACCTAGAAGTCTATGCCAGTAATACTGTGGAAGATGCGCCGAATCATTCGTAAAACGGCAATTGTCCTTTGAGCCGATTTTAATTGTGCAGTGAGAAGGAGATGTTTGGAGAGAGCCAGACACCAAAACCCATATTGGTAACTGTCCTTGTGATGTCTTCTGGCCATTCTCACCATGCACGAAAAGGCATTCACAGAGTATTCTCTAAACAACATATGCACGCACTTTTCGTCATTCAGAGGAAAGTGCCAGTCCGACAACCACCGTTTTTCAGCACCTACATCTATTGGGGAGGATTGGCGTTTGAGACCCAGGATTTCATGTCATCTGCAAAAAGTGGACCTTAACATGGAAGAACCTCTGGGAGGTCGTTGACGTAGATGTGAAACAGAGGTGGTTCAAAAACAGAGCCCCGAGGAACTCCAATGCAGACCGGCACCGAAGAAGAGTAGGTTGAGCCTACTTTCGCTCAGAATGTTCTGTCTGATAGGAACGTCTTAATTCAGCATAGAATTTTCCCCATGATTCCCGTAAGACTATAGTTTGTGGAGCAACGGGACGTGTGGGACTTGATCAGATACATTGCATAAGCCGGAACATATGGCGCCCGTGGTGAGTAATTCGTTTTTAACATGGGTTAAACTGTTCACAAGCACGGGCATGTTCGCCATGCAAGAACGGTTTGGGAGGAATCCGTGTTGCACTGGGAAATCAGGTTGTTGTCGGTGAGGTGATTTAAGATGGCCCACTTTAGGGTGTTTCCATTCCCTTGCACGGTAAGCTGGTGGAGTTATTAAGTTTATGGCAGCCCGGTGATAGTGGGTCACCAGTTTTGTAGATTGGCGTGACAATCGATTCCTTCCAAATAGAGGGAATTTTGTCTTCGTCGAGCGACTGACGAAACACCAGGTGGAAATGCATTGCCCCTTCGTGTGACGTTTCATTCAGGGTCCTTGGATGGACCTCGTCTGGCTCTAATGCGCAGAAGGGGCTTGTTTTGTGCAAGAGCTGATAAATGTGCTCCTCAGTCAGACCAAGCTGGTTGGAGGCCGTTCGTGGTTACGCCTTGAAAAGTTTGAATGTACTGACGTCGGCAGGATAGAGACCTGCACAGTAATGCCCGTAATCTTGCGATACCGTTATTGAGTCACTCGTGAGTTCCCCGGTTATATCGTCAGCTTATCTCTTCGACGATGTCTCACGTACCTAAATAGCAAATCTTTGCTTCTCCTGGCCAAGTTTAGTATCGTGGCTTGTTTTCGCATGTTCCGTCGGCGGGCTTTTCCTTTACAGTGTCGGAATCATAGGCTACAATCTGCTGCACTTCACACGATGGCGTTCCACACTTAAACAGGCCTCTGCAGGCGTCCAATTCCTCATCATTTAGCCGTCAGTTCACCGTGAGTCGAGTGTCGATAACTTAAAAACTTTATGACTATGTCCTGGATAAAACGAAGCTACCGAGAAATTGTTCCCATGTTTTATTGGAAAACTTTATGACTATGTCCTGGATAAAAAGAAACTACCGAGAAATTGTTCCCATGTTTTATTGGACAAAACAGTACTGGATAACCGGTGCTTCGTCTACTGTTTGTTACACTCAAATGCGCTCAACTTATAAACTTCTTCGGATTCCTCGATTTTCAGTTGATTTTCCAAATACCGGCTTCGCCAATTCCCCTTGCGCACATTAATTCCGTACAAATATCTCTAATGCCTAGTCAAATGTGTACTGATACAGATTCGTGGGTTTTGCCCAAGTTTTTTGTCGGGTTTGCTCCCGTCATTCATCGCTCGCGTTCAACTGAAAACCGCAAACGAATTAGGGGCGTAGCACCGCTCTTAATTTCTCAGCGCTGTACAGTTTGCTTGCTAGCGCAGTGACTCAGAGAACAAAGCATCTAAAAGGGCTTGGAACTGGCCTCCAGATGTAGGGTGGGCACTCGCAGGGGGAGGGTTTCTTCCACTTACCAACTACCCGAAGTGAGAAGATTTGTTGTTTAATAAAAATGTGCACTTGGAGCTGGAAAATCTTATGACAAAACCCTTCCATGTTCAAACAACGCATAAGTAAGCGTCCGTTCCCATCGGAGATGACAAGGGGAACTTGGCGCCACAATACAAGCATGCGAAAAAGTGAGCTACAGAGACTCAAGGAGCTAGATCTTGAGCCCTAAGAAAATCATTTCATGCCAAACATCACAATAAGAAAGAAAGCGTTCTTGAGATTTCCCTGATAGATAATGACCTTCGTGGCTAATTCCGGAGCGATTGCTCTGAGCTAACGCTTTCAGAAAGAACACCATGCGTAAGTAGAGTGCATTAGACGGGGTGAAAGCCCAGGCTTGACACGTCTTTCTGAAGATGTGACCAAAGTCAATAGCCTAGAAATCCTACTTTCTGGCACCGGCACTGACTACCGTGCGCACTGGATACTGGACGGCAACTAGGTATTGGCCACATTTTCGACCAATCAGTTCTCAGCCCATCTGGGTCGACCAATGGCCCATCTTTTTACCGCTCACGTGCGAGTTGGACCCACTGGGCGCTGCGGTGCGTAGCCGGCACGTGTAAGGTGGTTTCAGCGTGGGAATTCGCCGCTTGCTTCCCGTGGCAAGACGTGGGGAAATTATAGCATGTTCGGTCCACTCTACGCTACATTCTGGGTGGCAGAATACTTTAAACAGTTCTGCATGTGCTTGCGCGTCGTTCCGCTGTTGAGTCGCGTAAAGCCTACTCTGGCTCTCCATCGGACGATCCTATAAATATTGGATGTAGCTTCTGAAGTACGTACCATCCCTTTGAATCGCTTCTCCAGCGAAGGAAGTTTTCCTGACCAAACGGGACAAGTCTTTATCAACATGACATTTATACTGAGTGAGGGTTTTCTCCGCATCGTCCAAGAACAACTCTACAAATACTAGCAACCGGCTGATATCTGTCATCGAGTTCCGATCAGCGTTTGACACCGTGAATTGAGAAGCACTGCGATAACTCCTCAAATCAGACGGTATTTATACGAGGTTACCTGGGCGCTTTCTACCTTACTACGGGTTCACCTGTCCTTCTGTTTGGTGAGGAGTCTTCAACTTCCGATTTGTCACCGAGTTGGACAGAACTGTTCTGTGTACTGTTTAAATTCGTGGTTGACCGGGTGGTGCACCAAGTTGTCAACGGAGATTAGAGGGCAGAGTTTCGACAATATATCACTCACAGCCTTGAATTCGCGGGTTACCTTGATACCGATCCTCACAGCCAGCAGAATCTGCCAGAGTCCTCCTTCTGTCGATCATGGAATCAATATCTCAAAGATTCAACATAATTTCTTCATAGGTACTTGACTTCAACGGAACATCTGCGGAAAACTGTCGCTGGAGAATCTTTATGAGTCCAAATAGCTCACATCAACTATTCTTCCAAACTGTCTGGCTTAGAGTTCGTTCAGTTAAGCTTTTCCGTTAAGAGGTGCAGTGGGTCCAACTGGTATAACTTCTTTCAGCAAGGATGAAAAGTATAAGAAAATGACAGTCATCTGTTGGAGGTGATGGTCTAGTTAGTTCATTGATAACCTGCGGTTCCGATTGTCCGGTACGGCAGGGAGCAAAGGCCTCACAATGACGGTGTTGGCTTTGATACAAGACCACCAGTGGCTGTGTGACAGCCAAATGTGTCAAAGTCAGTCGTTCAGCTGTAGCACCCTTTCGGTGCCTAGCTGCCATGCCACCCAAAGGAAGCACGAGGGCTGCGATACTGCCAGGTTGCCCAAGCCTAGACAGGGGTGTCAAAGTCACTAACCGTCGGTGTGCCTCGTCCTCCCTCCCCAACCGGGGAAACGGTAGTTACCAAAGCGACTGAGTTACTGCCAGATTGCCCAAGCCTAGCCAGGGAAATTGGAGAGACAGAGGTCGGGTTCGAACCACGGACCTTCCGGTCAGTACGCTCGCGCTCTAACCGCTGAGCTATCTCGGTACGAACTCCTGTGGGCGCATACAAGTATACTGGGAGCTCTCGCCTGAGTTCACCACGTCCAGTTGTGTAAGACTCTCCCCTTTCCTCTTCAACTTTGTTATTGATGTGCTGCTTGAAATTCCTCTTCTTGCCTCTGAAAGCTCGGGAGTCGAAATGCTCCTGGGACGTTCACTCATAGGCATTGAGTATGCAGATTTTATTGCTCTCCTTGGTTCATACAGCTAAAAAATACAAACCATCTTAAATAAACTAAATAGCTCTGCCGCACGGTTTGGCATGCGCCTCACACCTACAAAGTGTAAAATGCTGCTACAAGACTGGATTGGATCAAACCTAAACCTCATGCCAGCAGATGAGCCAATCGACGTGATAGATAAATTTGTTTACCTGGGCAGTTGTGTAATTGCCGGTGGACTCGCTGGAAGTGAGATCAGTTCTCGAATCGGGAAGGCCAGGGCAGCTTTTACCAACCTCCGACACCTATGTCGCCAACGTGACGTGAGTTTATCTGTCAAGAGCAGAGTTGGAAGATGTTAGTTTTTGACCATTGGTGTCCCCGAAGCATTTGTGAAGTCTGATGGGGATATCGGATTAGCAATGCTGGGGTACGCCAGATGGTCTTAGGAGGAAGAATTTCTCCCGCGATAGATGAATTACCCACGCTTCATAGGTTACGCTGGTTGGGACATGTCCTCCGCATGCCAGAAGACCGTTTGCCTCGCAGGGCTCTTTTCGTCCAGCTTTATGGTGGGTGAAAGCGACCGAGTAGTGAACAGTGTGTGACCTGGCAACGAAGTATGAAAGCACTAACCAGTAAATTTAGTCGGGCCGACAACTGCCGCCTTCCTGGATGGAGATACGGGACTCAACTCACTTATGGCTAATGACACCGGCAGAAATGGCTCAATCGCACAGTCATGCATCAAAGCTATCGCCCTCAATGCGTAGCTAAATAGTTCTCGAACTAACTGAAAATGCCGTCGCCTCCAAGGATTGGCCGTATCTCCCGCACTCTCCCTTTTTCCGGTGATTGAAACTAGCAGCTGGAACAAATGTGCCTATGGTACATGGTTTATGAGTGATAAATTGATCGAATTGATTGAGTGGTCCTCTGTTGTCGTTTCAGCTTATGACAGCGGATAGCATATGTTAAACGAGCACCTAAAACAAACAAAAAATGATTACAGTTGGCTAATGAGTAAAGCTAAAAGAACAGGTGTAGCAGCGCCACTGGTTGTTTGACGTCGCCACGTCGATAAGTGCCTCCGCATCGATGTGGGTCTGTGATAACCTAATCCTGCAGGTGATATATACCAGTGAAGCGAGGACCCAGTGTACCAGTATCTGTTCTTTTTAGAACTGTCTACCACAGTTTCGTTCACCGATGATTCGGGGAGGTGGGGTAAGTAGCTGCGCATTTGAGGTTGGAGCTGATAAATTGTTGCGTAAATACAACATTGTCAATGGACTGTTAAGTGGGGGAGTTGGGTAGGGAGCTATGCATTGAAGGCAGTAGCTTAGGTGCAAGAGCGCCATTGAGGACGCGCTAACCATTGATGTGGCCCGTCTCGGGTTGCCCATCCAGGAAGACGGCAGTGACCTGCTCGTTCCCACGCTTCATGAGGTTGTGCGAAAAGAACCCTTCGAGGAAGTCGGTCGACTAGTATACGCAGCACGTGGCCAAGCCAGCGCAACCTATGCAGTGTGATCAGTTCATCTATTGGGAGTGAGTTATTTCTTCCAAATACCATTCGACGTACTTCATACTTCGACGTACTTTCAGGTAGCAAAAGCCTTCTCCATCTCCCGAGCTTTCCATGTCCACCAGAGCTCTCGGTCTCTCCTTAGACCCTTCACTGTTTGGCGTTTGAGGGATTTGCGTGCGCCGTCGTACTCCTTGCCTGCTGGTATAGCTTTCCTGGCATCAACCATGGATAGTGATCTCGACGACATCCATTGGTCTTGTGGTCGAATCGGAGGAGTCGGACAGACAGCACTGAACGCCGCTAACACAGCTCCTTTCACATCTTACAACCTTTCAGCCACATTCTCACTGCCACCACGATATTGGTTTACCATGGAGAACTGTTGGGCTAGCTCAGGTCGGTACTGTTGAGCTATGGTAGTTCTTCGAAGATAGTGGATTTGCATGCTTCTTGCTGAATTGCGAGGGTCTGAAGGGAAACGAACTGTCAGGCGTGCACGCACCATGACGTGATCGGAATCAAGTGGTGTGCCACAGAAAGAACGGTAGTCTTGAATTGTAGCTCTCCAACGATGGCTGGTGGCCACGTGGTCCAACTGGGTCCACGGTTGATGTGCATTTGGTGACCAGCAGGTTATTCGATGCGAACGTTTATGTTGAAATTCCGTACTTGCCAGAGACAATTCATGGTCAGCACGCAACCGTTAACCAGTACTAAAGTTGTGTTGTCAGCGCCAGCAAAAATGTGATGTTTTTTGGCAAAATGTCAGTTTATCGCTTGTAACGAAGGATACCATTGTGAGCAGGGCAAATGTGTCCGGAGAGCGAACATTATGAAGAAGCTGTTGAGATGGAATATTGTATGACTTTTGTTTTCCACCTGCATTTCTTTTATTTCAGCAAATTGGCATATTTCCTGGGCATCATGGATTCGATGGAACACTTTGACTTCATAGTAATCACTAGAATGTGTTTTATTTCATCCGCATTCCCTTGATGATGCGATCCATTCGACGAAACCAACTGGTTCCTGAAGCCTGAACCGAGGGCACCTTTATCCAACTTACTCCATTTCCGTCTCAGAACCTCGAATTCTTACTTCAGCCATGACAGTTAGCAATTCGGATAAAAGTTACACGTCCGCTTCCACACTTGTCATGTGTTGCACTGCTGCTATGATCTCTGAGACTGGTACGAGCTTGTGGTTTTCATTTCTGACGACTTATGATCCTCAGTCACTTATCCACTTGATATGCTCAAAACTCGCATCCAAGTTTTTGCCGAGCTGCGAAA
This sequence comes from Clonorchis sinensis, assembly GCA_003604175.2. NCBI lineage: Eukaryota > Metazoa > Platyhelminthes > Trematoda > Opisthorchiida > Opisthorchiidae > Clonorchis > Clonorchis sinensis. The sequence goes on from CM030371.1 coordinate 9,438,528, forward strand.
CCAGAGGAGCCATCCTGGGATTTGTAAACTCGCATGGGCCACCATTCGCACCGAAGGTTTCTTCCAGCTTTGGCAAGGTCTTTCACCGGCGTTGGTTCGCCATTTAAGTAGGTGTTGGCGTTTTGGTGTTCTTTGGTTTTTAATTATGATCCGTTTTTCCCCATTCTTTAAATCTGTGGTGGCAGGACTCCACACTCCAATGCTCTTCTAGAGAGGCTGGTTTCAGAGTACCGTAAAGGGGCTTATACAGAACTTAGAAAGTTTCTGTATTTTTGGATGCATGCTACCCTACAAATGCAGTTTTTCGACCCATAATTCTCCTGCAACGACCTTAGACATTTACTCGCTCGATCGTGAGTTTTGAAGTTTGGGCGTACCTTGACATTTCTTTTGAACATATAGATGTATATATACAAAAGCCTAGTGTCGGTTGTCATCCGACACATGCTTGGCGTATGTTTGAGCTGGAGATAGCTCAGTGGTTAAGGAGCGGACTCATTGACTTGAGAGTCCGTGATTCAAACCCAACCTGTGTATCTCGACTGTTCCTGTCTTGGGTTGGGCGACCTGGCAATATCTCAGCCCTGGTGCTTCCTTCGGGTGGCATGACAGCTAAGCACCAAAGGGGTGTTGCAGCTGAACGATTTAACGTCTAGTTCAGGTTCCGGATGAGCCATCCTCTTACTCTACGATTTATTGTTCATGATAATACCACATTTTCGCTAGCTATTCCGAACTACGGTTGCGTCTGTGCCATATGGGTATAGTCACTGTTAACGCTCAGTAGGCATTTCGGTTGTGCCTCAAGTCTCATTTTGCTCAGTATCCTGTCTGATCACATCAGCAGAACCTTTTACCAATGTAGTAGAAGTGAGTGCGGCAAGTGAAAGAATGCAGCATCAATAGGTTGTAGCGCAAGTTGCCTCACTAGCGGCACATATATGGAAATAATGCGTCAAAACAAAGTGGATGAATCGTGCGCTTCCAAACGAACGCGTCCAGGGTGGATAAAACGGACAGGTTTGTAAAAAAAATACCGTTGGTTCAAAAAGAAGCCCAAGTTATACTATTATCTGGGTCAGGTAATAGTATATCTTGGGCTTCTTTTTTGAACCAACGGGTATTTGGTTGTGCTGCAGGTACTTCGATTGGGGAAATCATCCAGCACCACCGACTACGATGGCTCGGTCATGTGCTACGCATGCCGAAACACCGTCTACCGAAACGAGTGTTGTTCTCCGTGCCTCCTTCAGATGGCGCAAACCGCGAGGTGGACAGCGCATGACTTGGCAGAAAGGCGTGAAAGAGATCACGAAGAGTTTGGGTGTTGTTGGTGTTGTACGCCTTCCAGGATGGGGTCCCCGTGATCCCACCTGTGCTTGGCTGGAGACATTGCAAGAAATGGCAACCAATCGATGTCAGTGGCGTTCATGCTGTCAGTTTCTTTCCAGATTGTCTGATTGAGCGGTTGGAGGTGTAGGCACCTCAGAATGCTTGACATAGGCCAGCACCAGGTCCCCTCCCTCATCCACTCTTTTTATCTTCTTTTCACTCTAGGGCTTTTAATATATAATATATATATATATATAATATATATATATGAAATTAGACGAAATTTATGGTTGTACGGCAGTGAAGCATCAGTGTGAACACTGATGTTGTTGTCTTTGATGATGATTATCTGGTCAGAAAGCAGGCTGTTCAGTTTGACCGTAGACAAACTAACAACGTAAACCATCGCACTTTCGAATGTAAGATCGTTGTTGAGGTTTAGCAAAACGAGAAGATTAGCTGTATTTAATCAGAAGGCCTACGACTTCGCCTGTCTATTCTTGAGTAACCTGGCAGTATCAGATTGGAATATTTGTAATCTTCAGAGGCAGCGTGCTTTGATTTTGCAACACAGTATGTGTATTTGCTTCCGGTCGCTTGCAAACGGCTACCTAACGTCACCACTAACTTGCTTCGTCTACCCCTGAATGACCTCGGGTTGTGCTTCCTAATCTACACTGACTGAATACCATCCGTGAATGATCCCGACATTTTAGCTGCAACTGAGAGATGAATGTCAGGTTGACCAAAGACCTACCAAGGCAGGTCGTCTATCGGAACTGTCTCCCCCCTGGTTTGTGCGTTTCGCATGCAGGGTAGGTGTGTTCCATGAGTTTGCAGCTCTTCTAGAATTGCCGTCAATTGAACAGGGTCTCATGTGGACGTGAATTGCAAGTTGACCTGAGTTAGAGGTAACACAGTGGTTTAGATGCGAACTTATTGATCGGAAGGTCTGGTTTCAACTGAACATCGACTTCGCAGCCATCGTGCTTCCTTCGAATGACATGGCAGCTATGCACCAAAGGGTTATTACACATGGACGATTTTTTTAAATTTTACTAATCAGCAACCCGTAGGCAAGAGAAAAAATATCCACTTGTGGGAAAGATTATGGGCTCGTGACCCGGTGTTGGCTTTTTAGACAGTTACTGCTGATGATTCTCAAAAACGCAGAAGCATAAGTTCCTCAAGCTTTTAAGAAATTAGCCTTTGAATCGTGAGTGAGTTGGGAGAATCCTTGGCCTGAACTCACCGACAAATTTTCAGCTATTTCTCTCTATACTTGGGTGATCTGGCTGCACCTAATCCGCTTTATTTATTTTAAGTGGCGTTGCAGTTACATGCCAAAAATATGTGGTAGAACTATCCATTTTGACGGGTTTTCTGTCTGTAAGTATACTTTGAATTGTTGTGTTTAAGCGTTAGATTCTTACTGTCATAATCAAGTCAGGTCAGTAATCGGAGACACTGCTGCTCCGGACCGTTATGTTAGTGTTTTTGTTGGTGACGCGCACACGTGCTTCGAGAACTGATGTGGACCGGGGTACATGTACAAAGCGCTCTTACCGATAAAAAAACAGGGTCACACAGCCTAACGACAATCACTTCAGCCAGTACGATGGTCTGATGCTGGGCTGGCTGGAGTTGGTTAGATGGTGCCTTGTAGATCAAGTGGAAAGTTTTCCTTGTATTCACCATGTGGTTTTTGTCGGCTAGATGCAGTGTGGAGCTGATCCAGTCACGAAGAGACTGGACCTTACCGTGGTGTGGCGGTTTGCGCACCTCAGCGACCCATTGAGCTATACTGGGGAGTGTCCCTGCGACACTCACAGAGTCTCTCATACCAGGTTGGTCAATGGCTAGAGGTCTGACGAACACAGTCTCCTGGTCCTTCAGGTTGGGGGTTGGAACATGTGGCGAATTGTTCCGTAGAAACAGTAATGCATTTGCATTTCCCGCCAAATACCGCTGCCTTGCGGTTAGGCTTTTGAGCCAAAGGCTTTGGTTGAGGACCCTAATCGTCCTCCTGTCTAGGTGTGGGCACCCTGACAGTATCCTAGCCTACGTACAACCATGAACTGATGATGATCCAGTCCATCGTTGATTGTATTCCCTAATTCGCTGACCGTGTTGCCAAGTCGTTCATCCAGCGTGTCCAGCTGCACGTTAGCAAGACAACGTATAAACTAAATTATTTTAGGTGTGTTCGTACACTCTCTTAGGGTACCTTAAGTGTTTTGTTTGCGGGCAACACCGAAGTGTGACTGCTCAGGATGTTATAGAGTAGCCCGTTAAGTCCGTAAGCAAATCACTTTCGAGATGGAATCATATCGGCTGGCTTTCACTCGACAGTGCTGATTAGAAGCTGCGTTATTTGGGGTTTCATATTACACCTAGTGAAATTTCCAGGGGCCTCCGTTTTTTCCTAGTGCATTACCGACAAGACCCATGCCCTTTGCTAAAAGATCCTCAACCGATTTTCACGGCTATGTTAATGAGACAGTTTATATATTGCCCAGACGGGGCCGCTTTCATATGCAGAGGGCGTTGGATCATGTTGAAAAAACCGTTCAGCTGTAGCACCCTTTCGGTGCCTAACTTCCATGCCACCAGAAGGAAGCACGAGTGCTGGGATACTGTCAGGTTGCCCAAGCCTAGACAAGGGAAGTCGGGAGACAGAGGTCGGATTCGAACCACGGACCTTCCGGTCACTAAATTCACGCTCTTACCACTGTTAAGCGCACTTCTCAAGATAAGTTCTGTGTTTTTTTCAGTCGGAATCGATAACTGAACGTCAAGTTTTAATAAAACTGCGCAAAAGCTGCGGTCGGTGGGACATTTGTAGATAAAGAGGTCACGTCAAATGAGCACAAATTTCCTCAACAACCACAGTGTTGGAATTATTGCCCCTTCCCCCACTCATTGGAGGGGGCATGAACTCGCGACAGCACTGATGTGCTGCCGGGTGGCCAACTAGCCTACAACACGTCCGTATCGACCGTGTAAGCCTGGTGGCTTGTTAGGGTTGCGAATGATAGGTTTCTGTAAGCGATTTGGCGATACCGTCCACATCAAATTCGTACGAAACTCCTAGGGCCATCTGTAGTGATCTAGTGGATTTCTGTTATCACTGCTGCTTGATTGTACCCTTCGTCGTCCATGTCGGTGTTAATCTCTTTCCCCGATATATCTCATCTGGTTAGGAATATTTCTGCCCCGCTATGTTGTACGTTCGTACTATTTACACGGGTCTCCTGATATTAGGATCTACACACACACTCTCTGTAACCTCATACCCGTGCAGTAAAAATTTCTTTAGGGTTGCAGTAAATTTGCAAGTTAGCTTGATAATGTTGTTGTTATTGGATGGGCTCGAGATAGCTCAGTGGTTAAGGCGCTAGCTTATGGACCGGAAGGTCCGTGGTTCGAACTAAACCTCGGCATCTCGACTGCTCCTGTATGGACTCGGGTAACCTGGCGGTATCCCAGCCCTCGTGCATCCTTCCGTTGGCAAAGCAGCCAGGCACCGAAAGGATGCTACAGCTGAACGGTTTATTTATTTATTTAGTATTCCTGTTAACGAATGTGGCGCAATAGGCCCCTTCATGTTTCGTTTAGAACGGTATTCAAGGTATCGCAGCATGTCCAGCCAGCACTTCTACTAAGATTTACGATTGATACATATTCGGGCACTAAGCACGTCTGATAGGCCACAGGAACGACTAGACGAGCTGTCCACAGTTTCCTTCGGCCTTATGTGTACCGTCGAAATCTCTTTAGAGAGCTTACTGGGCGCACTTATGTCATCTTTGCACGGCCAAAGAACTGTAAAACAATGTAGATATGTATACAGTGTCCCATACAATTTTAGGGAACCGGACAGAACCGAAATGCCTATTTTTGCGGAGTGATGCAAATGACCCGAGCCGATTGGTCTTATAGCCTTGTGCAATCCATTTTAAGTATGATACTGTCGAACACTTTAAGCAGGAAGGTGACGCTCATCTAAACATAAACACTGGGAAAGGAAGACTTCTTTTGACTGAGTTTTCGAGGCCATGCCGTGTCTTGACTACCAACGTAGCAAAATTCAGCATTAAACACGTCCTCACGAGGGTTTAGGACTATTCCCACCTAGGTTTTGTGTCCACTGGCGTCCGCTTGGACGGCAGGTACCAGATTACGGAAAAGATGGTATAACCAGAGTTTAAATAGAACCTTTTGTTGGGAGCAATTTCGGGGTGTCGTGTAATCGTTGGACGGTTTTCCACCGGCATTACCAAACGTAACGGATAATGTTGTACTGTCTGCTGTTATGTGGGCCAAACCGATCGCGGCGATTATGCTGAACCAATTCCCATCGGCCCAGTCGAGATAGCCCCAGGACAGGTTGCATAACCAAGGAAGCCTTTGGCTCGGGTTGGCTCTTTCTGTCCAGACATCTGCTTTCCACACTCTTTATGGCGTGTGTCGAAAAAGATATCATCTTGAGTAATTTATTCGGCCAAATCATCGATGTTCAGTCTGTCCCACAAATCCGAGAGGCTTGTGGGAGGGCTTGGGTTATTTCGCACTTGTAGTGACAGCCTTTGAAAGAGTCATAACAAACACAGAGATATTTGTTCGGCTTCTCTTTCCAGTTTACACGGGATCACGAGTACCAGTGTACGAACTCATTCGTCGGGACGTATTCGATTTGCCCCCAGCCGCGCACTTTACGGTCAAATCTGATGGGACGGAAAAAAACTATCCACCCCCGGATCAAAATCCCGGATTTGTTGTACGTGCGGCACTTGCGGGGGTGATGGCTGGAGCTTTTGCACAGTTCTTAGCCAGTCCCACGGATCTTGTCAAGGTCAGTTGTTATACACAATCGATTATTATTAGCACTTGATATCCGGATGCAGGAGTGTGTTTCTGTATGTAATTGGGCCATCCCTTTAATGCATATGTTGCTGATATCATTATTGACTGGATTATAAGATAGCGGGAACAAACAATCCGGGGGAAGTTGAAACATATCAGACGGACTTATCGCATAACAAGTGGCTCCATTTAACATATAGTTTCCGGTTTTATCCGTCAATCGCTTGGAAAGCAATATCCAGTCCCATTGGCGGCTGTTTGAGATTAGGATCTTCAAGGCAAGCAGTTACATCTTCATTTCAGATTATAAGGAAAGGCTGGCTGCCAACCCGAAGGCCCTCATGTGAGGTTCAAACCCAGGCCACCCAAGAAATAATCCACGCTATTATTCACTCGACCACCCGAGTCCAATGAATCGGGTTGATAATCTTCGGTTGGCAATGTTGGCATGATAGCCGTTGAATTGTTTCCTAAGTTAACTTTCGACGGCGGACTTCAGTGCGCTATGTCATCATCGTTTGAGTTCTATCATGTTAGTGCACTTAGGAATGTAAATTTGGACGAATCCAAGGTTTTGCGTGTGCAAGTGCAGAAATCCAATTGCCCAAAGTCTAATTCGTCTAGTGTGTGATTGGTTTCCCCTTGGAATACTGGTTTACTGGATACTTGTTAAGGTGTCTCACTAGTGAAGCAAATTCCATCCACTCTTCTCTTAACGTCGGTTGTGGCCGAATTTCCTAAGTAGCTCCAGTCACCTGCTTCGAGGAGCATATACAAGCCATGACTTTCCAAACGCTTTAGGACTTATTACTGGAGCTACCCCATGTTGACCGTAGTTAGGAAATGTGGCTTCTTTGATGTGGCCGGTTATAAGAATCAAAACCAGGAACCTTGATGAATTGATTCACAAAGCCGACGCCTCAGTCCGCGGATGGATATGTTATATTTCTCTAGACCATTGGTACTCGACGTTGGCGAACCTGAGCTTTATTGAATGGACGCTAGCGCCTATGTGGGTGGTAGGAACGGGGCTTGGCGGAACACCGGAGTGAGTGAAGCATAAGGCGAGGTGTACGCCGTACTGACACTGTCCTACTAAGTTACGAAGCAAAGTGTGCTGCAGTTGCTTGCTCACATTCACATCCAAACCACTGTCATTTTGAACAATTTTCCTGTCCTGATGGGTTCGCACCAAGGGGGAACACTGGACTCCAATTTCACTCTCATTAGAGCTCATCTGCATGTCGGAGTTGGAACTCCGAACATCTGAGATGCGAGGCGAGTGTGTTACCACTACTCCACCAGCGCACACTGGGCGAGCCTGAATTATCACGTCGTTAATATCTCAAAAGGTTCGAAAATGGTAACTTCAGAAGTCATAGAGCTTGTGTCTTCTCACGGCCGGGCGCACATATTTAACTTTGGTCACTACGATGAAAACGAAGTTAAATGCGAGAAAACGCATCTGGTCTAACACTGACATATTTTCACGAGCAACCGGACAAAAGCCTAGTACAGACGTCTCATTGCATGTTGAGAGTGTTGGATGCGGTGCGCGTATTCGACTGGACATTCTCCATGTTCTGCGTTCTGGTGGATTTCCCGAACACTACGATCGTTTTGGTCCACGCCAAAGCATCGTGACTTTCAGCTTTTGACCGCGTGCTAGGTTTGAATTTATCCACTCCACTAAAGAACCCACGAGCAGTGAGCCTTATGCCACATGCTTGTACCCATTTATTGATTTGCTGATACGTATGGGCTTGCACTAATTGAGTTTTATTTTCTACCACCCTTTACTCACACCGGTTACATCTGTATTCAGTTGTTACCTTCTGTATACTAATGTTTCTTGAGGAGATATGCCATTATCATTCTCCTGATTACTTTGCATTTGGTTTTCTGGAGTATCCCTTCGACAAGTGTTGCAAACAGATGATGTCATTTTCATGGTCATTATGTTGCAGGTAAGCCCAGACAACAACAATACAAACGCCGCATTGTCCGTAAGTTCTAGGAAACTAGCGTCAGTTATACTCACGGCACCCTATAGGGCGGGCATTTCGACGACTTCATGGAAGGGACAACCTCATCATCATGCTGAGTGTATGCACTGCCACCCGTTTTAAAAAAAATACTTCTACAGAACCAAGAGTTTTTGTATCCTCTAGCGAGTTGAAGCGATAAGGGAAAGACGCCCTCAAGATGCATGACATCTGCTGAATGCCCCAGACAGTGGATCATAGCTGAACGGCAATCGAGTAGCTCATTGCTAGCAGACAACGCACTGAGACCTTCGTGGACAAGTTGATATATTCCGGTAACACATATGCAGAAAGGAATCTGGCCAGTTTCTGGATCTTGCTTACTTTGAAGATTACTGTTGATGGACGTTCACGAGCGTTATAAATAGTCACCCGAAACTCCTCTTTGAGAAGCTCATACCTGTTCTTTCGGAAATTTGGAGACGGAGGTGCGTGGTTAATTTCGGCAATTCCTGTTGCAAGCCGACTTTGTTGTTGGGTAACAAAAGTGGAAGACAGAAGATTTACGAGGCAACTTACCTTCTTTGATTAGTTCGATGGGAGAAAAGGTTGAGGACCGGTGGTCCGACTTGCTCTGTTGAGTAAAATGATCACCATCGTACCAGCTTCCGGTGGCATCAAAGTGCAAAACCATGCTTCTGAACGTGCAGTCCCCGAGCATGCTATTATAATTCAAGGAGAGGCACTTGGGGTTGTGTAGAATTTCGCATTGTATCAACCTCTGATGGAAGTGTGTCTAATGGAATCAGTGCATTATTCTCAGAGGCCAGAACCACGTTTGCGTCACTTATGGCGTCAAGAAGTCATATCAATGGGTCTCAAGGACTGTGTGTACCAGGGCTATATTATTTCATGATCGTGAGACATGGTTTCTTTGGTCAGATGATGTGAGACGTCTTCAGGTTTTTGACCACCGAAAGCGTTGCTAGTGTAGGATGACATCAACGAATTCGTAAGAAAGTAATTAGAAAATGGTTATTTGTTTGTGCAGGAGGTACTGCAGTCGCGGAAAACACAATAGCTCGGCTTGGTGCTACGAATGCTGAAACATCGTATACCGAGACGAGTTTGTTCTCCATGTCACCTTCAGAATGGTGTAAACTGCGACGTGGACAACGCATGACTTGACAGAAGGGTTTGCAGGAGGCTACGTAGAGTTTGAGTGCGATCCGCTTTCCAGGATGGGATTCCCGTGAACCCCTACGCTTGGCTGGAAACGTAAGAAATGATGGCCACCAGGATAGCTTGGCGCTTAGAGCGCGACTTCCTGATCAAAACGTCTGTGATGTGCTACCCAGCCTGTCAATTCCTCCTCCGTATGCTTAGGTAGCCCGACAGTATTTGGGCCGCCATGCTTCTGACGGCTATGTTCCGGTGCAGCGTCATGACCGGTTTGTGGAGAGAATGCGTGATCATTTTTCGTCATTTGGTGTCCACTAACGTATCTTGACCGTTGTACTAAGATCGCTTGTAAGGAACCCATTCATGAGGACTATTCGTGGTTTTGTTCGTATAATATTTCGAGCACTCTAATATCTTTTCGGGATGCACCTTCCGTACGGCCAGTGGAAATCATTTAGAACAGATTATCGCCGCCGTAGCTGCGTTGCTCATTTGGAGTTTGTCAGTCTAACGTGTGCTTGATTTAGAATCTTTCCGTGGGTTTCGGGTTCTCCTCACTCCTGTGGATCTGCTTATCAGATTTTGTTCTAAGCTGCAATGTCGTTCGGACAATCGACTGGAAGTGCCAAAAAGAGTTGGGTGTCAGGTTTGGGCTTTCCCATAAGAACTTGGCAGGTTCACCTGATCGATTTGGTGCCCTGTCCTTGAGACCTCACGGTTGAAGGGTTATTTGAGTAGCTCCCGTTCTATGCTTTCCAGTATTCAGAATACTCTTCAACCACTGACGCGTTACTCTTACAGGTCATGTTGGCTAATCAAGGTGTAAGTGTGTAGAGGAGATCACCTAGCAACTCACCTATGCGCGTTTTTACCATCGCATTTTTGTAATCTTTGTCTGAAAAACATTTGTAGGTCCGCCTGCAAACCGAAATGAAATGGAGGACTGAAGCGGCTCTCTCTGCATTCGAAAGTTCCGTTCCTTCATCCTCAGCCTCACCGAAGTACGTTATCACTCAGTTTTCTATATAGCCCTCTAAACGGCACCGTTTTGTTAAAATCTATTGACTGCATAACCAGTGTGGAGTTCTCGTTACCGAGTCAAATTCTTCACTTTCTACTCTAACTACATGATGAGCCCCAAGAAGGGCAAAACTGGTCGTGGGCTGTCGGGGAGTTTTCAGCAACCTTATGAGTAGTGCATCACGTCTAATTACATGCTGTTTTTATTCATATCCCGGATTAAAATGTGAATCTTGCGATAGTTTGCTTTGGTTCTCAGGCTGGTGACGTGCCTCACCTTGATCGGTGAAGTCATCAACCAATCATGTCAACCATGTAACGCGTTCCGTACGGATTATCAGCATCCACACCATTATTTCGTGACTGTAATAGCATTGTTGAGCACAAAATATATAAGTAACGAAACGGTGAGTTTAGTGTTCGGAAAATTTTTGGAAGAAACCGATAAAGAAGTCTAGTTCCCTGATTGTCAGCTTCAATTACGCGTTACTGGTGCTGATCTGGTAGCACTGTGTCTAGCTATAGAACATCGATAATTCTGTGGGTGTTTCACCACGTTCTGGCAGTCGCCTAGCCTTGAGTTCTTACCGTTTTCCATGGAAGCAAGACAGTATGCGTCATCTGACGCACTGACATGTTTAAGTGCTTCTAGCCCTCGGAGGCTTGTCATAATTCAGTGGAATTTAGTGAATATAAATTGTTTCTTAAGGTATCGCTTTTGGTTATGGTTATATCTGCTTGAGTTGCCAGTCTGTTGTATCTGACTGCTGTTCCCGCTCCAGTGCCTAGTGCCGGAAAAAAGGCTCACCGATAAGGAACACAACAGCTTTGTTGCGAACAAACGAGTGCGACAGCGTGAGTGCGAAAGTACAACGGCCTCAAGCGACTTTATTGGAGGGGTACTGCTTGATCTTCGTCCGACGCTGTCTGGCTTTGATACAAGACTTTCGCGCGCTGCATATTGAGGGGGCGTAATTTAAAGAACCTTGGATCCACTTAGTATCATGAGTTCTGTCCAGCGAGCTTCGAACAAAACGACACTTTCGACTCAAATATCATACGGATTCGGACCGATTAGGGTCATAAAATTTCACACACTTGCTTGGAGCAAAGATTTTCATCGCTGCACTGAACTCAAATTAGTTCAGAACACTAGCTATTGAGCAAGTTTGCCATCCCGATTGCGGGGTGAGTTTCTTCTAACCCTCCTCATTACTCTGGCTTAACGCTCACGAGGGGCAGCGTTGTCGCCATACATTGTAAAATATCCAGCAAACGATATACGAGTCATCGCATACGTTAAGGTAGGTCGATGGTTGTTTCGCCACTCATTCATGATCGGTTCATCCAGTCTGTCACTCTTGGTCTGTCACACTTGGTCATGTGATAGAAAATGGCCCATAATCCACTACAGAATCCTCTTGCCCGCGTAACTGTGAGAATTTTGTGTGCATATTTCACCGTTAATCTAATTTCCGGCAATCATGACCGCCCCAGGACACGGTCTTTTGAACTGGCGAGCAGAAACCTTCAGACACACTGCGAACGATCCTGCCCCCGTGGACCTGCGCGCGTCTCTGGATTTGTGACTACTTACAGTAAACGAGTAGGCTGACGAATATGCAGAAATAAGCCAGCCTCCACTACTGGCCTGGCTTAGTGCGACGCAGTGATACAAATGAGCCATAGGTTGGTTTTTCAATTTTGACCAATATTTCCCCTCCTAAAATGTATTTCTTCGATGAGGTTTCGCTTTGAAATGCTGTTATGTTTAATAAACCGCGTAGTATCTTCAAGAAATGATTAATAAGCTCAGGTTTTTCTTCGGAAATTCACTGCACGTGTTCGATACAAGGGTTCCGGAAATCTCATTAATGGAGCAATCGATTTACCTTTCTTCAGTTTTCGCGCCTTATGACCAGGAGCCCACATACTGTTGCTCTTCCTTGGACTACTGCTTAGAGCGATCAACCATACTTGGTCGCTTTTGAAGGTTGATCTCTCCAAGGGGGACATCATCATCATCGACAGCATGACGTCAGTGTTCAACACCGATGATTCGCTGCCGTACTTGCATGTGTGCAGTTCATGGTTGTACGTGGGCTAGGATACTGTCAGGGCGCCCACACCTAAACAGGAGGACGATTAGGGTCCTCAACCAAAGCCTTTGGCTCAAAAGCCTAACCGCAAGGCAGCGGTATTTGGCGGGAAGTGCGAATGCATTGCCGTTTCTACGGAACAATTCGCCACATGTTCCAACCCACAACCTGGAGGAGTAGGAGACTGTGTTCGTCAGACCTCTAGCCATTGGCCAACCTGGTATGAGACTCTGTGTGTCGCGGGGACACCCACAGTATAGTTCAGTGGGTCGTTGAGGTGCGCAAACCGTCACACCACGGTAAGGTCCAGTCTCTTCGTGCTCCAAGGGGGACCAGTTGCATCGAGAAAATGTTGGTTCTTCTGCGTATCCTTGTCAAAAGTCATGGGTTTATTTTTTTAAGCGTAACCCTACGAACGAGGAGTCTTTATTCCCCTGATGCAGCCGTATTGCCGTATTTTTTGTTTGTCCTCCAAGCGTACAATCGCCCTCCGAATACCAGCAAATTTTACAGGTTTTGCGACATCATATTAGTGAGTCTAGGTAGTACTGATTTACTCGGTTTGTCGCCCATTTTCATTCGGGCGCACGCTAATAACAACAGTAACATATTTGCAATCGACCATCAGTACTCGCCCTCTGATTGTATGCGAATGCTTGACAAATGTGTTACTTCGTTTCATGTTGTGTTAGCGAGGTTTTTCACTCTTTTCTCTTCTTGTCACTTGCTTGTCAGACGTCTCAGCTTCGTGGGCTGTTTAAAACAGCTCTACTCCGAAGGTGGTCCAACGGCACTGTGGCGTGGTGGCCTCGCCAATGTTCAACGTGCGGCGCTGGTGAATATGGGTGAACTGACGACATATGACACGGCAAAGCGTTGGTTTGCCATTCGGTTCAGGTTAAAGGTATTTGCTGATAGTCGTTCTGTTCGGTATATCCTATTTGTGCCGTTGACTTACATCCTGTTTTCTCACCTTGTCTGTTCTAATCGACTGTCATCTGGCGCTCCAGAAGAAGACTAACGCACTCTCCCACTTTGTTGATTAATAAAGCTTTTGGCGCTCACTCTAATTGCCAAATTTCGTTTGCTTAATTTAGTTCCGTGCTTTGACCCTGCTCGTCGTTTCTGCCGCCCGCCCAATTTTTCGTCGATTCTCATCAGACTTGTTGCTCGATGAATACCAGTTTCTTTTTGAGGACCGTTGATTGGTTCGGATAAACAGTCTGACGGCTGATGTTCATGCAGTTGAAATGGTGCATAAAACATAAAGTTGCTAGATGGTCGTGTGGCTGATTCATCGCACCCACCTGCTAAGTCTGAACAAGTGTGAGAGGCTCCGTCTTTCCGAACTTATCGAGATCGCCCATTACATCTTCCTGATAGCCACAGGATTTGGGTCGGTTTTTTTCGACCAGTACTAAGTGCCCATGGCATCTGGAAGGTGCGCGTTGTTCCAGCTAACTCATGACTATGGTAATTCACGAGCAAACAAAATTAGGTGCTTGAATGGCATTGTTGTAAATTTGGGGAAACTTTCATTTGAAAACGTGAGAGCTTGACCATGGAGATTCGGAGGGGAATGGGTCTACGGTGTAGGCATTCCGCAGGGGGCAAATCACCCGATCGTCGCTAGTTACTGGCTTACTGATTGTGTTGAATTCATCTTCCTTGTTATGTCACGTCCAACGCGATGACCGTCAAATGACCATTTGCCCATCTGACCACAACTGTTCCAGAAAACAGACAGACAAGAGACCAAGTTGCACTAAAGTCCTGCTCAGGTTTTACCCGGCAGGATGTCTTTACTCAGCTGCCGACTTTTTTATTCGGCCACACGTGTCCTGATTGGTACTTTACGCCTCCAAAGTTTTCCTGACCGAGCTACTATTTTGTCGAACGGTTGTGACTAAATGAAACAGTAAAGTAATGTACGGCAGTGAAACATCAGTGTCAACACTGATGTTGCTGTCTTTGATGATGATGATGAAACAGTAATGATAACAAAACATAAGTCACCTATTTGTGGACCAAAAGCCGCCTTACCAAAGTTTGTACAAGGTTATGGCATATCCTGGCAAAACCAGTGCCTTTGACCGTTGGTCTCCTCACAACATTCAAATATAAACCTTATAGTTCTTCCGTCTATGTTTCGTTCGGACTTTATTCTATGCTTCGCTGTCAACTTTTGTACCGACTCCAATCGTCATCGATTTGGGCTTTTCAATTTTATATCCTTTACGCGTACAGGACGGACCCCTTTTACATATTTGTGCTTCAACCATGTCCGGCTTTGTCGCTGCTCTACTGGGGACACCGGCAGATTTGATCAAGACTCGGATCATGAATCAACGAGGCCCGCTTCAGTCGAACGAGCTGCTCTATAATGGTGTGGTGGACTGCGCTTACAAAATTGTGAAAACAGAAGGATTTCTGGCTTTGTACAAAGGCTTTTTTCTCATTTGGGCGCGATTGGTGAGTCTCCTTGTATTCGGGCGCAATCCTTGGTCGATATGTCTTGTTCGTTTGTCTGCCTCGACGGCCGTGTTCGTGTTATAGCAACTCCTAAGGATTGCCATTGCGCGTGCTCAGTCTTGTTTTGTAGTCCACCGCCAACCAATCTCTCTAGAACTGTGATTACGTGGCACTAAAACATTCGTTCCACCGGTGAATGCAGCCCTCCGTTTTTTTTGCTTCACCTACGCGAATTTGGCACACTTCTTTGGATAAATGGGCTTACTTCTTTCCAACTTCATGAATTGTATCACTGTTTTTGCCCCAGATACAGCCCGTCATCATGATGGTGCGTAAATGCCATTCAGCCATGGGAAAAGAGCGCCCGGCTAACGGACAGAAAGAAAGGCTAGAAACTTGGTACAGAAGGCCTAGGGAAGAGCAACGAGATAAGCGCATCTGAGGGTCACCTCGGAGTGGGATTTCTTTACTAGAATCCTTTCTAAACCTCGCCTAACACGAGCCGAACTTATAACGACAGGTAACCTCTAGTAGCTGAGCAGTCCTCACATGTTTCATGAGTAGTATACACGGTTACAGTGGTAGCTATATTTGGTAGAATCTCTGGATTTTCATCGCTTCTTCCGTCTAACCGTTGCAACTCCATCCAGTTTGTCAAGATTCTAGTCATTCTTTTTTATTTACAAGGGGTCTCCAGTCGTGGGGCTACTCTCCATGTATAAACCGCTCGGTACGTAATGAGAGATGGCTCAAGTGGTTAGAGCGCGAATTTACTGACCGGAAGGTCCGTGGTTCGAACCCCACCTCTGCCTCTCGACTTTCCTTGTCGAGGCTTGGGCAACCTGGCAGTATCCCAGCCCTCGTGCTTCTTTCGGGTTGCATGACAGCTAGGCACTGAAAGGGTGTTACAGCTGAACGATTATCTCTGATAAGAAACAACGCTGTCTGTGTGGCCCATGTCGACTTAAATAAGATGGTCTATCTAGCGAAAGTGTTCGTTTACAATGGGTTGGCTATTCGACATGCATTTATGTGTACGTGTTACCTCATTCCTGATCGAACCACTTAACCTAGGGAAGGCTAGCTGACCCGTAGGCATATCCATCTTCCATCTGCTCATATCCACCTTCTTCGTGGAGATTGTGTGACAGGTTTGAACTGTCGCTGGTGACCAACCCCTCAAGTTTGCTTATTATGTTCAGGATTGGAACACCGGACGGCCAGGTCCATATCTTTGTTGTTGTTGCTGTTCTTCCGAGTATACTATTAATGTACATGTTGTTGTACGGTAGTCTAATCCACAGGACGACTAACTGCTTTGCCCTTGCTGGTATTCATCAGTATCGAGGTTTCTGGGGTTCGGACCATGAGGCGTTCGGTTTATGAATTCAGATTCGTACCCACTTGCGCACTAACCTGTAACATCCACTTTTATCTCACCGCTGGTGTTATACAGTACCTCCTGTATCCGTCTACTTCATTCCTATCATTTTCTCTGTCCTTCTCTCTGTTCACTCAGGCCCCGTGGTCTCTCACTTTCTGGCTTACCTACGAGAAAATCCGTACTGTATGTGGCGTGGGCGGCTTTTGAATCTCGCCTTCCGCGTGGACTATCTTCAGATGCCTTAGATACTTGATTTTGTCTCCAGTTCAAAACGCCTGTCCTTTTTATTGTGAGCATTATTTTTGTTCGTTCCCGGTTTAGCTGCAAATAGAAGCAACTATTTTCATTCGTAAACCTCTCTTGGATCTTCACGACCTGCGGGTAATTACGGAGGACAATCTTAAGGAACTCCATAGAAAGTTGAAAACCTACGCTTGTCGAGATGATTTGTTTTTGTGACGTCTTTTGAAATGGCGTCACAGGAAGTTCCACCTTGTATTTCCCATTGGTGGATGGGAACCACAGTGAGCATGTCAGAACTAGAGACTAGTGATCCGAAAGTGTTGCTGGAGTTATTATCCGCTTTCCTACGTGTGACTGTTCCATACCTGGTCACATTTCGTGAGCTACCTGAGGCTCTCAATTGATGTTCTAGTTTGAGTGCTCCTACGCTGATCTGTAAGGTTGCAATGTTCATTAACTGGACGCGTCAAATTTAATCTTCCTGGCGGCATTCTGCTGAACAAGCGAATCCGCTTTCATTTATGTTACAGCCCCGTCTGCTACACTTTTACGTGCCTTGTAACATTTTTTTTCGGGAGCAGCGAGTCTTTTAAGCTAAAGCTCCTTTTATAAAACAACTGGCTCCTAGAATTATATGGTCTATGCTTTCGCTGCCTTTATCTCCAAGATGTAACGTCGGGAAACCGTTTTTCATGGACCATTCGCCTCTCCCTATAACACTACAACGACCAGAAAAATGTTTTTGGGCGATGAAGCTGCCGAGCACTGTGTCCGCATACTCGGAAAGCACAACAGTGAGCTTTGTCTCATCTGAGTTTCATACTGGGGCGAGATAGCTCAGCGGTTAGAGCGCGAGCGTACTGACCGGAAGGTCCGTGGTTCGAACCCTGCCTCTGCCTCTCGACTTCCCCTGTCTAGGCTTGGGCAACCTGGCAGTATCCCAGCCCTCGTGCTCCCTTCGGGTGGCATGGCAGCTAGGCACCGATAGGGTGCTACAGCTGAACGAACGAGTTTCATACTTGGTAGCCTTGACGCATGGGGCAACGTCAGAATTGCGTTACTTCTGTTTGTGCACACGAGTAGGTGTTTATTCTTAGTTCAGTGAGGGTTCAGATGATTTTGTTAGTATGCTGTACACCGCATCTGGTAAAAATTGTTCTCCTGGTACCTGAATTTCCCTCAAAGACGGTTTCTTTAGTGACTGCATAACTTGATTTTGTCGTTTAGATAGACTGGTTTTGACGGAACACACTACTCATCAGGTTGCTGGAAGCCCTTCGACAACCCCCGACCTGTTCCGCCCTTCTTGGGTACGCCTACCAGATAGGCGCACTCGCCGAGTTCTCGTGACTTCATGTTCTACCTAAATCCAAAGTGTTTCGCGAAATACACTCGCTTACACACTAAGCTGAGTCCCCTGTTAAAAACAGATCAGTCTGCAAATCAGTGATTCGCAAATAAGCTGGGCTTGTTCGCACACCAGTCCTTTGAGCACCAGCTGAAGAGCGAGGCAGTTTTTGTCGTCTACGTTTCCACTCGTATTGGAGTGAAACAATAAGTCCCTGCAGTCATGTAGAGCAATCCCAAAGTCACACTAGCCACACCAGTTGGAATGACTAACCCAACCGAAATTTCCAATATCCCGTTACTGGTCTACATTTTGGTTTCAACGCTGTAAGGACCTTCCGATGACACAATGCGATGGGGGGAGAACCGGGGTTTGGTTGGTAGTGTTACCGGAGCGTTGCACTCAAAACTCGTCCAGGTAACAGTGGCCGTATGTCAGGTTTCGCTCACAAAGGCGCAGTCCTCAAGAGGGCACGTTCATTGCACGATAAGAGCCGCGGTCAAATATGAACGGAATTGGTCGTCGTGAGGTCTGTTGTCCACAAGTCAGTGCGATAGCACATCAATGGAGGTCATTAGCACTAGAACAAACTAGGGTAAACATGAAATTTCTCGTGCCGCCGTGTGACCGGCTCGGCAACGTCCTTATCGAAAGATTTGTTTCTTTTTATCAACAATTAGCGAGTTGACAGCTCTTCCAGGGAACGGTAGGTGTCACCAGCATTGTTGTTACATCATCTGTTGGCCTCAGGAAACTTGTCTTGGGATTGGCTCGTTATAAATAAAATTGATCGTTCAGCTGTAAAACCCTCCCGGTGCCCATCTGCCATGCCATTCGAAAGAAACATGAGGGCTGAGATACTGCTAAGTTGCTCAAGCCTAGACAGGGGCAGTCGAAACGCTGGATTTGGGTTCGAACCACAGACATTCCAGTTTGCGCCTTTAGCACCTAGCGGTCAAATAAAACAGCCTCCTAGGAAGCATCGAAGTCTACCAGCACCGTGTTCCGATGTCCCAGAGTTTAGGTATATAGGTTTGACCTTCAAGACCCTTCCACGGCCTATCAGAATTCAATTTGTTAATCAATAAATGATATTTACCGACATAGAGAGGTTCCGAGAAAATTTGCTTTGGTTGATTATTGTTGCATTTCCGCTGTCATCGCTAGCCAGGAAATGTTTGTATATGTTCCAGTTTGGACTAGACCGTGCAGGATTTTAGATATAGGTTTACATTTGGGGAAAACAGCAGCCTTGTGCGCATTCAGCGCAAATCAGATTACGTGCACCCAAATCGGCGCCGTAGTACGTTTGATTCGACCAAGAATTTTGGTTTGCTTCGTAGGTGGTGCGTGGAATTGTTTTACTTCTGGTTGTATTTCAAATCACAGCAAGCATTATGTGACTCGCTAATCTTCGGACGGCGAAGACCTAAATACAGTAGGAGAGTTTCTTTTTGAAGCTAATGATCAGGATTTCGGCAGCTCGAACTTACCCCCGGCGTTCGCTTTCAATCATAATCTGCTTGCGAGGACCTGGCATTTTGAAGACCTTTCCCAGTGGCTGTCAGTGTTTTCTGAGTGACAGTGTAAGCGCGTACGCCCATAAACAACGACTTGTCATACAGTTTCTTGTCACACCCCTCTACTGTTCTGTTTGAGTACATGCGCTTCGTGTTTCGCATTGGGTGAAACTGATTCAGCTAATTCCGGATCGGTCACGTGTCCTGGACCACTTTGCCATGTTGTTGGTACAACAGCTCCTCGGTACAGTAAAGATTAGGGCGGTCAACTATCTGTCTGAGTTACCCAGTATCTGCATGTTGTACAAGTCCCAATCAAACACTTGTTGCTTATTGTACTACAGTGGTGAAAGATGTTCACTTGGCTAACCTGACGTCTCAAGGTGTAACATCAACCTTGTGTTTCCAAGATGAATTTACATTTGTTAGTCAAATAACTGAATTACATCTTTAACAGAGCAATGTACTCTTCCGTTCAGTAACACCTGATCTTCCCTCTATGGGGCAGAAATCGCATTGGAACAGCCAGGTGAATGACTTCTAGCGATGCTGCTAGAATGAACGTTGAGCACATCAGATGGCATGTGGAAGGAGCGCATCTTCCACGAGACGGTGCAGGGGAACCAGGTTGCTCTCAGCTCATTAGCCGAGCCAATCACTGTCTGGGAGTCTAGTTCGCCGGATAAAAACCACTCTACATAGTCACTAAAGGGTAGAACTCAGCTCATACATCCCAGGTATTGTCCTTGGGGCCAAACTACTCCACAGTAAATTTTTCTTATCAAGGTGAGCACAAATTTGTTAGTGATCAGATGACAACGATGGCAGAAAGACAGCCTAGGTGCTACCATATTCAACAGTTTTCATTTGATGGTGTACGTTATTATCACAAAGTTAAAATAACTTGAAGCATAGTCTCTCTTGTAGCGTTCTGGAATTTTGCCTGTTTGGGGGTAGCGGGAATTTTTGGACTGGAGTGCATTACTTCTGAAGAAAGCGAACCAGGCTTGTCGAAGCTCCGGTAATACAAGTAGTATATTCGTAGCACAATTCTTACGTCTTTGTTTCTGAATCGGGTTTACACATTCCGAATACCGTTTTCAAGGTGTTTTTGGAAGATCTTGCTGTTCGTGTGCAGAGATTTGCTTTCTTCTACCACGAGCACTGACTAGCATTCGGGATTCATGAGTAATATGCTCGAAAAGGCAAACAAAGTGGTACCTGCGGTAAGGATCTCCCATGGGACCTCGGACCGTGCAATCCAAGGGGGAGGTCTCTATCCGAAGGAGGGCGGAGTGAATAGACATGCAGTTTCATTTGACAACCGAATGGACACTTACGGGAGGATTTGCTTTCTGAAAACGGCTGTTGTGTCTGCTCATACTTTCCAATATCCTGCATCTATTCGACTGCCTTCGAGAAATAATCCCCGCACGATATGCAATAAACATAATATGCCAGTAGGAACAAGTATCACCAATCTGTTCACTGAACCCCAATAAGTAGATCAGGCCGTCTGTGACCTTGCCCCTGTTCTCAAGATGGGGTTGCTCTTACTGGCCGCTCACTGCTTCATCTTCCTTGGAGTTGCTTGATTGGCCAACTCCACATTTATCATCTGTTTGTAAACACTACTCACGACGAAGTGGAAAGAGTAGTCATGTAGATCAATACTGTCGCGTAGTCGAGAGCCAATCAACAATAGAGAGTAATAAACATTTGGGTATCAGCTAAAACTACTCGAGCTGGCCGAAACCTTGCTCTCTTTCATACTCCTCGACTGTCATATTTGCAAACAACTAAAGACAGAGCCCACTTATTCGTACACTAATTTGGCTTTAACTGTCTTCGTGCAGAACACTTAGTTCAAGGATATCATAAAAGGGAGAGAATCAGCTGGAATTTAATTGAGTCTTCGGTCCAACCAAAGTTATATGTAAATGAGTTTATTTTGTGTGGTTTGGGTTCGGGCGGAACATAAGGCTGGGGGCTGCACCTACCTGATGAGAACTTAGAAGGACCAGGCCGGTCGTGAGATGTCGAAGGGTTTTCAGCAACCTTGTGAGTAGTGTCTTATCAACAAAATTCACGTTTTGATCGGCCTAAAAGTAGAGTTATTCGTTTATACTGAAGCGATTTGTCTTCATATGGATTTGACAGAAAGGGTGAAATTACTTGGAATGATGGGACATGAGGGAGAATCAGAAGACAGACCGGTAGACTCTGCGTTTAGAGTGCGCGAACTGAGAAGTACATGACCCAACATGAGGGAGAATCAGAAGACAGACCAGTCTACTCTGCGTTTACCAAGGAAATTTCAGAGTGCGCGAACTGAGAAGTACATGACCCGCGAAAACACCTTCAAGGAACAGGTGGTGAAAGTTTTTTTTCGTTTAATTTAGTTTAGACGATAATTGGGGATTCTGAATAGTTCTGCACCGGTTTGATAGTGTGTCGCGGTATCTTTTCGACCAAATTGAATGACCCTAATCGCAAGTCTGACCGACAGGAAAATCTTAGGTCTGAGCTTCCACTCTCGTGCTATTTCATAATACACAAGCTATCAAGCTAATATACGGCACCAAAGATGCATACCCTTATTCATGGCTTCTAAATATCACGGGCCTTGTTGGTGTTTCATGATTTCTGAGAAAACAGTCTGTGTTGGAGAGCGGAAAGCCAAAATTCTCTGGTTCCTTTTGGGGGGGGGGTGGTTTTTACCCATCATTTCGGGACCTTCTAGCAAGAGAGATACTTTTCTGACGAAGGTGGGCACCACATGGAGCCACCCCAGAAATCAGTCAACACCAGGTCACTTGTTCTTGCATTTATCAGCTGCTAGAGTGGTAGTGTAGGCCATCAATATACAACACATACTGAACCATTAGTGAGGTTTGAACGTGCAAGTGTCGCTCCAAGAAATATGTGCTGAGGATGATTTCCGCTACATGATATTATTTGGTTCAGCCACCTTTCAATTGTACAACCTTAAAGTCTCTTTACTCGTGATAAACCACATTAAACTATCCTTAGGCGTGCAAACTTTTATGCATACAAACGAACTGGCTAATTCCTTTCTCTGAGTGAACAAGCAATGGTCTTTTTCGTTGGCATGCGTTCACCTAACAGCTACGAAAATCTTCCAAAAGGGACCGACCCCCAACAGGGGCAAAACCCGTCTTTTGCGTCAGCCACCATACAGTACGTAACCTCAGCCTTCAAATGAGATTGCTCGTCAGGAAACAGTAACATGCGTATTTGGCTGTCGCGGTAGAGGTAAGAACTGTGCTACTGACGGCGATGGTAAGGGTAGTATGGTGTCCTAGTTGGGGGGCGGCAGTGACCATGTTCAGTGCGCGCTACTCTCAAATGCCCTCTGAAAAAGGATGGACTTTCAAGGAACGTTTTGTTGCAGCTCTAAAAAGTGGATAGGTACCGACGTTTTCGGTGTAATCTGGTTTTTCAATATAGCTGAAATTGAAACCAAACGGCCAGCTTGTTCTCCGGTCTCATGACACTCATTCGGCTGCTGTCAGATCGATATGGGCTCTCACTGGTCAGACAAACATTTTCTCCTATTTCATAATATTCTGACGATACCCTTTTCATGGATAAACTGAAATCCAGTCAAACCTACATGAATGTTGCAACTCCCACACACTGGGAAACAATAACTCTTCTGACGTATCATAGAAACCATACAAAACGACCAATTATCACTCCACTGCTGCTGAATGCTTCCTATTGTCTTGGTCAGGACGAACAGAGTTAATCGATTTTTTGCTGGGCCTTAAGTTTCTCCATTACTATCGCGACTGTCGACAGACAGTCGTATTGTTTTGTGCGTAAACCAATGGGAAGCAAGACATGTGGGAATATGCCTCCTTCGAATATTAAATGGGCAGACTTTCCATGTATTGTAAACGGATCCTACACTGAAGTGAGTATGTTTCCCCAGAGAGAGAGAGAGAGAATGTGTTGATAAGTTGTCTGTAAACTAGCCAACTTTTAGAATGTAGGAAGGTTTTAGCGGATGTTAGAACGAGTAATTCAGGCATCTGTACCGTGAACGAAGAGACTATATGTACTTGACATTAGTTTCCCAAGGTCAACCGAGGTCTCTTTAAACTTCTAACAATCCACTTTATAGGCCTCTAGATGACTAGACAGAATTAACAGCCGGTCCGCTGTGGAATTCATGCAACGAGTCCACCAATTGCCCGATAATCCACTTAACGGAGGTGTAAATTTCAAGTGTATGGCTGTAACAGAGATCATGCTTCTTCTGACTGGTATCCTCTCTGGTAAGTGGCAGGTCAGCGATAGGCATCCATGCCCAGGGTGTCGTTTACCTCGTCTCAAAAAAAGAAGTCAGCTGATTGATGTTTTAGATGGTAATCACTACTGTGTTTTTACGTGTGATTCCCCAAGACCTTGTTCTGTGGTTGACTGACGCATCTGGCCCCGAAACTGCCATACTCCAAACGGCCAGCTTGTTCTCCGGTCTCATGACACTCATTCGGCTGCTGTCAGATCGATATGGGCTCTCACTGGTCAGACAAACATTTTCTCCTATTTCATAATATTCTGACGATACCCTTTTCATGGATAAACTGAAATCCAGTCAAACCTACATGAATGTTGCAACTCCCACACACTGGGAAACAATAACTCTTCTGACGTATCATAGAAACCATACAAAACGACCAATTATCACTCCACTGCTGCTGAATGCTTCCTATTGTCTTGGTCAGGACGAACAGAGTTAATCGATTTTTTGCTGGGCCTTAAGTTTCTCCATTACTATCGCGACTGTCGACAGACAGTCGTATTGTTTTGTGTGTAAACCAATGGGAAGCAAGACATGTGGGAATATGCCTCCTTCGAATATTAAATGGGCAGACTTTCCATGTATTGTAAACGGATCCTACACTGAAGTGAGTATGTTTCCCCAGAGAGAGAGAGAGAGAATGTGTTGTTAAGTTGTCTGTAAACTAGCCAACTTTTAGAATGTAGGAAGGTTTTAGCGGATGTTAGAACGAGTAATTCAGGCATCTGTACCGTGAACGAAGAGACTATATGTACTTGACATTAGTTTCCCAAGGTCAACCGAGGTCTCTTTAAACTTCTAACAATCCACTTTATAGGCCTCTAGATGACTAGACAGAATTAACAGCCGGTCCGCTGTGGAATTCATGCACCAATTGCCACCAATTGCCCGATAATCCACTTAACGGAGGTGTAAATTTCAAGCGTATGGCCGTAACAGAGATCATGCTTCTTCTGACTGGTATCCTCTCTGGTAAGTGGCAGGCCAGCGATAGGCATCCATACCCAGGGTGTCTTTTACCTCATCTAAGAAAAAGAAGTCAGCTGATTGATGTTTTAGACAGGATGCCAATAGCATGTTCAGAGGATGGTTTTCAATTTAGTGTGTGATTATATAAGTAAGTCGTCCACATGCACAGCACAAGGATGGAATACTTACCAGCCAGCAGCAGTTGGTGTCATACTCCTGGTCCTAATCACGTCTAGTCAAAAGTTCATCGTCCATTCATATGGTGAACGAACAGCCTCTACGTCAGCCTGTCAGTTCGTTGGCCATCCACCAGCAAGACTCAGTTGTCATTGTCATGCGTCTTGGTTTATTTGCTCCTTCGTTTTGGATGAACTATCATGCAGACAACTTCATTTGTCCCGTTTGGTGCAGAATCCCTGTTGTGTACCTTCACTCAGGACGCACGTATACCTTCTGGGGTTTTGAACCAAGAGTGACTAAAACTTATCAGCACACTGTGCTTTACATCCGCTCTGATAGTTGCATGTCAACTAAATTCATTTAATCGAATTTTGGTTGGTTGGTACCTAGCGTAATAAATCAGTCTGCTCCGATAAGGCACTATGTAATAAGGTTTACTTGTTCATCCAAAATCAAGCAGCACACCCAATGCTTTCAACGTCATTTATAGCTCTCAGCATGCTCAACCACTGGTAGCCGTCCTGAAAATGCGCCATCCGTGGCGGAATGTGCATTGCTCACTAGAGTGCACACTCTGGTACGTGAAGGAGAGCAATTCCACACGGACTCGAGAATACGTGTGGCGGTTTGGTATACACTGCTACTTCACTGAAGGACGTTTGAGAGCTTACAATGCTAATTAGGTCGTTCTTTTTAATTACGTTTCTTGAAGCATAGTGGGATACGCCCAACATCCGCTTTGATCACTGTTTCCAACCTGAGCTATTACGCGGTTTCATGTCTTACCACCTAGCTGCCAGTTCTGTTTTGGGTTTGGTCGTAGCGAGATGCCCGGCAGATGAGGTGTAAAACCAGACGCGTCCATCGTTTCTCCCCGGACCTGAAAGTCACACACGTTAACCATCCAAACAATCTTACGAGTTGGGCTCGACTGTCAGCTTGATCTGAGGGAATTTTAGTGTTTCACCGAAATGGTTACCATCGTGAACACTTTCTTTGCTAAGTCTTCTGCTGCTAGGCCCTCGTTCACTAGGCCCGGTCGCGAAATTTCATTGTTCACTGTCACTAAGTCTGCGATAATGGAGGTGGGTAAATTCCATCAGAAATTAATTCCAGATTTAACAGTATGTAACACTGATCAAAAAGGGAAATCGGATGCGAAAGCCTTTCAGATCCATCCCATGATTCATTCTCGTCGAGAGATTTTGGTGATATTTTCCAGTATTCCCGTCTCAGGACACTCATAAATCGGTTTGCTGTACTTTTAATCAGTGTGTGAATAATATGTTGACAAGCACCACACTAGTCCTGTTTCAGGGGAGCCAGTAGCTCCGTTTTGGGGTCACAGATGTTTATAAATTTGCCCGCACTTTGTACTTCTATGCTGTCGAGCAGACGGAAGTCAAAAGTGCAAGTTATCTAATCCAAGGTTTTTATTTGGTGGAACAGACAGCGAATATGGATTATGTGAGTGAGTGACGTAGAACTCTGTTTCGTTCCGTCCAACTAACCCGTCTGCCCATGTCAACCAGTTGCACTCTTAAATATTCCAGTCTCATTTACCATTCAGTATTATTATTTTCTACTTTTTATGCGATGAAGACCGCCTTTTTTCACTGAAGTTGAACCATTCTGTACAGATTTAATACCCACACTTCTAGCATATCCAGCCGTTCGATTAGAAAACTGACAGTATAGCTTTGTCACTAACACCAGTTGAAAATAACCTAAATTGATTGTGAACTCGCCAGGGTTGAGAATTCTTACCGCTTTGTGCATTCCTTAAACGTGCGTCGTGTTGACACCAGCAGTCTGTCTCGCGCACTTGGACTGGAGGGCTTCGAAGGTCACGAAACGAGCAAACTGACAGGGCCGAATTATTAATGGTACCACAGTGAATACATCCAGTCAGTAGAATACTTAAGAGTGTCACCCGTTGCCACGAACAGACAGTAGGACGGGGCATTTCGATGAACGAATCAGTGTTTTACGCCCAACACGTTATCCAAAGTCACTGTGGATCTATCCTCGTGGAGATGTTGAACTGGGCAACTTGAAGTCATAGTATTCACCTGCTCCGGACAAAACGCGTGAAGAAAACTGGAGAAGTCTGTGACCCGGAAACTGCGTTGGTGATAGTAAGTTTGAATGTTATCCGCACACTGATTGCAAGTGAAGCGAATTCATTTATCAGGATTCTAAGGCGATGACGTCAGAACGAATCTCCAAAATCTGTTGACGCGAAGGCGTCGTGAGGTGATTCCGAAATTTTGTCGCGCGCTCCTAAATTTTAATGTTTTTACGCCAGTTGATCACAGCTGTAAAATCGGGTCTTGATTTTCATCAGAATTTATCATCTGCTAAAAAATTATCCTACCGTATCCACTGAGAATCGACTGGTACTGAGAAACGCCGGCAGTACCATAAGATTGTCGTGGAGTGAATGCATGTCAGATCAGGGCACCCAGTCCACAATGATACACTTCAGAAACCGTTTGAATACTTGTACAAAGAATGCAGTAATACATCTTGGTGCTTCTTGCCTTACACCGGTTTGGTTTCTTGTCTGCATTCATTTGTGGCATAACGGAGCAACTCATGGTAACCCGGTTTGAAACGACCGACCAAAACCAATGATAGACTAGAGCTTTTCCAGATAAGCCCCGCCACCCACAAAAAGATTAGAAAAAAGGGGCTATGAAAATTGTATTTTTAGTTTTTATTGAAGAGGGTGAAATTGGGACATGTCATTAACAATTTGCATGAAAAGGCCCTTTTTTCCGTACCTTTGCCTCCAAACGAACTCACACAAGTAGCTTTCCACTAAAGATCGGTGTGTGCCGCATTGGCATTTATTCTGCATCTTGTAGACGTGCCAAAGAGATTCGATGGTTTGTGTGTGAGCTACAGTCGTTGGATCCACAAAGTTCTCGGTATGATTAACCGTTTCATGAGTATAATTCATGTCAATCATCGTTTCAATTCCTTGGTATGATGCCCACATATCGGAGATGATGATTGAGCCTGGAGCGATGCAGGCCTGGATTGTGTCCATCAAAGTAGCCGCAGTTCGATCTGGCACTGCATACATGAACACCTCTTTAGTTTCCCGGCAGAACCCTCCGAAAATCCGCTGCTGGGGAAGGACTCGCCCTGCGTGGTTTTTACGGCGAGGTATTAGCGTTTCATCGATCTCGACGTGTAGACCTGGACCGCCGATAACTGTTTGAGTCTCCAAAAGCCGCCAGGCGCAAACTTCGCGAAGAAAGTTCTTCCAGTCAACAGCGGTCGTGTGGCTAATAGATAATTCTTCTGAGCAGAATTTGACTTTGGTCCTAAACTTCATCCTTGTCATGAACGAGAGTTGAAAGCATCAGAAAGTTCATTTAAAGTTTTACGTCCGAATGGAGGACATTTTTGCACAAAATGAGCCTAGATGCGGATAAGGAATTGTTTTCATCAAAAATAGGTCAAGGTTGTGTGCGTACATTAAATTGGAGCTGGCAAAAGTGGCGGGGCTTAACTTTTCGCACATACACTTTTTGCATTAGTGGCGGGACTTATCTGGAAAAGATCCGATAGACTTACCGTGGTTGCTTCCAGACCAGTACTTCAGTAGGTGTCAGTACATGTGCAACTGAGGTTTCGTCCTGTAAGTGTAACCAGTCTATGCCGAAAAGCCGAGAAGGACCGTACAGTTATTTCATCCTCATTGGGAACCATCACTCGTGTGAATCCAAGGAAGTTTCGAACCCGCAGCTTTCCGGCTAGTAGCTGGAACACTTAAAAGTTTGGCCATGATCAGCTGATGATTAGTGTGACTGATTCACACTTTGATAGGCTCTTCCTTGCATCACGGAGTCCGCATCACGTGGTTACGTGTTGAGTGGGAAACAGTGCAGTTGGGACGTAACGTGTTCGACATGAGACCTCATTTCAGTTGATTGTAGTGACTGACTACAGCAACTCTAGACTGAATACGATTGTGAAACGTTGCCATAAATTCTCAGCATAGTCCTTGGAAAGCTTCGTGAGCTTGATGCGTCTCACGACTTAAGTGAGCTGGCTCACTTAAGTCATGCAGGTTATCAAACGCTGTGAGAGGCTATAGTGTATTGGTTAATGAAGGAACACAACATGGCAGTGGGAAGTCGCCGAGTTTTCCTATAGAATTTGACAACCAACTTAATTAATCCACTGGTGGTCGTTCCCTAATGTGATTAGCTCGCAGTTAGACAGGTTATAGCGCTACTCATGCTTTAGTCAGGCAACTCACTTCAGCTAACTCTACTCACCTGTCACTTTCACAGTGACCAATCAACGTACAGGCAAACAAACCGCCAAATGTCCCTCCACTTGGTGCTACTTAGAGATCAGGGATCACTTTTCGCCTCGGTCCACGCAATTCCGGTCACTTGTTCGGCCGACATGATGCTGCGTATTAAATATTGTCCGAAAAAGGGTCAGCCGCGCGACGTTTCCCGTAAGGGACAGGTTTAGTTGACGATGATCGATACACTTGCATTCAGTTGGTGAAAAACACAACTGAACGACATTTATACAATGAAGATTTAACTCGTCATTGTTCAGATCCGAGTTCGCTGAATCTCCCAAACTGTGATCAGAAATGCTGGGATAAATACTTTAAACTCTTGTATACCTTGGCTTCTGGATATAAATGAGTTGATTAAACCGTCGGTTGTACGATAACAGGTGGGCTGTATTACCTTAACTGATTCGAAGCTGACTCTCCGTTGACTCAGATGAGATCTTCATGGACGACCCTTATTTTGAAGACCAATTCGATCGTAGCTCTCCGGTGAAGATTTAACTGCCTTGACCGATTAGGCTCTTTCTACCAGCATAGAAGATCAAGCAACCCCGCTTTTTCGATATGACGCATAACAAAAGTGGTATTTTGAGTCGTCATCTCTTACAAGCATACGGGTGTGCAGTTAAGGGAAATTCAGCACCCACCCTATAAATGCGGCTCCTTGTAACGCGCATCGAGTGGTTTATTGTTACAAAAACGTGATGAAAACGATTATGCGCATGAATCTACAATCAGCAGCGGAAACTAAGGAGGCGGTGTTCCCTATCTGTCCCGACAGAACAAGTCGCAGGAATCGAAAACCTGTCCCTATAAGGGACAGGAAGGATAGTTTAGTTTACTGGAGTCACAGGGCGAGATGGCTCAAGTGGTTAGAATGTGAATTTACTGACCGGAAGTTCATGGTTCGAACCAGACGTCTGTCTCTCGACTTCCCCTGTCTAGACTTGGGCAACCTGGCAGTATCCCAGCCCTCATGCTTCCTTCGGGTGGCATGGCAGCTAGGCACCAGAAGAGTGTTACAGCTGAACGATTTTCTACTACAGCCACAGTACATATATGGCTGCCTTTGCTTCGATTTTACAGTAAAATGAAAGTCGCAAAAATTGTGTTTCTTGACCAGTTTGAGGAGGGCAAAGAGATCGTGTAATACGGGTTCCGTTGAAGAATCAGGGAATGACACAAACGATTCCCGCTGGCAACCACTAGTCTGACTCCAGACAATTTTAAGCTCATCTGATAAGCTAGACAAAAGTGTGCACGCAAGTGATATATCACTGACCACCGCTTGGCACTGAGGCTCGGGCGATTGAATTCTGAGCCTGGACCTAAGGATACCCTATTCTGCTACATCCACGTGACGTGTCCTAACCATCAGGAAATGTGCAGCTGACTGGTTTTTTCCGAACGAACCATATTTACTTAATAGCCGTCACCTACTACACTTCCAAACCCCATTTGAGGGTAGTGAAAGGTAGGCACATGGTCGACAAGTCACCAAATGTAGGATTCAAAGTGGGCGAACCGTATTCACCATGAATGAGGTGACATTTAGGTGAATTCATACTCACATCACTCTCGTTTGAACAATCGTCCTCCTGTCCTGGCGCAATCATTCTGGTGGGTCCACACTAAAGTGGGGAAGCACTGGACTCGGGTTTCGCTCTCATTAGAGCTCATCAGCAGTGCATATACAATGGCTGTACAGGGGGTTTGAACTCCGCCCATCTGACAAGCAAGACGAGCGTTTCCACCACTTTACGTCCGAACATGTGAACAAGTTCGCGCTTGAATGATGTGAGCTGAACATCCGAATTCGTCAATTACCAACCCGAAGCTGCACGTACAGGCTAAACAGAATAACATCCTGCTTGAACACGTATAAGACGTGACCTCGAATTTTACCATTCAAACTATGTAACCATTAGATAAGAACAGACCAGGGGACGAGGATCCGAAGGCAGTTTGCTCGTCAGTTGTCGTCATGATCACACATGACGTCGGTCTTAAGGTTTAGGAGTGCGCAGCTTGAACAACTGGTAGTGGAATCCCACTGCAAACGCCCAATAAGCCTGATCCGAGATGGAACGCGTGGAAGATGGTAGTACTGTCAATTCAGGCTTGCAAGTTAACTGTTTAAAAGCAAAAGGTGAACTATTACATGTTATCACTAACCCCCCACACTAGCTCATCCTTTCCCATGAACAGCTTTTTCTCAGTCCCCCATGTTCTGTGCTCAGAACGACAGAGAACCCCTGTACAGACCATTTCTAAACGAAAACCTTCAAATCCTAATATAGATATCTTTCTTGTAGCCAAACAAAACGTGTGACTCATCACAACACAGGCCAATAGTCTTATGTACGCACTGACTGGTTTTCCAGTTTTGCTCAATTCCAGAACATCATTTGTGCACACGTGATTTGGGACTGTCTTTTCAGGATAAAATCTGAATGATTTTGCCGTTCCCTCTGTTATCCATCATGCGTCTTTGACGCCAGTTCACAAGAATGAAATGCTAAGCCATGTCCACTTCTTCTGGAGGGCTCTGTGATCTAGAGACTACGTGTACTGGCCAGCTTGGCCTTTGGGCCAATTCTTGTCTCTTCAAGACAACTGCACACAAACAC
This sequence comes from Clonorchis sinensis, assembly GCA_003604175.2. Classification (NCBI taxonomy): domain Eukaryota; kingdom Metazoa; phylum Platyhelminthes; class Trematoda; order Opisthorchiida; family Opisthorchiidae; genus Clonorchis; species Clonorchis sinensis. Next base: position 9,470,418 of record CM030371.1, read on the forward strand.
CTCCTTTCAACATCCTAGTTATAAGCGAAATACACTCACTTGCAAACAAGCTTAGTTTTGCCGGAGACTCACCTGGAACCCAGCTGAATCTCTCGTTTATGATTACTTTGAGCAATTTGGGTTCAAGTAGAACATAAGGTTGACGGAAATTTGGGGACTGCGCCTACCTGATGAGCCCCAAGAAGGGCGAAACGGGTCGTGGGCTGTCGACGAATTTTCAGCAACCTTATGAGTAGTGTAATACGTCTATCCTATACATACGTCTTGGTAGAAAAATGCCAATGAAAATTCCTCCAGCGCCACCAAACAAGGGACCGCTTAAAAGACAGGACGTAAGTAGCATATGGCAGCGTTTGTTGTTGAGTGTGTCAGGTGGTGTGGATGATATCAGCATCAGACCAGATGAGGGCTTCATACAAGGAGCTCATTACTGACACTGAGAGGCGTCGCATGTTAGTCCATTAGGCAGCTGCATGACATATTGGTTATGAAGATCACGGCTGTTGGGACTCAGTCGGTGGAGCATCCGTCCAGTAAGTGGGAAGCCGGCATCCTGAGCTTGTCCCCAAACGCGTCTTTTTGTTCATGTCTCGAGTACTTTAACTTCACACATCAATAGTCACACATGTCCCAGCTGCTAATCGAACTCTTACAACGGTGAACCTGGAAGTGGCTTGCGTAAATGGGACTGAAAAACTGCGATTTCTACGAACAGTTGACACAGACGACATCACCATTGTATAACCGAAAATCAGTTTACGAAATTCAGGCCGGCCATGACTGCTTATGTGTAAATCTCCTTAGTGATCAGCTGGCATTACCATTTGGTACCGCTGGTTTGTTTTGAAACGAGACTGAGTTGCTCAACAACCGCGTTGGCTGATGGTAATAGGCTTATTCGGAAGGAGAATTTTCCAAAAGGAAGTGTAGCTTGGGAAAATGATAGAACATTTTGAATATATTGACTTGAACTTACTGTTACGGCATCCACCAAAGCTCAGGCACGTGACTACTTCGCTGTGCGGTAGGTGTGGCGTCTATACTTGTGAACTACAAACTCGTTAGAGGAAGCAGTATTACCACTCTCTAAATGCGTTAAAACGACACTAAATTTGCGAAAAATCACAAAATAAAGGATGGAAAATGCTCATTTCTTGGGCACGTCAGTTCTTTCGTCTAGAGATCACTAGTAAACAATGGCCACTCTGTGCAAACTTAGGGTCGCTTTCATGGAAAATGCGCATACTTTTGTAGGCCTTTCTTCTCATTGAGTAAGGTGGGTTTTGGATAGAGATACCGAGTGGTTCTGTGTATTTAAGGAAACTGTTTGAATGAGACGATTTCCTCCCCCCTTAAGTGTGTGCGACCTATGGGGTGGTTTCACTGCATAACGTGATAGAAGTCAAACGATGAGCCAGTTAAAGCAACCTAATTCTTATCAGAATTAAAGAACTTAGGGTCCATGTTGTTTTCTTCCGAGAGGAATTTCATGCTATGAAAGTGGGTTTTGAATTTTCTCCTCTAAGCAGCAGCCTTAGGAAAAGAAAAAAACGTTCTTCGCACCCTGGTAATACAGCATCTTCGCTTTACGTGTAACATATCCAAAGAATAATCCTTGCGATTCAACTTTTTTGCTGCGTGGATATTTGGTGCCGAAAGAATCCTCTGTAAGCATGTAGAGAACATTTTCTCCACGAAATAATTTTTCGACGACAGACAGACGTAGAAACAATGCTGACTTCGCGAAATACACTCATTTGCAAACCAATTTGGTTTTGCGAGAGACTCACCTGAAACCCAGCTGAATCTCTCGTTTGTGTTGTTTTCAGGCAACTGAATGTGCTGCACCAGACCATTTCATTTTTCAGTTCGTACGATATACGAGATATCGCGATACATGTCTAAACGTAATGCACTACTCATAAGCTTGCTGAAAACTCTTCGACAGCCCACGACTGGTTTCGCCCTTCTTGGGGCTCTTGTTGTTCTCTTGTCCCCTACGAATACACGAATATAGGAATATACATGCATCGTGATACCTCGAATATTGTAGCAATTGGAACATGAGGCGGCCTGGTGGGAAGCATGTTCATGTTAAAAATATGATAACTACTTCAATGTTCATCAAAATAAACACTCCCTCTCTACTGGTAGAATAGTTTAAGCTTTTCAGCGCGTGGGAGATTTTGCCTTCTGGTAAAAACACATTTCTGGTGTTCGGATTTGTAGTCTTGTCAGACGAGACAGCACTGCGAGACAGTCACGTGATTTATCCAACAAACCGGATCAGCTGGTTTGCCTATAGAAAATGCGAAGTGCGACTGCAACCGGGTTCAACCGGAAGTCTGTCTACTATGTGGCTCAAATGCTATGCTATTATCCATCATCGTAAGCAAATAAATTGTTGAGTCAAATACACTCATATGAAAATCAATTTGGTTTTCACGGGAGACACATGTGAAAACCAAACTGATTTGCAAGTGAATGTATCTGTCGCAATCAGTCAAATTTGGTTTCAAGTAGAACATAAGGTTGACGGAAACTCGGGAACTGCGCCTACCTGATGAGCCCCAAGAAGGGCGAAACCGGTAGTGGGCTGTCGAAGAATTACGAATATTGCATTACGAATATAAATGCTGACTTCATTTTGTTCGCTACCACAGTGGTCACTTTCAGCCATGTCCTACACTTGCTGAAATATCGCATACGGTGACTAGTGTTGTTCTCCTTGCCTCCTCCAGAGTGGCGCCAACCACCAGATGGACAATAGATGACTTGGTAGAAAGGTGCAAAGGGATTACGACGGGTGTGGGTGTTGGTGGTTTGGTCCACGTGACCTGTGCTTGACTGGGGACACTGCGGCTGATCGATGTCAGTGCCTCCGTTCTATCGGCTTCCTTCCAGATTGTCTGACCGAGGGTTCGGAGGTGCAGCGCCCTCAGAATGACTGCGGTACGCTAGGACCAGAACTCTTTCTCATCCACTGTTTTCTCCCCTGTTCACTTTAAATCTTGAAGTATAACCAACTAAACATTTTGTCAATAAAGCATTAGTGTAAACACTGATGCTGCCGTCTCTGATGATAATGTTGTTGATGGTGATGAGGGGGAGGAGGAGGAACAAGCCGGTAGGGTGATCTTTTTTCATCACCCATAATGTTTTCTTCGGTTAAACACATCGCTATACCTGAAGTCATATGGGCAGAATCGATTTGTAGTGGTGTACTTCTTTAGAGTATTCCGTGACCCCGCAGTATTGTGTTGCTTATTCATTTAGCAGAATCTCTTGGAGACAGAGTCCTTACTGTCTTCTGGCTGAATATGGATTGACCGTCAATTGAAGCACACCTAGTGTCTATGGTTACGTGACATGCGTCAATAAATTAAATGCGTACGGTGCACTCTGCTTCTGTCCTGACAGAGTCTATACAATGGGCTATGTGTCTGGGGTGTTTAATGGTGGTTAAACCAATTGACTGCATCATTTGTTACATACGGTAACTGGTGTATACCATGCTGCCCAAATGGATGGATGAATTCCAAATGTGTGATATTGGATATACCATTTGTTGTCTGATTTCGCAAAACCTTCAGCTACAACTGGTGAATGTATTCGAGTAGTCGGCAAATCCGAGCTTTCGATCTTCTTGGTAACTTTTGATGGTCAATCAAATTCCTGTTTAGACACTGGCGAACCTTACAATCTACGGCTTATCCCTGTACGTCCTCCAATCCCCGTTAATATAAACAGGGAATGAATGAATGCATCTAATCGACATTGCTTACAGATTGCCACTAATGGGTTCGACCTCATCAACTTTGGTCTGTACGGAACCTGTTCAAAAGTGCGAAGGACACAGTGCAGGTGTCAACTGCTTGGCTGTGTCAACCAGTCAACAGCTTATCGCCTCAGGTTCAGATGACTGTACGATTCGTTTGTGGAAAATCCACGTTGGTGATCGACTGGCACTGAGTTGTGATCAGATATTGGCGGGGCATACACACTACGTGACCGCTGTGCTATTCCACCGGGAAATGTTGATATCTGGGGCCGCAGACCACACCTTGAAGAAATGGAATCCGACGTCTGGAGCATGTCTGATCGTGAGTGAATGCTTGTTTTCGAGATTTTATGGTCACTTATATACGTGCAAGTTTGTGTATGCACTACAGCTAGGTGTTTTTATGTGCAAACATGGCCTATCAAAGATAACTGTTTGAATGCTCAGTCATGCAACTATTCAAGCACGTTTTAAGCTCCATCTCACACGATAGTGAGTGTGTTATCCATAAAACATTAATATCTTAGAAATTCGCATGAAGTCTGTCTTATAAATTTCCCACGAACTCTTACGCGCAAACAGCAGTCACTCAGTTTTGTGTCTCCGTCACTTTCAGATGGAAGTCATCTTTTGATGAACTGCCAGAATCCTTGTGAAGAAGTCCATCCCTCAGCAATATGCATCTCACTGACCTCCAGAGTGATTCCAACGCGCGATCTTTCAGGTCATGTTTAGTTGGTCAGAAGTGTAGTTAGCCTTAACTTAGATGGGATATAACGCCCATCAAACCTGTAGTCCTCGACAGGTGAGTCGGTGCTGACTGGGCCCTCAAGTGAGTACATCCCAGCTCTGTCCGATTTGGACGTGAATCCATGCATGCCATTGGTTACACGCCACGCTCTGCATGGGTCTTAGCAACGCACAGAGTAAACTACATGGACCCTAACCAGAACAACGCGGAGATACCACGGCAGTCGCTTTGAGAGTAGTCATCTTCGGTTCGCGCTCTCAAGCTACGGCTTGCCTCCCACGAGTCTTGTTGGAGTGGAGAACATCCCTGTCTTTGGTAGATGTGCGCAGTACTTGTTCAGGTTACCTTAACTTGATTAGGTTTACTTGCTGCTTTGGCGGTTTAGATCTTCACCGATTACTCGCTTACGCACCACTTTATGGGAAACACGTCGCGGTCAGTTAAGGTATGCTAGACTGCAAAAGCTTCAATGATTTTATGTCTGAAGGCCTTTAAGGTCTGTGGACCGGAGAGATCAAGCTCCTACATGGCCTTTTGGGCTTCAACGAAACTCGTTTCTGGCACCATTAATGAAGAAAGGTCACAAATGTTGTCCGTGCGTTGTGTGTCGACCATGTCTGGTTTAGAAGGACGTTTGGTGTTTTAGTCCATCTTTTGTCCTCTAAGTGAAGTCATTCTGTGTTGATAGGACAAGAAACTGGTTTTGTCCTTGTTGGATATCGCCAACAGTGCAATTCTCATGAACCTCCAAGGAGATTCTATCCCTAAAACTTCCAACTGGTAACTATATACTACCTGTTTTGGTCGCCTGTGGCTTGTCAGCGGTTTGACAAGCCACCCAGTAGCTACTCATTTTGACGTCACGAGGTACGGTATTCTGTTGCTCTCCAAATGAAAAGCAGAGTACTCAAATCGCTATCCAGAACCCATGCGGGTTCCAATAGTTCAAACGCACCGCTGATGAATTATAGGTGAGATAGACTCCAGTGTTGAACCAATGTTTACTCTCTTTGTTGTGAAATGACACAACTTTCAAATACACTTCGTCCATTCAATATCAGCTGACTTAACTGGACTAGCAAAACCAAAATTCGAAATTTGAAAGCGCTAACTGTAAAAAAACATTCAGCAGAAGAAGACGACTGGTAACGAAGGTGTCAGACTGCAGGCAGAGAAACCCTGACCATGTGTTTAAGTTTTGGTAGCTGGGGTGAGCGTGCTGGCTGCTGGATTGCGAATACTTTGTGTCACCATACGCTTGGGCACCGTCAGTGTATGATTGGTTTTCTACTTACCAGGTGATGTATATCACAGCTTTCCAAGAAATTCGACCAGTTTATCTCATAGATCCCTTCTACCAATTCCCTATAGTCTTTGGTTGAAACCAGAACGTTTTCTGGATCAGCTCAGGGGGGGGGTTTTCTTTGGTTATCAGGGCTCGTCTTTTCACTGACTCTGAGTAATTTATCCCTCGGTTCGTTATCATCAAGATAGAGTAAAAACAGGTCGCGTATGAAAGAGTACGAAGCAAGAAAAGAAGGTATACATGTATATACGTAATGCACTACTCATAAGGTTGCTGAAAAATCTTCTTTGCAAATGAATGTATTTATCGAGAACGTATACATATTTTCAGTCAATTGGAAAATGTTTGGGACCGATTGGGTAGTCATCGTTTCAGAGAGGTTTGGTAAACAATCGGTGAATTTATTGCTGGGCAACGTTCCGCTTTTGACACAAAAGCTTCGTCAGGCCAACTGAGTAATTGAGCAGGGTGATTGAGTTTTAAGGCAGTCAGGGAACCAATCCCTGAGATTTCTTATGCCTTGCTGACTTGATCAGTGCTGGTTGTTAGTCTGATGTTCCTGTTTGTTGGTTAGTAGTAATGACTAACATCTATGGTAGATTGGTTAGGGGGGAGTTGTCTTCATGTTGAACCCGGATTTTTGCGGCCTTGATTTTTCTGTCTAGGACACCTTAATGGAATATTCCTCTCGGGTCATTCACAGATTTTGTTCGCCTGTATTCGTCGAGGGGTGCCGGGACAATTGGTTTGGGGGTAAGGGTGGTTAACTGGATCTTACTCTGCTTGGATTTTGTACTTTTAGACCCAGACCACTTTGCTGATAACTGCACACCACCTCATGCCATCTCGGCTGATCTAAAACCGCTCTCCACATACTTTCCGGTTCTACGCCCTCTATTTTATTCACGCTGGGATACTTGGTGATTTCCACTGCCTCGGCCACCAGTCGCTGTGCTGTGAATCTAAACTCCCGGCTCAGAATGTTCACATCAACCAGTCCTATCAACCTTCAACTGCACCAACACAGAGCGTAAAGTCTTTCCCTTCTGAAATACTACTCTAATGTTAGCCGTGTTCAGTACCCTTCTAATGACTTCAGATGTCCCAGTTTTGTATGGAATGACTGCTGTTTCGATCCACTCCTTGTTAGACCTTGGTGTTGGCACCAATAACCGTCCTAGTTGCCGCTTAATTAAACCCAATGGGCATCCGCTAACTTGAAGTCGCTTTTTACCTCAAGTTGTGCTGCTCTTCGGTTGACCTCCTCTGTGCACAGTGCTCTTACTCTCCTGAATAGCGTTGAAACTATGCTAGCATATAGTGCTTTTGGATGTGCTGAGGATTAGTCTCTGACCGCACCACTATCTGGTGATTTCCCGTAATAGTGGTTTTCAATTTCCCACCACTCTTTTGTGCCATGCAGTCAAGGAAAGGTAGTGTACCCGACGTGAACTCTAGATCCATGCTAAACTTAATGTAAGGGTCCAAGGTGTTAAGATATCGAAAGAATTCGTTTACCTTACCTCGCTTTATCACAACTAACGTGTCATCTAACGTAACGCCAGAAAACCCTTGGGGACAGGCGAATCCGTTTAAAGCTTTCTGTTCAAAGTCTTCCATGTTAATGTTGGCCAAAATCGGGCATATTGGTGATCCCATCGCTAGACCTTGTTCTTGAGAGTACATAATTGAGTCAAAAACAAAATGACTGAGGTTTAGACATACTTTTATGCCTTCAACTATTTCGTCTACGGAGAGTTGCGTTCGTTCCTGCAGCGTTGTCTGCCAGTAAAAGCCTTCTCGCTACTTCCACAGCGTCCGCGTTAGGGACGTCGAGTTGACATCAAAAATAGCCATAACTTCGTCTAGCTCTAACTGAAACCCAGCTACTTTTTTTTAGCAAAGTCATACGAATTTTAGATGTGTGTGGGCGACTTTCCGGCAAGTGGTTTGAGGATACCTGCTAGAAACCTGGCCAGCTTGCGTGGTGGTGAACCCATGCCATCCACAATTGGTCTTATGGGAACACCTTCCTTGTGAATTTTTGGTAACCCGTAAAGTCTTGGTTGGATTGCACTTTTTGGGTACAATCGATACCACTTGCCTCGCCCCAGATGGTTTATCACCGATCTTAGATACCTCCCAACTTCAACTTCGTGATTGACGTAATCGTCCCGTTGCTGATTTGTCGGTAAGGCCCATCAGCTACGTATTGTCTAAATTTCTGCAGATAGTCACTCTTATTCATGGCGACCGTGGCCTTACCTTTATTTGCCTTTGTAATTACTATACTGTCCAGATGTTTTAATGTGCTTAAGGCTCTTCGCTCTGCTGGTGCAATGTTTGGAACCTCTGGTTGATATACATATTGGTATCTTTTGGTACACAGCAGCATGAGTTTCGTGGTTTCCCGGTCTTCCAACAGTTACTCTAGATGAGCTCCTGTTTCCCCTTACAGACTTTTGAAGGACATGAAGATGTGATAAATACCATTGTGTGTGCTGGCAATCGCATACTTTCGGGCTCAAATGACAAGTCTGTGATCGTTTGGAATTTTGATACGGGCAAGCTGGAGAATCAATTGAAAGGCCACTCACACAAAGTCAGTGCTATCACTTATTCTGGCCTGGACGCGGCGGAAAAGTCTGAAGACCACTCGGGTTCAACACAGCAAGAACAGGAAACAACTGTCACACTAGTTAGTCAGTTCAAACCACGGGAATGCATATTCACTGGTTCTGCTGACCGACATGCGAAGGCCTGGAGTGTACGCAGTGGAAAGTGTACACTTACCTTCAAAGGTCATGCAGGTGCAATAACACGAATCCGGGTGGATGCAACTGGCCGCCTACTCTACACCGCCTCACTTGACGGAACGGTACGCAGCTGGTACGCGGAGACTGCGAAACCCCAGTTCGTTTTCGATGGTCACAAAAGTGCTGTAGTGTGCATGGATGTAAGTATAACGAAGTGGACTTCTTCACCGAAGACGTATACTTTTTCCAGCCCTGATTTGTGAGACTGTTTGGCAAACTGTTCACTGTGTTAGGTACCTGTCTTAACAGATTATGTGAAATTTGGACAGGTTAGTGACTAAATGATGCAAGTCATAAAAAGGTCACCAAAATTTTATCACAGTCATTGGTATTTGTCTGGCGTAGACAGGGTCAGATTCTCCTACGAGATGAGGATTTGTCTAGCTTTATTTTTTTCGGCCTCTGTCGCAAATGGATCAGTACATCTGTTACAAGACTTTTGTTGGTTCTTCCAACGAATTCAAGGACTCACGAATAAACAAGAACTGATTGCAGAAAGCCTCAAGGGGTGTGGTGACAGGAACCGGTCGGCATTCCAAAAGTCTCACTGCTATCAGCAGCAGTGCAGCCATCAAAGAGGAATATCGATGAACCTCAAGTTTTATGCAGTTCGGTTAGACTTTTGCAAAAATTGCTTTCAAAAATGATGGCCCGTCACCAGGTCAGTATTTTTAGCTCAGTCCTTTTGAGATCTTCAGTTCTTGTGGTGATTAGGGGGGGGGTTAAATCTCCTCAAGACTTTGTGTTCCACCCTATGGGAACGAAAACCTGGTCATTGCTGCTATATCATGAATGACTGCTTCACGTAGGATCCAGTCCACGGGTTTGCTTCATCTGACCCGCTGGTAACCATTGATTAGTTCGCACGCAAAAGGCAGAATCTGTCAAAAGGAATTCACACTGGACGTTGAAAACGTGGTGCTCGACAGTCTAAATTGGCTATCAGCTGACCGGTTGATAAGCCGACAGATTAAATACGGACCACCTGCATTAGCTGTGTCTACATCACCTGGCATGCGTCACCCGTCCAAGAAAACCGTACTCAGTGAAAAAAGATCGCTGTAATCAAGTATCTCGTTTCAGCTTATCTTCCACGTTTCGCGCCGTGTCAGGTGTTCAGAACGCGGTCCCATTTTCAAGCTACTGGCTGGTATATACTTGATAAAGCGCTGTGAAACTCTCGACTAGATTAACCAGGCGCTACACGCCGATCACGCGAGTGCCAGTTGCACCCTTTTCATCATACCCGGTCCAATTAAAGACTGAGAGATAGCCGAAAGTCAAATGAACCTATAGCATTCTATGCTGAAACAACAAAGTCAAAAAGCGCGATGAGTACGTTCGACGCCCGACCAATCAGGAAGCATTGTCATTTTGTTCATAGCCACTTTCCAGTTTAGGGGCGAGATGGCTCACGTGGTTAGAACGCGAATTTACTGACCGAAAGGTCCGTGGTTCGAACCCGACCCGCTCTGCCTCTCGACTTCCCCTGTCTAGGTTTGGGTAACCTGGCAGTATCCGAGCCCTCGTGCTTCTTTCGGGCAGCATGGCAGCTAGGCACATGAATCGTGTCCTGAAAGACCATTTCATGTCAAAACAGGTCTTTCTGCTGGCATACTCAAGGACAGAACACCGGCGTATAAATTTAGTGTCACATGTGAGTGGCACCTTTGAAGGCTTTTAACTGGAACCTTTCGGTCCTATGTGAATTCAGAAAAGTCCTGCCGCATCTGGTCACAGTATGTGAAGGACAGAAACCTGGGAAGATATCTCCCAAAGACTGCATAAAAAACTTGTCGGACTTCAAGGTTCACTGAAAGTGACGTAGGTATCCTGCAGCTGATGGTGACAGAAACATGTCCGGTGTGACGGAAATAACTGAATTTCACTCGGAACATCATGGCTTTTGGTTGTGTTGTTCATCTTGTATCACTGAGCACTTTGATGAAAAATTATTTGAGTCTATCAGCGATCTCATTCGATGGCGTGCGCAGCGTCGCCATCAACTTGAAAAAGGTCGTTCTGGTCGTTCGTTTCATCACAATTAAATGTAATATAGTTCGGTTTGAAAAGTGTTCTCGCGTGATTCTTTCAACTTAAAACCAAAATTTGTACGTCGTTGGGCTTATGGAGGTGTTGGATAATATAGGTACGTCGTATATTTATCTGTTATTAACGGCTGAGCTGTCTGCCCACACCACGGACCTCTGAAGGAAGATTCGAACACGTGACCAAACCGTTCGGCCGAGTGGAGTCGGTTTGCTTGGTTGAAAGATCCCCTCTACCTGTGAGTTAAGCACAGTCGTGGTCGAGAGGTTTACTCGAGCGCGCGGGTTCGACCCTCCCTGAATGCTCGTGAGATAGGCAGGGCTGGTTATTCTCAACAGAGGTGAAACAACTGTGCCGTACTTTTCGGTTTTCGGCATGGAATGATTTTGTTTACTAGAGACCACTTGCACTAATCCCTACTACGTCATTGATACTACACTTTGATTTGAAAGAGAATATTGTAGCTGATGACGTGGGAACTCAATTAATCTGACTGTCGCTGCCAAAAAGATGGTAGTTTTTATTAATGGTATTATGCAAATATGACGAGATCCGCCACAAACGGCCATCGTGATGGTTGAGTCGCTGTCTACCTGAACCGAAATTGTACAAAGTTTGTTACGGGGACTGCACCAACTTGATGAACCCCAGGAAGGGTGAAACTGGTTTTCAGCAACCCTGTAAGTAGTTTCATTCAAGAAAATACACTGCGATATCTCGCATATCGTAGCAATTGAAATACGAGTCAGCCTGTGTGTAACACATTTATTCGAAGAATATAACAAAGCAAGGATCCAGCGCGAGTCTCCTGATAGAATAAAATTAGTGTGCAAATGAATGCGTTTCATGTAATTAATTTCTACTTTTTTCCATTTCTGTTTTCTGTCAGCTATGTGATAAAATGTTATACACTGGAAGTGCTGATCGGACAGCGCGATCTTGGCTGTTGGAAACGGGGACACAGTTGAGGAAATATTTGGGAGCAAAGAAAACCATAATTGAAGTTCGAAGCGATGGTGACCGCTGTGAGTGGAGATTTTTATTATTGTTTCCATCAACAAGTTACTTTTCAAAAAATGTCGGAAATGCAAGAAGGTTGACCGAGTGCCCTTTTTTGAAGACAGGAGAGGGTCTGGATTGAACTTCGATGTGACAAACCAGTGATTCCGAGTTTGTCCCTTAGGTTACATCCTCCCTGAGGGCTGAGAATTAGCTAGACTATCTCGGAAGGCTCATAAGCCTTGCGTACAAGGCATCGACCAGTTTCAGTAAATTTATTATGTATTGTTTGGATAAAAGAGTCTTATTTACGTGGTCCTGGGTGAACTACAGATATGTACTGTACATGGTTACGGGGATGTCTGGCACCATCGGCCTTCGCCCTGCTGTCTACTCGTGTCTTCAAAAACTCTAGATCTGTGTGCTAACAGCTTCTACTGGACAAAGGGGAATACACGGCTTCTCTTATGCTAAAAACAAAGAGGAGAAACACAGACTGCTTGTTCTTCACTACGCATCAGATGTGCTTCCTGTAAATCCTAGAAGAAACGGATTTTGATGGTAATATGAGGGGGTTTGGCAATTTTCAACTGAGATTTTTCCTTTTTACTGAAACCGGTCTGCGCTGAAAAGCCGACTGGTACAGTACGCTGTGTCAGCAACAGCGGCAACAGCGGCAGTGCGTAACTCACGAAATTCCAGAGAATCTCGAACCAGCGATCTCCAGTCTACAAGTTTTAACTCTGCTGTTGGACCACGAGCGGCTGATCAGTAGTGTGATTAACTCGCACATAACTCGCCCATTCTTCAACCACCGGATCCAAATCATGTGGTCACACGTGTTGACCGTCTCCTCGAGCAACGACTTCTCAGATGGGAGTTTCACTCATCTTGCAAAACCATCCTTCCTGTAAACCACTTACACATCGATCGTAGCATGAGCCGGTTTGTCAATTGTCTGTAGAAACTTCGCTCTCTCAATGAAGCCAGTCTATGCTGAGAAGCTATTTCGTCCTTACTGATAGAAAAAAGTTTATCACCTTTTCACGTAGAAACATGTGTCATGTAAATTTTGTGGGAGACCAAAAACTTTGGAGTTCTACTGTTGTGGATATGTTGAAAAAAAACTGGATAGGTTTCAGGGAGTGACCTTTGCAAAAAGGGATACCTGATATGAATAAGGATGCTGCGAATTTCCGTGTGTGATGTAATAGCTAGTTCCTAGTAACTTACAATCGTTCAGCTGGAACATCCTTTCGGTGCATAGCTGCCATGCCATCCAGTGGAAACAGGAGGGCTTAGGCACTGGCAGGTTGCCCAAGCATAGGCAGGAGCAATCGAGATACAGAGATTGGGTTCAAACCATGGACCCTGCGGTCAGTAAGTTCGCGCCTAAACCGCTGAGCTGCCTCGAGCACTAATCGGAGCTACACTTGTCTACATACTTCCACACATAGTTTGTAAACCCACCTCTGTAGGCCAGTTTAGTTAATGTTCGCACTCAAACTAAGCGGAACTTAACTGTCGAGTTTTTCATTCAACGATTTTCACCAGAGTTTATCGCAAATGTGTATGCTATCTGTGTGTGATCAATCGAAAATACTTAAGGCTCCAATAGCCATGGAATCATTAGGTACCTCTTAAATTTTTGTGCTGATTGCATCCTCTGTGGCCAACATCTCAACACTTGTCGTTAATCAGTCGGAAATGTTTTTACATTTTCCAGTTTATTGACTGATTTTATCGAGGCAGTTTTTTCATAATTTATAGAGAGTTTGATTTACCGGTCTAATTACTACGCCGAGTTTGGTATTCTCGTTGTGGATAATCCCGCTCATTTTTGCGACTAAACTGGACCACAACAGTCACGATATGACTGATATTTTTCAACACTTTCTAATATTAACAGAAAACCAGGCTAACATAGTTCTTTCGCCCTTCCTGGTACACAATTTCTACCCCTCGAAGGTATCCCGGGCAAATTAAATGTGCATTTTTTTGCTTCGAACAAGACCATTTAGAGATCGAATTCGCCTGAGTTTCAGGTAGGTTTGTCATAGTCCACTAAGCGCGGAGGTTTGTCTACTCTCTATTTTACGGCTAATAAAGGAATTTGGGGCCATTTCCGAAATTGTCACCATTATAGCAGTTGTTCCGCTGAGGCGACAGCATCCCTAACTGGCAGGCGGAATTCCACACCCATACCGTCCTAGCAGTCTCAGTTAGGCGCTTCAACGGCCGAGAAGCCTATCCCGCACAACATATGTCGAACTAGAATGCCGAAAGTCTTCCGACCCAAGATTGCTCACCCATCAGCTAAAACCGTCTCGTATGTATCACTTTTGCAATATACCTTTATTGGTCGTGTATAGAAAAGAACCAACACCATGCTCCTCCGCTGATGACATCCGCCCAAGATCTCCTTCCCCTACAAACACTTCAATTTTCACCAAGCCAACTCCAACAAAAACTAAATCAGATTCCCACCCAACGTAAGTTCTCACACTGTATAAGCAATCCACATGTCCATAGAATCCTCTCCAAGGATGTCCCAAATATCCAACTCGACTCATTACCACCAGTGGCTGAAAATGCTCCAAACGTTGATATTGATCAGCCTACTCCAATCAGATCGCTTACTCCTGTGCCTGACATTGAAGTTGATCTATTTTCCACAAAAAAGGTATAACCTTTCATCCTATCTAATTTACACTTACCTTTCTAGATCAGACGCACACAAAGTAAACCTAGCAGTGATCCCATGCCCGATGTGGACAAGCCTCTGGATCGATCGAGTGTTTCCTTACGTTCCTTACTTAACTGGACCCCTGTAAATAAACCTCCACCCACGTAAGTTAGATTTTACTTCGTCGTTGCAACGAACTGTTTGTTCTTCTTCCATTATTTTAGTTACCGCCAAAACCGGACAACGGCGTCTAATGCCTCGGCCCCTTCGCCTGAAGTTGTTCAAAAACCTGAACCTTCTCCTGTCAAACATTCTCCCATCATTCCAAACTTGTCCTCGAATGCAGCTTCCCAGCCGGATCTTCTCGCCCCACAGCTGCGACTGGATGCAGATGGGAATATTGTGCTGGACGAGACTAGTCTATTAGTCTCGTTGCCTGAGACCACTATGAACACGAGTGGAATGCGCTTCGTAGATGAGGAGTCTGGCTTACTCAGTGTGACCTATAACAGCTTTCGTCCTCAGGAAAAGCGTGGTGGCCGGTGGGACGCGCGTGAGACTGTACGGTTCTACCGTGCACTTAGTACAATTGGACCAGATTTCTATTTAATGTTGAAACTGTTCCCCAACAGAAATCGTGAAGAATTGAAGGTAAGAAGTGGCTCGCAACCCGCCGACCAACCACCCTAGCGATTCCTTTATCTGGTCCGTTGTTATCTTCTGCGAATTACTCGTCGGCGTGTTGCTTACCGGGTTCCATACAAGAAAGCATCTAGGAAAACATTAAAGACAGTTGTCTTGAGGAGGCACGACAGAAGACTTTTTGCAGCAAATTTCAAACGATATGATGTAAGCTACCTTGTCACAGATCCGAGGGTAATGGCGGTGATGATGCTCACTTACGGCTAAACCAGATTTACACGCGAACGAAGAACTTGTACACAGCCTCGAAAAGCGTTCTCAACAATCTTGGTCTTGGACCTCCAAAGACAAGCCCGGAAAGTGTTTCGTGCACAGTAGAGCAGTCGATGTGGCGATGGGGGAATAAGTAGTCTGTGAAAAAGGCGCGAATGTTCCACAGCGACATAGCGCTCGGCTTCGGCTTGCCCTACATGACATACGAATCGAAAACTATGGCTGTCAGAAAAGTGATCGGTCTATCCAGCGACAGACGCGCTTGTGCACTTCCAGGCATTAGTCACATAGGACTACTCACACCTGCGAAGCTCGCTGTTCTATGCTGATCAACGGTCAGCGTTTTCCGTAGCTGACCTCGAGGCATTTAGTTTGGTCAACAGTTGGACGATTCATCTCGAGCTGCTTTCGGGGCCGATTAGTTGAGACCCACTTTTAGGCCTTGTGCACCTCCAGCGTGTATCGTACAACCCGAGCGCATGGTAAATGAAGAGACAATCTGATCCATTTGAAAAGTGACTTTGTATCACCGGGAGAGTGTACTGAATCCCAACTGATTCCGCTGTTTATGATACTCAGTAAATGAGTCTGCTGCACAAGGATTTTTCTTGTTTCATTTAAGGAGATACTCGAAATGCCGGGGCACACATTCTTGACAAAAACACTGGGGTTCATTTGAGCCGGTCATGGTCTCTAGAAGCGTTTCCACCAACCTAATGAGCATTGTTTTCCAGAAACATGGTAAGGTTTTTGATACCTGCGAACAAATTTCAATTCTCCCTATCCACTCGAGGTGACAGCCTTGAAGCAGTGTGCTCTGAAGGACCGCTCCTTCAAGGTGGATTGTACGCCTGCAGTAATGTTTGGCGTCATATCAATGCACAGACACAGTTTCAGTAGAATCATTGCCTCTGCCCCTAATTGCTTAAAAGTTTTGGTTCATGTTCGGAGAATCTCGTTTCTGAGGTTAACCTTCACCATCTGTTTCAGTGGTTACTGCATCGGATGATGGCCATGTGCGCGTATACGACAAAAACACCGGGGTATTACAGACGGTTTTCGGAAATTCGTTGTCTCAATGTATCAATGCCTTTGAAGTAAGTTTTGCTTTGCGCACTTATGTGGCAACTTCAAGCCCCCTCCTGATCTAAGCCTATATAGCTGAGAAAGCGTTGTTTTGCCTAGATTCGCTGAGTGCAATAATGTTTTGGGTACTAGGGTGAACAGTTCTAATAGTCCTGGGTACTCAAGGATGTCGAAGTGGGCAGACCCAAGATGAAAACACAATCAGCGAATAAAGTTTATATATGTTACTGATAAACAAACAGTAGTTTGCACTGTGTAAAACGGCGGTGAAGCACAGTAGAATAAGTAACAAAGCGTTGAGTACAAAGTGTTAAGGTTACAATAGGACGACCATGTGGACATTTTTGGTTGTATTTCAACGCTGATATCTTCGAAGCCCCACTACTGGGGATTAAAACATGCTCCATGGCCTTTCAACCGGAAAGGGTTGAAATGTGGGCGCACAGTTTCCCCCTCCCCATGCACTGCTACTCTCCGGAGTGCACTGTAAAACAACAGGACTAATGCGACCAACTACAGTTAGCTCTAACTGTAGCATTATCGTGGGCTGTCGAAGAATTTTCAGCAACTTTATGAGTAGTCCATTACGAATATACATGTATCGCGATATCTCGAATATCGTAGCAACTGCAACATGAGGCGGCCTGGTGCAACACATTCAGTTGCCTGGAAACATCACAAACGAGAGATTCAGCTGTGTTTCAGGTGAGTCTCTCGCAAAGACAAATTGATTGGCAAATGAGTGTATTTCGCCGACTGTAACATCTTTTCGCGCTTTACTTGAGGACATCATGCAGTAAATAACCTGGTCGTGAACTGCTGCACAGGAAAACCTAGCTTCTCATTGGCTAACCAGGAAGACAAATTAGCACCTCTCATTGAAAATAGCCAATATCCGAATTTTTCGGCCGAAAGTCGATAATTGGGTTTATGGGTTTTTCATGAATGAGCTTCGTCATAACAAGTGGCGAGTAGATGAAAATGCGAGAAATCCAACGATACCAGGGTTTTGCATTGTGGCTATGCTAACAGCAAATAGCCAGGATTTTGTGCCAGAAATGAAGTCCTTGTAACTTTTATCAACTTCCGACCTAGTGACGAGATCTTTCAGCTTTACCGGATAATGTCTTTGCAGCTGTACCCTTTTATTCGGCCGAGGCATGCAGTTAGAACCTATACACAAAGCACCGAAACCTATTCAGTAGTAGATCATGACAACAGTGTTGTTCAAGCGGTGTGTATCAGCAATGAACTTGTCAAAGCAAATGAGAGCAAAACAAACATCGGAATTGTGATTTTGACGGGACTACTGTTGTCTGTGGTGATCCTTTCTCACAGTTGGCTCCAAGCGCACGGTTTACTATCTTAGACACTGTTCAGGTTTATGCTGTATTGATATCCTTTGTGTCATGCGTTTTTTTCACTACCTCAGTCAACTTGAGTTTGGTTTCCAACACATACAACTTCACAAGTTATAGAAGAGGCATTTACCTCATTGAGACTAATGTGGCTGCCACATTCCTACACATAAACGCCACCCACCCAACAGCGCACTGAAGATGTCTCCTCGAATGGTGACGAAACGTTTGCAAATCAATTGCCAAGCTCAGCGAACAGATCAACAGCCACCTGATCAAACACCAAATAAACGCCATCTGTATTATCCAGCCTGCGTGGATTTCATCATCACGGTCACAGTGCGAGGCACAAAATGCCGCTTTTGGCGCATGTGACTTTAGCTTTTTGTTTACGTTTTTGTGAAAACGGAGCAAAGACCTGTGGGCCTCTTCCACTCTATTTAGAATAAGGACGAATTCTACTCGAGACTACAGAAAATCGTTCAACACCAGCGGTTTTTCTTTTGACGTATTCAATGACGATTTCTTAGGACTCCTAGAGAACAACATTCAGGTCTTGTATCAAGCCGTCAGATTGATGCTAACGTGCGCTGCGATCGGTCTCCACTTCATATATAGTTATTATGGCGGCAAATTTTATCCGAATGAATGAGTACACAAAATCTTTTGCTGGAGAGGTTTTACGATCAAAGAAACAATCCTTTACCAATCACGTTAACACCTGTCTCTGTTAACCGCTAAGCTCAGTGAAAAACCCAAGGACTGACTTAAAAATTAGACAAAACGAGCCCTGCAACATAGCCCTCTGGAGAGCATGCACAGTTTCTTCACAAACGCATGATCATTTATGAGTATCTGTTTATTTTCGTCCCCGTTTTCCAAGGAGGTTAGAAGAGGAACATGGAGGTTCCAATTTTCCCAATGTCGTCCCAAAATTTTGAGGTTACGCTTGTTAAATTTCCTAACTTTAGGCCAAAATAATCATCTCTAATACACCTTATTTGATGAAGCCGGCAAATTGAAACCTGTGTCAAAATTTGCGCCAAAGTTTTGTCATATTGTTATGCCCTGTATGAACGTGTTGGCAGGTGTATTAAACCTAAGCTAAAAACAAACCATACCTCTTAACCGCTAATTGGATCTGTTCTTCCAGAACAGATTTTGGAATTTATAAGTGTTGTTGAATAGAAACCTAGGCATGCATGTTGTGAAAACGAAGACACGCGCCGTTGACGGGGACTCTAACCAGCTTCCATCGCTTGATGCCCGTTTGGGTCCTGCCCAGGGGTGTTTGTTGGCAGCGTGCGTCCAAGTCAACCGTTTCCATCGCTTGATGCCCCTTTGGGTCCTGCCCAGGGGTGCTTGTTGGCAGCGTGTGTCCAAGTCAACCGTATTCAGGTCTAGTCACCCCGACATCAGTAGTTGAGTAGTGGGGAAAGATGGACAAAAATCCGCTGACTACTCACTACTGGTCTCGTCCTCTGTGAGGCTTTCAAGAAATTCGATCATTCGTTTATCCTAATTAGACATCGTTTCCTGCACCACTCACGCAAGTATACGTCCAAGTTTTCTCCCATCTGTACCTCCATATTTCCAAGTAAGTTGAGCTGAAATAACGTACGCAATTTACGATTTATGGTTCATCGTCAGCGCCAATGCATTTAACAGATTATTGGAATGGGCGTAGTCCTGACAGTAATGCTTGCTGTTTCCCGCAAGCGCCAATGCCGAGGTGCAAAGATGGGATGAGTTTGGCCGGGTAAATTAACCTGTGGATATGCGTATTAGTGATTAAGAAGCCACCTGAATATTAAGCCCGAAATCTGGCCCATTGATACATGTAAATGAGCCTAGGGTGTTACCCTATCAACGAGAATACATACACATTGGTAAGACATAGATAATATTAGCAGCTTAGTTTGTCCGCTAGATGGTCGACTGTTCACTGAGCATGGAAATTTTGTTTCGTTATCAATCGGGGTGACATTACCAGTGCCGTGTTGTGAAGCAGAGCTGTGAGTTGGTGGTTGTACGTTGAACAGCGGTGGGTTTGAATTTATATATGTGCTTCTGGAGGAGCAGTCCTCGATTATGACTGGCTGCCACTGTGAGTAATCCTATTGATTGAGTTCTACCTTCGTGTTCTGATTGGTCGAGGTTCGGCCATTGGAACTGACCTATGCGATTCGCACCGTGTGAACTTTGCCAGACTCGTCCAGCGGTTGATACTGTTTTGCCCATTTGCCTGACGGTTCACGGTGCTCGCGTCATTCGATTCAAATGAGGATATGTTGCTCGTAGAGGAGTATAGATTGTGTCCTGTTCAGCCTGACTGAGTTTGTCGTGGAGTACCACACTTTCAGAAATTCCCCTGCTTGTCTGGTACTTCTACGCACCGAAATTTTCACGTCTTCTGTACTAGGATTACGAACCCCCTGTTCTTTGTGTACGACCGTTTTGTGTTCCTCGGCTCGATTAGATGACTTTCCTCCGGTCTGTTCGAAGAAGTTCCTGTTGCCTTCGATGTAAAGTATCCGGTAAATAAATCGATTTAGTTGTCCTGTCCGGACAGAGATTTATCAACCAAGCTATTGACATTTTGAATCGGACCTGACCTGTGCACCTCTATGAGCATGAACTGAATCTGCTAATGCAATTGACCGACCATATGACAAACGGATCAGACATCGGCACTAACCGTAGGACGAGTTCGGCAAAAGTTATAAGTTATGAATCGGAGAGGTCAAGTTCAAACTTCACCCATAAATTGTCCAATTAAAACACAAGTGAAAAATCCAATCAATACGATTACTAACCAGTGGAATACTCGTCGAAGGTCACTCCCTCCAGAAGCACAACCATCCACCGGCGGCCTTTTGAATATTGGTTAAACAATAAACCAATCGGCTGACGGGCAATCTGATTAACTCGCATTCACGTAGCACCATCATCCTACATAGTTCACGCTGCTTGACTAGCCTCTGGGCCGAAGATTTGTCAGGGGACTCGTTTTCTGAGCAAGTAACTTGAAGTTTGTGGGGCTTGGTGTCCTATCTTGTTTTAGTGCGAGCCGTTCACACCACTGATGAGGCATTCCTGTCCAAATTGCATGGTGTTCGTCCACGAACCACCCTACAGACTCACGGGGTAAGCACAGTCGGCGATTCCCATCGAGGAGGGTGAAACAGCTGTACATTACTTCTCTGCATGAACTGACTTCGCAGCTTTTCACCTGAAACCGTACATAGAAAAGAAATGTAACTGGCCTGCGAAAAATGTGACTAACATGAACTAATCCAACCTCTTTCTTATTACAGATGACACCTACCTGCTTCATTACCACAGCAAACGATGGTTTCCTTTATCTTTGGGGCATACAGGAGGCTAAAGCTGGAACGGTTGAGGACGAGCAAAGGCCAAACGGTGTCAAAGATGAGGCCACTGAATAAGCCTCAACCTGTCGCGGACATTTGGTTTCATCATCCATGGAACTGAGTCAGTTTATCTGGGGACAGAAATTCAAATGTATTCACCGAGTATGATTTCACCATTGTCATTGTTTATTAACTGTATCATCGATGCTGTTCCATAGGACATTTCCCACACATTTTTCGATGTATCGTTTGCTGGTGCGTCACCCCACCATCGGACAGGAATATTTGAATAGGAAGTTCGTTTTAACAAGACCAAGCATGCATTTTGGCAGTTTGGAACGAATGAGCGACAGACGTGCTGTTGAGTAGGAACGTGTCGAGACTTTTCGGACTAGCTGGCAACAGTGTCAGATTAAAACAGCTGATTATGAAATATGACTGTAACCTCCCAGGTTTGTGGGTAGAAATCTCATGGAAGGGGCTTGGAAAAGCTCTTGGGAGGGCATCCCCTGTACTCTGTACTTCTGTAGAGGGTATATAGTCAGCACCACAACCTGTGAGAATGGCTTGTCCGATTCACTGACAATCGTTACATTAACGTTTAATAGCTGCACCTACCTAGTTGCACTCATAAACACTTAAAGGATAAAACACAAAGACGGACAGGAAAACCCTCAAAATCCTTCGACAATTAATATGCATCCTATTTTCTCTATTCCGTGCCTTTCCACATCCAAAAATTCGTACAAAAAGAAGTCGCCTCTCATCACATTTCAGTCATTCCTTCGGTTCTCACAGGTTATTTCATTGAGGCACAGGCCAGCTTTGTTTGTAGTTCTGCAGAAAAATGGGTGTAAGGCCGATCCATTTTGCCGAAAAATGTCTCCCGGGTGTGACCATTTTCACCTCATTGTGAACCAACTTTGTGTGGAGGATGATGAAGTGTTTCAGTACCGAACCGACCCTTTGAATTGGAGCGTAATTCAGGAACTGTGTGGGGTCCACAGTATGCACGGTCCGGGCATTTCTACCTGCGAAAAATTCTGCCATTCTACGGACGATTCCGATACACCGTGTGTCCAACTTGATGGCTTATGACACACGGTTTTGTTTTTGCGGCTACAGCCCAGCAGAACGTTTTTGCAGCCGTTCATACACTTTCACCAAAATGATGATGTGAGCATTCTCCCGTTCCTCATTGTCCAGTCCTAAGGACTGACTGGCGCTCTCAGTCAATGGGAAAAAGACTAGGACTGATTATTCTTCATTCTTCTCTAAAACGCGGTCAAGTTTTGACATAACAATCAATTAATGAGGGTAATTAACACTCCTTAACCATCCGTGACCGCTTTCGTCCTTCTTCGGGTTCATGAGATGGGTGTAGCCCCCCCCCAAGTTCCCGTCAACCCCATGTTCTACTTGAAGCCAAACCGGATGCCATCCGCGAATTACATTCGTTTGTCTACCATTCTACAAGTTCCACTTGAATCACTCATTTTTGATATTCTTAAACTGAATGTGCTGCACAAGGGTTGCCTCATGTAGGCACGATATTCGAGATGTTGTCGTATATTTTCTTAGTAATGTTGGTCAGGAAGGTTAGCTTAACAAGGACGGTATTTAGTACGACCTGAAAAAACTGCACTGAATCCCTAGTTCACCCGGGGAGACGAATAATAGATAATTGGAGGACTGATCTATAAGAAAATTCATTTAAAACGTACCACGGTCGTCACGCGCTCCATGCCAATGCCTCGTTCGACGCGTTTGATGTCTGCTTCTGTGCATCACACTAGGTCTGGTTTTTATGACTGATCATGTTGGACAGAGTTCGCATACACTAAGGACCGTGGCTCGTAACTGTTATTCCTTCCAGCATTAGGTGCATGGGCAATTAGGCCTAGGTCAGGGGTCATTCAGGCTGTGCAGCAGCCAATGAGCGCAGTGCCTACTGCGCAGTCAGCCAGCTGTGATGGCACGAACATGATTTCGCCAGATGATTGGATGCACTGGTTTTTTCTTCGAATCAGGTGACGAGAGGTGAGGAGATGCTTGCGCTTCAAAGTCAGCGCAAGCGTGCACGCGCAGCCACACACCATTCGCCAATTGTAAGATAAGTGAACCGAAAGCAGCGAAACACTCTCATTTGCAAACAAATTTGGTTTTTCGAGAGACTCACCTAGAACCCGGCTGGGTCTCTCGTTTATGATGTTTGCAAATGACAGTACTTCGCTAATTTCGTGCAATTTGGTTTCAAGCAGAACATAAGGTTGACGGGAACTCGGGGACTGATGAGCCCAAAAAAGGGTGAAACCGGTCGTGGGCTGTCAATGCATTTTCAGCAACCTTATGAGTAGCGTATTACGTCTGAACCGAAAGCAGTTCCAGGACACTGTGATGAACTAGCATGCGCTTCAAGGTGGATGTTCATTCAATTCTTACGGACTGTTCAATTCACAGGGACCTATTGTATCGGATCATTTCGTATCAATTTTTTTTTAAATATTCATCTACGTATAGAAGACCATCAAGTTTTCCTTCTCACCCGTTGAACTCAATATCAGATTGTGTTTATTCCCAAACGGACGCAGTTCGACCTTTTCATAAACGGATTGCCTGTTTTTCTTTAGAGAAAAGACGGTGAATGAGGATTACGATTTAGCGAAGTCAAGCTTCTCTTCTTCAAATGTAAACCCCAGGTTTTATTTAGCAACTTAACGAGTCCTCGGAGCATAAAACTAGTTTAACGACAACGACTGTCTAGAACTCTCAGTCCGCGGTATTCATCTTCATTGTAAGAGACGGTGTGAACTCTTTCTATAAATCTTGTGACCAGTTTGATTTCCTTCAAGTTGCTGCATCCATTGACTTCAGAAAACCATAGTACAATCTCGGGAACTTCTTCCGTTTGCCTTAAGTTCGACTTGTTCATCGTTTTATTCATTTTCAACGGGCTTATCTGAGGCTCTGTCCAAGGTGTTTGGTCTGGTTTCCAGTGATGCTTTCATTTTGTTCTACTAGATCTTCAGAGAAACAACAAAGGAAGCATGTAATGGTCTCCACTCGGCATATGCCCGTATCACGATGGTCAACCAGGTGACAGGGAACTTCAACTACGTGAATGGAGGCCATCTTCCTCCCCCTTTGTCCATGTGACCCTCGTCATACTGCCGCACAGATCCGCTTTTTTCTCATATAGGTCGTGCTGTCTGTTGATAACGACGCATCATCCATTTTTCAGTGATTCACGCAAACACTGATAATCCAACGGAAAGCCATGAACACGGGCACTTTGATAACGGTGTAACACTGTTTGTGGCTCATGTTTTTTCGATGTCGGACGAGCACGCTGAGTGTCACCTCGCCGATCTGCGCCATCAGCGTCCACCACTGTACCGACCAGGGTAAGGACTCATGTTCAGCATGTATAGTCAAAGAGCAAGCCTGAACTCTTTGAAGTCAAAAAGTTGGCGCAAATCTATTCGATTAGTTCCTAACTACGTTGACTGAAGCTACAGCGGTCGGTCGGATGGTAGTAGTCCTATATCTAGACGAAAGACAACTGGCATCGAGGGAAAGACGCATTACCGAGGGACATCTTTGTGCGCCTCTGTTTACAGCACAGAAATGGTGTGTAGGTTTGCCTCCGGTTTGTTTCGACTTGCCCTTGTTAGGTGGGGGCACAAGGCCTCTGCAGCGAAGGCCTAAAAGACAACCTGTCCTCCTAAGTCTTGATAGTTCGCTTAGTAGGATGCCCGAAGCAACTGTGTACAACTATCCATTGAGGTCAGTAACAACGATCGCTATAATTATCCTAAAACTCGGCCTGCTACGTGCGTGCGTGGTGGACTGTGATGAACGAATCCCAAAAAGGGAGATCCTCTCTTTGACAGGTAACTTTTCCAACTAAAACAAGTGTTTTGTCGATGCGAAACACTGAAGCACAGCTGCGGTCATTGCAATTCTAATCTTTTGAGAAAATGAAGTTGAGCGACTTCGGAGAGCTGAAGGTGGTTTTGTGTTGAAAAGATGGTTGCGATAGATGAG
Organism: Clonorchis sinensis; assembly: GCA_003604175.2. Lineage (NCBI taxonomy): Eukaryota > Metazoa > Platyhelminthes > Trematoda > Opisthorchiida > Opisthorchiidae > Clonorchis > Clonorchis sinensis. Next base: position 9,495,586 of record CM030371.1, read on the forward strand.
TGTAAATGCAGAATCCTAAACAGGTAGTAGCTACGTTTTCCGGCTAATTACGCGACAATTTCTGGCGGGTGAAGTTGGCGGAATCGAAAAGAGGGATTTCAAAACTACAAATAACTCGTTCGCAGGATTGTAACCCTTTAGTGACATCCGTGTGTTCGATTAAATGGACCAAATTATCAATTGCCACATTGCGTTTTTGTTACGGTACTCCACGCAAGCCGAATGTTTACCGACTACTATTCCCAGTCATTTGTTAGTATTTACGTCATAAACCAATCGAATTGTTTTAGGGCCAGACCGTGGCTCCAACAGTTTCTCAGGCTGTTTCTCAGCCCCGATATCTGTGCAAATGCTTCTGTTCCAGAGTGCTGATTTCCCTAACGATCTAACTTCTGACCTCTGGCTTGCCTGAGCTCGAATAACGGCGATAACTGACACTGTTGAGTCCGTCCACCTGTCCAAGATAGAGAAGCCATAACCAGAATCCAGCTTTCTAACTTCCCTGTCCAATTACTTCCAAGGTTTTCCTACCTAAAGCAATGTAGTTTTTGAATTACCTGACTAAGTTTACTTGTTCCGTTGCACGATGTATTTACAAGCTTGATAGCACGGGCTGATTTCGGGGATTCAATGGGGATTTCGTCCCGTAAATCTACATCGAAGCACGATCCTTGTTAGGAATTATCAGCAGTGCTCATCACACGAATCTCCGGAGAGGTTCTAACTTGGAACTAAACCCTTCGGTCAGGACCGGTTGATCAGTAGTGTGATTAACCTGATCTTAGACAGGGTACAGCTGTACAGTGCTTGTCCTAAACGAGAGATTCAGCCGAATCACCCGTCAAAACCGAATCCATGTGCAAACGGGTGTATTTTGCGTATTGCGTCAGATCTGGTTCTAAATGGGATATAAGATTGACGAAAACTTTGGAACGGTGCCTACCTGATGATCCCCAAGGAAGGCGAAACTGGTATTGGGCTGTCGAAAGGCTCTCAGCACTAGGGGACAGTGCGTTCACCTAGGTCACAAATCAACGCCGATGGGTATGCTTCTGTCGTGCCCTTTATCGGGGAGTGTATGCATAAGATAACAGGTGTTCCAAAGACGACAGACAACATATTCATACTAACATAACTCAAAGAGGCTCGTGGTTTCATTATGTAAGGTTGTCTACCAAAAGGTAGTCGGCATCAGTCGTGTTGTCAGTCAAGGCGGCAGAACTAATGCGAATGTTTCTGAATCCGACTGCGTTATTTTAAGAAGCCTGTGCGCTGCATCTGATCACCGTAGAAAGCACAGACTGTCTTGCTAGCTGGCCTCGCCCCAATATCAAGGGTATTACCCAAAACACCCAAAACACTTGGTTCAATCTCATTTTTTAAGGAATTCTGTGAGGTAGATTGTGCTCTTTCTCTGAGAAGCACAAAAGAACATCGTAATGAACTCTGTGTCTGTGTGACCGACGCTTCCTCACAGCATCTGGTGGTCAGCGAAGTGCTTCATCTACCCACCGTGGTCATTCATATGTATAAACAAACAGGGGCAGACGGTGAAATCGGATAATGGGTCAAATGTCTCCCATCCCACGGACCTGCCCTTTTAAAGCCCTTGGGGTCGCAAAATTACAAGGACAGACGTCACTCGGGCCTGACAGACTGTGGGCGTGTCGCACCAAGTTCATAACAGACAGACTTGTGTAAACAGTCGCAGGAGAATAAAACAAATCTTGCCGGGTCTCCCTACCTTGTGCTCGCTAGGGTTACAATGTGTACAGCTAAGCAACGCCTGTCCATGTTTCACGCATTATGCACACTATTTGGACTCCGAAAAACACAGAGAACACCCTGAGAATACCGTTTTCGTCAACTGCATTTGTGTTTATGGCAGCAATGCGACAAATCACATGTTCAAGTCATCCTGTTTGACAGTGGAAACTCAGAGTGAATAGTACACAGCATCCAGTTGGTAGAGCCACATGTTACCCCCACGAGCACACATGTTACTGGCACAAAACGAAGTGCATAATGATAGGTACAACGAGGACTACTAACCAAATCATGGACTATTTACGTTTGGGAGAAGCAAGTGTTGAGAGAAGCGGGGTTCGAACTTGGGCAATATGATCCAAAATGGACACTCAGCTTGGAATCAGGGTTTGTGGTAACAGTTGTCGAATATTCTACATACTCCGCAGTTAAACAAATATTCAGGTGCGGACTCTTTTTGGTGATGTATCCGGAAAAATACTAGCAGACAAAACAACTCCCAAAATCTCCTTTAAACACACTCAACGACGAACAGCAGTGAGATTCAACAAAGCCGCGGCTTGCAAAAATGTTGTTGTTTTCCCTCAGCGTTTTATAAAAAAAGCAAGTTTTCTTTTTTCGAAGTTAGCTGGTTTCGGTTAGGGGTGAAAAATAGCAAGCTGCTGCGTTGTCCCAAAATCCGGTTCGAAGCCGGTCATTTTGGTAACCTCATAAACTACCATCATCTTTCAAGTAAGTTGAACCGTCTGCACATCAGTCCCATATGGTCGTTGAATAAAAGATGAAAAACACTCTCTCACAACGGAAAGCGAGACGGTATCCTGTATGTACGTAATTCACTACTCATAAGGTTGCTGAAAATTCGTCGACAGCCCACGACCTGTTTCGCCCTTCTTGGGGCTCATCAGGTAGGCGCAGTCCCCGAGTTTCCGTCAACCTTATGTTCTACTTGAACCCAAATTGGACTGTTTTCGAGAAATACACTCATTTGCATATCAATTTGGTTTTTGCGAGGGACTCACCTGGAACCCAGCTGAATCTCCCGTGATGTTTCCAAGCGACGGCGACGAATGTTCAGCAACCTTATGAGTAGTGCATTACGTATATACATGTATCGCGATATCTCGAATATCGTAGCAACTGGAACATGAGGCGGCCTGGTGCAGCACATACAGTGGCCTGGAGACATCACAAACGGGAGATTCAGCTGGGTTCCAGGTGAGTCTCTCGCAAAAGCACATTCCTTTGCAAATGAGTGTATTTTTCGAGACGGTATCCTGTTACAGCTCCATGTTTTGCTTCTAGGTACGCGAAGAACATCTTACTCAAGTGCTTGAAAATGTGAAAATTTAGTGCAGTAACAGTTGCCCAAAAATTATAGAGCTGTCAGGCTAGCGGATCAATGGCTTCCGAAGTTATCACAACCGCCTGAGAACAGTCCCGGTGTGACGGTGCATACTACTGATGAAACAAGCTGGTAGTACATGTCGAGGCGCCGTCCCTGCGTCTGACTGAGGGTTGATATGGAAATTATTGAACCAGTTTCCAGGGTTCACTCAAGGTTGCTTAACATTCAAACAGTGTCCAGGAAAGTTCAAGAGGACGTTCACTTTTCAAAAACTCAATGCAAATGAGATCTTACTTTGGTGTCTAATAGCTTGTAATCGCCAGGTTCGTTTTGGTCGATGAGTAAGCCTGCACTCGGAGGCAGCCCTGATTTTGCTGGCAATACCGGTGTGGCTCACAAAGAAGTTCGAGGAAGCTCGGTGTACGAACTTCGAAGCTGCTTTCTTTGTCCACTTGCACGGTACAAACCGACGTAAATGTGGTCAAACTTGGAGTCCGATTTTGACGGCCTGGTCGCTCTTCTTGTTAGGACAGAGGTGGATCAGAGGCTTCGAAAACTACCTTGTATAGTTAGTTTACATAAGTGATAAGGTTTTCTTCTTCCAAAATGGCATTTCCCATATTAAGCCACTTTTTGTTGGTTCATCGAGGCCTTTTTTGTCAGCAGCCATCTCAAGTGGTTTCCCCAGAGGACTGTCAAGGAATAAGGTAGAAAACCAAGCCAAGTTATAGCCGCGTGAACTAGTTATCAGACAAAATCACAGTGTGCCGAACAGGGGTGTTTTCTGTCGTGTCGTAGGCAGGTAGTGAACGGTGCGTTGTAGTATAGGCGTACAACTTAACTACCATAAACCGTGACACAAATGCGTCACCTCGATTGGTGGAAAAACTTTGTCAACAAAACTTCCGGGCTCATATACACTGGCCGAGCCAGTTCCTTCTATTCTATATCAAACTAGATTCCTGGTTCCACAGAAAAATAACAGGGTGAGACTGATGGGTAAGAACACGAAGTGCGCATTGCACACGACCAATTAAGGTCTCTCCACAAAACTCAACATGGAAATTATAGACAGAACCTAATCTTACGATGGTTCAAGTACTGAAATGGTGTTGAATACCGTTTTACTGAGATGATCGATTGCCTTTAACCTCTAAGACCGAGATCTTACGACTCCAGTTCATGTGGTCAAAGGCCGAGTGTGCAGTTTATTTGCTGTTGTTGCGGGGGTTGCTACAGATATCAGTGAGGTGTTTTGGAAGAACAGTCTTTGTGTGCTTGTTAGGAGGGACTAAAATAATCACCCGATATGTGCGCAAGGGTCTCACTGTATCTGCTTGTCTGTAGAAAAAAACTAATATCTGAACCACTGTGTCCTCGATGCTCACATAAAGAATCAGGGACAACGCCAAGGAAATAGTTGATTTCCATATACAGGGGACCTATAAGAAAAACACTAATTGGCATCCCACAAAAGTGCTTTCTACACCGGGCACAACTATAGCAAACATCGTAAACGAGAGATTCAGCTGGGATTCAGGTGAGTCTCCCGTGAGAACCAAATTGGTAGGTAAATGAATGTATTTCGCTAATTATAGTAAACATTTATGAGGTCATTAAAAAAAACTTGGATGGCACTGTTAGGCGGAAATACGCACCGATATCACTTTACCGCTCGCAGTTAGACGCGGCTACGGCCATGAAGCCTATCCTGCACGCGAATGGCCAAAAGATCGGGCCGCTTATGGGGCCAGCGTCTAGGCGAGCTCTGATTGGTCGAAAATCTGAACCCAACAGCCAATCATGATCCAGTGTCTGCCGAGTGCCGGTTGCTAGTAGCGCATCCAAAAGTTGTCGGAATCTCCAGAATGCTGTCGCTGCATGCACTTTATGGACAACGCACTATACATGTTTTTTTTACCTGGTTCTGGGCGCTAATACACGTTGTGCACCTTTGTTGGTTGTTTTGACTGGAACGCTAGCTTGGAAGGCTCGAATCGAGAAGTAAGCTGAGAAAATACTGTTATTACAGGCATACTAGCGGCTCACCCGCTAGTAACAGCACGGTAACTGGGCAGAAGTACATTATGTGAACGTGAAAGTGCAAATTTATCACAGGATAGAAGTAGCGGACGTCGCTGCATCTCTGAGGATTATGTGGAACGAACTTTTATGGGCAAAAATACATCTACCCGAACTTGTTTCTCAGAGTGCGAAAAATGAGATAATGAGTGATCAATCATTCATTTCGGTAGCGACAGGGGAGTCTACTGCAACTATCAACTAATCCGGTCGCAATAACACAGAGGATCGCCAGAGTGAACCCTAGAACGAGATTTACACTCCTTGGACGATAGTTTTGTAGCTATTTGAGCGTAAAGACTTGTGGTTCGTCGATACAGAGCATTGAGAAACAGATGCAGACAAACAAGCCTGAGATCCAGCGCTGGCTGGGTAAAATGAAGCGACAGTGTGATTCAAATTTGTGTGTAATGAGGGGGAGCAAATAAAGAGGCCTAAATACAGACAACAAACAGGATTCCGGACTGGAAGAGACTGTTTGGACCACATCTTCACACTCCATCAGGTGTTAGAGTAACGGCACCCTAAAAGCTTGATGTTCCTTAAATCTAAGAGTGTGTTCGACTGTGTCGACCAACTGGCTCTTTTCAATAGGCATTAGCTCTCGTTGTAGTGTGACGGACGAGGTGAACTCACGAATATCCTAAGCCAGCGCTGTGTTTGCAAGTTTGCGTCAAAAGGCATCTCACCGGGTCTCCAAGGACGCATGTATCAGACTGCTGTACCAGCTACAGAGTTTTGCGTCTTCGATACTTAGTCACTCTGCATGAAGGATTTGAGACGTCTCCAGGTCTTTGGCCACTAATGTCTCAGAAATACAGCCGGAATCGGATGGAACCGGTGAATTAGAAATAAGGTGGTCAGGGGACCGGTTAATGGTGAATCAGACAGTACTTCTCTCAAAGAATGCATCCAGCACTGTGAGCTAAAATGGATGGGCCATGTGTTAACTCTGCTGAGTTACGGCCTGCATAGACCGTCTAATTTAGAAATATGGAAACAGCTCAGAAGGGCATGATGTTACGGAAAGTTTAGGTGAGGTTAGTGCTGTTCCCCTTTCAGGATGGGGTCCATATGACCTTCTCTATGTTTGGCTAGAAGCACTTCCAATATGGCGTCCAACCGATGTCAGTGACGTTCACACTGTCAGCTTGTATCCAGATTGTCTGATTGGGTGTAGGCGCCTCGGACGTTTGTGGTTGACTGGCCCTAGGTTCGCCTCCCTCCTCCATCTATTTCTTCTTTCGATTGTAGGGATTTATTGAAATAAATTGGCATGTTTTTAAGGCAGGGAAGCACCAGTGACCTCACATTGTATGACTGTTAATGATGAGGATGATTATAGGGTAAAGCCCTACATATATATATATATATATATATATGAAATGCTGCAGCACTGCCCCTCTAGTATGGGGGAAACCTCCTCACAGTGGGTAAAACCATACAAGACAGCTTGTTTAATTCGTTAGTGATGTCTCTGAACGCAAAAATGCGTTCATCCACTCCGGCTTTGATACCAGGTTGATGAGCTTCTTAACAGAGTCAAGTGTTGTCTACCAACGAGAGTTTTTCCAACCGAGAGCTTGCTCGAAAGAGGCGGGGTAAATGGTCCGATTCGGTAAGTATTTGTCTTGCAAGAGATAAGGAGCCTTCTCAGAATGATACTTTCAAGGGCAATGCGGAATGTTTGTTTCGGTGAAAAGTGTCTACAGTGTCGAATCCTTACGTTAACACTGCCACCTAATGGTGAAATCAGTTAGAAAGACAGGTAATCAGAGCTTTTCCCCACACTAAACTCTGGTTTTGATCAACCTATCAGCAAAGCTTGTTTGTTTTGTTTGACGGTTCGGTTTAAAGAATAGAGATCGACTGACCTCAAGGGTCGCTCTCCGAATCAGATAGAAGGTCAATCGCAAACGGGGTATTTCCAGCAAAACTTGCAAAGAACGGTTGACAATGCTGCTCATAACCCGACAAAAATCCAGTTTCTCCTGGTGTAAATTGAATTATTTGTGGTCGATATCTAGGAGCACAACATCAATCCGTATTGTTGAGCCAGTGCACGGCAGCGCTTTGAGCCAGTCAGGAGACTTCGTTTAATACAGTGATAGCAATTGATCAGCATTAATCAGGCTTGCGCGTATTAGCCGTAGTTACCTTAACTTTGCATTGTTGTAAGACAGCTTCCTCCTCGAATTTCCGAATTTCATGGAAACTTGATCGAGTCCAAATTTCCTATTCTGTCTGTGATCCACAGAAATCAGGAAACGGTTACCGGCTGTCGGTAACTTTAGCGTCAGCAAACCTCTGATGCGCAAAATTCTAAAAGGCAAGCAACGCATATTTCATTAAAGCTACTTGAAGATTTCTAGCAAGGGGAAACATAAAGTGAGTCTAATTCGGAACCAGACGTAACACTTGATAAAGCTAAAGCTTTTACCGACATTTTGCACGTGTTTATTCCTCCCACGACTGGAGTTACTAAACCCCCAACTACTGATTGGCTAGCCATTGCTTTAGAATATCTTATTTCAAGGAACTGTGACCAATACAAATAGGTTGGTGTACTTGTGCATCAAGATTTCCATCTTACTGCGCTTCGTGTTGCATTGAATAAAACATCTTTCGGAATCCTCGACCAGGAGTTATCTTAAACATCCTATCAAATAACCTCAGCTGCTCTCGCTTCAGATGGTGACCGATTGGCATGTGGGAAACCTGTTACCGGTCTCGTTTTCGGATGCTGCAACTGCGTAACTCGAGATTTCGACCAGAGCTTTGTGCAGCGAAACACATCTGGTGGTGGGCGCTTGCAGCCTATTCGCTCCGTCGACTGTGTGCCCATAAACAATGCCCCAAAAGGCACCGATCAGCCCGAAGCACGTAGACTTTACGTGCCCTTGTGACGAACAGACAGACGGTGCGCTTGTAACCCAATGGTGGGTCTGACCAACGCTCCATGGCCAACGTCCCATCACTGAAATGTGGGACAATGTGCGTGAGCAACGGGCTTATTGTATTCGGGTGGCGGCATGTGCCAGCACCGACAAATGTGTCGCGGGGTAGAAACGAAGCTTTGGAGCATGCATTGTGTAGCAAATCTAGTTCCGTTGTGGGATGAGCCTTTTGTGTGACTCCATCGTGCCAATTCTGAAGTTCTCGGTGATGAATTTGTTGCTTCCTTTGCTTGTGATAAGGCCAAGCAATTACAAATGTTTATCGGAGAGTAAAACCAAATCAGCTTTCGTTACAACCTGTTGTTCAAAGAAACTTCGAGATTTTTTTGTTTACACTACTCTACCGTGGCCACGGAATGTGCATGAAATGCACCGTCAAACATGAGGGCAACTGCATTTTTTTAGCTTTCTTTCCCTTGCTTATAATTTCAAGTGAAAATTTTCGTTTGGATTTCCGCTCATGCACTTACCCGGAAATTTACACATCGAGCATTCACAAACATTGCACGTAACGCAAAACACTGATACTGGGCTGTTAGGATGATGCATCTTTGCAGAAGAAAATTCTAGTTTTGCTGTTTGGTGTGTTTCTCGCCTTCATCTAGCAAAGCGAAACTGTGGCCGCCTATATGCTCCTTTACGCATCGGTCCAAAGATTATCACCTTTATTCCAACAAGTTTCAATCTTGATGAAATACACTCATTTGCAAGTTATGCCGATGTTGACGACAGACTAAACTGAATCTATCGTCAGGAAAAAGTTTGGAACTTTTTATGTGTAATGTACCATAAAGAAAACGATAACTTTTTCGGAAACTTTCCGAAAACGATGCCTACTCAATCGGTTCCAAGCGTTTTTCAACTGATAAAACGATAACCTATTCTACAGACTTAATACACTACTCATAAGGTTGCTGAAAACTCTTCGGCAGCCCACGATTGGTTTCACCTTCTTGGGGCTCATCAGCTAGGCGCAGACCCCGAGATTCCGTCAACTTTTATTCTACTTATGTTTTGTTGAAAATCACTCTAAACGAGAGATTCAGCTGGGTTCTAGGTGAGTCTCCTGTCAAAACCAAATTGGTATGCAAATGAGTGTACTTCGATGACTTGTTTTGTTAAGCTCCGTCCCCAAACTCAGTCCGGGAGTATTGAATATGTCTCACGCAATGGTCTAAAATATCGATGGGCTAGGGTGAAACAGTCTCGCAAAGTTGACTTAATGGTAGGTTATCTACCCACGAGTACCGCGATCTTACTCTGGTCCTGCTAGAACCCGGCTTAGGAACGTCTCGTATGCGGAGGCATTCAAACCAAGAATCACCTGCCCGAAAACAGTTGTTTCAATCAGCTAGGAAGAACCGAAAGACCTCATCATTCAACTGACAGCAACTTCAGCGACTGCGATAGTCTCTGCTGAGCAGCGAGCAATAAATGGAAAGTACACCCGCATCCGAACTGGCTTTACAAGGTCGTTTCATTCAAACACTGATCGGCACAACTTTACTCAGAACAAGAATCAAAATAAACTGTGATTTTACCACAGAAACCAGCCCTTTCGTCCAAGTAATTTGCGACAGCCAAGCCGCTGACAAGAAGAGCTTTTCAGTACACCATCTGTGCAGTATTAAATAACAGTTGCTTTTCGCAACGAAGCCGTTGAAATATTTTTATAAGAACGATGCAATTTCGGTTGACAACGGTGGCGAATAGTCTGAAATAAGCGACAAAAAAGATGAAGTGCACTGTCCAAACCGGAACTTCCTTACTGCAACAGCATTTATCGTCTTTTACACTCATTTAGACCGAACAAAACAAAAACAAAAACAAAACTGGATCGAGAATGCACGAATGGACCAGACGATGAAGTAAGTAACCTTGAGTACATGGTGCTTGTTACTGGGATATTGCATGTTCACAAATCTTGCTCAAGCGAGTGTGATTTTGGGCTGTCCCGTGAGTGTTGTGGGAATCACTGCATCATAATCTTGGAGGTCATGAGATCGGACTTGTAAAGGCTAACAGCAATTCCCTCAACAATCGCGGACATTTTCTTCAGTTGTCCCCGGAAACAAGACATGTTGATGTTTCTCCACTCACTAGAGAACGTATTCCTGTTTAAGTTCCCGAGTATCAAGGCAATTCTAGAGTAGAAAAAAACGGATTAAAGACCAACGCCACTCAACTTTCTAAGATCAGTGTAAAGTCAACCGTTCTGGATGGAACCATAGTCAAAGACTTACTGGGATATAAATAAGTCCACAGTTACTTTTGTTCTATTCCCTCTCTTCCGTCTTTGGTTAAATCTGAGGTCGTACTCGACTGCAGCGGTAACTGTGAAGTGTAAACCTTCGGAGGTTGTTTGCACAATCGGACGTGGAACACTACAGTGATCCTATTGTGACAGACCCTCTCTCAAATGGGGGGGGGCAAGTAATTTTCGCCGGGTTTCTCTGAGACTTCTCATGACTAGAAAGACCACCCAGCACCCATTCAGAGAACTCTGGAAAAAGGGCCACGAATCATACCATCTGTAATAAAATATGTCCAGAAGTTTGACACAAAGTAGAGATGGTTACTAAACTGCTCAGAACACGACTCAATCGACCGAACAAATCAAAGTCCAGGATACAACTGTCGCTGGTCAAATTTGAGCCTGCCCTTACAGTGAAAAGAGAATAAGATACTCTAACATCTTTATCCCTGCGACATCAAGTACAGAAATGACCCGAATGGAGGTCAATAGTCATTTTGATGGCACTTAGGTAGGGTTCGAACCCGAGTTGTTCGGTCAACGATCAGCCGGGCTAAGAACAACACCTAGGTTGTGCCACTCCCACCTTTGGCCTTTGAATAGCAGTCAGGTTACCTTGCATTCAATTGAAAAGCGGCAATAAAAAGGCGACATACACTGGCTGAAAAAAATGAGGAAAACGACGTCCCAGGAAATAGTGGAAACAAATAGGGTTAAAGACTTGATGCGAACGACCGGCAGCATCTCCGGATGGCGCTGAGAAATAGATTGGCACGACAAGCCAGCAGCAGGCGTACTTTGTCAGCCTAACCCAGCACAAGCTCAGGGCACAAAGACATGGAAACGTTAGATAGACGGTCCGCCCCACTAAGGCATACTGTTGCCGATCGCGTGCAAAGATGAACTGCCTGCTTGCCGGCCAGGAATTGTTGAAAATTAGGCCGCTACAACCTCCGAATTAACTGTAGCTGGTTTAATTTCACATTTCTATGTTGTGAGCATCATCATCATCATCATCATCATTGACAGCATGACATCAGTGTTCAACACCGATGCTTCGCTGCCGTACAACCATGATTTATTTGAAAGCCTTATTGTAAAGAAAAGAATAAAGGTCGATGGGGAAGGAAATTAGTGCTAGCTTACTACAATCAATCCGAGGTGCCTACACCTCCAAACATTCACTCAGGCAATCTGGATAGAAACTGACAACAAGAACGTCACTGACATCGGTTGGCAGCCATATCTCGTAGTGTCTCCAACCAGGCGCAGTGGGGATCACGTGGTCCCCATCCTGGAAGGCGAGTGGCACCGACAGCACCCAAACGTTTCGTAATCTCTTTCATACCCCTCTGCCAGGTCGAAGGTTGGCCACCTCTTTGCTTACGCCACTCTGAATTGGGCATGGAAAACGGCACTCTCTTCGGCAATCGATGGTTAGGCATACGCAACACGTCTCAACCAACGCAGCTTCTGGTGCTGGACACATTCTTCAATGGAAGTACCCGAAGTACCCTTACATCTCCCTGTTATTTCAAATTAATGAACGCTGTTTACCTCCGTACAGACCCTGCTTCGCTTCCGCTCATAGTTTCTTCGGAAAGATAATGCTGTCAGCTAATTTCTGCTACGCTCCTGGGAAACCAGTGATCAAATGTCTGGAGACAGAATACAAGCGAATAACGTTCCGAGTCAAAATAGACTTAATGTGCACCGCTACAGTCATTGTACGGCTGAAGCCTATCTAACAGGCAGATGCTAGAGAGGTGAGTAATTATTGGCGTCATATAACTTGGATCTGCTTGAACATAAGATGAAAGGTGATTCTCGAGTGGCGGTAATGTGTTATTAACTCATGCTGTTTAATTTGAAACAAAAACCAGGAAATTAGCTATTTAGTTTGAGTTGCAGGAGACGAACCCAGTGAAGGGCCACTTAAAATTCGCAAAAAAAAAACAAAAATTCCGAAAGCTCTCACAGTTTTTCATTCAATTATTTCACGACCTGGTGCACCGATGTTGGATCCCGAGAAGAGTCCACTCCCATTGAAGACCAGTTCGACTGTTTCCTCGTAGTGACAGTGTTATAAACGATTTCCGACTGTTCGAACTTCCTGACTAAACTGCCAGCCGATAAGCCCACACCCCACCTACGCAAATGTGGTCCGTGCCATTTGATCGTCAGGTCAGGACTGTACACCAAGTGTCCACTCGATGGTTCCTGTCCTGATCAGTCTTACAACACCATCGAGGATATACATCCAGCCAAGCTACAATGTCCCTTTGTCCGATTTTCGTTGACCATGCGCAGTCAACTCGGGAATAATTAATCGGAAATGCTGAATAATGCACATTAGAATAAGTGGACTCCATACTGCGTCTATCCATTCCAGCATTTCCACTAAGGACATTAGTTGTTCCATCTGGATGCATGAGAGAAACGTTTGGAGTAGACAGTTATATAGAGTTCTGAATTTTATATAGTATATATATATATGTATATATATAACGTTTGGCACGCCGAACATTTCATCAAGCAGGCTGCATGGCTCATAGTCCTCAGGCCCCAACTGTGTTTTCACTAAGGACTTGAATCTTCTCTAAGAAATACGATTGCTTTGAACCCTAAGATTCCCAGGTTATCCGCCAACAAGTGGGTGATCAAATACGACTGTCTACGTTCACATCCTTCGAGTAAACGCTTCCCAGTTTTAGAGTTCTTGCAATATAGCCTTGTACTTTGCCCACTTCGGATCTACCGAAATCCGGTTCGCACCAAATGGTCGCCCCTGATAAGACAGGTTGAGTATAGCTGTGAGGAGGATGCGCGAACGAAAATTTGACAGTGTTCAAAATATCAGCAGATAAAGAGACCCTTAAGTCGTAACGAAGCCATAGCACCGCAGATGATCCAAGCTGCGTGTCAATCGATGGAAAAACCATCAAGTAGACTCACATCTGAAGCCGTAGTTCTTTCCAGGAGCGAATACGGTCAAGACCAGATGAAATCGCTTCCTTGTTACCGGGGTATTCTTCTTTTCGGTGAGCGGTGGAGATTAACGCGTGTGCGCGAATAAACGACAGTGGTGGGTGTTGTTCGCTACTGAGACGGATTCTCTCTTCAGAGCTGCTGCTTTGAGCAGACTGATAATGCACTACACTGTGGATATCCAAAATAACGTGCATGCACTTGAACATGACTTTTATTGATAGTTTTATCTACGCACTGTATCGGCGCGCAGTTTTTGTGCAGTTTTTGGTTGAATACGCATCCGAATGTCCATATTGTGCCACCCACCTGGTTCATGTATCCCTGTCTATCGCTCAGAATAGGATCGTTAGGGTGGTATTCACAACTAGCATATTTACAAGCAATCGGTGAGTTACCATGGTATTGTATCACATGTCACAACCAGCTGACTGCAAGTGATCTTGCCCACACGTTATCTGTACATCAGTGTCTGTGAATGTCAGACTTCTTTTGTGGCCGAAAAAACGAACAAGGAGATGAATTCATTGCCTCATGGTCCAATCATACTACTGAAGCGGCACCGCAGTAAAAACCGCCACATCTTCGAAAACTTGGAAGATACATCTTGAATATCCTTTTTGAGTTTATGTGGAGACATGCTGGGAAAGATGTGAAGAAATGAACCGTTGGATACACTCCTCTGAGGTTTTTAGGCGACTCATTTGACAGTGAGAAAATCATTCACAGACGGTAGACTTGTCAGGTATTTTTAGTAGACTGCTGATAGATCTGTTTCGTAATATGAGTTTTCCGAAATAATGCGGCCACGCATCAGCCTGTTGCGCAGCGGAACAGTCATGTGGTGAAGCAGTGCCGTACGAGTACGCCCACGCGGCTGAATGACGTCCGACTTCGTCATGTGCCGGAGCAAGGTCAAAGAAGTACACATGCATTTCACGCCCACCAAGGCAACATGTGCACTCCGTATTCAAGCGCGCAGACGGCCATCCAGGACTAACCGTGACAACGGAAACAACCGCTCGAGAACCGCTGTGGGCGCGCAGGGGACACATTGGTTGGTTGAGGACAGATCGACCACCAAATATGGTCACAAGTGAATGTGATATAAAAAAACGCTGTATTTGCATTATTACACAGTTTTCCAGGCAGCCTTCTTGTCTTCTGACTGCAAACCGGTAGCATCAGGGAAGGTGAAGAGATACAATACGAAGATAAGTAGTCACCTATATGAATGCGGAACCTGTTGGTCAAATCGTCAGTAAGCTACACGCAACGCATGAAACGAATGTTGTACTGCGTCCCGCGCGTTGCTGGCATCAGTTGGTTCAGACAACCGCGACATTGGTGTACCGGCTTGTGTCTGCTTCGAGGACGAGAACGCGAGCTTGGCAACGTGAATTTGTTCAGGAAAATCGCCGGAAGTGGGCGACAAGCTGATCACATAAATTGACACGAAAGACCTATGTCGACATGAAGAAGTCGGAACGTAAATCTCCAAAGCCCCGAGTGTAAAGCGAAAACAAGAGAAAAATAAATCAGATTTGTTAAAGACAGTCATAACAGAGGGCCACATACGGTCGTTCGAGGAAGATTACCGCCAGAGTTAGATATGAAGTAAACCTTCGCTCGAAACACCGGTACGGCCTTCTGTAAACGACCACGATTTGATTCTACCATGTTGAAGCTGTCGTTTTCAATAGTCGGACCATTCGCTGGATCACAGTTATTGCTTACAACTATATCCAAGCTGCCCGCTGTCCGATGCACAGTAAAAAATGATTGTCGTTGACCATGATCAATCACAACGTGATAGATACGGACACTGGAGTCAACCACTCACTTACGGCCTGGAATTCCAGCTGCTGACACAATGGTAGTTACTGCATTTTACGGAGCACAAAGAAGTTGGGATTCAGGCAATTAACACGCCACAGTTGGGGAATGTCTCAGCCACCACATCTGCTCCACTCACAGGGTCCGGGAAGTTTTCCTCGGCTGTCTGAATTTGATTGTACTGGCAGGTGATGCATCGCACAACGCCACGGTGATATCGACGCGGACAGCGGATCCACCACACTGGCCCACAATAGAACGAAAAGAATAGAACTGCAATGTGTGGATTTTCTAACACGGATCTCTCGCGGACATTAGCGTTTGGAAACAGTGAGCGCTTCAAATTCTGGAGTGAAATCCTACTGCCATTTGGAATGCCCAAAAGTACTAGCATGTACCAGAGTTTAATTCCCTTCACTTATCCCTCTCCTTGAATTAAAGGACAGATGTGATGTTTCCTTCTTGATGGAACACACTACTTATAAGATCGCTGAAAATAGTTCGACAGCCCACAACCTTCTTAGAGCTCATCAGGTAGAGTTTGTTTGATTTTGTTTAAAGTTGAGTGCATCGTCTGTGAATTCAAAGAGTGAAAGTGGAAACTCTGGAAGCACTACACGTATCTCGGAAGTGCGACAGTCGAGGCCAACGCACGAATCTCAAAGACCAGAATAGCGTCTCCACTTGTGGCATCAAGAAGGTATGTCGCTGAGCGTAAAAGGACGCGTTTGCCAATGCGGGCTGTATTGTTGTGCGGCTGCGTGACTTCACCAGTACGGGTGGAGGATCTGAACGGGCTTTTGAACGCCGACACCCCAGAACTACAGCTGCAATCGGTCAGAACCAGCGAATTCGCAATGAGTTACCGAGATACTCCCCAAGCCTAGACAGGAGTAGTCGAGAAGTATAAGTAGGGCTCGAACCACGGATATCCTGTTTAGTAACTTTGCGCCTCAACCACTATGCTATCTCGAGCTCAAGGCTGAAAAGGCATGCACTAAGTCACATGCTCATAAGGGAGCCAGTGATGTTTCCGATGCACGAATTTGAAAATTAGGAAATTTTAGATCCAATATTTTCACGGCATGCTCAGTTAACCAACCATTACTGAAAAGAGAACACCAGGCAAATCATTGCCAAATCGAGTGTAACTGGTGTGGAAGTGCATGGGCACCACGAATGGTTGGTTCAAGATGAAACTATGAACCAGACCGACGTCTCTTTAGTAGTCTTTCTCAATAAATAAATTTGTCTCTCAGTGGGAAGATTATCGTCCAGTAAAGGTTGAGGCATCTAAGTAGATTGAAGAACGAAGCTCCCCCTATAGGTGCATTTTTACAGGAGCACCACCATGACAACTACCTTTTACAACTAGGCCAACAGCGCAATTTGTCCGATCGGTGAGAGTCGAGCCACACCATACACCAACAAGCATATTTGTACACAAATGTGAATCAGTCAGTTATTCACGAACGAATCGACTGCTGTGATCTGATTAGAGGGAGAAATCCGGCTGTCCTAAAGGTGTCACTTATAAATCAGTCTGGTCCATTGTCCACTGGTTGACTGACATTCATCTAACGGACCTGAATCCGTTCCAAAGGCTTTATATCAACCAGCCTGAATATCTGGTTGCCACGGCATATTGCTGTCTAGGCTGGGGCGACCTAGCAGTATCTCGACCATCGTGCTTCCTTCGAGCGGCATGGTAGCTAGGCACCGAAATGAACGATCATCACGGCATATCAAACCGCTTACCCCAAATCGCATCAACCACACTTTTTAACTAAACCGAGAAAACATGAACAGGGGCCTATCACGTGGTTCTACTGTCGCCGCAACTGTTGTCATAGCAGCTGATGCGGGAAATGGGCAGTCGCAACGTTCATCGACCTCGACCGCAATAACACGGTCAAGGGTGCAGTAAAGTACGAAACTGCTCGCAAATCAACCGCAAAATGGGCGAGTAAACAAAGCGAATAGTGCTCACACGAGTGACACGGATCTACGTGATTGCGCCAGGGCAGCGAAGCATCAGTGCTCAGGACGCCACAGAGCCCGTGGTAGTGGTAAAATTAACCTTCGGTTCGAACCAGCGGCCTCGTTATGATGAGTTGAGGTGAGTAGGTGTCATCTTTGGACAACCCACCCCAGGTGTAGACTCGAATATCCCACATCTATGTCATGTCCAATGGCATTAAGCGTGCTTTACGCCCGAGTAATACACAGGCAACCATCCTTCAAAAGAATTCGCCCAAAGGTCTTTGGCCAAAAGTCTGTTCCTGTGAATTGAGAAGACAAAAATGTCTGACCGGAGCCCAAGATAATAGAGCTTTTTCGATGACGACGGACGCTGTGGGATCTGTGGAGGAGCGCATGCTGATGGAACAAATATTGGTTGACAAAGTTCGCCTCAACCAAAGAGTGCATGAGTACCCAGAACCTGTCCATAAAATTCCGTTGTAGTTAGGAAAAAGCAGTAAGGGATTCGGGCCTCTGGGAACCTTCTTGATATAGATGAACTTGATAGCGGTAGATGTTTCATGCAGCTCGTTTACGTCTGCCCTAATTGGAATAATAATCCTGATTCAAAACAACTGCCTCTTCTGAGGCCTCCGCTCTGGGTTGATTCTCCGAGACACAACTCAATAGTAAACTCCTTCCTGGAGGAGACCGTCGTTTGTTATCAATAGCCAAGGAGAGGGCTTTAAGGGTTGTTTCTTTGAACTTCCTCAATGCTCCAAGACTTGTGCAGAAACGGAGTTAGGTGAATGGAGCTTTTTAGAATTGTACGCGTAATGTATCTGAAATGAACGTGACATCAATCAAATGCTATTGTTTCGGTCCAGAGAATGTTGGAGCTGTCCGATAATACGTGAGTACAACTGAATGAACGATAAAACAGCATTCACTGGGTGATCCGTCTGTCATGCGTGCCTTGCTCAGAATGTGTAGACGCACAGAACAGAAAGGCAGGGCTGAAACTAAGACGACTACTCAGTACGGGCTCTCAAAAGCATGGAGGGAACGTACTTGGCTAACTTAAAACAAGCGATCAGCAACACCAAGGGTCATTTGTTGCTAATTGAGGCTTCCCACCTCAGGGGTACCTTATTTGATCTTTCAATGATGAGAGCAGCTGTACACTTTGAAGATCCGGACTACACATTGGCATGCGTCACAGATGCGCCAGACTGAGCTGCTGTAAGGTGACCAAATGAGCTTGAATGTTACAATGTTCGAAGCGAGAAATGGCACCGTTTTATTGCTTCTCAAGATGCTTGAAGAATACAAAACGGATGAACGTTTGGGGGAGAGTACATAATCAGGTTGTGTCTCGCGCCGAACAGCTTGAAGCGAATTTCGAACTGTGAACATCCGGTTGAGGCTTGAAAAGTATGTTCCCCGAGTAACGTATGCAGAATGTTAAATGACGGACCAGCGCAGTCTAGAGCCTGCTCTGACGGTATGACTAGGCCTATAGGACCTGCTTTACATATCCTCATACTCGGAGTATTTACGAAAAACGTGCGCGGTCAATTTGGCATGTGGCCATTCTAAAGCAAATGGGTCAAGACCAATTTACTGACCTGAAGTACGGTAACCCCCAACACAAACAAAGGTGAGGGGTTATTCGTTCTACAATAGCTGACGGAGCGTTGAGCTGTTGAGCGATTCCTTTGGAGGGATAACTGTCTCATCGACATCGCCATAAGAAACCGTCACAGCTCGGATCGTTGTGTACTGCTCATTGCCAGTATACAGTGAGTACCCCCAAACGAACAATGAAAAATGAGAATGATGACCCGATGAAACGTTGTGGTAGTATATCGCAACAACGGCGTCTGAGACAGGCATACAAATTGAGCTTTGGTATGCGGCAGTAGATTAGAAAAGACAGGGAGGGTAGTAAAAAGTTCGTCAAAAAAGAGTACAAAAGGTATCGATCGATCGACCGACCGATCGGTCTATCTATCTATCTGTTTCTATATGCATAAGTCCTGTCCGCAAAGGACTCGTGTGGCTCCCGTCCAACCACAGAAAAAGATGAAAACGATGTGGAAACTGCGTGCGCGGAAGAGAAAAATAGCACATGTTTGTGATCGAACCGGGACAGTAGGCACTATAATAAAAGGCGATGTAGAAAATATTCATGTAGGAAAATAATATCTTGTGTTGTATTCAGAAAAATAGGATGTGGCCAGCGAGATGGCACACCTAATATGGAGTGAAGAGACAAACCTTGCAGGAAAAATACAGTTCGAGTTCTAGTTGGGAAATGTGGTGAGAGGCAGGATGGATGTACACGGCAAAACCGAATATGAATGATGAGAGTTAATGTGGTAACCCATCGGTGAATATCACAAGGTGAACAGAGAAACCGTTTTTTGTAAACACCACGTACACACACACACATACAAACGACAAGAGCAGTTCACTCAAAATACAGAGGGAGAAAAGTTGTTAACGAGGTAGAAACTATCCCGTGAAAATTGTCACTGCATCTGAAGGAATTCATGTTGTACGCAAGTAATTAAAACGAGGCAAAGAGGATCGACGGAAAAGTGAACCAGTGGCTTTGATAGGTCGACAAACGAGAAGTGGAGGTCGGAAGACGCTATAGAGTTGGAAATATTGTCTACGAGTCAAAATGCTGGTATACCAACGTCTGATGGATTGCTGCGACTGGTTGCTGGAGTCTAAAGGCGAAAGAAAGGGAAAAAGATTTGACAGAATTCTGAGACGTTCAGAACATATCAGCCAAAAAGAAGTGTTCCTCCTTTGCACTTGGGTCCATATCCAAGATAATTTTAGCAGTAAAAACCACATTATACTAATGTCAAGGAACACCATACGCGAATGGAAATGATGACAGTGCGTAGATTGTAGACTGCTGACGTTATCATTCAGGGAGGTACCACTGCCCATATTCTAGGAACCTTACATGGATCGCTGGTCTTCTGTTCAAGCAACATGAAAGATCGGAGCGACCAGCAAAACCTGTCAACCGTATTTCGACCGTGTATAAAACCCCTATGCCTGCATTTTCTACATTAGGATCCGCACTTTCATGCGACTCTGCTCGAAATGTGAACATTGAATAAGTTGGTTTCGTACCTGTTTGTGGGCTCGTCGAAGCCACGTGAAGAAGTGGGGCATTCACATACGGTCCCAAGGAGAAACAGGCCGCACACACATTGCTTGCTAGTCTATGTAAATTACGCAGGTGCTGGACACAGGTGCAGCACCAGTGCTAACTGCAGTACACGTTCCGGATACACCTGTGATCGTGAACTAGAACTAAGCTACTTGCAGTCGTTACGATGGTTTTACGGGCTACGGAAATCCCAACGACTGTTGGGTGGTGTCCAGTGTCACCTTCAGCGGGATTCACTTACTTTCCATAACAGACTACACTGAAAGCAATGTCCAAGTGGCTTACACTTCACAAACTGAAGTGATCGACACCATTCCCTCGTAGTTTGTGTGATTGACCGACGACGCGACGCGACGCTAGCTCAGTTGGGTAAGGATGAGAAAGTTGGGTGATTTCTGCTACCACAAACTTTCAAGCTTTTTTGTTGTGAAGCGAAAACAACAATGACAACGGGCCAAATGAACGCTAATAGTCGTTGTACTAAGCAGATATGTGAAAAGCTACCCCCCACACGAGATGCTGATGAATTGACAAAGAGGAAAGCACAGTACCCAGCATTAACCAACTGCGTTGTTCAGAGATGCAAAACCAAAGGCTAAAATCCCGATATTTCACGTTTGTCCAAAGGTTAATAAAAATACAGAATCTGACTCAAGCTTACCAGTTCCGGCTTTAGAGCAAGAGATCTATCAGAGTCAGCGGGACCTGGCGTAGACAGCTCACTTTGCAGCTCCTGTCCTGAAACAAGACAAAAAATTGAATACAAAGAAGGCAAAATTATACTGCTTTGACTGTGTTAATAAAGGGCACTTTCGAAAGAATTTGAGGGAGAGGGCCTGTTGGGTGTCCCGGACTTGAACAACAACAACAACAACCCAAACCAATTAGGTCAAACGTGGTGCAGTTTTTGAGACGGGTATATTCCCGAAAATCGCCTAGTAAGGCTGACGATAGCTCAGTGGTTCAGGAGCCAGCAGGTCCGTGGTTCGAACCCAACCTCACCAACTCCACTGATCCCGTCTAGGTTTAGGCAACCTGGCGATATCCGTCCTCGCGCCTCCTTCCGTTGGCATGGCAGCTAGGCACCGAAAGGGTGCTACAGCTGGATGGTGAAATCGCCTACCAACATGCTCTTTCCACAGACGGGTAGAGCTATCGAGAAGGACAAGGAGAAAATCTCCAAACCTCATAGTTTAAATGCTCTACTTATTACAACGCGACTGGACAAATTACAGGTTGGGACGCGGACACAAAAACACGATGTGACACATTAGACCCATTCATGGAAAGCCTACAGTTGTGTGTGGCGACATTAGATTTGGCCTCACTCGAAGCGTTCGTTGAATTTCGGCGAACTCATTGCCCCCGCTGCAGGAAACCGCCACCACAAAGTGTGGCAAAAAACGGGTGGACAAAGAAAAAACAACCCAAATTTGCGCAGTTTGAAAGACTTCCAGCATTCAGCCCCACGCAGCAACGGGTAGAGTGAATTGTTTAAGTCTGTATGCGACAGGAGTACCGATATTCAAGCGAGATGCTCAGATAAGGAATACGCGCAGTGATTTCAGCCACGAGCTAAATTGCTCACCAGCAGCACCGCTTCGGTGGACAGTTGCAGGAAGCATGAGAGTTGAGATACTTCCAGGTTGCCCAAGCCCAGACAAGAGCAGTCGAAAAAGAAAGGGGGTGGGTTCCAACCACAGACATTCCGGTTAGCAGTTTTGCACCTCAACTGCTGAACTATCTCACACACAAGCTGATGGTGGTATCGAACCATAAGCTGATGAATAGAAACCACCGTGATGTAAATAAAAAGGTTGGGTATAACAGTGAACCAGCGGCGTCTAAAAGTTGTCACTGCAATGATATCAGGGTGGAGGAATACCGATACATGGACACTTTACGCAGCTTCCGTCCCATGTATCATTTAAAAAGCGCTTACAAAGTCAACTACGACCACAGCGGCCTACACAATCGGAGTCCAACTCTTGTGAAAGGGCTGTTGGAAATATGGTGTTTGCTGGTGTTTGTCCACAGCTGGCTGTAATATGATAGCAAAAAGTTACCATAAGAATGAGGGTGGAATTCTTCACACCTCAGAATCTATGTTCCACAAAATAGTTCACGAGATTTCTGTCCACACTGGAATTCCTGGCGATTTCCACCGCTTCTCCGGAACTTTCACATGCAATATTTATTACGTGTCAAGCTATTGATATCCAAGATAAATTTTCGTAATTCCACTTACATCCATGTACAAATCCGTCGTCTAGGCGTAAAAAAGGAAAATTAGAAAAATGGTTTATATCGAGTTTTGATGTGTTGCTGATTAGATAATATATTCAACAATGCAAAAAATAATATCTCGGTTTTTCGATTTACAACAGCAAAAAAACTTACACAAGGACATGCTTCTTGATTCCGTGGCTATTAAATGATGGAAATTACTGATGCAGATAACATAGGGTCCACAATGACACAATTGCTTATTAGTTACGTTATCCAAACCAGGGGCACTTTTGGTGGAGACACTTAGCCCGTATAGGACAATGTAACGAAAAAAGAATTTATTGGGTGTGAAAAGTAGTACCACCGGTTAAAACGTAATCAGATTCAGAAACAGAAAGCAACCACCAAATGATTTTAGTTAAAACGGTTTTAGCTGAGACTGAAATTGAAAGGAAATCCCTTTCAAACGTTCTAATTAACCCATGCAATTTTTATGCTCATTTTCATTTGTTTGGTAACACTGTGTGGGTGTTCAGACTTACTGAGACAAAGACGCGTTCCATAGCGGCTCAGTGAGTGGTTATATTTGCAAGAGATCGATAAAACGGGAAATATATCAATCCTGAAAAGATGAACAATTTTCAGAAACAATTTACGCACTTTGCTGTACGAGAGCATCGGTTGCTAGCATGTCGGAAGGCGATGGCGCAGAGGCTAAACCTTCAGGCATAGGAGGAGTGTTGACTTCGCCGTACTGATCGAAGTTGGTCAACGTCCTGTCACACGAATTGTCCGACGTGGGAGAATCAGGCGACACCAAACTGTCCGAGCACAACTGACCAGTAGCAGATGGCATAAGTGCGGAAGATGGAGGAGTTTCCAAATGAGAACTCACGAAAGTGCGAAATTCGTTGCTATCTGTCCCTAGAGAAGCTCCTCCTGGTGAACAACTGGAACCCGTGCCACTTCCACATTCTTCACCTTCGGAGCCTGGCCGACTTTTTGTGGTGTGAGATCCACATAATTTTCGTTTAGCCTGAACAGACTTCGAAGCGGCCTCGGAGTAAAACGGAAGGAATTCCGTCGGTGAGCTTGGGGGTATCTGAGGTCCTGGAGATGCACCTAGACGTGGCATGTTTGTCAAGTCGTCATCCTCCTCTAGCTCCAAAATGAAAGGAGTTACAGGTGGCCGAAAAACCGTGCCTGATGGGCGCGCATCAGTGGTAGTTGGTCCATAGCCTTGCTGATTAGTTGTACTACCTGGTGTCACTGAGATTTTGTTCGGGTTGCGACTCGCACTGGAAGTCTGAAAGACGACAGAATGGATTATGAGGGTGATGGGAAAATTTACGAAAGTATTCATCAACACACAAATATAAATCACTATAACTTACCCCCCAGAGGGAAGAGTCGAGCGGTGCAGCAGTCATGTTTGGAAGCCTGTTCACTCTATCCATTTGGTGGTGGTGATGATGGGGCGCTGGACTCCTCATTTCCAGACCTTCATATCTGCTGGAGTAATAAGGTGACGCAATAGTTCCCGATTGTGATTCGCCAGTTCCAAGCTGGCTGGCGTAGCCCGGTCCCATAGACAAAGGAGTTGGTTGCTGTGAGGCACCTCTGGTACTGCTTCCAGCGCTACTGGCGGGAGACGACGATGACACACTCCCATGAGCCATGCCGCTGGAGGGATCACCGAACGGCGCATCCATACTATCAGCAGTGCTTCCACTACTGAGCGGCGGACATTCAGCTGAAAGTGGAGTTGTCCCGCTAGATCCTCCAGACGCCGTGGACAAATAACGAGCACGCTTGTTCGGACTCTGACCACCAAGATGGAAGCGAGGCTAAAAACAAAAATATTGCATGTCGAAGTTATGGTAGCTGTGTAATGACGTGGCTGTGAAAACAACTGAAGAGGTATTAAGACTATCATTGAGAAACGTGGTTATGAACCACACGAAGTTGTACGTGCAAATGCGTGGTGCGTCCTCAACGATGTACTGAAGTATTGATAGCTGGAATACGCTCATTAGGAGACTGTTGAACATCGAACACTGACGCTTCTGCATGCTATCAGGATTATGAAATTCGTTCCAAGGTTTCACCCTAGCAACAGCAGGTAATCGACGAACAGCTATCGTGTTGTGAGAGACAACCACGACCGAACGAAGCTCAGCAAAAAGCAGTTCGCAATTCATTTGATTTGTCCATCGGTAGAGGTCGAGACGTTTTAATGGGAACTAGACTGTTTGCAGACAGTCAACGGAACTTACCGATGGTTCGTATGCACCAGGAGCTTCCACTGGATGCGGCGGGATGCTTCGTTTGAAAGTCGACTGAGTTGTATCGGAAACTGCGGTCCCAGGATTAGCCGTAGGTGTGTATGGACTTCTAGCTCCAACCCCGGGAGGTAAAGGGGCCGGTGTGTGTTGCAATGAAGTGTAGGGCGGAGTTTGTTGGTGAGCTGCATAAATGGTACCACTGCCCCCCACAGGAGAATGGTATCCAGCAATCTGATGGTAGGGAGTCTCAGATGGATTAGAACCAGGTGTTGACGGTGCCGGGAAACTATAGATAGAAAGCAAACTGTTAGAACGAGGCAACCACTCAGAGTTCAATCAATTCAATGTTACAACAAAACGAACGGCAAACGAACCTTGTTGCCTTTTCCTTATGAGCCGTTGGTGGTGTGAGTACATCAAACTGAGAGGCGGGTGGTATTGGAGAGGAACGACCGGGGATGATGCCCATAGATGCTGAATAACCTGAAGGTGTGGAGTTTGAGTTGAAATGTGGAAGACCCGCTTGGCGTGCAGCAGCAGCCGCGGCAGCTGCCAGGGCGACGGCTGCAGAGGAGTTTTTCAATGCGGAAGAATCACCCTGATAATTTGAAGAAAGTACCATGAATCAGTGGAAGGCGGGAATCAATTTAAAGCAAGAAAACGGCCGCGCACAACAAGACGGGCGATACAGCAGAGTTCCGCGGAACTTGATTAAATTTAAACCCAAGTACACTAGTCTGGATTTCGAAATCGCGTTTTGCTCCCGACAAAGTTGAACATCAATGCAGAATATGTGGGTGCGGTGACTGCCACAGCAGCAGCATACGCCGGAAGACACTCGTCTGGACACATCTGAACACACGACTGGCAAGCCACAGACCAGAACAAGTAGAACAACACGATGCTTTGAATGGCTAAGTCGTCTGGTTATACTACTGAACACGTGTGCCGAGACGATGCAATAACACTAGTAGTGGTAACAATGCAACGTTGGGTGTGCGGTATGTAGTCCTACTTTCGACCTCGAGGAACTACACTGTGACGAGCACGAACATGGGTAAAGATGTACTGTAGACATTCCGTTTTGGTGCAACTCACCTCAGAAGTACGGGGAAGATTACAGGTGGTTTAAGCTAAGGCTGGATGCCGCGTCATCTTATTGTTCCAGTTCCGGGGGTGAGATGGCTCAGTGGTTAGAGTGTGAATTTACTGACCGGAAGGCCCGTGGTTCGAACGCGGCCTCTGCATCTCGACTTCTCCTGTCTATCTTTGGGTAACCTGACAGTATCCTAGCTCTCGTGCTTCCTTCGGATGGCATGGCAGCTAGGCACCGAAGGAGTGTTATAACTAAACGATTCATTTTTTATTTATTGTTCCAGTCATAACAGTTGATTGAGCGCCAAATCAAAAAGAATGTCGCCGGCAAAAAATCTCCAACGAAAAGTTTGGACT
Organism: Clonorchis sinensis; assembly: GCA_003604175.2. Classification (NCBI taxonomy): domain Eukaryota; kingdom Metazoa; phylum Platyhelminthes; class Trematoda; order Opisthorchiida; family Opisthorchiidae; genus Clonorchis; species Clonorchis sinensis. The sequence continues at coordinate 9,521,942 of CM030371.1, forward strand.
TGAGGATCTTCGGTGCCTTATGCGCATGTGAAAACCAAAACTGATGGTTTTCAAAGACTGATTAACTTACAGCTCGGATCGAAAGGAAGTACGCAACTGACTCAGCGTGGGTCTTAGAAATGATGTAAGTAGAGAGTCGAATGGTCAACCTTCCTTGACCAGGAAGGTTGCGGAAAATCGGTAGTAGAGATCTTACAATCACGTAGTTAGGTTGCGAGTGCCCGATTATGCCAGGGCACCGCATCCAACGCCTACTGCGTGTGCCAAGTTATCTTCTAACAAGAAGTTACTTTTCTGCGCGGAACTTAAAAGTAAAAAGAAGAACGCAAGCGACATGTTGTATGAAAAGCGAGGGCAAAGAACATCAGGAAACATTTGGGTGACGTTGGCTTGGGCCCACTTTCTAGGACAAGACCCATGTGGACCTCTCCAACTTTCCCGTTTGATTGTTACCGTATCTGGTGACTGGAAGCAGTCCTACTTACGAGATCCAAGTCAGGTATCCTTAAAGCAAACAGCGGATCGACGCACAGATAACCCAACTCCATGTTGAAGGTTATTAAAATCGACTAGTGAACAAGAATCTCTCAACGATAATTAAGACAAATTGACCCAGTAACCATCTGATGCTTGACAAGCTACGTGGGTACCGGACACGAGCTCATGTTTCAGGATGCGTGTATGCGAACTATCGACAGCGAGCCATGGTTACCGACCAAAAGCACAGTGAAATTCTATGTGTGGGGGTCATGTGTATCAGAATACCGTCGTCATCAACTAAGGATATAACCATACCTACTGAAGCGATCGAGTCAACTCATTCGGTCGTGGCACTACCTCGATGAACAGGTACCGTGTGGCGCCTGGAAGCCATAAGAGCTGAATTGGTGTCCGAAACCTAAGTGGATTCGGACCACCAACAACCGAATGGATCTCTACGCAATCGCGAGCTCTATGTTAGTCTGAATGCTGAAAGGCAGCTAACTGCTAAGGAAAATGGCTGAATAGGTTGCCAATGGACATATATGTCTGCAGTCTAGGCAGCTGATTAGACCGGCCAAAACATGCAATGAAACAGCGGATAAAACAAGATCACATATAGACAGGTGACTGTTCACGCAGTACATTGCCATTTCAAGATCGTTGTTCTGGACTCCAAACGAGCACGATGTGAAGAAAACGAAGGAGAGTGCGGTACGACGGTCTGTGCACAGCCACAACTTAACAAGCTTGATGAAGAGAAATGGCCAGAGTACGGGTGAGATACCACCCGATTTCTCCTTAGTTTCTCGGATGATTTTATGCATATGGTCATCAAATATAACTTCACGTCATGATGTATAACGCCCTACGTGGTGGTGGATGGATATCGGCCTACAAACCGAGGGAATTGTGTGAACGGACGATGGCAAAGCTGAAGCGGTGGATAACGAATGCTTCCAATGTTTCCAGATTCACAAACTGGAGGTATGAAATCAGGAACAAGGTGCACTATAGAGACGAAGTGTTTTTTATGTGGCGTCCAATTAGAAGAAGTCTGCACATTGAGATGAGGAACTTGCTTCTCTCTACTATTCGGTCAATAAAAGGGTTTCTCTCAAGTGAACTGGGTACAATTTAGCAAAAATTACTCCGTGGAGTTTGTGGTGCTGAATAGGTACAGAGATTAGCAACTTTCCTTGGTGTCGTAATCGATCATCACTGGCAGCAGCACTAGCGTTTCAGTGCCGAAATACAGAGGGACAACCACATGACTTACACGTCCGGAGTTGAAAAGATACGGGGAACAGCTCGACGGCACGCCAGTTTGTGAGGCTAAGGCAGCCGCAGCAGCATATAAGCCACCGCCCAAACAAGAGGGTGGTAATGAGGCCTGGGGTGAGAAGTTGGCTTGGTATGGGCGATACGATGGTTGCGGAGTGGAACAGGGCGGGAGATGGCTCGAACTGAGGTCTGAAAGGGAGGCTGACGGTGTAGCGTCCGTAGAAAACCCACGGTTTGTGCCACCTAGTAGCGGACTTTGGGCAGTAGCCGTTACAGGGTGGTGTGCCGTCGGCGTGGAAACTGGAGCGGGAGAACCTGGAACTTGAGTGTGCCGGGTAGGCGTCCGCGATAAGTCACTTGTGGAGGGTACTGTCAAATAAAACGAGTTGGGAACGATGAAAGCATGAAAGGGTGCCAGAAATCGGGGAAATCAGCTTTTATGAGATGATCACACGATTTTTCAGTTAAATAGCACAGGCCCCGAAGAGTCACTTTAGATAATCGAAATCAGATGCAGTGAAACTATTACGCAGCAAGTCATCATTACCAGCACAAATTACGTAGCGTTGTGTCCAATCAAAGCGCAATTTTGGTGCACTGGTGATCAGTCAGTCATGAATGAATGCTGGCAGCTACAGCCACTGTGCAAGTACGCGGTTCTTACAGCAGATGATGATGGGGCTCAACTAGGTTCCGAGAGACTGCAGGTGCTAATGTGAGATAAACAGTGCCCAATGATGAATCTCAACGACGATAAAACTCCATTTCTCGGCTTTCCAAAAAGAGTTGAATTTGCAGTGAACGATGAGTTAAGCTTCCAAAACGGAAAAAGGTCATGTTAAACTGACGTCCTTTCAAGTGTACAAATTAAACACGAGGACGGATAGGGTCATTGGGAACGCTAATAACCCAAGGAACCCCAAGTTCGGTTATGTGCCTGATAGCAGAGTTCCATCACTCAATTGCGGTGTCCTTTCATGTAATTGCTGTCATGTAAATTGTGGGAAGCACGCGGTGAGGAGGTCACTCTACGGTCGATGGGTCCGAAACGATCAGTCCTATGGTGGATGCTTTTTTTTGGGGCTAACCCGATACCCCGCCAATGAACTAAAATGCAGCTAGATGTAAAGCTACCCACCGGTTTCGCCCCATCGTTTTAACCAGAAATGTGGGTACTGATTCTATGAATGTCGTAATGGAGATTTGACTGGACCGGTCAAAGTTTTTTTTACTGCCCTGACGGGTTAGACAGGTTTATAGAATAAACAATACGGCAGTGAACTAGAATCACGAAACTATCCAAACTTATGCGTGACCTCAGTGTGACTGTACCCGAATGAGCCAGTGATTTACCGTTAGCAAGACTTCCGTCGGATGGTCAGCTGGGCTTGCTGGCTCGAATACAACATGTGGTTGTGAATTCTATCATAATCATTATTATTGGTAGCACTAATAATAACATCTATAAAACGACGGACATATCATAAAACGAGCGGAAGCGTGGTCACGAAGGCATTCCGTTTCGGGTCCGAGTGGAAACTTACTACTTTCTTCCGGCTTCAAGTAGGGTGGCCGATCACCACCTGATTTCCGACGGCCGTTAGTCACGCGATCAAACGCAGATTTGGGGAGACCTGACGGGGAAACGACAAGTACATCGGTAAAGGGACGGAAGTAAGTGAGGTGTGATCGGCTAAAAACAAAACCATTTGAATAGCGATCAGCCTGTTTGTATCTTGTTATTAGAGGAAATATGAGTATTTGTGTCGACAGTGAACACACCAGTGTGGCGCGTTTGAATAAAGAGCACGGGTGTGGACCAGCTTATGAATGTGCTCAGTTCAGCGAAGCACAGTCATTCGGCTATGAACCGGTCCTAGTGGTCACATTCTTGTTCACTGACGGTATGGATAGGGGAGGAGCCGGCTGTGCACTGAAAACGACAAACCTGTTATAAAGATTCTATCGATCATGTGACTGGGTTCAGCTGCCTGTCAGTGCCCCTGCTTATGAGTTGTCCGGGGGAGATGAAGGCCACAGACGCGAATGATGTTGCTAGTTAGAACGTTAATGTTTCGTTGTCCGGTTTTTACCAGACCTCCTTAGGGGATTCCCGCTTACGACACGACTGAGTGAAAAAGGATCCGAGAAACAGACGCTCATCTGGAATGCGAAATGGAGAGCGACTAGCTTCTTTGTCGACGGGAAGCGGCCTCGCCGGAAAACCCTCTTGGCATTATTGATCCTACCTTCCCGATAGACAAAGACAATGGTGAAAGGCTGAAGGTCCTTTTCATCTGCTTTGCAGAATCGACTGCAAAAACGGACCCAAATAACCGTAGGTTTGCCAAACCACACACCAACGACGAAACGATGTTTGTGGTATTAAACCTTCCATACAGGTTGGAAGTATTGATAGGCATTCAACACGTACTCGAATCTGCTGTGACAGGAGAGTGTCCTTGTGGCGCGGAACTAAATCCAGCTCCAGAGGGGGCGCGTTGGACAGTTAAATGAGGCAACCGCTTAGAGTTGATGTTTTTGTTTAACGTGGAAGAGTTGCACGCTACCAGCAAAGATGAAAGGTAGAGAGAGTAAAGGCGTCCATTGTAAGCAGAACGTTCAGTGTTCTCTGAGATGAGTACCAGTCAACCTAACCTAACACCCAGCAAGTAGCAGGGAAACTGAGACAAATGGTTCTTCTTAATCAACTAAGATCGGCGACCAAACTAGCGTGAATTTATTCAGTTGTATCTGAAAAAGGATTTCCAGCCATACTTATTGACCGAAAGCATCAAGCACAGTAAACCAAAAAACCATGAACAAACCGGCAAACGACAAAACTTGCCTTTCTGGAGTGCTTCTGCCAGTGCGGCAGAGGGAGGTGGAGAGAGCGACGAGGCGGGAGTAGAAGCAGCATGTGCGATTAGGGAGAACGCATACCGGGACCGGGAGTTCACGTAACGATTGGAAACCAAATGTTGCGCCAGGTGGAAAAGAGATTGGAATTGTACACCAAAAACCTGTTGAGCATACTCTAGCAAAATATGTGCAACGTCCGAAACAACCGAACCGCGAACACCAAGGGCGCTTCGGACGCCGGGCTCATCAGCCCAAACAGCGTGATCCAACTCTGATCCATTGGCACACAACAGACGGGTCAAAGGACTGGTGGACGAGATTCGGCGCCGATGCGAACCAAGCTCTCCGCTTGTCTCGGAACTGCTGGCGGGAGAAGTGGTTGAACGACCTTGCGCACTCATACCGAGAGCCTCGTCAGTTAAGTCTGGCAGGAATGGTGGTTGAACCTCCATTTTTTTCCTCATGCCACCATAACAGTATCTAGGAAAAAGACAACGTGGAGACAGGGATTGAATAGGCTGACTTCTCGGGATGTAAGTAATGAACGAGGATATCGGAGATTTATAAACTCCAAAAATGGCGACTGCGAGGACCTTCCCCGTAGGAAGATGTAGGTACGATTAAAGCTGTTCTTTGGAAGCAGGCGAAAAAAAGCCATGAGAAATGGGATCAAAACAACAAAATACACCTACGTCTTCCATAGAGTGATCAGCAGTCAGATGGGCCGATCACCAAAGGTGGCCTAGAGCTACTACAGGAGAGGGTTGCAAGCTCATAACTGCGGAAGATTTCAGAATGTGATGGTTCCCAGGATGAAAGTAGGTGGACTAACAAAATGCGTGGTTAAATTAAAAAATGAACGTACCACAAAAGTCATGGCGAAGCGACAAGGTTACGGGAATCTGGAATGTTGCATACCATCTGCCCAAGAAACCGCATGCGTCGTAACAATATAAGGTAATTACGTAGGACAGCTGATAAGCATCTCCAATGAACAAGGTGGTGAGACAGACGATAAAACCGAACTTGACTAGCGAATATCAGGGTCATTATCCCGCACGGTGGGAAAACGAACGATTACAATGAAGGGACGATTGACTGAAAAGCATATCACCGAATAATATGGATAATTAATCAAGTGGAGGGATTATGGCCTCATAGTAGTTTTGTGAGTGAAGTCGTTGATAGTACGTGATGCTGCTTTCGAAAGATCACTTAGTTGACAACCATGGGGATAAACAACGAAACAAACTCTCCTGGAACAATATGGACACTTGCCAACCGTTGGTCTCCTACATGGGGGGCGAGATAGTTCAGTGGTAAGAGCGCGAATTTACTGACCGGAAGGTCCGTGGTTCAAACCCGACCTCTGCCTGTCGACTTCCCCTGTCTAGGCTTGGGCAACCTGGCAGCATCCCAGCCCTCGCGCTTCCTTCTGGTGGTATGGCAGTTAGGCACCGAAAGGGTGCTACAGCTGAAAGATTTATGGTCTCCATGAGATAAAATTTCGGCTTACCACTTTACGTGTTGGAACACGATACATTCTGTTTGAAAGGATTGCTGTTAATGCGCGAAAAGTGGAACTACTGTGATAGCCGGTCCACAGCAGTTCAGACGTGGATCCATTGTAAAGCTCACCTCTATCATCATGGCGCTGCAGTGTTAATCACCGTGTGATAACTGGGCTAACGGGGCTCTGCCGGTGTGTCACCAGGGCCTATTGCAAAATACCACATGGATCCAATGACAGCACCATACTGCATGCGTAAGCCAGCCATAAAACGGCTTCACATGCCACGGAGAGAACAGTCAGTACTTATCGCTACAGATTCGGCGTACGAACCATATGGCGGTCACCGAGATACGGAACAGTCCCGTTCCCCTAAAGCTCCCTAGTTTCTTACGGTCTGCGCTTGGAAATGCAGAGGACAAGAAAAGAAAACGTATTAAAAAGCAAACGGGGTCGTCTGCAAAAGCGAAGGAATGAAGATGCAACTTGAGAGAATACGCTACTAATGAGGTTGCTGAAAACTCACCGGAGGACCTACGGACAATTTCACTGTTCTTGGGCTTATCGGGTGGGTGCAGTCCGCAATTTTCCGTCACCCTTGTGCTCTATTTGAATTCAAATTGGACGAAATACACTCGCTTGCACACTAATTTGGTTTTGACGGGAGATTTCACCGAACCTAGCTGAATCTGTCGTATATGATTTTCTGTCAATATCGTACTAAGTGAAACAAGAGATGGCCTTGCGCAGCAAATCCAGTTGACGCAGAACACCATACATGGGTGATTCATTTGGACACAGTCGGGTATCCCGTGAAAATCAAATTAATGCCGTTCGTTGAAACGCAACTATTGTGACACTACCTTTGGGACGATTAGTAATACCTAACAGACCCAACAAGAAACCGATCCAGACAGACTATCGTTGCATACGAACAAGACTGCGGGTTTACTACTTCAACCGCATGAAATTAATTATAAAAAAACTAGAAACCAGGTAGGCAGGTAACTATATTCTACCTTGTTTCAAGCGAAAATACAAGCCCAATTGACTTAATCTATTAACTGGGGTGGGATGGCACATAACACATAACGTCACTACGGTCACAGCGGTTTGGCAGGCATGAACGGAATGGTGGGATGACAAATCAAGACGCTGAACTTAAGTCATCATCATAATCATCATCGACGGCATGACATCAGTGTTCAACACCGATGCTTCGCTGCCGTACAACCATGGTTTATTTGAAAGCCTTATTGTGAAGAAAAAGAATAAAGATGGACGGGGAGGGGACCTACTGCTGCCTTACTACAATCATTCCGAGGTGCCTACACCTCCAAACACTCATTCAGGCAATCTGGATAGAAACTGACAACAAGATCGCCACTGACATCGGTTGGCAGCCATATCTTGCAGCGTCTCCAACCAGGCGCAGTGGGGATCACGCGGTCCCCATCCTGGAAGGCGAGTAGCACCGACAGCACCCAAGCGTTTCGTGATTTCTTTCATACTCTTCTGCCAGGTCAAGGGTTGGCCACCTCTCTGCTTACGCCACTCTGAATTGGGCATGGAAAACAGCACTCTCTTCGGCAAACGATGATTAGGCATGCGCAACACATGTCCCAACCAACGTAGCTTCTGGTGCTGGACACATTCTTCAATGGAAGTACCCGTTGCACAACCCAAAACTCGCTTTCTAACTGCCTCGTTACGGATTCGCCGACACCATCCCACACGAGCTATGGTTCTGAGACAACGATTGTCGAACACCTGAAGACGTCTCAGTTCCGCTGCTCGAACAGGCCAAGTCTCACAGCCATACAACAAAACAGCCCGCACTGTAGCTTGATACACACGTCCCTTGAGATTCAGGGACACACCACTTTGACGCCATAGGTGTCTCAAATTAGCAAACGCGACCCGAGCCTTGCAGATTCGCGCATTTACCTCATCTGTCACACTACAATCAGAACTAATACAACTTCCAAGATATGTAAAACGCTCCACAACTTCCAGTGCCTCTCCCTGGATTGTAAGTGGCGTGTTCAGTGACTGCATGTCCAGGAGCATGACCTTACACTTTTTGGGTGCAAAGTGCATACCAAAGGACGGGATGACTTTGGTCAGTTCATCTAAAAACACCTGCGCCTTCTCCTCCTCTTCAAAGATAAGAACGATGTCATCTGCATATTCCAGATCGACAAGGTTTTCGTCAGAGGCTATTTGAACACCGGGGTTTTGGAGACCTTCCAGCGTTCGTCTCATTATTTCATCGATCACGAAGTTAAACAGGAATGGGGAGAGTGGGCATCCCTGACGGACGCCACTTTGTGTACGGAAGCTTTTGGAGAGCTCGCCGTATACTCTCACACGTCCGGAAGTCTTGGAATACAAAGAGCTTATTATGTTCACGAACTTCCGGGGCATTCCTTGGTGGGCAAGCGTGTCAAGCAGAACAGACCGGTCAACCGAGTCAAATGCGCCTTGGAAATCCAGGAATACTAGAATTGTGGGTCGCTTATACGTATGGCGTTGTTCTAGCACCTGACGAAGTGTGAAGATTTGGTCAACGCAACCCCTACCAGGCCGGAATCCCGCTTGCTGCTCTCGAGACAGTGTCTCACGAGCCACCGTAAGGCGACGAAGCACAAGTGACGCCAACAGTCTCGTTACGACCGGGGTCAAGCTGATCCCCCTGTGGTTGCCACACTCACTACGAGCCCCTTTTTTGAAAATGGGCACTATCAACGACTCTCCCCAGTTGTCTGGGACAGACTCCTTTTCCCAGATGCAGGCAAACAGATCAGACAGGCGTTGACTGAGGATTTCACCCCCATCTTTGAACAATGCGGGTGGGAGGTCATCCGGACCAGAGGCTCGGTGGCGCTTGAGAGAACATATGCAGTCATAAACCTCCGAGGCCGTAGGTGGTTCCACGTTCACCGTCCAGGGTTCTACGTCACCTGTGGGTTCCAGATGGGCGCCAGCTGGTGGCCATGACAATTGTTGTTCGAAGTATTCGGCCCATCGGTCGAGACGTTCTTCTTTATTCGAGATGGTCACTCCATTCCGATCCTTGATAGTTTCGCTCACAGGTGGTTTCCGGGGACCGGTCGCACGGATCAACTGAAATAATCTTCGGGCATTACCGGATTTCTGGGCCTCTTCCATTTCCTTGGCTTTCTGTGTCCACCACACTTCGCGGTCGGCTTTCACACTCGCCTTCACTTGGCGTCTGATAATTCGTCGCACCAAGTTATGTTCCGGGCCGGCTGGGATATTTCTCCGAGATTTAAGCAGTGCCACCGTTCGGTCTTATATCCAGTGCTTGAGTGCGCCTGGTGGTGCCGTGCCACAGGCAAAGTTCCCAGCACTATGCAAAGAGGTGGCAATCTCGTCCCAGTATGCGTTCACATCTGATGGTGGAGCATTTGGAAGAGACCCTAGAAGACGATTCTGGTAAGTTCGTCTAACATCCGGATCTGCCAGTCTCTCAGTTGCCAAGCGATTTGTCCGCACCTTACGCGGTCCTGGAAAACGTAGGGAGAAGCGACTCCGGACGAGTGCGTGGTCGGAATCCACAAATGTGTTCCAAAACGACCGGCAGTCAGTTACTGATCCGCGCCATCGGTAACTGATGGCGATGTGGTCGATTTGAGTTTGTGGTCGGCGTGTCGTTGGAGGACACCATGTGGCCAGACGACTTCGGCTATTCCGGAAGTTAGTACTGCATAGAAACAGCCTGCGATCAGCACACAACTGAAGCAATCGTTCCCCATTGTCCGTACGTACCGAGTCCAATCCATGTCGACCTGGACATAAGTGACCAAAGGGAGACAGATGGGAGCAGTCGTGAGCACGCATGCCCACCGGCGACCTGGACAGACACCGTAGCCAAAAACAGTCGGAAGATGCGTGATTCACAAATGCGATCAGAAGGTTTGAACCCCGACCAAGCGTGGGAACAAGAGCGTTCAGGCATGCCCGTCAAACGACAACCACATATGCAGACTGGATAAGAAGGTGCGGTGACCACATACACATACGCAATTAACAAACAATTTACGGGTACAGCACTCACCTAGACTGACCCCGTTGACCAAGTCGCCGAGGCTTCACGTTGGGGAAGGCGCGTTTCATAACCTTGCCAAAATCAGCGGTGTTGAGCGTCTTCATATGATGCTTATCACAATAGGCTCTGTGCAACAAGAGAAAACGGGCAAGGGGGTTAGAATATGTGAAAAGCAAGAGGTAGTAAAGGTCAGCAGCGAAGAATTAACATGAGTACGTGATATGAAAAATCGAGAGGTGTGGATAAGTATCAGAATGTCCTGGTGTCCGAAACTGTTTGGACGACATGTGAGTTGCCGAAACAAGGAACTTCAATCAACTAGACGCAAAAATGAACTTAAACGACATCGTGGTACCTGGAGTGAAAATGTATTCGAATCGTTCCGGTAACCAGACAAACGTCGGTCTATTAATGCTGCTGGATAGCTCCGGCCTATTATAGTTCGTCTAAACGTGGATGACGAGGTCGTCCGCTGTTCACGTTCCCAAAGCGCTCGAAGGTTCGCCGCATTCCGGATATACAAGGGTGTACAGACCGGCAAAGATGAAACACCGAGTTATCTGTCACACACACTTAGAGGCTAACAGCAGCAGCAACATCCAAATCCTACAAAATCCATGCAGTTATCCACCCACCTTTACCACTTCTCGTTGACCTCAACACGGAACAAACTCCGCGTCCGTATGATACAATCGTCCCCAGTGTGTTCAACAGTAGCTGCATGAAAGCTCGGTTTCTCCTTTCGGATCTGACGTACTCGACAAAGACTAAGGTAAGCACATTTGGGTTGATGTTTCACCAATAAGTTGTGGAACCCGTAAATGTAGATCCTATATCCGAGTGCTTATATCCATCAGCTTGTCATCAACACGCAGTAACTTGGCTTAGCACGGAACCAACATTCGTCTAGTCTTACACTTTTACACCATTAATACTTCACCTGCTACCGATAATCTTCGAACGGTTAGCCACCTACCGTTGGTATCACAGTGGAGATTCAAGGACCTTTGCTACTTTTCCACAAGCACGTCTTCTGCTTCTTTACGTTTGGTGGAAAACATCAGAGATTTAACGGCAGATATCGAACGAATGAGTATTTTTTATCTGTCCTTGACAAGAAAGGTAACTATTGCGAGGTAAGCCGAACCGAAGGCGAGGATAACAAGACAAACGCCTTGCGTTCATTATAACTAAAACATCAAGCTGTCTAGTAATCACCTCGTCCGATTCGGCTAAGGGTCACCTAACAGAATAATCGCAAAATAGCACTTGGTACACATCCGAGCAAACCAACAGCACCATCGGTGATGGTATGCAATACCGGTAGCTTGGCCAGACCCGTGGCCTGTTCGCTGAGCATGCCAAACGACTCGCGACTGCGCTATTTAGAAACGCGCTGCTGATGACCCTTCCAGTAACGACAAAAAGTTAACGAATCCCAGTTCCAGAGGAAAAGGCAAATAACCGAGGCGGCACTATCGCACACTGAGCAAGTACACGTTCACAGGTCCTTACGTAGCCTAAAAAATTATAAATGGCAGCTAGGCACCGAAAGGGTGTTACAGCTGAACGACTATTTATTATTATTATTATTATTATTATTATTATTATTATTATTATTATTATTATTATTATTATAATATGATAACGTCCCCAAACGCATCCCAAAACTGCATGATACCGACGGTTTCAAGTGTTTCCCGAAAGAATATTGCCACAAAATTCTTACTGGCCGTGTTTCGAGGTGAACTGTACGCTTAAATTAGTCACCAAACAAATACAAGTCGATGATCCGGATAACCAAGACACACGAAAATACCAAGCCGCAGATCATTCGGCCTGGTTCCACTCAGTTTAGCATCCCAACTGTGCATTCCACTAGCGTGCGTGTGGGATGAAGGCTAATATTCCTGCTAGACAACGCTCGAATTCGAGGATTTTGATGGTCGGCTAATATTCCGACTCTGGTGTATGAAGAAAACTATGATGAACGGCATACCGTGGGGTTTTTTACTTGACCTATATCCGAGGACGAATAATCACACAGATCGAGGAAAGAGAACTAACAGTAAAAACTGAAAACAAGTCCACGGGAAAAGTCACTCAGCACCTAATTCCATTCATCATCATTGTCAGCCGTAAGAATCGCGTACTTGTCGTAGTGGTTGTAGCTGCCACAGTTTCGTTCACCGATGATTTGGGGATGTGAGGTACGTAGCTGCGTCTTGGAGGCGAGAGCTGATAAATTGGTGCATGAATACGGCACTGTCAGTGAAATGTTGAGTGGGGGAATTGGGAAAGGAGCTATGCATTGAAGGCATTAGCTTGGATGCAGGAGCACCATTGGGAGCGCCACTGGGCCATGTCTGACAATGTCTCTAACCATTGATGTGGCCCGTTCTCGGGGTCCCCTTCCAGGAAGCCTCCTCGAAAAGTACGCGTCCCAGTTCCAAGAAGCCTTCAAATTTCAGCAACACTTATGGGGGAAGTCTACTTCAAACGGGCTCAAATGGACGAATTATAGAAAAGTAAACAACAAACTGCTTCAAAACAGCTAATTCATTCAAGAACAATTCGACTGTTACACATAAGGGGCATTTCGTCGATTTCTCCAAAAAAGACCCCTCCCACGAAGGACCACTCTCAGCGGTTCTGACGAGTGGTTGCCACTGAGGGACCGAATGTTAATTTTCAATATTGCATCCTGTGTGATGAATGTCACAATATTACGGAGCCTAGCAGGGCGTTGTGCACGGTGTAAAAGTAATGCGAACAGGGTGGATCACCTACGCTAGGTGCGACAATGTAAAGACCGAAGGTAATAGGAAGCTCTTCCGCCAGAGTGGCTAACTTCCACATGTTTTGACGAAAGGCCACACCGTCTTCTGGACACAGTCCACTTCGAACAGCGACAACTTGCCGAAGCTCCTTCGTCTTAGACGTGTGACACCATGGCAATTTCAGTCTAAGAAGTTATGGCATGATACAAACAGAGAGCTTCCCCAGAATCAAACGGGATGAAGCAGAGGGCGGAAAGTTCCAGACGTCAGCTGAACTATCTTTCACTACAGACCGGAGATCCCAAGATTGGTAGAGACCCAGCAATAGTTAATGTCAATTTTGAAGATTACTGTGATCACGAGAGGACACGGATTCTCTGGATTCGAGGTGAATTCTTAGCACTTTACAACCACCTCACGAGCTAATTTGCTCAATCCGAATCTGCTGCACAAGGTTAATAAAAGCAACAATAATCGTTCAGCTGTAACACACTTTCGACGCAAAGCTAACATGCCAACCGAAAGAAGCACGAGAGCTAAGATACCATAAGGCATGGAGACATAGAACAACATTGGTTATCTATTCAATATGTCCTGGAAAGCGTCCGAACAAACATCAGTGCATACACTCGTCGTTGAGTGACGCTGTGGATATCAGCCCAAAAGCCTCCATCTGATGGGCATACGGCGATCCGTTCCCGCTAACTTCACAACGCAGGAATAAATAATACAATCGTTCAGCTGTAAAATCGTTTCGGCGCCTAGCTACCACGCCACCCGAAGGAAACACGAGGGCTGGGATACTGCCAGGTTGCCCAAGCTTAGATAGAAGTTGAGATGCAGAGGTCGGATTCCAACCACCGTCAGCAAATTCGCGATCTAACCACTGAACTAACACAGAAAGGGAATAATCAAGGACCAGATTATCTGTTTTCATGGCGACATCATAGTTCGTATATTCAAAGACCGGAAGGCCGATTGTTTGGACCAATATCATCAGAGACAGAGATAACGATACTTAATGACCGTAAAACCACAGCATTTAAATATATATAGTGAAAAAGAGAGAAGAGCGATGAGGAAGGCACCTGGTGTTAGCCTATAGAAAGCATCCTGAGATGCCCAAACCTCCAAGCGCTCAATCAAACAAACTGGAAACTGACAGCATGAAGGCCAATGACATCGATTAGCCGCCATTTCTCCCAAGGTATCCAGCTAAGCGCAGGTGACGTGCATCCAATCCTGGAAGGCGGACTGCACCAACGACATCTAGACTCTACATAACTTTTCATACCTTTTTGTCATTCTGAAGAATGCACGCAGAATAACAATCATCTCAATAGACAATGTTTCTATATGCTATATACATGGGCGAAATACTGCAGTTGATGGTGCTGTTTTCCGCGACTGAAGTGCCTGCCGCAAAAGCAAACTCCCACTTTCTAACTACCTCGTAACAAATCCGCTGATGTCATCCGACACCAAAAACGCTTCCGAGAAGGCGGTCGTTAAAAACACGAGGACGACTCACATCATCTGTCTCAGAGGCCACGTATCGACCACACCACAACGCATCCTTTAGTGTAACCTGGTACATACGATCCTTAAGACATGGGATTCGTGTACTGAATTAATGAGAGGTACATCAGTAAGGGCTAATACAACTACCAAGGTATCCAGAACTCCGGTGCTTCTCCTTGGAAGCAAAGGGCAGGCTCAGTGACTGCAGGTTATGAAGCGTGAATTTATACTACAAAGGTGCAAGGCGCATGCTGATGGTTACTTTATTCAACAGAGCTCGTACTTGGCCATCTTTTTCAAAGATGAGGACCAAGTCGTCTGCGTAATTTATATTGTTGGGGATATCAATATCCAAAAAAACTGTATCTTTGTGTGTGCTAACGAACTTCCGGTGTTTTCAAGGTCATCATCATCATCGACAGCATGACATCAGTGTTCAACACCGATGCTTCGCTGCCGTACAACCATGGTTTATTTGAAAGCCTTATTGTGAAGAAAAAGAATAAAGATGGACGGGGAGGGGACCTACTGCTGCCTTACTACAATCATTCCGAGGTGCCTACACCTCCAAACACTCATTCAGGCAATCTGGATAGAAACTGACAACAAGATCGCCACTGACATCGGTTGGCAGCCATATCTTGCAGCGTCTCCAACCAGGCACACTGGGGATCACGCGGTCCCCATCCTGGAAGGCGAGTAGCACCGACAGCACCCAAGCGTTTCGTGATTTCTTTCATACCCTTCTGCCAGGTCAAGGGTTCGCCACCTCTCTGCTTACGCCACTCTGAATTGGGCACGGAAAATAGCACTCTCTTCGGCAAACGATGATTAGGCATGCGCAACACATGTCCCAACCAACGCAGCTTCTGGTGCTGGACACATTCTTCAATAGAAGTACCCGTTGCACAACCCAAAACTCGTTTTCAAGGTCAAACTGCGGATATATACATTATCATTATCCGCGATCTCATGTGAATCGCTTCTTGTTCGGAGCATTACAGTAGTGTCCAAGTTTTCGTCTTCTTACTATTCCGATGTACCAGGAGTCGGGATCAGGCAACATAGCTGTGGATAGCATATCGTCACAGTCCGCACATATTATCGCTTGCTCCCTGCGTTATCGAGACGTAACATATTTGGCGACGCAAGATGGAGGCAGATCAAATCAAGGTACTGTTTGAGCAACAACTGCAACTCATAAAAATACTTACGGAGCGACTACCAAATACATCTTTGGCTTCACCGGCTGCGTCGAGCGTCCCACAGTCGGTTAACAGAATCACTGGCAGTATAAACGAGTTTTGATATGAACTCTCGGCTGGCATAACGTTTGATACTTGGTTTCGACGCGTCGAAACCAAGGTATAAAATGGCTGCCACCGAAAACCTTGTCGATCTGAAATATATCGTTCTCGTTTTCGAAGAGGTGTTTTTGGATGAACCGACCAAAATCCTCTGGCAGGTGCTTTGTACTCGCAAAAAATAAGGTCATGCTTCTGGACATGCAATCACTGAAAACGCCACTTAAAAATCAAGGAGATACTCGAGGTTGTGGGGCGTTTCACGTTGGTTGTATTAGTTCTGATTGTAGTATGACAGGTGAGGTCAATGCAGGAATCACTAAGGCCCGGGTCACGTATGGTAACCTGAGACACATATGGTAGTAAAGCGGCATATCCCTGAATCTCAGAGGACACAGTATGGGATGTTTTTTCTTGTACGGTTGTCAAAAGTAGCCTCTGTGAGCAGCAGGACTGGGATGACCGTTGTCTCAGAACCATAGCTCGTGCAGGCTGTTGCCGACAAATCCGCAATAAGGCAACTAGAAAACGTGTTCACTTGTGCAACGAAGAGTTCAATCGCAAAATAATCCAGTACTAGAAACTGCGGTTATGTATTGCGCATACCGTATCGTCGTTTGCGGAAGAGTGCTGCTTCTGTGGCCAACCTTTGACCTGGTAGAGGGGTATGAAAGAGATTGAGGAGTCTGGGTGCTGTCGGTGCGACTCACTTTCCAGGATATGGCTCGCGTGATCTCTGCAGTGCACGGCTATAGACATGGCAGCCAATCGACGTCAATGTCGTTGTTGTCAGCTTCTATCCAGATTGCCTGATTGAGTGTCTGGGGGGTCTAAGTACATCGGAATGACTGTGGAGCTTAGTACTAGACCCCTTCATTGTCCAAGCTTATTTTCTTCACAATAGGACTTTAAAAAAATCATAGTTGTGCGGCAGCAAAGCATCAGTGTTGAACACTGATGTTATGCTGTCGACGATGATAATCACAGCAATGATAGTCGGTGTATTACCGCCGAAGTAAGCTACAGTCTAAGGGACAAATAGTCACAACCCTCAACCTGGTAGGCCAAGAGACTATTTGTCAGACTTCAAACAATTAAACATAGGACAGACTATGGGGCTTGACATAGGAATCCTCCAGTGCAACTTAATGACCCAAACCCTGGCATCAAGATATGGCTAGAGGGGGCTGGTGCAGCTCGGAACGTTCACGGCCTGCTTTTGCTTATAAACGCGGGGCCCAAAGTATGCTTATTAGTAGGGTCCTCAAAGTCTATGTTGAAAATGTGACACACAACAACCAGCGTCCTGGCCACTGGTCATCTGCTTCTGTAATCATGTCTTTCACTCATCCCTCAAATTGGGCCGTTGCCACGAACTAACACGTCAGTTTCCGAGGTAATACTGTGCCTTTCTGTCTCGAAATACCACCTTGGAAACAAGAAGTCGCTAACTGGGTGCAGTTAAATACTGTACCTTACCCTACTGGCCAACCACAAGGGTGAATTTTTACTTCAAATGTAGTGCGACCACCGGCTCCACTAGTACTGCGGCGTCCGACCGCATCAAGGGAGACATAAGGCGGGCAGCAACGGGAAAGTTTCCAACTGGAGAGGGAGCGCACTGACCATACTGCGTTACGTCAACCGCTTGAGCATCGTCACCAATACCGCCGTGATTAGGTTGGCTTATCTGGATGTATGAAGTCAATGAAAAATTTCCTTAAAGTTTGTGAATATTTTTCCTACTACTTCACCCGAAACTGAGCTATTCAGATTTCATCAGAACGAGCAGGGTTTGCCAGGATTGTCATCTGTTGAATCCCGTTAAATCTCTTGATTGGCACCATAGTGGAATGGACTTGAGTATTAAAATCACATCTGGAAAAATAATATTGGACCTGAATTATGCGGATGGCATTGTCCTATTATTTTGATGACCATATATCCGCACAAACTAGTTCTCGTAGAATATGAGAAGTTGTGTTTTCGGCATGCAGTTTGCATATTCAAGGTTGTATTTCAGTATTTCCGCCACCATAACCCTTTAAAAGTTTAGAGTGAGCTTAGTTTTCTACAGATTCACCTATCTTAGCCATGGCCGCCCTGCACGCACCATCAAGGTACGTGAATATTCGCCGGCATGCGTCAGCAACGAATATCACTGGCTGAATGGCTGTCCACAAAACGACGAAAATGCGGTTCCTCTGACCTGATGGCCTCAAGCGTCGTCAGGTATTTGATCGCCAGTGTCTCCGTAGGGTAACAAACGTTGGTCGGCTGCAGCATGTGCATGATGAATTAGTCCGTAACCGAGTACTAGGTAGAGATTCGAGTAAGCCTGAGCAGTAGATAAAGCTTATCAAGGTGTGACTTGTGCATATGCCTGACCAAGGAATGTCGTGTTTGCCCCTTAAGATCCTTGTTGGCGGAAGACAAACCGTGATATAGCAACACAGGATGAAAGAGGCGATTGTCCGATTGGGTGGGTGTGGTCAAAGTGAGTGGACTCATGTCGGAGGTAGTTCATGCTTTAGCATGTGCTTTTACCTACTAAGTGTGGTTTTACTCAAAAACATCAAATGCGGGATTTCCTGCTGTGCGTATTACGGCACACAATTTGATACAGACCTTACAGCTTCGCAGACTGTTTTGGAAAGTAACTAACTAGGGAAGTTCTTCGATGGTCGAACCAGGAGTTCGACTCTTGGATTGCCCGCGAAGACTTGAGGAAAATAAACATTGGACAAGACCGCGATATGAGCCTAGGTGAGTAGTGCCGACAATCAAGAAGGCAGACCCACTACTGGCAGCCAACGGCTACGTGGTCAATCTGGCCACACGATAATCGGTGAACGAAACTGTGGCAGCTACAACCACTGTATGAAAAGTACGCGGTTCTTACGGCTTATAATGATGAC
This sequence comes from Clonorchis sinensis, assembly GCA_003604175.2. Classification (NCBI taxonomy): domain Eukaryota; kingdom Metazoa; phylum Platyhelminthes; class Trematoda; order Opisthorchiida; family Opisthorchiidae; genus Clonorchis; species Clonorchis sinensis. The sequence goes on from CM030371.1 coordinate 9,540,673, forward strand.
GATGACTAAACGGCTGTCCATCAGTGTCTACCGCGTCCAAAAAAATCCGGCTGGTGAAGTTACCACCAAGAAAATCGCACAAAATTCTACTCACGGAACCCCAAACCTGTGTGTTGTTTATTCCGGCTTACTCAGCTCATCGGCTACGGAGCCGGGTAACCATGCCTCCATTGAATACCAATCGACCGATGCCAGGAGTGAAACGGGCGCGCTGCCGAGACAAAGATTCCTAGCGCGGACAATCTGAAGGCGCGGTTCCCAAGGTGACAACGGCAATGTTAGAAGTAAGAAGTTCACACTGCCATAACAATCCAGATACTTTTCATTACTTCTATGACCCGTGACACTGCACTGAAACAGGAATAGCAGACATCGTTTAACTGCGGTAAATAATGAGTGATGATCATTCAGTCTTTCATCGCATAGCTGCCAAGCCACCCACACCAAGCATAAGGGCTGAGATACTGCCAGGTTGCACAAGCCTAGACAGAAGCAGGCAGGATGCAGAGGTTGCGTTTGAACCATGTAATTTCCGGTCAGTAAGCCTGTGGCTCAACCAAGTGTACCCCGAGCTCCGGCAGCCCTTCGATGCGCAGATGTCACGCAACTAGGGAACATGATGACTGAGATGCCATCACGTTGCCTAAGTCTAGAGAGAAACAGTGGGAAACCCAGGACTGAGATTGAACCCTGAACCTTCAGGGCATAAATTTCGAACCTCAACCGCTGAGCTGTTGCAAAAGAATCACCATTAAAGGAACGGTTGAATTTGACGGTCGAACTTGTCCCGACAATCAACTTCCATCATTCTTTCAAGGTCGACCCTTTCCGAAGTGGATGGATTGTGCAATTTGCCGAACGTGATTGTGCCATCAGAACTAAATGACAGTCCTTAGATAGACGTAAGTCAGGCATCCTAGAAGTGTTACAGCTGAACGGTTATTGTTTTATTATCCTGGAAGCGATCACATGCAGGTAACGGCTCGCATCTACGTTTGCAGGTCGAGTATGGAGAATTACCTGGAAGAACGCTCACCAAAAGCACTTTTTCAAGCATGCACAACTTTCAGCTGATTCCATTTGGCATTTCCTGCTCAGACTGAAGCAAGTGAGTACAACATTCAGCTGTAGCACCCTTTCGGTGCCTAGCTGCCATGCCACCAGTAGGAAGCACGAGGGCTGGGATACTGACAGGTTGCCCAAGCCTAGACAGAGGAAGTCGAGATGCAGAGGCTGGGTTCGCACTACGGACCTTCCGGTCAGTAAATTCGCGCTTTAACCACAGAGCCATCTCGCCTCCATCAAGTGAGTACGAGAAGTACTAAACGGGGATTCCGCGTCTATTCTTCAGGTAAGTGGGAGCTCACTGGAACCATCAGCCCGACGGCGGCTGAACGATGAAATGCATTTGTGCGCTTCCGAAATACCGAACTGTCCGCTGAATTATCCAACTTGTCGCCTCCGATGGCAAAAAATTTGTGCTGGTGGCAAGCTTTCTGTGCACAGCTGCCGTGCGGCTTGCAGACATGAGGGCTGAAATTCTGGCAGGTTGCCCAAGCAGGAATAGGGGCAATCGGAAACCTGGAGTTGGGTTCGAACTGCGGATTTTCTGGTCAGTGGTTCCAAGCCTCAAACGCTGAGATAGCTTGGCCGCAACCACAAGTCGTCCTTCGCTCGGGGACGAACTATTTTTGTCAGTCCCTCACACCGGTCTGTTGGTGTTTGTTGCACAGACGGTTTAACGTTTGGAAATGCGACTTAGCACCTTTCTTGCACAAGGCAAGCTTCTTGATCCGAATGAACACATTCTCTATGAAACTTGATGGTCCGCCAAACTGTCATGTAGTCCCGACTACAAGAATGGGCCTCTAGAAGCCTTGTTCGAGATTCGGCGCTCTGAACTGACTGGTTATTTGTACCAGATGGCCCGGCTGTTTGTATGGTGTCGGAATGTCACAGGGGGTTGAATGGGGTGACTGTAGTGAACGGATTAGATAAATGTGCATTTCCGAACCTGTTTGTTCCTAAATGACCAGGTTGGAAAGTTTGTTTTTACCCCTCACCCACCGACAGAAATGCGGAAAAGTGCAAGACTAGAGTCCACACAAGTGTACCAGAACGAGCGGTAGTCAGTGAACACTCCATAACATTAAGTGCTGATGACAACAGGGTCAATATGCGTTTCAGGATAGAACGCTTGCACGCAACACCATTTTGCCAAAGAATCCACCAGTAGCACATCATTGCAGCGAGCACTGTCTGAGCCAGTTGCCCAAAAGGTTTGATTTGAAGCCAGTGTCTTCTGATGACTCTTCCTACGCTTCGGCTCTCGCATCTTTAGGATGGATGGCTGATACGCAGTGAGATGGTGCCGCAGTCGTTAACGGATGTCCCGCCTTAGTAGACTATTTAGGAAGACAGTTCACTAAAAACACAGGCGCACGCCTTCTAATGTTGCCGAATAACTACTCCAAACCGATAACTGGAAATCGGTTTGACGTCTTCAGAAAGATTCCATTATTTGCATAGGGAGTAGCCGGAATAAAGTCTGGGCCAACAGTGAGAACCGAAATTCTTCGTTGGCTAAAATATCCAGCACAATCTGAGGTATCGTTAGACAGTGGAACCGCTGTGCACCACCACTGCTCTTCATGCAATACCCGTCACCCAAAAACGACGCATTACATGCTTACAGACACGCTCCGCACTCTGTAGGCCACTTTTTCTATCCGCCAATCTAACGGTATATTCCCCATCCCAGTCAAGAGCTGTTGTTCACTATCTGAAGTGGGCCAAAGGTTTAGCTTATTGGGTGCCTTTAACAGCTGCCTTACTGAGTGCGTTAAGTCGGTAAATCTGGGGACCGGCGTTAAACCGAGTAGGCAGACACACGAAGCATACGATATCATGCTACCGGATCATTTTCGGCATTATTACGTCATTGTGTCAGTACGGAAGTGATTTCCATGCTGCTGGAGACTGCACACAATACCCCCTTTGGAAGCACCAATCTCGCCGAAGCTTAAAGCATGGTACCGGAGCGTCATCCATGTGGATGTGCCCGAAAACGTACATACAAGAATCTTAGGAAGATAAAATGGGTATTCCAACTGTAAATGAGCAATAGTTGAAGAATGCTTAGGCAGTCAAACAGCATGAGGCGGGGACTAAGTGTAGGGCAAATGCATACTATATGGCTGATCAAAGTTCAAGACGAATCCAGCAGGCGCAGGGGACCTACCGGTAGTCCTCATAAACTTCATCCTTCCGAAGACATGTGGAAGGATGCTCTTCCAAGTGCGACATAATCCAAGTATAGGCCTGGCTCTGTTCGACTTGGTTGGATAAATGAAGGGACGAAGATCCGCCCGGAGAAAACAGGCCGACTCCAAGAGTACTGAGCTCAAAGCCATGTCCAGGGAGATCCGTGTCTTCTGGATGGAGGGTGAGAGCCGAACCGATAAAGGAATGTTGTCCACCATTGTTGTCAATGGGTAGAAGTAAACAAAATAAAAGTTTCTCTATGTCCTTCAGGGAGGCCACCTCTTGAACCAGACTGTCGACCCTAGCACGCGCATCCGGACTGAAGCAATATTTTATGGAATCTAGAACCTACTTAAGCGATGCCGAAAGGGTTGCACGCAAGTAATCAGACCCGTTCCGGTTGGAACAAACGTCATTCTCACCAGGTTTCAACATTAGAAATGCAAAGCTGTCGTAAATCAGTGACATACATCCATATCGTTCAAGAAATTGGCCGGGAAATCCCCGGAGGGACAGCCAGACGTTGAGATGGAGGTTAGTCAATTAACGAGCGCCTGTGCACTAGAATTCCAATTATAAGCGTTTAAACAAATTCAAGAGCTTCATTGGACCCAAGGGTTTCTTGTGGATGTAGAGAAGTCGTACGTCTCAGAAGGTAAGGAATTGGGGAATTCCGTGCATTCTGCACCTTAGTTGGTTCGCCTGTAAGATATGAATGCTGTACAGTGTGTGAGTAGCAATGATGCGCACTGCTATTCCCAGTATAACTGATTTCGCGGTTTTCCAAGACGCTCTTACCCTAGAAGAAAATTTCCAGAGATTAGTTAATGGCGGAATTTATTTTACGAGGGCATCCTGTTTGACGTTGGAAAATTACGATCTCCACAATATGGGACCAACACAAGTACCAACTTCTACGTTGAATGCCCAGATACAGTAAAAACTTGAGGCAACGCCCTAGGGTACATTGCTTGCAACTTATTAAACTATTTAGTTTTGTTAACTGTCAGTCGATACCTGCATTCTCGGAGGGTCAACACTGCTGGTGAGCAGTTGCAACATATATAGTACACGCTGTCCTAGTTTACCACTGAAAGAAAACTTTCTAGCGTTATTGAATCAATGACCTAAGGAACTGACGAGTCGCCTCTTTTGAGCGGATCCGCCATCCTATATTCATTTGCCGCAGAACATCGGTGGATAGGATACAGCGGTCTCCTATCTTCTGGAGGCTCTGATGCCGAAGGTGTCACGGGGAATGGGGAATAATCCGGGTACAGTGTTGAATGATGGTGATTTAGCTGAGGGGTCACGACATGGGAACGCCGAACACAGAAAGCGAAAAAAACAAAAGACTGCCAACTCTTTTGTCAGAGAAAAAGCACCGAGGTGACAGGCACTGTGGACGCTTGGCCCATCGTGCGCATCAAGAGTCGTTCCAGTATATCAGTCCACCGGGCCGAACATAAAGGGAGTAATCAGAGGTTGTTCCTACCGGGGGCAACTTATGGGACGTAAGTGAATCTATCGAACCAACGGTATGACGATGATACATATCCTTGAAGATAGCCACCTACAAACTACTTGATCCTCGGGGTGCCAGGGAGATCTCTAGTGGTTACAACTGGCGATTAGACCACTGCATCGTGTACTGAGAAGTGTCAGAGAGACTCAATTTTTTTCTTAAATCCATTTGCCGAATTCAAGTGCGCTCGGCTAAAAGGCACACAGTGATCCATAACTTATGACTCCTTGCTGGAAGACCAAGTGTGTCCACAAGCTATGGTCATGCTACCCAAATATCTCACTTCTCACAGGGACTTCCCAGTAATACTCAAGGGGCTTCCGTTAGTTCGAAAGAAAGAGACCAAGAGGCTGGTAGGGCCATTAGAGCGGATGGAGTTCTGGTTATAGCGTATGCAAATGCTCACGGTCCACTCAATAAGCAGGCTGAACTCGAAACGTGGGTATCTGGAACCAATTAAGCTATCTTCGGCCCCTCTGAAACATGGTTCAGGAGGTTATTTGAATCTCCGAATTATCCTTGCCTGCACACGTATTTCTCTGACGTGCTCAGTACTTCCACGAAGGAAGAGGCTTTCCCTAATATAACTAGTCATGCCTGAGTTGGCGTTCGTTCAGTCCTCCGGTCTTTCCTACTACTTCCCCGTCTGCATTACACTTTCAGCAAGGCGCTGCTGTGAGAGCAGTGGTAGTTCACCGTGGCTCACGAGTTAGGAAATCATAGTGATTTACAAAGCTTAAGAGGGGTGCGAAAACATGTACGTCAACATCGGCGAGCAATAAGTGTGCCAGGCATTAACTTTAACTCCGACTCAAGGGAGAGGGATAATTTCATAATCTAAAACCCCCCTTCTTGCAGCGGTCAAAAACTCCTGAGTGATAAAACAGATTCATGAAAATTCTTGAACGGTAGGAGACCAAACACTGTTCTGCCTTTATCTCCCTTTCATTGACTCACTCATGAGTACCTCGCTGATCCAGGTGGCCGAGGCCTTACGCATCAGTGACAACCTGTGTTCTTCGTGTAGCTAGTGGTGTACGGGTTACGCCGATGCGCACCGAAGGGTCTTTCTTTGCCTTCAATAGATCAGTGCTTTGACAGGTTAGTACCTCTAATAAACGACCTCAAGTACGGCGAAGTGTTCTCAGGAATGTAGTAATTATACAATGCCAGTGATTTGTTCCTCCAACACTAACTCCCAAAACCATTCACGGACCACAGTGGTTAGACTTCCACCCAAAACGCCAACCTGATGCATGAAGAAGCACACGGTCAAACAAAAACATGTTTGTTGCGAACTCTTCGATAGCTTACGGCCGGTTTCACGCTTCTTCAGGCTCATCGAGTGAGTGCGATCAACACTGCTTTCAACTCTATCCGAAGTTCGTAGCAATTTGTGGAGCACGATACTTTGCACACCAATTTGCTTTTAAAGGGAGTCCGGAACAACAATGAGTATAAATAGGAGATTGAGCTGGAATTAGGTCGATTTCTTTTTTTTAGCTGGCCAGCGTGCAACCTGGGGTACCTGACCAAGAGCGTAGCAAGTTTACCGGTCTACAGGAGGCTACGGGGATCACCCACCGTATAACCACCTTCATGGACAACAAGCTCCGATACCGCGAAGCCAAGTTTATGATACGCATGAGGACGGCTCACATCTGTGCGTGGATGTGAATCGCCTTGCCGAATATTTTGCTTCAATTTTTTAGGGGCTATTGATTTAGTATGCCGGGTTTCTTCTGATTCTCCGCGTGATCTCACCTCACAATCTCTACAAACAGGCGTCGTACTGGCGGGTAGACGACCACGATCGAGTAGCGAAAATCAGATTTCCCGGTTGTGCAACATTATTGCTAAATCCGTAAAAAAAGTGGATGAAACCTGCCACCGGACTACATAATTGCAGAAGTATGCTTCAGCACACCCAATGTGAATTTCTTATATCGATTGCTTATGGGCTTATGAAGGCTCTGGATAAGCTAATTCGAAGTCGTAGCTGATGTTTTTATGCGGATGCCCCCATCAGTGATTTTAATAAAGCCTTCGGTCAAATAAATCGCCGCTGCTTGATTTCAGTGCTTTTAAAGGACGAATGTCGGTTGTTTTGGCAAGCGTAGTCGTTGATTTTCTCAAAGGCCGGGCTTTCCTCAAGAAGATAACTGGATGAAGATCAGAGTCTTGAGGGGGATGTCACCGTAGCTGTAACTGGCGAACGGTGTCTTCGAGTGACGCGTAATACTAGAACCTCCGGGAAGGCAAAACAAAGTCGGAGCTGGGTTTCTATACGGTAATATTAATGTAAGACAAATTCACAAATTATACAAAGCTCGACAGTAGATACTCGTCCGAATGGTCCACTTGGACTACAAAGGTACAAACTAAAGAAGCGAACAGGCTCACACGTGGGACAGTCGAACGTGCACAAAGTCGGTCACAAATGACCGGATGACCTCAAGGCCAAATGAGTGGAGTGGTAAGGACAAACAAAGGCTAGTTCATACACACGCACTCAACACAAAAGTGGGGCGGGGGTTACAAATGGGGACAGAATGAACGTGGGGAATGTAGAGTGCCAACGTAATGGACGATACAGTGTCAACTGTCTAATCTAAATATTAACAGCATACCTGGTCAACCAACGCACGTTGTCTGTTATCCGTCGATCACCTCAGACCATAGCGATGTGTTGGTGCTTGAGCAGACCCTGTTCAGAGTCAACTGGACCTGAACAATATCCGGCGGAGTGGCCAAATTCCTTTCTTGATTTCCGGAAGGTGCTCACTTCAATCGTGCACCACTGACAGAGGCTACAAATAAGCGGTTAGTGGAATTTCGCTGCCATGGGAGAGATGTTAGGAGTTCTCGTTGTCTGGATCGTTGGAGACCTGAAAACGCATAAGTGCACATAAGCGACAAATAAGTACGCTTAAGTGACAGTAAGTTATGGTTCGTAGCGTTGAGGTGTTGTTTTACGAGCTAGACAGACAATATTCCTTCCGGTCCTCACGCGCCGGCCTTCTTTCCTGGGCCAAAAACGAGGAACCTGCTGCTGGAAAGTCTGTCGGCTGCGGGTCTCTTTGGCCTCACTATGCTCTTAGCTGCAAAATCTTTACGAAAAGAATATAACTTTCTATCCGAAAATGTATTTTGTCGCATATGTGCTCAAACCAAAAATCAACCTAATCTACCTTCGCGATTTCGTAATTCCCCAAATTTCACTGTCCATTGAAGCGGTGGAAAAATTCTGGTGGAATACTTTCCTTACATCACTGGGGCCCCGGGACGTATGGATGGAGCTCAAAAGTTGCACTGGTATTCTGAACTCAACTGTTTTGGTCCGTCAGAGACATGCCGTAGCTTTCGAAAATTCGACTCCACTGTGCGAATACTGAGTGCCTGCCGGGGTCAGCCACTAGGAATCCATTCAGACTATGCAACCCCCGCTGCGTCGACTGACTTTCATCTTATGGACTGACTACTTCAGGCTGCACTCGCCGAGCTAGAACCGATTTCTGTCCTAACAAACAGGCTTTGATTGGAAAACTTCACCAGAAATTGAAAGAGCTAAACTTCGATACTATAACCATCTATTTTGCTGTAAAACGGTCGGTGAAAATACGAAGTACATTACTGGAAAACGTGGTTCCTTTAACTTTGGTCATGGGATTCAAAATCGCAGGACAAATAAGTCTGATGCAATTCGGTCATCTGAAGCTGCAGCTAACATTTTGAGTGCCCAACAACTCCAGTACAGTGACCCAAAGAGAGAGCGGCAGCAGCTAAATTTTCCGCGTTTATCAATTTGTGCATAAATTAGTGAGCCTCTCAATGGTACGCAAAGCCGTGGAATACGTTTAGACCGTATCGGAAGGCGCAGAATGCTAATAGACAGGTTGCGATGGTGTTGTGGTCTCTTGGCGAAGCATCGCCTGGGTAAACAAAGTTTAATGGACAAAAGAGGGGTTATCAGAATCCCTCTTGTTTACCCCCTAGTCTATATTTCTTTTTGTTCTTCGTGCATTACCTTTTTTTCTGTTTTTTTCACGCACTTTCTGCCTGTCATTGTTTCAAATTTTTGTGAAGTTTCATTAGAAAATAAATAATGGGAAAAGCGAGCTAGCAAATAAAGGTGGCTATTTAAACCGGTGAAGTTACTGCACCAGTGGACAACGAGTATGACAGCTTGAGTCCTTCGGACAAAGTGAGTTTCTCGGGAACTACATATATGCTGTGGTAGGGAGGTACAGTGAGAGTTATGCATCTGGTAGTTGGCTGAAAATTTTAGTATCTTGTCGAAACCTCTCCGACGGGTAAAAAAGACGAACAAGAAGGTTTGACAGAATTTCTGGAGTGTTCGTATATAATGGACAGTAAAAGGATGTCGGGGATAATTTATGCTTAACCACGTAGTTCGTGGAGTTCAGAGCATTATAAATCAGTGTAAAATTACTCGGTCTTCATTATCGCAGGTTAAAACGGCTGGGGCTCACTGGTTTGTGTTCTTACTATTGGCACCGGGCCATTAAATTGTTTGGCGACCCACGCTAAACTGAATATCAAAAAACGCCCTTTTGTATAAACAGTGATGGGATTTGATAGGCTCTAAGAGCGAACGGAAACCTGGTTTGGGTGAGACCCGAATTTTTCCCACTGAAAAAGGACCTCCGTTTACTTTCCCGGTCGTCAGTTTGGTTTTGGGTGCGGTTAAAGATGTATGGAGAATATCTGTCCAGAAGTCTATCCTTAGGCGAAAACGCAGAAGTCCTTTGAAACCATGACTTTAACTAAGAAAACTTTGCACTGCAGCTTATTACTTGACGATTTTTATTCGAAACGTTAAATTCCTCCAGAGAGCCACAGGTTTTTCAAGATTTGTTTATGCGTACTCAAGGTCTAAATCGGGTGGATAATTCGTAATTCAGTGAACGCTGCATCTCACGGTTATCTGTCCTCCAGTGCTGTGGAAGAATCTGTGCAGAAATGTGTTTCACCACGATTTTCTCCTTTAATACACCTGAAAACTTTTCGAAGGCATAAATGAACACTAATTGTCTTTTTTTGCCCGCGTAACCTCAATGATGAGCAGCCGTTCGCAACTCATCCATTGAAAAGTTTCTTATCGTCGCATCCGGCGTCCTACTAAACAGTGTCAAGGCGGAGGAATTCGTCGTGGGTAGTAAGTTGTTTGGTGAAGTTTTATGGTTTACCGGGTGCCTGGAAAGGTTCTATCATCGCCCATAGGGTTGCTTCTTGTCGGCGGCAGCCTAGCAACCGGGGCACGACCATTCGTTGAGAAGCTTTTCCTTGACAGGATTCCCGTCAACTGAATCCTAACATGCGACGAAGTAAAGGACTGCTGAAGTACGGGAATCCGTCATCGATGATACAAAGACAGGTTTCAGATGAATTTGGGATGATGATTACCCAGGCTATCCACAATTACCGGGAAAACTACAGATCGCCGTTGTTAAGTATGGCAAGCTTCACTTTCTCTTTACATAACTGAACAGCATGTCATCAACCACCGCAGAACTCCGCAACTGTGGCCCTGTACTGGTAGTGGGATCTAGCGGCGGTTGTTTCGGCCACCTTAATTCTGACCACACGCAATGAACGGCTCAGTTCAGGCTTTCCCTATATGCAATTAACTTTGCTGCCACAAGCAACACGGATCTCCTTGTATGAATTCTTTTAGAGCATCTGACTTTCACAATGTAAGCACAGGCTGTACACCTTCCTTGTGACGGATAGTATGAGGGTGGTTCAGCTGTTCGTGTATGCCTTCGTGGAACGTGAGCTTTTTGTGCCTTTGCGTAATCTGCTCAGCTTGTCCAAGGGCATGACTTTCGGACATTAGTGAGTCCAAGCATACGTCACGAATATGATGGCAACACAAATGCAGACTGCCAAGATATGTTCAGCTGCGACAGAATGCTGCGTTATTTTCACACACATCGGGCTACTAGGAAGAACTCACGTTTTCCAGACATTGTGTAATTTTTCGTTTTTTTAACCGCAATGTACACATACTTCGTCATATAGCTTATTTCAATATCGTGTATGATAACGCGCAGCATTTGCAATGACACAGGAGTTCCCTGGAGAATCTCACCCCACCCTGTCCAATATCAAGTTGCTGACTGGCCGTGCAATATCAGCCCCCGGAGTTGAGGGTAATGGTTCCCAACCAATATGGCGGTCTACACCAACGTAGGATGCTTCCTGTTATCTTTCCGGTCTACTGACAGACACTGATGATCGCTGGTGTCTGCGAGACCGATTGCCATATCACGGTTGGTGAAGTGATAACGAGCCCTTCCCGCCGGGTAAAGATTCACAGGCGCGTCCACCGGGCGAGTGCGCACGTAAAGCTGGAGCCATTTTTTCTATTTGATGGTCCGTCCTGTAAACGCGCCATCCTGCACTCAGTCAACAGGGTGTGCTACAGCATGAACCTGTCCCGTCCACGGAAGCCCAGCCGAGCGAGCTCCATGGGGCTGGTTTGTTCGGAATATTCTGGCGGCCTGGGACAGGTAAGTTGAAATCCAGTTGTATGTACATACGTTCCAGGTCTTGCTTCGGATCACCAGGTGACGAAAAGTCAAGACCTTCCAGGCTATAAAGATCAATCCTCCAACTGTGCCGCTACTTTGATTTTGTAACCGGGCCTACGTTTTGCTATTATACCGCAGAGTATATTGGTCGGGAGTACACTCTGCAAGGTTCAGCTACGTTTTTAAGGCTAACGGATAATGGCCAGACCGATTACAACAAACATTGAGTGGCTTCACCTGCTTCACCCAAGTGGAAAACACGCCACATCTGAGTGGCCAGGACAAGTAGGAAAAGGAAACACTGATCACCGCTGATTCACAGGAGGAATCAACGCAGCGCGTACGCTCTGTATATTCCCATTCTACTCCTCATGCCCCTATGGTATTTGCAGTTTTTTGTCCCCCCCGCGACCTGCCTCCTTCAGCAACTGTTTGCTGTTTGCTTGTTTGAACTAACTGAGCTGGCCTTATTACCTGGCTTCCCCTGAAGGGATGAAATATCCAGCAGATGCAGTTATTTGTTGACGAACAAACCGCAATTATGACTGCTTGGTGGCTTGCCATCTTACGAATCCTGTAGTACTCACGAGGGATGAAAACCTCATGCAGTGGTCGGGCATGCTCTGAATATGGGCTCAATCTTTTGCGCTGCATCATAGCGTGTTCGTATACCCGCCAGTCCTTCAGTGGCACTGGTACTTCGCTCATCGCCGGTAGTTCCGAGCATGGCCCCTTAATTCGGAAAATCCACAAAAGAGAACTGTTGCTTTCTGTTTGTTGCTGCTGGGCCAAACGCGTCCAGGTTGTGTCATTTAACCGCCAGTGCTATGAACTACAGATGGTACAAAACTTACCTTTAGTCTGTTAAAAAATAAATTTGCAAACAACACAGGCTCGATGGCCTGAAGGCACTGCGGTGCACGCGGCTCACATCAATGTGCAGAGCTGTAGTTGCCTTCGACTCGTCTTTTTTACTCTCACAAACCACGTCACACAAAGGTGCCTCATGTGATACTGACTGACTCTACCGGCCAGTAAGCGTAGCAGCAAGTCATGTGCTGACACCTACGTACACGCAAACGCACCCACATATAGGAAAGCCGAGCATAGTCAAGACATACAGACTCGCGCGCTCGCAGGGAGCAGGAAGTCAACCCTTCTCCACAAGTCCACGGACAATTATGGAACACGTGTAGCAGCTATGCTGCGGATAAAACACGTTACCTTCGTCCGAACTTTCACCAAGGAACTCTCACAGTCGATAAGTTCCTCTTTTGTCTTGCTCCACATTCCGCATTGTATTTATTTTTATACGTATTGCAACTCACCACTGTCAACGATAGTAAAGACGGTTATCAGTGCATATATACCTTCTGAATCATATTATGGCTATCACCAACTGTGTGTTAATTCCCTTGACTGACCCAAATCCGGCTGCCCTCAGAGATGCACATCCCCTGTTCAATCACCCATACTATGAGGTACGTAACGCAGGTGGTCAGAAACAAACGTGCATCAATGCAGCAGTGACACGGCACTGCCACACGTGGCCTTAAGGCACACTGGCAACTATTCTCTTCATACTCTGGGCCATCCCGTCTCACTCTATCCGAACCTCAGCTGCAGGTACAAACAAGCTTTCACCTGACCCCTACCGCCTATGGGGCGGGTTTGTTCCGATCCGCCGAACCCCGTCCTTGCATTTAACCGTTTTGTGGTTCTGTTGCACTTTCACTTAATGCTAGCCACAAATCAAGTGAGTTTTTTCGCAGGTCCTTTCCGATCTTATGCATTAGCACTTCTTCACCCTCCAAAGGAACATTTACATCTTACTCCACTTATACAACGATAGCGGCGAAACTATCCGGCTTCAGTGTACACCATTATTTTAAAATGCAAGGTTTCACTTCTCTCAAATGCAAATCGCTCAATCTTGTCGCGCCAGCTTTGGCATTTCGCACACCTGGCCATCAGCTCAACTGTTCAAGACCGCCTAACATCAGCAAAGATTTCCGCGTTTGGGTTCGAGTTGGCTGAACTGCTCATACTCCTCGGCCTCGTTGTTTCAGGTTATCAATTTAAGCATCTTACAGGTTCTTACCGCACGGCAGAGAGGACCCCTTGGTTTTGCCTCCTATTTTTTGTTGTCTGCAATCTTCAAATTGTAACGGCTTGATTTTGTCCCATTTTGCACGTTCCCCTGGAGATGTGGAAATTATTGTTTGTATTTCACGGTTTTCAATGTCTACTTCGCTTAGATCGTCCCAGTCTTGGTGAGATGGATAATGCGCGTGTAAGACGGATAATGCACATTCTTATATGACGGTTCCACTCTAATTCGTTGCTAGACACCCGCGACTAACGTCAGTCGCGCCTTTGTTCTGGCTGTACAGATTCTTCCACACCTGAAAGCTTGTCATCTGCCGAATGAGAACTATCTAATTACTATCGCATCAGTTGATACGTGCTTGGTTGCTAAAAATCTGTACTGCTGAAGCCTAATGTATAGGTCGGTTACACTACCGAACACTCAACTGAGACATTTTGAAACAAAATGAAAATCCACTAAAGTAAATCTTTAAAGCATCCCGTAGTTAAAATCGGCTGCTCTAACGGAGAAGGTTCCACGTCAAGGGCCTACTCGCCCACTGAATGCCTGCTACCGCGATATCCATGTTTGCACGTTTGAGGAAGCGTGAGGTCCTTGAACTCTAGGGCTGAAGTCTCAACCATAAAGTAAGACCTCTTTTACGATTGTCTTGCATGCACCTCTCCTAATCCTTACCTCCGCTTGGTCGCACGACTCGTATGGTCGCTGAAATTCGACACATTGCTGCAGACGCCAATAAAACCACACTTTTTCAGCGGAGGTTTGATAATTTTCCAGCGCTAGCGTTTAAGAGCTTTTCCGTTTTGTATAACGGTTCAAGGTACTTTCAAATAATGTTCCGGAAGCAAGGCAGGCTTCGAAATCAGCGGTGTTGTGCCGAGATTTCTTGGACTTTTTAACTGATCTGTTACACTGTTACACTGGAGATATCCGAATGTTATTCATGTACCAACTTACTTCTAAGTTGTATTGGGAACTATGCTAAAGTTATCTTTGACTTTACACTGGTAATCGCATCCAAACTGGCGTGTTTGTTGACACTGAATGTTCGCTTACTCAGCCAATCATCTGTGAGCAACATATAACTGAAACGTGCAGTCGGACTGGAACAACCTTTTTTAAAAATACCGTGGCTTCGGCAAAGCCGCTTTTAGCGATCTGCTTCCCGGGAAGTCCTTTTACTAGCCGTGTTGATTTCTTACCTACTGTGTAGCGGGCTGTGAGCTGATGACGTGCATGAAATAAAACTGTATTTTGCACCTTAAAGACGAAAGTGTGTGACTAACTCAAGTCGCCGAAGGGGACGATAGCACTTTTTTAGATCAGAATTTCGTCAGATTGGTGGATGATATTTTAAAAGCCGACTTTACTATATATTAGAGAGGAATAAACTAAGTTAATCATGAAGCTGACATAAACAGTGAGAAGTTTAGGACCAGATATTAAGGTCTCAGACGTCACGCTGGGCACCAGGGAAAGAACAAATAGCATGAAACTTGATCAAAACAGATCATTCGTTTAAATAGGTCGGGCCCCTAAGGACGCTGCATAGAAGGGGGTTTGCTGTAAAAGTGCTGCGACTAGCTCTTTGAACACTTTTGAAAGGCTTTGGCACGTGCCTCTGGACTCTTAATACAGCTTGATCGACTGATGCGCATGATAGACTGGGGAACACTTCCGTAAGGCCGTGCTCTCCGCAAGTAGGGCAGTTGAAATTTGAAACTTTCAGGTCGCTGCACGAATCCAGTCAAAGGTGAAGGAGAAACACAGTTTCTGTAGGCTAGTGGGATCAGTGGAAATTGTCATTGGATTATTCGAGGAGTAAAAAAGGATGCTTTTCATGATACCTGGGGCTCCAAGGGGCATTATACTTGGCCTGATTTTTCGGAAGGCTACTGGTTTTGCTTATGAACGGATGCATAAAGCCACAGCGGCCCCGGGGCATTGGGAAGGCAACCTGGTTTGTAGCTGATCTGGAGTATGTTAGCATAGCTAAGACTGGCCACTTTGGCATGGGCGCCTTGAAGTATTCCGTCGAATCGACTGCTTTTAAAATGGTTAGTCTATTCTTTAACCCCACTTGAGAGGTCCGGTTCAAGGAAACGGCTGAGAACGTGGTAATTGGGAACTAACAGATTGGGATTTTGGAGCGGGCTGACTGAAACTAGACTGGTGAAGGGAAGTAAACTGACTGATTATTGTGGAGTCTTCAGTATAAAGTAAGTATCAAAAAGCCCCGGGTATTCGTTGCTTCTTTAGGGATATTTTTGACGCGTTTAATGAATTCCTTGGGCTCTTTATGAAAGCGCCACATTATTCTGCTCTGGGTGTTCTTCTTATCAAGAAGGTACTTAAAGGCAAGTTTCCGCAGTTTTGCAGTAACTGTAAAGCAAACCAAGTTGCTATGGAGCACATACATTGCAAGCCTTTTTGTATCGGTCGAAAGCTTTCAGTGACGACTTCCAGTCACACACGTCGTCTCACCGCACCTAGATGAGGGTACAGTGTGGAGCGGTTTGAAGCCCTGACTGGCATTTCTGGGCGTATTCCCAGACTTGTTGTGCTGAGGGTCAATAATTATTCCGCTAAATATTGGTAAGTGTCTTCTATAGAAAGAAGGGTGTATTAGGGGTTAAAACTAAGGCACCCAAAAAAAACTGATCAGGAAAATCAATGTAAGGCTCACTCATTTGGTCCCACCAGCGGGCTGACTTATGAAGAGCATATTGCATATGTTAGTAATGCATGTGGTTTGCTAATACCCCTCTAGTTAGCTTGGTTGGGTGACTTAAGCCATCTTGTATCATGAACTTTAGGCTGAAAAAGTGTTAGCGAATGTTCGAATTTTTTGGCTTAAGTTGGGGTGTATGAACTTACGCAGGTTGAAATCCTGCTGCCGGCAAATTAATAAGCCCATCACAGTGTTGCCGCAGCCAGTGCTCCGGGTAACTTAGCTATCTTTTGAACTAGGAGACAAACGTGGTTGTCGAACAGAATTAGCACCTCAGGATTTTTGATTGAGTGACGTACAGAAATTTAGAGACAGAATTGGGGTTCAACTGGAAATGTAGTACTATGGACACGGCAATGATTCACTGACCGTACACGCCTCATACGTCGGAAGTCTCTGTTAAGAAAGCCTCTAAACATGTCAGAAGGTCAGAGGAAAATCCGTAGCCAACTGCCACACAGACAAAAGGCAGTGAACAAAGTCAGGATGCAGAAATTAAAAGACCAAACAATCAGTGGGAGACTGAGTGAGACGCAGAATTTAGCATTTACAGTGCTGAAGTGTTGCCACAAACGAGATCATTTTCTATGAAAGCAATGGTTGAGAGTGAAATGCGTTCCTGAGTGAAAACCAGCAAGCGCCTTTGGGGCCGTCGATAGTGCGTTCTTTGACAAGATAGGTGGATTTGTTCTGATAACAAGGGACGGGCTAATGGCGTCGATTTTGAGGTCACAGCCTCAGAGGTGTATGGGTTCCGATCTGTCAGTAGATGCGTGCTGATCTTTATGTTTTGTCGTGGTTCTTCATGCTGAGGATGTCTGAGGACAGCTATTCAATGTCTTACAGAGACCGAGCAAGACTTCAATCGTGAAAGAGCTCTTCTATGGGACACTGTACAGCTCAGTCTGAGAAAATTGCTAGATCTTGACCTGGGGAGGGGCCGAGTGTTGAGAAGGGTATCTTTTCCCTAGAGGCTCAATTTGGCTTAGTGCCATTATTTTGCTTAGTCTAATGGATAGTAGTGAGGGTTTGGGTATGCCCTTAGTTACAACCAACTAGGATATCTTGCCCGAGTTCAGTACTTGAGGCTTCTACGTGGCTTAGTGTTGTTTTCACAACCTGTTCTGCTGTTAGGGTGCGTGTCGGGCACACTTTGATATCAAGTGCTGTTGGAAAGCATAAGAATAGCGCGTACTGCTGGTTCTTCCCTGCAAAGTTCACGGAGGGAGAGCAGATAGTTAAGACTCAATCCATCGAGACCCTCAATAGGTGTACAGCCCTTGTTTAGTGTCTGTGCATTAAGGGTATGACCATCGTGGCCTACCATGATGCACTGACTGCTGGTCATTCCTGCATTTGATTCAGAGAGGCGATGGTAGCATCATTCTTGGTGCTTGTTCATGGCCACAGGCATTTCGCTCCCAATTTTGAAAAATGCTTATCCATCCAGTCCCAGTCAAGGGTAGACGGATGGCGGCCTGCTCTCAATTCTTCAATGCTTGATTGGGGGTAGTTTACTGAGACTAATTGCTTTCCTTCCCTTTTACATAACTGTCCGCTCAACTCGTTCCCGACGCTATGCACGTTCTCATTAGTCAAGCGTGTCTGCATCTGTTACCTTTCAGATTTGCCCGGGGTGGACTGCTCTCCAGATCAGGATACGAGACGACAGTCTATCTTAACCCATCAAGATGCATTTCCGAGTAGTTCCGCCCGCTGCCAGCTTTCTGGTTTTGGCAGTCTAGTATTTCCGCACGTCCGGGTCAAAAACCCGATGATGTCAAGCTAGTAGGCACACAACTGACCATTAGCCACCAAATCAACCGGGTACCGATGAGCTCCCTGGACGCTTCAAATACCAGGCCATATGGTTCTCTCCGACTGGGTGTTTCCTTTGCGTCGCCTCTGTACTAGTTAAGTCCTGCTGTCCTGGGACCCGTCAAAACGGTGATGTATGCTAAAGAACTTAATTTATTCAGAGGTGGTTCCTGTCCGATGTAGTTTCAATGGAGATCTGGAGGATCCCGCTCGTCACTGCATAAAAAGACATGGTCTTCTGCGGTGGGCGGAGGCCAAAATACACTCGTATCTTGGTTACTTGCTGCATGGTTTTCGCCCCTACACTGGGGAACCACACAAGTATAATGAACGTTGGTACCCCCGTTGAATCAACCACTTCCGGTGGCTGTTTTCCCCATTCGTTTGGACTACGCCTTTGTGGTGGTAGCTACGCTTTTTACCGATGCGCCCTTTTGTTTCCCTATTTGAACCAGTGAATCTATCTAGTTGTGCACATGGTCAACTCTTAAGGTTCAGGTACTCTACAGTCTTGAGATTTCGCCGTATATCAGTCCTTGCATGTAGTGTTTTATCCCCTGGCTGTTTTGGGTGTCTGCTCCGACTACAGAACAGCTGATCTGGGCTTCGAACTCGTAACCCACGGATGGCAAGCAGGTGCTTTAGCTACTGGAACAACTCGATTTACTCGACAGCCATTTTTCACAAATACAGAACTATCGCATCTTGACTGTTAGTGTCTCCGGTGTCCTGGCTTAACCAGGCCCGCATATGAATCTTACATTACTGTACGTAGTGGGTTGCCCCGCTGCCAGTTAAAGGCTGCGAAAATAATGTTTTTTTGTTAAACTCATCCGATACGAATCTTTCCAGATAATAGCACTTTTTTAAATTCGGAAATGCCTTCAGGAATTATGGATTGCCTTCCAGAACGTTGTCCCGATATACTGCCTATCCATACCGCGTGATTGCTATATCCATACGTTTGTATATCGTTTGGTATTTGCTCGTTATTATCTCCAGAAATTCCTGCTGCTTTTTCTCCCGCTTTTCTGCTCCCACCGATCGCATTGTTGACCGTTCTTTATTATCCATCATGTCTATTAGCACATCCGATCGTTCATTTTCAAGATGGTATCCACTGCCCCGTTTGTTTGTTCCCATGGCCCGGTGACTACTGAGTATGAGCTGAGTGTAGTCCGGCAGCTCCAAGTATCCTGTGAGATCCTGAGCCACCCGGGTATGGCAAAATTGGGCGAAAGCGTCCTTTCAGTGTGTCCACTATTCAAAAGGTTAATAAGTCCATACACGAGCGGGAACCCGGATGCTCGTGGATTCAGGACGCAGGGTATGTGAACTCAGAATCGGCTTAGGGTGGAGGGTGGACTAAGGGACATTCATAATAGGAACTTTATCTTATATGTTGAGTTTGTGGTCATGCTATAAACGTGGTAGAAGTGTAAGTTGCTGTAGTGTGATGAGTGGCAGAACAGGCATCGCAGCAGTTATGCGCATGTGGGAGAGATGATTTTTATGATCGGGTCGGCAGCAAGTAGAGAGACTTGGCTTACTTGTGCAATGAGATTGTGGTGTTTTGTACCTTTCTTTTGCTTCATTATAACATTACGTATTTTGTCAATTGCATTAAAGTTTTTTGTTTGAATACGAAAAACTGCAAAAAAGCGCATTTGTACAATTACAAGCAATACAAACGTGGTCACGTGCTCCGACTTTCTGTTCTGATTTCGCTCGCCCTTACAACGGTCATTCGCGAGTTTCATGTGCTAACTCTGGTATCAAAACATTTCAGGCTATCTTTGGAATTTAATACACGTGAGAACCGTCCAGAAGAAGACCTCAGGGCAACCATGATAAGATTATTATTTATTCCCTGACCTGGACCAACGACGAACTATCTTAAAGAGAACAAGTCTTAGTGGGTCTGTTCCATCTGACCTCTTTATTATTGTGTACCCAGTCTAGCGTTATTATTTTTATCCCTTTGCCACGCACCCCTGGCAAAATACGTTTCGGGTAGCCAGACCATTACAAGAGCTGGTGCGCTGACTACGATGTAAGGTAGGCGGTTGCAGTAAGGCACAACAGTGGCTTACGCAAGTTGGGTAGTGCTCAGCTGGCGAGTATTTGGCTGAAACATTCGAGCATCAGTGTGTTAAAGGAGAGATTGTGTTGTTTTTGGACTCAAACGGCTCATGTATGAGCCTTAGAAATAAGATTAAATTCATTGTTTTCTGCTAAATATAGGCTTAAAAACGAACAAAAGAGTGGGTGGATTGTGTGCGTGTGTGGTAGACCAGCGATTAGCCATCCAACAGAGAATGGTTTGCATACCCAACCAGCCCAGCCGATCAACCAGGTACTGCTTGTAAGCAATGACCGGTTCGGTATTACTTGCGAAAGGTTCACAACCGCAATATGTTTGCCTTGTAAGACCACTGAGCTCCGCTGGTTAAAAGGAAGGGCATAACTCTGCCGTGTTTTAGTTTATTATTTGTTTTTCCTGTTTCCCCAGGTCCCCTCGGAAATTGTTACACAGAGGCCAGTCAAAGAGCGCCTAAGGAACGTGCATCGAGTGGCTGTTACCGACACTCTAACCATACTGCTGACGAGGTACTTGTAACCAAATGGCTTGGTGTTCATCTATTGTCCGAGAGATAGATGATACAAATTTCTTAGAGATCTGTAGAATGAGTGTTCAGTGGTTTCGGTTTCTCAGCGCAGTCCGGCTTCAACTGCAGGCTGAAAACGCCAACAAAGTTTCCAATTCTAACAAGGCTGTCTAGCTACGAGCCAAATCACAGGGCTTATTACTTTCTTCGTGCGCAAATTTCAATCTGTGTGCGAATACCTTTCACACTTTGCGTATAGATTTTTGCGCAAGGCAGTGGTCGAAATGCAGCACCAGTGAACAGACGGGTGGTTTGGCTGCTTTCAGTTTACTTAAAATGTGAGACCTGCGGCTACAGCTTGAACCGCGGCAAGATTAAACAACTTATGACGTAGAAACTGTTTATAACGGTTGGATTGCTGCTCACCGCAAAAGAACGATAGTCACCTAGTAAGGACCAAGAAATACTAAAAGGGTTGAGGTGACTTCGGAATGTTTGTCAGAATGGCAGCAAACGTCAGTGACTAGGCTAAAAATGACTTGAGCATCAGGCGCATATTTGGGGAATTCAACAGCTGATTGGCCTTTAACTTAGAAATATGCGCTTTGAAACCTGGTCCCAAGCGATAAAATTCTGCACCGAGTCCTATACCTGATTGCCCACCGTGGGGAGAAATTGAATATCCACGTCCACCTAAGCAAAGCAGCAGCTGTCGACCAAGACTGGCTGTAGTGAAAGATACCAAGGACGGGCGGACTCTTGGGGACATAGTTGGGAATGACAAGGAACCTCGCGCAAATGCGCTCCGAGGCACAACATGAGGAAATGACGCCAAGTTTGGATGAACATGAAGACGCAGTAATAAAAAAATGAAATGTGAGCATTGTAAAAATGCTTGATGGCGCGATGCCCATAGCGGTCGATGCACTACACATATCAACCTCTCAAAAACGGTTTCTTCTACGGTTTTCGGACCCATATTAAGACTTTTCACGCTTCAAATAGAAGCGAGGTTTTTCTCGGAAATCGGGTTGTCACAGCGTAGTTGTTGTAATAGGGATGCATTCGGAAAGCGCCGACGAGGTGCATCGTGCATCCACTGTCTGCTTCAGGCCAAAAATCAACATTACGTATTTTGTCAATTGCATTAAAGTTTTTTTGTTTGAATACGAAAAACTGCAAAAAAGCGCATTTGTACAATTACAAGCAATACAAACGTGGTCACGTGCTCCGACTTTCTGTTCTGATTTCGCTCGCCCTTACAACGGTCATTCGCGAGTTTCATGTGCTAACTCTGGTATCAAAACATTTCAGGCTATCTTTGGAATTTAATACACGTGAGAACCGTCCAGAAGAAGACCTCAGGGCAACCATGATAAGATTATTATTTATTCCCTGACCTGGACCAACGACGAACTATCTTAAAGAGAACAAGTCTTAGTGGGTCTGTTCCATCTGACCTCTTTATTATTGTGTACCCAGTCTAGCGTTATTATTTTTATCCCTTTGCCACGCACCCCTGGCAAAATACGTTTCGGGTAGCCAGACCATTACAAGAGCTGGTGCGCTGACTACGATGTAAGGTAGGCGGTTGCAGTAAGGCACAACAGTGGCTTACGCAAGTTGGGTAGTGCTCAGCTGGCGAGTATTTGGCTGAAACATTCGAGCATCAGTGTGTTAAAGGAGAGATTGTGTTGTTTTTGGACTCAAACGGCTCATGTATGAGCCTTAGAAATAAGATTAAATTCATTGTTTTCTGCTAAATATAGGCTTAAAAACGAACAAAAGAGTGGGTGGATTGTGTGCGTGTGTGGTAGACCAGCGATTAGCCATCCAACAGAGAATGGTTTGCATACCCAACCAGCCCAGCCGATCAACCAGGTACTGCTTGTAAGCAATGACCGGTTCGGTATTACTTGCGAAAGGCTCACAACCGCAATATGTTTGCCTTGTAAGACCACTGAGCTCCGCTGGTTAAAAGGAAGGGCATAACTCTGCCGTGTTTTAGTTTATTATTTGTTTTTCCTGTTTCCCCAGGTCCCCTCGGAAATTGTTACACAGAGGCCAGTCAAAGAGCGCCTAAGGAACGTGCATCGAGTGGCTGTTACCGACAATCTAACCATACTGCTGACGAGGTACTTGTAACCAAATGGCTTGGTGTTCATCTATTGTCCGAGAGATAGATGATACAAATTTCTTAGAGATCTGTAGAATGAGTGTTCAGTGGTTTCGGTTTCTCAGCGCAGTCCGGCTTCAACTGCAGGCTGAAAACGCCAACAAAGTTTCCAATTCTAACAAGGCTGTCTAGCTACGAGCCAAATCACAGGGCTTATTACTTTCTTCGTGCGCAAATTTCAATCTGTGTGCGAATACCTTTCACACTTTGCGTATAGATTTTTGCGCAAGGCAGTGGTCGAAATGCAGCACCAGTGAACAGACGGGTGGTTTGGCTGCTTTCAGTTTACTTAAAATGTGAGACCTGCGGCTACAGCTTGAACCGCGGCAAGATTAAACAACATATGACGTAGAAACTGTTTATAACGGTTGGATTGCTGCCCACCGCAAAAGAATGATAGTCACCTAGTAAGGACCAAGAAATACTAAAAGGGTTGAGGTGACTTCGGAATGTTTGTCAGAATGGCAGCAAACGTCAGTGACTAGGCTAAAAATGACTTGAGCATCAGGCGCATATTTGGGGAATTCAACAGCTGATTGGCCTTTAACTTAGAAATATGCGCTTTGAAACCTGGTCCCAAGCGATAAAATTCTGCACCGAGTCCTATACCTGATTGCTTCTCTTTTACAGAGGCTTTCAGCATCAAAATCGCGGTCGTGGTGTTAAACTGGAAGCGACAGAAATTCACTTTAGAGTGGTGTTCGCTTAAACTGCAAGTATTCAGCCGCAATATATACGCTTAGAATCCTTGATGTATATTTATGAGTCGTGGGCATAACAAGCCCAGAAAAATTTGTTTGGGGTTAAATATATTTAGGAAAGGCATGTATTTGATTGACGCCATGTGTGATCAGCCGAATGAACCGCAAAAGAATACTCTGGACGAAGAAATTTTGACTGGAGAACAATGCGGCAGCGAAACCATTAGCCCACCGTGGGGAGAAATTGAATATCCACGTTCACCTAAGCAAAGCAGCAGCTGTCGACCAAGACTGGCTGTAGTGAAAGATACCAAGGACGGGCGGACTCTTGGGGACATAGTTGGGAATGACAAGGAACCTCGCGCAAATGCGCTCCGAGGCACAACATGAGGAAATGACGCCAAGTTTGGATGAACATGAAGACGCAGTAATAAAAAAATGAAATGTGAGCATTGTAAAAATGCTTGATGGCGCGATGCCCATAGCGGTCGATGCACTACACATATCAACCTCTCAAAAACGGTTTCTTCTACGGTTTTCGGACCCATATTAAGACTTTTCACGCTTCAAATAGAAGCGAGGTTTTTCTCGGAAATCGGGTTGTCACAGCGTAGTTGTTGTAATAGGGATGCATTCGGAAAGCGCCGACGAGGTGCATCGTGCATCCACTGTCTGCTTCAGGCCAAAAATCAACATCCATGCATATGTATACAGTGTGTTAATGCTGCAAGTATGCTCAGTACAAAAATGTATCCCTTTGCTGTGATCACCATTGTAAATCGACTTTCTTCAGAAATTTCACCTCCTGTTGTCCCTTTGGTGTTTTGTTGTACACCCCAACTCCCTTTTTCCATGAATCCCACGTTAGCCGGCTGAATCTTTGTTGCTTCAGCTCACAGAAATATTTGCTTTCATGATATATTTAGATTCTGGAATACCTGAATGTCAGACTGTCAAATTGGCGCTGGTAAAGATCCTCCGAACTAAATGACAGTCTATCTACAGCTAACTGGGGTCTTTCGCTACCTAATTCCCCAACTCTGTTTGCCAGCGACGTTTAGCAAACAGTTTATCGCATACACTTGAGCACTGCTGGCGTCTAAGTTCATTGACTTTTTATATTCGCATCCAGCTTGTTACTCGACCTGATAGCGTGACAACTCTGACGTACGTTGTTTGCCGACCCCTGACCAAAGCAAAGGTCCAAGGCACGTAAAACCTGGTCCAACACGTCACCACAGTTACTATAAGTTAGCTGGAAAATGAGGGGTACAACACGAATGTTTAAAATGAAGACGAGGGACGACAGGCAACTGAACTTGTTTTAACAGTCCATATTGTTCACTTTGCGCTCCGTTTTTACCGGTTAGACGTCCTTGTGGTAGCTTTTTACCTTTCCTTTCCTACCTCATCATGCCGAAGAGTGGTGTTCCAGTTGCGCTGGACAGCATCGCTTTCCCTTCAAAAGTCACAGATGTCCCGCAATGGTTAAATAAGAGGCACGTGGACTTCCGCCAAAATGGTTGATAATTAGTTATTCTGAAAGACGGTTAAGGAAAGTACAGTGTACCATTTACAAGGTTCCTTTCAACTACGGTCCGCATCTCGTGGGTAGCGAGTAAACAAACGTACAAGTCAATATCAGTAACCCAAGGCTCTAATTCTAAGTCGAAGATAAGCAATGTACAACCGGTTCACGTAAATCTGAGTAGACGTCTGGAGGACCGAAGATCAAAGTACCAGCTCCAAGTCCTAAGTTGACCAACATATTAAAGCTAATCAATTATACATTTTGGTAGTAAGCAGTCAGTGCAATTCAGTGCGTTCCTACACCTGGTTCCCACAAGCTAACTTCCACAGTTCGGTTTTTCAAAACACCGACATGTCACAACAGGATCAATTCCGTTTGCCTCAAAGCCACAGGAGCCGGCAACGGTTCACGTGTTAGGTACGACAGATCAATAAACAAGTTCAAGGATGAGTGATTTAAACGGGGTGAAGTACAACACTGGGTGTGTTGGTTCATACGTGCATGCATGCGAACGCACGCTTGGGAATGTAAAGGGACACAAAACGCCAAGCACAGTGAATAGGAAGCGAAATTTAAGGAAGATTTTGTGTAGCAAGTGACGCTAACCTTCGCTAGAAAGCCAAAAAACTAGGTGAGTTCTTTCATCTTTTTTGGGAGCCGTCAGAAATGCGCATCCCATGAAACTCAAGGGACTCCGGACTACCGGGTTTCCGCACTCTCGGTTTCGTGAGATGTGCACTTTTGATGGTTACCAGTGGGGCTGTAACAGATCTGGGGTGGTCCTCGGCATTTCAGCCGAAAGAAATCTCCGTTAAAATCTTCAACTGCCCCTTACATTACCAAAATCAGAAAGGGCACCATCACACAGATAAGCCAGCCGTAGGTCAAGTCGGAAGGAAGCGCAACAGATTCACAGTGTATGCAAGAGTGTTTGGCGAATAATCCCCAAGCTGTCTCACCAAAGTGACTAGGTGAGAACAATAACCACTCTACTGTAAGAAGAACCCTCAAAGATCTTTCGACCAGACTGCAGTCAAAATATCAGAGATAAGTCACCTACTACCTCCTTATTTCTCTAGCACATCGTGATTATTGCACATCGCCGTATAGGCTCTTCCGTCTTATGTTCAGTAGAGAGTGAAGTTTTTCTGTCTATTTTTAAATGAGACAAGATTTTCAAATGCAAGAGTGGATACCGAGCATTGTTTCGAACGGTGTACATCCAATAGAGCTGTTCCAATATATGAGCATACAAAGTACTAACAATTATGAGTGGTTGCTGCACCTACCACAGGCTGAGTTTGCTTCAATGCTTGCACCATTCACTTGAGTTTGCAGTTGCCATCGTTCATGGCATCTTGTCATAATGCAAGGTGACAGCACCTGAAGAAATTTCATTGAAATCAGAATACAACAGAATCTGGGATGGACTAACTGGCTTCCCCAAAATGTTTCCGGCCGATAGAACGCAAGAAGAGCGATAAACCGTTCTAGGTCCTTTCTAGGATCAGTGACAGTTGATGTTCTCGTATCATTACATTGATAACCTGATTTGGGATTGCAAACAACTTCCGATGGATGATTTTGCAGGGCTCTCAGTTTCTGTATTGTGAATAACACTCACATATTGCAAACGAAAATGGAGATGAAGACCTGATAAGAGGAAGTAGCATTGTCAACATTTCTACACAATTTTTCAGCTTTCTATTTGAAGCCGAGATTTCTGGGAGCAGTGAAAGGATGTCTAAATCCAATGCTGCTGAAACAGTCATCAGGAGAGTTCCCGTGAAGCCTATAACCCCTTTTCAGTCACTAGTACTGTTGACAATCCTTCGCAACTGGGAATATTTTCGAAGGCGCATTGAGAAAATTCTGCAGCCGCATGCTTTGTAAAGAACAGTTGTCAATCACCAATGAGTAGTGCTGTTTTGAGAACAGGCACTTTACCAGGCTTCAGCTGAAACCGGCCAGGAGACCTACTTTAATGGCATTAGCCGAGAGCAATGGCGGCACCGAGCGCAGCTCATTGCCTGGTAATGAGTCCAGCTAACGATTTCGCCTTTCATATTCCAACAAAAGTTCACTTTATTTATCATCTCGATAATTTTATATCAGAGTTTTGTTTATACTTGTTATTGCTTGTTGGAGAAACGTGTTATCCCTTTGTCGTCGCATGGTTCATGAGTGCTCAAAATCGACTTTGTGTCTACCACCCACGCTGCGGCAGCTCGGGGTCAATCCACTGAGATAAGTCCTCGCGTTATTGCAAACTTGACGCGATCTATTTACGGTTTACAATACATCGTCGAAATAGAATTTTCCTGCGTGTTGAGATACCATTTGCAGGCATATATTGCTTGTGGAATAATACCAGAAAAGTGGGTCATATAGTACTCATGGCGTACAAGATGCACGGACGGAGTTTTCCTTCAAAATGTGCGAGCCATATCAGTTAGGAGTGAAATCGACGAGACCGTGTGTTGTGTGTGATACACGGTTGAGTTGATCATCAGTAGGAAAACACATCTAGGAGCAGAGTTTTATTGCTCGTCAGTGCACGTGACTGATCATAGCAATCGAAGCTGCGCGTAGTAAGAATTTGTTATCGACGTTCTTTTTTTCCCAGCAATGGTCAACTCAGGTGAATTCAGCTTTGTGTCGCTGTTGCTTATCACTGTACCGATTGTAATGGCGTCTAAAGTGCTGCAAGTAACATCACGAAGTCTTTGTCTTGCAGATCCCGTTTGTAATGCAACACCCGTGGGATTTTCTGATTGCCAGCACCCAACCCCAATTTCCCCACCAGGGTAATTAATGACCTTGCTTTAAAAACAAGGCTGCAACCACACAGAACATGAGTGGACTTTTTTCACCAGTAATGACCCCTCCCTTCTGACACTCAACAGCTTAGTTCGAAGGTTATTACTTTTTTATCATCCGAAATTGTGGGTAGACTTTTTTGACCAGTAATGACCCCTCTCTTCTGACACTCAACAGCTTAGTTCGATAGTTATTACTTTTTTATCATCCGAAATTGTGCTCATTTTTGTCACGTCATCTCCTTTACGTATGACCACATGGTTCCAGCTTTATTGTCCGGACGCACTATGACTAGCTTTTTGTTTGCACCAACTACGTTCAACCGCAGAACAGGTCATACTACCTTCCGAAGGAGACGGAAACCTTATAAGGTTGTTGAGAGCACTTCGACCGCCCAGGACCTGTTCCGCTCTTCTTGGGTCTGGTTGATCAGATAGGCGCAGTCTTCAGTTCCGTGCCCATTAGCCTTATGTTCTACGTGTACCAAAGTTGGGCCGACAGATTTTGGTAGACACTCTCTATTATTTGCCCACGAACTTTGTTTGACGAAGGACTGCTGAATCAAGCTCAATCTCTCGTTTGTTTTTGATGGTCCGTTTATTAAATGTGCCGCACAAGGTAGCCACTCGAGGTTTTAGTTTGTGCGATATCCGAGGTATCGCGGTACATTGTATAGACAATACACTACTCATAAGGTTGTTGAAAACTCTGACAGCCCATGATCTGGTTCGCCCTTCTCGGAGCCGATCACCAGGTGAATGCGGTCCCCCAATTCCCTTCCCGTCCAACTTATGCCCTGCTTAAACCCAAAGGGCACGAAATTTGCAAACTACATTCATTCACAAACCGATTTGGTTTTAAGGGGTGATTCAGCTGAATCCTAGCAGGCTCTCGATTACGAAATTCTTCAACTGTGTGTGTTCTACGAGACATTCAGGTGGAATTCAGCCAACCCTCCCTTTACTAAAAAATTGGTGCGCGAATGAATGTCTTTCACGGGACATAACCATGTTAATAGACAGGAAAGGACACCTCAGGTCAAGTTTGCTTCTTACACCATGGAATTTTGAACGGAAATTATTTAAGATATTCGATTAAGCGCAGATTTTCATTATCTGCTGGTTATGATGCGCTAGGGTGCTTTCATACATAATTTTTACGCAAAAAATTAGTGTGATCGTCGTTTCTTGTTTACAATCTCATTTGGATATCGTAAACGAACTGTGATTGGCGTGGTGATGGTTACAAATAGCTATAAAAAGTGAAAATTGCTGCTGATTTCATCACTGCACAACGGCTGGAATCAAGTCCCTCTGTATCGATCACATAACTGTCTCAAACGCTGTATAGATGGAAATCAAAACTTAAAGATGTGTAACGGCCGGGAAATCACCAAAGTTCTATACAGAGTAATTCTCAAAAATGAGGTCTCTCCGACGCTACACAGACATATTTGTATGTGAGTGCTCTTCTCCTTACGTTTTTGCTTCAACCTTCCCTTTCACTCTTTCACATGCTTCTTTCCTTTCGTTTTCTTCCTGTCACAATCTTCGATTGAGATTTTTTCTTGTTAGTGAGGCAAATCTATGGTGAAAAGTCGAGGAGCATAATGAAACCGTTTCATTCCTATAAAAAATCATCAGCATTGCGCAAATCTTGAAACTCACAGTGTCCCTAGCCTAAGGCCTTCCGACCAGTCGTTGCACACTTAACAGTCCGGCCTCAAGTGGCTGAACACCAGTGCGCCTAACTCATCCTTCATTTACAGTTGAGAAGTTGCCACTAGTGAAACCAGTCAGGATGTGACCGCGTGATGTGGCATGTGTGACTGGAGGAGCAGCGGCGCTATACCTGGTCTAAATGAGAGCGAATCACACTTATTAGGGAAAAACACTCATTTGCAAATAAATTTGGTTTTGCGGGAGACTCACCTGGAACCCAGCTGAATCTCTCGTTTGTGATGTTTCCAGGCAACTGAATGCGCTGCATCAGGCCGCCTCATGTCTAAATGGCTACGATATTCAAGATGGCACGATACATGTATATACCCAATGCACTACTCATAAGAATTTTCAGCAACCCTATGAGTAGTGCATTATGTAAATTACACTTCCCTTTTGCCGCTCGAGGCCCAAAGCTTGAATGTTCATTCATTGGCCGGAAGGTTGCGAGCTCGGAATTCTCTGAGCTTTGTAAGATGTGCACTGCTCACGATTTCCAATAAGTAGAGAATGGCTGGGCAGTATTCCTCTGCCTTTACAAATAGATTAACTTCGTTTATTTTTGAGGAGCATGGTCACAAACATAAAAAATAACTGCAAGTGGCGGAAGAGGAAGGGTTACAGGAGAGAACTAGATTAGAAGAGAGAAGCGTCTCATTCGAAGTCATACCACCAACAGTTGCAGTCAGACAAGATGAAACCCAACACATGTAAGAATGTCTCGTATGGTAACACGTTTTTAAGAAAGGACAAACAATGCTAAATGCTCTCCAAGGCGCGATAAGCACAAGCACAGTCAAGACTCGCAGGTCAGGTACAAAGTGTCCGTCACAATGGGTCAGGTATGAAAGTCAATGGCAACCATGAAAACTAAACGCCACCTTCCACACTTTTAGGTAGAGAGCCCACAATGGCAAGCAATCACAAGTCAACGACTGTGACTTAAGAAGTCCCAGTCCAATAACAGCCTTGGCGGGCTGAGGAAAGCAGTTCCCTCAATAGGAACTGACCATCAGTTGGTGGACCAAAACGTTGACGTCACAATCGATTGAACGTAAGGCTGAGATGATGGCCTGGGAACAATCATCAGCACTATACTTCTGCTTCTTCTCATTCCACACAGTCAGTCCGCACCCACATCACACAACACTTACGTCTATCACAGTTATTCGGTGCTCCCGAACAGCGATTAGGTCAGGCTTGATAAGTCAACGTAGGTGCTCTCATCTCCTCGAAGATGGCTTATCCTAGGCGACTGAGATGCTTCGCTAGTTTCCTTGCAACCCGATTATGTCGAGCACATCTAGCACCGTAGAACTGCAGAATATGCACCAAACTCTCCGCTTGACCACAGTTCCCACGACAGCAGATCGTCTGCCCACCATGAGTACGCTGAGCGCTTCTAACTTTCTTCCTAAGCAGGTTATATTGGAGCTGGATACCGCGGCAAAATATTCTAGGACACATTCTTTCTGGAAATACAAGCCATCGAGTAGAAAGAGGCGAAGCGAACAGCTCTTGTAAACCGCGACCGTCAACATTGTTATGCAGACAATCGCCCCAAGCGGCCACGAGCTTTTCCTTGTTGTTTACACACGCACCATAGACTCGGATCGGAAGGCTGAGATCCTCAAATGCGGAATCGTTGACTACACTGCGTAATACTCGGCACTGGGTAGAAAGGAGCTTTTCCATTCGTGTCCTACGCTGCATCGGGTTGGTTGCACTAAGACTTGGGAATGTGGCGAATGTGCGCAAAAATGCACGCATGCACCACGTGTTGAACAGAAAACGAAGATATCTGAGAAGAATAGCAAGACATTCAACGCTTGCAGCTAGCAAGATGGGTATCGACGAATGGTCGGAAAGACAATCAGAAGTTCCTTTTGTGCATGCTTCAGTAGTCTGGTAGCCAAATAACAGCAGGTCAGTAGCGATGAGGGTATATTCCCCAGTAAACGATAGACTGGTTTCACACTCACAATCAATCGGAAGAGTTATCGGTAAGCCGTGGTAATACCTTTTTTGCAAATTCGGCAGCACGTATTGAATTCTTGATGTCTTAAATACCAATTGGGAAAAATAACGCACTGACGAAAACTCAGCTCCGCTAGTGCGAGTTTAGAATGCACTTTTTGCACGGACACTCCACCCGTCTTGACCGCAATTCCCTTAATAAATCAAGTGATCAATATCGCGTGGAAGAATGTGAACAATATATAACAACCGTTCAGGTATAACACCCTCTCGGTGTCTAGCTGCCATGCAACTCGAAGGAAGCACGACGACTGGGATACTGCCAGGTTGCCCAGGCCTAGACGGGAGCATTTGAGATGCCCAGGATTGCCTGGGGTTTTAAAGTCTTGGGTAACGTACTTCGCACTGGGATGTCTGTGGTTCGGCAGCAAAGCACCGGTTTGTAAAACCGCGTTTGAAGTCACCGATTATGATGGCGATGTTCTGAGTCCAACCTTACTCTCTGTCTAAGCCTGACTGACCAGTCTGAAACTATCTTAACCATCATGCTACAGCAACGCACCGAAAGGGTTCTCAAGCCGATTTTCTGATTCGAGACTTATATTTGCAAGGCACAGTCTTCCGATGATTGGAACCCGCGTGCATCCGAATGGACAGGTAGTGCTAATCTTATCACACGACCAATCTGATGAAACGATGCGACAAGGTTAGTTACGTATGGTACGTGCAAAACCGCGCAACCACTACTAGCTGGAGCATAATTCACCGAACAAGAGCGGTTCATTATTTTCTATAGACGTAATGCACTACTCATAAGGTTGCTCAAAACACTTCCACAGCCCCGAACGGTTTCGCCCTTCTGGGGGATCATCATCAGTTGGGCGTAGTCCCCGAGTTTTCGTCAATCTTATGTTCTACTTGAAGCCAAATTGCATGAACTTAGTGAAATACACTTTGCATGCCATTTGGTTTTGACAGGATACTGATGTGGAACCCATCAGCTGGGTTTCAGGTGAGTCTCCCGTCAAAACCAAATTGGTATGCAAATGAGTGTATTTCGCTAGGTTCATTACTTTGTTGTTTTACTTGCTGCTCGTGTGAGCAACCTCTGCTTTCCCTTATAGTGAAAATAATTTTTGGGTCAGGCAGTTTGGTCTCCCTCTGTCAGGAAAGTCAAATTCCTGAGAATAATCTAACCTTGAAACTCCACGAAAATCTCAATAAAGAAGCCGGCAAACACCCAAGCCAGTTAATCAATAAAGCAAATAACTAACATCATGGATCGATGAAAAGTGTCATTCAAGTAGTGTGAAGTCCCTTGTGATTGCTGCACTCGCTTGTTCGCAATGACGCTGTTGTGATTCTTGTTGACGAGTCTTTTCCGGCATTAAGGCACTGGAGCGAGAATAGCAGTAGATAGAATACTCTCAAAAGAACCACCTCTTTCCGAATAGATTTGAGGAAGTGTTCACCCGAGATAATTGAATTAGACGTTTCTCCCTAGCAAGATGTGTCTGTCGCAGTGAAGTCGTTTGATCGATCCAACTGCCAGCCCTACCTGGTGGAGGTCACCGTTCCTAGAACTGCGATAGAAAACCGGTTATTACTTCTGAGGTAGGAGTTCAACCGACATTAAGGCAGTTACATAACAGGGTAGATCGAAATGGTGATTTACCTTTGCAGTGTTCCACACCTTCAGTCGCTCTTCGCCCAAGTCATCTAACTGAAGCAGAACAGGAAGTGACATTTTGAGTCATAAAACCATCGGGCACAACATAATCACAGGAAACAAGACAATATGAGGGGGTGTTAGGAGCAGTATGTCAGTTAAGACTTACTCCCACCGTAATTAGCAAATCATGTTGCTTGACTGGTGCATAAGACGCACTGATTGTGCATGAGCCTTGAAAGAAGTCATTTGTTGACTTCGGTCCAATCGATACACAGATCCGGTGTCATCACCGATCCACAAGAAACCACGACCAGAGGTGGTGCAACTAGGCCGAATATCCTAGAGTGAGAGGAGCAAGGAGCGGAGTAAGAAAGTGGAACTTTAAAAGAGTTAGCAAGATTCTTGTGGTTATCGGCTTTAACCAAACAGTAAAGCAAGAGAGTTCACAACAGCGCTTACGTCACATACGACTTAATGTACGATCCTAGAGAGAAGAGATCCCGGGCGAGCTAAACTCACATCCTCCGCAGGGTAATACCGCACAACAATACAGCGCAACCATCAAAAGACCTACAACCCAAGCCCAAACACACAAATCATGACAATAGGAGGGCTTTGGTGCCAATTTTTCCTTTCCGATGGGGCGATTGCCGCCAAAAACATGCAGTAGAGAGGTTAGCCTACCGACCGAAGTGGCTGTGGAATGTACTAAATCTCCTTTGGCGTAGATATGGCCCAGAAAGGAATGAGCGCGCTATGATTATGATTATCTAGTCGTGTGGGGTCTGCGATGCATGCATGAGCAACCATTAAGTGAGATTTCTCTGGAATTATGATGCGAATTATTCCCCAGCATCAACAGCTTTAAAGGGAGGTTTCCTTTGCTGAGAAAACAGGGTCATTTCATAAGTACCGGTGCTCTAGACAAGCACGTATGATAACACAGAGTACATGTTATTACTGTGCAGGGGGCAAACCATTCAGACGGTAAAACTAGTCAGAAATAAGACCTAATAACAAGTAAGTGAAACGTAGCCAAGGAGTCGGTTCGGATGAGATTTACTTTGGAGTTCAACGTTCAAGTTGGTGGATCAGTTGTCTGTTATCTACAACTCTCCCCGTCGCCTTCCAGAATACAGTTGACCGAATAGGAGTGAGAGGTGCATTCTCGAGAAGAAAGCTACACCAGATATATAGAATACTTTCAGACAGGCTTGCACCACGACTACTGTACTGTTGACACAAGTTTTCCAAATCAAATGTGAATGGTAGCTCCTGTGTTGTTGTAAGGCGCAACTTCTAGGTTGGCTGAATAACAGTAACCTAGGAGCTCTGAGTATTCATCCGTAGCTGACTTAAATGGAACGAATCTCCAGGGTCCGAATCACGTGTGCCACTTTGCGTCACTGGTAGCGTCAAAATCGCGTATCACTGGGTCTCGGGTGTCCTGTCTCCCTGGCTACAATAAGAACTGTGTTTCTGGATTGTTTACACATGGCCTCTGTGGACAGAGGGTCTGAGGCGTCTTCAGGTTTCTTTTTCAGCGACGTCTCTGAAATGTTGCTGGTATCGGAAGGCGTCAACGAATTCGTGACGAGGTAGTCAGAAAACGGGTAGCCGGTCGTGCATCAGGTACTTTAGTCGCGGAAAACATCCAGCACCATCAACTGCGGCTGGCTGTGGCGCGGCCATGTGCTACAGATGCCGAAACACCGTCTCCCGAGACGAGTTCTGTCCTACGTGCCCCCAACAGAATGGCATGTAAGGGATTACGAAAAGTTTGGGTGAAGTTGGCGAGGTCGGCCTTGGAGGTTTGGGTCCCCATAACCTTTCAAACTTGTGTTACTGGCTCTGACAATGAGGAACTGTGAACACCGAAGATAACAAACAAAAAATGATCGGGCACCCATGAACACGCATCCTAATCAATCGTCTGACATGGAATTACCCATACCACTTAATGATTGAACATGAGTTGGCCGATGTGAGCCAAGTACAGTTTCTTGGCCAGTACCGCATTTAGGCATCATGTAGGCTCTTTCCTCAAAGATCTAGCTATTAGACTGTTGGCATATGCAACATTCTACGGCTTGGTTGCTCACCGGCAAGTTAACGACACCTGAAAAAGAGGAAACGTTCTCTATCATACAAGGGCTAGTAAACCTGTCAATTTTTGGCCTTACTGTTCCACATTTTGCTCAACACGACCTCTGTCACTGCAGGGGTAGCGTAGTCCATAAATTGGATAGGTTGTTCTCTCTTGTTCTCTCTACTGTCTAATGGGGGATGTTGCTCAGGACGCCTATGTCCCAATCCAACTTCAGTCGTCGAATCAATCTCGGGGCACAGTGAGTGTGGTAATTAACAACGGGTAAAAAGTATGTTTCAATCTCAGCAATCAAGGTACTTACACTGAATCCTGTGATAAGGTCTGGCAGCGATGCATCACGAACTGTGAACTTATCGAAGAAAAACAACCTGCGGGACTGAAGTAGTATGATTACAGTCATGTTTAGACTTTTGGTAGAAAACCGAACGAAAATGTTCAAAACAAACAGGCTCATTGTATAGGAAAGGAAAGGCATGCTTCATGGACGTATTTCGGAATACGTATGAAAGTAATTAGATGAAGACCTATACAAAAAAAGTGATCGTTAAGCTGAAGACACCCTTTGGTGTATGCCAACCGAACAGAGCACCAGAACTGAGATACTACCTGTTTGCTTAGGAGCAGAGAGCCGCAGTTGGGCTCAAACCACGAACTTTGTGGTCAGTAGGCTCGCACCTTAATCACGGAGCCGACTCGAGCTCAAGATGATCTATCTAAAGAGCTAATCAAGAGATCGTGATTTTTACTGCATGGTTTTGTGCAAGGCAAATGGGTAACAGGTCAATGGTGTAAGAACCAGACGCGATTCAGACTGTCCCCAAATCCTCCGCACATATCAATCGATCACACTGCTCAATCGAAGTCTTTATCGAAAGAAGCCAAACACACACAATCGCTCCTTCAGCGATCAACTTCGTGCGCGTTTAGTTAATTAATTAATGCCTACTGGGATAGTGGCCAGATGAAGAACAGCAAAAGATGGACGACAGAGTCTAGTTCAAGAAAAGTTCCATCCATACAACAGCTCACCAGATACAAACTATATCGAAATCCAGTATCTCGAAATATGTGGTGAATCAGTTAGGTACTAAGGTGACTTCGCGGCTCAGAGCTTCAGTTGGGTAATGATACCGCAGGCTAGGCTGACCGGAACTACGTTCCTTAATGTGTAACTATGTCTGCAGTTGTGCAACTGGATTCCCAAAACCGGCAACGCAGCGCTTGACAATGAAATTAGAAACCCCGACGGCTTCTGAAATATGAAAATGCCTTGCATACCTCAAGCTTCATCGAGTTGCTGGATCTGACGAATGCCCGCCCGTTCTGTCCAAACGTGGAAGTGAAATCTTCAATCGGTGTTTGTCTTGATTAGTTACCTCCATCTAGCAGAAAGAGACCGTCCCAACTAAATCGAGTGAGTCAACACTGGTGCCGATCTTCAAAAACAGTACTTGCAGTGAGTGTGATAATCACACAGGAAGTAGCTTCATTCCCGCTGTAATCAGACTCACTGCATAGCTTATTTTACGTCGTCTTACGAAGGTGCGTGAGGACGCACTCCAAGAACAAGCAGGATTCCGGCTGGAAAGGGGTCGGTGGACACAACTTCACACTCTGTCAAGTGTTAGAATAATTGCGTGGGTATAGGCGCCCTACAATTCTGGTGTTCCTTGGTTTCAATAGTGCGTACAATTCTGTCGGTCGGTCACGCTTGCGCAACAGGGTATGCCCCAGAAGTTCGTGAATATCATGCGCTGTGTGTGTTCACATACATTTATGTCAGATGGCGCGTCAGATTGTACGGGTGGCTCTAGAAGCTTTCCTACAAATACTGGTGTCCGACAAGGGTGCCGTCTCTCATTTTGTTCAATTTCGCTACTGACATGACAATGGAAGTTCCCGAAAACACCGGTGTTCAGATCTCTCCAAGCGATGACCTGATCAACCCCTAATACGCAGACATTGCTATCATTTTTGAAAGAGAGCAACAAGCACAATCACCACTTGAAAAGCTGACGAATGTCAACAGTTCTTCGGCATGTAGTTCGCGCCCAAAAATGCAAAGTTATACTGCAGGACGTAGTCTCTGAACGGGGCGAGATGGCGCAAGTGGTTGGAGCGCGAATTTGCTGACCGGAAGGTTCGTGGTTCCAACCCGACCTCTGCCTCTCGACTTCCCCTGTCTAGGCTTGGGCGACCTGGCAGTATCCCAGCCCTCGTGCTTCCTTGTGGCATGGCAGCTAGGCACCGGAAGGGTGTTACAGCTGAACGATTTATTTTTTTATATTTTAGTCTCTGAACATGCTCCCTGAGATGCCAAGGAATGCCACCAGAGGTTGTGGAACTTCTGCATCTTGGAAGTAGCAGTGTGATAGACGAAGTTAACGCACCGATCTGAAGGCAAGAATTGCATTTGTCAATTCGCCCCACTTGTTGCACCAAAAGCCATCCCACTGGGCCCCAAAGGATGCACGTATCAGACTACAGCACGGGTTGTGTTGTTGTACGGCTGCAAGACTTGACCACTTAGGATGGAGGATCCGGGGATCTCCAGGCTTTTGACCATCGATATCTCTGAAGTATAGGTGAAGTCGACTGGAATCGACGATTTCGGAATGAGGTGGTTCGGAGATGGGCTTTTGGTAACGCAGAAAATAATTCCTCAAACAACGCATCCAGCACTGCAAGCTAAGGTGGCTGGGACATGTGTTACGCATGCCGCCACCGCCTACCGAGACAAGCACTGTTTCCGCCCTAGCTCTGGACGGCACTTGACACGGCAGAAAAGAATGTAGGATGTTACAAAATTTTTGGCGGTTTGATGCTGTTCGCCTTCTATGATGGGGCACACGTGACGCTTCCTGTGCTTTGCTGGGGACACTGAACGATATGGTGGCTAACCGGTGTTAATGACTTGCATGCTGTCAGTCCCTATCCACATTGTCAGACTGAATATTAAAGGTTCAATATCCCACGGCGACCATGAATTTTAGTCACTCTTGTTTGGCTCAGGCCATGTGGCGGTACCTCTGCCTTTGTGCGCCATTCGAGTTGCATGTAGTAGAACAAGTAGCAATGAAGGACCGGACATATCAGTCAGTCGTAAATATTAATTAAAAACACTTCGTATTTACAAACAGATGTGCCAACAAGGTGCGAGATATAGTTGTCTAATTTTGAAGTGAAATCATCAATAGCTTCTGTCTTATGAGCACTTTCAATTACCGAAACCCAAGCCACAGTCAAGGAATGGGAACATTCGGTGAGTAACATGGGCACTATCGAAAAGCGATATATACTGAGTTTCAAATCAAAAGCATGGATGAGAAATTAAGATTGGCTTGCGAAAATGATGTATCACGCAAATCGTGAGGGTACTTACGTAAGCCATAGCGTCAATTGGCTCCACGAAATCTAAGATGGGTGAGAATTATTTATCAAAAGCTGCGCGGGCTAAAAATATAAACCACCGTCGACAGTAGCAGAGCCCTATAACCTGAAAAATAAATCGTTCAGCCGTAACACCCTTCCGGTGCCTAGCTGCCATGCCGCCCGAAGGAACCGCGGGCTGGGATACTGCCAGGTTGCCCGCCTAGACAAGGGAAGTCGAGAGGCAGAGATCGGGTTCGAACCACAGACCTTCCGGTCAGTAGATCCGCGCTCTAACCACTTGAGCCATCTCAACCTGAAAAATAACAGGATTGCAGATGGGTTTTCACCCATCGTGGACAGTTCACGATGCCGTCTAGTGGTACGCAAGTACGTAGTAAATACTTTCGTAGAAGTACGAACTTTACGTAGTTTGCCACTGGTTTAGATAATCAGTCTTGCTCGTGCAGCTCGTTGAAAGCGATAAACATTGAAGAACGGTTCGACGGAGGAAATCTCAACTGCATTCAGAATTGCATCGTTGCACTCACTCGCCCGCAATTATCATGCAGGGATTGTATTAACAGTGGGATCCATCTTCCAAAGTCAAAAGCACCATATTGGTTTGGACCACATCCCTAGCTCTCATCAAAGTGCACCCCAAAGGATCGCCACCCGAACAGCATCTGCTGGGAATTTCCTACCCTCGGAGCAGAAATCTTGATCAAAATGGCTAGGAGCCAGCGTTCGGGGCTGAGAGAGTGGGTGGAAGACAGACCAACTGATGCTTACTCAGGCCATGTGCAAAACTATATAAAAATAATTCATTTCTTGTTCGGGCCAGTGACGAAGGTCACTTCACTAAGGCTACTTCTTGACAACGAGCGGTTCGTGAATGGATGTGTGGATGAGAGGTGTAGCGAAAACCTAGACCTCCAAAAACCTCAATTTGGATGGGTGCTGTGGGAAACGAGTAGTGTCCTCTGCACCCACAGAAGTGCCACTGTGCAGCTGCGCCTTCTCGTAACGGAATTCGAGAGGCGGCGTTATGCGCTGACAATTGAAATCAATTTATCAGCTACAAACCGTATACCATAGGCATATTGGTTCTAGTTTCGAGCACCGGATAGTGGGAGAGTGCGGATAATACGGCCAAGCCTTGGAGGCGACGGCGCGTTCAGTAAGTTCGGGAATTGGGTAGTTACGCATTGAAGGCGACAGCTTTGATGCATGAACGCCACTGACTGCGCGATTGGGCCAGTTCGGCCGGTGTCATTACTCATTGATGAGTTGAGCCCCGGAGTCCCCACCCAGGAAGGCGGCAGTTGTCAACCCGACTAAGTTTACTGGTTAGTGTTTTCAGACTTCGTTGTCAGGTCATACACTGTTCACCACTCGGTCGCTTCCACTCAACACAAGGCTGGGCGAAAAGAGCTCTGCGGGGCAGACGGTCTGCTGGCATGCGGAGGACATGTCCTAAAGAGGGTGACTTATGAAACATGAGTAATTCATCCATCACTAGAAACTTCCTTTTCCTAGGACCATCTGGCGTGCCTCAGCATTACTGATCCGATGTCCCCACCAGACCTGACCAGTGCACCGGAGAAACCGATGGTCAAACGCTGACATCTTTCGTCTGTCCTCTGCGCAGAGAGGCCACGTTCCTGATCCATAAAGCAGTATGGATCCCACTATCGCAGTGTAAACTCTGCTCTCGACAGAAACTGACATCACGTCGGCGTCATAGGTGCCCGAGGTTGGCAAAAGCTGCCCTGGCCTTCCAAATTCGAGAAATAATCTCATCTCCATCCAGTCCAAGGGAAGTTATACAACTACTTAGGTAAACAAATTTATCTACAACGTCGGTTGGCTCGTCTACAAGCATGAGGTTTGGGTTTGACCCAACCCAGTCTTGTAGCAGCACTTTACACTTTGCAGGTGTGAAGCTCGTTCCAAACAGTGCGGCTAAGTTATTTAGGTTTAATTTCAATAAACCGTGTACCATAAGCACATTAGTTCCAACTGTTACAGTTTCTATCACCGGAAAACGGGAGTGTGGTACATACAACTAAGCCTTGGAGGCGAAAGCATGTCTAAAATAGTTTGCATTTTTGAAGTAGCTGAACCAAGGAGAAGAATATCGTCCACATACTCAATGTCTATATGCGAACTTCCCAGGAGCAATCTGCCTCTCGAGGTTTCACAGGCAGGCGGAGGAATTTCAAGCAGCACATCAATAACAAAGTCGAAGAGGAAAGGTGAGAGAGAGCAGCCTTGTTTTACGACACTGGACGTGGTGAACTCAGACGAAGGATTTCTGTATAATCGTACGCGCCCACAGGAGTTCGCATGCAGTGCCCTCATAAGGGATGTAAAGTCGAAAGAGGCAGTTTTAATCACTAGACACCGCCACAGTTTCTGGCGACCAACAGAATCAAAAGCAGCTACAAGATCAAGAAGAACAACCAACGTGGAACGTCTGAAGGAGTGGGGCCGTTCAAGAATTTGTCTCAATGTAAAGATATGGTCGATGAATCCTCGGCCAGGGCGAAATCCAGCTTGATTCTCACGAATCTGTCTCTCTCAACAGTCGATCAAACTGCGCGAAATAATGTCAGCTGAACGTGTCACAAAACCTCCAGTCGAATCGGCAGCTAGCCGACGAGATCAGGTGAAGTAACACATGAGGAAATCCTAGACAACCACTCCACAACTGTGCGCATTCTGATTCACAATTCAGTAAGAAATTTCCGTCCTCGCAGTCGCTTTAGCTTCTGATGATGGACCACCCACCGATAGGAGACCGCAGAACAACCCCGGTGAAGGTTGAAGAAACGAAACCTCCCACTTTGGTTTTAGAGAAAGCCATTCTTCTTTCATACAGCTTGATTTGACCGCGTCAAACATAGTAGTTTGGATACCATTCATTTTGTAGTCAGTCTGTTTCAAAGAATACCGCTGTTCCGTGAGATAACAATTTAAAACATCGATCTCAATCGGTGAGGATGATTTCAAACAGTTAGAACACAAACTCGATGATGTTATATCCAAACTGGGTTACTGATCATGTTCTAGGTTCCGTGGTATATCAATGGAATCTACACAGTCTAGAGACAAGTTGCTGAAAAATCCTACTAGAGAGAGTTTGGCGACCAGAGTCAATACAGGCCCTACTCAACAGGGTCAACAAAGTGATGAGCAGTCTGTGTTTGCATCTCAAATGGATAGATATGATGGCTGAATTTGATCAAGAGTTCTCGGGAAAATACACCTCACTTGAAACTAAGGAAAAGTGCATAGCCTTCTTGTAGGAAAACACGCAATTCGTCGAAAAACACTGATTAGTAATTTTTCATCTCACGAGAGCCAAATTCGTGAAAGCCGTTCATGCTACACAAGGTCCTACGCACTCGTACACGGTATAGACGGTTTATCATGGTGTCCCTGACAAGCGTTATCAACTTAGTGATGGAGGCGAGTGTATGACAGACGTCGGGTGCGTGAGCTGTTCCCCTTAGCTCTGCGCTGAATCACACTCTCGTTGAATCGCTCTGCACACACTCCCCGAGCGGCATTATTTATTTCAAGACTGAGAAACAACTCACTTATTAAATCATGCTTACATGACTCTTCCGCGCAAGTGAAAGAGGGAATCGCCGTTTTACGGCACAAAAATGCATGAGCACGATAATATTTTGAAGCATTTATTTTCCTCCGAACCTCTCTCAGATCATCTTGCCAAGACAAAGGGCTGACATGGGCATATATGTACAAGTTCCATTCGGTCGATTCGGGGCATGACTTCTTCAACGTCAGCTGATCGATGCGAGAGGTGTAACTATTCATCAGCATTCTTCTTGGTAACTTATTAGTCGAGATCCACGGATCTCCAACAAAGCCATGCCTATCGGACGGGGTCCGTAGAAAATAACCACCGGGACCATGAAATGTGTACGTAGCAAGCAGTCTGTGATTAAGTTACCCGTAAGCAAATAACTGACCACCATTCTGTGATGAAACAAACAACAAAAACTCATTTTCGTACTCTTACCACAAAGAGACACATGTCCCCATTTAATGACTCCCACCCGGGAGTAGAATGCGAGCCTTATTCAGTGTTAGCTGAGTTTGGGACGCAGTAGTGACTTGGGAGACACGAATATATATATATATATATATATATATATATATATATTATGTGGAAGTTCATTGGTGTGCCTTTCAGCAATTACACAATCGCAAATTAACCGGAAAGCACAAGACGTCAACTGGAACAAGACTGGGAGCTATACAAGACGACTGAGTGTCTACCTGACCTAAGTGCACCAATACCAATTTCTTCCAGGTTTTCCCACTCCGTTGTCTTGTTGTGTTTATCCTCCCGCACAGTTTGTTCCACTTTCCTCCGTCTAGCCTCGAATGCATTTTCCACGTGGTCCAGTAGCTGCATACGGTGCTGCTTCAGAGCTTCTGGATGTTGTTCACAGTTGTTGTGGAGTTTCTCTAGTTCTGCAAGAGCAGTACTGGTTGCACTCGCGTGAATTTTGTTCAGAGCTAGCAGAGTTTGTGCCCTATCGAATTCCTTAAAGCAAAGCAAAAAAAAGAACTCGGAGAAGCTTCTGACTGTCCCATTCACCTCTTCATGTAAGTTGATTTGACAAGTTTATTGGCAACCTGAGAATATTTACCGTTGAGGAATTTTCCGCACAGTCCTGAGAATCATTCTGTTGGAAACTGACCACTGGTTCACACTTTTATGAGCTTATGTTGACCAAGCTAGCTCCACTGAGGGTTTTTCCTCTAGTTCAGGAAACATCATCCACCTAGATGCAAGACACTACTCATAGGATCGCTCATAGGATCCACAGATGGCCCATGGATACACGGGCCAAAGCTGAATAAGAGTTGATGCCCTTGCTAAACTTTGGAAGTGTTAGAAGAAAATGCTTTCGTATAGATCGCGCCGGACTGGTTCAAAGGAAGGACAACTTTCCGTAGGCTAAACAGAACCATTCAAACAATCGAACTGTGGTGGTTTGCGTACTAGATCACAGTCTGTTTGACACGCTTTTCGAAAAGGTTTATGTAACTTAAACAACGATGCACACAAGGCACTTCTGTCGACTGAGTCCTAAAAGGCAGTACGTGTACCTCACTTTTAAAAGTGGATGAATCCGCAACAAAGAGGAGACGTCAAGAAAAAGAGAGATTTTTGCCTGTTCGGGAATGGGGATTGCTGTTTTGGAAGGTCGTTGTAGATTGTAAGCTGAACATGTGTCTTGGATGATTACTGTAAGACTTGGAATCCGCTGAGGCACTAATGTGCCCCATAACTACATGAACACAAATCACAATCCTGCACAACACGACTTTTGTCTGTCACAAACAACACTATCACGG
This sequence comes from Clonorchis sinensis, assembly GCA_003604175.2. Lineage (NCBI taxonomy): Eukaryota > Metazoa > Platyhelminthes > Trematoda > Opisthorchiida > Opisthorchiidae > Clonorchis > Clonorchis sinensis. The sequence continues at coordinate 9,584,764 of CM030371.1, forward strand.
TAACAGATGTCAATCAAAAGGCACCGCATAACTTTTGCTGAGGTTAGAAATCGTTCGGCTGTAACATCCTTCCGGTACCTAGCTGTCATGCTACACGAAGAAAGCACAAAGACTGCGATACAGCTACCTTGCCCAATCCTATGCATGAGCAGACAAGAGGCCAGGATGGGGCTCGAAGCACCGACCTTCCGGCCAGTAACTTTGCGCCTCAACTACTGAGCTATCTCGAGCTCCGTTCAAGCAATACTTGCATACAATGCAGCTGTGTCTGTTTTTACCAACGTGTGAATAGGTCTCTAACATGGACATTGTTCATCAAGATGACATCGTTCCGTTAAGTTAGCATATAGCAAGCTGCGAATTGCGTACGCATATTTCCATACACCCTTATCGACCTACAACAACGTGCTAAACAATTTGTGCCCGTATAATCATACTCACATTGTTCTAAGATTGATACTGATGGTCTCACGCGCACGGCACGCCCATCTGCCTATCATACTCTTCCTCATCACCATCAACATCGTCGTCATCCTGGTCATCAACATCGTATTCATATTCATATTTATATTCATTCATATTCCGTAAGGAGCACCGTCCAACTATTTTAAGGACCAGGGTTTTTCTAAAGAACAACAACGGAACACCATGCTTAGAGGAAAAAACAGACAGTAAAGTTAGCAATTCTGAAACACCAGTTGCTTCTTGATTGGACCAACCATAATGGTTGCTTACCTGCAATAATCCTATCCTAGCGCTGTCAATCCAACCGGGCTAGTTTCCATTAAAGCCATAACTTTTCGACTGTTCCTTAGCACAGGAAGAACTGAACAATGCAAGATGGATGAGTCCGCAAGTCTAGCAAAGTTTCGCTCAAGCTGATGTTCAAAATGATGTCAGTCCCCCGCTTCAGTTGGCCAATCTCTGAGGCTAGAAGTGTAGACATGTTTTACCACCGGGACACGAGATTAACTGCCTAAAACCTGCGAAGCAGTCGTTTATGAGGTCTATTTCGATTCCTGCCAGCTGAAAGCGAATCAATCCATTGCATCCGTGTTGACTAATGATGTGATAACCCAAGTTAACTATAGTCAGAGTCAAGCCATCCACACATCCAGTCAGACGGTACAGCTGTGACGTACTTTCAGTGTGCAGCTACCATACAGCTCGAAACAAGCATGGGAGCTGAACTGCTTACAGCTTGTGAAAACTCGGAAATAACCAAAGAGCCCGCTTTCGATTCAAATGTTGAACCTCCAGATCGGCTCAGTAACATGCATCTTGATCATTGACTATTCCAGCCTGGATCAGATTGTCTAATGGACAAGTGCGGATGCTGATGTACAGATTACGATGAGGCTTGCATAACAATAATAATATAGCAAATTCCAGGTTTTTTACAGCATTCAAGAGAAGCATTAGGTGCTCATGTGACCTAATGAATACTATTCAGAACTAAGAATAATTCAAGAACAATCCAATTCTGCTTTAAAGCGGAATCTTCAAACCTAATTGTTATAGAATAGGAGAAAAGTTATATAAGCTTCGGCTGTTCTCATAAGTGTTCAGTGTGATCAACCTCCCCAGACCGATAGGAACCTGACTAGGACAGCTCCAAACACTTGCCAGATTCAGTGCCAAACTGAGCAAGGGACTGTGGTTGCTCAACTAACACAGCACTAATAGCACTGTCCATCTCGTTACGTCCAGATACAGTTTTTTTGTGGCGAGTTCTCCACCTCTCGTATTTCTCAACTTTTGCGACAACTTTATGGTCCATACCAGGCCGCCGAATGCACGATTCTGCCACCCCGTGTGGACGGGAAGGTCCCGTTCACCTGGTAGTATACCTAACTCTTTCGATGATTGTGTTGTGCAGCATACCCATAGGCAAAATAGTTGATCATTCCAAGAACCATCAGTGGGAGACTGTGTCTGCCTTGTAAGAAATTAATGAAGCTATCCTACAGACCCTCAGCGATACAACTGAACTAGAAAATGTGAGCCAAAATAAAATAACAACAGCGCGAAAAATTGCAGTTCGGCACTCTGCTCGTGTGAACTTTAGTTACTTACTTGTCTCAGTATTGAGTCGTAGCGCAGGAACGCTTTCACAAAACAGCGGCCAACTCCAGTGGGGCCAGCTGTGAAGGAATGCAGACGAGTTAGGGGATGGCGAGTTTTATGAAAGTGAATTCAGGTTTGTAAGAGGTTGCCACGATGCAATTTTTAGGTTTTCGGCCGTTGTGGATTAATTAGGGAATATTACTTGCTGCGAGTTCCTCTCCCTTCGATGAGGCTGGTGGTTGCTGTTGGAGCAGTTCTCTTCATCGGAAGTAGGTATTTCTTAGTTCATCTGAGAGTCACCCACAGTATTTCAATGTAGCCATTGCGAAGGATTTTGGTGGGCGAGAGGGGGTGGGGATTTCCACAAAGGTGGATTGATAGAACACTTTAGGATAGAACAAGGACGGAGGAACCAATGATCAAACTCCCAGCATCCTGCGTGCTTTATCATGTGACTAGGTATGACCTGGGCACCCAGCAATAAACAGAACCAAATGCAATGAAAACGGATCCATCAACTGATTGATGACACAAAGGGTCAGAGGTCTTACCCTTTCTCCTCCCTTTGGCTTTCTGAACTTTGTGAGGATCAAACAAGTCAGACGCAGCGTGTCCCTCGAAGGTAAGTTGCTTAATGTCTCCGAATGTCCACTAGAGTTAACCTCCCCCGTGGTTAACATTTCGCCTCATTACAGAATGCTTCTGCTAACTGCCTCCATCAGAAATACGATACCTCAAGCAGAAAAGTGTTACCAGGTTCGGGATTGAGTTCAAGCACCGGCTTCCACATTCACCACCAAATCATAAATATACAAAGCGAAAATCGTGGAAGAATCAAGCATTTGTACCAAACAGATTCAGTGCCACCTGTAGAAACAATCATCCTGGCCACGTACCACCTGAATGTTTTTCGATGTAAAGCGTCTTTGCCCGGAAGGAAACACAAACATTTCTCATTCCCCTATTCGTGAGGGTAACTTCGAAGGTTTCCAGGAGAAAATTCCATAGCTGACTGATGGAAACTACAGAGTAATACCTGAGGCCTGGTTAGTCAGTCAGTCTTTACAAAATGCAAATAATGGCTGTACCTGTATTCCCCCCACACACACTGACTGAAAGTCAAATTTGCAACCTATCAAACACCAGTGCATCCGATAGTTATGAATCACACGAAGACTCTTAGTGGAAAACTTCACGTGTTGCACTGCAAAGGACTGCATTCCAGGGTTAGGCAAGAGCTGAAAAGGAGAGTGCGCTTGCCGAAGCGTGGCACACGGACAAGGAACCAAGAAAGAATTACATGAATACTGACGCAGCCCATCGGCCCCCACACAACCAATGGCTGGTCCCTGAATCGCGTGGAAAGCTAAACCACAGGACAACAAGCAAGTGGCTAATCGTATCGAAAAAGGAATTGCTGGAAATAGAATATTGTCCATTCAGCTAATCAAATGTAATGAAACAAGTCGCAAGACGACACAAAAGCGGATTATTCAGTACACATGACCAGATCCTTATGATATAAGGGCAAACCAACGGAAAACCAATCAGGCGTACGAAAATGAGTCCGCAACGCAACCCAGATTCCGGACTTAACATAAAAATCTGATGGACGGCAATCCGGAAATTGACCCTTTACAGAACAAACCTACAGCCAAGTATTACAGCATACCGCACTCCCTGTAGTTTTTATGCGGAATTCCACACCGACATGGTTTTCCCGCTATAAGTTAAGAGCTGCTATGGCCAAGAAGCGTATCTCGCACGCTTGCCGGTTCAGCATCTAGGCGAACTCTGATTGGCCGAAAGTGTGGACCCAACAGCCGATTCAATATTCCCCGAATGCCGGCTGCCAATAGCGCATCCAGAAGGCACGAGAATTCCAGAATGTTGTCACCGCACACGCTTTATATTCGAGGTGCTGTACATGTGTAGTTGACCTGGTTTTGGGCGTTAATACCCGTTGTGCACCTTTGGTGGCAGTTTTGATGGGAATGCTAGCTTGGAAGGTTGAGAAGAGAACTGAGCTGAGAGGATATCGTCATTATAGTAATGAGGCGAAGACTATCACAGACAACAAGAGAGGTTGTCTGTCACCCATAAATTAGACGCAGTATTTGGGGGTTAGCCTTAATCTTGACGTGGACTTGCACAGAAGAACGTCATCCAACCTTAACTTTATTGTTGTTGAAAAATCTCCGACAATTTTCAGCAACCTTATGAGTAGTGTGTTACGTGCATACATGTATCACGATATCTCGAATATAGTATCAAATAAAACATGAAGCGGCCTGGTGCAACACATTCAGTCGCTTAAAATATCAGAAACAAGAGTTTCTGCTGGGCTCCGGGTGAGCCTCGTGAAGAACCAAATCGGTCTGAAAATGGGTGTATTTGGCCAGAATACAAAAAGAAATTTTTTACTTCTCGGAGATACACAATATACCACTAAGAAACTAAAATAACGGGCACAAAGTTGCAGTAACAGTAGACCACAAATCATAGATATGTTCTGTTAACTGCGTTATCAAAATGAGGTTTGAGCTTGAGCACTGCATTTGGAAATGCTGACCACACGATACTTCACTCATTACTGCTCTCATCTCAAAGACAGGAAGGCACAGTTATTTGTCCATCGATTCCCGTGTTTACGTAATGACAAGCACGTAATTGGAAGTTGTACCAATTCCGACCGTGCTGTGACGGATGAGGTCAATGCATGAATCTGCAAGGCTCGAGTCACGATTACTAATTTGGGACACATATGGCATCAAAGCGCTGTATTTCTGAATTCCAAAAGACGTGTGCATCAGGCTGTATTACGGGCAGCTATGTCTGATGGCTGTGAGACTTGGCATGTTCGAGCGGCGGAACCCAAACGTCTTCAGATGTTCGACAATTGTTGTCTCAGGACCGTAGCTCGTGTGGGTTCGTGTCGGGGCATACGAGACGAGGCAATTAGGAGGCGAGTTTACGGTTGTGCAAAGAGGACTTCCATTGAAGAATGTGTCCTGCACCATAAGGTGAGTTGGTTGGGCCAGGCATTGCGTATGCTGAAGAGAGTGTTGTTCTTCGTGCTCAGTTCAAACTGGCCAAATCATAGAGGTCGGCACACTTTGACCTGGCAGAGGGAAATGAAATAGTTTACGAAAAGTGTGACTGATCTCGGTGTGACTCACCTTTCAGGACGGGAACTGCGTGATTCTCACCGGGCCTGGCTGCTAATTGACACAAATGGCGTTCTTGTACCGATACTGCCTGAAAGAATGTTTGGACATGTGAGCACCTCGGAATGACTGTAGTAAGCTAGCACAAAGTTTCTTCTCTGTACGAGTTTATTTTTTTCCTCACAATAAAGCCTTCAAATGAATCTTGTTTGTACGGTATCGAAGCATCAGTGTTGAACACTGATTTCATGCAATCGAAGATGTTGATAATGATGACGTAATGCTGAGTGCGGCAACCAAATCTCGATACAACTTTTTACTAATTTTGTTCGCTAAAGATTAGCAATAGAAGATAGGTAACACAGGGACTGGATGTCTTTTCAACGCAAAGTATACTGTGGACCTTAATTTAATTTTCCAATCTAATAATCGTGTTCCATTCTAGCATCCCGTCTTCGACTAACAATCTTGTCAACGGCGCACTCTCCTTTTCAGCTCTTGCCTAAGAAATTATCTGCAGTTAATCGCAATTTTTCTGCGGTCTTTCGCTGCCTCTGGGGGGAGAAAAAGGTGAGACAGTATTCGAGAAATACACTCATTTGCAAACCAATTTGGTTTTTGCGAGAGACTCACCTGGAACCCAGCTGAATCTCCCGTTTGTGATGTTTTCAGACAGTATTGTTTTTACTGCTAGCAGGATTGTAAAATTGCATTGTGGCTGTCTGTTCCTTCCAGAATGACCAACTTAGTTTTAGTTCCAGTCATTATTTTGATTTATTTTTGGTTGAGGTCTTCTGTTTTCCCAGTTTTGAGGTCATTTCCTTCAGAGTGTTTACGGGTTTGACCGCGACCTTCCCCCTACTTTGCCAAAAATGTCTTTTAGAGTCCGATGATGCGTCTAATCCACGGAATCGCAATCCTTACGTGTTCTGGTCACACAATTCAAATTACCACATGTTGATTTCACTGGAGTCTCCAGAAGAAACTTTGGCTAGCCATTGTTTTGGGCTACCCGATGAAGTTATCCTTCTTCTTTCGGCTCCGACTCCGATGTATTGCAGTGAGTCTCGATAGTAAGTCCCTCAGCGATGGTTTGAATAGCTGATGAACTGATTCAGACCGAGGTCCGTATGAGTTCCTTTCCAGTGTACTTCGGATGTGGTCGGCCGTTTGTCGTTTTGGTGACGGATATATCAAGAAACACCATGTTGTTTTATCTGTTCCTATTTAACATGGGGTCCTGGAGTACATTGTTCAGCAACCGGTTCGTCGTACTTCGTGTTTTTCCTGGTAGTACACTATCACCTTGTTGCACCAGACACATCGAAGACAGGATATGCAGCTCAGGCCCCAAGTGGAAATCTGATTGGTTCTAACTAGAATTTCTGGTCGTTTGGACCATGCTTGCGCTTAATTTAGGGCTAGCGGTAAATTGTTGAAGTCTTAAGCCACGGCTGAGTTAGATGGTTCACCACAAACATAATGAAACATGAAACCTTATAAGTCAGCTCTTTCCGATTGTTAGAAGCCCTTTCATCGCAGTTTCACATCGCCTGTGCTGTGTACTAGGCGGCGGGTGGTTGTAGTTTCCATGAATAAGGTGTATACATTTGAAGAGGCTATTCACGGTTTAGCTTTTCCTTGTTACCGCGCTCACCGTGAAATACAAAAGTATTCTGATCTCATTTCCGTCGATCAAATGCACTAGTGAATCTCGATGCTGTTTGCATTTTAAAGGACGCCAGACGACATCGTGCACCCTGGGTTCTTTGGTCAAGTTGTGCGATGAAGTCTTTCAGTGGTATGAAGGCAGAGCACAAAAAAGTGAACCAGAATGTAGAAAACTTACCGCCCTGTCACGTGCTAAGTTTGAAAGAGCCGAATCCCCTCGTCAGATTCCAGAAGCTGTTGTAGTTCCCCATTAGACTGCTAGTAAAGCACCCAGCTATCCTAATTGAAATCACGTTTTACTACTATAGGTGAATTTCAATAGTTGTAAAGAAGCAGGCGACCCGACAATACTGTGGAACACCTAAAATGGACACTCAGACCATACCATTAGAAATAACATGATGAGAATGACCTGTGTTCGAAAAACGCCGAGGCTCTCCTAAAATGGTGTTGTAAACTAGTTTGAAGCAAACCCCAGCTATTAAGTAGCGCAATGCGGATCAGTAAACTATATATCTGTTAATTATTCATAAATATACATATCTCCTATTGGTCTGTGACTAGGAATGAACAGACAGAATCATGTTCAAAGTAACTAGCGCTCGGCGAAAGGCAATGGTGTCCTCGTGGCATCATGGACGTTTGTTTGTTGAAAATTTCTTTAGGATGTACACTGAAAACATGTGGATTCCGGCACGTGGTCAGAGGGGTTGGATTATGTGAGAAAGTTTTCACTGCCGAGAAGAGGCGAGTGGAGCAGCTCATCAAATAAAGTAAAGTAATGTATAATTATTCTTCAACTGAATGTGCTCCGCAGTTGACGTGGCTTATACATGTATCACGATATCTCGAATATAGTATCAAATAAAACATGAAGCGGCCTGGTGCAACACATTCAGTCGCTTAAAATATCAGAAACAAGAGTTTCTGCTGGGCTCCGGGTGAGCCTCGTGAAGAACCAAATCGGTCTGAAAATGGGTGTATTTGGCCAGAATACAAAAAGAAATTTTTTACTTCTCGGAGATACACAATATACCACTAAGAAACTAAAATAACGGGCACAAAGTTGCAGTAACAGTAGACCACAAATCATAGATATGTTCTGTTAACTGCGTTATCAAAATGAGGTTTGGAAAATGTAAACCGTGAATAACCTCTTCAAATGTATACACCTTATTCATGGAAACTGCAACCACCCGCCGCCTAGTAAACAACATAGGGGATGTGAAGCTGCGTTGAAAAGGGTTTCTAACAATCGGAAACAGCTGACTAATAGGGTTTCGTGTTTCATTATGTTTGTGGAAAACCACCTAAAGCAGACGTGGCTAAAGACATCAACAATTTAACGGTAGCCCTAAATTAAGCGCAAGCATGGTCCAAACGACCACAAATGCAAGCTAGACTTCCACTTGGAGCCGAGCTGCATGTCCTGTCTTCAATGTGTCTGGTGCAACAAGGTGATAGTGTACTACCAGGAAAAACACGAAATACGATGAACCAGTTGCTGATCAGTGTATTCCAGGACCCCATCTTGAATACGAACCGATAAAAGAATATGATGTTTCTTGACGTATTCGTCACCAAAACTACAAACGGCGACCACATCCGAAGTAAACGGGAAAGGAACTCACACGAACCTCACTCTGAATCACTTCATCAGCTGTTTAAACCATCACTGAGGGACTTACTTTCGAGACTCACTGCAATACATCAGAGTCGAAGCCGCAAGAAGAATGATAACTTAACCGGGTAGCCCGAAAGAATGACTAGCCAAAGTTTCCTTTGGAGACTCCAATGGAATCAGCATGAGGTACTTTGAATTGTGCGGCCAGGACACATAAGGATGGCGCTTCCGTGGGTTAAACACATCATCGGACTCTAAAAGACATCTTCGGAAAAGTTAGAGGAAGGTCCTCGTCAAACCCGTAAACAATCTGAAGGAAGTGTCCTCAAAACTGGAAAAACAGGAGACCTCATCCAAAAAATAATCAAGATAACGACCGGAACTAAAACTAAGTTGATCGGTCCGAAAGGAACTGTCAGCCGCAATGCAATTTTACAATCCTGCTAGCAGTAGAAATAATACTGTTTCACCTTTGTCTCATCCCAGAGGCGGCGAAAGACTACAGATAAATGGCGATTACCTTCAAATAACTTCTTAGGTGAGAACTGAAAGGGAGAGTGAGCTTGTCGAAGCATGCCACACGGACAAGGAACCATTTAGAAACACATGGATACTGACGCAGCATATCGGTCCCCACACAACCAATGGCTGGTCCCTGAATCGCGTGGGAAGCTAAACCACAGAACAACAAATAATTGGCTAATCGTATCGAAAAAAGGAACGGCTAGAAATTGTATATTGTCCATTCAGCTAATCAAATGGAATATTCAGTACAAATGACCAGATCCTCTGATACAAGAGCAAACCAGCGGCAAACCAATCAAGCGTATGAAAGTGAGTCCGCAACGCAACCCAGATTTCGAACTTTTCAAAAAAATCTGGTGGACGGCATTCCGGAATTTGACCCTTTGGAGAACAAACCTACAGCCAAGTATTGCAGCATACTGCATTCCCTGTAGTTTTTAGGCGGAATCCCGCACCGATTTGGCTTTCCCGCTATGAGTTTGGAGGTGTTACGGCCAAGAAGCCTATCTCGCGCGCTTGTCGTTTCAGCATCAAGGTGAACTCTGATTAGCCGAAAGTCTGGACCCAACAGCTATCCAATATCCGCCGAATGCCGGCTGCAAATAGCGCATCCAGAAGGCACGAGAATTTCAGGATGTTGTCACGCACACGCTTTATAAACGAGGCGGTGTACATGTGTAGTTGGTCTGGTTTTGGGCGTTAATTGTGCACCAATGGTGGCTATTTTGATGGGAATGCCAGCTTGGGAGGTTGAGATAGAGAATTGAGCTGAGAGGATCCCGTCCTTACAGTAATGAAGGCAAAGGCTGCCACAGGCACCAACAGAGGTTGTCTGTCACCCGTAAATTAGATGCTGCAATTGGGGGTTGGCCTTAGTCTGGACGTGGACTTGCACAGAAGAACGTCATCCAACCTTAACTTTATTGTTGTTGAAAAATCTCCGACAATTTTCAGCAACCTTATGAGTAGTGTGTTACGTGCATACATGTATCACGATATCTCGAATATAGTATCAAATAAAACATGAAGCGGCCTGGTGCAACACATTCAGTCGCTTAAAATATCAGAAACAAGAGTTTCTGCTGGGCTCCGGGTGAGCCTCGTGAAGAACCAAATCGGTCTGAAAATGGGTGTATTTGGCCAGAATACAAAAAGAAATTTTTTACTTCTCGGAGATACACAATATACCACTAAGAAACTAAAATAACGGGCACAAAGTTGCAGTAACAGTAGACCACAAATCATAGATATGTTCTGTTAACTGCGTTATCAAAATGAGGTTTGAGCTTGAGCACTGCATTTGGAAATGCTGACCACACGATACTTCACTCATTACTGCTCTCATCTCAAAGACAGGAAGGCACAGTTATTTGTCCATCGATTCCCGTGTTTACGTAATGACAAGCACGTAATTGGAAGTTGTACCAATTCCGACCGTGCTGTGACGGATGAGGTCAATGCATGAATCTGCAAGGCTCGAGTCACGATTACTAATTTGGGACACATATGGCATCAAAGCGCTGTATTTCTGAATTCCAAAAGACGTGTGCATCAGGCTGTATTACGGGCAGCTATGTCTGATGGCTGTGAGACTTGGCATGTTCGAGCGGCGGAACCCAAACGTCTTCAGATGTTCGACAATTGTTGTCTCAGGACCGTAGCTCGTGTGGGTTCGTGTCGGGGCATACGAGACGAGGCAATTAGGAGGCGAGTTTACGGTTGTGCAAAGAGGACTTCCATTGAAGAATGTGTCCTGCACCATAAGGTGAGTTGGTTGGGCCAGGCATTGCGTATGCTGAAGAGAGTGTTGTTCTTCGTGCTCAGTTCAAACTGGCCAAATCATAGAGGTCGGCACACTTTGACCTGGCAGAGGGAAATGAAATAGTTTACGAAAAGTGTGACTGATCTCGGTGTGACTCACCTTTCAGGACGGGAACTGCGTGATTCTCACCGGGCCTGGCTGCTAATTGACACAAATGGCGTTCTTGTACCGATACTGCCTGAAAGAATGTTTGGACATGTGAGCACCTCGGAATGACTGTAGTAAGCTAGCACAAAGTTTCTTCTCTGTACGAGTTTATTTTTTTCCTCACAATAAAGCCTTCAAATGAATCTTGTTTGTACGGTATCGAAGCATCAGTGTTGAACACTGATTTCATGCAATCGAAGATGTTGATAATGATGACGTAATGCTGAGTGCGGCAACCAAATCTCGATACAACTTTTTACTAATTTTGTTCGCTAAAGATTAGCAATAGAAGATAGGTAACACAGGGACTGGATGTCTTTTCAACGCAAAGTATACTGTGGACCTTAATTTAATTTTCCAATCTAATAATCGTGTTCCATTCTAGCATCCCGTCTTCGACTAACAATCTTGTCAACGGCGCACTCTCCTTTTCAGCTCTTGCCTAAGAAATTATCTGCAGTTAATCGCAATTTTTCTGCGGTCTTTCGCTGCCTCTGGGGGGAGAAAAAGGTGAGACAGTATTCGAGAAATACACTCATTTGCAAACCAATTTGGTTTTTGCGAGAGACTCACCTGGAACCCAGCTGAATCTCCCGTTTGTGATGTTTTCAGACAGTATTGTTTTTACTGCTAGCAGGATTGTAAAATTGCATTGTGGCTGTCTGTTCCTTCCAGAATGACCAACTTAGTTTTAGTTCCAGTCATTATTTTGATTTATTTTTGGTTGAGGTCTTCTGTTTTCCCAGTTTTGAGGTCATTTCCTTCAGAGTGTTTACGGGTTTGACCGCGACCTTCCCCCTACTTTGCCAAAAATGTCTTTTAGAGTCCGATGATGCGTCTAATCCACGGAATCGCAATCCTTACGTGTTCTGGTCACACAATTCAAATTACCACATGTTGATTTCACTGGAGTCTCCAGAAGAAACTTTGGCTAGCCATTGTTTTGGGCTACCCGATGAAGTTATCCTTCTTCTTTCGGCTCCGACTCCGATGTATTGCAGTGAGTCTCGATAGTAAGTCCCTCAGCGATGGTTTGAATAGCTGATGAACTGATTCAGACCGAGGTCCGTATGAGTTCCTTTCCAGTGTACTTCGGATGTGGTCGGCCGTTTGTCGTTTTGGTGACGGATATATCAAGAAACACCATGTTGTTTTATCTGTTCCTATTTAACATGGGGTCCTGGAGTACATTGTTCAGCAACCGGTTCGTCGTACTTCGTGTTTTTCCTGGTAGTACACTATCACCTTGTTGCACCAGACACATCGAAGACAGGATATGCAGCTCAGGCCCCAAGTGGAAATCTGATTGGTTCTAACTAGAATTTCTGGTCGTTTGGACCATGCTTGCGCTTAATTTAGGGCTAGCGGTAAATTGTTGAAGTCTTAAGCCACGGCTGAGTTAGATGGTTCACCACAAACATAATGAAACATGAAACCTTATAAGTCAGCTCTTTCCGATTGTTAGAAGCCCTTTCATCGCAGTTTCACATCGCCTGTGCTGTGTACTAGGCGGCGGGTGGTTGTAGTTTCCATGAATAAGGTGTATACATTTGAAGAGGCTATTCACGGTTTAGCTTTTCCTTGTTACCGCGCTCACCGTGAAATACAAAAGTATTCTGATCTCATTTCCGTCGATCAAATGCACTAGTGAATCTCGATGCTGTTTGCATTTTAAAGGACGCCAGACGACATCGTGCACCCTGGGTTCTTTGGTCAAGTTGTGCGATGAAGTCTTTCAGTGGTATGAAGGCAGAGCACAAAAAAGTGAACCAGAATGTAGAAAACTTACCGCCCTGTCACGTGCTAAGTTTGAAAGAGCCGAATCCCCTCGTCAGATTCCAGAAGCTGTTGTAGTTCCCCATTAGACTGCTAGTAAAGCACCCAGCTATCCTAATTGAAATCACGTTTTACTACTATAGGTGAATTTCAATAGTTGTAAAGAAGCAGGCGACCCGACAATACTGTGGAACACCTAAAATGGACACTCAGACCATACCATTAGAAATAACATGATGAGAATGACCTGTGTTCGAAAAACGCCGAGGCTCTCCTAAAATGGTGTTGTAAACTAGTTTGAAGCAAACCCCAGCTATTAAGTAGCGCAATGCGGATCAGTAAACTATATATCTGTTAATTATTCATAAATATACATATCTCCTATTGGTCTGTGACTAGGAATGAACAGACAGAATCATGTTCAAAGTAACTAGCGCTCGGCGAAAGGCAATGGTGTCCTCGTGGCATCATGGACGTTTGTTTGTTGAAAATTTCTTTAGGATGTACACTGAAAACATGTGGATTCCGGCACGTGGTCAGAGGGGTTGGATTATGTGAGAAAGTTTTCACTGCCGAGAAGAGGCGAGTGGAGCAGCTCATCAAATAAAGTAAAGTAATGTATAATTATTCTTCAACTGAATGTGCTCCGCAGTTGACGTGGCTTTCGAGATAACGTAGTATATTTTTCTGAAGGCTGTTGAATGTCCTCTGCTAGCTCACGACCAGTTTCATCCTTTCCTCATTTTTGTCAGATTGGCGCAATCCCCGATTTTCTCTCAACCGTGTATTCTACTTGAGCTAGAATGCTACGGGGTCACGAAATACGCTCAGTTACACACTACTCCGGCTTTAACTGGAGACTTATTTGAACCTGTCGATTATGATATTGTTCAACTGAATGTGCCACACAAAGGTAACATCCTCTTTTCGCTGCCACAATGGTCGAGATAAAGAAAACCACCCACAAATTTGTTGAAACTCGCTTATGGCACTGGACCCCTTCCGCCTTTCACAAACGGGAGATCAGAGGGGACTCACTCGGTGTCTAGTAAACACTAACTTAGGATGCAAGTAGGTGTATTTTGCCTATTGCTTAAGATTTAGCCGACGGAACCTCTGCGAAAAAACCCTTATGAATGCAAAACCTGTCGTCGGCTATCGAGGATGGTTTCAGAAATCGTGTGAGTAGCGATTCCTCAAAACACAGATACCGTTCTGTTGTGTGCTGGACAAAATAAAGAAATGAGCGCCTAGTAAATAGTTTTATCTTTCAACGTTGACGTTCCACTTGAAGATGCCAACCAGCAGACATATCAACACATTTCCAGGTCTAGTAGTACTCCAGTCGATGTGGCATGCTTTGTTGTGCGATTCAGCGGAGACACAGACCAGGGGAACTACACGCTTGACAGTTTGTCTTACCATCTACGGCGCGAAATTGAAATTGGACACAATGCATACGCACCGTTTCAAGTGGCAGTTGACCAAGTCCTGCATTATGTTGAATATGGAACAACATTTTTGCGAAGATTGCGCCGAGGATGATATATCTGGCGCTTGACATCACTGTGTTTGGATGTATGTGCTTGGTAAAATGCGTGGAATTTTCCCACAAATCAAGTTTTTCAAATAAGGTAATCGGCTACGTTGGATGTTCAATTGACCACCCGCAGTGATGGATATATATTGTCATCATCAGAACATTATCGTTAGAAGTGATACGCTTGGGAAAATTTCTTGTATCTTGACATGGCAATGACCTACATACATATATTTTCTACTAAAATCTCACACAAATCTTGTTTGGCGTGTTCAAATGCTCGATTGTCCGATCAAATCATGTTTTTGGTGTACTCAAATCGCCACTGTTTGAAAACTGTTTCATCGGGCGAGGGATTGTTTTTTGCGAAAAGCTAGTCGAGTTTGACGGTGAAACGTTCACATGTATTCCTACTTACTTGTCGTCTCGTCAACGGCGTTGATCTGACCACAGGTAAATTCACACGCGTGCTGGTCACGTGGCTTTTCGCGAACAAACCCGTGAACAAATCGTGAACAAGGCGCAGACATGATTGGTTGGAAGGTGCGCAGACCTGATTGGTTGGAAGGTATGCAGCCTGTCTCTGGACCTACGGCTGCAAAGCCTACAAATTTTGCTGAATTTACGCTGTTGACACTAGCCGCAGAGTTTCACAATGGAGGGCAGTAAGTGTTATTTCCATACTAATTGTTCTGGTGTTGTTTTTACTCGGATTAAACCAGCTGGTGGATTGCTCGTATTGTTAGCCTACATATTCCACACATTGAAGGGTTTAGTGTAAGTTTGAGTATTCCCAAACTGCATGAATACCTTGCTCAGATGTTACTGAAGCTTTGCGATAGATAACTCCCAATCTTCTTCGTTGCACTCTCTGGACTCTTTAGTATTTGTCTTTTCAAAGCAACGGATTCTCCCATTCACTGCATGCTCCTCCAAATAGTTTTGTATTAACTGATTGGATATTGGCATAGTTCGCCTCCTTTCACTCGCAGCTATTTTTTGAGCAGGTGCCGGCAAAACATGAAAACAGCCCGGTTCAACAAGTGATGTGACTGATGTTGATGGGGAAAAGGAAGATGATACTGAGCATGAAAAATAGCAGTTTACAAGTGCTACAGCACTAATAATTGGTTTGGGTCACCGTGAGGCGCACCCGTCACACTGATGAGGTTAGCAGTATTAATGGTGTTGTGTGCACTACAATGTAAGATGGATCTGAATGGGCAATACGCTCCGATAGTTCGAAAGTAAATGCGCTTGTTCGTAGACATCTGATGATGGCAAACGGAATTTTTCCACGCCGTGTATTCACCTAAACCAGGAGGATACAAATCCGCATGAGAGTTTCTTACTTTGGTTTCACAGTGTGGCGTGTGAGATTGAGGCTCATTTCATACCTTCTCACACGAGGCTAGAGAAGATCTGGTTTCCGGACTCTCCCGGGCAGATTATTCTTGTGCACAGCTCAGCGACAGAAATCTGGTTGGTCGTCTTCTAGAATGAAACGAAACTCGGAGTCAGAAGTGTTACCCGGCAGTTTTGAGGTGAGTGTTACAGACGGCCCACTCAAGCATGCACTGATAATTACGGCGTTTTCAACCAACTCAGTGTTGAGTTCGTCTTCGTTAGACATGGTTGAAAAAGAAATTACTGGACTAAATATATGCGTAAGAGATATGGGAGTTCTGAGCTACCGAGGAAAATAGGAAACAGCAAAAAAATGTGCGGGCTCACCAATTATGTAGTGGTTAACGGCCCTAAGGAGTCTCTAGTGTACAGAATAAATTAACAATGTAAGCCAGATACAAAGTTACAAGGAGAAAAATCCAAGTAAATCTTGACTCACAGTTCAAAATAGGAGATTCCGTAGTTCCGTATTCCGTTGAACCACCACACCAAGAGAAGTTCCACCTTCCAGGTATTCCAGATCTCCTGGTGATCGCAATATTAATCCACAGGTGTGAATAGATTAGTCCAGCGTTTGTAGCTAAAATTTTTGTTCACGTTTAGAGTTAGCAGCAGCTAATTATAGCCAACCGGCAGTCACAACAACAGTCACTCAGCAAAAGTCTCAAAGTCACGTTGGACCCCAAAAGCGGGATGTAGCGGTTGTATTGTAGTAAAACAAACTTTTGTACAGTGATGTGCCTGATGTTGATGGGGAAAAGGAAGATGATACTGAGCATGAAAAATAGCAGTTTACAAGTGCTACAGCACTAATAATTGGTTTGGGTCACCGTGAGGCGCACCCGTCACACTGATGAGGTTAGCAGTATTAATGGTGTTGTGTGCACTACAATGTAAGATGGATCTGAATGGGCAATACGCTCCGATAGTTCGAAAGTAAATGCGCTTGTTCGTAGACATCTGATGATGGCAAACGGAATTTTTCCACGCCGTGTATTCACCTAAACCAGGAGGATACAAATCCGCATGAGAGTTTCTTACTTTGGTTTCACAGTGTGGCGTGTGAGATTGAGGCTCATTTCATACCTTCTCACACGAGGCTAGAGAAGATCTGGTTTCCGGACTCTCCCGGGCAGATTATTCTTGTGCACAGCTCAGCGACAGAAATCTGGTTGGTCGTCTTCTAGAATGAAACGAAACTCGGAGTCAGAAGTGTTACCCGGCAGTTTTGAGGTGAGTGTTACAGACGGCCCACTCAAGCATGCACTGATAATTTCCCTCGATTGGTGATGAAACGTCTGCAATCCAATTACCAAGCTCAGTAAACAGGCCAACATTGTAGCAAACGACCTGTCTGATTGTCCACAAATAACATGAGAGTCCAGACTCTATGGCGTGTGTCCCTTGGTGAAGCTGCCGACACACTCAGGGACTCCATACCACATGCTGCTTTGTTTGCATCCATTTGTGTTGTGAAATCTTTGTTCCTCTACGTGGAGTGCTGTTGAATTCTGGACTTTTGTTCCAGCTCGGATCACTTCCAGTCTAATCGGTCCTACGTTCAAGTGTAACGCTTTTTAAGTCCTCGCGCGTCATTGGTGTACTATTCGGCTACATGAACCTTGCTTTCATGCCCGCCATAGTTCTGTTTCACTCCAAAGACATAGGAAGATCTATCACTCACGGATTATCTTGGAGAATCCTCAGGGTGCGACCAGTACATACGGGTAGCATAGGGCGTCTTCAAACTTCTAAAATCAGCTTAAGGCTGACAGAAACCAGAGGAGTGCGCCTACTTGATGAGCCCCAGGAAGGGCGAAATCGGTCGTGGGCTGTCGACGAAATTTCATCAACCTTGTGAGTAGTTTCCTTTGTGAAAATATTCTTAATCCCGTCGTATGAAAGACTGTAAACGACTATTTGACATCGAGGGACGATGCGTGGATATCATTTTCAATGTCAAGTACCAGACACGATGCACTATTCCGGTTATGTGTGTGAGGTGATGAGCTGGAAGTCAATTAATTAAGCCTATCAAGGCGTGTTCTTGAAAGAGTTTAACTACATCTGGTGAACGTTGCTCCGATGGATTGACAATCCTCTGGATAAATCGAAGACTTACTGTACTAACGGAAATCAAGGCTGAAGAATCGCCGTTGATTACTGAATTTCGTCCAAGTGACTCATCGCTTTCAATTGCATGTATGCCAGAAGAAATGAGCGCTCTATGTAGTCCAACCACTGATACCTGAAAGGAACCCTGGAATGCAGTCCTTTGCAGTGCAACACGTGAAGTTTTCCACTAAGAGTCTTCGTGTGATTCATAACTATCGGATGCACTGGTGTTTGATAGGTTGCAAATTTGACTTTCAGTCAGTGTGTGGGGGGGAATACAGGTACAGCCATTATTTGCATTTTGTAAAGACTGACTGACTAACCAGGCCTCAGGTATTACTCTGTAGTTTCCATCAGTCAGCTATGGAATTTTCTCCTGGAAACCTTCGAAGTTACCCTCACGAATAGGGGAATGAGAAATGTTTGGTGTTTCCTTCCGGGCAGAGACGCTTTACATCGAAAAACATTCAGGTGGTACGTGGCCAGGATGATTGTTTCTACAGGTGGCACTGAATCTGTTTGGTACAAATGCTTGATTCTTCCACGATTTTCGCTTTGTATATTTATGATTTGGTGGTGAATGTGGAAGCCGGTGCTTGAACTCAATCCCGAACCTGGTAACACTTTTCTGCTTGAGGTATCGTATTTCTGATGGAGGCAGTTAGCAGAAGCATTCTGTAATGAGGCGAAATGTTAACCACGGGGGAGGTTAACTCTAGTGGACATTCGGAGACATTAAGCAACTTACCTTCGAGGGACACGCTGCGTCTGACTTGTTTGATCCTCACAAAGTTCAGAAAGCCAAAGGGAGGAGAAAGGGTAAGACCTCTGACCCTTTGTGTCATCAATCAGTTGATGGATCCGTTTTCATTGCATTTGGTTCTGTTTATTGCTGGGTGCCCAGGTCATACCTACGTCACACGATAAAGCACGCAGGATGCTGGGAGTTTGATCATTGTTCGCTCCGTCCTTGTTCTATCCTAAAGTGTTCTATCAATCCACCTTTGTGGAAATCCCCACCCCCTCTCCGCCCACCAAAATCCTTCGCAATGGCTACATTGAAATACTGTGGGTGACTCTCAGATGAACTAAGAAATACCTACTTCCGATGAAGAGAACTGCTCCAACAGCAACCACCAGCCTCATCGAAGGGAGAGGAACTCGCAGCCGGGTCGTATGCAAACTCATCTTAGAGCATTTACCTGGTTATTTGAGTGGGATGACTAATCGACCGACCTATGGCCTGCAAGCGGAGACCCGAAAACCTGCCTCATCGATCACTAAACATTTCATCCACTGGATTCACAGCTGGCCCCACTGGAGTTGGCCGCTGTTTTGTGAAAGCGTTCCTGCGCTACGACTCAATACTGAGACAAGTAAGTAACTAAAGTTCACACGAGCAGAGTGCCGAACTGCAATTTTTCGCGCTGTTGTCATTTGATTTTGGCTCACATTTTCTAGTTCAGTTGTACCGCTGAGGGTCTGTAGGATAGCTTCATTAATTTCTTACAAGGCAGACACAGTCTGCCCTTGATGGTTCTTGGAACGATCAACTATTTTGTGTATGGGTATGCTGCACAGCACAATCATCGAAAAAGTTAGGTATACTAACAGGTAAACGGGACCTTCCCGTCCACACGGGGTGGCAGAATCGTGCATTCGGCGGCCTGGTATGGACCATAAAGTTGTCGCAAAAGTTGGGAAATACGAGAGGAGTGGAGAACTCGCCACAAAAAAACTGTATCTGGACGTAACGAGATGGACAGTGCTATTAGTGCTGTGTTAGTTGAGCAACCACAGTCCCTTGCTCAGTTTGGCACTGAATCTGGCAAGTGTTTGGAGCTGTCCTAGTCAGGTTCCTATTGGTCTGGGGAGATTGATCACACTGAACACTTATGAGAACAGCCGATGCTTATATAACTTTTCTCCTATTCTCTAACAATTAGGTTTGACAATTTCTGCTTTAAAGCGGCATTCCTTAGGTCACATGTGCACCTAATGCTCTCTCTTGAATGCTGTAAAACACCTGGAATTTGCTATATTATTATTGTTATGCAAGCCTCATCGTAATCTGTACATCAGCATCCGCACTTGTCCATTAGACAATCTGATCCAGGCTGGAATAGTCAGTGATCAAGATGCATGTTACCGAGCCGATCTGGAGGTTCAACATTTGAATCGAAAGCGGGCTCTTTGGTTATTTCCGAGTTTTCACAAGCTGTAAGCAGTTCAGCTCCCATGCTTGTTTCGAGCTGTATGGTAGCTGCACACTGAAAGTACGTCACAGCTGTACCGTCTGACTGGATGTGTGGATGGCTTGACTCTGACTATAGTTAACTTGGGTTATCACATCATTAGTCAACACGGATGCAATGGATTGATTCGCTTTCAGCTGGCAGGAATCGAAATAGACCTCATAAACGACTGCTTCGCAGGTTTTAGGCAGTTAATCTCGTGTCCCGGTGGTAAAACATGTCTACACTTCTAGCCTCAGAGATTGGCCAACTGAAGCGGGGGACTGACATCATTTTGAACATCAGCTTGAGCGAAACTTTGCTAGACTTGCGGACTCATCCATCTTGCATTGTTCAGTTCTTCCTGTGCTAAGGAACAGTCGAAAAGTTATGGCTTTAATGGAAACTAGCCCGGTTGGATTGACAGCGCTAGGATAGGATTATTGCAGGTAAGCAACCATTATGGTTGGTCCAATCAAGAAGCAACTGGTGTTTCAGAATTGCTAACTTTACTGTCTGTTTTTTTCCTCTAAGCATGGTGTTCCGCTGTTGTTCTTTAGAAAAACCCTGGTCCTTAAAATAGTTGGACGGTGCTCCTTACGGAATATGAATGAATATAAATATGAATATGAATACGATGTTGATGACCAGGATGACGACGATGTTGATGGTGATGAGGAAGAGTATGATAGGCAGATGGGCGTGCCGTGCGCGTGAGACCATCAGTATCAATCTTAGAACAATGTGAGTATGATTATACGGGCACAAATTGTTTAGCACGTTGTTGTAGGTCGATAAGGGTGTATGGAAATATGCGTACGCAATTCGCAGCTTGCTATATGCTAACTTAACGGAACGATGTCATCTTGATGAACAATGTCCATGTTAGAGACCTATTCACACGTTGGTAAAAACAGACACAGCTGCATTGTATGCAAGTATTGCTTGAACGGAGCTCGAGATAGCTCAGTAGTTGAGGCGCAAAGTTACTGGCCGGAAGGTCGGTGCTTCGAGCCCCATCCTGGCCTCTTGTCTGCTCATGCATAGGATTGGGCAAGGTAGCTGTATCGCAGTCTTTGTGCTTTCTTCGTGTAGCATGACAGCTAGGTACCGGAAGGATGTTACAGCCGAACGATTTCTAACCTCAGCAAAAGTTATGCGGTGCCTTTTGATTGACATCTGTTACCGTGATAGTGTTGTTTGTGACAGACAAAAGTCGTGTTGTGCAGGATTGTGATTTGTGTTCATGTAGTTATGGGGCACATTAGTGCCTCAGCGGATTCCAAGTCTTACAGTAATCATCCAAGACACATGTTCAGCTTACAATCTACAACGACCTTCCAAAACAGCAATCCCCATTCCCGAACAGGCAAAAATCTCTCTTTTTCTTGACGTCTCCTCTTTGTTGCGGATTCATCCACTTTTAAAAGTGAGGTACACGTACTGCCTTTTAGGACTCAGTCGACAGAAGTGCCTTGTGTGCATCGTTGTTTAAGTTACATAAACCTTTTCGAAAAGCGTGTCAAACAGACTGTGATCTAGTACGCAAACCAGCCACAGTTCGATTGTTTGAATGGTTCTGTTTAGCCTACGGAATAGTTGCCCTTCCTTTGAACCAGTCCGGCGCGATCTATACGAAAGTATTTTCTTCTAACACTTCCAAAAGTTTAGCAAGGGCATCAACTCTTATTCAGCTTTGGCCCGTGTATCCATGGGCCATCTGTGGATCCTATGAGCGATCCTATGAGTAGTGTCTTGCATCTAGGTGGATGATGTTTCCTGAACTAGAGGAAAAACCCTCAGTGGAGCTAGCTTGGTCAACATAAGCTCATAAAAGTGTGAACCAGTGGTCAGTTTCCAACAGAATGATTCTCAGGACTGTGCGGAAAATTCCTCAACGGTAAATATTCTCAGGTTGCCAATAAACTTGTCAAATCAACTTACATGAAGAGGTGAATGGGACAGTCAGAAGCTTCTCCGAGTTCTTTTTTTACTTTGCTTTAAAGGAATTCGATAAGGGCCCACAAACTCTGCTAGCTCTGAACAAAATTCACGCGAGTGCAACCAGTACTGCTCTTGCAGAACTAGAGAAACTCCACAACAACTGTGAACAACATCCAGAAGCTCTGAAGCAGCACCGTATGCAGCTACTGGACCACGTGGAAAATGCATTCGAGGCTAGACGGAGGAAAGTGGAACAAACTGTGCAGGAAGATAAACACAACAAGACAACGGAGTGGGAAAACCTGGAAGAAATTGGTGCACTTATACGTCAGGTAGGCTTGACACTCAGTCGTCTTGTATAGCTCCCAGTCTTGTTCCAGTTGACGTCTTGTGCTTTCCGGTTAATTTGCGATTGTGTAATTGCTGAAAGGCACACCAATGAACTTCCACATAATATATATATATATATATGTATATATATATATATGTATTCGTGTCTCCCAAGTCACTACTGCGTCCCAAACTCAGCTAACACTGAATAAGGCTCGCATTCTACTCCCGGGTGGGAGTCATTAAATGGGGGACATGTGTCTCTTTGTGGTAAGAGTACGAAAATGAGTTTTTGTTGTTTGTTTCATCACAGAATGGTGGTCAGTTATTTGCTTACGGGTAACTTAATCACAGACTGCTTGCTACGTACACATTTCATGGTCCCGGTGGTTATTTTCTACGGACCCCCCCCCCGTCCGATAGGCATGGCTTTGTTGGAGATCCGTGGATCTCGACTAATAAGTTACCAAGAAGAATGCTGATGAATAGTTACACCTCTCGCATCGATCAGCTGACGTTGAAGAAGTCATGCCCCGAATCGACCGAATGGAACTTGTACATATATGCCCATGTCAGCCCTTTGTCTTGGCAAGATGATCTGAGAGAGGTTCGGAGGAAAATAAATGCTTCAAAATATTATCGTGCTCATGCATTTTTGTGCCGTAAAACGGCGATTCCCTCTTTCACTTGCGCGGAAGAGTCATGTAAGCATGATTTAATAAGTGAGTTGTTTCTCAGTCTTGAAATAAATAATGCCGCTCGGGGAGTGTGTGCAGAGCGATTCAACGAGAGTGTGATTCAGCGCAGAGCTAAGGGGAACAGCTCACGCACCCGACGTCTGTCATACACTCGCCTCCATCACTAAGTTGATAACGCTTGTCAGGGACACCATGATAAACCGTCTATACCGTGTACGAGTGCGTAGGACCTTGTGTAGCATGAACGGCTTTCACGAATTTGGCTCTCGTGAGATGAAAAAATTACTAATCAGTGTTTTTTCGACGAATTGCGTGTTTTCCTACAAGAAGGCTATGCACTTTTCCTTAGTTTCAAGTGAGGTGTATTTTCCCGAGAACTCTTGATCAAATTCAGCCATCGTATCTATCCATTTGAGATGCAAACACAGACTGCTCATCACTTTGTTGACCTTGTTGAGTAGGGCCTGTATTGACTCTGGTCGCCAAACTCTCTCTCTAGTAGGATTTTTCAGCAACTTGTCTCTAGACTGTGTAGATTCCATTGATATACCACGGAACCTAGAACATGATCAGTAACCCAGTTTGGATATAACATCATCGAGTTTGTGTTCTAACTGTTTGAAATCATCCTCACCGATTGAGATCGATGTTTTAAATTGTTATCTCACGGAACAGCGGCATTCTTTGAAACAGACTGACTACAAAATGAATGGTATCCAAACTACTATGTTTGACGCGGTCAAATCAAGCTGTATGAAAGAAGAATGGCTTTCTCTAAAACCAAAGTGGGAGGTTTCGTTTCTTCAACCTTCACCGGGGGTTGTTCTGCGGTCTCCTATCGGTTGGTGGTCCATCATCAGAAGCTAAAGCGACTGCGAGGACGGAACTTTTTTAATGATTTGTGGAGCAGAATGCGCACAGTTGTGGAGTAGGCACAATCTCGCATCGCAATGGTTTTCTAGGATTTCCTCATGTGTTACTTCACCTGACCTCGTCGGCTAGCTGCCGATTCGACTGGAGATTTTGTGACATGTTCAGTTACACAACTTCCAGCGCAACAAACTGTGGTTTACATGAGGTTCACATTCATGAGGTTCCGGCAACGTTGGGTTTCTAGATTTTGGTAAAAGAAGGTATTAGACACCTGCTGCAGCTGCTGTCTATGACGGTCCAGTGGAACCTCCGACTTCCGGGTCCAGACCTGTGCACCATCGTGATTATCTTTTCGCTCCTCCTAAACGGCCCATTTGAAGGCATCCGTTCAGTTGCAAAATGACCTACGATCAACATGTGGAAGCACAGATTTCGCTTCCTACCATCACCCGGTATGACTGGGAAATGCACGTCACGAACTAGCTCACACCGAACAGACCAGCTTCTTATGAGAAATGCGGTAAATTCCAAGCGGTGCCATCAATCCGCTGTCCTTTGGCCCCAAGGAGCGAGCCGACTTGTGTGACCACGTGATTCGATTTCCGTGACTGAAGGATGAGGGGCGCTCTATACTGTTTATGTGCGAGCAAATCACACTACCGGTCAGCTGCTGGTGGCCGAACGTTTGTCTTCAAATCAGTGACCGCCAGGTTCGTGGTTCGACACTCAGGATGAAACATCTGTGCACTGCTTCCCTCTTTTTAGCATAGACTGGCTTCAAGTAAAAGAGAAAAACTCGACTGAAAACAACCAAGTATCCTTACTCGTAGATGTCTGAAAATTTCATCAGCAAAGCGTGCTACTTATGTGTATGTAAAGACAAAAATTTGTATACAGTCAATGTGAGCAGTGCCATTTCTGCAACGTTAAAAAATGCAATTTGAATTCACTTATCTCAGCCTCGCCTACTTCCGGGTACAACCGGTTTATGAAGAGTTGCGCGTAGAAGAATAGGTGACAGTAAGGCGAAGAATCAGACATACCATAAAGAATAACCTGTCAATTTAGGGATCAGCTGAGCATTCAAGGCAGTCGATCAATATTACTCTGTAAAAATCTGCGTGTCTTGTTGTGACTCAACTCAATAGTATGCAGTTCACTTTAACAGAACGCTTCTCGGTGAATCTTGTTTTATTGAGCACAGCCTAACTTGAGTCTCCGTGGTGTCGAAAACAATATGGGATGTCACGAACCTGGTTTGCATCAGGGAAACACAGCACAATCTTCTACCGGAGGAAAAATACCTGTTGTCAACAGTTCGTTTTGTATCAGTTCACTTGTAACTGTGAAGATAGAACCTTTGCGTATCTCATCTACGACCAAGTGGATCAAATCCCAAATCCTAGCTCTATCTACCATAATGCCATCAAACCCGGGTGTGCGAAAGCAACCGTTTGTGACGGCTAGAATGCCATGAATTTTCCCATATCAGCTTAGCCCTAAATCGGCTACTCGAGGGATTGTTTGTCCCTCAGGTAGCATAGATGGCCATGTTGTGTGTCGCCCGATGAATGTGCACAACGACCGATACCCATCGCTACGCTCCCTAACAAAGCACAGATGATGTCACCCCGACTGGTGATGAAACGTCAGACCAGTGAACAAACGACCAATCCGACAATTATGCGCTCGTCTAGGCTAGTGCCCTACTGAACACAGTTTACGTGGGATCTGGTATTTGGTACCGACGAACTGATATATCTCACTGCCCGTTCTACCTATACAAACAAGCGTAGCCGCCCTAAATTGGAATTTTGCCAAAAGACGAGAACCAAATCGATTATTCCCATTGTTATCCTCTCCTGGGGAAAGGAAAATCTACTGGAACCAGCATGGAATACTAATGGGATGCTGTTGTCTGCTCTCGTGAACACGGGCCACTTGGGAGATTCTTTGTTTCAAAAAACCCGTATAACTGTCGTCATCATGTTGTCAAAAGCCAGATAGTGTTAGCCTATTTTAATGAAGGTGGTTGACGAGAAAGCACAGCAACAATGTTTAATAATAATACAGTTTTTCCTCGTAAAATATCGAACAGGTGAGCACGGTATTTCTAACCTCCAACTGCGTCAGAGTAATCGATCTAATACGATTGTTTCAGAGGCTGGGTTGGATCGAAATGAAAACTGTGCCACTGAGGATTGTGTACGATTGCTCTGGGGATGTCCTTTAGGCATTCGGACATGAGACTACATTCTCTGGCCATTCGCCTCAAAACTGGGACACTTGATACCTAAAGCAGTGGTCATACGCAAGAGGCCTGTACAAATACGAAAAATTCATTATCATTTGAAGTCTCGATGGGGGGATGAAAAAGAACGGGGTTGAGGTCAAGCCCTAGTTGGTTATTTCCTAGCAGATTATGGCAGATTTTGAGAGAGCTCAGTGATTGACCGGAAGATCCGTGGTTCAAACACAACCTCAGCTTCTCGATTGCTCCTGTGTCTAGGCTTGGGTGACTTGGCAGTTTCTCGGCAGTCGTGCTTCCTTCGAGTGGCATGCCAGCTGAACGATCAGTATCACCATACAGGAGAGAACAATATTTTTGGATACAGTCAGCCCACACATTGAAGCCAAGCACATGATGGAAACAGTGTAGTTTGCGTGAATGTATCGGCGCTTGACAAGCACCTGTAAGCCTCATCATATGTTTTTATGGGTCAAACCCATTCGAAAATGAACGCCAATTGTTTTTGTGAGCTGAAAATATCGATTTTATGTGGTGTGTTATTCAACTTCTCTACTGCACACAATGATGAGGGTTATCTTTGTTTCAAGTGATTCTGTATTATTAGAGGCCTGTGATTTTGACTCGTTTAAACTGATGAAAGCGTGTTCAGAAACACCATCCATGGGAGAATTCAATGACGATGGTCTTCACGCCTGCTTTTATCCAATTGTTGTCGAATAAAACATTGTCTCGGCACCGTAAAAATGTGGTGTTCTCATAGGTGCCTCCTTCATTCGGACAAAACAAAAAGAAACCAGAGAATTTCTCTTCCTTTCCAAAGCACTTACCCCCTCTCTACCATAGTTCACTAGAAGGAGACTAATGTAACTGCAGCCTAACCAATGCAGCGGCATTGGTCCACACACTGCGTGAGTAGTCTTACCGCTAACCAATTGGACTACACGTTAATGTTCCCTTACGGTCTTTCCTTCAGAACCCACAGGAGTTTGGTCTCCATCAGCCTACGCTGGCAGACTACCAAGTACAAGATGACATAATTCCAGGAAGAACTTCAGTCGGAGTGAGTACTGCTTTGACGTAATATCCACGAAATCTATTACTAGACAGTAGACCGTGCTTCAGGGGACAAGGAGAAAACCGAAGTGAAAAACGACAGTCATGCCGAAAATATTGGCTCTCAGCAGGTAAGCTGAAGGGACATTTTCAATTAAAATGTTTTCTCTGGAAAAGTTTTAAAAGGGAGCCGAATGTTTAAACATGTCCGTAACTTGACGTCCCGGGTTATCAGGTATCAGTCAAGGGTTATTATTGAATGAAAAATCAGTGGTAGGACAAGATCGCTTGACAGCCTCAAGGCAATGCAAATGACAGGCATCAAAATCGATTTTGGCAGTTAGAATTGATCAAACCAGTGAACGCCTAAGCATAGTTGGAAAGTCGCGATATATATATATAATATATATATGTATACATATATATATCGAAACGACAGACTTGATGTTATCATGTAGAGATTGAGATGATGCTCCACTACTGAGTTTTCCGATGATAAGCTGGAACCGACATTAAAAATCAGGCGCAATCCTCAACAGCAGTGATTTGAGACACGGAAAATCCTTGCTCAGCTGCACAGTGGAGAAATCGCTGAGAGGAATTTTTGCAAAATACACTCGCATAGAATCTGTCCGCAAAGGTTTGCCATCTGACAGATGCTCACTTGGTGCGTGTGATAACTATTCGAGCATGAGTAAAGCGGGCGTCTTCTGTAGCTAGTTGAAAATTTCCGAGTAAATTCGACATACTCTATGTGGGATTATGGTCATGTCAATTAGAGGGTTTCGGCTATTTTAAGCAGAATTCGAACATTTATTGGAGTTGCTGAATGATAGCGACCGAGCGAGAAAAACGTTACCCAGTTTCTGATTCATTGTTTAACCCCGTAGACGGCTTGAAAATCAGGTAGATCAATGTCCGCCTTAACTATAGACAGCCAGGTTCTCAACAGTCTTTACCCTGTCATTCCGCGTAGGACAGCGCTGGCAATGCGGAGTCTGGCTTGCGAAGGACTTGTCCCAGCCACTGTGGTCCGCGTTTCTGGATCAGTCTAGAGACGTGTGAAGCGTTATTACAACAATCCCTGCAACCGTCGTTGCACACCCTGTTGTTTCACTGTCCCCTTCAAGCACTACTGGTCAAATACTTCGAGCATTCGAAGATCAACATTTTGGGAAATCCAGGTCTCACAGGTGTGGGTTTGTGCGGATCGGACGGTGTCCACATCTTGATTTTAACATCAATGCTTTAGTTCAAACACATCCATCTTATTCCTCAAGTAGAAAACACCAGTTTAATTACGCCGGGAAAGATCACGCCTGCCTGTTAGGCCTCAGAGAGACAAAGAAAAACCAGCTGTGGCTATGAGAAAGTTGGAGTAAATCTTAGAAGCCTTTTGTGTCAGTAATTTGATATCAATCTGAAACATGTAACGTGTTCAGTGGGATAGAAGCGCAAACGAGAAAGAGACCATGGTTTGTGAATGTGTGTTAAACCACGGGGAAATTCCGACACTCCCTCTTACCCCCCGTGATTAGCGTCCCGTATTCGTGTTTTGACAATCTATTATGTTTATCAAAGACACGTGGTCTTCGTTCCCTTCAGGTGTATGCAACTGTTTGGCTATAATTTTGGAAGTCACTGTAAGGAAGTAACGCCATATAGTGCAAAACACGTCCCACTCCGATCGGTCAGACGATTGGGCTGACGAGAACACCACAGAATTTCTCATTAGTGGCTTACTACATGTGAGTGTAGACTGTAGGTTGTAAAAGTTGTGTAGTTCACAGGTCCAGTGTATGTTAGGCCTTCATATCACCAAGCAACGTTCTATCCAGCAACGAAAGCATACAGCGCTTGTGGTCCCAGTTTGGGTTGGAGGTGCTCATTCACCTCAAATTTTCGTTTACTCAGCTCAGCTCAGCTCAGCTCAGGTTTGATTGTTTTTGCACAACGTATTTGTTTATACTACCCAGAAGACTAACGTTGTAATACGTCCGCTTCGTAATCGTCTATTGCCCTATGAGGTCTCATGTGTAATTTGCGTTGACGCATTTGAAATTAATTCTGAATCACTTCACCACTTCCGGAGGCTGCGGCCAATTCGATCAGAAACGAATTAGTCAAGATACACATTTCCGGAACGGAATTCAAGAATCCGTCTATTTGTATTCCAGAGCGGTTTGAGATCGTTGTGATGAACAGGTTTCGATGTGGGTGATCCTTCAGTTCCACTTTATGCCTTATTTATCGATCTCTTCAGTCCGTGTGTGGTTTTTACACTGCCATCAGGCCAGAAAGCATCTGATGAAAATGATGTGAACTGGCCGTAGTCACACACACACACACACACGGGGACCTGTGTTGATCGAGTAAGGAATGCATCACAAGTTGGTCGAAACTATTTGGACTTGACCCTTTGTGTCACACTGTCTGCTTTGTTTCGTTGTCGTTCGTCGTATCGCATATAGCGGGTGAATAGCGAATACCTGGCCCGAAACCGCTGGTGCACAGTCGGATATGCATACATCTTTCGCAGGTTTACTACTGACAAATGATTTGAGCGTCGATATTTGTGTAGCACAGGACCCGCGGCAACCAAATGCAGATTCTTGTAAAGTCGGTCAAGTCGTTAGGTGGACCACCGAAGCTAACAAACCTTGTAGGTTGTGTGCCTCCACACACTGCAAGTAAGCCTGTAGACTACTTGTGATGAACTCAAATGACAAATTTCAGAGAAGCAAACTGATTTGGCTGTTGGTCTGTACACCGATCTGGGCAGTTGGAATGCAATAGTTTCATCAACCATCAAGGTGACGGATGAACGCGGAGTTGAGCGAGTGTAGTCCTTCTATTCTGCCTGTATTTATAAAGGTTTCAAAGAGAATCTAATGACCCCAAAGTGATTATTTGCTCCCGAGTTGGCTGTCACGCAATTTGGTTGGTCGGATTTGAATCTGAGTTGCACTCAGATCTGGTTTCCTTGTAGCTGGTTGGTTCGTTGGATGACTTGTGTTCAGCTGGTGTTTACCACCGTTGAGAGTGAGCTGTTCCCTTCATCCTTTGTGGTCCGATTTACTTCCGCTTGACTGGTTGATGAAGAACCTTATATTTTTGGCAGGTTTCATTCTGTGGTTCTATTTTTGTCCGTTGGTTGTTCCGGTTATCCTGACTGGATGCCTACAAGATAGTGTTAAGCCATCTTCGGGGGGGGGGGGAGCGGTATTCCTCGTCGTCTAAACAAATGTCGAACAATCAATATTTAGTTGGGAATGTGGCGATCATTTAGCGATCATGCAGCCTTGTGGCGCCTTACTTGAGTATATGTCGTCATCAAAATAAAAGATACATGGGAATAGACTAGATAGGAGTAAACGGTCGATATCCTAAACATTACACGATAAAAATTTTGAGGAATTCGTTTTCTTGTCTTTAGCACTGAGACAACCGTGGTACATCTTGTTGGTGCATTAGTGCCATCGCATTCGAAGGAATCACGGGGCTGAGATAATACCACTTGGTCTACTTCTAGCGAGGGGCATGTGAGAGACTGTTTTGCTTCGAACCACAGAGAGGAAGTTCGTGGCCTAACTACTGAGCTATCTCGAGCTCAGTGACTGCACGTGCACACCATAATGGCGAAGGCCGTTGGCCGGTTTGAGGCCGCCAAAGGATAACATTGTTTGTTTTACGACCTTGAGTCCAGGACGTGTATGCGTTTGGCGGCCAAATAGGGGTGAAATGGGTTTGTAATTGATGGCGGGCTGGACTTTGGTTTTCACATTTCTTCGCTCATGAAAATATAACTGCAAATAGCGTCTTGTTTCGAGACGTGGAATAGTAATGGTCCTTGCTCAGGGCCACTGCAGTTTTTTTTCTCTGACAAGTGATCAATGATAGACAGGGCAGATTCTCCACGCACGAGCATGACAAACGAAAGTCACGCGATCGTTGGAGTTCGATGAAATGTAGTCGGACAAAATTTGCGAATTCTCGACCCGGACAGAGAGATTGTCGAGGAATCGGTCGATAAAGTTTACAATTTTGTTAGATCGTTTTACCCGCCGGCCATTGTCAGGGCAAAATACGTTCGAAACCGAGACGTTTTATAGCTCCAGGACTAGCGGAGGAACAAACTAAAAAACATAAGCACAGGACTGAACTGTTCTCATTGCTGTTAGCTTGATTTGGTTTAAAAGTCACTCGGTGTCCATATGAACAGAACTATGTGGCGTGTAAATGCAATGAGATTTCTTAAACGTTCGATTGTCCTTAGCGAAATACACTCATCTGCAAACAAATTTTGTTTTGCCAGAGATTCACCTTGAAGCCAACTGAATCTCTCGTTTATGATGTTTGCAAGCAGAGGTTTCAAGTAGAACATAAGGTGGTTGACGGAACTCGGGGACTGCGCCTACCTGACCGGCTCCAAGAAGGGCGAAACCGGTCGAGGTCTGTCGAAGAATCTTCAGCAACCTTATGGACAGTGCATTACGTTTGAGTCTCCTGTTAACATTAACCGGGAATGCGGCTAACACAGAAATACACACTGCAGGGCATCCACGGCTGAGTGAGTCGTCCCATACTAAAGCAGGTTACATCGGCGGCGAGCTATGTTTCTTGTCCCTGGAGGAATTCGTCCTCAGCTAGCATCAGTGCGGTGTCTTCCGAATTTTGGCAAATACAGTCTACTGTATGGTTTGCACACACTTTGAAATGCTGACCAAGCAGCAGACGAAGCAGGTGAAGTTCAGCTAGGTCGAAACTATGAAAAGTACGGCATGATTGAGTAACACGCTGCTCAGAAAGTAATTGATATTCGATCCCACAGCACTCGGTAGATGTACAATGTGGAGGTGCTCTCTTAGACTGTACTTGACCGGAAAGCACGAACGTCACTCTCAATTGAACTACACACTTGGAAATCTATATATTAGCAGAACAGTCGCATTGTTTGTTTTCCCGGCAGAAAGGTTTCAAGCTCACCAGATGAATTTTTTTCAAATTCGCATTTTGCGCACAAAAATTCTTTCGGACTTTGTCTAAAATGATCACGATCGTCTTAAAACTGTCATACCATTACGCATCATATACTATTACAGCATATTGCCAAAGCCTAATGAGGTCACTCTGACCTATAAAAACATTACCACATCTCGGCCCATATGTTGAAAAAAAATCGTTCAGCTGTAGCACCCTTCCGGCGCCTAACTGCCATGCCACCCGGGGGAAACACAAGGGCTGGGATACTGGCAGGTTGCCCAAGCCTAGACAGGGGAAGTCGAGAGGCAGAGGTCGGGTTCGAACCACGGACCTACCGGTCAGTAAATTCGCGCTCAAAACACTGAGC
The DNA here is from genome assembly GCA_003604175.2 of Clonorchis sinensis. Lineage (NCBI taxonomy): Eukaryota > Metazoa > Platyhelminthes > Trematoda > Opisthorchiida > Opisthorchiidae > Clonorchis > Clonorchis sinensis. Next base: position 9,617,358 of record CM030371.1, read on the forward strand.
CATCTCGCCATCTCGCCCATTTGTTGAGCGCTATTCGAATCAAACCTAATGAATCTTTCAAACGTCCTCAAGAATGTTTAAGTTTGGACATGTAAAAATCAAGTTAATTCCTCCTAACCTCTATTTCATCAACAATAGTCCACTGGGTTAAAACCTGAAATCTATTTTGAAGGTGTTCTTAGAGAGTTAACCCGGGGGGGGGAGCAAAATAATAATCTAGGCATTTAACGACCCTACCGTTAGGGGAAGTATTTCGGAAGATGTCTCAACTGAGTGCTGAGAAATTACATTATTGTATACCCATATTCAGACTACTTGCACTCTGGAAAATAGCCCAGTGATAATGCGATGGAATATGGATAGCTGGGGCGCATTCATTGCCGCCAAGATCGACAACCGATTTGGAGATGTTCTGTTACCATTTGAGGGGACACATTCAGTGCGCTGTTGGACGAGTGGCTCCTCTGTGCGTGCTAGCGCTTATATAGTTCGCGAACAACAGCCTTGTGCTATAACTTGATTGGTTATTCACAATCATTACCGCATTTAGAGTCCTATTGGACGATCGTGATCTGTGTTGCTTGTTGGTCCGTCTCCCCGAAGTTTCATTTGATGATGGTATACATACCATCTATTTTTGGTAGCTTTCTCTCTTCACCGTGATTGGTCCGTATCCAGCTCACAGTTTGTAAGTATGAATCTGGTTATTTGATCTTCTTTTTCGCAGCGGATCCGACTCTTCGTTCGGTTGATGTACTTCGATTTTGTAGGAGATCCGGTCCTACTGTTCTCAAACAGGTTGCTTTTTCTTTCGTGATGACCCTCTCATATTCCCTGATACTGTTGTGCGCATCCGTTATCATAAGTCTTACCATCTGTCCACTTTTGTTTCTCGCAGGCGCTCAGGCCTGTTGGTGATTCATCGATGGTCGATAGGTTATGCTACATGGAAGTATGCGGTTTGGAAAGCACTCGTGGAGGGAAGGTAGCGGTTGTCGCTTGGAGGCTTGTCGGTAGGGAAGGTCTCCCAGCAACAAACTGTTTCGAGAGCAGAACGGCTAGTGACACTTTCACCGTCATGACTTTATCCGCAACAATTATTTGCGTATAAGCTAATCTCACAAAACCCAAACACATGCGTAGGCTAAATCCACACATGATCGGAAGATGGAAGTCCATATTTGTGTTTTTCTGTTTTCCTCAGCTGCAAGCTGAATTGTCGAAGCAAAAAGAAAAGTACGAAAGTGCGGTAAGTAATGCATGACCGGCTCTTTTGTTCTACAACAAGTTTCCTGCAGCTTGAAGACTTTGCAATAGATTCACATTGGTGTGAGCAGACTTGGTAATTTCCAATTGAGGTTCGTCCTGATGCTGAAAACCCGAGAAGCACTATTGAAAAGCATGAGCAGGGAATGCCTAAGCAGCTGAAAGAACAACCAGCAGCCCTCTGCAAGGCAATGTGAGATTCGGAGTATTGGACTCAGCCTTGGGCCAGATGGTTCTTGGTTATTGTAGTGCATCTTCCGTAAGGTGACCTCAGATGCCGCTAAGTGAAGTGGTTGCCTTGCTACTGAGAATCTTTCCATCTAGCCATCTAGATGGAAATGCAGGCAACATCTACACACTATCGTCGCGTTATCCTAAGTTTATGCTCACTCTTTAGTAAGGCAGTTACAAGAGCAGAGTCATGCTAACCTAGCTGGAATTTATCAAATCAAATAGACCACACACTAACAGTCTTCGCGTCTGTGGGTCCAACCAACAACAATGACAACAGTGGGGTAGGCTGCGCTCTCGTTTCGATAGTGACCATCAGACTACAAAACACTTCGGGACTTGAAAGGGGCATGAACAAAATTCCTGCTATTGGAATCAGTTGATGGAATTCTTGTCGAACATTTTTCATACAGCTTGGTAGACCTGACATACATAAACATGCTTCAGTCAGTGTTATGGTGTGCTTAGACAGGTGTAATTCCTAAATTGTTGTGTGCATAACATACGTTCAGTTATCGATCCGGGCCAACGACTCAAATGACTGGTGGATAGTAGGGGCAAAATCAAGTGTAATTTTGAACTCATGATGTCCGTAGGTCAGTTTTGGATGCTTTGGTGCTTTCGGTATGCTTCATGATTGTGAAGACAAAAGGAATTTGGTGCATCGATAGCACGAGGCTATTGAAAACGCCAGGATTTATGTTGGCAGAACTGCTCGCCGTGTTCTTCATCTTTTCATACTTGCGTTTCAGCTCAAGGTGCTCTCCAAGCAGTTGGAACAGATAAAACAAGTACGTTCCTGTTTTAGTTCAGCAGTGGTCGGCGCAGTTGTTCGAATTCATGCTTACTAGATTCATCCTGTTTCAAGTGTCTGGGCCCTAAATGTGACACTGGGAAATGTGGATAGGACGGATTCGAAAGATTAACTGGTTTCTTTTATTGTGAAGTCATCGATCTCAGTAGAGAATATGAGGCAACTAGATACATGGGGACGGGGCAGGATGGCCCATGTGGTTAGAGCGCGAATGTACTAACCGGAAGTTCCGTGGTTCGGACCCGACCTCTGCAACTCGACTTCGTCTGTCTAGGCTTGGGCAACCTCGCGCTTTCTTCGGGTAGCATGGCAGCTGGGCATCGTAAGAGCGTTACAGCTGAACGACTACTGATACCAAGTGCCTTGATCGGGTTATACGCCTCCAAGTTCAGCGGTATGGTCATGGCCTTGTGGAACGCTAGAGAGAGCTCGCAGTCCCGTAACATCTTTGTGCACGGTACTGATAATTTTATCGATGTCTCTCATTAAACGCTGAAGTTGACCATGGTAAGTCTGCATGATCTACCTTGTTCAGAGTCCTGCGAATACAGTGCTTATCATGCACTGTTACAGAACCCCTAGCTCGGTGCGGGAGATTGATCAAAGTTCACTAAAAGCCTATTGCGGTTAGGAAAATAGCGCGCTATACTGATCGAATAGGAGAACCATGTGGACCTCATTGAACATGTTATACATACGCAGAATCTGATATTTAACATCTCCTTAGTATAAAGGGTGATTAACAGTGATCCAATCTGTAAGAAATGTGGGGCAGAATATAAGTCGCAAGTTCAGGTCCAAAGTCAACTACTCCTCGGTGGATGTTTCATTGAGGTGAATGTTACACGCGGCTCACATTGAATGCAGACCAATAATTATAATATGTTCCAACTCGTTTGTGCACTCTGATGAATGGAATTCCTTCATCCCACAATGAATGCTCGTTGCTGCCCAGATTATACGTCAGTAAAACAGGTATTTTTGTTCGAACTGTTCACGAATGAATCACCATATTCACTTCCTAGCGGTGCATGAAGGGTGATGTCGGCACATTTTTCGGTTGATACTGTTCCAGAGAAGTGTTGGGCGCATAGCATATTTCCACCAATTTAAACCCTAAGATAAGCCTTCCAATTTAGGGACTAGAAACAAATTTAGCCCAGTATTAAGTAAATCTTCCCATCTGCTGAGACACTTGCGTGCGATTGAACTCATCATTGTTCAGACTAATTCAAATGACCGCAAACTATCCACGATTGTGGCTTCAAGCAGTGATTTTGTGATATTTTCCGTGGTTTAGTAGATGCTAGCTCAAATTTCCTCGTATGACTTCACCACCACGCATTGATTCCCACAGTCATAGCAGAACACGTGATCACATTTTGCACTCACAGTCCTAATTTGCTGATTGGTTGCTTTAGCACTTTGATAAGAAAAACAAAATATTGGATTTAATGACTGACTGTAATGCTTCTCTTTATAGCAAAATGCAAAGCTATTAGAAGAAAAAGAGAACACAGCGAGCACAGTAAGTTTTTCTCAATATCTTTTGGTTATTCCCTTGTCCAACTTCGTTCGACAGCAGCAGTTCCCACTGAGTAATTTGAAACAGGCGCCACGGGAAAAGAACGCTTTGGCAGAATTAGTCCGGAGCTGGTGTAATTTCACCACATCCTGGTCGACTATCTGCTTCACAGTCACATTGCATACAAAGAATACATTGAGAGTATAAACAACAGAGAGCAGTCGGCTAGCATATAAATGGATTCAGAGCAGATATGGACAATCGATACCAACGGTGACCATGGATGACAGGTCGGTAGAGTTGAAGGCATACAGAATTAGCTGTAGGTGGTTGCGAGTTTTGTGGAATTCATGCTCACGTCACTCATGTTTGAACAGTCGTCCTCCTGTTCTGGCGTAATTATTCTGGTGAGTCCACACCAAGATAGGAGAAGCACTGGACTCGACTCTGACCCTTGTTAGAGCTCATCAGCTGTGTATATCCAATGGCCGTGCTGGGGTTTGATCTCCGCACATCTCCGCACTTGCGAGCTAAGCTTGTTAACACCAGTCCTCCGGCGCTCGCTGGACAAACCTCAAGTTTCTGAGGTTCTGAACAGGCAAACAGGTTCGCACTGGTGCGATGTGATATAGAACTGAGTAAAAATATACACTTACAATAAGGGAGGGAATAGATATGAAAAAGAAACGGGAGAAGTGCATGAGTGTACCGGGTTTTAGGAGATATGTTATATGGGGTGTGTCGGACATTCACGCGTCATGTCTCAACGAGCTGCCTTATCAAGCTAACTAACATATGGTCATGGTTAGATAGGTTTTGCTTGAGGTCTTGGACAGCAATAACCTCGGTCTAGCGCACGACTGACTGTTTTGCCTGGGGACTGACAATTGTGACTGATACTCGTGTGCTAGTGCAGTTTGGTGCATCACTATTGTGTTTGGTGATAAAGCTATGGGAAACGTGTAAACTGTTGCATTCTACAATCAGTGAAGCAACTAACTGTATGCAGAACCTCGTCCGAATTCTGGGAGGATGCACACATCCTTCTTTGGACTCACACTGGGGTTTGATTTGGCAATTCAGACGTCGGAGGAAGAGAGGAAAATCGCTTGGCAATCCTCCACAGACGTCTTTGATTGGAGTTCCACTGACGTAGATTTATTCTCTTCTCAGCCAAATCTCTTTGAAAATTCCCATCCTCCATTTATTCGAACTAGGTTGGCGAACTTGAGCAGGATGCTACAGCTGAATGACACGGTCGCACTTACGGGTTGAGTTTCGGGAGACATTCTCTTTTTTCGTGTTCAGTTGTTGAATACTACATTTTTATACAATTACGAATGACGAATGCTGTCATGGGTTCGTGACAGTTGAGGACATTACAATACCAGGCACAGCGTAACTGCAACTCCCATCAGTTCCAGCCGTTTGCTGAAGAACAAGGAGAGCCATCGGGCAAGATTCTACTGGAGCGGTGGTTGTATCTCCAATGACTCATGGAAACCCCTGTTCGTTCACTGTCATAGGGTAGGTGTTTTGGCAGCGGTTTCCAACCAATTATAGCCAACCAGCCCATCCGGCTGCCTACCGGATTGCAAAGCTGAGTAGCTTTGTTATACATGAAAATACAGTTGCATGCTGCTACTGCTACCTTATTAGTAGTCACGCTATCGCTTGAATAGGTAAACACCTGATAAATTACCAGTTTCACACCTGTTAAAACTTCCGACATGCTTGTATTCCCTAGTTTCACAGAGTAAACACCACCAATCGTTCGTCTCTGTCATTTTGTTGTTTACAGATCCAAGCACAGTTGGAAGCGCAGAGGCAACACCACGAAACTTTGGTATGCTTGACCATTCCGAAAGAAACATTTTTGGCTGAGTAGTAGAATTTCTTTCAAACCAGTTAGTTCTTTAAAAGGCTTTAAAAATACTATCGCAGTAACGCCTTCAATTCCTCTTTGACATCCTATTCTCTCTCTCTCTCTATCCAGAGGAAACTGACGGAAATCAGCCAAACTACTCACAACTGAAGGGTGACCAATTACACGAAGAGATAAGACAAAGTCACAAAAATGAGACTCCGTTTTGTGGCATTTTACCTCAATTAGGAACGGATAGTGGAAGGAAGTTGCATCTTATAAGATTCAGATACTGTTTACTTGGGTGTTTTGGTGGCAATTATCGATTTTACGTCCATAAAACTTTTGGAAGTTGCAGAGCTTATCCTCCAGATCTGTCACCAACAGTTTTTGACACATATAGGATGTGAGGAGATTTAAAGTCGAACAACTGACGGATTGAAAGGTACGCAAGAAAAATTACTCATTTGGCGAAGTTTAACTTCAGAGGACAAATGAGGCTGTGCGGAGTTTTGAGTTCCAGTTAGCTGAGCCAGCAGGTATGCTGCCTTTATGCAGTATACATTGATCACCTACGGTACCTTACATCCCCTGGCCTTTCCATTGACGGATTATGTAGTTAGCGGGCAAACAATATGGGGGTCTGAGCTACTCGCTACTCACATGCGTGTCAGCGATGAAACTGTCATCTTCCCCAATGTAATTCTTGTCGTTTCCAAATGTCTTTTCCAGATGCAAGCACAATCCGAAGTCCAGAAGCAGCGCTATAAGGAGTTGGTGTGTTTGATCATGCACAATTTCTCGTCTTTATGTCATCCAACAGGCCTTGAACTTTGGTGCAGGGTTTGACATGCTACTGATTTTCACTCAGCATTTGGCTCATATGCACAAGTATACGGGGGATTGTGAGAAAGTATCTCATTTCTAAGTGTCAAACTGATATGGTGCTTAACATTCTAGGTGAGCAGACGTAAAAGGCGGATCAAACCTACCAGAGATTAGCTTCAAGTATTACCCTTCTCAAGATTATTTAAGTACCTTTTGCAAAATGTCCAGAATTAGTCAGGAAGAATGGAAAGGTGGGATCCTGCATTCAGACTAAAAAACATGTGCGACCCAGTTTGACCTGCATGATGCAAACAGTCACTCAGCCGCCGCCGCCGCCGCAGATTAGTTCAGCGAGAAATCTCATTCCAACCCACTCAAAAAGAATATCCACATATACCAGCTGTGTTTGGTTCTCAAGAGGTGCATACTACTCGACTGGTCTAGCTGGAATTGCACATTAGACAGGGTATATAGTGGATGGTTCTTCATGGAAGCGCGTTTGTTTTGCTCAAAAACTGGCCCTCTCCTTCCACGCACTTAACCTCACAACCAATCCCTTCAAAGGGAGAGAGAGCAAAAGACTCGTACTTGATGGAGTCGGATAAGGTCACGAAATTGTTTTTCCGCGAAAAAATGTGATGCCAAGGAGGTCATCGATAAAGCAATTTTAGGAAAGTACATTTATAGATAGCTTCCAACACGCAACAAACAGGTTAGATGTTTTTCAGGACAGTCAACCAAGTTGGTCTAATGCAGACACTACGGATATTTACAACGGAGTACCATCATCGACTATGCGCTTTGTCATCAGTGAGATGAAAACGTGTATCAACAATATTGAAATGACGGCTTATCCTACAATCAAAACGGAGCCTCGCCGTGCAGCCTAGAAAAGGCTACAAATACACACCCCGTCCCCTCCCGTCTACCTTGACCGCAACGAGAATTTTATCGTAACTTCAAACGGTCTAGTCGAACCCTCATTATTGTGGTTAGTTTAAGTTGTCGTATGCTTTGTTGATCACATCCATTCCCTCCTAGGTTAAATCCCACCTGGAGAAAATTGCTCAACTGGAACAAGTACGTTCACTTCGTGAATGACTGGTCCCTTTGTGTTCATCTTACATTTAGTTGAATTTCAGGTAGTTTCAATCGAGCCTAGTTCAGTGACAGGGAACTGGTCACTGGTTCCTCGGTCTCCTCCTGCATGGACCTACCTAATTTCATTCTAGTATCTGTACTAATGTACTCCGATTGAAACCCAAATGCATCAGGCAAAATCGGACGCAAACGTCGGTCGGAATGAGTAAGGTCAGGCTGTTTTTGTCAGCTGTTGTGAATAACGGAGGGCTGTGTTTTCTCCGTTGCGTTTCAAACCGCAGAGACAGGTTCCTTTTATTAGTAGCTAAACAAGAATTCATCTGGAAGGCAGTTAGGCAAAGTAGGAGTTTCATCCATATTGGACCAGTTAGCACCGCATTGGCACAGGCCGAAACCAGAGACCAGTGGGTCAAGACACTTCTGACCTTGACAATTTAGATGCTTTTAAAGCACCAGCGTTGGTCAGGTGCCATGCTATGCAGCAACCACGAGGTGAAACACGCTGTAATAACGGCGTCCCTCTTGAAAGGCATCATTTTGGTCGGCCATCTCACAGCGGGACAACTGTGTTCGAATTACTAGACCCCTTTCTTCCTCCTTTGTCGGTAACCCGCTAGCGAACCGCTTTCTTCCGGCGAACTTGCACGTGGACATGCATTCGGGTGGCTTGACGTGAAATCTCAACCAGTCGAACTGCAGTATACACGAAACGAATGAGTAACGGAAGTGTCCCAACCGAGGTCCAAATAGCAATACATATCTAAGTTCCAGGTAAAAGGAAGATGCCGATAAATGCGTTATACCATGGAGAAAAAAAACATGATATTTGATAGTGAACAAAAAAATCCAACTCGAATTGTACGAAATTCGGATCCACAACAATTTGTCCTAACCAAAGAGTCCACTAAAACCCGGATGGATCACTCGTTTATGATACTGTTCAGTTGATTCCCCCGTTCAAACTGGATTCGTGCGCAAATCAGTGTAGTTCGCGAAGTTCGTCCAATTCGCGTCCAAATGGATGAGGAAACTGTGGCCACGTGATAATCACCAGGAGGAGGGAAACCAATAGCGGGCTGTCCAATGGTTTTCAGCAAACTTGTGAATAGTTTCATTCAAGACAATATACTACGATGTCTCAAATGTCTACTCAGCTGACTTTTGAGACAGCGTTTGTGCAGCACATTCAGGTGGAGAGTGTCTTGAACGAGAGATTCGTAAACTGGGATTCAGCTGAATCCCCGTTCAAACTGGATTCGTGTGCAAATGGGTGCAGTTCGGGATTAGGTGGTACTGGTTCTCTTCGGTCAACCACACTCGGACAGAAACCGAAAACCCATCGCCTTAGTCCAGTTTCCATCTGGTCAGTGAGAGTGACGAAACGATAAGCGAATAGCTGCGTCTACATGCACGTCGTGGGTCTGTACAAAGCCTAAAGGCAGTCAATCTATAGTGCAAAACACGCGGATGACCCAAACGTTCCTTGTATTGCTGTTTTTGTTTCTACAGGAACGTGACCAGGAAGCCAACAGACGAAAATCGGAGAGTGAAAAAGTGAGTGCAAGTGCATCAGAAATTTTCTATGCTAAACCGGGTTGCAGTGTTTCATGCGAGGCCTCGAGACTGCCTATTGATTAAGCCTCGAGTCCACCAGCCAGTAGATCTATGCTTTGAACACTAATGTGAATTTTCGACTGCTCATGTATAGAATTGAGCAACTTGAGCAACAGTATCTCAGCCATCCGGCTTCCTTCAAGTTGCACTGCAGCCACATAGTTAAGGAATGTTACGACTGAACCATTATTAGTCATATCCGTCATTAGCATATAACCGACTGCCTGAGAATAAAACACGCCCGTTTAATCAGGTGAGAGAGCACTGACTGTATTGCACGCTCTGAGACGTGCGAAGACTGTCCCGAGGCTACATACGTGGCTGCATGTGGCGGGATAACCAAAAGAGTCTGCTATATGAAGCCCCGCACATTACACTACCTTATTTAGAGGCAGGTAGTGGGACAGGTCTGAGCAGAAGCATGTGATGTTCAGCCAACTTTTTTTGTAAACCTTCTTTAATAAACCGTATGCTCTAGGCCTGTAAATCCACCTTTCTATCTTTTTTTTTGTGTCAACGAAAATTTGCGTGATTATCCATTAAAATTTACTGACATTATGTATGCTCAGACTACCGCGGTCTTCGTTCGGAAAGGAAGGACTCGATTGGGCGGGTAACTAGGCCCCGCCCACAGTGGAATAGATTGGAAGAGGTTTCTTTTGCTCAATGACCAATTCAATACCCACGCTCAGTTTTGGTCAAATAGAAAGACCCCCCTACCCCGGTTGAAAGGACTAGGGACTGTGTGTATGAGTTTAACTGCAACGATCGCACTAAGGTTTATATGGGACAAACTGCCAGGGATTTGCACACTAGAATTGGTGAGCATAAAATGAGGATAAACAAACCACCAAGGCATTCAGAAGTATACTAAACGCTGATCAAATCTCAGCGATGGCGGTACAGGATATAGAATAGATCTGGTGAACGTGGAAGTTTTAAGATGGGGACTGCGATTCACACCACAGCGGCTAATAACCGAGGCGGTGGAAATTACCGAGCATCATAGCGTGAATACAATCGAGGGTTTGGAACTGGCGAGAGTATGGAGAGCGGTCTTAGGTAAGCCGAGTTGACACGTGACTGTGTGTTGGTGTCAATTCAAGTAGGATCATTAGCAAAAAGCGGGGGTGGGGATCCCAACCCGACCGAAGTTCACAGAATCCCACTTCCGTACACAACTATCGTAGCACTAGCTCATCAACACAGACGGACTAAAGCTGCAAACGACGCTCAAGAAGGATCAGCACGTGAACCAGAAGCACTAGACCCCAACCTGGACCCAAATCCATTTAAGTTTGCCCATCAACTTAACACTTGATGACCCACCCTAACACACGAAATCCCTCGGCCGTTATCCAACAGAGATTTAGCTTGACTTAGCTGATTGGTTCTCCTTCCGCCTTAAGTCCCCATTAGCCTCGTGACCTAGTCACTTGGCCTGACGAATCTTATGTGTCAAAAGCGAAACGTTGCCCAGCGACAAATCTACCGATTGCTATCAAACTTTTCCGAAAACCACAATTATCTTTCGGTGTGAAATTTCAGACAGCTCCGATTAACAATGGATGGTCGGATGATTGCAGGTGAATTCCACTACTGCTCCCGGCAGGACATTCGTGTGGAGCTGTAAGCCTCAGTTCGATTGTTCCACCGAAAGACTCTTGCCAACTTGTCTTCTGAGCAACTCTCTTTGTGCACCTAAGAAGTTTGTGAATTATATTTGTTCGGTCGTCTCAACAAGACTGACTGTACATGCCCTTATCACGCATCGTGATCGCACTTTTCAACATAATTCACTGAACAAAAAAGCAACTACTCAAAGCAAAAAATTCTTCCGCTAAGATTCTTCAAACAACCAAACAGACCTATAAAAATCTCCTTCTAATTTCGCTGCTCAAATGAGCAGATCAGCTCACTGTGCTGCAATTCACCGCGGTGAACAGTTCGAGAATATTCAGTCTAGCAGTTTAACGATCGATGGTTGAACCAGCGTTTGTCGGCTAATATGACTTTTATAAGAACGACAACGTTTGTCGATAGAAGCACTCGTAACCCTCGGCTGAGTTCTACAGCGAAGCCTGTCTGGATTTCCTCCGCACTCATGCTTAGCGCGCACTGCTGTTCAACACCTACATTGTGCTTTGCATTATATTGGCTTGTTTCCGGTCCACTTGACGGGTTAAACGACATGATGAGAAAACGGAAACCACACCGAGTTAAGATGATTGACGGAAGTTAGTGGTAATTTTTGTGTGACCCGTTCCGTTGTTTACCGTGGACCGTTGTTTTATACATGGAAAGATGATAGCTACTCAACTACATGCAAGAAATTTCAGCCGAAATCTATTTTCGTACCAGCGTTTGGGGGCCAAGTGCCCTTTCCTGGCGAACAGTGAGGCTTCACACCTCCTCAGAATTCACATGATTTGCGAAACCGTTGACAGTTTTGTAGTTTAGCGGAAGAACAAAAATAGGGGTAAACAAAGGTCACATATCCGATCGTTCAAGGTCAACCTGCACAATAAATACCAAAAAATTCTTCATGTGGCTCAGATTTTCCCCAGTGAACCATAATGTTCCCATAAATGTTTTCAACATGTCTTTAAAATTCCTCGTTTCAGTTGAAAGCTGAAGTGGAACTTTACAAAGAAAATGTACAGGTCAGTATAATCTTCATGTTCATGGTGAATAGTTCTACTTTATTGCAACTGGACTTCACACATGACGCGTATTCAAGACTGCTATGCAGTTGAGTAGAGTGGATCTAAGCAACAGTGTTGAAGCACAATACGGCTAGGGATGTCGGGTCAGTTGTTTTGTACCTGAAGGGGACCAAAATCCGTGATTTCTATAGAAATCTAATCAAACATAGTGACCAGAATTTACTTTCACAGGCTTTGAAGGGATTATTACTTAGGATTTGTCAAATATTCTCAACCGAATACTCCTTTTCCACAATTTATTTATGTACCTAAAACCCATAAATATTTGGTAAAACTTCTGCTTTCAGCACCCCCTATCCAATTCCCCCCAACTTTCTAACAACGTTCGGAAAATTTACATGGAGACACTATAATTTTCTCTAGTGAAGATCTCCTGAGGATGACATGATTGAGACAATAGTTGGGGGGGGGGCAAAATTGGATAAACAGTCAGTGAGCCACTAGTCAGATATTTGTTGCTATTGTTCTGTGAAAAAATGACAGAGGACCTATCAGATTTTGACTGACTCTCGAAAAGTTCTTATTATGAGCACGCGGCTAGTTTGCTCCCGGCCTGCTAGTAAGATTGTACTCTGGCGTGTGCGTCGGCACAAGTCCAAATGTCACAGCTTGATGTCTGGAAAAAGATATCCCCAAGGGGATTCCACAAAGCTGACTCTGTTACCCACATTCCAGTGGACAACTCTGTGGGAGTACTTCCAAGCAAAGACAGACACTTTAGTAGCCATTCTTTGAAGGAGCACTGAATAGCAAAGTCGATGAGACTCGGCTTGTTCCCAAAGCCTGAAGCAAGATGGCTTCGTTTTGCGACCGCGGACTAGAAAAGCCTCACTCCGCGTAAAATCAATTGGGCGCTTCCGTGGTAACAACATCATAAGTACTATTCCAAAGATGTTGATTGACCCTTGATCTAAAGGGTTGAGCATCGTAAACTGGTACTCATCAAGTTGTGCTGTTTATTACCGTCAAGTGATTTTACGCCCCTGCCATTTTGGATTTCTCCCATTTTATCCGCTATTTGATTACGGATTAATCTGTGGAATATTTTGAGGCATAACGACAAACCAACTAACACATGGCCTCTAAGACCGGTGGATAAAATGCTTATGCTTATTTCTGTATTCTTGGAAGAAGGACATTAAAATCAGCAAACTACTGAAAGAATTCTTCCGTAGCATGCTTTGTCCACAGCCGAAAGAAAAACTGACACACGCCGTCTGACAATCAATTTCATTTCCTTCTGCATATAGTCAATGAAGATTCTCCTGGAGAACACAATGAAAATAAACCAAGAAGTGCGTCCCAATTGTACGCAGCACGGTTGAGTGGAGCAAACGTTTTTTTCTGATAGTTTTTCATCCGAGTTCACTATCTTACCAGCGGTTTTTTGGTTTTATGCTTCTGGATCACATAGGCTAGCTTCTGAGCACATTTTACGCATACAATTGAAGAATAATGGTGAGGATTGAATAAGTATAAAGGGATTATTTTCGGGACGAAGTATCAGCACGGATTCCTTCAAACTCCCGTGGCGTTAGCCTATGAAATGCGTGAAGCGTGAGCTCACAAAGTTGGACCTTACTTTAGTTTGATTGTGCCGTATGTTTCATATCCTGAATGTGGGTGATATCTTTCAAAGGAAAGACCCGAAGGTAGTGGCGGTATGGGTCCACAGTGTGATAAACAAGGCTTGTTTTCTGTGTTGAATTGTCGGGCTGTTATAACACAATAAATGTCAAACAAAACCAAATTCCTGTGCAAATCGGAGTATCCGTCGAAAAGTGTCAAATTTGGGTTTAAGTGGAACACAAAGGTCATGAAAAATCGGGGGACTGTGCCTACCTGAGTAGCCTCACAAAAGGTGGTAGTGGGCTGTCGGAGAGGTGTCAGCAGGCTGATGAGTATTGTGCTGTGTTTAGAAACCATCGCGCTAAGTCAGAAGTCAGCTAACCGAAACGCTCATGCTTTCAGCAGTGACCAAAGCCTTTAACTTGTACATACCTAGGATATTCGCCTGTACGGGAACCGTAAACTCAATGAAAAATTCAATTCAGTGCCGGTGACATTACTTTTCAAACTAAGCTGTAAAGTACACGTGTCTTCCAAACGGTCCGAGTCAGACTATCGGTATGGCCCTTGATAAGCATCGCTAATGAGAATGGAACTCGAGTTTACACTTTCCTGCATGGTATGAATCCGTCAGATCAATCAACAGAACAGAACAGAGGCATCCAAACGGGTTGTTACAAGTTTGATGCTTTAGTTAATACAACCTCAGAGTAAGCAGAGCTAAAATGTGCAAAGAACCCATTATGTCCTGTAAGAGGATTCATCCGAAACTAGGTTCTGTGGAACTTAACCTCTGGGATAGGTATACGGGGGCACAGACCAGTTCAACATTGCAGACCTTGCACAGTGACCTGACGGAATTCACTCGGTACTACATTAGGGTTTTGCCGCATAAATGGCTTGAATAGAACTCGAGTGTAGGATGAGTCTGAATGGGAACCCATCGAGCTGATCAAAATTGCTGTGCAGTGAAGGAACTGAGCCTCACGCGCTTCGTTTTAGGGTAGGCGAATGTGACCAATTTGCGATATGTACATCGGTTATGTCCGAACGGAACACAGTAGACTGTTTCTTGATGGTCTTATTCTCGTCTTGTTCTATGCACTCAGGCTTCCAAGGTGACCACCGACGTTGTTGATAAGACTAACCCTGGCAGAGAGGAACGACCGCCCTAGCATAAGGGAGCGCTCAGTACAAACTAGTGGGACGGTTTAGTGAGTGTGAAACGCTGGAATTCCGAATAGCGAGTTCTACACACATATGTGACTTGTACTGGAAAGAGGTGATACCTCACATTGACGCAAACTATCCAGGGTTGTTGGTTTTTGTGAATTGTATGTCAGTATACGGTAACAGTGGGCCGTCCTTCAAAAGCTTTCCAACTGTGAGCACATCTCACAAGGGGTTAAATTTGTTTGTCTCTTGAATACGACATGAAGCACGAGTACGGCAGCGAGGAAACGGTAGTTGAACCTGACAATGCATTGCACAAGTGTTGCTTTGCAAGCTACATTTAACTACGTTCCTGTTGAAACGCGATGTAGTATCCAGTTCTGGTCGGCACAACTATTACCTTCAACCTGCTTAATTTCCACTTTTTCAATGGTGACAATTCAACCAAACATCAAACCACATGTTTCCGGGAAAGGATGCTTGCAAATCAATCTCTTCAATATGGTTATCAACCAGTCCACTAGGTGAGACAGACTATCCAAACAGCCAGTATGGTGTCCAAGTTCGGTAGTTACGTTGTCTGTTTGATTGTTGGCGACAGTGAAGCAGAACTCGGCTTACCTACTGATGGGAGGATGAAGACTGGAGAAAGACTGTTGTAGACATAACATAATCCCTGAACAAAGTTTGAGCCATCCATTCAAAAGCAGTGTTTCCGAAGGATAGACTAGTTTATGTAGGTTACTTCATGCAGAAAACCATGGATTTCTCTAGTGATAACTTTTCTCCATTTGCTACTTTTCAGCTCAGTGAACAACATCGAGAACAAAGAGAGCAAAAAAAAGTGAGTGATTTATAACCGCTTGGCATGCCGATTCACACAGAGAACATGGTTGGACAAAAACGCACCAAAAATTGACGAGTCCATCATAAATGTACCATATTAATCGTCATCATCCTCATTGACAGCAACACCAGATAAAAACACCGGTTTTTCACTAAAGTAGAATCATGTCAGTTCGGATGAATATAGTCTTATAATCGAAAGAAGATAGGAACGGCAGAGGGACTGTGATCTATGGCCAACCGATAACAAAAATCCAAGGTGCCTACACATCAAACACTCAGTCAAACAATCTGGATAAAAACTGACATCATGAATGCCACTGACATGGGTCAGCCATCATATCGTACAGTATGCCCAGCCAAGACAGGTGGGCCCCATCCTGAAAGGCTAAAAGTACCAGCAACGCCCCGAATTTTCGTACTGATCCCCTTCTCTCACGTCCTATTCTGTCCACACCTCGGTTTCCGGCTGTCAGAAGTGGGCACGGAAAACAGCGTTTGTCTCCTGATCGCCTTATTGGAGCCGATGAGTAGCCATTAACGTATTCTGGTTGTTAAGCTGCTCTAAGCTTTCTCCAAAACAGTTGCGATTGGTCGTTTACGAGTGTCCGATGATTTATTCCACCGAGTGTTTTCCACGCAGTATACAGCGCATAGAAATAGGAATTTCTAAGGTGAACTAGTCATTAGGCAGTACATAAAGTAATTGAGTCAGATGAGGTTATGTCTCAATGCGACCGAAAGCCAGAGTCTTGATTACGAAATACCTAGGTCAGTGTTGCGTTCCTCGTGAATCTCGGGAGCAAAACCCTATTCCGGCCAGATGATCAATGCAAGATCCCCGTTAATTTAGGGCTAGGCATGGGATACGAAGTGATCGAAAGCCTCAGATAATTAGCGAAATACACCCATTAGCGCACAAATTTGGTTGCATGAGGGGTTGCAGAAAATTCCTCGACAGTCCACGACCGGTTTCGTCATTCATGGAACCCAGCCGAATCTCTCGTTCATGATGTTTTTTGAAGCAGAGATTTCAAGTAGACCATCAGTTGGTTGACGAGAACTCGGGGACTGCGCCTACCTGACCGGCTCCAAGAAGGCCGAAACCGGTCGTGGGCAGTCGAAGAATTTTCAGCAATCTTATTAGTAGTGCATTACTTCAGATCATTACTTTCCGGTCAAAATTCATTTTGCTAACATCATTCATCGTAAATGCGCATGAGAGGGCGAGTAATGAAGCAAGGGGCCAGTGATCAGTGAATTTGCATGAATGAGACGCACTAACGTTGTGCTACGTTGTGCTTGAACGCAAGCTAATCACGCCGTAGACATAGATAGGTAGCTACATCACATACAGATCCTTGAACATCGAAATGTGTTTCGTGATTCTTGACATTCCTGTCGATTAGAAAGATGAATTTAACCAACTTACACTGCCATGTTGCCTTCCAAACCAGTTTGAATTTGGTTAGAACACAAATTTTCACTGAGGCTGCACTCATAGACGCTTGCTGGGGACTCTTCGAGATCTGGACTATCGTAGAAACCTAAACTTGAGGTGACCTGGTGCAGCACATTCAGTTGCTTAGAAACATCATAAATGAGCGATTCAGCAAGGGTTCCAGGTGGGTCTTCCGTAAAAACCAAATTGATGTGAGTGTGTTTCGAGTGCATTTCGCTGAAAAGGGTGCATTCGACTTACTTGGCCAGAAAACGCGGACTTGAGAATAAGTGCCCAAACTATGTTTCTCTTAGTACCAGTGAAAGGATGAAGGTTTTCGCTGCGGAGTTGTTTACGGGAGAAACACCAACTTAACAGTTACAGACTATTGGACAGCGGAGCAAAACTCTCATCGGCATCTCGCGTACGTAACTGAATATCCATCTTCTCCTTGAACGCGTCTTCCTGAACTCTTCTGGATATTCATTGACTGTTCATTGACTCAAATGCAAGCAAATGCTACAAAGCGACTCCACAAATTCCGTAACAGATCTCACTTTTCAAGAGACGCGAAGCGGATTTACCAGAAGACATACGACTCGCAGGCCCAAGCAGGAGTATCCACCGTTACATCAGTAGCAAGTGGTGTGTTGTTGCTCATTCAGATCGCCAAGATTCTTTGGTCAACTCTATGACCACAATCCGCAGTCTGAATGAAACGCCTGATCGGTGAGAGTTACTGACATTCATATTGTGCAAGTAAACGTGAAGTCCGGGTAATCGTGGTACGAATTGGTAAGCAGGTAGACGAGCAGACAGTCAGGCATATACACAGGCAATCAGATAGACAGACGGACACATGGCCGGACAGACAGACGCGCATAAAGACAAGCACATAGACAGGGAGACAGGTGTAGAATCAAACCACGAAATTCCCCCTCCACCTCAGCAATAGCGCAGCAACGTACCTAGGCGTCTCATGGAAGTTCTCGTTTTGCCACATCCTCCATATTCATACGTCTGCCAAGTCCTTCTGAGTATCTAACGGTAAATGAACACCTAAACTAGCCGTTGAGTAGTCGATCGAGTATCTATCCTTGCGTCTTTTTGTCATGTGGTGTATTAGTTTAAAACTTTACCAGACTCATCTCAACTGAATAACTTATTTATACTGTTGTGCGTACTGTGAAGAGATTTTGGGATTTTAATGGACACTTCGTCTTGTAGGTAGAGTCAGTCTATGCTGAAAGGCCGAGAAACACTGAACAGGTGTCTCATCTCATCCTGATTGGGGACGATCGGCACAGGCCATCTCGCGAAACTCAGATGGGTCTCCAACCCACGATCTCCCTGCTACTAGTCCGAACGCATGGCCGCTGGTGACCGAACTGTTCAGCGTTCACAGTTCTAGCTGGGAAGTCACGGGTTCCACACCCAGTCGAGTTTCCGTGTAGGCACACTGCTGATGCTCAATACGCATGAAACGGCTGAACCATGTCTCCCTGCTAGGCAGCAGACTTTTGCTTCACATACTGGATGCAATTCACACTAAGAAATCATACTGTTCTCCGAGCAGTTCAGTTCAGGTTCAAAGTGAATGAAAGATTTCGAGTTTCGGAAGTTCTGGTCGTCAAGCTTACCCGTCTGCGTACCGCTTTATGTACACACTTCTCCGTGAATATAAGGCCTTGAACATGTTGGCCTGAACTGACCGTACAACCCGAAGCCTAGTTTTAGCTTGCACTGAGGCGAACGTAGATCGACCTTGTGCAGTAGTCCGATCAAACAGCTACACGCACTCTGAAAGCAGAACCAAACTAAATGCGGCCACTCTGCTGATTGTCTTTTCTTTCCTATAATCGTTGTCTTTCAGCAAAAGGACGAAGCGTTACGAGTCAAGGACAATGAACTACGTCAGGTAGGTTTCCGAAGGCGATTGACCATAAGCAAGTCTTTTCAGTCATGCATTTCCTTGTTGGTAAAGGTGGGCAGGTCTGACCGAGGTCGGCCAGTTTTCACATTCATCTGATTGTTCTCATGGGAGGGACATTTAGATGTCTCAGTTACTACAAAAAATGACCGCAGACATCGTCTTCCTTGTATTGATTTTAGGTGGATGGTGCTTTTGTCGGTTTGACGTCATCCTACAAAATCCCATTCAATCAATTTCGTAGATTCTAATGCGTGTTTTCCACTAAGTGGAAAAAACATTGAGTCACCAACCTGAAGCCCAGGGCAACACATTCAAAATTGGAGTGAATTTCTCTGGGACGTTACGCCCAGTTGCAGTTGAATCTCTGTTTCCTCATGGTCCCTGGGATGACTGAACCCAAGCCAGCCACACACTGTTTCGCTGTTGAGTTCATTTATTCAGAAATCCGAAATTATTCTGAAGCTTCGTCAGCTCTGCATGAACGAGTTTCACAACCATTTGATTCTATGTCTCGAAATTCTACGTGGGCATGTGATGCTTTGCTCAAATTGCATCGAGGTCGATGTCATCAAAAGGGGCAAGCAAATTCAACTGCTCTTTGAAAGTCCTTATATCTCGTGCAACATGTTTACAACTTATCATTACGAGACCGGCAACTATGTTCAACGCGTTCATCCAGGGTTCGGGTGTGGTAGCTTACGACCATATCCGTTCCACTCCCAGGGTCCGTTTAGAGTGGAGCTCCTGTCAGACCTCTATAGAAAGACGTAATATGGCGCCAATTTTGCTTTACAGCTACGTGACCAGCAGAAGAGAAAAGAATCAGAGGTAAGTTTCAGGCAGGCGCCTTGCAGTGCATGGATTCTCACATTTGCCTTAGTTGATTACCCTGTACATGAGTTGCTTTCATCTTGACACCACGCCAAACGGTTTTCCAAGCCCAACAAAAGCAATGAACCTATGGCAATAGGAAAACAATAACTAATTGACATTGTGCGGAATATTCTGCACATCAAGCCGCTCTAATTATTGGGCCTAAACTTTTTCCGCTGTGACACTCTGAAGGTGCCTAGCTGCCTTGCCACCTGGAGGAAGCAGGATGACTGAGGTTGCTCATGCTTAGACAGGAGCAGTTGAGATTCCGGGGCTGGGTTCGGACCAGTGGACTTTCGGTCAGTCGATTCGCGCCTAAACCACTGGATCAGTGCAACCTCAAACTGAGACATATGCTTGCTAGAAAATATGGGAAAGAAGATCAAATGATAGGTCAGTGCTCACCTATGATGCAGAGCACACAGACGATCCGTCTGCTTCGATCGATGATCCCATCGATTTCGTCGGTTCCCTCGGGAATGAGACCCTATCGCTTGGATTGAAACGGTGGACCATCTTGTGCTCGGCGAAAGCCCTTCTCTGCAATTATTAGAGAATGACTTATGTAGGACGTGAGTGTTAGAGGACGTTTTCTCCTAGAAAAAGCCCTCGAATGACAGTAAGCGGGCGTTGTTCAGATAATGCATCGGATTATGGATGTAAAGAATCATTCGAGAGAAGGTAATGTAAATCTTGTGCAGGGGAGGAAACCACACTTCGTCCCAATTTATTGACCTTTGGTCTGTGGTATTACTATTCCTCACAGGCAAACTTAGATCGATTAAAAAGATGAACGAAAACTTCAGCTACTCAGTACACTTGAGCCGCTTTCTGATGAACAAGGTTAGAGTATTCTACCTGTAAGACATGTCTGCTGCATCGCTACCTTTTACCCACCCGTTTTAGCTGAAAGCTCAAATGGATAAACTTGTCGAAATGCAGCGAGTAAGTTTCCGTTTGAGTCATCCTAACCGTTCATTGCCTTTTGGATTCAATCCACCTAGTTTTTCGCCACCTTTTGCGTCATTCAAATATTGCAACGTTCTCCGCGTTTCCACGGGACTATTCGTCAAGAGGCCATTATATATAAATATATGATAGGTGTATGCGAGCTGTTGACAGGATGACCTCGAAAGACCGAACACGTGCACCAACCACCGTGCACAGCACAGAGCCGCCTTTCAGTAGAAGACCTGACGGCGCGGAGAAGCAGAGAGTTTGACCATCAGGTCTAATGCAGAGTCAATTATTGTGGTATGTTTTATGACCATTCCACACAGAACACTGGTGCGCATCGGTGTTCACTCATCGGAGCAGTTACAGTCATCAAACACAAAGGTAAATGGGTGTGAATTCTAGCGAAATACACTTACTTGCAAACAAATTTGGTTTTGCGAGAGAGTCACCTGGAACTCAGCCGAATCCCTCGTTTGTGATGTTTCCAGGCAACCGGATGTTCCGCACCGAGCCGCCTCATGTTACAGTTCCTACGATTGGATATTCATTGACTGTTCATTGACTCAAATGCAAGCAAATGCTACAAAGCGACTCCACAAATTCCGTAACAGATCTCACTTTTCAAGAGACGCGAAGCGGATTTACCAGAAGACATACGACTCGCAGGCCCAAGCAGGAGTATCCACCGTTACATCAGTAGCAAGTGGTGTGTTGTTGCTCATTCAGATCGCCAAGATTCTTTGGTCAACTCTATGACCACAATCCGCAGTCTGAATGAAACGCCTGATCGGTGAGAGTTACTGACATTCATATTGTGCAAGTAAACGTGAAGTCCGGGTAATCGTGGTACGAATTGGTAAGCAGGTAGACGAGCAGACAGTCAGGCATATACACAGGCAATCAGATAGACAGACGGACACATGGCCGGACAGACAGACGCGCATAAAGACAAGCACATAGACAGGGAGACAGGTGTAGAATCAAACCACGAAATTCCCCCTCCACCTCAGCAATAGCGCAGCAACGTACCTAGGCGTCTCATGGAAGTTCTCGTTTTGCCACATCCTCCATATTCATACGTCTGCCAAGTCCTTCTGAGTATCTAACGGTAAATGAACACCTAAACTAGCCGTTGAGTAGTCGATCGAGTATCTATCCTTGCGTCTTTTTGTCATGTGGTGTATTAGTTTAAAACTTTACCAGACTCATCTCAACTGAATAACTTATTTATACTGTTGTGCGTACTGTGAAGAGATTTTGGGATTTTAATGGACACTTCGTCTTGTAGGTAGAGTCAGTCTATGCTGAAAGGCCGAGAAACACTGAACAGGTGTCTCATCTCATCCTGATTGGGGACGATCGGCACAGGCCATCTCGCGAAACTCAGATGGGTCTCCAACCCACGATCTCCCTGCTACTAGTCCGAACGCATGGCCGCTGGTGACCGAACTGTTCAGCGTTCACAGTTCTAGCTGGGAAGTCACGGGTTCCACACCCAGTCGAGTTTCCGTGTAGGCACACTGCTGATGCTCAATACGCATGAAACGGCTGAACCATGTCTCCCTGCTAGGCAGCAGACTTTTGCTTCACATACTGGATGCAATTCACACTAAGAAATCATACTGTTCTCCGAGCAGTTCAGTTCAGGTTCAAAGTGAATGAAAGATTTCGAGTTTCGGAAGTTCTGGTCGTCAAGCTTACCCGTCTGCGTACCGCTTTATGTACACACTTCTCCGTGAATATAAGGCCTTGAACATGTTGGCCTGGACTGACCGTACAACCCGAAGCCTAGTTTTAGCTTGCACTGAGGCGAACGTAGATCGACCTTGTGCAGTAGTCCGATCAAACAGCTACACGCACTCTGAAAGCAGAACCAAACTAAATGCGGCCACTCTGCTGATTGTCTTTTCTTTCCTATAATCGTTGTCTTTCAGCAAAAGGACGAAGCGTTACGAGTCAAGGACAATGAACTACGTCAGGTAGGTTTCCGAAGGCGATTGACCATAAGCAAGTCTTTTCAGTCATGCATTTCCTTGTTGGTAAAGGTGGGCAGGTCTGACCGAGGTCGGCCAGTTTTCACATTCATCTGATTGTTCTCATGGGAGGGACATTTAGATGTCTCAGTTACTACAAAAAATGACCGCAGACATCGTCTTCCTTGTATTGATTTTAGGTGGATGGTGCTTTTGTCGGTTTGACGTCATCCTACAAAATCCCATTCAATCAATTTCGTAGATTCTAATGCGTGTTTTCCACTAAGTGGAAAAAACATTGAGTCACCAACCTGAAGCCCAGGGCAACACATTCAAAATTGGAGTGAATTTCTCTGGGACGTTACGCCCAGTTGCAGTTGAATCTCTGTTTCCTCATGGTCCCTGGGATGACTGAACCCAAGCCAGCCACACACCATTTTTGATTGACGCCTTCTTGACTAGCAGAGGAGGTAATAACAGAGGTACGTTTCATGCAGGCGCCTTGCAGTACATGGATCCTCACATTTGCCTTAGTTGATTACCCTGTACATGAGTTGCTTTCATCTTGACACCACGCCAAACTGTTTTCCAAGCCTAACAAAAGCAATAAACCTATGGCAATCGGAAAATAATAGTAAAATGTTAAAATAATAACCTAATGTAAATCTTGTGAAAAGGAGGATACCACATTCCACCTCACTTTATTTACCTTGGGTCTGTGGTATTACTATTTCTCGCATGCAAACTTAGATCAATTAAAATGTGGACGAAAACTTCAGCTTCTCAGTAAACTTAGGACGCTTTCGGATGAGCAATGTTAGAGCATGTTACTTTTAAGATATTTCTGCTTCATCATCACGTTTTACCCACCCGTTTCAGCTGAAATATGCAATGGGTAAACTTGCCGAAATGCAGCAGGTAGGTTTCCGTTTGAGTCCGCGACGTTTTTCGTTACTTTCTGCTCCATTCAAATAGTTCAACGTTCTTCGCGTTCCCACGTGATTGTCCATTGAAGGGCCATTATATATATATACATATATGATAAGTGTGTGCAAGATGTTGATAGGATGACCCCGGACGTCCGAACACGTGCACCAACCACCGTGCACAGCACAGAGCCGACTTTCAGTGGATGACATGACAATTCGGAGGAGCAAAGAGTTTGACCGTCATGTATAATGCAGATAGAATAATATACAGTGTGGTTTATGATCATTCCACGCAGAACGCTGGCGCGTGTCGGTTTTCACTCCTCTGAGGAATTGCAGTCGTGAAACAGGAAGACAAATGAGTATGAATTCTTTTCTTCTTTAAACTGCTCCACAATGTCCACTATGAAATTATCCATATGGGATTTGGAACGTGTGCAGTAGACAGATGAATGCTAATTGTGCGAAAGGTAGACTTTGTTTGGAGGGCTGTCCGAACAGCCCATTAACCTGTGCCTTTGAAGAATTGGACAACAAACTAAGCACAATTGAGCTAGCCGTCCAAACAACCCATCATATTCGTAGGTCTACAAGCGGCCAGTAAACTGTATTTCAACACGGGTCAATGCTTGCTCAGAGCACCGCGAAACCAAGACGCCCTGGTCATGTTGTTGCCACGTCCACGTTTGACAGACAAGTTGTCCAGTGCAGCGAACGAAAAAATAGGGAGAAATACCAATTGACTGTGAATATGGTGGGCGTGAAGTGAATGCTTATTTGACATAAAAAGACAGCACTAGTGGAATATTCAACTCAGATGGGCTTTAGTTCCTTTTCGTCTGGTCTCACTCCGAGTGGTCTGCAACCAGAGAACCAGTCGACACCTGATCATGTTTCGTTCGCCGTGTCATGGATCCTGTTGTATTAGTTTCGAATGCAGGCTAGTGTCTTCCCCGCGCTTATGGCGTGATTGCCCAAGCCCTCTGGGTCAGAGTGATCAGTGGTTTTCAGTTGTCAGAGTTACTGCACTTCGGCTGAAGGGTGAATACGACATTGCTGGAAGACATGATCATATGGAAGAATTGCAGAAATTCACATTCGAGAGAACTTTTTAGGTTGTTTTAGACAATTTTTTAAGTTGTCAGAAAGTGAATGCATCAGACTGAGATCATTTGCCCAGGTGCCAGAGTTCAGACATTCCCTAGTCCAAAAACCGAAGACAACAGTCGTCTTCGTGGCTTCGTAATCCTGTATGGAACTTCGGGCTGGCGCACTCCAGCATTTGAATAACATACGTACCGCTTAGTACCTTCCAGTCCACGACCGGGAGTACGTCTGAACATCTTCATGACAGTTTAGGTCTTGGAAACACTTTCCGCTTAGTGGGTTAACTAGGACATGATAGAAGCCAGTGAGATACCCAGATCATTTTGGTGTCTACTCATGATGCTATCCGAGATTTCCATCACCATATATCAGGAAGGCATTTCAGCATTCTGTCATTAGGAGACAAGTTCCAGTTTGGAGCTCAGTGTTTCTATGAGTCAGTGTCCATCTGGAAGTGGATATTTTTGAAGTTTTAGGATCTGAGCGCAGCAGCACTGCTCGGAGACTGAACTGTCAGATTATTTTACCCTTGGAAAGTAAGTGCATAACATCTTCTTGCGAAATGTTGTCGCGATAAACCTCCCGAGGAAATTGATCAAATAAGATTTAAATAACACCACTTAATATCTTTGGAATTTGGGTGGGAATACCGAGTATCGGGGTTTCTTTCACCGCATCTTTGGAACACTCCAATCGGACTATTGACACCAGATATGAGCCCTTAGGGATGCGCTTTATCACTTTGAACTCAATGCTGGGTAAAGCTATGAAACCATAGCTAGCTAATCCTATGTAGTCACCGGATTGGGTGTATCAGCTGCCTTTTGCCTGATCAGCGGGAACCCGTGTCCGAGCTACTGGTTGTACAAATTGAAAAAAAAACGGTAGCCAGGTCACATGATATTTCTGTTGCACCCTTGGGTAGATAACATTTGATGCTGGAGCGCTTGAAGAATTTGACTTGACCGCAATGTCACATATATCCGCCTATGTGAGTTAAACATCCACTGGTGGTCCAGAGTACCTTCGTGGTGAGAGAGATAATATCGTTACAACACATCACAAACAAACCACAGACTAATGACCTACTAACTACAAGGTAAATTGCTCCAATTCCTATATCGGCGGTCATAGTTTTGACTATTTTTGTAAGTTTTTGAAGTGCCCACTTTAGAAGCTTCTTCACAATGCTCAAATAACAGTATAGTGCTTCTCAGCGCAGGTTGGTCCTAAGTGCAGGTGAAACCCAGGCTGAACGGACAAAACGCATAATTACTTCCATTTTCACTACCTGAGGCAATTCGCTTTTGCTGTGCTATACATCTGCTCAACTTCTTTTTGCTAAATGGAATGTTTTATCTCAAGCGAATCAACAGGAATCACGACCCTCGGCAGAATTTTTTCGAGGGAGCAGGGAAAATAATTGATCAAGTGGTAAGTCTTCACTGTAATTTCGGTAGTATAATTATTATTTTAATCTTATTAGAATTAGTTAATTTGAAACTTTTTTAGTGATAGGGGAGGTTGAACAGGATGTAGCCTCATTTATCTCTCAATCACGGAGTTAGCCTCACATGGTTGCCTGTTGCCTGTCTCGTCGAGATGGAATTTTCACTTATCGTGTGACTTATTCTTTCTTTGAGTTACTTATGGATGGTCAGTAGTTTGAGCAGTTTAGAGAGTCTTCAACTTAGCTGAACGCTTGAAGCCTCCGTGCTTTTACTGTCTCTCATGAAGGACGGATGAGTGGTTTTGAAATGTGTGGCGTTCCAGTCCAACAAGGTGACAAGTCCTCCTTTGGATTTTTGGATAAGTTTTCAGCAGGCAAAATCACGTTACCGAAATTACAGGACCAGATGTGAAGGCGAAATTGGGTGTGAAGCCTAGACCATCTTTTAAAGATGATGAGCCGGTATCATCAGTTGATCAATCTTAGCAGACCCAATGGCTGGTCTTTAGTATAGACTTCGGCAGCCTGACCCGTGCTGTTGCTCTCGAAGCTTGGTCACCATTAAATTCCCAGAAGCCGGCTTTCAGCAACCTAGAACGAAGGCGAAACCGCCTCAACTCGTTAGTAGTGACTGCATGTGTTCAGTATTCAAACGTGACAGCTTATTGGTATCCAAAAGCCAACGACTCCATCATCACGTCACACGACTTGCCCTGTCCACTGGCCTCATAGTGGCCGTCTGAAATAAAAATTGGAGGAAAAGGTAATTTATCACAACGGAATATCTCACAACTGTGACTTCCGAACCGCTCACCCGAGACGAGGTTGACCTTCATCGTATGGGCATTTTTAGCCAAGAAAAACACTGGACACCAGCTTTCCAGATGGACGCTACTGGGGCACACGCACAAATGTGGGAGGGTTTGAGACATCTTACCATTTTATCTTCAACTGAACGCATCGTAAATGCTAGAGGGGAAATGCAAGCCACGCCGGTTATATGCAGGGTTCATTGATTGGTCCTAATCATGTAAAACATACCACAACGATGATGTTGAAATGTCTTCTTTCCGTTTGTGGCGTACATAGGATTGGGACACTAGAACGACCAGAATCCAAGACAGCAGTACAATCCAACCAGTCGACCTGCTTTTTATCAGTGTAGATGAATACCATTCAAGTGTCTGTCATGAACCAGAAATGTTGACCAAGTGACTATCCTAGACAAGGAGGCACGTGACGGTTGGGTCAAGTGACTACGCGTAAATTGTGAGGCCGACAAATCACTGAAGTGCTGGATCAATACCCTGTGGATATGCGCTTAAAACAGCAGCAACTTTACGTTCATATCAATAGAAAGCGTGTATCTATGCTGGACATGGCGGAAAAATTAAGCTTGCATGCCTAACCTCAGCAGGATTGCCTGAATAGCCTGACTGGCGTGGTTAGCGGTGACCTTGTAGGTTAGTTGCGTGCTCCACTTTGTCGTCCTTAAAACAACACAGCTGACTCTAAATGGAATAATAAAACAGCCAAACGGCACGCCAGTTTCCAGAGTAACGGTCGGGACAATTGGACACGCCATCTGACCCTGAGATATAGAAGTACATGGTCCACGACTTTTGTGTGGTTTTAGCAGACCATTGTTTTTAACGAGGATGAAGAAATATGGGTGTGAAAAGGGTGTAGTCTGATCCGCCCAATTATGGGCATTCAGATGGTCACTGGGCGAGGCGGTACATTTTAGTCCCAATTCTAATGTCACAACTATCTGTGCGTTCGACGTTTCTAATTCGGCGTTGGTTCTCGTGAATTGACGTCATGAATAGCGGTCTGTTCGGGATGGTACCGCTTTGTACAGCCTTGGCAGCCGCGGTACTCGCCACACAGGCAACAAACAATAGACCATACGTCAAATATCGATCAATCAATGACTGAATCCAACGTAAAACATACTAAATGAACCTACTGACCATCCCATGTTGTTTAACAGTGGATCGTGCAAGTCGGCGTATCATTCGACCTTGTTTTGCGGAAAGTCGCCAAGGGATTCTGGACTATGTCATAGAGTCGACTCTTTGACAGAAGACAAGATAAGGTAAAATAAATACTACTAGGAGGACGAAAAGGCGAGCTGCACTGATTCGGCGAGCGTAGAGCTACGTTGTCACACAGACGACGATGGAAAACGCTTTGAAAATCAAGGCGAATGTTCTGTGTAGAGAGGAAACTCATATCAGTGTGGTGCTTACTGAGATAATTTGGAAGACTGTGTACTGAAACCACGTATACATATACAAACCACATCCAGGTTTATCCGACTAGATGTGATAGCCGATTTGCATGTGCTGATAACCGGAATAAAATATCCTTTTCATAGGGCGTGCCTTAGGAACAGAGTGATTACATCCAACCCCCATCCTTTCGCTTGTTAAACCCCTGCCTGTAGACGGGGGTATATAGAGAGTGCTGCTTTTTCCAACTGAGGACTGGAAGAAAACCCAACTTAGGCAACAAGTTATTTAATGTTGTACCGGAGGTTGACTCTATTTCTAAAGACAGAAATTATGCAAAGCTGTCTCTAGAATCTACCTTCTTGTTACAGGTTGAGGTGGCCAAAGAATTGCCGGTATGCTATTTTCCCGATTTCATACTGTACTAATTAACTACATGGCCTGATATTTGGTCTAAATACATTGTTACTGCCAGTGGATCCATTAGGAAACATTTTTCAACCTATTCTTTCTAATAGTGAACCAGTATGAGGCGAGTTCAGATCGAATTTTGTATCCCGAACACATCATCTGTAATCTGGGATAGAGTACCGTAACTATTACCGTCTCCACAAAGTGAAACATTTATGTGGAATGTGAACTGAAGAAATTCCTAAATGTGCACTTAAAACACCATGCTTTTAATTTGTGACAAACCCTGTATCAGTCCGGTGAAAACCAATCACATTTCTCAGGCACGAGCATAATAGTCTGTTCAGACATTCTAGTTTAGGTGAGCTTAGTGTGTGCCGACAGAGGAGTAGTAAAACACTCTCAAATTCTGGCTCAGTTCTCTAGATGAACTCTCATAAAAGTAGGAAATTTGTTTGATCCACCTGGAAGCCTAATGCTTGAGAATGAGCAAGGGTGAATATCGATTCAATAAAACTCAACAAATCAGTCCTTTGCCCAGTGCTGTTAGCGTTACACAGCTCCGCGAACTCCCTTGCATGTATGCGAACTCATTTTCATCTATCCACCAATATTTTGCCATGTGAAATTTATTAAGACACCGTGTGTACAGCTCCGAGACGTCCTAACACAATTTAGTGCATAAAACAATATAGCAGTGTTATGTATCTGAACGAGTATGACCAACGACCATACTCGTTTTGAGAACAAGTGCACAAATCCCCAGCTATGACGCAAGCCCAAACACTCCCAATGCAGAGAGAAGACCAGACCTTCGGAGGAGAGCTTTCACTGCCGCAACCAAGGGGAAGTTCGGCAGGAGCATCGTCAAACATATTTATATCTTGAGCGACCTTGAGGAACAATAAAGTCGTTGGTGCAAACAAAGTCCAAGTGACCAGTAGGAAAGAAGCGCGGCGTTTTTGGGCCAAGGCGCAACATGCCAGAAAAGGCGCAAATATAAAAGTACAGATTTTCGAAAAAATAAAATTGACAATAACGCGGAAAGTAATCGGTTTTTGGGATACCGATATCCCCAACCTCTTTTCTCGGGGAAAAATTCACTAACGGGCCTTTCTGGGGTCAAGTTGGAAGGGATTTGTTTGACGTCAGCTGCGATCGATCCGTCTTCCTGGGGGAAGATTTGGTTCACCGGTGTTGGTTCTCGTTGGCGGGACAACATACAAAATTTCTGGCAACTTGGAGGCGGCAACCAAGGTGAATTAGGTTACACCACCAACAGGGCTAGCGTAGTCAGTATTCCTCCAGGACCAGGGGCGTTCGGATCGAGGCCAGGCAGCCGGTGGAAGGCATGGAGGGTTTTGCAGCTTGTTGACTTTTCCAACAGTAACTCGCTTAGTCGGAGATGTCGTGATCCATGTGCGGTCAGTGCGCGTAACTACGGATGGTCGCTTTTATCCGGTTTATCCCAGGATGCCGCCGAATGTATCTGATTCAGGATCCAATGGCGTAAGGGGCGTGGCACCACCACACGTTCCTTAAACATGTGACAGTTGCCATCGAAGGACAAGGAATCCCGACGACGGGAAAGGGGTTGGAAATCGTCGTCCAGGGACGTTGTCGGTCAGAGTCTTGAGGAAGTGGATCGTCTGTTGCAGAGTCGGATCAGCCAAAGTCTCACGCTGGATATACGGCAGAGTCACTGGTAAGGTGCGGTCTGTTTTGGGCAGCTGCTGGCTGGCATGGTCATCGATGGACAAGGCCGCCATGACGGAGTCCTCTTTTGGGGCGGTATGATTGCTGACCAGTCGTTAGAGTGCACCCGATTGGCAGAAAGTTTCCATTCGTCGATACTGGATGTCGAAGTCTCAGCCAAGAAGGGTGAAGGCCCAACTTTGCAGCCAACTCGCCGAATGAGCGGCTACGCCAGATTTCGGGCGAAAAATTGACAGCAAGGGCATGTGATCGGTCAGGAAAGTGAATTGCTGGCTGTATGCCATCTTGTGGAATCGGCGGACGGCAAAGGCTAGCGCCAATGGCCCTTCCCCAATTTGGTCATGGTGTTGTTCCGCTGAGATAAGAGACTTTGATGCACTTATGATCACCTTCTCATTTCCGTCCAAGAATACGTGAAGGGTGACAGCGTCGACACCGTGAGACACAAGAAATGACAAAGCGTGGTAACATCCTTGGGTGCCAGTATCTGTTGAATAGCTCGTATTTTCTCTGGATTAAGTGTCGACCGGAGGCATCAAAGATGAACCAGAGATAGTTAACCACCACCATGGACAACTGGCCAATTTTAGGTCGAAAGAGAAGGCCGTGGTCTTGGATGCGTTGAAAAGTAGCCAATCCTGTGTTTTCATCAAAAACTGGTCAGTACTGTGGAGACAGCGACAGTCAGCACATTGTAGAGGTATGCCGCCCGGAATGCCAGAGGGGATAGTGTCCATCAACTGCTGGAAGTTCGCAGGGGCCGTCTTAACCCCAAATGGTAGACTTCCGTATTTGTGCGGGCCACTGCGCGTGTTGATGGCCAGCAGAGATTGGGAGTCCAGGGCAACTTCGATCTGCAAACGTGCATCAGGTGGGTCAAGATTAGCGAAACAATTGAGACCATTCATAATCAGAGAGTAGCACTGGGTAGTGGTGCTGTTGGAGGGCTGCACTGAGGCTTGTTGAGAAGTCGGCACAAATGCGGACTGACCCATTCAGCTTCTTCACCATGACTATTAGGGCTGCCCATGCGGAGTAAGCTACAGGAGATAATACACCTTGTTGCTCGAGACGCTAAATTTTTGCACCAACCTATGGCAAGGAGGCGTACGTTCGAAAAAACTAGGGTAGCATCCAGTCGAATTCGAAGAATTGCTCTTTTGTTAAAACGGCGACCGAGGCCAGGCTCGACAATCTTAGCGAAGCGCCAGATGATATCGCCGGACTGATTTGGAGCAGAACGCGAAAACCGACTGCATTGCACACAAAACTGACTGAGTAGTTGCTAAACTGAAACGGGCAAACGAGTCAAGACCGGGAAAATTCAGTTTGGCAGAGGTCATGTAACACGACCCAGTGGACGTCATTCCCCTGAATGAGACGCAGCACTGCAACTGCACGAAAGATCGCAACACGCTACCACAGGCACTGATGGAAGTTCTGTCGGACCATCGAACTGGAGGTCGCCAAAGTGCGTACCGAAGCTTCTCCGACTTAATAGTGAGGTTCAAAACAGTGTCCTACTAAAGAGAAGTCAAACCGGAAGTCCATTAACCAGGACCGTGAGGCATTTTCGGTGAGATGGGGCACTGACTTGAAAAGTTGCCGGCGGACTCAAGGCGGAGCCCAACGACCCGGAATTCTGGAGGCCTGGTTGCTGCTTGAAGGCGCCATGGGAGGCACCGGACCAGCATGCCGGACAGTATCCGTCTTTGAGACCCACAGTCTTGCATTTTTGACACCAGTGCTGTTTGTGAAGACAAAGTCTGACAGTGTCAAGCCCCATGGTGCCAGCACGGGGACGACGGCTTGCTCTTTTGGACAGTCTTCTTACTGAAATGTAGAAGGACGTGCCATTGATTTGAGTACCCGAGGATTGGAGGCCTGGTGAACCAAATTGACTCCCAAACCGAACCAAAGTGGGGTCATGCTACAGATTGGCAAACCACCGGTACTCGTCAGCAATTGCGTTGAGCATCAGTGAAGAGTCTTGCCTAAGGCGGTTAAGCAGACGCGTCCGTATGCCTGTCAATTTGGGAGACTGGAGGTTGCATATGAAAATGAGAGATTTGAATTGGTCAGTTGTTGGCGGCTTTAAGGTGAAACGAACGCATTCAGGAGTAACAATGCCAACGTGCGTCAAAAAGTCATCTGACTCCTTCATAACCAACGTTGGACATCGGTGTTGAGTACTGAACAGAAAAGAGCGCTCCCCAAAACTGTGCATCAGAGTCTGCACCGTGGCATCGAAAGACCTGTCGCGTGGGTTCTGCGGTTGAATCAGGTTGCAGTACTTGTCCAGCTCTGCCGAACCAACTTTACGAAGCATGAGTCGGACATTTCATGCATCGTGCTATGCAGCAAGATCGACTCGGACTAGGTCCTTGTAACGGTGAAACCATGTCTCGAACCTGATGTTAGAGTAATGTGTCATTGTCAAAATCCGCTATGCTATTCGCAACTCCGTCAACCCGTTGACTTGGCGTCGGATTGGACGTAGCACCAATAGCGGGAACCCACAGTGCCGCTCACTAGAAGCACACCAAATTATTTTCGCCGGAACTATAGGGTTTTCGAGGTTGTGACTTTTATGGGGAGTTGGTCTCATAACATTTTGTTTGGGTGAGCGAAATTTCAAGGTCATGGACCATCACCGATTCGCATTTTGCTACCGGTTTACGAGAGATAAGACACGAAATCGCACCTTACCATATTTTGGTGTTCTTTAAGAATCAAATAACATCTGCAGAATATCCTATGCGAATTCCACCCAGGAAAATCAGTCATCAACGTTTGTTTGCTTTATGCTCCTCAACTTTAACGGACGATATAATTTCGTTCAGCGAACTTCATCACAACACTTTTTTTGTGGAGATCAGCTTCCATTAAGTATAAAATTGTCAAAAGCTCACATCATGGTGCCTTCTAGAAGTCTTTCTGAGACTTTTCCTCTTTTGAGTGCCGGATGTAGACACGATTGTCTTATTGCCTTGTCTGAATGACAGAAATAAGCCACCGTGGGTCGTCAATGGACCCAAGAATACCCTCCATCACTTTTGGTCTCAATTTGTGACGATTCCTTGGCAAATCGTAAATACAGTAACAACCCAAAACGACTCACCCAAGATATTCATGTACGGGGCTGTCCACGGTCCCAAGTACGGCGTTGCGGTGACGGTACCGTGACTACCATACCCAGTCTGATGGACTGCCCGTAGTTCGCCGTCATAAAAAACAAGAAACTCACTAGCTGTGACGAATTCCTTGGCTTGGTTTTGCAGGACACCTGCCACAATGATAGGAGACTTTCATACACGGGTCGTTAAAAGCTGCTCAGTTTTGAGTTTGCGACAACACAGAGGGCGAAATTATTGTCCTTGTCGATTCGAGATTATTTCCAAATGCAATGCAAAATAAAACACGTGAAGAAACCGGCCCTTCCACAAATTTCTCACCGTCACCAGAGGTGCATCACGCAAAGCCGTTGACAGCCATTAAAGTATACATTCCGCGCCCATGGTGAACCTCGAGTACGTTTAAACAAATTTCAACAAAACTTCGCCCGCATGGGAAGATCTTGAGTGACCGAATAAATGCCATCAAATGCTGAAACTTTATGTTAAAGATTTTCTCCTCCGAACTATGGTTTCAGAGAAATTTTGGGTGTGCATCCAAGGCTCGGCACCAACTTCCACTACCCACTACCCACCCATCCACCCACCCAAGCATTTTGATAAGCTTCAGCTGTCGTTTGAGCAGCACCTCTACTTTTGCGGGATCCATCACAATTAGATTGAAACATCCCGACGCCAAATGTTATGTATCTGAACGCGTACGATCAATGACCATACTCGTCTTGAGAACGAGCGCACAAATCCCCAGTTATGGCGCAAGCCCAAACACTCCTAATAAAGAGGAAAGCAGACCGGATCACCGGAGGAGAGCTTTCACTGCCTCAACCAAGGGTGGAGTTCAGCAGGAGCATCGTCGAATATATATATATTCTGAGCGACCTTGAGGGACAATAAAGTCAGTGATGCACACGAAGTATAAGTGACCAGTAAGAAAGAAGCGCGGTGTTTTTGGATTGAGGTGGAACATGGCAGAAAACGTGCAAAATTTCAAAGTCCACATTTTAGAAATGTACAGTTGGCAGTACCTCGGAAAGCAGTTAGTTTTTGATGCTACTGATATCTTCAACAAGACCAAACGTCCAGTTCCATACGCAGCTCATTGGGTAGTAGAAGATGAGCTCAATCGGTTACAATCTGAAGGCATAATGGAACGTGTAAACTATTCAGAATGGGCTGCACTCATGGTGGTTGTGAAGAAGACAAACAGCAAAGTACGTATTTGTGCTGATTTTTCAACAGGTCTAAACTCCATCCTGGAAAACCATGAGTACCCATTACCAGTGCCTAAAGATTTTACAAAGTTGAACAGCGGAAAGTGCCCCGCAAAGCTAGATCTAGTGGATACATATCTGCAGGTTCCAGTGGCTGAAAATTCCAGAAAATACCTGACAATCAGCACACATATGGGACTTTCCAGTAAAACCGGCTGCTGTTTGGAGAGAAACTGCAACAGCCATTTTCCAACAAATCCTAAACACGCTTCTTTATGGCATTCCTGGTATCTATATATATTCGAATGACTCCTTAATTATGGGCTCAAATCCAACTCTTTTGTTAGTTACCTTGGAGCAGTTTTCTCAAGTCTGAAAGAAGCTGGATTCCGTTTCCGGGGGCAGAAGGGCAACTTTTCAATAAAAGTGTCAACTTTCTTGGTTTAATCGTTGACAAGCGTGGCCAACGTCCTAATTTTGACAGTATTAAAGCCATCAGACAGATGGTGCCTCCAAACGATTTTGGACAACTTAGCTCATTTCTCGACCTCATCAGTCGGTATGGCACTTTTCCGCCAAGTCTTCATCAAACAAGAGGTCCGCTGAACCTGTTATTAATGGAAGGAAAAGAGTGACAATGGACAGAAAAATGTCAACAGTTATTTGATACAGTCACGACAGGCCTCAGTTCTGCTCTACTATTGACATATTTTAATCCAGAACCGGAAATAATTGTGGCATCGGACGCCTCCAATTATGGTGTATATGAGCTGTGGTTTCCCGTATTTTACTCGGATGACAACAGAAGGCTATCGCCCACGCAGCGCGGTCATTGACTGTAGCTGAGAAAAATTACAGCCAGATTAAAAAGGAGGCTCTGGCAATCATTTTTGCTGTAAAACGTTTCCGTAAAATGCTCTGCGGAAGAAACTTCACGCCGCTTACCGACCACAAACAACTGCTCCAATATTTGAGTATTTCTATTTTTACTGCCAATCGCCTGCGAAGATGGGCTACCATACTGTTAGCCTATGATTTTACTTTTCAGTACCAATCAGAGCAACAAATCAGCCAAGCTTTGTCTCTCCTCATCAAATCCTACCCAAGGGAAAATGACCACTGTGTGATTGCAACCATTAAATTTGAGTCTGAAATTCATCAGATCCTGATTAAAAGCGTCAGAAGATTACCAGTCACTGCTGGGACGATTTGTGCAAATACCAGCACTCAGGAAACCTTATTGGAAATACTAACTTATGTACAGAGAAGGTAACCAAATGGTGAACCCCCCCAAAGCTACGACCACTATTTCTATCGACGTGAATCGCTGTCAATTGTTGATAATTGTTTAATGACCGGACACCGAGTTGTAGCACCAACGAATTTACGAAAACTTCTGTCGCAACAGTTTCACTCAGACCATCCAAGGTACAGCTTGTATGACTGCCCTGGCGAGAAGTTTCGTTTATTCGTCTCAAATGGACGCAGAAATAGAACGGTGTTGTCATAAATGTGAACCTTGTCAAATGGCAGCAAAGGCGCTTTTCAAATGTCCAAAATAATCATGGCCGAAAAGTAAACAACCATGGGAAAGAATTCACTTGGATTATGCAGGTCGTCAGTGGTCAGTCATATCTCATTCTGGTAGATTCATGCACTAAATGGCCGGATGTGTTTTTTTGCGAAATACTACAGTGCAGTCTACTGTCGATGAAGTGGATAGAATATTCCAACATTTCGGTAATCCGGAGCTGATTGTGACCAAAAGTCGAAAACAATTCACCTCAAAACACTCTAGACGGTTTTGCAAATAAAGTGGTATTGGGCAAAAGTTTTCACCGCCCTATCATCCTCAATCCAACGGGCAGGCTGAACCATTTGTGGAAAGCTTCAAACGTGCCCTGCTTAAAATGGGAGGAAGAAAGACGTCGGGTAACACGACCCAACCTTTTTTGGCAATGTACGGAAATTTCCCAAACCTAAATGTTCCCTGTGGAACGTTGTTCGCAGAATGCTTGTTTAGACGGAAAATAAGGACTACTTATGATAATCTTAGGCCCAATAGCAAGGACACCAGAAATGCAGTAAATGAGACAAATTGCAAAAATTCCACATTGGTGACACGGTCTATGCAAGAAACTTTCACGGTCCCGAAAAATGGTCCATTAGCACTGTCCTGGGCAAGAAAGGAAATGTGATCTGGGAGATTACTGTTTGAAAAGAAAATTGAACGAGGCATATCAACCAACTACGACCAAACCACATGCAAACTCAACGCCAAACAGAAGCAGAAAATTTCCAGTGGGACATCTTGTTGAACACGTTTGGTTTGGACGACGAAAATGTTCGACCCCTCAAATCATCCCAGAACATGATAGCACAGCATAGTTTACAGCTAAGACCAAATCGAAAACGGAAATGACCAAACTGGCTCCAAGCAAACCCGAAGAGGGAAGACTACGAGCAGATTCAAGCAGTCCGAATCAGCTTCAAATTGAAAGGGGAGGTAATACGGCTGCGTATCGGTCCACTGCGCAGCGGAACAATCATGTGGTGAAACGGCGCCGTGCGAGTGCAACCACACGTCTAAACCACGTCCAATTTCATCATGTGCCGGAGAAGGGTCAAAATGGGACGCAAGCATTTCACGCCCACCCGATGGCCAAGGCAACATGTGAACTCGGTACACAAGCGCACAGACGGTCATCTGTGACCAGCCGAGACAAAGAAACAGCCGTTCGAGAACCGGTGTGGGCGTGCAGGAGACACACTGATTGGTTGAGAGCAGATCGACCCTCAAATACGGTCATAAGTAAATTATATAAATAGAACGCTGTACTTGCACTAATACACGGTTTTTCTGGCCGTATTTTTGTGCTCTGACTGTCAACTCGGTAGTATCAAGGAAGGAGAGATCCAACAGGAAGTTGCTGCAATGGTTTCAGTGAAACTAAACATGAGAGAACTACAAATTTGGCGGGTAGCCCGGGCTGATTGGCAGGCATCGCCGTCTCTTGCAAGGTTATTTCAAGTAAGCAGAGTCTTTAAGCACAACTCAGTGCTTTTCAATTAAACTATGATCCATATCCACAGTGGGCAGCAATCCAGTTTTCTCAGTGCCAGTTAAATTGTGATTTACATCAAAAAGCTTTTGGAAGTCTTCATGATGACAAGCTTGTTTGTGCGACTGCCCACCGAATGAAGCTGGCGGGTGAAACAGCGGCTTTCGTTCTTTGATGGAGAGGCACCTAAGAAGCTACTCTCTACTCAACCATATTTTTTCAGATACATCTTTGATTTTACACGCGAAAATTTAGCAAATATAAGAACCTCTGTCCCTGGCTGGAGTTCATCCTTTATTCGGGAGACAAAGTAGTGCTTTTCAACTCGAGCGGCTCTCCGTACTAAATGAATCAAATAAAAAACAGATTTTCCCGTTAGACACGTTGTTGTTCTTTTCAAGACTTAAATTTTTTTTCTTCGAAATAGGTTGCAAGGTATTTGAATTTTGGTTCGATGACCTAAATGATTTAAATATGTCTTACCAAAAAGGCAATCAGTTATAGCGGACGGAAACGGACGAAAGTTTGTTCTAAATGAACTGAAATTGATGAGGCAGTTCACCGCTGTTAGTTGTGTGCATCAACTTTGAGCGAGTAAATTATTCCTCTTCGTCGTGTCCCTATATCGCTTCCAAAAGGTATCTACTAATTCAGAAGTGATTAATTAGTCCCGCAGTAGCTTCCGTGTAATTTAGTTGGTCAGCTTGTAATCTGAGTTGCGTCGTGGTCTCATTTCTTCGTATCTATTCCGTTCTCCGGGTGCCCTCAACTAAAAGTGAAACCTAGCAGCCCACCCTAGCCATGCATATTCCGCAAAATCGCTAGTCAGTGATGTTTTACATTGCATCCAAGCCGCGTTAGAATGTTTTTCCTTTAAATCTAGCAAAACTGAGCGTCATTTGCGTATCTTTGTACGTCATTTGCGTATCTTTGTAGGAGATTGTCCTTTCTCCGGTAAGTCTCCGTGGAGCTTTGTCTACATTCTAACGAACTCATTTGTTGAATTATTTGGCAAGTTGATGGTTGGTAATTGCTTATGCTAATTAATTTGGGTTCACCTTGGTTATTACACCGAAACATATAATGGCCAATAAAAAATAATAACTAGTTCCAATGAAAAGACTTCTCCCGGAAAGGTGATATTGATTGAAACAATGGGGCCTAACTTTTCACAATTCTACAGTCACCGCCTGGAGCCTTGGACAAAGACCCAACACGAGTTGAGGAATATTTCGCTCCGCGTCTTTCAAAAATGGGCCCAAAATATCTGCAATACTGAAAAGCGGAGTTACTCAAGGAAAAACCAATAGCGGTATTTTAAGTAGAAAATTACAAGGAATTTGTCCTTGTGTGTGACTCGACTTTCTTTTGCAGCACCATCGGCTTGTAAGCTAATGCCAGCAGCCTGTAAGCTCGTATGATAATAAGTGTATACGGGATCAAAACTTCTACGTTTAATTCTTGATGCTTCTCTTAAAAATTGCATATTCGCGCATGAATTGTGCGGTTATTTCCTCCAAGTTATTGGGTACCAGGGACAAATAATTTTGCATTCATGAGGGTGCAATACTTGTTTTCGGCTACCACCAAGATGTAGGCAATTTGAAACCGTGTGGATGCCACTTCGTATACACAGCAAAACCTAAAATCTATTCAGAGGGCCTGCCCTGGATGCAGTTATCGTATTCCGTTTCTTAAACATTGTCGTTCTCACTTGTTTTCCTCTGTCCAGCCCTTTCGTTCCAGCAAACTGAGTTTGTTTTTACTAACTTTGTGGTAGAAACACATTCTTACTCGAGTACATTTTTGAGGGATCGATTTCTAGTTTGTAGATGCATTTGCATGCAAGCCGGTGAGTTCCGCGTTTATCTTGGTTTTCCAGTAATGTTGCAGCGCTACCGAAAAGCATAGTCGTTGCTTAGTTTGCGTAACTGGTCCTTCGTTTGTTTTCAATTTAAAACTATTTCATCAGAAATCAACGTGATTTTGCCCCTTCGCTGTTTCACAGCCGCGGTTTTTGGTAAGCCGTTGAAGGGCATCTAGCCGCCGAACCAAAAACCAAAATTTTAATACAGTGCAATTTATTTTGCATCCTTTTCCTTGCTCTTGTAGTTAGCACAAAAGGCCACCTGTCGGTAAAAGGAAAGAGCAAAGTTTTTTTACTGAAATCTGAAAAAGCTCAGAAGAACGTGGGGTTATGTAGAGTTAACGATGTCAGGGTATAGAAGACGGATACGAAGGAGGGTGTTCTAGAATACAAAATGCCCCAGACCAACATTAAATTAATTTTTCACTCATTTTATAAAATCAACGTGTTTTGATTCCTCAAACGATCAAAAATCTCTTCGGTCTATCTAACTACAATGTGATGTCACCTTTATTTTCGTTTGGCGGGCTTTGGCTGGGAGTTAGTCTAAGTTTACAAAGCTCGCACACTACAACCGTTATCATCTGCCATTCGGTTGCACTATTTGCAAAGACGGAGAACCAGTCTTATGTCCCCAATCAAACCCCGTAGATAGCGAACACCAAACCAGATAATTTGGACCGAAGACAAGTATAAAGGCTACAAAGTACCGAATTGTAAGATTGAAAATGTTTCCCAATATTTGTCTTTTGCTCACAGCCAGTTTCAATTACTTTCTGATAGGTAAAATAGAACGTCATGAGGATTATCTGCGGGTCCACGCAAATGCCACAACTAACAACTAGCCTGCCTGATCTAGAAAAATGACATTGACCTGCATTTGAATTGCTCTTTATAATTACTTTTTCAGGATATCAGAGACTTGGAAGATTTACGTAAAACCCAATACGTGGTTTTCAAGAAGCCCCAAGGACTGGACGACTGAAACCGGGTGCGCTTGGAGCGCTAGACACATTAGTACTTCGTTAGCACCAGAACATCGGGGCCTTAATGCCCTAGTTCATTTCACTGATGCAATCGAACTCCTTATTTCGAATTTCGTATGTTTCACGGTCATCCGTAGCCACCATCTGCTCACATTTGAATCTTCCAGCCAAAAATTTAAACCCAGACACGAATGATTAACTATGCTTTTTTAACATTTTCTTGCAATGTGTGCACTGACGTCTTTGTTTTGCGACCTTTGCTGTACAACTTTTTTAAACCTTGAAAATAAAGTCAATCCATTGCTTTTTTAAAACTTGTGGCTTGCCCGCTTCGGAATGCACGAACTAGTGAACAACAGAAGTTCTAATTCCGTCTGTCCAAAATTTACGATTCATGAGCTCCTACAGTCTACTGAGAGAGGGATGGCCAGCTCTTGACCTGGCAGAGGGGTATGAAGGAGAATATGGAACGTTTGGGTACTATCGGTGCTACTTGTTTTCCAGTATGGCGACTGCGTGATCTACGCGGCACCCAGTTGTAGACGCTGCAAGATATGGCTGCCAACCGATGTCAGTGGCGATCTTGTTGTCAGTTTCTATCCAGATTGCTTGAATGAGTGTCTGTAGGTTAAGGCGTATCGGAATGATTGCTGCAAGGTAGCATTAAGTCCCTTCGCTGTTCATCTTTATTCTTTTTTTCACAATAAGGCCTTCAAACAAATCATGGCTCCATGGCAGCGAATCATCGGTATTGAAAACTGATATCGTGCTGTTGATGATGATGATGACAGTCTACTGACGCGGATAGGTTGTATTACGCCTGCCCCGCCTTTCGGAATTATTGCCTCCATTGTCCAGCTCGACCTGTACACGCACTGCAGACGGTGCCTTATAAAGTCTCATGGATGATATTACTAATCAGGCCATCATTTCCTTGCTCGCCATCAGGCGGCACAGGCACACTTTTGCTGTTGAACAAGGTGTAGGAGGAACCGGCATTTAGCTGGCAACCAAAGATACTACTGAAACTGGTTCATTATTTGCTCTTCTATCCGAGTATCTTTCGTAGCGTCATACACAGCTGGGGTTTCTCTATCTTGTTCGGATCTTGGGGCAAATGTACTTGGCTGATTTTCATATGCGAATCTTCCAAACCATTCTTACATCTGTGGGACAAGGGGTAACTTTATCCGTTCTTCTGAGTACCAGAAACTTACGATCGCTTTGGCTCCGGTTGAACCGTGGGCTTGAACCATTCCTTTGCCGTAAGGACTCATCGCAATTTCCAGATAATCCGTAGGTTTCACAGGCATATTTTTACCAATCTTCTAGTTTATACACCTTAAGTCATCAATCAAGGATTACTTTAAGGACTGTGTTTGTATCCAGCCTTTTTTTGTATGTGTGGTTGGTTGTTTTTGCGTTCCCAAATGGCTGGTAGCTTTATTTGTCTTTTTTTGATTCGCATTTTCATCGTAATGACCCTCATAAAGATTCGCTAACCAGGGCCTTGTCACCTTACTTCCGTTGTCCGGTGTCTCCAACTTTATTATTGTTAATATTAATAATGATGATAGTGTTTATTTCCAACTAGTGGATGGCATACCGTCAGGCATGGTCACACGATTACGGTCAGAATAAAGTCCGACTGGATTTGATTGGCGAGTCCCGAGGATTGCGCGAAAAAAAGGACATTCATAGACAGTGGGCATTAGCCTTGGTCACGTCTAAACCGGCATGAGCAATAAGACACAATTACCCGGAGCTTATAGTAGCAATAATATTAACAATAATGGGTTTATTTCCCAACCTGTAGGGATCATGCCGATTGAAGCATGATCGATTCGTTACGACCTGAACGCGGCAGGCAAATACAAAAACGGAGAGAATGTAGCAACCTCACAGGCATGCTTGTCACGTAGAGGGTCATGGCAGTTGCGTGAACCAAAAAACGAGGATAATGGGCATGAGGTACGACCAGTTCAAGGTTGAAGCAGGCTGACATGAACTAAAACTGAATACCGTTGCTGGCCATGAGTGACCTTGGGCGGTCGAGTAAATGGCTAGGATCACAGAAAACGAAAATTGAGATGGAGATTAAAGAATTCGATCTAAAGACAAATGGCAAGATTTGTCTCAAGAGTATGGTTTAAATTGAAACTGAGTAGACTCACTGTTCTTGTGGTTGTAGGGAAGTCAATTGTAAACGATAGTTTTGATTGGGAGATAGCCGTAGCGCATAAGGCTAAACAAATACCGTAAAGGAAATTGAACTTTTGGAAGAGAAAACCCGAAATTACGACAAGAGACCAGGTCGGTTAACGCGAACGATAGGTTCAGCGGTTTAGAACGAGGCGGTTGGGGCCAGGTGAAAAATTTGTTTGTAGTTGCGATTACGGGCTCAAGTGGGCGAAAGGTTTCGGTCGAGATTCTGAAGAAAATGGTTACAGGAGTGCCATCAGACTGGGTATGGCAGTGCCATGCCATCATTGCACTGACACACTTTGGTTTCTGGACAGCCATGTAACGGTCGTCAGGGTTGCCGCAATCGGACAAGGGATACGCATTTCCATGGCAGCTGAGTCTGTGTTAGACGAGAATGTTGACACAGTTAAAGTCAGGCTGATGCAGAACTACGAAAATTTCCAATCAGTGAGAGGACCATGTGTGTGTAGACCAGAAACAAGCCATACTAAGTGAATTACAGTTGCACGGGGAGTTTGCGCTACTAAGGCCGAAGTTTGAAGCTTGTGAAGGTGGGGAATAAGGAAGGCATAGGATGAATCTATCTGTTTATCTATCTGTCTGTGGGACGTCGCTAGTTCAATTTCGTGAACTCCTATGGTCCCAGCAGACGTATAACAGCACACTACTGACGTCCCTTTGAATGATGACAAAATGTCAACACGTAATGTGGGTCCGAATCGGCCCGAATTTGGGTCACAACGCCATCATTATTTTGTTACTCAGCAAGTCATCTCCGACTTAGACTAAACTAAAACTCACAGACCAGCGCTTCTGTCAATGACACCTTAATTGTCCTCTAGACAAAGAACAAACCCTAGTCATTTCTGGAGCAAATTTGAACAACTCAGCAAATTGTGTCCGACAGGAAGTATAACAGCATTTGCATACACACCACCTGATATCCCAGTCAGTGGTGAATCCGCTGGGCTGCGCGATTTCGCATCAGCGCATGAGCTACAAAGCCATCACCATTTTTGGTAACAAAACTCTGGTAATCTATACAAGACCTCAACTGCCGAACAACGATAAGGAGATAAACCGCTAACGAACAGTGGAAACAAAAGGGAAGATAAGGCAGTTTGGTGAAAAAGATCTGCGTCCTCAAGGAAGACGTGCATGGATAAGGTGCCTGATATCTGCAAACAGCTTTGAACCAAGTGCATCAAGACAATATGTTGAGCCAAAGCTCAACTAACTGAATTGACCCAATATCCTTCATGAACCCCACTCGGCAAAGGCTCGTCACACAATGGCGGGCACTCAGCCAAGTAGTGCGTGAGGAAACTACCAGCATGTATGCCACTGTGACCGTTTGGGTGCCATCTTTCAGGGATTTCAGGCACGCAGAATCAGGATTAGGCGGGTCTCGCTCAGAAAAGCGCAAACATCTCACTGCTCTCGGTTTTACTGTAGTTGATTACATTTCGTGCG
This sequence comes from Clonorchis sinensis, assembly GCA_003604175.2. NCBI lineage: Eukaryota > Metazoa > Platyhelminthes > Trematoda > Opisthorchiida > Opisthorchiidae > Clonorchis > Clonorchis sinensis. The sequence goes on from CM030371.1 coordinate 9,661,877, forward strand.
AATACATATGTAGCAATCACTCGGGGCAGAAAACTGCTTCTCTAGGTACACCATGATCCGGAATATATAAGTGAGACCCCAAACACCTCAATCTGGCTAGTGCAATCTTTTGCTTGAAAGATCCATATTCGCTAACAAGTATCGCCGCTTTGCACAGCCAACCCATCACGTGCTATGAAAACATCTCAGCATTGAGTGTTTGAAGGTGCCCAAGGTCTTCGGACAGGGGGGACAAAGTCTCAAACTGGACCAAACCATTTTGGCCGGAGTGGCTTATCATATAATACTCTCCAAAACCACCCAGTGCACCAATTTGCAATCTGCGATAATCACGTTCAGTAAGATAGGTGGTGGGAGGGTGACGTTCCTAGCCGCTTGATGATCAGCTTCTGCAGGCAACTACTAAACTATCCATTTTCGAAGTACCGCCTCTGATCCATTAGGAGCATTTTGGTATCGCGTGTTTGGCAGCAATGTGATGCATAACCACTCCACTGATTGTCGTCGCCCATTGGTTTGGTACGTCTGCCGCCTTAACCCACCGCGATAGGTGATCTGTCACTATTACAACATATCAGTTGCTGCTAGTCCTCAACGTAAAGAGACCTAAGACGTCAGTGAGCCATGTCTTTCCAATCTCTGATACAGGGATAATTTTCTCTGGACTAGTTTCCTCTGCCCTATCCCCTTTCATTACTTAGCGTCGCTTACAGGCCACAGCATATTTTATTACCTCACTTCTTATGTCTGGCCGGAGTGAGTCGTACGTTTTGGTGCGCCCCGTGTGTGCCATCTCATGGCTTAAGCGATCAGATCCAGTCTCAAGATCCAAGTGTCACGGGGAGTACTAAGTCAGAATCATTGGTCCTCCAGGATAGTATACCAGCTTCCTCTAGGCCCAGCCTATTGAAGTGCCCTCAGGAGATCACCAGTCCTCTGCCTCCCTCCCTGGTCTTCTTAGTACTGCTAGATTCCGCGGCTGTGATTGCATCAATCTTCTGTGAGCCAGTTTAACTACAAGGGTACCAGCACCGATCTTTAGGGCTCCATCTTATCCTTCATGTCGTGACAGCCAATCGGCCGGCACGTGCCGGTTTGTGTAGTCGTACTATTGTAGTCGGAGTGCGTAGTGAGCATTTTGTAAGGAGCTCTGATATCCCTTATCTACGTGAGGAGCTTTTGATCGGTTCCAAATTAAAACCGTTGTCTCAGCAAATATGGTCCCTACGTTTTCGAGGCTCGGACAATCGCTAGGCATTCCTTCTCAATGGTAGAATATCTCCGCACTTCGTTAATCAAGACGCGACTGGCATACCTGGTAACCTCGTACTTCTGTTCCAGGATCACATCAATGCCCATGACACTCGAATCCGCTGCAACATCATCGTGACTCTGGGCACTTTGAGGCTAGACTGCTTATCAAGCATCCATGCCCTGACACATTCAAAGGCCTCGAGTGTTTCACTTGTCCACTCAAACTTTCTATTTTGACGCAGTAAGCCGTGTAGTGGGACAGAAATCTTTCTGGAACCCTTAGCGGCCCGGCTGTGTAATACTGTTCGTCTGATAAACTGTTGTGTGCGCCGCTTTGAATTAGAAACTGCATGGTCCTATGTTTTCAACATCCTTTCCGGCAGTAAGCTAACCTTCCCTTGACCCAGTTTACGCCCGAGCAGTGTCAATAAAAATCGGGCAAGCCACGTTTAGACCAGCTTCCCGAAGAAACTATGATATGCTTATCCAGTGAACGACATGTTCTGGTTCCGAATCCCCATACATGATGTCATCTCCAGCACATGGCAAAATTCCATTATCCGAAGCATTATGTTATGTTGCCTTCGAAAAACCAAAGGGTATCCTTCTAAATTGGTGTTGGATGTCGGCAACCGTAAACGCTGATTTCCGCCGGTTATGTATCCTGATGGCCAACTGCGAGCACACGCGATTGCTAATGCGAATCAATAATCTCCGTAACCGAAGGTACCGCCAAGTCCCGGCTCATGTTGAGTTCCTTTACACCCAGAAAATTTACAGAACATCGGTATTTCCTGTTTTTTGACATGCATTACCGGGGAGTCATATACACACTGTTGGCTTCCTTGACATTAGGTAGTATCCTTTGGACCCATCTTTGGACCTCCTCCGGTAGATGGAACGGTATCTGACAGGAGTCGTTAGATGTAAAGCGCTCGCAAAATAGGGGTATTTTATGTTCGGTCCACAGGCGGAAGACAAATAAATCTTCGCCGCCTGTGAACAGTTTGATACACTCCTGTACCATGGACTGTACGGGCAGAACATTACAGGACGAAATATTTTTAAACGCGCAGCTTGCTCGTGACGGCACTTGGGTAACCTCCTATCACGACCCAGTCGTACTCTGTCATCCGCTTGCCTCGCTTCATGTTCACCATCTGTCCTGAAACGTTAAAAAATCTGCGCCCAAACCTCCATTACTTTTGAGCTAATCAGAAAATCATGCTTTGCCGACCAGTCCCCTGGGCGCTTTGTGTGCAATGACATGCCGTCATTTTTCACGCAGGAAATACACACTGCCCTCATGACTAGCGTGCGCGGTTTGCATTCAGCTTCCTTCTTTCTTTGCCTTAATGACACCCCTGCCGCTGTATCAATTAAGCACAGCTACTTTTCCTCGTCTGCTCCGATAACAACATTTATCGTGGCCTGCATCGCAGACGGATAGCAATCCATCCGGGGGGCGGGTTGAAAGAGCCAAGCCGTTATTATTACGGGATGGCCGGGTACGATACGGCCAATTCTTTTTGCGACAGGGCACTCAAAAGTTGCTGCATCTGTTCGTCTGAACGTTCCTCTGTAGTTATTTCCCGTTTCAGATCCCCTTTGCTCAACTGGCTGGTTGCTCTCGCCAGTTGTGCCTGGGCGCGCGGCATCAGCCGCAAATTTCCAATGAACCGATCGTACCGCAACGTCTGACAGGACACTCCTCCTAATTTCGGTCAGGTATGATCCTGCCACTGCTGTGTACAGGCAAAGAACATCCGGACTTATCAGGGCCGCCTTGAACCGCCTCATGGCCTTTCGACGGTCCGCAGACCTACTGACATCTGCTACAAGAGCTTCTGCGTGGCTCCTTAGTCCATTTATCGGGGACGCCATCTGGCCTTGAGAAGGGACAGAATCTTCAGAGTCACAAATTATCACCGTTTGGTTTGCTAGTCAAGCCCCTCGGCCAAGTCCTCGAAATCCTACGGAAGCGCTGGTTATCTCCATCCCCAAGATTTTGTGGCCACGTGCATTTCATTGCATGCTCGTTACAGCACCAAACGAAAGAACGAACGTCCTTCATTGCGGAATATTTTATTAGCAAACACGAAGTAACTAGTTACAGACCAGCACGAGGGTAGATTCTTTTTCTGCACAGTTGTTACGAAACGTGAGCATTCTCAAGCATTCTCTTAAATTTTCTGGACATTCCTTAAACCTGAAGCAATAATGAACAAAATTGCTAGGCGGCCCCACAGTTTTCGTACAAACGTTCACTTTCTGTGAGATGCAAGGACATAATCTGACACCCAACTGGAGATTGGTAGCAGCATTCGTCAGTAGTGCGCATCTTTACACTAGAGCCTCTGGAACGATGTCCTCGAACAGCTTTTAAAATCGCACAATTCATCGTACTTTTTCGCATCCTGTGGATAACCTTCTTCTTCATGTTTCTGTTACCCCAGTTGACGCTCAGCTACACATGATCTCCATCACGAGTAGGGTCCGAACCACCCTTGAGTTTATCGGTTTTCCGTTTTTCTCCCCTGAGTTCCACTGCTGCTACATAATGAAACCTTCGGATTCTACCGCTCCTTGCCATGCTTCCCTAGTCCTGTTTCTGTGCACATATCTACAACAGTCTCTCCCATTCTGGATTCTATGAAGCTGCCTAAAATCTATCTTGTCGCCCCGAATCCCAGCACATCTACGTGAAAACGTCCAGATATACCATCCTCCTAAGAGTATATTCCACATTTCTCCCATTCATCCCATAAACACGTAGCAACTAGGTGCATGTGGCCAGCCAAGGTGTGTTAAGCAACTGCGGTATCAGGCGTCTGCCACCGAGGTGCTCGACAAAGTTGCCTTGTTCGTATTCCGCAGCCTTTAGGACTGGTGGGTGCATTGCTGCCATCCTGATCCAGTTCAAACGGCGATTGTCTACCGTACGTCTGAGCTGACTGCGCTGCGTTACTGGCCTGGCTGTCCACCGACAGGTTAAAATATCTGGTGGCTGAGCTTCATCGGTGCGTGAGCCGAAAAGACCATCAAGTGGCCGAAAACGTTTGCAGATCTGGTGGCACGTACGGAAGTAATAAACGTGGTAGCTGGGTATATCTGGCAGAGAGAGTAGCCCCGATAAGTTGCATCTCGTGGTGTATCCAGGCCCGTTACCTTTTCACAAGCATGGGAGAATCACCTTGCCCGGAATCCTGAGAGTGGTCCTCATACTGGCCTTTAACTTGCAACGGTTGGATCATGGTTAAATTTGCTATGTTACTCACAAGCTGGGAGAAGAACTCAGCAACTGTGCTTCTTCGGCCTCGATGCACGCTGCAATTAGTTCGCGCCTGTTTTGACATGACCCCATCAATGTCAGATAATGGCTTGTCTTCACAAGATTGTCGTGCCTTCACGCATCTCTAAACGCTTGCAACTGAAGCTAGTCATGGTGTGGTATTGGTCAAGACTCGCCTACGTGCAGTCGATTGCAGATAATTTAATCGATGCAGTATTATTCGGAAAATTAGGAAGAAAAGAGCGGTTGTAGAATGCCTGTGCCACCGGCTTTAGCCTATCCTGTTTATAGCATATAACCCGGGAATTTATCTCGTGAATAAAAAACACTAATTGCAGAAACGCATAAACATAACATCCCACATACAGAGTAACAGAAACTTTCTAATGACATGAGGTGAGACGCCTCCGACACAATTTGCTTACGCAGACTATACACTTTTCCCTAGGCTAACTGCGGCACATTAGCTCATTTTTCAAACATTCCGCAGAATCACCGCATCAGTTTTTTTCTCTAATCTCTTGTCCCCGTGTTCATCGGCCGCAGACTCCTCTTAACTCACCAATCTTGCAGAATCAGCTTGCATCTGTTTCTGTGCATCATGTAGAATAATCCATCTTCACCCACCCCCCACTCTTGCCGTAGAAAACCCACACGATCCATACTCGGGATGGGTGTAGTTTGTTCCTGTCATTTTTCTATCTGTGGATTAGGTTAATACGTCAACAGCTGAACGTTATTCCATCCATGCAATAGCTTCCACAAAAAGCTGAAAACTGTAAAGTTTCATGTAAAATATACCATAATGTCGCTAATTGTATCATCAGAAAGACTAGTTTTCACTCAGCCCCGATCTGCCGCCCCATTATCCCCACGCCACTTGTGTTCCACCGTCCCAGATATCCACTGAGATAAGATCCTATCAAGTTCGACAACTATATTCGTTTTACAAAGTGCCCACTTCTCACTTCCGCGCATTGATGACTGACGTCTGTCGTGTTTGTATTCAGACTACTATCAGGATCATACTTAACAGTGGGTCTCCAACTAGTTTGGAATAAACGTTTTAGTATACCTACTATCAGTACTGTCAGCACTCGCCCGCCGAGGCGCTTATCCATGCCTCGCCTCAATCCCTTCCCGTACAAACGAACAGCGCTGGACTTTGGGACTGACCCGTGTGCCTGATCTATCTCGGTGCTTATCGACATTTGAAGACGTACAACACTGAAAATTCCGCGAGGTATTTTTGGGTACGGGCCTTCCATGTTCGCGCTTTATTTCACAATAACAATATGCAATATCTGACCGTTTATTCCCCTAAAGTTAATGCATACAGCGTCTCCAAAGCGCTCAGAGCTTAAGCGTGATCATGCAATTTACACGCCAAAAAAAACTAACTCGGCGACTTCACGTTCTGCACTTCGCATGTCCGGTAATCAGGCACTGCTGACTCTTGTAATATACAGCGTAAAGTTTGCACTCAACTCCAAAGTTGAACGTGAGTTGCTGAACTAAACTCAGGGGGAAAACAGTTTGTTGCCATTCTGATATATAACTCAGCTACGCACGATGTCACTTTACGAAAAAACCGGTGCTTGTTTACGGCGTCAGCCGACGCTTCAGCTTATGCCTCAACGGTCCTCACAATTATCAAAATACTGTGGCTTATTTACGTTGATCCATCCATAAAAATCCATGAGTCGGTCGTCGTACCCCGTGGATGAACAACTAACCGGCCAAAATGCTTTCACTGCTGGCCACACAGGCAACATAGTGACGTCCTTATGTGTGTACTGACAACCAACTCTCTAGAGGGGGCACTCCCGCATCGTGTAAATAGGCGGTCTCTAGGTTTAAGTCAGCTTCTAGGTCAGCTGAGTCACGTTTCTATCAGTCACCGGTGGACAGCCAGGTTTCAAGCCTGTCCCTTTCGTTTGAGTCCAGTTACCCTTAGGCACGAAGATTCCTGACAGGTTTTTCTTGTTCCAGGTCACCGCAAATAAGCGAGTAACAGGACATTCAATCACCTCGAACAACTACCAATGCTCGGTATATTTGAGTTCAACCAGTTCAACTGTCTGCGCAGCGAGCCAACGCAATTCCGGTAGCAAGAATTTTGACGAAGCATGGTCGAAAACCAAAACTTTTTGGTAGGATTCCAAACGCTTTTTTCGTATTTTCGCAATATATTTAGGTGACTTCTGGGTAGCATTAACATCGCTAGCTGTGGCTGATTCTGGGAAATCCACACCATCGTGCACTAGTAAGGCAGTGCACGCAATCATAGTGGTTGTTGCTCACCATTTGTGAGCTACCATGCAGAAGAAAAGTCCTAGTGTAAATGCTGTACGCCAACTCTCATGTGCGCGTAAAGTTTTATAACTGGCTCTCAACTAAGTATAATACATTCATTTGTGTCATGTAAAAGAGCCTTTTCCCATAGTTCTTCACCTCATTCATCCTTTACATGATCATTGAGGGCTTACTTCCGATCCAAAATGCATGAAAAATAGAAGTTTGTCCCAGAATGTTTCCTCAAAGATTATGCGTAAGTTGGCGAAATCACCATTCTCTAGCCTGCGCCTTCGTGGCGAAAACCATAGTGAATGATCGCCGTGATTTTGCATCACGGTTTTGTATGTGCATCAAACCTGCAAACTGTAGAGCGCTGCTGAGTGACTGGGTAGGACTAAACACGAAACCCATGCTCATGCGTGCGATAAATAGAATAGGAGGAAAATTTTGTTAACCTGCATAGTTCCGTTGGTTTACGCAAAGATGATACTACCATCCCAATCGCGAATACCAGAGCAGCATTTGCCAACCTGGATCACCTGCGATGTGGAAGCTACATCAGCTCATCTCTAAATAGCTGGCTGTAAAATAAGGCAGTGCACTCCGTTTGGATTTCCGAGTTTTGAACCCGGCCTCCGTGATTTGGTGAAGTAAAGCATTCAGTGACCGGTCATCAGTGCCCCCGGAGCACTTTCTGGTTCTGGTGGGATTATCGCATCACTGATGCTAATGGGGGTTAATTGGTTTTTATGTGAAATGACTGGCCCACGCAAGATGAGCAGATCAGACTTTAAAGGTTGCACCGAATCAGGCTCGCGCTCTTCTTCTTAGTGAACCAAATCCCCTAAAAACCTCTTTTCACCTAGTTACCCGGGGAGTGTTACTGAGACGAGAGCTGCCAGGCAGCAAGTCAGTTGCAAAGCCGCTGTCTTCGACCCAGGTGGGGTGGTCACTGTCGAGTCCTTTAAGAGATGTCCTAAGACAATAACCATCATTCCCCATAGAAGAAAGCTATTTACATGCCAATCTACCCATCGAGTGACTGCTTACAACCCGGAAGCCACAAGTTCATCATCTGCCCTCATTTTATTGCAATTTATTTTAGTCAAGCTCCCTTCTGGGTTATTGGCTCGCACTCGATGCGGTGCTATGGCCTTGGAAGTGGCTTCAAATATGTTTGGTCATAGGTACTCTGTATGAACGGCCAATGCGTATTCAACAGTATGGCTCGCCTTGACAATGCCGTACAGTGGGTTTTCTGTTTAGCATAATATCTGCACACAGAATTCGACAATACCTGCATTTACTCCACCGCGTATCATATCACGCTGGCTTTCGTGATGGCAACACTGCCCGTTTTGCGGTGGCGATTTTAGGGCTTATCCCCAGGTGAGTGCGCAAGCAATTGTTTTATTTTTCCCGCCTGACACACGGTCCGTCCATAAAGCGCACAGCCGCGCCTCCTAAATGGCCCGCAAAGAAGTTATGCCATGATGTCGACTTAGACCAAAGCATGGAATCCAAGCAGTGTGTGCTGAAAGTTTGTATGCGTCCGCATTTTGTGCTCCAGGGAGGATCCATTCGACAGCCGCGAGTTAACGTCATAAAACTTGCAGCAATGGCGTAGAGTGCCACTCTGAGGAAAAAGACGGTGATTTTGCGTAAAGCACGTCAAGGTTACCAGTTACAGTATGTAGGCGTCATGCATTCCAGGTAATTCTTGAACTTATTGGGGATTATTACTCAGTGGGTGTCAGCTACATTATACAACGCAATATGGATCGTGTGAGCACGGACCTAAGAGATAGTCCCAGCTGAAGTGTTTACTTTACAGAGGAAGCATTGTTCCCGGTTTGTCAGCCGCTTGCCTCCTAGTGATATTTCGATATACTAACTCATCGTTCTCCCATTTCAGGACGCCAAAAGCTCGCTGAACACTGCGCAGTATACAAGCCGTACACCTCCCACCAGGACATGCGTCATGCTCGAAGGGCCCAACAAAACTAAACTTTTTCTCCTGTCCAAGTTATGCCCTTGACTCTTCCCAGCCGGGATATATGGATGTTTGGAGTATGCTCGTTGACCGGGTATCGTGGACCCCTAGCCTCATGTGAGTCGTGTGCGTCAGCTAGGTTCGTTCAGCAGTAGGCTCTGATCTAAGACATGTTCGTCCTGGCACGCCTTGTCAGTTACAAGTGAGAGGTTTTCCGCGGTTTATCGCAAAACGTGATCTGCGGGCATAGGTCTGCATAGGTTATCTGCAATCATTACGTTTTTCAAACCTTGCACGAGTTACACAAAAATGATGGATGTATCTGATGCGATGGTAACTCAAAATAGCAATTCTCGAGGCTATTGAACACAAAATTCGGTCTTCGTTCAGTCAGGCAGGATACACGTAGCAAGAACTATTTACGGAAGTGACACGTCGCATATCTTGCGTCCATAAGCATAATGTAGGCTCTAAAAGCCAACGGACTATTTCGACTGCAGAACTACTTCCAACTGCTGTCCATTTAGAACGATTCACTTTTTAACAAATTTGCGGTATCTTGTTTCATCGGGCACTGTTTTTTATTCCGTGGTGCTTGATGACCTTGAAGATTCACTCACTTACACAAATCATCCGTGCAGATAATTTGTAGAAAAACTTATTAGAGATGAGCATTCTTTACTATGATGTGGTAACCTCTAACTCGTCGTAGTTTCCGAGAGATCCATTTCATTGTACAAATACCGAAGTCCACGGGATGAGAAAATCTTAGCGGTCCGGCTATCTTCTGGACTGTGAAAAAAACGGCGTTCAGCAGAAACTAGAGTACTGTTGTTTGCCAGAGTTCTATTTTAAACCAATAGAGCACACCCTGAAGCTCGAGCCAGCTGCCCGTCATTTGACCAATCACTTGCAAGCCAGACCAACAAAGGCTGCAGCGCTTAACAGCGAGCGTACAAGGATTAACGGATTCACAGACTGATACACAGAGTCCAGGCTCCTAGTCAAGCTTGGGCTGGGTTTGTTCCTTTCGTTCAGCGCATTTTGTTCACGTGGAAAAACACAGACAGAAAAGGGTTGAGTACTGCTCTTTAAGTTTTCAGCATAGATACTCATCTTAAAAACGTTTGAAAGCGTTTTGTATTCAGTATATAATGCAGCGTGAACAACTGTTGAAGGAGGGTCATTCAAAGCGCCAACTACCCGAACTGAAGGTGCGTGCTCTGAGGTTGAATATCTTCTTATCATATCCCCGCCAGTGAAAAACCTGTTGGCCAAACCTTGTTCAAACATGGTCTAAGTAAGTATTAAGTCGCCTCGAATGCGGTGATGCTCCAGGGGAAAGGATTTGAGCACCGCGATACGCTTTTTATAGTCCACAGATTTAGGGCCGGCAACCATTTTCGTAGCAGCTCGTAGAACACGCTCGAAGAGGGTCGCGCCTTCTTTTCAGCCTGAGTAGATAACTTGGTTAGTGTATTTAGAAAATGGTCTTGCGTGGGTTCCATACACTATCTTGAAGTCGAAGCGAGTAATGCGGACGAAGTTCGCCGTAGAACGGCGAACATCTTTTGAACCAACTTTTATTGGTACAGTGAGAAAGACATGTTCGAAAGGAGCCAGATACCCAAGTCCTTTTTGGTATCTATTCTTATAATGCCCTCTGGTCCATTCTCACCGTGCATGACAAAGGCGCTCGCTGAGTGTCCTCCGAATGGCATACGGACGCAATTTTTGTTATTCAGAGGAAGATGCCAGTCCAGCAACCACGGTTTCACAACGTTTGCATCGGCTTGAAGGGCAGTGACATGTGAAACTTAGGATTTCAAGTCATCCGTAATAGGTAGACGTGAAGTTAAAAGAACATCTAAAAGGTCGTTGACGTATACCAGAAACAGACGTTGTCCCAAAGAGAACCCTGAGGAATTCCAATGAATGCCGATGCCGAAGAATAGTGGGTTGGGCCCCTGTTTCACTCCTAATGTTTAGTCACATAGGAACGCTCTAATCCAGAGTAGCATTTTTCCTTGAATCCCGTATTACTCGAGGTTGGGGGGCGGGATGTGTGAGACACAACTGAATGCATTTGAGAAGTCGAAGAATATAGCATCTGCTATAAGTTCTTTGTCCTCAACTTGGGTTAAGCTGTCTATAGATGCGAGCGTATTTGTCACGCAAGAACGGTTTTGGAGGAATTCTTGTTGCACTGAGGATATCAATTTGTTTGCGCAAAGACGATTTAAGATGGCCCGCCTTAGAATGCGCACGGTACGCTAATGAGGCCAATAGGCCCGTAGCTACCGGGCGATAGTCGGTTACCATCTTTGTAAATTGGCAAGACAATCGCTTCCTTTCAAGCAGAGGAACGGTTACCTTCGTCGAGCGACTGACGAAATGCCAGTTTGAAACTCCTTACCAGTATGAGCAACGTTTCCCTAAAAATTTCTGGAGAGACTCCGTGTGGCCTAAACATACTAAAGCGGTAGACAAGTTCTTTCTCAGTGAAGACCACGTTGATTAGAGGCCGCCGGTAGTTACCTTTTGACAAGATTCGACGTACCGAGTTCGGTGGGGCAGAATATAGGCCTACGGAGTGCTCTCCCTACACTTTAGATACCCCATTTGGGTCAATCGTGAGTTCCCCATTTTTGTCCCTCAAGGGAAAGACAGTTGGCTTGCTTCTTCGGTGGTTTCTCATGTATCTAAATAGCACAGTTTGCTTTTCCGGGCAATGCTCAGTATCGTGGCTTGTTCCTGTCTGTTCCATGAACGAATTTCCAATTTACAGCGGTCCCGCATTTTACGAAATGCCAGCTCATCTTCTATGCCACCTGTAGTCATCTTTTGGATGAATTGTTGGATCCTCTGTTCTGAAAGACGCAGAACCCTTTTAGGTAGCTTTGGCCCACCCGACTAAGCGCTGGTTTTGGGGGCGAACATCAAGTCAGCATCGTGAAGTTTCAGAAAACTCTTCCTCTGTAACTTCTACCGAAGTTTGGCCCAGTTTAAATTGTCAGAAACATCTACTTATTTCTGAGAAGTATGCACGACAAATGTTCCCAATAATAATAATGATAATAATAATGTTGATCCCCAACTAGTGGGTGGAATACCGTCGGGCTTGATTACACGATTACCTTCAGAATAAAGCACGAATGGATGAGATTGGCGAGTACTGGAGATTGCGCAAAAAGGGCAGTCATGAACAGTACGCAATAGACTTGGTCACGTCTAAACCGGCATGGGAAATGAAACACAATTGCCAGGAGTTTGTAATGATAATAATAATAGGACTATTTTCTAACCTGTAGGGATCATGCCGATTGAGACATGATCGGATCGTTACAACCTGAACGCGACAGGCAAATACACAACTGATTCTGAATTTCTGGCCAAGTAGCGGATGAAATTAAACGTCAGCATAGAGCGATCACTGTCTTTTGACGGTGGTAACCAAGTCCAGCAGGGATAGTAGTTGGCCCGCACGGCAAGGTCCAAGCGTTCTGTTGAACGGCTTCGGTCACCGACCAGGAGTTTGTAATGATAATAATAATAGGACTATTTTCTAACCTGTAGGGATCATGCCGCCGATTGAGGAATGATCGGGTCATTACAACCTGAACGCGGTAGGCAAATACACAACGGGTTCCGAAATTCTGGCCCAGTAGTAGATGAAATCAAACGTCAGCATACAGCGATCACTGTCTTTTGACGGTGGTAACCAAGTCCAGCAGGGATAGTAGTTGGCCCGCACGGCAAGGTCCAAGCGTTCTGTTGAACGGCTTCGGTCACCGCCGATGCGAATTTTCCAGTGAACACGATATGCTGGAGTTCCATCCAGGAGGCCTTTGGAGCGTTTAAATTACCCCAGCAAGAGGTGTGTGGAGTGATTGCTATACGAGAGTCTTTCAAGGGTTTTTATAAGGAACTGGTCTTGGCGGACTCGAGGAGCAAAGGCGGACCACGCCGAGAATAAGAGAATCGGTCCCACGCAGCGGGAATCGAATCCACGCTGCATTACAATAGGTTGCAGGATCCGCGTCGTAGAGGACAGTGGGGATGGACAGGGCCACATGTAAGTGTAGAGCGACCCTATCTGTCGTCCCGCGCTTTGAGCCAGTTCAGAAATTGGAGTAGCCATCTATCGGGCTATCCGCTCCAGATATACCTGGAGCCAGGTCTCTGTAAATTCGATTATGGAGGGCTGTTTAAGTTATTCTGAATGTTCAATACCCCGAAGCTCGTTGAAAAGACTGAAGCAGTTTGTGGATGAGCATTTCAGCAGTATATCTGATGCGTCCATAGGTGAGGAGCCAAGAAATGTTCTACGGGAGGGGTAAGCAGACTTAATAGTTGTACGCCTGTCTTTAAGCCAGGGCTCCAAAGAGGCCTTTGAGGTGTAGTTGTCTGCTTCTTGTCCTGATGTTTCCGAGAATCACCCTTTGTTTCAGGGAGATCTTCTTCCCCAAATGTTCGGTTTGCGCAAAGCTCTGGGGGTCGTAGATTCCCTGCTCATGTTTGAGCATTTCGAGGGCCGCTATTTGTAGCTTGTTCAGTACCAACTTCTGAACGTCTGAATTTGTTGGTGTTCAAGGATTTGCAAGGAACGTGCGCCTGTTTGGTTTCTTGGGCCCTTTTGCGCGGTTGGAACAGCAAGGTTTTTCTGTGAATCCCGGTTAGTCGAGCTGTGCGTTGGATGGCGCCAAATAGGGGTACTCCCATTGGTGGCACTATCAAGAGGTTCGTTGTCCCAGGGAACTGCGCTTTGAATCTAGCCAACAAATTTCCAATGCGACGTGGCTTACGTAGCTTATTAGACCGCAATCGCTTTCGTTTAGTGTTCGTGTGGACTCTCAGGTCGCCCTCAACTAGCTGGGCCAGCTGGGTTTACGTAGGAATTTTCAGTACAGCGCTTTCGGGTTTTCGGCTCTGATTATTGGGATCACGAGTGACGATAGTGGCCACAGTCAGAGAGGCTGCACTCAGCGGAGTGGAGCTGAAGGCTGACGGCGTCGCATTTTCCGTGTTTTCGAGGTTTTCGCAGCGTCAACGATTGTGGTTGATCTCTAGGTAGACTTTGCTCGTTGTCCTCGTACGGTCGAACTAATCCAGCTTAGAATTTGTGAATTTGGTGTGGAGTTCACCGCTACGCCTTAGTTGTCCGGTAAGGAAATAAGTGATGATAATCCCACATGTTGGACGCTGCATCCATGCAAGGCTTGGCTCTCCACGAGGATCATTTTCTATGGTGGTCAAGGGCTTGCGGCGGCTGAGTAGAAACTGCGATCGGGAGTGGCGACCGGTTACGTTTGCGCGCTCTTGGAGTACAAGGGTTTCCAACTACCACCGGGTTCGCCATAAGTTTGGGGTCAGCTGAGATGCCGTCAAGCGAACGTTTTGTACGCGCCTTACTCCTAGAACTTTTGTGGCTCGGTTTTCGCACCTCCGTAGGGCGAATGTTGAATATGCGCTTGACCTTTAATTAGGCCTTTTAAATACTGACAGCCGTCGCAAAGCCCCTCTGTGCGGTGGCTTGCAAAGAAATGGTGACTAGAGGACTAAACAACCGCTTGCCTCCATTCCCACGCAAACACACCACCGAGGTGTAACTGTTGCAGCTTTTTTGGCATGTTTTTTTCCGGAGAACGGCTTCCAGCTTATCAGTCTACTCTTTCATGCGCCTGTCCACCAGAGACGCGGTGGTGGTCTTGATTGCCGCATCAGAAAGCTGGATTACCTTCTTCGCAGCCAACAGACCCGGAATGAATAGCGCTGGGTTCTCGTTTAAGAAAGAACTTTCTATTTTGACTTTCGTCCATGTCACTTTGTTCTTTGTGTTTATGGCTTCCAGAGCTTTGGAAAGATATATCAAAACCTGCAAACCCGTACATTCAAAATGCCACCAGGCTTGGCAGGCGTGACCTTGCACTCCACGTCAAACATCCCATAGACCGCCATTTCGTCCGCATCTTTTGTGGTCCACAAACAGCTGCAGACATGCACAGCTTACAATAGCATGGCCCATGACTCAAAAATGGTGCTCGGGAGAAGTGGAGTGTAATATGGCAGAGGATTTCATGCACAGGTAATGTTAGAGTGAGAAAAACAATGTAATGTCATGTTATCTCCGTAAATAAATTACACAGCAGAACTCTTTCTAAAATTTGCCTGAGCAAAAAATGGAACCAATTTTGAACGTACCACTCCAGGTTTGAGCGCGGGATTTTGTCCAACAGATAGGTAAGTAGTGTCCCGGCACTATAATCGCCTAAGTCGAAAGAGGCGGAATTGGCTCTCCCTGTCCCAATATTCAGGCTAGATAGACGTATATAAGCAAGTAAATTTTAGGTGTATGGCGATTGGTCCTGATGAATATGTGGATGCCATGAGACAGCATTGGCGAGTTTCATTCTGATCGGCGGCCTTATTACCCACATAACCAGTTTGACGTCCTTATGTTTGTAGTTGTTTAGCTGTTACTTCTCCATTTTAGTATAACGGTGAACATAGTGTCTTTCAAACCGTGCTGGCCAGCGTGTCCAGCGCTAGCCTACTAATACGCTGATGTAACTCGCAAAAAGCCTCGTTACCAGGTCTCTCTTCATTCTATCGTTGCTCCAATCGGTACGTAAGGGTTCTGTCCAGTTGTGGCGCTTCTATTACAGCAATGCAATCCCTCTCCTAATGTGGCCCCGGTTCACAATCTTTTCAGTTAAGGTGTACTTCTGGTACACTGGACGATTTTTCAAGTGTTAGCGCCTCCGGAGTCCTGCGACAACTGAGTGGGATTTAATTAAGTAGCCGTGCTTTATAACTTACTTCGTCGACAATACAGCCACCAGCCACCAGGATACTTGGTTACACATTCCACTTGGCAGACTGTAACGACTAGGCTGCGCGCTGTCGCTTATTGTTTAGATAGGACTATACATTTTCAGTGTGCAAAGCGTGTCTTGAAACGGTTGTCCGGGTAAACTAAATTATTCGACGTATTTTGCATTTTGACAGAAACTGGGCAACACCATATTATTTTGTAAGCTAGTGAGGTCCTCTCTGTGAATTGAACTGGTCCCTTAGACAGTGAACTGTTTTAAAAGGTAAGTCCACAAGTATCTGATTATTTAATCAAGGGCGGACCGCAAGGAAAGGTGGGTTTTCTGGGCGTCACTTTTGGTAGTAAACTCGGGGGACAAATTTCATGGACCTTTACCCATCCAGGGTTAGAGGGTGTGGAGGAGTGAAATTAAGAAATAGATTGCCTTGTTAGGAAAGCGACGCCATTGAACAGAGCGACGGGCGCTGCAATCAGAATAAGATGTAAGACTGTTAGCTGTATTCTTTAAAATTTACCATGTCCCAAAAGTCGTCAGCTGATGAAGACGTTATCGGTTCATCCACGAATTTGACATAATCCTGCCCGATCATTAGTTTTTGGGCCTCGAGTTTGCTGTCCTTCCAGAACTATGCAGGTGAGGATTTTTGGCGCATCGTAATATATATACCACATCGCACACCCTGGTCTGTTTCCCGATTTTAAGTTTAAAGCAACAGCAGAAGCTTGCCGTCACGGTGACACTTTCGATGTTCCCCGCTTCAAACTCCTAATTCCGGTCAAAAACGCTTCTTGGACTTTCTAGCCATTACCGTGTTCCTGCGGAAAGTTGGGGTTTCTCAAGCACTTCTCCCAAGACGGACTGATCAGTTAGATTTCATTTCATACAAATTGTTGATGTCAGTGCCATTTGGGGAGAAGAGAGCCACTTGGGCTGGCCTTCAGAGCGTTCTGTCCGACATTTTATTTGGCGGTCTGGTGAATGGTCAACATCATCGCTTCCTTGACGGAGCTTCTCTTAACCAAGCAATTGAAGAGTAAAACCGAACACACGGAGGCCACTCATGGTGCCTCTATCATCATCAGTGACACCGAAACTGCTGCGCAAAATTGGCAACTTGTTCCGACTATGCCTTGTAGTTGAAACGTGGAAGAAAGGCTGCAGGCAGTGGAGCAAGGGGTAGCCCCACTAACATCCGAAACGTCTACACCCCCAACACTCAGACAGGCAATCTGGATAAAAACAAATAGCATGAATGCCACTGACACTAATTAGCCGCCACATCGTTTAATGCTTCCAGCCAAGCACAAGGAGCGTCACGTGTACCACATCCTTGGAAGCCATCAACAACTAAGCACTAAAACTTTTTGTAACATGCTACATTACCTTCCGTCACGTCAAATGTTTGATCATTGCCACTCCGAATCAGGCACGTAAACAACACCCTTCCCGGTAGGCGGTGACTCTACACGCGTACCACATCTCCCAGGCCACTCCGAATCAGGCACGTAAACAACACACCCTTCCCGGTAGGCGGTGACTTTACACGCGTACCACATCTCCCAACCACCTTAGCTTGCAGTGCTGAGTGCAGTGTTTAGGGGGAATTATTTTCTGTGCCACCAAAAGCCCATCTTCTGACCACCTTATTCCGAATTCGTTTGTTCTGGCCGAATCCAGCCATTCTTCTGAGACATCAGTGGTCAAAAGCCTGAAGATCCCCGGACCCTCCATCCTAACCGGCCAAGTCTCGCAGCCGTACAACGCCACAGACCGCACTGTCACACGTGCAGTTGGAAAACCATTTATAGGTTTGTTTCACACCACAGGTGGCACAAACTGGCAAGCGTGAGTCTGGTCTTTGAGATGGGTGCATTTACTTCGTCTGTTACACTATCGCCAAAGCTAACGCAACTTCCGAGATACGGAAGTAGCCTCCAGTGCCACTCCCTGACCTCTCAGAGGCGTGTTCAAACACAGGGTTCTGCAGTGTGACGTTGAGTTTTGTGGGTGTAAAGCGCAAACCGAAGGACTGGATAGCTTGCCAGCTTCTCAAGTAGTGCCTACGCTTCCTCCCCTTTTTAGAAATCAGAGCAATGTCGTCTGCATATTCCAGTTCCATGAGGTTCTCACCCGGAGGGATCGTCACACTGAAGTTCTGGACATCCTTCAGTGCTCGCCCCATCATTTCATCAAGAACAAAATTAGACAGCAACGGAGATAGGTTACATACCTATTGAAGAGCACTACAATGATGTTATTGGCAGCATAACACAAATGTTCAACACTGATGCGTCAGCGCCGTACAATCATGACTTATTTGAAAGCTTCAGCCTGAAGGAAAGAATAAACGTCGATGAGTAAGGGAAGCAAGACCATCCTACTTCAATCATTTCAAGGTGCATACACTCCAGACACTCATTCAGATAATCTGGATAAACATCCAACAAGAATGCAATGGGCATTCTTCAGCATTCATGCCTTGCTGCCACTCTAACGAGGCGGAGTGGGGATAACACGGATCACATCGTGAAAGGCTACTCGCACCGACAACACCCAGACTGTATAATTTATTCCATGTCTCCTCCAAGTCCGAGGTTGGTCACATCTCTGCTTCTGCCACTGTGAGTTGGAAGCGGAAAACACTGAACTCTTTGGCCTCGGCATGCACAATACATGGCTCAGCCATGGTGCTGAGCACATACTTTGGTGGAATCTTCCATTGCAAAACGGAACGATCACTTTTCAATTCATTTGACAAGAATTCACTGTCACTACTCCACACGAGCTATGGTTCTGAAACAAAAATGATATAATAATATTTCTGGAGAAACGCCCTTTCGGTGTATACCTGCCATGCCGCCGAAGGAAGCAAGGGGGTTGAGGTAATTCGTGGTTGCTTGAACTAGACAGGAACAGTTGAGACACAGAGGTTGGGTCCGAACCACGAAATTTCTGATCAGTAAGAAACCACCTTAACCACTGAACCTGCTCGAGCTCAGACATCACTGCTTGTAAGAAAGCTTTCGGGTGCTCCCCATAAAATCTCACCCGCCTGCACATGTGTGAATACAAACAGCATACGGTATTCACGGACTTCTGAAACACAAACTGTCACCCACGCTTGTTGAGAAGAAATGACCGACCAACAGAAGGGTGTGTATTGTTGAAATCAGGAAGCAGCAAAATTGTGGAGCACCCGTACGGATAACGCTTCTCTAGAAATTGACAGAATGTGAAGTTGTTGTTCATACAGCCCCTCTTCAGCCACAATCCTGCTTACTTTTGTCAGTTAGAACGGTCTACGCAGATCCCTAGAATTTCATACCGCTGCCTCTCTTCAGCTTTCTTGATCCACCGAGTTTCTTGACCCCCGCAGTTCTTGTTTTCCACTTGAAGTCCCACAGTTCTACAAACAGCGTTGCATCAGACCAGGAGGATATGTGTACGAGCTTTGAGCAATCTTATATTGTTACTCAAGATGTAGTACTTAGGTCTTGCCAGTAGAAGCATTCTGCAGGCGGAGCATCCAGTGTCTTGCGGGGTTTTAGATAGTACCTCTCAGTAGAAGTCAACATTAGAAGACGTCTTGTTCTAACGGCACTTCATTAGGTGGTTCTAGTAGACTTGTTTTACATCAGGGTCCGAGAGTTTTCAATCGTCAGAAATGGCGGGCATCTTGCGCATCAATGAGAAACGCAGTGAAAAGCTGCAACGAACAAGTGCGTGATCTGAATTCACATGGGTATCACAGAACGAGCGACATACAGTTGTTGACCAACGCGGCTTGCAGCTGAGGACGATGTGGTCTACCCTTGCTGAAGGTTGGCTCATATAAGGAAAGGTGGATCCGGTTATTTCGGGGGTTAGTATTGGACATAAATAGCCTGCTGTCTGGGCAAAACTGCAGCAGGCGTTCGCCGTCCGCACTTTTGGATTCCACTGCTAGACAACCACCCATTTGAGCTTCAGCCGCGCTAAATCCACTCACTGGCGCGTTCATATCCCCCGCAACAGTAACAATATGGTGGCCATTAGCCCGCAGCTACAGGTCGCTCGAATTGTCGTAACACCTGTCTTTGAGTGTATCAGCTCTATTGGCCTAGGAAGATACAATGAACGGGCAGCGGTTACCGGTGCACCGCTCAGAGGTAGTTACCAACAAGAAAACATTCAACCAGAAAACAATTTCAGCATACGTGCAAGAGCAGTTGGTTTTCCTTCTTTTTTGGATTGCGAACGTTTATGGCTGTCAGATTAGCCAAGCGTCGGTGTTTGAACGGCTATTTCGAAGTGTCTGTGGCCGTGGCAGCTGAGTCAACTATAGATATGGCAGCTAGCGGCAATGGACGGCGAAAGGATGCCAGTCCCTAAGAATGAGCCCACGAAAGTGTCGTTAGAACCAGGATGAGGAGGGAGGAAGGAACGATTATGCGCAGCAGGAAGAAGGAGGGCGTCGGCAGTAACCTGTTTCCCTTACCCGCCCCCTTGAATGCAGCGAGTAAGGCTATTCGGCTGATGGTACCACATTGTAAGGTCCGATTGAGTATTGTCGGTTTGCCAGCTTGCCTTAGAGTAGGCACTTTGAACGCTTCTCCGTAACTTTCCGTTCATTGACAGGACTCGCAAGGCCAATGAAAACCCCGGGCAGTCTGCTTCTTGTTTATCCTTCTTTGAGGCTCATCAGCCTCAACCAAAATGGTATTGGGGGTTGGTTTGGACGTGCAGCCTGGTGATAAAATGTAGTTGGATGTATTTTACTGCATCAGAGATTCCCGGTAAAATGTCTAAAGGCGCAGTGGTAGGAAGCCAACAGAATCGTTGCCTAACAATCCAGGAGCCCTTGTTACTCGATGTAAACAAGCCTTTCTCGCCACTAATCGTTTAACTTTCGGGGAAATTTTTACGGTTCTTTTCTTGGACCGGTTTCGAAGATTTTCAAACGTCCGTGTAGTTTTCCGCTTTGTTTGGTCCTCCAGCAAATACTAAGCTGCTTGGTCAGCAATGACATGCAACTTCACTATTCGCGCGGGTGTGGCGAATCGGATTTCATTCCAGGCAACCGGTATGTGTTTCTTAGACTGGAAGAGTAATACAGTTTAGTCCAATATCCGCTTGTTTAAGTTATCTGACTGGATTGTATCACAGAAAACACGCTGAATTCCGTGGGGACGCAGGAAACATTTTGCAGCACGAACCCATATGAATAGTTGATTCGACTGAGAGGAAGACCAAGTTTAGTTGTACAAACTTGCCTTCCCAGCCTGCTTACTTGAAAAGTGCACCAACAGGTTGGCCACTTCAAATAACTTAGTCTCGCCTTTTTACTCCATGGGTAAAAAAACATATTTTCAGTTGTTGTCTCCTTTCATTGTGCTGTGGCCTGCTGAGAGCGGTGCAACATTGTGCCGGTCCTTGGCTACTTGCGCCGCCCCTTAAGGTGTATAAGAAGGTACGGCAGCTTCAGATATCCTTTTATGAAGACGAAGGATGATTAGTAAAACCGAATTTATAGGGTCATCACAGGATGATCTGTGTGAGGGCGAAAATTGTCGACCTAGAGATGGTCGATCAAGATTGGCTGACATTCTGACCAATCACGGCATGCCTCCGTTTGGTCCGTAGCCCATACGTGACGCATCCGTCCGGTTGACGTGATGTTCAGTTATTAGTGTAGTATACGGTGTCTGCCAGTTTGATTGATTTATATGTAAGTATTGATGATGTACTACCTTGCTTAATGGGCTTCGGCTCATGAGCCTTGTTTCCGTAGCGTGCATACTGCATTAGGGGCGGCTGGCCTCCGGACACAGTAAATGGCTGCATCCGTCAGAAGGTTTCCAGTACTGCTGATATAGTAGTCCCGCCTCGACTGGTTTCACGGCCGGTACTCTCAGAGAAGCTTTCAAAACCCAAATAAGTGGCTTGTAACCTGAGCGTACATTTGCAGACTGTTGTCTCCATCCAGAGGTAGATTTTTTAAAAACCTCAGGATAAGACTGTATGCCTTTCTGTTCTGTAGACACCGATACACGTGTTTCCTTCGTTCTGTCCCAGCTGATGAGTGGCTATGGGAGGAAACTTGTAACGCTGGGTGCTTTGGGAGATGATTAATGTTCTCATTGTGGTCCGTCTTTAGAAGTAATCAAAATACAACGTCACACTTGTGTACCATCAACTTGAACTCATTCACTTGCGATTTCAAGAGTCGGCATTAGTGCTGGGAAGACGATACTAAGGAAGATTCGCTGTTTGGGAACATATAGTCACATTAAGCTATGTTTGATGTCTCATGTTCTGTTCAGGGACAAATCCCCAAGTTCCGCTTGACATTTGGTCGACTATACGCCTCAGACTTTCACATGACCACGTGTAAATTGCAGGGCATCAGAAAACACGTGGAGGACGGCCGTGCAGTACCACCATCATGGTTGTTTCACTCCAAATGTAATCACTGACGCTGATTAATGCTCTCACCATTGTTGGCTTAGAGTCAGTGTTTGTCGAGCTCCTCAGACAGACAACCCCAGGCCTTCAGCCGACCTAAAGCTATCACCTTGTCGGGCTTCAGTGCTGCAATGATCCTACGAGCTATACTGGCTGGAACTCAGTTCCTAGATGTTCAGTATTGCCAGGAAGGCCAACGGGGAGTAGCCCGACTAAGAACAGCGAGTCGCCATACTGCGAATATTCGTATTACGAGGCCTGAAGGTAAAATCGTACTGTCCTCTAGAATAGGAGTGTGAAGGCAGTAAGGTCTTCCCCCTGGCGACCAACATGTCTATAATAATGTAAGTAGCGGGGATGCCTTCCCCCGAAGAAGGACGGGTTACAAAAGGTCAGCCCGGAAAACCGCACGCTGGTCGCCGGACTGGAACTGTTCAGCTGTAACACCCTTTCGGTACCTATGTGCCATGCCACCCGAGGGAAGCACTAGGGCTGGGAACCTGCCAGGTTGCCCAGGCTTAGACAGGGGAAGTCGAGAGGCAGAGGTCGGGTTCGAACCACGGACCTTCCAGTCAGTAAATTCCCGCTCTAACCACTTGAGCCATCTCTGGATCCCAGTAAACAGTCGTCTTTGCGGTGGCCGAATTAAGATCAATGCAAATTGATGCGGTAAATAGTGTCTAATGGTCTGAATACGCTCCGACAGGTAGACGGACGGGTTTTGTCCAGATCTATCGCGGCTGGTTCGTCCAGCAAGAACGACGGACCTGGCAGTCCTGCTGGCTGATACGAATGCCCAAGTTGTTCGACTAAGTCCAGAAGAAGCACAGTTGGGTTGTAGATTTGGAGTCGATGCTGTGCGTACGGATAATGGAGAGCGGCTTCTTCAGTTGTGTGCAGATCATCGTCTGTTCCTGGCCAGTACGAACTTCCAACACAAACGCTCACACCGGGTTACTTGGAGGCCATCTACCACAAGACAGCCGTGGACTCAATTGGACCATATGGCTATCAGTTACCGATGGAGAGCCTCAGTTAAGGACTGTCGTTCCTTCTGGGGTACGCAACTTGACTCTGATCACGCCATCGTGCGAGCCCGCTTATCACTTCGTTTCCCGCCAGCACTACGCGTGCCGAAAGAGGGCAGCTCCGTTCATCAACTCCGACAAGTTTCAGTAGCTGAAGAGTATCGAGCTGATCTGGCTAGAAAGCTGCTGGAAACGCACAGTCATGTGGACGATGAAGATTGCTTGGAGGATGGATGGAGGCGAGTTAAAGAAGCAATGCTCTCAGCTTTCAGAACTGCTTGTCCAGCCCATCTGATTCGACTCAATGAACACTGGATATCTTCGAGGTCAGCCGTTCTTATTGCTGCCAGAAAGGCCATACCAGCAACTGGTGACTATGATGGCGCACGCAGATCCCTCAAACGCCGGATAATCAGGAGCCTGAAGAATGACAGAGAACGCTAGTGGATTTCGAAGGCCCAGGAGATTGAGAAGGCTCTCGCTGCAGGCAACAGCCGCGCCCTGTTTCAACTGATTCGACCAACCAGTCAAAAAAGACGCGTCAGTGAGACAGTATGCGAAAAAGATGGAACAGCAATTCACTCCCTCAATCCTCGTCTTGAGCGGTGGATTGAACACCTCCAAGAACAGTTCAGCTGGTCTCCTTCAACACTCAACACAGTGGGCCTGAATGGAACACAAACACCAGTCTGCAATCAACAATAGAAATCTAGCGTGAGCTGTCAACCTTGAAGCGCGACAAGGCACCTAGAGCAGATGGTGTGTACCCCGCACTCTTCAAAGAAGGTGGCGAAATCCTGGTGGACACCATAATGCAGGTTTGGAACGAAAACAGAATACTAGTCGACCGGATCTACTCGACCATCATCCCAGTTTTCAAAAAAGGCGGAAGAATGTGATGAGAAAAACATCGTGGCATTAGCCTGGTATTCACCACATCTAAGGTGCTCGCTGACATTATTACGCGCAGTTTGATCGACTGTTGAGAGACAGATTCGTGAGAATCAAGCTGATTTCGCCCTGGCCGAGGATTCATCGACCATATCTTTACATTGAGACAAATTCTTGAACGGCCCCACTCCTTTCAGACGTTCCACGTTGGTTGTTCTTCTTGATCTTGAAGCTGCTTTTGATTCTGTTGGTCGCCAGAAACTGTGGCGGTTCAGTGATTAAAACTGCCTCTTCCGACTTTACATCCTTTATGAGGGCACTGCATGGGGCGCGTACGAGTATACAGCAGTCCTTCGTCTGAGTTCACCACGTCCAGTGTTGTAAAACAAGGCTGCTCTCTCTCTACCTTTCCTCTTCGACTTTGTTATTGATGTGCTGCTTGAAATTCCTCCGCCTGCCTGGAAACTTCGAGAGGCAGATTGCCCTGAAGTTCGCCTATAGGCATTTGATATGTGGACGATATTTTTATTGGTTCAGATGCTTCAAAAATGCAAACTATTTTTGACATGCTTTGGCCTCCAAGGCTTCCCGTTTTCCGATGATGGAAACTGTAACAGTTGGAACCAATGTGCTTATGGTACATGGTTTATTGAAATTAAACCTAAATAACTCAGCCGCACTGGTGTGGAATGAGCTTCACACCTGCAAAGTGTAAAGTGCTGCTGCAAGACTGGGTTGGGTCAAACCCAAGCCTCATGCTTGTAGACGAGCCAACCAACGTTGTAGATAAATTTGTTTACCTAAGTAGTTGTATAATTTCCCTCGACTGGATGGAGATTGAGATTATTTCTCGAATTTGGAAGGCCAGGGCAACTTTGCCAACCTCGGGCACCTATGACGCCGACGTGATGTCAGTTTCTGCCGAGAGCAGAGTTTACACTGTGATAGTGGGATCCATACTGCTTTATGGATCAGGAACGTGGCCTCTGTGCGCAGAGGACACGAAAAGATGTCAGTGTTTGACCATCGGTTTCTCCGGTGCACTGTCAGGTCTGGTGGGGACATCGGATCAGTAATGCTGAGGCACGCCAGATGGTCCTAGGAAAAAGGAAGTTTCTAGTGATGGATGAATTACTCATGTTTCATAGGTCATCCTCTTTAGGACATGTCCTCCGCATGCCAGCAGACCGTCTGCCCCTGCAGAGCTCTTTTCGCCCAGCCTCTGCTGAGTGGAAGGACCGAGGGTGAACAGTGTATGACCTGACAACGAAGTCTGAAAACACTAACCAGTAAACTTAGTTTGGCCTCGACAACTGCCGCCTTCTTGGGTGGGGACTCCGGGGCTCAACTCACCAATGGGTAATGCACAATCCGAACTGGCCCAATCGGCGCGTCAGTGCGTTCATGCATCAAAGCATCGCCTTCAATGCGTAACTCACCAATTCCAGAACTAACTGAACGCCTTTGTCTCCTGGCTAGCTGTATCTCCACCCTCCCCCACTATCATCATCATCATCATCATCATCATCATCATCATCATCATCGACAGCACTGACATCAGTGTGAGACACCGATGCTTCGCTGCCGTACAACCATGGTTCATTTGAAAGCCTTATTGTGAAGAAAAAGAATAAAGATGGAGGGGAGGGGATCACTGCTGCTGCATTACTACAATCATTCCGAGGTGCTCACCACAAAACACTCATTCAGGCAATCTGGATAGAAACTGACAACAAGATCGCTATGACATCGGTTGGCAGCCATATCTTGCAACGTCTCCAACCAGGCAGTGGGGATCACGCGGTCCCCATCCCGGAAGGCGAGTAGCACCGACAGCACCAAGAGTTTCGTGATTTATTTCATACCCTTCTGCCAGGTCGGTTGGCCACCTCTCTGCTTAGCCACTGAATTGGGCATGGAAAACAGCACTCTCTTCGGCAAACGATGGTGTAGCATGCGCAACACATGTCCCAACCAACGCAGCTTCTGGTGCTGGACACATTCTTCAATGGAAGCATTCCGTTGCACAACCCAAAACTCGCTTTTGAACTGCCTCGTTACGGATACGTTGACACCAACCCACATGAGCTATGGTCCTGAGACAACGATTGTCGAACACCTGAAGACGTCTCAGTTCCACTGCTCGAACAGGCCAAGTCTCACAGCCATGCAACAAAGCCCGCACTGTAGCTTGATACACACATCCCTTGAGATTCATGGACACACCACTTTGACGCCATAGGTGTCTCAAATTAGCAAACGCGCCCCTAGCCTGGAGATTCGTGCATTGACCTCATCCGTTACACCACAATCAGAACTAATACAACTTCCAAGATATGTAAAACGCTCCACAACTTCCAGTGCCTCTCCCTGGATGGCAAGTGGCGTGTTCGGTGACTGCATGTCCAGGAGCATGACCTACACTTGCAAAGTGCATAACAAAGGACGGGATGACTTGGTCAGTCCATCTAAAAACACTTGTTTCTCCTCCTCTTCAAAATGAGAACGATGTCATCTGCATATTCCACATCGACAAGGTTTTCGTCACAGGCTATTTGAACACCGGGGTTTGGAGACCTTCCAGCGTTCGTCTCATTATTTCATCGATCGCTTATGTTAAACAGAATGGGAGGTGGACATCCTCGACGGACGCCGATTGTGTACGGAAGCTTTTGGAAAGCTCGCAGATACTTTCACATCGTCCGGAAGTTGAACAAGAGCTTATTATGTTCGCCACGAAATTCCGGGGCATTCTTGCGGCGAAGCGTGTCGCAGAACAGATCGGTCAATCGGAGTCAAATGCGCCTGTGCCTTGAAATCCAGGTCATTAGTAATTCGTGGGTCGCCATACGTATGGCGTTCAGCACTCCTGACACAAAGTGGAAGATTTGGTCAACGCAACCCCTACCAGGCCGAATCCCGCTTTGCTGCTCTCGAGTCAGTGTCTCACGAGCCACCGTAAGGCGACGAAGACGGTGACGCTAACAGTTCGCCAAGACCGGTCAAGCTGATCCCCGTGGTTGCTACACTCACTACAGAGCCCCGGTGAAATACCGGTCACAATAAATGACTTCCAGTTGTCTGGGACGGACCCTTTCTTCCTGTGATGCAGGTAACAGATCAGATGTCCCGACCAAAAGCTGTCACCTCGTGGTGGTCGGGCTTCTGTGCTGCAATGATCCTTCGGGCTATACTGGCTGGAACTCAGTTCCTAAAGGTTCAACCATGCCAGGAAGGCCAACGGGGAGCAGCCCGACGAAGAACAGCGAGTCCCGTACTGCGAGTAATCGTTACGAGGCGGTCTGGAGGTAAAGTCGTACTGTCCTCTGCGATAGGAGTGAAGGCAGTAAGGCGTTTCCCCAGGCGACCAGCATCTCCATATTTATGGAAGCAGCGATGCTGCCTTCCCCCGAGGAAGGACGGGTTAGAAAAGGTCGGCCCTAAAAACCGCACACTCCGATCGCCCAACGGTTGACCGTGACCGCCGGCGCATTATCCACTACGGTCGAAATACTTTTAAAACCAAAGAGTCCGGTGCTGCTCAAAAGGCACCTGCTGTGCGCAGCCGCATCAGGAGTGAGACAGTAATGCCCTACTCCCTGCGCCCTCGGGCCAGGCCGGCCCCCTACAGCCAAGTAGGTCAGACTATTGAGTCATTGGCTCCGGGAAGGGTCCCCCAAGAAAACCCTAACAACCGCTGTCTCGCGGTCCAGACTCTTGAGTCAGAGGCTAGGGGCAGGGTCCCCGAGCAAAACCCTACACCCTCCCACTGCCTTGTGGGTCAGACTTTTGAGTCAAAGGCTCAAGGTGGGGTACCTCAACTCAACTTCTTCGGCCTGGGCAACCGGGAAGTATCATTTGCCCTTGCAGCTCTTCGCTCACCGGCCTTCCCCACACTCCCTCCCAACCCATCGTACAATGCAGGGCAATCAACCCATCTGCCAATACCCTAGCCACTGTTGTGAGTCTCAACCATCGCCCAGAGAAATAAACCAAAATAATCACTTACTAACTCCAAAAGATCTGATCCACGTTGCAGCCTTTAATGTCCTTATACTATGTCAAATTGGGCAACAGGCATCCCTTGCTGAAACCTTACTTTCCCTCTCTATCGATGTATGCTGTGTTCCGGACGCGAGTTTTCATCAAGATCTGTCACGACTGCTTCGGTCGGCAAGACTAGTGGTACTTTGATATAGTAATCCTGGCGGGTGATAAGAATGCCCGTGCTGGACTGGCGCCAAGTCCGGAAGAAGCACAGCTGGGGTTGTAGATTTTGCTTCCGATGTGGGTTGCGTGGTGGCTGGATAATGGAGACGGCTTCTTCAGTTGTGTGCAGATCATCGTCTGTTCCTGGCCAGTACGAACTTCCAACACAAACGCTCACACCGAGTTACTTGGAGGCCACCTACCACAAGACAGCCGTGGACTCAATTGGACCATATGGCTATCAGTTACCGATGGAGAGCCTCAGTTAAGGACTGTCGTTCCTTCTGGGGTACGCAACTTGACTCTGATCACGCCATCGTGCG
Organism: Clonorchis sinensis; assembly: GCA_003604175.2. Lineage (NCBI taxonomy): Eukaryota > Metazoa > Platyhelminthes > Trematoda > Opisthorchiida > Opisthorchiidae > Clonorchis > Clonorchis sinensis. The sequence continues at coordinate 9,690,445 of CM030371.1, forward strand.
AGCCCTTATCACTTCGTTTCCCGCCAGCACTACGCGTGCCGAAAGAGGGCAGCTCCGTTCATCAACTCCGACAAGTTTCAGTAGCTGAAGAGTATCGAGCTGATCTGGCTAGAAAGCTGCTGGAAACGCACAGTCATGTGGACGATGAAGATTGCTTGGAGGATGGATGGAGGCGAGTTAAAGAAGCAATGCTCTCAGCTTTCAGAACTGCTTGTCCAGCCCATCTGATTCGACTCAATGAACACTGGATATCTTCGAGATCAGCAGATCTTATTGCTGCCAAAAGTCCATACCAGCAACTAGCGACTATGATGGCGCACGCAGATCCCTCAAACGCCGGATAATCAGGAGCTTGAAGAATGACAGAGAACGCTGGTGGATTTCGAAGGCCCAGGAAATGGAGAAGGCCTTTGCTGCAGGCAACAGCCGCGCCCTGTTTCAACTGATTCGATCAACGGGTCAAAAAGGCAGGTGTCAGTGAGACAATATGCGAAAAAGACGGAACAACAATTCACTCCCTCAATCGCCGTCTTGAGCGGTGGGCTGAGCACTTCCAAGAACAGTTCACCTGGTCCCCTTCAACACAACCACTGGAAGAACCAAGCAGGCCCGAATGGAACATTGACACCAACCCACCATCAGCAACCGAAATCCAGCGTGAGATTTCAATTCTGAAGCGCGACAAGGCACCTGGCCCGGATGGTCTACACCCCGCGCTCTTCAAAGAAGGTGGCGAGGTCCTGGTGAACAGTCTGACAACCATACTGCAGAAGATTTGGAACGAAAACAGAATACCAGCCGAATGGAGCTCCTCGACCGTCATCCCAGTTTTCAAAAAGGGAGCAAGAACGTCATGTGAAAACCATCGTGGTATCAGTCTGGTATCCGTCGCATCTAAGGTACTCTCTGGCATTATTTTGCGCAGGTTGATGGATTATCGCGAGAGACAGACTCGTGAGAATCAAGCTGGGTTTCGCCCCGGTCGAGGATGCATCGACCATATCTTCACCTTGAGACAAATTCTTGAACAGCGCCACTCCTTCAGACGTCCCACGTTGGTCGTTTTTCTGGATTTGAAAGCTGCCTTTGATTCTGTCGATCGTCAGCAACTTTGGCAGTGTCTGGCGATCAAAGGTGTCCCTTCCAAATTTCTATCTCTTATCAAGGCACTGTATGCGGACTCCTGTGGGCGCGTACGAGTATACGGAAGCTCTCGCCTGAGTTCACCACGTCCAGTGGTGTAAGACAAGGCTGTCCTCTTTCCCTTTCCTTTTCAACTTTGTTATTGACATGCTGCTTGAAATTTCTCTGCCTGCCTCTGAAACCTCGGGAGTCGAAATGCTCTCCGGGACGTTCCTCGCAGACATTGAGTATGCGGACGATATTGCTCTCCTTGGTTCAGACCCTTCCGAAATGCAAATGATCTTAAATAACCTAACTAACTCTGCCGCACGGTTTGGCATGCGCTTCACACCCGCAAAGTGTAAAGTGCTGCTACAAGACTGGGTGGGATCAAACCCGCACCTCATGCTTGCAGGTGAGCCAATCGACGTGGTAGATAAATTTGTTTACCTGGGCAGCTGTATAAGTTCCGGTGGACTGGCTGGAGATGAGATCATTTCTCGAATCGGAAGGCCAGGGCAGCTTTGCCAACCTCCGACACCTGTGGCGCCGACGTGACGTGAACTTATCTGTCAAGGGAAGAGTTTACAGTGCGGTGGTTCGATCCATACTGCTTTATGGATCAGAGACGTCTACATGCAGAGGACGTACGGAAGATGTCAGTGTTTGATCACCGATGTCTCCGCAGCATTGGTCAGGTCTGGTGGGAACATCGGACTAGTAATGCTGAGGTACGTCAGTTGGTCTTAGGAAGAAGGAACTCTCCCGCGATAGATGAATTACTCACGCTTCATAGGTTGCGCTGGTTGGGACATGTCCTCCGCATGCCAGAAGACCGTCTGCCCCGCAGAGCTCTTTTCGCTCAGTCCTGTGCTGAGTGGAAGCGACCGAGAGGTGGACAGTGTATGACCTGGCAACGAAGTACGAAAGCGCTAACCATTAAACTTAGTCGGGCGGGCAACTGCCGCCTCCTGGATGGGGACCCCGGGACTCAAATTACCAGTGGTTAACGACACTGGCAGAAATGGCCCAATCGCGCAGTCAGTGGCGCTCTTGCATCAAAGCTATAGCCTTCAATGCGTAGCTACTCAATTTCCGAACATACCTTCGCCTCCAAGGCTTTTTACGTTCCACATTTCCAGTGATCGAAACTGTAGCAGCTGGAACCAATATGCCTATGGTACACGGTTTATAGCTGATAAATTGATTGATAATTGATTGATTGATTGACTGAGGATTTCACCCCCATCTGTGAACAATGCGGGTGGGAGGTCATCCGGACCAGAGGTTCTGGCGCTTGAGAGAACATATGCAGTCATAAACCTCCGAGGCCGTAGGTGGTTCCACGTTGACCGTCCAGGGTTCTACGTCACCTGTGGGTTCCAAATGGGCGCAGGGTGGCCATGACAATTGTTGTTCGAAGTATTCGGCCCATCGGTCGAGACGTTTTCTTTATTCGAGATGGTCACTCCATTCCGATCCTTGATAGTTTCGCTCACAGGTGGTTTCCGGGGACCGGTCGCACGGATCAACTGAAATAATCTTCGGGCATTACCGGATTTATGGGCCTCTTCCATTTCTTTGGCTTTCTGTGTCCACCACACTTCGCGGTCGGCTTTCACACTCACCTTCACTTGACGTCTGATAATTCGTCGCACCAAGTTATGTTCCAGGCCGGCTGGGATATTTCTCCGAGATTTAAGCAGTGCCACCGTTAAAAATGCAAACTATTTTAGACATGCTTTCGCCTCCAAGGCTTAGTTGTATGTACCACACTCCCGTTTTCCGGTGATAGAAACTGTAACAGTTGGAACTAATGTGCTTATGGTACACGGTTTATTGAAATTAAACCTAAATAACTTAGCCGCACTGTTTGGAACGAGCTTCACACCTGCAAAGTGTAAAGTGCTGCTACAAGACTGGGTTGGGTCAAACCCAAACCTCATGCTTGTAGACGAGCCAACCGACGTTGTAGATAAATTTGTTTACCTAAGTAGTTGTATAACTTCCCTTGGACTGGATGGAGATGAGATTATTTCTCGAATTTGGAAGGCCAGGGCAGCTTTTGCCAACCTCGGGCACCTATGACGCCGACGTGATGTCAGTTTCTGTCGAGAGCAGAGTTTACACTGCGATAGTGGGATCCATACTGCTTTATGGATCAGGAACGTGGCCTCTCTGCGCAGAGGACAGACGAAAGATGTCAGCGTTTGACCATCGGTTTCTCCGGTGCACTGGTCAGGTCTGGTGGGGACATCGGATCAGTAATGCTGAGGCACGCCAGATGGTCCTAGGAAAAAGGAAGTTTCTAGTGATGGATGAATTACTCATGTTTCATAAGTCACCCTCTTTAGGACATGTCCTCCGCATGCCAGCAGACCGTCTGCCCCGCAGAGCTCTTTTCGCCCAGCCTTGTGTTGAGTGGAAGCGACCGAGTGGTGAACAGTGTATGACCTGACAACGAAGTCTGAAAACACTAACCAGTAAACTTAGTCGGGTTGACAACTGCCGCCTTCCTGGGTGGGGACTCCGGGGCTCAACTCATCAATGAGTAATGACACCGGCCGAACTGGCCCAATCGCGCAGTCAGTGGCGTTCATGCATCAAAGCTGTCGCCTTCAATGCGTAACTACCCAATTCCCGAACTTACTGAACGCGCCGTCGCCTCCAAGGCTTGGCCGTATTATCGCACTCTCCCACTATCCGGTGCTCGAAACTAGAACCAATATGCCTATGGTATACGGTTTGTAGCTGATAAATTGATTTCAATTGTCAGCGCATAACGCCGGCTCTCGAATTCCCGTTACGAGAAGGCGCAGCTGCACAGTGGCACTTCTGTGGGTGCAGAGGACACTACTCGTTTCCCACAGCACCCATCCAAATTGAGGTTTTTGGAGGTCTAGGTTTTTCGCTACACCTCTCATCCACACATCCATTCACGAACCGCTCGTTGTCAAGAAGTAGCCTTAGTGAAGTGACCTTCGTCACTGGCCCGAACAAGAAATGAATTATTTTTATATAGTTTTGCACATGGCCTGAGTAAGCATCAGTTGGTCTGTCTTCCACCCTCTATCTCAGCCCCGAACGCTGGCTCCTAGCCATTTTGATCAAGATTTCTGCTCCGAGGGTAGGAAATTCCTTAGCAGATGCTGTTCGGGTGGCGATCCTTTGGGGTGCACTTTGATGAGAGCTAGGGATGGCCGGTCCAAACCAATATGGTGCTTTTTGACTTTGGAAGATGGATCCCACTGTTAATACAATCCCTGCATGATAATTGCGGGCGAGTGAGTGCAACGATGCAATTCTGAATGCAGTTGAGATTTCCTCCGTCGAACCGTTCTTCAATGTTTATCGCTTTCAACGAGCTGCACGAGCAAGACTGATTATCTAAACCAGTGGCAAACTACGTAAAGTTCGTACTTCTACGAAAGTATTTACTACGTACTTGTGCGTACCACTAGACGGCATCGTGAACTGTCCACGATGGGTGAAAACCCATCTGCAATCCTGTTATTTTTCAGGTTGAGATGGCTCAAGTGGTTAGAGCGCGGATCTACTGACCGGAAGGGCTGTGGTTCGAACCCGATCTCTGCCTCTCGACTTCCCTTGTCTAGGCTTGGGCAACCTGGCAGTATCCCAGCCCTCGTGGTTCCTTCGGGCGGCATGGCAGCTAGGCACCGGAAGGGTGTTACGGCTGAACGATTTATTTTTCAGGTTATAGGGCTCTGCTACTGTCGACGGTGGTTTATATTTTTTAGCCCGCGCAGCTTTTGATAAATAATTCTCACCCATTTTAGATTTCGTGGAGCCAATTGACGCTATGGCTTACGTAAGTACCCTCACGATTTGCGTGATACATCATTTTCGCAAGCCAATCTTAATTTCTCATCCATGCTTTTGATTTGAAACTCAGTATATATCGCTTTTCGATAGTGCCCATGTTACTCACCGAATGTTCCCATTCCTTGACTGTGGCTTGGGTTTCGGTAATTGAAAGTGCTCATAAGACAGAAGCTATTGATGATTTCACTTCAAAATTAGACAACTATATCTCGCACCTTGTTGGCACATCTGTTTGTAAATACGAAGTGTTTTTTTAATTAATATTTACGACTGACTGATATGTCCGGTCCTTCATTGCTACTTGTTCTACTACATGCAACTCGAATGGCGCACAAAGGCAGAGGTACCGCCACATGGCCTGAGCCAAACAAGAGTGACTAAAATTCATGGTCGCCGTGGGATATTGAACCTTTAACATTCAGTCTGACAATGTGGATAGGGACTGACAGCATGCAAGTCATTAACACCGGTTAGCCACCATATCGTTCAGTGTCCCCAGCAAAGCACAGGGAGCGTCACGTGTGCCCCATCATAGAAGGCGAACAGCATCAAACCGCCAAAAAATTTTGTAACATCCTACATTCTTTTCTGCCGTGTCAAGTGTCGTCCAGAGCTAGGGCGGAAACAGTGCTTGTCTCGGTAGGCGGTGGCTCGGCATGCGTAACACATGTCCCAGCCACCTTAGCTTGCAGTGCTGGATGCGTTGTTTGAGGAATTATTTTCTGCGTTACCAAAAGCCCATCTCCGAACCACCTCATTCCGAAATCGTCGATTCCAGTCGACTTCACCTATACTTCAGAGATATCGATGGTCAAAAGCCTGGAGATCCCCCGGATCCTCCATCCTAAGTGGTCAAGTCTTGCAGCCGTACAACAACACAACCCGTGCTGTAGTCTGATACGTGCATCCTTTGGGGCCCAGTGGGATGGCTTTTGGTGCAACAAGTGGGGCGAATTGACAAATGCAATTCTTGCCTTCAGATCGGTGCGTTAACTTCGTCTATCACACTACTACTTCCAAGATGCAGAAGTTCCACAACCTCTGGTGGCATTCCTTGGCATCTCAGGGAGCATGTTCAGAGACTAAAATATAAAAAAAATAAATCGTTCAGCTGTAACACCCTTCCGGTGCCTAGCTGCCATGCCACCCAAGGGAAGCACGAGGGCTGGGATACTGCCAGGTCGCCCAAGCCTAGACAGGGGAAGTCGAGAGGCAGAGGTCGGGTTCGAACCACGAACCTTCCGGTCAGCAAATTCGCGCTCCAACCACTTGCGCCATCTCGCCCCGTTCAGAGACTACGTCCTGCAGTATAACTTTGCATTTGTTGGGCGCGAACTACATGCCGAAGAACTGTTGACATTCGTCAGCTTTTCAAGTGGTGATTGTGCTTGTTGCTCTCTTTCAAAAATGATAGCAATGTCTGCGTATTAGGGGTTGATCAGGTCATCGCTTGGAGAGATCTGAACACCGGTGTTTTCGGGAACTTCCATTGTCATGTCAGTAGCGAAATTGAACAAAATGAGAGACGGCACCCTTGTCGGACACCAGTATTTGTAGGAAAGCTTCTAGCGAGCCACCCGTACAATCTGACGCGCCATCTGACATAAATGTGTGTGAACACACACAGCGCATGATATTCACGAACTTCTGGGGCATACCCTGTTGCGCAAGCGTGACCGACCGACAGAATTGTACGCACTATTGAAACCAAGGAACACCAGAATTGTAGGGCGCCTATACCCACGCAATTATTCTAACACTTGACAGAGTGTGAAGTTGTGTCCACCCGACCCCTTTCCAGCCGGAATCCTGCTTGTTCTTGGAGTGCGTCCTCACGCACCTTCGTAAGACGACGTAAAATAAGCTATGCAGTGAGTCTGATTACAGCGGGAATGAAGCTACTTCCTGTGTGATTATCACACTCACTGCAAGTACTGTTTTTGAAGATCGGCACCAGTGTTGACTCACCCGATTTAGTTGGGACGGTCTCTTTCTGCTAGATGGAGGTAACTAATCAAGACAAACACCGATTGAAGATTTCACTTCCACGTTTGGACAGAACGGGCGGGCATTCGTCAGATCCAGCAACTCGATGAAGCTTGAGGTATGCAAGGCATTTTCATATTTCAGAAGCCGTCGGGGTTTCTAATTTCATTGTCAAGCGCTGCGTTGCCGGTTTTGGGAATCCAGTTGCACAACTGCAGGCATAGTTACACATTAAGGAACGTAGTTCCGGTCAGCCTAGCCTGCGGTATCATTACCCAACTGAAGCTCTGAGCCGCGAAGTCACCTTAGTACCTAACTGATTCACCACATATTTCGAGATACTGGATTTCGATATAGTTTGTATCTGGTGAGCTGTTGTATGGATGGAACTTTTCTTGAACTAGACTCTGTCGTCCATCTTTTGCTGTTCTTCATCTGGCCACTATCCCAGTAGGCATTAAGCTAATTAACTAAACGCGCTACACGAAGTTGATCGCTGAAGGAGCGATTGTGTGTGTTTGGCTTCTTTCGATAAAGACTTCGATTGAGCAGTGTGATCGATTGATATGTGCGGAGGATTTGGGGACAGTCTGAATCGCGTCTGGTTCTTACACCATTGACCTGTTACCCATTTGCCTTGCACAAAACCATGCAGTAAAAATCACGATCTCTTGATTAGCTCTTTAGATAGATCATCTTGAGCTCGAGTCGGCTCCGTGATTAAGGTGCGAGCCTACTGACCACAAAGTTCGTGGTTTGAGCCCAACTGCGGCATCTCAGCTGCTCCTAAGCAAACAGGTAGTATCTCAGTTCTGGTGCTCTGTTCGGTTGGCATACACCAAAAGGGTGTCTTCAGCTTAACGATCACTTTTTTTAGTATAGGTCTTCATCTAATTACTTTCATACGTATTCCGAAATACGTCCATGAAGCATGCCTTTCCTTTCCTATACAATGAGCCTGTTTGTTTTGAACATTTTCGTTCGGTTTTCTACCAAAAGTCTAAACATGACTGTAATCATACTACTTCAGTCCCGCAGGTTGTTTTTCTTCGATAAGTTCACAGTTCGTGATGCATCGCTGCCAGACCTTTTCACAGGATTCAGTGTAAGTACCTTGATTGCTGAGATTGAAACATACTTTTTGTATACCGTTGTTAATTACTTTTCCACACTCACTGTGCCCCGAGATTGATTCGACGACTGAAGTTGGATTGGGACATAGACGTCCTGAGCAACATCCCCCATTAGACAGTAGAGAGAAGAACAAGAGAACAACCTATCCAATTTATGGACTACGCTACCCCTGCAGTGACAGAGGTCGTGTTGAGCAAAATGTGGAACAGTAAGGCCAAAAATTGACAGGTTTACTAGCCCTTGTATGATAGAGAACGTTTCCTCTTTTTCAGGTGTCGTTAACTTGCCGGTGAGCAACCAAGCCGTAATGACAGGTTTACTAGCCCTTGTATGATGGAGAACGTTTCCTCTTTTTCAGGTGCCGTTAACTTGCCGGTGAGCAACCAAGCCGTAGAATGTTGCATATGCCAACAGTCTAATAGCTAGATCTTTGAGGAAAGAGCCTACATGATGCCTAAATGCGGTACTGGCCAAGAAACTGTACTTGGCTCACATCGGCCAACTCATGTTCAATCATTAAGTGGTATGGGTAATTCCATGTCAGACGATTGATTAGGATGCGTGTTCATGGGTGCCCGATCATTTTTTGTTTGTTATCTTCGGTGTTCACAGTTCCTCATTGTCAGAGCCAGTAACACAAGTTTGAAAGGTTATGGGGACCCAAACCTCCAAGGCCGACCTCGCCAACTTCACCCAAACTTTTCGTAATCCCTTACACGCCATTCTGTTGGGGGCACGTAGGACAGAACTCGTCTCGGGAGACGGTGTTTCGGCATCTGTAGCACATGGCCGCGCCACAGCCAGCCGCAGTTGATGGTGCTGGATGTTTTCCGCGACTAAAGTACCTGATGCACGACCGGCTACCCGTTTTCTGACTACCTCGTCACGAATTCGTTGACGCCTTCCGATACCAGCAACATTTCAGAGACGTCGCCTGAAAAAGAAACCTGAAGACGCCTCAGACCCTCTGTCCACAGAGGCCATGTGTCGCAACAATCCAGAAACACAGTTCTTATTGTAGCCAGGGAGACAGGACACCCGAGACCCAGTGATACGCGATTTTGACGCTACCAGTGACGCAAAGTGGCACACGTGATTCGGACCCTGGAGATTCGTTCCATTTAAGTCAGCTACGGATGAATACTCAGAGCTCCTAGGTTACTGTTATTCAGCCAACCTAGAAGTTGCGCCTTACAACAACACAGGAGCTACCATTCACATTTGATTTGGAAAACTTGTGTCAACAGTACAGTAGTCGTGGTGCAAGCCTGTCTGAAAGTATTCTATATATCTGGTGTAGCTTTCTTCTCGAGAATGCACCTCTCACTCCTATTCGGTCAACTGTATTCTGGAAGGCGACGGGGGAGAGTTGTAGATAACAGACAACTGATCCACCAACTTGAACGTTGAACTCCAAAGTAAATCTCATCCGAACCGACTCCTTGGCTACGTTTCACTTACTTGTTATTAGGTCTTATTTCTGACTAGTTTTACCGTCTGAATGGTTTGCCCCCTGCACAGTAATAACATGTACTCTGTGTTATCATACGTGCTTGTCTAGAGCACCGGTACTTATGAAATGACCCTGTTTTCTCAGCAAAGGAAACCTCCCTTTAAAGCTGTTGATGCTGGGGAATAATTCGCATCATAATTCCAGAGAAATCTCACTTAATGGTTGCTCATGCATGCATCGCAGACCCCACACGACTAGATAATCATAATCATAGCGCGCTCATTCCTTTCTGGGCCATATCTACGCCAAAGGAGATTTAGTACATTCCACAGCCACTTCGGTCGGTAGGCTAACCTCTCTACTGCATGTTTTTGGCGGCAATCGCCCCATCGGAAAGGAAAAAATTGGCACCAAAGCCCTCCTATTGTCATGATTTGTGTGTTTGGGCTTGGGTTGTAGGTCTTTTGATGGTTGCGCTGTATTGTTGTGCGGTATTACCCTGCGGAGGATGTGAGTTTAGCTCGCCCGGGATCTCTTCTCTCTAGGATCGTACATTAAGTCGTATGTGACGTAAGCGCTGTTGTGAACTCTCTTGCTTTACTGTTTGGTTAAAGCCGATAACCACAAGAATCTTGCTAACTCTTTTAAAGTTCCACTTTCTTACTCCGCTCCTTGCTCCTCTCACTCCTAGGATATTCGGCCTAGTTGCACCACCTCTGGTCGTGGTTTCTTGTGGATCGGTGATGACACCGGATCTGTGTATCGATTGGACCGAAGTCAACAAATGACTTCTTTCAAGGCTCATGCACAATCAGTGCGTCTTATGCACCAGTCCAAGCAACATGATTTGCTAATTACGGTGGGAGTAAGTCTTAACTGACATACTGCTCCTAACACCCCCTCATATTGTCTTGTTTCCTGTGATTATGTTGTGCCCGATGGTTTTATGACTCAAAATGTCACTTCCTGTTCTGCTTCAGTTAGATGACTTGGGCGAAGAGCGACTGAAGGTGTGGAACACTGCAAAGGTAAATCACCATTTCGATCTACCCTGTTATGTAACTGCCTTAATGTCGGTTGAACTCCTACCTCAGAAGTAATAACCGGTTTTCTATCGCAGTTCTAGGAACGGTGACCTCCACCAGGTAGGGCTGGCAGTTGGATCGATCAAACGACTTCACTGCGACAGACACATCTTGCTAGGGAGAAACGTCTAATTCCAATTATCTCGGGTGAACACTTCCTCAAAATCTATTCGGAAAGAGGTGGTTCTTTTGAGAGTATTCTATCTACTGCTATTCTCGCTCCAGTGCCTTAATGCCGGAAAAGACTCGTCAACAAGAATCACAACAGCGTCATTGCGAACAAGCGAGTGCAGCAATCACAAGGGACTTCACACTACTTGAATGACACTTTTCATCGATCCATGATGTTAGTTATTTGCTTTATTGATTAACTGGCTTGGGTGTTTGCCGGCTTCTTTATTGAGATTTTCGTGGAGTTTCAAGGTTAGATTATTCTCAGGAATTTGACCTTCCTGACAGAGGGAGACCAAACTGCCTGACCCAAAAATTATTTTCACTATAAGGGAAAGCAGAGGTTGCTCACACGAGCAGCAAGTAAAACAACAAAGTAATGAACCTAGCGAAATACACTCATTTGCATACCAATTTGGTTTTGACGGGAGACTCACCTGAAACCCAGCTGATGGGTTCCACATCAGTATCCTGTCAAAACCAAATGGCATGCAAATTGAGTGTATTTCACTAAGTTCATGCAATTTGGCTTCAAGTAGAACATAAGATTGACGAAAACTCGGGGACTACGCCCAACTGATGATGATCCCCCAGAAGGGCGAAACCGTTCGGGGCTGTGGAAGTGTTTTGAGCAACCTTATGAGTAGTGCATTACGTCTATAGAAAATAATGAACCGCTCTTGTTCGGTGAATTATGCTCCAGCTAGTAGTGGTTGCGCGGTTTTGCACGTACCATACGTAACTAACCTTGTCGCATCGTTTCATCAGATTGGTCGTGTGATAAGATTAGCACTACCTGTCCATTCGGATGCACGCGGGTTCCAATCATCGGAAGACTGTGCCTTGCAAATATAAGTCTCGAATCAGAAAATCGGCTTGAGAACCCTTTCGGTGCGTTGCTGTAGCATGATGGTTAAGATAGTTTCAGACTGGTCAGGCTTAGACAGAGCAGAGTAAGGTTGGACTCAGAACATCGCCATCATAATCGGTGACTTCAAACGCGGTTTTACAAACCGGTGCTTTGCTGCCGAACCACAGACATCCCAGTGCGAAGTACGTTACCCAAGACTTGTTAAAACCCCAGGCAATCCTGGGCATCTCAAATGCTCCCGTCTAGGCCTGGGCAACCTGGCAGTATCCCAGTCGTCGTGCTTCCTTCGAGTTGCATGGCAGCTAGACACCGAGGGGCTGTTATACCTGAACGGTTGTTATATATTGTTCATATTCTTCCACGCGATATTGATCACTTGATTTATTAAGGGAATTGCGGTCAAGACGGGTGGAGTGTCCGTGCAAAAAGTGCATTCTAAACTCGCACTAGCGGAGCTGAGTTTTCGTCAGTGCGTTATTTTTCCCAATTGGTATTTAAGACATCAAGAATTCAATACGTGCTGCCGAATACTTGCAAAAAAAAGGTATTACCACGGCTTACCGATGTTTGGAGGTGTAGGCACCTCCGATTGATTGTAGTGTGAAACCAGTCTATCGTTTACTGGGAGAATATACCCTCATCGCTACTGACCTGCTGTTATTTGGCTACCAGACTACTGAAGCATGCACAAAAGGAACTTCTGATTGTCTTTCCGACCATTCGTCGATACCCATCTTGCTAGCTGCAAGCGTTGAATGTGTCTTGCTATTCTTCTCAGATATTTCGTTTTCTGTCCAATACTTGGTGCATGCGTGGTGTTGTGGCGCATATTCGCCTGACCTCACTCAGCTGACAGTTGAATCTACTCGTTTTGGTGTAGCAGAAGTGATCACGATCCACAGCACTACCTTAGGCAAGGCATTTTTGTCAAAATCACCTGTTATTCTCCCTCTCCCATTTATCGACAAACGTTACTTTGAATAGCCCACTTAGAGTTGCTCCGCTAACCTTGTTCCCAGTACTTCGGAAACTAGGCGGTTTTTCAGCCCCAATTTTTATTCTCACACCTTCATTTCAGTGGTTGAATAAACCAACACCCTATTGTTGTCGAACAACAACCACAGAACCACCCGGACAATCTCCCAGCCATGTGAGTGAACTCTCTTCTGTTGCCCTCAATTTGTCCACCATCATCCGCCATTATCTTCGCTTCAATTTTGTTTTCACAGGTTTCCTGTTTATTCGTGGACGAACAAGTTCAGTTTATCCTGCTCGGTCACGTTCGTGGACAGTTGCAATTATTCAAGGGTGATATCAGCCGTGAAAGGTGAGTTTTACCGGTTTTACCGGTATGCCATTTTCTCGCTACGCACATCCTCTGTAGCTCGCATTATGAACAGCTTTCGACCATGTACGACGGTCATATCCCCCCGGTGAAGAAGGTAGAGACACTTGCTGGGTGCCAAGTTTCCACTGCCTAACTGAGCCCTATCGCCGATGTTATTACAACCCTTTTGGTCAGGAAGAGAATATACTGAAATCCGTAGCTGCATCCTCTTCCGGCATGTGATGTCTATTTGTAGCGCTAGCTCAGTTCCTTCTCCCAAACTGGTCGAAAATCCAAAACAGACTCTATCCCATAGCAGTAAATTCAGGTTATGTGAGTTTGTGTGTCTCTGTCTAATACTCCCACTCGATTCGATCGACTAACCTTTTTTTTTGAGAAAAGCTACATACACTGGTTAGATGGCACATCGAAAAAAATCGTTCAGCTGTAACACCCTTCTGGTGTCTAGCTGCCATGCCGCCAGAAGGAAGCACGACGGCTGGAATACTGGCAGGTTACCCAAGCCTAGACAGGGGAAGTCGAGAGGCAGAGCGGGTCGGGTTCGAACCACGGACCTTCCGATCAGTAAATTCGCGCTCTAACCACTTGAGCCATCTCGCCCCCAGATGGCACTTCAGGCAGGCACTGCATCCCTCGTTCAACTTCCAAATTGCGGACATACATAGGATGACCTCAAGTACAGAAGTCGTCCCCGTTTAGTCATAAAGGGCGAGGTATTTTGTTCCTTTAGCGGGGTGATCATTCACTAGATGGTAACCATCGGGGAACGGTAGTATGATCTGATCGGCGGAGTTGACTCTCTCCAGATGGGTTGGGATTAGTGCGCAAGATCCCACACTGTTACGTCTAGATAGGAACTGCCATTTTCATTCATGCAGTTGGTCTCGGTAACTCCCACCAGTTTATGCTGCTAGCACCAGGTCGGTGTCCTTTCAGAATTGAGCCCGATTTCCTCATCGCTTACAGGAACCTTGGTGTTTTTTAGGAGAGACTGTTCACAGAGCCTTTTAACAATTTCGCCATAGCGAAACTCAGTATAACAGGTAACTGGCGCTTCCATTCTATCGAGATCTCGCCTTCTATTGCACGGTTATTTTATCTTCCCAGTTCTTAGTCAGCCATTTGTTTGTTGTGTTTCAGACAGTGCAAACGATACCTTCTACATACTTTTAACACACCCGTCACTGGTTTGGGTCTACAGTTGGTTGGCCCAAAGCAACCGCTGGCCAAGCATTCCGTTGTTGCCGATTCCCGGACCAGTCGAACACCCGAACTCCAAAGTCCCGTTGTGTTTGCAACGACCGAACAGTATGTCATGAGCTTTGTTCTTGGTCGACGTGACGAAGTATTGTCTAAAGTAAGTGTACTTTGCGCAGTCTCGCAACTCTGACCTCTTGGCCTCTTGTATAAAACACGGGGACTGAAACACTACTCGGACCGTCTAACTTAGAAAAGACTCTTTCAGATGAGACCTCATGCCCTAACTTGTGTTGTCCTAGGTGGGGTTTTTTTTTGGAAGGAGGGGGGCAGTCTCATCCAGTACACAAAAATATTTTGGGGTTGTACATCTTCAGTTTTGAGGCACTGCAGAACAGATGGCCTTATGTAACCAGATGGTCGATTCGCCTTCACTTTTACACCAAGCGCGTTTCATCGGATCTGACATTGCTAGGTCTAACAGTCAGACAAAAATCAAATTAGGCTATTCATCAGTAACATCCTCTTGGCGCTTAGTGAACGTGCAATCCGCCGTATGCATCGGGGTACTCCTCAGACGACATCTGCAGCAGGTCAGACAGATGTCTGTCAGGGCTTGCCGAACTTTTCTAGACGCAGGCTGCATCGTCGACTTGGTGTCCCTTTTGTCTTTCTTAGAAAAACCTCTAAGCGTGATCGATTAGTTAGTAAATGTCCGCCTGTTGATGGTTTAGCACTATGGTATTTTCGATGGTATAGAGACAGTGACGCTAAGGCCCAGCAGCAAGAAAAGGACTGGAAGTTATCATTTCAGGAAGATCGGCAGCGAGACAGGATGACTAACTGAGCCTACTCGAATGACGGAAAGGATAGGAGAAGGGCTCTGTCATGGATTTTTTAGCATACGCCTCATAATACATAGCGTATTGTCGGGGACTCCAGTAGTAAGTGCAAAGGTGCAAAGAATACAAGAATCTGCAGGATCTGAATGTTGTTGGTAGCCAGTCTTCATTGAGCACACACGCTTGGACTCACATTTGCTTGTACATTCCGCCCGTCAATATGTTCCAAGGGTTCTTTGCCAAACTGATATTAGCACCGCTAGCTAGCTGGCCTCGGATAACAGGGAAAAAACCATCTCCTGATGAGGAGCGGGAATAACCGGCTGATTTGTCTTGTTGGGTTGCCCTATTGGAATCAATACAGTAGAACTCTGGTTGCTGATTAGCCTGCTCTTTCTGAAGCGGGCACAGCTCTTTTTCCCTCAGAACTGTCAGTTTACAGGACGTTTTTGGTGGCCATACCGATAGCAAGCCTTGCGCTGATAAGTTCAAGTGCTGTTTCAGATGAATTTGATGTCATTCATGCGTCCACCGTAGTTTGCTCGGTGTCCATAAACCTGATGCGCAAACTCACAAATAAATGTGAACCACTGGCGGTCACCAGCTGTCGCGAGTGCAGAAAAAATGGAGCCATTCATCAGGACACGGCAGCCGTGCACCCACACACACACACACGTCGTCAAGATGTGCGTTTTATTCCTCTCTAGAGCACAGTAGCCAGGGTCTGTGGTCCGAGCCCAACTCTGGATTCTCTTTTCCCCCTGTATAGGCTTCAGCACCCTGACAATATCTCTGTCCTTATGCTTCCCTCTGTTTGTATGGCAGCTATGCAGGGAAAGGGTATCACATATGGATGTTTTGTTATTTCCGTTTGTTTATGCCGAACCGCTGGACTGATCAACTGGCGCTTTTGATGTCAACCCGGTGGAGATTTTGTGAGATATCAAAGCACACCGACTCTGCAGTGGTACTGACCTTCTTAACTTGAGCCGTATGGGTAACCGCCCTTAAACGGAGAATCATCCGCCAAAACATGAATCGGACATTCATTGAAAGCACCTATAGTAACGGTATTTTCTCAGCTTAGTTCTCGGTCTGAGCCCCCCAAGCTAGCGTGCGTGTCAAAACAACCCCCAAAGGTGTACAAGATATATTAACGCCCCAAACGAAGTCAAGAGCATTTGTACAGCGCTTCATATATATAGCGTAAGCGGTAATAACTTTCTGAAAATTCTGACGCGTTCTGGATGCACCATTGGCAACCGGCAATCGGCCAATACTGGGTCATGATTGGCTGTTGGGTCCAGATTTTCGACCAATCAGATCTGGGCTTGATGCCGGACCGGCAAGCGTCCCGAATTCCTGGCCAATCTTGTGTGGGATAGGCTTTTTTTCGACCAATCAGATCTGGGCTTGATGCCGGACCGGCAAGCGTCCCGAATTCCTGGCCAGTCTTGCGTAGGATAGGCTTTTCGGCCGAAGCAGCACCCGACTGCGGGCAGTAAAGCGGGATCTGTGTGGAATTCCGCCTAACAGCACCACAAGGCGTTCTTTAGAGGTCTTGAGGCGAAATGCCCGGAATTTTAACCTTGAATGGCTCCCGTATTTTTTGCTACATCTTTTTTTCAGTTTTCTTGCTTTGAATCACTTCACACAAGATAAATTGTTATAAATCTTGTGGCCCGTTTCTACTGCTATCATTTGTTAAGCAAGTATTGCTCGTTGTCATTGAAACCGTGGTGGAAACCCTTGGAAGTCCTACAGTTTTGTCATGAGATGTTTCTGATGCTCTTCACTTGTCTGTTATGCTTAAAGAACTCTAGGTTGAGCTACTGTCCTCGATGTTTGTGGAATGAAAGACGGTCTCAGCTGCAGATGTCTTCATTATGAAACACGAATTGATAGGATATGGCAACAAAGCCCTCATCTGCACAGACTACTTTCTCGAATTTATTTGAATAGTTAACATAAATCAACAAACATTATCAAAAGGCTCAATAATTTCTGAATCAGCCTTCAGTTAGATGCAGCGGCGGCGTTTATGAATAGCTTTGGCCCAGTATTACTCGCATTTTTCACCAGTAGTATGCGCCGTTACATCCCTGGTCTGAACCAACACGTGGGTTTACGCTAGCCGCTGTCTGGGTTTTGACGGCTCTGTAGTACTTTGATCCTCGTGCTTTTTTCGGGTTGTATTACATTTGTGCACCGAAGGGTTACCAGAGCTCAGCGGTTTTCGTCGCATGTAAACTGCATCATTCATCACCGCACTACTCATGATGAAGGACGAGGTCATCTATCCAGTTTATAGCGTCTCGGCATTGTTCGTAGTGAAACGTTGACGGTATCTCAAGGGAGTGTTCGAACTCCGGAATGTTCAACTCCCAACGAGTTGTACATTAGTCAGGTCACGTGAGCCTGACTTCCGGTCATCACTGGATCTCTATCGAGACAGCAAGAGTCCTACGGGGTCATTCCAGTAATTTTGTCAGGACATCTTACGAAAAGTGCCGGCATTTCTCAACCTAACACTATGTAACAAGCAGTTTGAGTTCGCCAGGGAATGCACGCTTAGTGACACAGTTGGCTAGTTAGGCTTTCATTGCTCGGTTTATTTGCAATTTTGTTCATTCAGTTACTTGACCATTGTATCTCTCGTTCCCCTCAGACCGTGCTCGATCGGTTTGGTGCCTCATTCGACTGTTCTTCAATTGTCAGCCTAACTCCTGATGATCTTCAGTTTGCCGTCGCTTCTCGAGATGTGAGTTTTTCTAAATTCTTGCACCTTTCGTCGCACTGTGCGGCGTACGTCTGACCCTTTCCGATGGCCTCTCAAATACAGTTTTGTGGTGTATTTGTCACAGAACCTGTGCTCTTCTCTTTTGAGAAAAGTATTCTGTGGTTTTTCGTACAAGGATGCGCATATCTGTTGGAGCACGGGTAATTGCTGAATACATGTATGAGCTGTTGAATTTTAAAATCTCGCAAGGCTGAGAAAGGTGAAGTCGCTTTTGTTGGCGCAATCTTCTCTTATTAGTGAGCTGGAGCGTCGGGCTTGTTTTACACAGCGATTCTGTCAGTCTTGCTTGATGTTTGTCATGGAGCTAAGCTGATTGCACGCTTTGAAGCCTTGTTTTTTTAGCATTTTTCTATAAAGCTAGAGTAAGGGGAGTACATTGGCGGGTTGTTTTACTAATTGGCCCTTATGAAACTGGCGGGCGAGATGGCCCAGTGGTTAGAGCGCGAATTTACTCACCGAGAGGTCCGTGGTTCGAACCCGACCTCTGCCTTTTCACTTCTCCTGTCTAGGCGTGGGCAATCTGGCAGTATCCCAGCCTTCGTGCTTTCTTTGGGTGGCATGGTAGCTACACACCAAAAAGGTACTACAGCTGAACGCTTATGAAACTGGATATTGTCACCTTGCAAAGCAGTGAACAGTATAACTATCCAATGCCTTCATTATCACTCACTCTGTTGAGTGTATGTGACAAATTTGTCGAATTAAGCGCTACAACGAATGGAAACTACGGATCCGCTTTTGCTCGTTTGGTTTTGGGGTAGGCTGCTATCTGCCCACCGCTCCTGTAGAATTTTCCATTACGTGTGTCTTTAGTTTATACGTAAGTTGCTCACTGTCGCGTTTATACTCTCATCGGAGAAAATTCCGGGATAGACTGAAACCGAAACCCGCACTTAGTTCAAAGTTCATGTTCTGTGGAACCAGACCCATAAGTATCTCGTCGATATCTTCTCCAGCAGGGTCTGTGAGTACAATGCACCTTAAGCTTGATGGTAGGCATACTTCTTAAGCTGGTCTTGTGCACTGCTGATTGGGACGGCGGCTCAAGGTTGCTTCGGCTGAAGGGTGTGTCCGGTACGATTCAGTTCAGGCTTTAAACCGGGAGACATGTACGTGTAGCTCGGTGTTTCATCAAACGAAATCGTCTTAGTTGTACTTCGATGCGCTTCCACGCATGTATACACGTCATACAATATAAGTTCTCTGAGCTAGATCATTCTTTTCGCCGATAGTTAGAATGCGGAGGTTTGCGTCTTTGAATTGATGCAATGACATTGATGGTGTTATTGGCGTCCGAATCATGGATAGTCCTCATCATCTTCCTACCCAAGCATCTGAAGCCATGCGTTTGAGCCTGGGATAGCATGTGTACAAAATGCACCTTTCAAGTTGATATCTCCTTTTGGGGTACGGTCTTTCCTAATGCAAACAAATCCGGAACCGTACCATTTCGCGTTCTTCTGGAAACCACTTTGGACGCACGCCCCCGGGGAACAACGGTGTGCTTCCCAACACAATAGCCTACAGTTTGTTTTTGAACTGTCGGTAACGGAACATGGAACATAGCTTATCGACCGTGCTAGCACACTTCTGAGTTGTAACAGAGACAGTTACTCAGGCGTTTTTTGAACAACTGACTGTTTCTCGTGGTAATGGGTGTAACGTTAACCAATTTCCTTGTTTTCCTTCAGGCCGTCTATTTCTACCAATCGGATGGACGCGGTCCTTGTCTCGCTACTGATGGAAACAAACTTGCCTTGTCAGTTTTCAAGCAATACCTGGTTCTTGTCAAAGGCCCTCCGTGAGTTATTTACGTGCGCGCCTCTAATGGTGCTTGCACAGGCGATCCATGCTTGACCGAGTAAAATATGTCAGTGGAGTTCAAAATGGCACAGATTGTTGCCTGGTCTGACTTCCGCTCAAGGTGCTGTTGGCAATTGACACAAAATCTATGGATTAGAGACCCGGTCTGGACTTGCGGATGCCTACTGATTTCGAGTTCGTACGAGAATAAAGCGATTGTGTTGTCGGGCGCCTTAGTTAAACATGGTGAAACCTAAATTGGGGTTGTCTTGCTCACTGACTCTAAGTGGCTGGGGAAATGGTCTCTGTCGTGTCTTCAATCAACTATCCTGCTGACGGAGGCTGGGTTTCCTCCTTTCAGGGAACATCGTCTATGACTGCTTCACCAACGGCAGTCTACTTGGGCTTGATTCCCGCTGCGTCTTGTGTCCTCCATTGGCCTTTCGATGGTTTTGTTCGGTTGAACGAGGATTTCATCCAAGTCCTCTTATGAGGGAAAGCCAAGTGTTTTCAGTTCTCTCGGAAATTACTAGCCGGGTTCCCCTAATGTCGACAGGAATATGTGCCAGCCATTGTCTGTGTTAGGCGGAATTCCACACAGATCCTACTCTGCCGCTCACAATCGGGTGCTGCTACGGCCGAGAAGCCTATCCCACGCAAGATTGGCCAGAAACTCGGGACGCTTGCCAGTCCCGCATCAAGCCCAGACCTGATTGGTCGAAAGTCTGGACCCAACAGCCAATCATGACCCAGTATTGGCCGAATGCCGGTTGCCAGTGGTGCATCCAGAAAGCGTCAGCATTTCCAGAAGTGTTCTTAGCTTCGTTTTGGGCGTTACTGTATCTTCTGCACCTTTGGTGGCTGTTTTGACGTGAACGCTAGCTTGGGAGGCTCAGACCGAGAACCAAGCTGAGAAAATACCGTTACTACTACTAGCACAGAACACCAGTGCTTCAGCGTCACATAACCGCGTCGCTTTATTTAAAGAGTGCGCCACAACAAAAAGAAGGTAGTTGGAAGAAGGAGAGAGGCCTGGCGCTACCCACAGGGCGCCTGCAATTCCAATAGTTTGTCAGACAACCTGTGTGGAAACTGACAGCCTGAACGCCACCAACATCGTTTAGTCGCCAAATCCGTTTTTGTCTCCAGTGGACAACAGAGGAACACGTGGATACCATCGTAGAACACGGATCGCCGGATGTCCTTCATTTCCTTCTACCCTATCATCTTTTATCTACCTCTAGGTTTCCCGCGCCCCGAATCAGGAACTGAAAGCAACACTGTTCGTTATAGACGCTGATTGGGTACGCGTAGCATGTGGCTGACCCGATAGATTGCAGCAAGTACCCATCAGGTGTTGCCTCACCAAACACCCGTTCCCTGATCACCTCATTGCGGATTTCTTGGTTCCATTGATTGCTCTTGCAAATGTGGTATGCAGTATTTTGCTAACGTGCCACCAAACAGAGGTCACATACGGGGAATAGTCCAAGTAGTCTTAATTCGGGGGTGTCCTTTTTCGAGAGAAGGTGGCATACCACTGGGCAAATTTGATAAACATACTACAACTTCAAGTTATGTAACTTATTAAGGTGACTGATGTAAAAGTTTACCTTCCGTCTGTGCAACTTTATGAAAGTTAGTTTAATGATACCCAAAAGTGTTCACCGTCGTAAACCGGGAAGTTTCTTCCCTGTGGACCACCTGAAGAATCGGTAGAGACTCACATGTGTGTCAGACATGGTGCGTGGTTGGATTGTAAACACCTTTGAGTTTGGTGAGCTAACTAACCTCGTTAATGAGCTCAGTGTTTTTGTGGTCGTCTTTATAATGGTAAAAATTTACCATGCTGCAGTGGCATCGGTTGCACAAGCCCATAGCGACCCGTACTCTGTAATTCAGAGAAACATTAGGCTAAAAGCCTCTCAAACGTCACCATGGTTTTTGTGGATATATGGCAAATTCTCTCTCAGAAGCAAACACTCAGAATGAGGCAAATAAAGGGGAACATCCAGGACACTCGAGAGCTCAGTGATTAAGAGGCCAGCTACTGACCAGAAGGTTCATGGTTTGAACCCACAGTCAGCATCTCGACTGCTCCTGTATAGGCTTGGGCAACCGGGCAGTATCCCAAAAAAAAATCGTTCAGCTGTAACACCCGGTGCCTAGCTGCCATGCCACCCGAGGGAAGCACGAGGGCCGGGATACTGCCAGGTTGCCCAAGCCTAGACAGGGGAAGTCGAGAGGCAGAGGTGGGGTTCGAACCACGGACCTTTCGGTCAGTAAATTCGCGCTCTAACCACTTGAGCCACATGGCAGCTAGGCACTGAAAGGTTGCTACAACTTATCGATCCAGTACACAAAGTTTTGATCCTGATCCTCGTTTGAGGGTGAACTGGCACCCGGATTGGCATGTTGTGGCCTCTTAAAGTCATTTATGTTTGTGGGAATATCATATGATGTATCGGCAACATGCCAAATGTAAAAGTCCAGATTTCCCTCCCACAAACAGACTTCCACTTCAGGCTCTTACTCTGTTCAGCAAAACCGAATTTCCTCCTTTTTTTGGATTGGTTAGTTACTCTTTGTGACACCCTATTCCGTTGCCTACTTCAGTGGTCTCTATCTGTCCCACACCGGACTACTGTCAACAGCCGACAACTTGCCATTGGAATCATCGGTTACACTGACAATTCATGATCAACAAAACAAGTTCATCGCGGGTGAATTCTCGATCCAGGGTGTGCTTTCCATGTTTATCGAGTGGGACGGGATCTATCTTCTGTGTTTGGAGCGGAACGCTGAAGGTGCACTCAGACATACAGTAAGTGACAAGAAATCTGTTGTTCACCTCATCTGCCCTCCTTTTTGTTGTTCTCCGTATGCAGGATGGTAGCTACTCGTGAATACAGTTTGTTCTGGGTCATTGTCACCTCACTCGAAGGAATTCGCTGAAGATTATCTTAGCTAATCAAATCACGTTCCTCTTTGAACCAGCGAAAAATGACGATATTGCTGTGAGCTGGCGTGGTTTTTCTAAACCCCTACTGCAATCAGTAAGATGGTCGATGTTGTACCGTGAACCGCGGAAGTGAAATCGACGACCAGGATTTCTACGGGTTCATTGATACAACCGTCGACCTCAACATAGCTCAGTGGTTAAGGCGCAAACTTCATGACCTCATGGTTTGTGGTTGGAACCCAAACTCAGCATCTCGACTTCTCCTGTCTACGCTTAGGCCTCAGCCTTCGTGTTTTCTTCGGACAGCATGGCAGTTAGGCGCTGAAAGTGTGTCACAGCCGAACGACAGCCTACGAGGAGTGGATCATGCTGTTCTGTTATATCAGTCTGTTCTGATTTTGCCGCCACACTTCCAACTGAATTGTTTCTAGCAGTATCCTGTGCAGTGCGGCCTATAAAGAGAGGGACTCTGAAAACAACATGCCTCCAGAAAGAGCGTGATGAGTTCGCTCTAGTGAAGAACTATCTACTACGCACATGGCAGCCTCTAACGTAGAATGACAGGGTTCGGGCATGCTTGTGGATACAGGACCGGCCGTGGCAGAGGCACGCCAACCAATGCGGTCGAATCCGCGCATGGATGCACTTGAGGTCAGTCGGAAAGATCTTGCTTCATGCATTGACGGCCACTGATCAACACCAACCTTGTTTTTGTATGTGTCTGCCCAACATTCCTGACTTATAATGTCATGAATATGCTAACGCCGTCCTTGAACTGGTGAGAACAACAGTGGCGCAAGTTTGTCCACATTCGCATACATCGTTGTTTTCACACTGCTCCCCGGACCCCACGCAAAGCGATTCTCACTTCGATTCTAGCTTCAAGGGAGCCGTAAGAGATTTCTCTCTTTTCTGGAAAAACTAAGTTAGTGAATCGGAAAAAACCAAGGACGAACCACGAGCTCTGTGGAGTGGCCAGTTGTGGAGTCAGTAAAACCCAGGTGCATGACAATGGAACCCCGGAAGCTCTGGCTTTTTTATTCTAGAGCTTCTCAATCTGTGAAAGGAGTAACTGGGTGTGACATCAACACCAGCTGCGCAAAATGATGCTTCGTTGCCATACAACCATTTCAGTTCATTTGACTAAAGCATCACAATAGAAGAGAGAAGAAAAAACGAAACAGGGAGGAATACCTAATGCTAGCGTACCACAAATATCCAATGTACATACAACTCCGACACTCAGTCAGTCTGGATGGATGGATGGAAACTAACATCGGTTAGCAGCCATATCATTCAGTGCCTCCAGCCAAGCACAGGGGGTCATGTGGACCTCATGCTGCCTTCGGTCAACACTGCTCTAATAATTTTTCTTTGAGGTGACGGCATCGATTAGATTGAAAAATTTGGGAACGAAAATCATTCGGAAGTTGTTAATGAGTTGGCATTAGAAGCGACGTTGACTTAATCGATTGTTTCTTTTTTTCAGGGCGTATTTGGCCCTTTATTCGCCGCCTATCTCCCCTACATTATCCAGCGGAATGTGGGAAGCTAAACCATTGGTGCAGAGCCAATAGATTTACTTCTAAGCAGTTGAAATCATTATCGCGTTTTATTCTTGGTGGGACGGTCAAATCGCATCTGTTTGTTTGGTATATCCACATCAAATGAAATAACGTGAAGAAGTTTGATTGCAAGCTAAAGTTCTGCCCCTCTCCCAAGAAGATATGCTTCCAAGCAGAGCGTGATTTCAGTCGGTCCCAGTGGTAGGCAGCACTGGAGGTTATAAGTTACACAAGGCCAGAGTGAATATCCTACGAACAAACACATATGACATACATTGGCAATCCAATATATATTTAGTGAAATTTTGTTGATAGGCAAGCAGACCAAAACACGATCCGTAACACATGGGCCGTTGAGCAACACGGTCAGTTTAGTGTGCGCTACTTAAATTTCTCAAGTACGGGCAATTCAAATGGCCCTGGCATCGTCCGACTGCTTGGGTGGAACTCCTCCCGATCCACATGCTTCCTTTCCTAGAGTTGCTTGGTAACCATGCACCGGGAGGCTCCACGGATAGACACACTAATTTTATTGCCCTAGCTTACGCCGGCAGACTGACATTCTAAGCTCACATTCATCGTATTACCCCAAAAATTATGTTAAGCTGTCGAAGCATTTTCAGCAACCTCATGAGTAGTGCATTACGAATATATGTTAAGCCTCGTTTACATGAGCCACCTTTATGAGGGCTATTTTATCTTAAAGGTGCACGCATGGACTATAGCATAAGCGGTTCCAACTGTCCATAGAAGATTATCTTGTTGTCATCAACATGTAAAAGTGCATGCTTTGGAGTAACAACGGGTGGCATTTGTTGAAATTATCTCCCAGTTCTTGTGTTTCCATCAGCTAACACCGTGAGAGTTTTGCAATTACCAGCGTAGTTTTTTTTACTACGTCCTCTGCAACACTGGTAATCATATTAGAGATGTTCAGATTGAACAGTAAACCACGGGGTCACAAATTGTTTTGCCTATTTGTCCTCTCTGTGCGTGTTCTCTATTCCTCTCATTGTAGTTGATCGGACTGACAGAAAAGAGTACGCACGCAAAGTTGGAAATGCTGTTTTCAAAGAAAAATTTCCAAATGGCTATCGAGTAAGTTTTGGACACGTCAACTTTGTAGCCTACGCTAGTGGAATCGTACGTTTATTTCCAAAGCCGTGCTATCACTTCTGATGAATTGTTTACACCAATAATGTGAGGAGCAGTTTAACCGACCTGACTTCCGTTCAAACAGATGGCCATTTAGTTTTGTTGTCTCCCCCTTGAAGACAGACTATAAGCAGCCTGAGTGTAAATTCGCTCCATATTAGCCCTATGTTTTACTTACTAGCTGATTGCATGGTTTTGCCTGATAGACTCAGTTTACTCGGGGGGCTAGGTTAGGTTGAGGTCCCCTGAAAGAACCCCAATACTTCACCGCTGCGGTATCGCGAATTGACTCATCAGATCAGGTTTGCGGCGAGTTTTATCGATCCGTTTGATACACGAACTGGTCGGTTTGTGTGTAGCACTTAGGTTACCCTTATTGCATTCGGTCGATTATGTTGGGCGGTAGAGAAGATCACTGGATAAAAAATGCTTTTCCACATACTCTCACTCTGTTTTTTCACTGCCCAACCATCGTATCCAGCATTGCGAAGTCGCAACACTTTGAGCAGGAAGAACTGGCACGTATATTCGGGTCTTATGCTGATCACCTCTACAAGTAAGTAAATCGCCAAAACAATTCCTCTCTATCTCACCTGTTCTACTTTCATACAGTATTTGCGCAACAGTTCTACGCGAATCGGTCGGATAGGTTTCTTGCTAATTCTTTGGGGGCCGTTAGGTGAGGAATTGATTGCCTTCCGGTGTCCTATTCCACCTTGTTGACCTCAAAACTCGCCTCCCATCAAAGCGCGTATTCATTGGCCTAAGCCGATAGTCGGGCCTGCAATAACTTGGCACTGTTTTGCGCAGTTACATTTAGATAATTCTGTCTCAGACGAGCCGACTGACTGAACACTCGACTTCTGTTCATTGATCCTTCACGTGACCCCACCCTTGCCAGACAACACTTCGTTTAGAGATAGTCCCAGATCGTTAAAGTTCTCACTTGTCGGTCTGGAATCACTTGGGCATCTAGGTTTGAAGGTATGAGTTTTACCGCTTTACCTGTACAATAGCTAGATTTTTAAGTGTTATGGTTGCCGCATTCGCTGGTGCACAGCTGTCTGGTTCGCTCGTCATGGAATGCACATGGAATGAACCCGAAACAATGTATTGAGGTGAAACCTGGTGGTTGTGTGTTGGGCCTGGGACTGGTGTACTCTCTCACCTAACGCCCAGCAGTGGAATGCTAACCGGACGACAGTTCACGATTCAAATCCGGTCCAGTCTTTTCGAGTGCTCCTGACCATTCTTGTGTGACCGCTGGCGTATGCCCAGCGGCTTTTACCCTTCTGTGCACACCTTATGCTTTCAAAGACTGAGTGTTGCATACGTCCTCATTTGTGAACTCGTTTCTGAACGATGTAAACAAGACATCCTTCAGTAGGTAATCACCATGTATGACCAGTTGCCTCGTGTGTATTCGGGTCCATACTCAAGGTATTCCTATTCATTTCTGAGTGCTTGCATCCATGCCAAAATTCCCATACGCCCAAATATTATCGATCTGTGAGTGGTCCCACGAGCCTCTGTGGTCTCAACAATGAGCTCGAGATGGTTCATCTGTTAAGGCGCAAACGTACTGATCGAAAGTTCCGTGGTTCGAACCCAACTCAGGCATCTCGACTGCCTGGCAGTATCCCTTCGATGGCATGGCAGTTAAGCTCCGAAAGGCTGATACAGCTGAATCATTATTATTATTATATTGCTATTATTATTAGATGAGTGGGAGAGCCTCCCGGTTTCAGCCATCTAACCGAAAAGTGGAGATGAACTGAGAAAGAAGGAGCAGTAAAGTCTTCAAAGACTTACTATTAGTGATGCTTTTTAAGGTATGTATAGGCTAGAGAGAAGACCACCTTCTTCACTGTCCCTCAGATAACACCAGGGCGCTGTTTTCTCCTCATGCATCTGCATCTTCGTACGGCCATGTATCACGGCTGCTTGTCAGTCTAACAGATCATTTTCTATGCCAATTTCCAACCTTTTGTTATGCATTCTAGACAAAAGGACTATGATGGCGCCATCAAAGAGTATGTGAAGACCATAGGTATCCTCGAGGCTTCCTTTGTTATCCAAAGGGTGAGTAGCGGTAGCATGTTTTCCTTGATTGGTTATTTGTTTCGGCTTCTTGCGAATTAACCTACTCAGTTGACTTTCTCAGAACAACATGACTCCAAACGTACGTTCTTTTTTCCATAGGCTGTCTCTCTCGAGCTAGTCTACCATTAAAGGACACCTTAAACTAAGCACATATCGACTTTCGATGCCCACAATATTCTACGAGGTTTCAAAGTTTCTGGTTTGAATCTCCATCTGCCTAGCTGAGTTAACCTATGATGAGAAACTGAAAAGTACCTTCTTTTCTTCTGTCATCGGTAGTACGCGACTTACAACTCTAATCAGTCCCTCCAGAAGAGGCCGACCCCCCCGCTTGAGGGGTAAGATTAGCCATTTGCCGAAGAGACTTTACCTGCTTGGGTACTAAGTGAATCAGTATGATCTCTTACTCCAGTGGTATCGCATTCTGGACTTCTTAGACCTCGTTACCAAAGTTGTTATCAGTGTATCCAGCGTCTTAAAGCTTTCTGGACATGTCCATTTTCACATTTCTCACCAGCTTTCCTCAATCTTATTCCATGAACACAGTTCCTTGAAGGTGGTCACGTTACCCAACTGGCCTGCTACCTTGAAGCATTGAATGCAGCCAATCTGGCGTCGAGCGATCACCTTATCCTGTTGCTCAATTGTTACGCCCGCCTTCAAGACAAA
The DNA here is from genome assembly GCA_003604175.2 of Clonorchis sinensis. NCBI lineage: Eukaryota > Metazoa > Platyhelminthes > Trematoda > Opisthorchiida > Opisthorchiidae > Clonorchis > Clonorchis sinensis. The sequence continues at coordinate 9,718,554 of CM030371.1, forward strand.
ACCAGAATCAACGATTTTTTACAGGCAAGTGAAACAGCACTCGAAATGATCTCACCAAAATAGGGAACAATATTCTCCAATTTCGGTGAAGGCAAGGGCATCAGGTTTTTTTTTAATTGATGACACTTTTCACAAGCGGTTTTCTTCTCCTATTCCCAGTTTTCACGGCAAATGATGACTGGCTTGTAAGATGGACTAGTTAGCTCAGAGTCCGAGACACGAAAGACTGCCCGGAATTTCTGCGGCTTAGGTGGGGTGGAATTTCCTAAGCCTTCCTGCCTCCTTCGAGTTTCATGGGAGCTGTGCGTCGAAGTACGCTCGGTTATGGCGACTTTCTCAGTTTGTTATGCTTTCTCAATTAGTTCCGCTTGTATCACCAGCTGCCCGAAAGAAGCACGAGATACTGTCAGGTTGCGGAAGCCCAGACAGGAACACTCGAGATGGAGAAGTTGGCCTCGAACCATAGACCTTCCGATCAGTGAGCCATCTTGTGCTCGTTGAACTCTTGCCTATGTCTGTCTGTTGGTCGCATATACAAGACAGCTTAGCCTGCAGTAATTCATCCATTGCTAGTATCTCTTATCCAGCCTCTTGACGTTAGCTCTCGGAGGACTACAGAGATGACTTTCCTGATGCTGAAGTCCCTAGCTGTGGACAACCACGTGCTAACTACAGCCCAACTGATGGGTTTAGTTTTTACCACTGATTACTGGCTCGCTGTTACTACGAAAATGACTGCTTTGACTGCTTTCGAATCTTAGGGCTGGCATCCTCATTTGGTTTCCAAGCCATTTGTGATCACTTTGAAATCCCTTGTTGTCTCGCTACAGAAACCAATCAACCCCCAAATGAACGTCCCTGCCGCACTTCATGTTCTTCGTCAAGCCAACTTTCCTGACGCAGCTTTGCGACTGGCGCAGCTGTCTGGGCGCTTCGCAGATCGTATCGGTATACTCATTGAAGACATGGATAATTGTGGCGCAGCATTGGAAGACATTGCACAATTTCCATTTGATGAGGTGTGTTTCTCAACCATTTTTCACCCTTTTTCACTCTGCTTTGCTGCTCTCTTTTCTACAATCAGTTGATTCGCCGTTCTCGACCCCGTCCGACTGAGAACATAGTTAAGTCCCATGCCTACCGCTTGCTTTTTTGCATTTAACCCTTAGTTTGCGTTTATCGTCGTTTAGAAAGCATTCATTAACGGTTCAGAGCTCAAGTGTGTGCGGCAGTTACTGGAACTGCCATGTAGTTCCTCGCATTCAGCACGAGAATGATGTTCTTCCGTGCACAGCCTGTCCGATGCGTGGTGCACAGTGTGATGAAAGCTTCGGGGAAAATCAAATTTGATGAAAAGACGAACCCGGTGACTAAGTCTATCTATACTGCATTTGGTTTTAGTCTACCAGGTTCCATTGATTTATGCCTAATCCAGAACGCTGTCTTTTGTACTCGATTCAAAAAATTTATTCTACTTGCCTACGAGTAAACTATTCGGAAGTTTTCATCATTCTTATAAGTAGTATCGTACGAATGAAGAGTTCACCAGCACCAATTCTTCACAAGATGAATGCGATAACTCGGTAAAACCATTTGTAGCTCTATTCACTCAGGCCTTATGGTCAGCAATAGTTGTATTTTCTTCGTTAACCGCATCTAATGTGGACTGAATAGGTAGTTCGTATACCAGTTTGATAATTGCGCCCCCCCCCTGTTCAATCCCGTTTGTACTATCCGAATCAGGCACTGCGAGCGATATGCAACTATGGTCACATTCTGATGGACCGGCTACCAACGGAGACCCTTCAGCTACTGGACAAACTATGCTCTCAACCCGGTAAGCGCCTAGCTGTCGGTCGCTTTAGAAAATCGAAGTTTTTGTCGTTAGTACTCCACGTGTTTAGAGTTGACACACCCTCCTCCGGCTACCGGCGTTCTGCGCTCATTTTGGACGAAGACCAATTTGTTGGCCTGTTGTTTCTGATGTTATCAACATTATTCTACGTTTGGATGGATAAGTTTAGACGGAAGCTCACGAATCTCAACAACAATGTCAAATTATGGTTGGCGAAAGGCCTCTCTCTCTCATAATACTTTGCTTCGCTCACATTAAGCGACGCGGTCTTGTTTAGCCGCTGTTCGGTGCGGTCCCTGTTGACTCGACTCGGTTTGATTGTAACTCCACTGACATCAGTGCTTTTTTTGTGTGACAACAATAAGCTACAAACCATTCTTTCCATCGAGAGGCCTGGAAATCCATGTGCCAACTACGGGGCAGTTGTTTGCAGGGAGGGACACTTACAGATTCAGGATTTGAAGAATACGTGAGTTACTGATTTAGGAGACATCATTGCTTCATGTTCCACCTAATACTCCTCTCTCTTGTGTAATCAATTTCATGCGCCTGGTATTCATTTTTTTCCTCTCTTGTATTCTCTACCCTACAGACGCCTCTCGCATTAATGTCCATCACTTTCTCAAAGTATTCATCAACAACCGTTTGGGACTGATGCAATTTCTCGAGCGCTACATTACGGTGAGTAGTTGGATCCGGTCGTATGGTTTATCCGTCGGAATAAATTGTGGTTGTTCAGCCACCGAAGCATCATTGTTCAACATTGATTGATGTAGTCCTATCGGTTGTGATGCTGTGAATCATTCGATCAGCTGTGGCAATCAGCTGGCAATCCAAAACTGTCAGTTTTGCCAAAAAACAATTCCATTCGTGCGAATAGGCTTTAGTTACACCAACAATGAATACGTTGTCTGTCCTACTCCGTACGGCGGATAACTTCGCACCTGGAGGTTGCTGTACCGATGAACCTTCCATTTTGATGCTCCGTCTCATTTCGATTACTGAGATACCTTCATACTCTTCAAACATTCTTTCACACGGCACTTGTTTTACAAGTGTTGGGGGGAATCCGATCTATTCCCATTACGTATAGCCCTCTGCTCCTTAATATAAAACTGTTCAACTGTAACACCCTTTCGGTGCCTAACTGCCATGCCACCCGAGGGAAGCACGAGGGCTGGGATACTGCCAGGTTGCCCAAGCCTAGACAGGTGAAGTCGAGAGGCGCAGGTCGGGTTCGAACCACAGACCTTCCGGTCAGTAAATTCGCGCTCTAACCACTTGAGCCATCTCGCCCCATCCTTAATATAGGAAACAACACTCGTTAAATTATGGACTGCTGATGAGCAGCGAGTTTGATTCGTCACTCTTAGATGGCTGCGCGTTTGTATACTTCAGAGTAAGGCACCTTTTCAAGTTGTCCTGGTGTGGTTAAGGCGCCAGCCTACTGACTGAAAGGTTCGTGGTTCGAATCCGGTCCTGGCATCTCGACTACTCCTGTCTAGGCTTGGGCGACCTGGCGCTGTATTAGTCCTTGTTCTTCCTTCGAGCAGCGCGGTAGTTGTACACCGAAAGCATGTCACAGCTAGACGGTTTTTCTTTAGATGTTTTTGCTTGAATCTTAAATTCCGGAGGGTACCTCGACGGTTGGTGCAGCTGAACTTCGTACAGATTCATTTTAGGGTTATTCAAGCTTATCCGCAGTTTTAAGGCCTCTTGTGAACCATACTGGGCTATATGATGCACTTGAATCCCTATTCAGGGCCTCGCAAATTCCCATCTTGAAGAGTTAAAGTCCGTCAGAACATTAAAACCAACCAGCTTATATGAAGCACCGTTCTTATTGTATCAACCGTTCAATCCTCATTATTGATTGTCCTGGACCGGATCAACTGCTCAATGATAACTTGGGTAGCAGACCAAGTCCCGGGGGGCTGTTGGCCAGTTCGTTGAGCTTTGCAGCTTCAGTGAGAAACAATCTTCTATACGACATGACCTACTAGAATTCCCATCAATAGGAGACCATCACGTCCGCAAATACTATCATAGTTTGGTCGGATTTCACCACCAGCCGATAGCCTGGGGAAACCACTGACCTTTAGAACTTTCTTACTGCCAATTCTCTTGAATGGATCCTTCAATTCTTATTTTTTCATCGTTGCATTCTTTTTAAGTAGTATGTATATATATCCCTTACCCGCTTTGCGCTTATCAGACGTCGGGGACAACGGTCAAGGTTGGAGGAGTGGTGGATGCCTTACTTGAGCTACTCCTGTACGAAATCAATCGTTTGAGGGAGACGCAGGCTGGTTCCAAAGACTCCGCACACGAACGCTTGTCTCAGCTGGCTTTGCGCTTACTACGCGATGATAAGGTTCGTCACTCTTTCCTACTTGGTCTGGTCGTTTGAATTCCTCTTAACTAAGAGTAAGCAATTTAGAGTTATGTATTCTGTTCATATTCAAACCACTCTCGTTTGAACAGTCGTCCTCCTGTTCTGGCGTAATTATTCTGGTGAGTCCACGCCAAAGGGAAGCACTGGACTCGAGTTTCACTCTTATTAGAGCTCATCAGCAGTGCATAAGCGGTGGCTGTGCCGGGATTCGAACCCCGGACATCTGACATGCGACGCGAGCGTGTTACCACTACTCCACGGGCACACCAATCACATCGCTCAAGTGTAAACACGTTCGCCTGTTCAGACGTGAAAATTCAGACAGCTACTGGGACCGCTCAGTATTCGCACAATGGAATTGATTTCTCGAAAGCTACGACATTCTCAGGGTTGCCACTTCGTAGTGTAGAATGTCTATGTATAATGTATATGTTCGTGTATTATTGCGAATTCTGTACATTGGTGATTTGTTTAAGTGAGCGCATCTTCAAGGTCAGTAAACACGACCGACTGTGAATATGCTGCCTCATGTATTAAGAAATCGCGAATTGCGCAAAAAGGTGACTCACTTACAATGCATGGAACTGTCAGTTAATTTTACAGTTGAAATAATTCTCTGAACACTCCAGAATGTACATGGCGCTTGTGGATGCAAAATATGCAGAGGTGCCATTCCCGTAAACAATTTTTGCGCGATACTTGCTGTTACAAGTTAAAATTGCGTAGGCTGCGTTCCTTATTGGCGAAAAATCGTGCAAGCCTGTTGTTAAACAGCAGAGTTCCGTTTTAGCCCGAGAATTATGCTAGGAAGACCGTGACGTTGATCACTAAGCCACATGGAACTAACGTGCGGCTGGGGGTCCACGATGCTTAGTCAACTAGCCACATGGAACCTACGTCGATCACAGCGGACAGCTGAAGGAACGTAGCTGACGCACACGACTAACATGTGGCTAGTGGTCCACGATGCCTAATCAACTAGCCACATGGAACCTACGTCGATCATACCGGACAGTGAACGAACTTAGCTTGCCGGAGCGTCCATTTCTACCGGGGAAAGATCCACAATAGACGACATAAAAAGTTGAGTTATATTGGTCGTTTTGATGAGTACATGTCCTGCCAAGAGGGGCATAAACTTCTTTGTGAGGAGCGTTCATTTGACCATTGACGTCCTGAAATGAGAGCATTTCCCACGGGGTCTCATTAACAGACAGATACCCATGCCGTCCGTTATCAAGAAGGTATAGAGCTTGTATCTACATGCCGAATATTAGGTGCTTTAAAAAAGCTTACCCAAAACGGTTTGTTGCTGCGTTCCGTCTACATTTACGACATCTGGAAAGCGTCGGAACAACGCTGTCTGCTGCCATCGAGAGAAGTATATGTGGCTATAGTGACCTTCCTCTGACTGACACACAAGCACGCGTCCGGTCTCCCAAAGTTTTGCCAGCACCGAAGGCATATCATCTGCCACAATACAGTCCAACTATGCGGCACCTACTAAACAGAACCGGTCGACACTTCCGGCGGTAGTTGTATATATCCTGAGTGGTGAGGATCTTGCCGAATTCATCGGCCACAAACTGCCGCACCTCACACGATGGCGTTCCGTATTTCAGAAGGGTCCTGCAAGTTCCCAACTCCTCTTCAGTTAGCCGTCGATTAACCGGAAGCCGATCGTACAAAAACTTTCAAGAAAATAAGAAGTGACTGTCAGGTGGTTCCTTTGCCTCTGTAAACAGAACCGCACTGGACAGCCGGTGCTTCGCGTACTGTTTTTATTAGCGATCACGCCTAGCTTACTAGCTTCTTCGGATTCCTCGACTTTCCGTTGGTCTTGGAGGTCGCCTGCTGCATTTCTAGTACACCCATTCGTAACGCAAAACAGCATTGGTGCTTCGATTACTGGATGAACTGACAAATACCACATAGTTCTCCTTCATGTACTGCTTTAAAGCATTCTTAAATGCCGTGAAGGATGAAAAGGATACAGCCCCAAATTTCTCAACAAACGCGTGTGCAGGCACTTCCGAAGCCATTGCAAAACAAGTTCAAAGTCGAATGTGCGCCAAAAATTTCGGAAGGAGAGTAATTACAACAAATCGCAAAAAATGACGGCAGATGAGGGTGGTTTTTGGTCTGAGCACATATGCAAAGAAATGCAAAATTTTGACGTAGAAAGTTTTAGTTCGCCCGCAAGGGTTTGCAGAAAAATGCATTGTGCGTCCAAGGCGCGGGCACACCAATCGCATCACTCAAGCGTGAACACGTTCGCCTGTTCAGGCGTGGAAATTCAGATGCGTTCAACGTGCGTTGGTGGAGCGGTGGTAACACGCTCGCCTCGCATATCAGATGTCCGGGGTTCAAATACTGGCACGGCCATTGGATATGCACTGCTGATGAACTCTAATAAGAGCGAAACTCGAGTCTGGTGTGGACTCACTAGAACATTTGCGCCACAACAGGAGGACGACCGTTCAAATGAGAGTGGTGTGAATATGAACAAAATTTAGAGTTAAACACTGGTTTGCAAATTACGGTGGAGATCCACCTGAAGCTCATTTACTATACTCCTCGACTGAATGTCTGAATGTACCACACGAATGTCGTCTCAGGTTTCAGTCCAGGCATTATTCAAGATGTATTTCCTTTCAAATGATGGAACCTCCCGAACAACCCACAATCACTTTTTTTGGGGGGGAGGGCGGCTTCCTCCCCGAACGGTTGACTCAGCTACTACTTATTCGAGTCTTCCATCAGCACCGTATTGATTTGGTGATGAAGTACGAAGCGAGATAGACGGGATTCCTCGTGAAAAGTGTAGGCTTCCAAGAGCTTCCAACCTTTCACTAGCGCTATATAAAAAGTGTATATTCTTGAAGTATATTGTTTGCCTGGTGCGTCAGAATAAGCGTTCCGCTCAATGGAACGGCTTTGATGTCAGTGAGCTTTATGGTTATTCCATTCGGGACGCCATTCATTTGCTCCGAGCCTTGGTCAATACACAGTTCAGTGGAATAGCAGATGCGCGTTTGAGCGGTGTGTGTGTGTGCAGTCATTCACCTATGTACACTTGTTCTCCTTTTTGGGAGGGATCACCGTGTTTCATGTGTGCAGCATAAAACAGAACCGAACTGCGTGTGTAAACATGCAATCAGAGTCAGCACATCAACAGCAGCTATGGCTATCGACTCGTCCATTTTTTATACGTCCCTTTGCACTTGGACGGCATTAGGGTTGGAACGGATGCAGAATCAGTAGGTTGTCGAAAGTCTCCCGGCTATTGAATTCTCGACTCACTGATATGCATTGTCTCGTTTGGTTAGTTAACTCAGTGCGTGAAGTAGGCAAAACAACTGGATCTTGCGAGCTTCTATTTTGCCCTCGGTTCATTTGACTTGTTTCGCGTAACACATCAAGAAGACAGACTTCGAGGTGTCAGTGTGTTGGTCGCTGTGTCGGTCAGCTGCGATACCGAAAGCGTTCGGTTTTACAGTGTGCATCATTCGCCGAAATAATTGCACACAGTCAGTCACCGACTGATATGCAACTGAATCTGAGTTGAGCATTTCTTCGGAAATTTGAACCGCCATCCATCCCGTATTTTGTGTTGCTTGTCAGTGAAGGCATGGTTCAATCGATGGTTCCGACCCCGGGTTTTTGTACGTTTCCTTTTCATGCCGCCTAGTTGTATTTTCCATTCAAGGCTGTATCCTTGCAATGTCGTATAAAGTAAACATTGTCCAGTGTGACGGCCTTTTTCATTAGCCTTCCAATCAGAGAAGGTTTCTTGGAACTTTAGTTGTCTTCAGAACGCAATTGGGCTGTTTCACCAGAACAGACGGAAGACAACGCAACTTATGAAGTGTTGGCAACCCAAATTGCTTCCATCAGTTATTAAACATTCGACATTCATACGTACTGGACACAGTAACAGTAAGTCAGATGCCTCAAAGGAAAGATTGCTATGAGGGAGAGGATGGTTTGAGTACAGTTCCTAAATTGGCAGTTTTCGGGCACGCTATCTGGGTTGCTGTGCTCTTATTGACATTGCTTCACGGAGATAATTCCCTGAGTTTTCCAGACCAGAGACAAGTGAACGGTTCTGTAAAACGGACTGAAGTTTCTGCCCCATGCCCGTTGAATAGACATATTGCAGTCCCCTTCTTCTTGCCCGTAACAATCGGATTGGATAGAGGTTTGCTGTGTGAGATAACATGAACTCGTCTGAGTAGCTGCTGGCTGACATCTCACTTGCACACGTCGGAGGAAGGCTATTGAGACGAACACAGTGAGCGCTCCACAGGTCTGTACGATGAGTAGACAGTGTGTCTCAAATTCTCATGTCAATGAAAGCTGAACTGCCTTTTGACTCATCCTCTAGCGATAAATGCAAATCAGGACAAATATTTTTTAAAATACCAAAAATAACCGAAGTCGATTATCAGAAGTAAAAAAAACAAACTTCTTTCCACGTATTGTTTGTAAAGAGATGCATTCGACATATGATCACAGGCTTGCATCTCTATCTCTAGCCAGAAGAAGGTCAAACCCAACGGACTATCCACAGCAGAGCTGCCCCTCTAAGCGGTTCCTTCAGATTCAAAGCGAACATATTCTGAAAACAACCTAAGATCCTTAGACTGTTTGATGAGAATACCCAAGGAGATTTTATTTGTACTGGTGTAATCATGTTTTCGTTCAAAGTTGATTTCAGTGCTACGTTGGTCTTAGAGGACTTCTCAGTCGAGATGCTTCCGTGCCAATAGGTTTGAATTGTTTGTGAAAGCGTGGCGCAATTTTACTGTCCGCAGGTTTTTTGTCACCTATTTCCATTAAAGTTGTTTTCCGGGTTCAATAGGTCTGGATGCGCCTTGCCTGATCGGTAACAGCTACCTTTACACACGGCTTCATTTAGTCAATACAACTAATGGATAAACGGCCGGTTCGTAGCACCACCGTCAATTGAAAACTATGATGACGCTCTCGACACATGGGAACTTGACAAGTAGATCGTCTGCCCCGCAGAGCTCTTTTCGCCCAGCCCTGTGCTGAGTGGAAGCGACCGAGAGGATTGATTGATTGATTGATTGATTGATTGATTGATTGATTGATTGATTGATTGATTGATTGATTGATTGATTGATTGATTGATTGATTGATTGATTGATTGATTGATTGATTGATTGATTGATTGATTGATTGATTGATTGATTGATTGATTGATTGATTGATTGATTGATTGATTGATTGATTGATTGATTGATTGATTGATTGATTGATTGATTGATTGATTGATTGATTGATTGATTGATTGATTGATTGATTGATTGATTGATTGATTGATTGATTGATTGATTGATTGATTGATTGATTGATTGATTGATTGATTGATTGATTGATTGATTGATTGATTGATTGATTGATTGATTGATTGATTGATTGATTGATTGATTGATTGATTGATTGATTGACTTGACTTGACTTGACAAGTCCCAATACAAAATTTCGGAGTGGATGACAAGGCAGTGGTTACAATTGGTTTTGAAAAACGAATGCACATGTTAGACAACCTGAATGCTGATGACATAGTTGACGCATCGTTTGGAATGAAAAATGTTTAATCGGAACGCTCAAGATTCATCAATCCAACTGTACAGCAGAGCTAGCTACGGTGTCCAGGTCCAGTTCATACTGCCTCCCAAAGAAGTAACGAGTAGGACGGTCACGTCCGATTTCTTCACACCATGTCCGCTATCGTACCAAAAAGTACTGTTGGACCGCACGACAAGAGTGGGCAAGATAATCAAGGGGATTGAGCGAATTTTGCGACAGATCTGCCCGGGTATGAGCCAAAGTTTCTTATCTAAAAGTGCACCTCCTGGTGTGACAACACAGCATCCGGCCCTCACGATAGGCCACAGCAACATGACTCAGTTTTCGTTCAGACTCACATGGGCAGCTTGTTGCAACTGTTGGCGAACAATACAGGGTAGACATCACCTGAACGAATCAGGTCGATTTCTCTATCCACGGGACGTTGCCTCGCGGAACAGCTATGAGTTATCACTGCCCAGCAATATTGAATGGTTTCGGCCTCAACTCGGTGGCCAATAGTTTGAAACTATCTTGTGACTGACGGACAGGTTCCAGATTTTAATGTGCACTCTGACCGGTCATCGTTCGGTGATGTTTGGTCACCGTCGCTCGATTTTATGTCCTGACACAAACAGTTGCTTTAGTTTGGTGGTAGAACAATCGACCTGCTCTATTCATATATTGATTGGTTACATTCATTATTTTATTCCAATGTGTGTCGTGTGATATGTCGTTTCTTTCACTGTGCTTTTCGTTGCTTGTTTTTCTTAGCTGCCGTACGATGAGAAGAAAGCCCTTTTGCTGTGTCATCGGAGGGCCTTCTTCGATGGTTGCATCTATCTTTGGGAGAAACAACACTTGTAGGTTTCACTTTTTCGGGTCTTGATTTGATTCTTTCAATTTTTTGTCCTCACTTGTTCCGAACTTCAACAGCGAATGCTGCTACACTTTTCTCAGTGTAATCGTCCGGCACGATTTCACCTCTCTTTCGCTTCCGCGAAATCCCGGGCCTCATTAGTCGCGAAAGCTCTTCAGAGTGATCGATTCACACTTATCTACCGCAAACGATTTACAATTGTTACGGTGATCTGACAACGGTAAGTGTAAATAGGGACGGTGCTTCGTGGTGGTCGTCTCAGTTTGTGAACTGCCAGTGAATGGCATTACTCTTAAAGTGAAGGTGACTTTGGTTAAGTGACTGGCGTATTTCAACCTGCGCAGTACGTGGGTGGCAACCTCGCAGAAGAACTTCGATTATGGTGCCACTGATCCTTCAATCACGCAAACCACATCGTGTGATTTGCGTGTTGATCAGCTGTTCGAGTGACGACTTCGCGGGTGGAAGTTTCGCTCGCCGTGTGAATTATTCTTCCTCGGAGCTACTTACAGATTGTTGTTAGTAACCATCTTCGATTGGGCCGATAATTTGTTATCGGACAGACAGCACCATCTGGAGGGAAAACCTCACGGCTGAAGCATCAATCGAAGGTAAGATGGCTGCGAGCTCATGGTAACTCAAATAGCTCTCGAGTTCCAAGTGCTTCGTCTTCCCGACAGCCTGTACTCGTCCACGTTCACCCTTGTGAAAAATCGGTGACGGACTGACGTGCATTACACAGACAGGTTCATCATGTTGCTTTATGTGCGTGTCTCACTGATACGCACGCCTCCATTTCAGACCAAATGGAGGATTCGGTCTCTTCATTGAGTCCGTGTGAAAATGGCGACTGTCCCACTGAAAACTTTCGAGAAGGCATTTTAGAGACCACCGAAGGTAGTTTCTGAAGTAGCACTCTTCTCTGGTAGTGTCTGTTGGTTATTACCTGTCAACTGGTTGAATGGAGCTTCCTGAAAAGTGCTGAAATGTACTCTGTTTCTGGTGAGAAGGTACGCCCAGTTGGGGAGATAGAATAACACAATGCTGCCTTTCTATGAATGTTCATCAAGCAGTTAAATGCAGTAGCATTCAACCGACCAAACTTTCGAGGCGACTGGACCAAGCGGTTCCAAGCAATCCTGAATGTTTCCTGATGAACATTTGCAGAACCGAAGTCCCGTTTGTCAGATCGTTATTTCAGTATTTTCACATTACCGTCCTTCATGCTTCTACAAGCATCGCGTTCACACCTTACCTCAAGAGGTCACTATTTAGGACAAAAAAGCTGTTCGGCTGTAACACCCTTTCGGTGCCTAGCTGCAATACCGCACGAGGGCTGGGATACTGCCAGGTTGCTCAAGCCTAGACATGGGAAGTCGAGATGCAGTGCGGGTCGGGTTCGAACCACGGACCTTCCGGTCAGTAAATTCGCGCTCTAACCACTTGAGCCATCTCGCCCCCACTATTTAGGACAGCGTTTATGCAAAGCAGATATGTACTGGTTCAGGCCTTTTTCATGAATCAGTCTATCTGAACACATTCAGCCGATTTAGATGAGTCGATCAGCCTTGAACTTACCTCGAGATAGCCTCCATATTCAGTGCATCGAACGTGATAGTTTTAGCTCCATCACCTAATTGTCCATAGTAAAAGGCATTGGGTGCGAACTTTCACAATTTTGCGAATGCTTGTGAACTAGTAATTGATTCGATTGCATGCCAATTCCGCGCAAACTGTATAACCGTCTGTGTTTATGTCAGTATGATTCAACGAGATGCTTTTATCATCAGCTTAGGATTGAAGTTCAACCACAAGAGCTTCCAGAACAATGTGTTTGACTTCTTCAAGTTTTGCAGTGCATCATTGAATCTGATCTGCCGCGTTGTTTGTCTGTCAGTATGTGGTGAAGAGTGTTCAACAGCTTTGCCTGTCCTTGTTAGACCAGTTGGTTGCAGGGATTAGGATTCGTGAATGCTTTGGCCGACCTCCATCACAGCCAGTCATTGGGCAGTCCGTTAAATTTTTTTTCATTTCGATTTCCTCACTCAGTATATACAGTTTAACGTAAGGATACTTGATACGATAGTAATTTACCGGTTCTTTCTGACCTGCGAGTATGTTGGCCAACAATGTCGGATGCTCATTCCCAATTTCGCATTTCGCGTGTTCCAAAAAACTCGCTCAGCTGGTCCCATTAGTCCGTCCGAACAAATCGATGCGTCTTCGCAGGTCAGGTCAAGCGCAAGCCAATCTCTCCCTCGAGGAAACACTTTCGGGAGATTTTGAAATGTCTTTGTGACAAAGGAGCTTGACCAATATAACGGAGTCACTAACTTAGGGCATTGATTTTTCGACTGTATCTGGGTTCAGTAAATGGGTTTCACAAGGAATGGACCGAATTATCCATTGAATCTAGACGTCCTTGCATATCCGTGATTGACACATGCTAACTCAACCTGGTGAACTTGTGTTGGCCCCCATTGTTTAGATCATTGAGAACCATGATACTTTTTCATCTGCCTAAACTCGGATGAGCTTTTCACTACTCTCACGAAGACGTGCTCTTATACACCTTCAGAAACAGTGCGAACAGTGTGAAACAGTGTGAACTCAGCCATTTTGTCCATCCAGCTTGTGGTGGTTAGAGCGCGAATTTACTGACCGAAAGGTCCGTGGTTCGAACCCGGCCGCTGCCTCTCGACATCCCCTGTCTAGGCGTGGGCAATCTGGCAGTACCCCAGCCCTCGTGCAACCTTCGGGTGGCCTGGCATCTAGGCACCGAAAGGGTGCTACAGCTGGACGATTTTTTTTCAGCGTGTTACGATAATGAAATTTCGTCAAGCGTAAGGCTGTGTTCAGCGGTAAATCATCGCCCACGCCTTGCCCAGTCAATGAGAGTCGGCCAGCCTATCGGCTATGCTTGCAGGACTGTGTTATGGCTAACTCAAAACTCTGGTTCACTAGTATGGCGTAGTTCCGGTGTAGTGTTTTCTCAACCAGAAACTCTGCTCGCCGATTTCGTGCATTTGTTTCATCAAGTGGGATTAGAGTGGGAAACTGTTTTCCCCCGAAGATATCCGTTTTGTGTCATAATGAACTAGAAAATTCAGTGCTGAACGAAGAAATCGAAATAAGTTTTAGTGATGTTTTACCGAAGGACTGGTCGTTCACTGGTCGTCAGCCTCTAATGCACATCGAAAAGGATTCTTCCTCACAACTGGTTGTTCTCAACCCATCTTTTTGGACATCGTTTGGCTTCCATGTCTCAGTCGGCTAGCTTTTCATTACGAAGACTGTATTACGTCATTATAGAATCACTTGTGCTCCCCAGTTAATATATGATTAGAGCGTCTAATTTTTCAAGCGTTACTCTATTAAACAGTAATAGTTTAAGAAGAACTCCATTCACCTTGGGCTCTCGTCTGTTCTCTGTAGACATATGTGTACCACGAACCCATCAATCAATTAATCAATCAGTCTGTGTCCACATCGTTTTCCAGATATGACCCCCTTCTTAAACACTACATGAGTCTTGGTGCACATCAGAAGGTGTTGGAAACCTGTCAGAAGTTTGGGTAAGTTCCTATCTTTTTGACCTCCGAGAAATTCAAGTTTTAATGACAGTCGGGGATTCCAGTGCATGACTGGTTCCTGCTTCACTGCCCTTTTGTCATGCAAGGTTATACGAAGTTTCTTCACTTTACGACCTAGACTTCTACGGGAGCACAGTTCACTGCTTGATATAATGTAAAACCTGCCACCCACACACGCATTGCACCCCTGATCGAAAGCATATCTGTGTCATCAATCTGTACAACAGTTGCAGCGTGAATCGGCCGACTACTCAAACTAGGAGCCCTGATAGTTCAATCCATCCGACCATCAAAGTGAACTCTATATGTAGCTATGTAGTCACGCGTATTGTTCCGTACCTATGGGGTTTACTTAGAGCTCGAGATGGCCCATTGGTTAAGGCGCTAACTTACTGGTCGGAATATCCATGGTCCGAATCCAACCTTTGCATCTCGGTCGTTTCTGTCTAGGCTTGGACAGCCTGGCAGTCTCTCAACCCTCCTGTTTTCTTCAGGAGCATGACTGCTGGGTCCAGCTGCGGCTGGACCAATCCATGCGGTTCAGGTAAGGATTTTTCACAGATGTTCCGAAAATATGGATAGAGCTGGCTCCTTGTTAGGAACATTGCGTTTCATGGTATGTGCGGGACAGTCCGTTTTATTAACAGTGGAAGGCTCCCGTACTGCCTTGAAAATCTCGGAAAGCCATTTTCCGATAAGGTCCTTATGTTCCGCCTGTCCGGACGGGGGTCACAGTTTTGAGTGCCTCATTCCGGTGGTTTACGGTAATATTACCATCCCCAAGTTTTATGCCATAAATTACAACCACTGGAACTTATTTTTACTCTGTATGGTATCGCTAACAATACAACGAACTAGGCTTGATTTGTATGGCTGGTCGTCAGCTAGCAGCATGTGGCTAGCGATACATGCGAAGTTGGCTAAAATAGTACGGGGGGGGGCATCAATGCAAAAGTTGGTTCAGGTTGTGGTGCTTGTTGGTTTCTGGCCAAAGAAGGTTTGGCGACCCGACATGCAGCTCTTGCGCCCACAAAATATGTTCAGCTGTAGCACCCTTCCGGTGCCTAGCTGTCATGCCGTCCGAAGGAAGCACGAAGGCTGGGATACTGTCAGGTTGCCCAAGCCTAGACAGGGGAAGTCGAGAGGCAGATGTCGGGTTCGAACCACGGACCTTCCGGTCAGTAGATTCGCGCTCTAACCACTTGGACCATCTCGCCCATAAAATGTACTCGGGCGTTGTGTTGGGGGAAAGATAGCGACGGTCAATTAATATGTTCTTGGGGAACCCTGACCACTGGGTCTGTACGCGATAGACAGCTTCAAATGCCCTGTACCTTGGCGTTTTCTGACCCTAGAGAAGATATTGATTCCTTCTGATAGAAAGTTTTAGTACCAGCTGTGTACACTGCTCGACATGAACAGTGAGATGAGTACACATTGAAAAAAACTTAGTGTATAGTTCGTACTTTGCAACTAATCCTATCACAAGGTTGTAGCGGAAGCTAAAGTAAATCTGCATATTATGGGCTCTTGAAGCTTTCATCAACTCTTTATCGAAGATGTTGATCGTTCGGCTGTAGCACCCTTTCGATGCCTAACTGTCATGTCACTCGAAGCAAGCACGAGGGCCGAGATACTGCCACGTTTACCAGGCCTAGACTGGAGCAGTCGGGATACGGATGCAGGATTCAAACTACGGACCTTCTGGTCGGTAAGTTCGCGTCATAACCACTGAGCCATCTCGAGCTGCTTTTCGTCTTTTGTGGCCGGTTGGTGCATGCATGCTTTTTGTCGACGGATGCAGGTTGTCCGTATCAAACGAGCCAGGCAGCATTTACGTAATGCACTACTCATAAGGTTGGTGAAAATTCTTCGACAGCCCACGACCGGTTTCGCCCTTCTTGGGGCTCATCAGGTAGGCGCAGTCCCCGAGTTTCCGTCAACCTTATGTTCTACTTGAACCCAAATTGGACTGCTTTTCGAGAAATACACTAATTTGCGAATCAATTTGGTTTTGCGAGAGACTCACCTGGAACCCAGCTGAATCTCCCGTTTTTGATGTATCCAGGCAACTGAATGTGCTGCACCAGGGCGCCTCATGTTCCAGTTGCTACGATATTCGATATATCGCGATACATGAATATACGTAATGCGCTACTCATAAGGTTGCAGCGGCCTGTTGCAGCACATTCAGTTGCCTGGAAACATCAAAAACGGGAGATTCGGCTGGGTTCCAGGTGAGTCTCTCGCAAAACCAAATTGGTTTGCAAATTAGTGTATTTCTCGAAAAAGAGCCAGACAGCAGTTATATTTCGTTTTTTTGTGCTCAAGAATCCTACGAACAAACTGTCAAACAGGCCTATCATTTTTCTACTGAAGTGTAGCACCTAGTAATGTGATCTGTCTGTTGTGAGCTGACTCTTACGTGGTTGACATATCAGGATGTGCACGCTCGCACCCGTGTTTTGTGCTCATTTAATGCCTGTATTGTGCTTCATACCTTTGGCATGCTTCAAACCGTCTTGTCTGAAAATTAGTGCAACCGTCCCTGCAATCTTCTCCAGGACAAGAGAGCGTCGAACCCCAGTGTGGTTACTGGGCATCGAGTCTGAACATAGCACCAATGATTTGTCAGCGTATGGTATCTTGTGTGCCGTAGCGTAACATAAAATCACCCCAGTAGCAGATACAGACAAGATTTTTAGTGACTACTTATGAGTAAGTTACAGTCCGTGACACGGAAGAAACTAGGAGACTGTGTGGTAAAGGTGAGTCCAGCTTCTCGAATCTTCATCATCACGAATTCAGTTCACCGACAATGGGCGGGAATCACGTTTTGGAAAACATTCAACACGTTCTGCTTTGTCACCTTTTTGATACGTAAAAGCAGTGCAGCTCGAAGGATTTTGAAGAGTGACTGCTAGAACCACGCAGTCAGATTTGGTTCCCCTAATCAGTGTCTTAACCTAATTACACAGGGCGATCTGGGACAGGAATTAGTTTAAATTGCTTATTCTCGCCAGACTATACTGTCCCGCATCGATCAATTTACTTTCCTCACCCTTCTCCCATTTACCCATAGGAAAGAACTACCCAAATTATGGATTTTGGCTCTACGTTACTTTGCTTCTAAACCAGACTGCGCCAGTGAACTCCAGCAGGTAGTCTCTGGTACGTTGTTTCTTCTTTTTTAATCAACTCCTTTCTTAAAAATTTCGATGCGGAAAACCTGGGACCTGAATTCACTTGTGTGAACAAAGGCACACATAGCAAGCTAGTGATGAGTGTTAGGAAATGTCAACTTAGAACACAGCCTCTTACGATAAGGTGCCCTGGGCAGTCTTTCAAGAGCGTATATAATCAATTATACTGAGTAGAGCTATATGGGTCAGTCATCGTGTCTTCTGAGAGTCTTTACAACTCGATTATCGCAGATTTACCCACCCGCGCCGCAGTCTCTTCCCCACATCTGGTCCCACTGTCAGCTGTGTTGCCCGTCCGGCTTGGGTGTCATTCGTCCTGTGGAAACCTGCCTGCTTTACTTTCGGATGAACAGGCTTCATACACTTATTTTACAAAGTTATGAGTTCAGACATACATCACTGCAACTGGCTTAAACGACCTTCACGACCATTGAGACAGTGATACCCGAAAAGTATTCAGTCCATCTGTATTCATCAGAGGCAGTCTACCTTTTCGCACACCGAATCAGGTTTCACAACAGTATGCCAAATTTCTTCCGTCGCGAATTGACTATACCTTGTCGTAATGTGTTCATTCATCTACCTCAGCAAGTAATTGAGCTCTTTTTAACCGAATTCCCATGCGGCATCCGTTGAGTGCTTCCTAACAGGATACTCAAATGATAGAAGCCTAACAAACATAGTCTCGTAGCTTTCCAGGAACAACTATAGCAATTTGTCCCCTAAAGGTTGGTTAATCTGGTAGTCTACACCAACGTCAGCTACACTGCGGTCAGGCTTTTAAGCCAGAGGTTAAAGGCTTCAATTCTCCATCCGTCCAATTTTGGGTGCCATGGCTGTATCTCAGCCACATCTAGCATGAAATGTGCTGACAAAGATCCCATCACACCACATCAAGCTTCTGGTAAATCCACCCAGTTCGCCTTGTTTGTAACACATAGCGGGATGGATAGGTAAATTCACGTGACTGTTGACGCTCCCTTCTTTCGTCCTTGGTCTTCCCCAAGTCTCTCCTGCCCCATTTACAGATAACTGTTCTAATTACTACGCACGTTAACCAGACATCTGCACAAAGCACACTCCGTCGCTCTGTCACAGTATTTGATGTACAAACTCTTGAGAAAACAAGTCAGAAAGCTGAACCGGCCTACATGTTCGGTACCTTGTCGACGAATATTTACTGCGCTTCCGAAACTCTCTCACGAGATCAGTGTACGGTAATCAGGCTTAGGTTGGCGTCGTTATCTAGACTTTAGAGTTGGTGTTTCCAGAGCTGAGGCTTCCTCGCTCGGTTGCCTGCCAGTAAACAGTCTTTATAGAAACTCGTTCTGGTCGAAATACTAAGCAATCTTTGTTTGTAATGTCTACGTGTGCGCCAACCAACTGTGGCCGTCATTCAGCGAAAGATACTTTACAGCGAGAGCGAAACAGCCTCTTGTCCATTACGCAGAGTTCAGATTTAGTCGTAGTAGCTAGAGAAGAGACTTCAGCCTATGAGATGAGCGCGTTAAAAATAATCGTTCAGCTGTAGCACACTTTCGGTGCCTAACTGCCATGCCACCCGAAGGAAGCACGAGGGCTGGGATACTGCCAGGTTGCCCAAGTCTAGAGAGGGAAAGTCGAGAGGCAGAGGCCGGGTTCGAACCATGGATCTTCCAGTCAGCGCTCCAACCGGTTGCGCCATCTCGCCCCAAGTTAGTTACTTAGTCATTCAAAGACAGATCTCGCTGGTTTAGTTAGTTTCGGTTCTAAAACAGCGATTATGCCAAAGCGCATTTCTTGTTCTGATTTCCCCAGGCTCGCAGGAAAACCACAAACTTTACGCAGAGTGTACAAGCCAAAAAACATGTGCAGCGCGTCGTATTTTGACTATACGCAACGGCAACACTCTGGAAATGCAGGCGCCTGGAAGCCAAACGGGCAATCGCATTCAGCAGATACGAAGATTTGGCTGGCTGTTGGCCCACACTTTCGACCAATCAGTAGTCGCCTGGATGCTGGACCATCCAGCGACCCGATCTTGTGACCAATCGTGTGCGAGTTATCTTATTGGTCGTTGCAACATCTAACGCCGAGCGGTAGGGCGTTCTGAACCTAGAGTTCCGCCTAACGTGATGATAAGCATGTTTTACAACTTTGTGCGGACCGCCCGTAGTTTCTGGGTGGTTTTGCGTTTAGCTACAGCTGACGTCGTTTCCCACTGCTCAACAACCATAGAGCCAAATTGACCACAAAGCCGTCTGCTGTAGATGGCTAAGCTGAAGCCTTGATTGTCCTTCTCTGTGAACTACATGTGCTGATTACGATTGTGCTCCCATCCGACGCAATTTTCACTAATTTGCCGGAGTAAACATAGACAAAAAATCGATCTCTCTAATTAGCAGTAGAAAATCCCTTGTGTGTCAAACAAACGTACCAAACCTTTCCAAACAGTGCTTAACAGACGTTTCTCCTGAGCTATAACCACAATTATACCTGACTCTGAAAACTCTGCATGGATTGTCTCCTCATGCCGGCACAGAAACCATTAGTACACTGAACGGCAGGCAGTTTCACTATCTAGTGTAAGAAGATCTAGCCTTTCGAAATCCGACCTAGCGACAAGCTAAAACAAAGCCCATTCTGGGCAAAGGCATTTGGCAAAGTCAGAAGGTAAGTAAATAAGTAAGTTCATTGGAAGAGGCGTCCGAAGCTTTTCCGCGCATCTACGAGACAGGATTTCAAGGGACTTGTCAATAAACCAGGCAAAGATGGTATTGAAAGTCTGGAAATATGATAAGAACCAATGGCGGGTGGACTGTGTCCAACCACAGCTCTATATCCTTGCTTCAACCAAGCCGTGGTTTATCAACTTACGTCCCCCCCCCCGTTTTATGAAGTGCTGATATATCCTTCGGCCTTGAAACGCCATCGAACTCATGGTCCGGATGAGTTTCTGTTAGCGTTATTCTAATGCGGCAGTGAATTTTTGTGTCACGCTTTGACTGGGTTCCTTGAACTTAGTGGGGAAACAGAATTCGTTCTAGGAAACTAATCACCCATCGTACCTTAGTTTGAAAGAGGCTCTCCAAACTATGGAGGCATAAACTCTACATGTGTCTTAACGCTTCTACGGACTACTCCAATGCTGCACCGTCCAACATTGGCTTGTCAGACGCCAATTTGAGAGCACCAAGTGCTCGAGTGATCTTAACCAAGATCATATCCATTTCTTTCAAAATGATTGATGCTTGTTTCGTCATTCTTGGATTGCGTCGGAATACTCCCTCTGCAATAGAATAATCGATAAGGTCTTAACAACCGATGTTTCATTGGTGGTCGATTTTCTGGATCGTTTCGAGGATGGTTTAGCCAGCCAGTCTCACATTAAAATCCATTCACCGTGACTGGTGATAGGACCGGGGGAAAACGGTCGCTATTTTAGTGTTTTTTTGACGCGTGTTCTGATGAGTGACCTCTGAAGACGGTGTTCTATCCTGGGACTCATCCATGTGTTAAGGTGTGTTGTAATTGAGCTCTTTTGATCATTCGTTTATTTGGGCGACTTGGTTGCTAATTTAATCTGGTTTATGTTAACAGAAAGGAGGCAGTTCCTTCTAAGTGAGTCATGACAGGGGTTTGATGTGGTCGACAAAATCTGTGATCATACACGCCACAGAGAGGCGCACATCAGAGGGATTTTGCTGTATGTTTTCAAACCAGTCACCTACAACCGGAGTCTTTTTCCACATTTGTTAATCGGGATCCGATCCACCTAATTCTTTGGCAATAGCTATACTACTGAATGTGATCAAGGACGAATTCTTGCTTATTTAAATGCGTAGTGACCTATTCCGTCTTTGCTTTGCTTTGCTTCGCTTCCAACTCTTACCTAACACGTTATTTCTTTTGCAGAGGTTGATCGGCTCAACCTGGCTACGCCAATGGTCGTCTTGCAAATTCTGTCGGAAACTGATGCGGAACATAGCTGTTTGGTGGGAACCATCCGCGTAAGCTGCAAATGCCACTGTGTCTCATTTCTGACTCCCTCCAACCTCGTCCCGGGGACTTTTCGTTCTGATACACAGCTTGTCAGTTTGTTTGATCATAGCTACCGGAGGCGCTTGAGTACGATCTGTGGAGCTCTCCTAAGGATGGTCTGTCAGCTGCTTACCCACGAGACACTGATATTCCAAATTTCCACCAGCATCCCACCACCGAGCATCACTTTTTGTACGGTGATTTGATGTCATTGCATCTCAACGAAGCAAATTTCTCAACTAGTGGTCTTTCAATTTTGACATGTTTTCCGAAATCGCTTCTCAAAGGGAGCTACGTCCCTACAGGGGAGCTTTGTTGACCGTGGTGGATTTTCCTTGAATTCTTACCCTCGTAGCTGAAGCTATGTTTGCGTCACCTTGAGTCATCCTTTTGTGTGGTACATTATCAGTTGAAAAGCTTGACCTCCTCGTTTTACCATTCCACAGGATTATCTGCTGCGTCATCTGGAGGCAGGAGCCAGTCAGATCGCTGCATTGCGCCAAGGAGTACAGAAACTGCGCAGCGAAACAATGAGGAACCGGGAAGTCGTTCGCAGTCTGAATAGCCAGTAAGAACCTGCACACACTGTACTCTGTTTAGTCTTCTACCCTATAGATTGTCAGTTTCGTTTGGTTTAGTGTGTGCTACTAGCATGCTGTTCTCAGTTGTCTCTGGTGTTTACCCCTAGGTCCACTGTTAACAAGTTCTCCTGACCACTACTGAAGGTAGCAAGTTATGTTATTTATCGAGAAGTCCACTATGGATCACCAAAGTTTGAATACGGTAAAGGTACAACTATTTCCCTTAGGAAAGATACCCACGGAACCGATTCGCGCGAGAAATCCTCCCTAAGGATGAATCGATCTTCTTGTTCAGAGTTATTTACTACGCAGTTGAATTTTGGCGGCCCGTATTGGATGACACAATGTCATCCAATACGACTGTCACCATGGATCGGTTCACTTCCAGGCCGCACTTTGAACCGGTGGACTTGTCTCAACGTAGAGCATACGGCACTTTCACACGTGACACTGGATGGATGCCGTTGTTTGATGTTTCATGTCTGATGATTAGTACTCAGGTTCAGCTATCGCTGCTCGCGTTGGTGGGCACTCTTCAACAATGCAGAACAACTTTGGAGCCGTCAAACTGACGGACGTGAAATTCAAGTATATTATTATTTTAGCTAGTTTTTTTTCAGATTTCCCATTTTCACCAGTGGACCAGATCGTGAGATTCTGTATGTTCCATCGTCTTAGTCGCCATTCCTTGTTGATCGACGTCTGTTTAGAATTGTACGGTATAACCTTGGCCGTCACGTGTCACACACCGGTATCCTCACCTTTCGTCAATCCCGCAAACGATTTCGCCGTCATACTCCGGAGTTCCGTCACGTCACCCAAATCCAGATTCTTCCACCATGCCCATCTCATAGCTGAGTGCGCGCTATCGTGATATCAGTCGTGCCGTAGGAAGACGCCTAAATTATTGTCGTTGGTAATGTCGCAGCAGCTTCGGTCAGTGGCTATGAATGGGCTTCAGTAGAGTCCAGAGTTGCAATGGTTTTCTCACTCCATACGGCAGTCGGACAGGTGGACTAACCACAAATCAGTCGGACGGTTTTCGCTTGCTGGTTTAGGGAGGCCTATTGGACCTCCTGGCTTTATTCCAGCTAGTGGTTTATATGGTCGAGGTTCCGTGACTAGTTGACTCAGTCGGAGCAGGCTACGCGTTCATATTCATCTCCCCGCATCAGTGCGAATCGATCAATCTATCAGTGACGAAATCGTTTGCGTTATCTACTCCAGACGGTATTGCAACTCCTTTGTCTACCCTTGGCTTACTATTCCACTCATCAATACGGTATATGGGAAAGCACAGTCGCTTGAGATGGCCTTCAGTGGAGACAAAAGAAAACCGTTACAAGTGTATCTATAGTATTATGATGGAATTTGCCACAAGTTCGTGATGGGGCAAGAAGCGCTGAGCTAAAAATACTCGCTCCTGATTGGCTCACATTGTGACCAACCAGTGCATGCTTTCGTTTGGTCCGTAGCTCGCTCACGGTACATCTGCCCCATCGTCGTGATGTTCGGTTATTTAGAGTGGCTTGCCCTTAGACAATGCATCTTGCGTTTCTTTAGGAACGCGTGTTTTTATCAACTGCGCGGCTGGGTTTTGAGTGAAGCTCCCAGTGAGTCCGCGCTAGATAGGTACAGCTCAGTAGAACCAGGTTATTGCCAGGTGAGACACATCACAAGCCTTCAAGTTCTTGTCACTTCCAGATGCTCACTTGAAGAATGAGATTGTAATGTGATATTGGTCATTTTGGAGAATTAAGGCACCAACACATTCCATCGTAAGCATCCACCACTTGCATAGGTTGTTTTGGGTCAGTGTTTTGTTCTCATGCGGAGCTCAGTCCCAAAATGACATTTGTAGGAGCGCACCGTATGAAGCTCTTCTCTCGTGTGAAGTTATCTCTCTGAAGAGATTTCACAGTATTAGATTCACGCAAGCCCTGCATGGAACCGAAGTTATTGTGTGAGTGAGTCACTGGGTCAGAACGACAGGGAATCAACTCTGTTCAAGTGCGTCGTATTTGTCCCATGCACCGGAAGTTTGTGACAACCGGTTCGTGCTTATGGTATGCCCTAATCTGAAACCGAACGTAGCAGGCTCTTTTGCTTCGGTAAACCAAAGATGAATTGGATTGAAGAATATGTAGACCATCGTATGCAGAGGCATAGTATCAGCGGTATTCGGTGATTGACGTGACCCAACAGGGCACAAAAATTCATGACAATTACCTGCTTTCAGTCTCAGTATCCATGACGCTAGTATCTGAGGTAAGTGCACAAGTCTTTGGAGGAAATTGTTAACAGCAAACGCTTCCTACTCATTCTATGTTTTCCGGGGTTTTTTTTCGTACAGGCACTCGATTGCTTAATCTAGGATTTCGCATGTTTGCTGCATCTTGTTTTCTTCGGTTTCCAGGGTGAAAATATTCCAACAGCAAAAATGCGTTCTGTGTCACCAAAGCCTTGAACCACCGTCTGTTCACTTTCTCTGTGATCATTCCTATCACAAGATGTAAGTCTCGTCACCGTTGCTACCATTTTGTGTTGGCACTTGGGTTCCCCGTTTGTATACAACACTTTGAAACGCGAAGCTCTGGTCTAGGATAGGACAAATGCTAACTGGCTCTGCATTATTCACTGGCGTACTCCTTACCAGCGTTGGTAGGTCTACAGTGGCCCGGTAGATCACTTGAGCTTATTGGAAAGTTATTAAAATGTGCTTCTTCGAGGCATCAGGCTCTGACCACTGGTCTGTTCACTAGGTCACCAACATCCCTTTTTGCGAAAGACGGCGCTTCCCCTGGATGGCGTGTAAGGCTATCTGGACCGTCTGGTTCTACTCATTTGCGCTGTGCTGTAGGTGCTTCTTTACAACATGCGGAAAGGCCTTGTGCAATGCGATAGTATATTATCCCCCATGCTTAGTTCGGTTTGCATAGTGGAATACACAGAAAACGTGCCAACTGGAAAACTTATTTTACACGCACTGGTGGGCATATTGTACCATTCTGAATCTCAGTCGGGTGGTTGTCTCGGGTTAGACGTGTGACACGGACAAGTATTACAATAGCGTATTCTACATTCTGACTGCTCACTTGGTGTATTATAATGCAGCCTTATTTGTTTATCGCCTGTGTTTGCTGCCATCCGTGTCAAACAGGTGGAAATACAAACCTTTCTATCTGCTTCAGCACCATGAATCCCACCAAGACCACGCGGTTCAACCGTTTTATCCTTTGCTTTATATACAAAACTTCGAACACCCCTCCACATGTTCAGACCATACATGGTCGTTTCACTCATTGGGAAAGCCGCTCCTATCAACTGACACCCGATAAATGAATTAGACGAACTTTATGGTTGTACGGCAGTGAAGCATCAGTGTCAACACTGATGTTGCTGTCTTTGATGATGGTGATGATGATGACTCATTTGCGCTCCAACTTAAACCATTAAATGAGACACTGAGCTCGGTTGTTCTTGTTTTGTCTATTCTCCCATTCCGTTTTTGGAAAAGAGAAGCGCTGTCTGCTCCTGATAGTGACGAGTTGCTCTGTTTGTACACAGGAACACGCTACAATTTGACAGTCTGTAAAGGGAGTTGCTAAGTCGGGCTAATATCTCTTATTAGGTCGCGCTATTTCACTCGTTTTATTTGTGCGTATTCCCCTTCAACTGATTCGGGATCCTATTCACCTTTATTTTCACTCCTTTAGGTGCTTCGAAAACTACGCTTTGAATGAACAGTCTTGTCCAGAATGTGCCCCGAAAAACAAGTAGGTGCTGATGCTTCCAGTGTGCTAGTTCACACCCCATTCACTTCTGTCTTACGCTTCTGTGGACGTAGGTTGGCCTAGGCTTTTCCCTTTTTCCGTTCTTGTGAACATGCGCACCCATCCGACGTAGCACTAGATCACCACCATCGTTCGGTGATTTGAGCTATTCATTCCCTATTTGCACAATCTCCTCACCTACTTTTTACGATGCACAACAAGTTGACGAATCAGTGAATTATCTTGAGCTCAATACAGATTATATTGAATTTCATTTCCGAGGTTATCTTCTGAAGCTCAGACACTGGAACTAGTAATGATGGTGAGCGGCGGAGGTGGTTCATTTGGTAAAGGCGCGAACTTACTGACCTCAATGTCCGTGGTTCGAACCCAACCCCGGCATCTCGACTGGTTCTGTCTGGAATTGGGCGGTACCTCAAACTTCGTGCTTCCTCTCAGAGTGGTATGGTAGCTAGGTACTGAAAAGGTGTAACAGTTGAATTGCTATCATTGTCACCATTATTATAGTAATAATAATAATTAATAATCAGCATCGATTTGATGACGAAGAGCCACTCGCACACATATATCGATGTTGAAATAACAATCGGGCTGTACGTGGCTTCCTAACAGATACTAAGGACATTGGTCTTACAGTCAAAGTTCCTAGAAGGCACGACCACCAGCCTTTGGGAATTGTCAAGTTTCCTCATACATAAGTATCAAATAGGTCGAATATCTAGGGATTTACGTTGAGTGACACAAAAATCAGGAGATACAACTATGAGGTTGTCGTGATATTATATTCATCCAATAAGAGCGGGATTTGGAGTACAATGACACAGTCTAGATGTACATACCTAAAATAGTAACTTTCTCTGTCAAACTTGGAATGGCGTACCCGAACGCATCCAGACCTCACGTCACAAAACGAAATTGAGACGGAAGAGCCTGCGGTAATTGCAAGCTAGGGCAACCAGGCAGTCTTCGCGTTTCCTTCGGGTAGCATGGCAGCTGGTTATCAAAAACGTTTCACAGATGAACGATTTATTACAGTCAAGGTCAACTAACCGAAGATTACAAGATAGCAAGACTTCTGAGAGAAAGCATCCAAAAACTTTGATTACCGAAACCATCAGCACGACCGTTCATACTGAGTCCATTTGTTCTCAGACCATCAACTGAATGGCGTACTTTTCGCTCTTAGGCTAATTTTATTGATGGCTCAGTGGTTAGAGCGCGAATTTACTGACCGGAAGGTCCGTGGTTCGAGCCCGACCTCCGCCTCTCGATTTCCCCTGTCTAGGCTTGGGCAACCTGGCAGTATCCCAGCCCTCGTGCTTCTTTTGGGTGGCATGGCAGCTACGCGCCGAAAGGGTGTTACAGCTGAACGATTATCTTATCTTTATTTTTTCATCTTTTATTGATTCCTGCACATTCCAGAATAGTTGAAGAAGTCAATCGGATCTTTTTTTCAGTGGAAAGCGGTGTGAGTTGGTTTGGGCAGGAATTTGTGACGACCGGTTGCATTTAAGCTGTCAAGAACTCCTAGTCAGCAATGCGACAAGATAAACAGCCTGCTTGTGCACATCACCTATTTAAACGGTGTTGTCTGAAACCGAGGGGGACCATAGCTCGTGTGGATTGGTGTCGGAGAATCCGTAACGAGGCTATTAGAAAGCGAGTTTTTGGTTGTGCAACGGGTACTTCCATCGAAGAATGTGTCCAGCACCAGAAGCTGCGTTGGTTGGGACATTTGTTGCGCATGCCTAACCATCGTTTGCCGAAGAGAATGCTGTTTTCCATGCCCAGTTCAGAGTGGCGTAAGCAGAGAGGTGGCCAACCCTTGACCTGGCAGAAGTGTATGAAAGAAATCACGAAACGTTTGGGTGCTGTCGGTGCTACTCTTCTTCCGGGCTGGGGACCGCGTGATCCCCACTGCGCCTGGTTGGAGACGCTGCAAGATATGGCTGCCAACCGATGTCAGTGGCGATCTTGTTGTCAGTTTCTATCCAGATTGCCTGAATGAGTGTTTGGAGGTGTAGGCACCTCGGAATGATTGTAGTAAAGCAGCACTAAGTCCCTTCCCCGTCCATCTTCATTCTTTTCTTCACAATAAGGCTTTCAAATAAACCATGGTTGTAGGGCAGCGAAGCATTGGTGTTGAACACTGATGTCATGCTGTCGATGATGATGGTGAGGAGGAGGAGGAGGACCGCGATCTCAGCTGCAAAACTTCAAATGAGGTCATTTCCATCACACTGTTTTGTAAGCTGTTCTACACGTTGCACTTCCATATTCAATCTGTTTCTAACAACAGTGTGAAGTTCTAAGCGCGGACATTCCCGTCTCAATATGAATTCAATCCACTGTTTGGTATCGTTTAATTTTATTCTATGTGGTACTGTTAAAACGGTCAGTGTTCGTCGTAAAAGACACACCAGTATACATGTGCTTCATAACGCCATGGTCTATTTTTCCTCAAAACTTTTCCTATCAGAAAACTTCTGGCAGAAACCGAGAGTGATGTTCTGACCACTGGCTCATCTCTCCTATCAAGCCAAGTAGTAGAACAACTCCGAATTGCATTACATACGGATCAAATGGTTCCCGGCGAAGCACCACTCGAGCCTTTTGATAATGAATCATCTAGGTCGAGCTCACCTCAACTGACCAAGTTGTTGGCCAATCGACTTGCTCATGCGCCATTTGGGCTATCTGCCGGCCTTCCTCGACCACAGACTCCGTCAGGTGTGGGTTCAAACGCGATGCAAATGACGGTGTTGCATTCAAACAACAATAAAGATTCACAGTCGATTCGTTCACGAGACACCACACCGGGTTCATGTGGGTAAGTACCGTGTGCTTGAGCTTAGGAACTGTGACCGCCATCAGTAAAAGTTACCGCTTACAGAACATCCGCTCTATACATTAACCATGTGGATTCTCTGGCCCGGCCCATGATCGTTGTTAGTAACTTTGGTACCATGAGGAAATTTGGGAATTTTCAAGTGATATCTCCTCCTGTAGATGAAGTCGATCTGTGCTGGACAGCTGTTTCATCCTAATTGGAAATCACCTGACCAAGCTCCGGCCGCTTGTGGCTGATCAGCAGTGTAATTAGCTGGCAGTTAGAGAGCGTCACTCAGAGGACGAATGAATTCATACAATGAGCGTCACTTCCATCTGAAAAGTCGTCACACTCGACGAGCCAGTCAACACGCGAGTACGAATGGTTAATGAGGGGTCCGATTTCCTCGTTGATTTCAGTGCGTTTTTGAGTAGGTTGTATGGCTTTGCGGACGACATTGATAGCCGCACTGGAATATCACCCGTCTACCTTCGGTACCAGGGGGTACCATTCAGCTGGGTCGACCCTATAGTCAGACGATTAAATGAGTTGACCGATTGATTCATTTGTGAATGATCGGTGCATCCCTGACTGGACCGTCACCTCTCACGTCCATGTAACCAGTGTGTCCTATTGGACCGGCCAAGGTCAACCCATCTACTCTAACAACTATAGTCAGACGAGTGGGCGAGTCAACAGCGTAGTCACGATTTAGTCGACCGACGTGCTCAACCAGTGAATCAAGACAGTGCCAACACAAAACCACAATCATCTTTGGAGGACTATTGATGTAATATTGACTGTTGTTTTGTGTTTTATTCATCCACTAGCCTATGAGGACTAAGCTGAAATTTCACCCAACCGATCTACTCTACCACTGTGCAACTCAGTTTTTTGAAGAAACTACTCATAAAACTGCTGGAAACTTACTAGTAGTGTCCTTCAGGAAAATATCCCACGAATGTCGTACCAACTGAAACATGAGGCAGTCTTTTTTGTAGCACGTTCAGTTGTACAATATCATAAACGAGAGATTCAGCTCTAATTTAGTTGGGTTTCCCGTAATACCAAATTGGTATGCAAATGAGTGCATTTTGCGAATAACTTCGTTCCCATTCTATCGCTCCAAAAAGAGTAATGTATGGCTGTCATTGGTCGTTCCCCTAAGAATGAGGGAAGCCCTCATCGAGGAGATATTTTTATATCTCCCAGTGATGTCTCCTCAAGAAGAACTATCTTACCCGAGTAGTTTGCTTACTGACCATTCGGATAACTTCCTACCTCAGAAATACTGGGAGTGCTCAATGTCTCCGTCTGAGTTGAGGGCACCATACTATAGTTTAAGAATTCTCAAAATTCCTTCCTTTTTCCGGGACCGCCGCTAACAATAGTCTTTTCCCTGTTATCCCTTAGTTCTCCAAAACCAACCTCACAATTCGAGAGCCTACCTACTGATGTCCGTTCATCCGGCCCGAGGACGGGTACAGCTACCTTGGCCAGTTTAAGGTCCACTTCCCTTGGCTATCATTCAGCCGATACTCGCAGTGCAACGGCTACGGACCCCGTCCACGCCATCCAACCTAAGAATCCTTTCGGTGATTCCGATACAGATGATGAACGTCGGTCTCTCGCATCAGCTCCGGGCACAACACAGACGTCTGCTAAGACCTCTTTGCCAGACTTCGGTTTTGGAGCATCCCCAAAGACTCCTTTCGATCCCTGATGTGCTTCTTGCCTATGTTCTTTGTCCTTCTCACCCGCGTGATTTACACATAACCTGACCGTGATCTTTGCTCTCATGTATCATAATCATCTGGTCTATTTGGTTTTTATTGTTCCGGCTGCTCGCATAGGTTGACATCCAGTCATACTTCTGCTTTGTCTTCAACGTTGAATAAGAAATCGTGATTCTCGCATTTTGTTTTGGGCAAAAACGCGTGTTGGTGTGGGTGGTGACCGCAAGTACGATCTCGTGCACACCGTCTCTAGGCTAGCATGGCTGGTTGCTATCTTCTCAACCTGTTGTTACACTCTGCTCATTGGTAGCTTCTCGTGCTTATCCCAGGCATCACTCAGAGGTGTTCGGATACACCTTCAGGTGAAAGTTAAATCGGCCATCATGCAGTTCGACTAAACCATGAGGGCTGCCTAGCTTGCCGAAAGAGCACTGGGAACTCAGAGGATCGATTCGTACACATCAGTCTTTAGGTTTTACTTTAATTTTTTAATCTCCTTGGGTGCTTTCCGAAACGACTGATGTTATGAGTTAAAGTTCGAACAAAAAGCAGCCCGACCATTCCCCATAAAGTTCAGATGTCTGTATGCTTTCTCTGTGAAGGAACCTCTCTAACCCAACGGTCAATATGGGGATTTTTTGACAGTTCCACATTTCGATCATGCTGCTTTACAAGATAGACAGACGTGCACCGACGGATAAAATCTGGGTGACCTTGAGAAAGGTCGCACCCATTCAATCAGCTGATTTCATTACGGTACAAATTAGGAACGGATGAAGAATAGATTCGCTGCGGTCGGACGTGAAATAAAGTGCTCCCCTCTCCAAAACCTCACCCTTGGAGCGAATGAAATTAGATGTTATGCCATGCACAGGCATTGAGTAATTCCATTGTGGCATTTTTCTCCTTACAGCTTGTGTCATCACCAAATAACATGGAGAACAAAAACTTAGGAGTTTTTGTTCCGGTCTACTGTGAATACCATTGAATACTGTGATAAAATATGTCTGTTATATCAACTGTGTTGTTGATTGCCTTCGCGTGCCGTCAAACCAGATGGTAGATTCCGGGAACCAGCCAATGAGAACGCATCGAACCCTTCTAGTCTGCGCTATGACTTGACTGATTCTGATTTCCAGAACAGACCACTCACCTCTATGGAATATCCATCTTTCTCCAAGCAGCTTACAACAAGGTTTGTGCATTGCTTCACAAAACAGCCATTTCCCGAATGGAAGGCTGTTGTCAGCTTTGGCTATGAAAGGCCACTGTTCCTACGCTAGGTTTAGCTGTGTTGCCTATCCTTAGTCCAAATTGCTGGCGAATATGCAATTACTTTGAACATATTTCGGGCAGGTATGCTCAACAATGATACATGTTGGTTGCAGCGCTTGTATGTATTGTATCCAGTCGTGATACAGCAAGAATCCAAGCAATTACACGAAAGCCTATTCACGCACACTCACCTTACACGCATTTGCTTACATATAGTCTGGATTCGAAACCGTGGCGCATTGTCTAATCGACCGTTCGCTGTGCATGTCTTCTTGATATGCACCTCGGAATGATTGTGGTAAGCCAGTACTAAGTCCCTTCCCCGTCCACTTTTTTCTTTTCTTCACAATAAAGCTTTCAAATAAATCATGGTTGTACGGCAGCGAAGCATCATCGTTGAACACTGATGTCATGCTGTCGATGATGATGATATGCCGCTACCTTGAAAGGGGAAGTGGGGTAGACGCATCTGTGCGTATCTTCAGTTCCCTTAGGATGGTCGCTCTCGTTTATGGCTTTTTAGAAGGTTCTCTGTTCTGTTTCAGTTTCCGAGCGTGATGTTCGACCTCACATCATGCTCTACTCTCAGTGCTCCGCAGTGCTTGATGCATGTGTTCTTTACTCGGTAGACAAACACCTATTGGCGTTCTGCCTTCCCGACTGTTAACTTATTCAAATAATTTCAACTATGTTGTGGAATTTTTCATCGTATCATTGTTGAAAGGCACTTTTCGCCAACCATTCTTTCATAGTGCGGTTAGATCTTCCAATCACTTCGTTGGATTGAGGATGACCTAATAAATGGAGAACCGAAAGAACCCCTCAGCTGCTCGTAGAACCTACGGGATTCAAAGCAGAGGTCCTGATCGGTTATCACTGTGTGCGGGCACTTTAAGAAAAACTAGCTGCAACCTCACCCGTTTTGTCCACTGTTGGTACAGTCATAAAAACGATATGTTTGTTCTCCGATCCGCTAGGTGGTGGGGGATCAAAACCACCAAGTCACATCGTCCCGATCATCAGTCAGGCACTTCATGTGTCAGCTGCATCAGGCGTTTACCATTGACCTCTGGGACGTGCGGTCATGGGCGGGCCGCCAACGGTGTTCATTGGGTATATACATAATCGGCATTCCGTCGTCCACGTGCAGCCAGTTCCATTTTCTCGGTAGTGGGTCTGCTACATCGTCCTGCGCCACAGGTTCTCTAGCATTTCCCGGAACGCACTGTTGTTGTGTATCGAGGATTTGTTTGCTTGATGCTGGTACTTGCCTCGCGGGTACGCCTCACTCTGACACTCTTGATCGATTTTGGATCTGATATGGTATCTGGCATTTCGGTGTTTCAGACATCAACTGAAGGAATTCATACTTTTGTCTGTTGATACAGAACGTTGTTTTGTGCTTATCACGCTTGGTCATCGGCAGGACACAAGTGTGTCAGCGAAACAACTCGAGCCTCATGTGAACTGATAGACATTTGAAACGCGTCCTTGATCGTAGGGCTAGTTAATTCTCGGTATTCGTTACAGAACTTGTACATACTCTCAGCCTTCCTGATTAAGGCGACTGGTGACGAACAAGAGCACTAGCTCGTCCACACAGACGGACGAAATGTACAAACGACAATCAAGAGGGATCATCACGTAAACCAGAAGCACTAGACCCTAAGCTGGACCCAAATCCATTTAGGTTTCCCCATCAACTTTACACTTGGTGACCCACCCTAACGCACAAAATCCCTTGGCCGACACCTAACACAGATCTAACTTGACTTAGTTGATTGGTTCTCCTTCCGCCCTAAATCTCGACCAATCTCGTAACCTAGTCACTTGGCCTGACGAAGCTTTTGTGTCAAAAGCGAAACGTTGCCCAGCAATAAATCTACCGATTGTTACCAAACTTTTCCGAAAGCCTTAGGTCTTCTTTAGGTTGCCTTTTGCAACCAGTTATTGTGATTGCCTTTCTAAATGACGGAGCATTTTTGTGGTATCATAGTGATCAGCGGAAAAACTGCTCTGTGATTTTGTTAGAATGTGTAGGAAACCAAAAGGCAAATTCCCCAAAACCTTCAATCAATTGGAAAAAGTTTGGAACCGATTGAGAAGTCATCGTTTCAGAAGAGCTTGGTAAACAATCGGTAGTTTTTATTTGGGCAATGTTTCGCTTTTGACGCAAAAGCTTCATCAGGCAAGTAAACAGGTCACCAAGTTAGCCAGGTTATAAAGCAGACGGGGCACCAATCAGTAAGTCCTCTTCAGATTATCACAATCTGTCAGTGATGAGTGTCAATTAATGGCTCTTATCGGCTATTGTGGTTGCCGAAATCTTGAATTGATGGGTTGGAGGCGTTTAAAATTAGTTCCGATTAGTTCTTGTTCCTTAATCTTCCACTTCAGGGTGCTTCAGTGGATTATTCACCTCGGGCGCAACTGGTAGATTTTTCTTGGTCTTCGTGGGCTTGTGATTGCTGCGACAATTTAGTTGGGAGGGGGTGAGGTCAAGTGCAATTTAGATGATGACTACTCCTTCTGGTGACCGCACACCAACACGTGTCAGCTCGACTGATCCAAGACCGTTCACACGGTTGCCAGTTCCACGCCTTCTATTCTATTAACACTAGGATGCTTGGCGATCTCTACCACCTCAGCCATCAGTCTCTGTGATGTGCACCGTAGTCCTCGCCTCAAAAACTCAACATTTTCTAAATCTATTTTGTGCCCCGTATCCAGTGCATGTTCTGCAATTGCCGAGTCTTTTAATAACGCTCGATATTCATCTGCGTTTCTCGGTGGCTTGTTTATTTTCCTCTTATGCTCTCCGATTCTGGTGTGAAGTTCCCTGGCCGTCTGTCCTATATAGACCTTAATGCAGTCGCTACACTTGATTTTGTAGACACAGTCCCTAGTTCTGTTTGCCGGGAGGCGATCCTTCAATTGCACCAGTGCAGAGCGCAGAGTGTTTCCCCTCTGGAAACCTACTCTTATGTTGGCCGTGTTTGGAATCCTTCAAATGGTCTCCGATGTCCCTGGTTTATATGGAATAACCAAAACCTTGTTTGATGAAGTCGCTGTTGCGTCATTCCAACCGAAAATGTTCCTAAGGCCACCGTGATATCCCTTTTCGCATTCTGGAAGTCCTTTGTAATACACCTTCCATCAAACTAATGCTAAATGCTGACTTATACTGTCACGTGACTTCATCAGTAACACCTCATTTCGTATTGATCGGTCGTCGGGCTCGTCATTTTAAACCGGTGGGATATTTTCGACTGGACGTGGATTTTTACCGGAACAAACATGGTACGTCCTTTGGTGACATTAGGATTTCATTTACGGAATTCCGCTGCTTTGAGAATTCCCTTATTTAGTAAGTGAGTCGAAAAATTAAACTAATTGGTCTAATGACAAATAAAAGTCGACTGACCAATCCATGTGTTGACTGCTGAATAACGAGTGGTGTTTTGCACGAATGTAGGCAACTTTGGATCTACACCGCGAGCTAGTTTCATCTACATAGACGGTGAGCATGGTTTAACGCATCCTCAATGGTATCAGCCTAGTTTATGTCGTAAATATGATGCTGTCCTGCTGTTTTACCGACGAAACGAAGCTTGATACCGTTTTCACGATGGGCAACAGGTTATTATGGTCCATCCTGGTGTTCGGTAAAACTACGAGATTGCTATCTTGGGTGGAAATTTTCTGAAGAGTGATCAAAATACATGTGACTGGGTTGCAGCGTAGCACCCCTACTGTGCGTTTTTCTTATTTTAAAGCCTCTTTAAATCTCGCAAGTGTGGTTGCTCCCATCGGTTTCTTGAGGACTCTATGGGTCCGTTGTGTTAATTGTACCGGCAGAATGGAATTGCTGCGATAAGTCGCTCACTGGGCTTTGTCTATTTGTACACCACGGCTTTTCCGCCGTTTTTTTTCGCAAATATCGTGCAACACATCGCCCGCCGTCAAACGGAACAACACATATATATATATATATATATAATAGTAACCTGCACTAGCGTTGGCTGTGAGTGCGTTCCATCTGCACGAAGCTGTAACAGTATCAAAGTTGTTCTATATCCGGGTCATGATTTAATCAAGTCGATCCGAATACTTTTGGACGGCAAATCTATCCCCGATGGAATTGATCCCACTCGGTTTGTTGTGGTGTCTGTGACATGTTCAGCGCAGTTGACGGTGTGTTGGATGATATTTTGAATATGGCGATAGATTACCAATGCATCTGTGCATTACATAGTGCCATGAAGGGTCTGTTCTTCGATTAATGGATATGACACCCGGCTTCTCGCCCGATATTCATCTCGCCCCGATATTCATCACCAGGCGCAGGGACATCACTGTTAAAGTGGATACTTCAGTACGCACAACTATAAAGTTTTCTTCTTTCTTCCTAAAGAGCTCGAGGTGGCTCAGAGCGCGAACTTACTGATCGGAGACAGGAACGTCCTTGGTTCGAACCTGACCTCGGCATCTCGACAGCTCTTGTCTAGGCTTGGGCTACCTGGCAGTATCTCAGCCCTCTTTCTTACTTCGCGTAGCGTGGCAGCGAGGGGTACTACAGCTGGCCTATTACTAGTATTCTACTTAAAACTTAACAGAAGAGAAAAGGTTGGACTCGGGCGGGACTTGATGCTAGCCTATCGCAAGCGTTCTGAGGTGCCTACACCTCCAGGCGATCAATCAGACAATCTGCAAAGAACGTGATAGCACGAACTGGCACTACGTTTTCAACGAATAGTGACTTTCTGGTAAGGTCAGGCAAAACTAATAGAGTAGCCGTCTTTAGGTCCGCCACGGTGTTAGGCATAGACGATTTCAACTATTCAGCAAATTTCCATTAGGAACACTCCGTAAATCCATATACCAGGCCATCGGCGGTTCCATGAATCTTTCGTAGTAAGCGATCGTATATACACTGAATCGGTCATGCAAATCCTGCGGTAGTTCCCTTGTAAGATCACCAATCAACTTTAAGACACACTTTGGTGCAAGTGCATTCAGACAAACGCCAGTTACAGGGACTGCTACCGCATCATTCCACCCGTATCACAACGGCTGCGGGTTGCAAATGAACCGGTTTTACTGATATTATGGATCGTGGTTAACTGTGCATTGTGTTCTGAAGCGGTCAATGTGTATAGTAATCTAACTTCTGGCCCATCACTTATGATGTCAGCCTTGATTGTGTTTAGCCACGTTGCTGACCCACTTGCTCAATTGACACAGCCAACCAGAGCACAGAAGTGCTGGGGGCACGTGGATTGTGATTTCAGCCGATAGCTTTCTTCAAACGTGTCCTAATCAGCTGATTTGACCATGTTTGACCCCCACGCTCAGCATGTCTATGTCGCAGAATTCCTAACTCACCCCTTCACCTGATAGCTGTGGTCATAGGCAAACGTGAATACCCACCACAGGCACCAACGATTGCATAACAATCCTTATGCATGTCTTGCAACCGCGAATGGGAACCCGAAAAATTCAAGCTGATTCCATCTCCCCACGATATTGTGTTTTGTGCAATCATAAGGCAGTTTTTCTTACGCGGGCGATACGGAAGCCAGTCTCTTCACCGGCATAGTTGGACCAAGTTAGCTAACACTAAGACTCCGTAAAAAAAGTATACCGATTATTCCCATCTGGTCCATTTGACCTGACTATGAATATCTCCTGAACGCGGCAGGATACCAAGGACAAACTAAACTGATTCCTCAAATACATAAAGAGACTAAATGAATCACGTGTAAATCCTCGAATAACTGAATAGTGCTGGAGATCGAACCCAGTCGTCTCTTAAACAGAATGAGGCTCTTCCAGGTTTCTTATGATAAACATCGTGAGCTTACTATCTGGTAGCATTTCGCTCATTTACGTATGCACTCAAGACCATTTGGGCCACATTCCACTTGGAAATTTTATTTTGATCAAGTTTGCAACAACTGTGGGCAAACTGAACATGAATGAGTTAATTTCCAGAGCATCGTGTGTCCGTGCACACACACACACAGCAAAGTGCGTATAATATCACTGATGAGCGGTTTGAATGCGTCCAAAGGAGTGCACATTGTGTTGGCACACATACGAAAATCAAGCTTTAGTAACAGTTAGCAAGCCGTTGGAGCGGCTTAGTTAGCAAGCGCGACTGCAGATGACCAATGCGGTTAGACGATCGAACTAGTAGTTAAAAAGCCCATAGCATTTCATTTTAGACCGTTACCTTTAACAGTCGACCATGCCGACGAACAAGTATGAGGTTCACCATTTTCCCGGAAAATGAATATGAGCAGTTTGTGAACAAAACAAGATCTTCCCTTTGTTGTTATACTGTCAACATCGCAGAAACGGATAGTTGATCACATGGCTGCCGATTATGGCAGTTGACTTTCAATCGTTTCGTCAC
The DNA here is from genome assembly GCA_003604175.2 of Clonorchis sinensis. Classification (NCBI taxonomy): domain Eukaryota; kingdom Metazoa; phylum Platyhelminthes; class Trematoda; order Opisthorchiida; family Opisthorchiidae; genus Clonorchis; species Clonorchis sinensis. The sequence continues at coordinate 9,756,732 of CM030371.1, forward strand.
CATTCTAGTAGACACCATCAGTACGCTGATGGGTGAGTGGAACTTCTGCAGTGCTTTTGCGCGCTTCCCCTAACAACAGTTTTACTCTCAGGTGGTCGAAAGTACTGAATGGTACCTATTGGAATTTCCCCTCCGTCTGACGAAGAAACTATAGAGCCCTCATCGACTGAAATTTCCAAATCCGTTCATACTGTCAAGAAAGCATAAGTAGCTCAGGAGAAAGATTAACTCACACGACGAGTGAGTGTTCCATCTGAGAACTCATCACTCAAGTAGTCAGTCAACACGTGACCGTGCGATTCAAACTCCGTGACGTAAGAATGAGTGGCACCATATGTCGTCAAATTTGAAAGCTAATCATAGTGCTGATCAACCGCTCGTTGCCGAACGATTATTTTCTAATACCCCCTGATATTCATGAGATGTGTACTCGATAAGGATGAAACAGTGCTTCTCGGCTTCCGAATTGGAGTCATTTCACTTGCTGGACGAAATCGCGATTGTACTTTCCAAAACTCTCCGTACTATAAACGAACAGTTGTCACTTATATCCACAGGGTTGCCGAGGTGTGTAATGACACTGACTGAGTGCGCTAGAAATATCACGAGACCATCTGTTTACTTCTGGAAATATCTTACTACCCTAATTAAAGAATTTCCTGGTCACAGCTAGAGAGTTGGAGCATATAGCTAATTGTGTACTCTAGTGCACTGGTGTCAGTCCATCTTAATTCACTGGTCGCATTGATGCTCCACAAATAGCGACTCCGTATAAGGCAAACACGTGGACGTGTAGAACACAGAGACTTCATAACGAGCAAAACAGAGTACGTTTGTAACTGTTCGTTAAATTTTTTATGTCCGCTCCCAAGAAGTAGAACGCAGACGTCCTCAAGAATGGGGTAAATACTCCATGATAATTCCTTTTTGAAGAGATACAGATCATCTTTCGCTCAACGTTAGGGAGATGGTAAGTGAAACTTCAGAGGTATACATGAGTCGCCCGACAGAGATCCTACTTTAAAATTTCACAGTGTGCCTATGTCGCAGTTCCTTATATAACTGTGTTTTGCGGGCTACTTTTGTTGCTAGACTGTCATATGTTACGCGTTGAGATTTCCTAAGGTTGTGGTTGACCAGCCACCGACGACCACCAAGTTCATCAGCTGGATGGCTGTCAACTAAACCGTTCGCATCCAGCACAACATGGCGCCTCATTCTTAGAGTGAACTAGTCCAGCTACGTGATGGGGTTTTGCTTGGCTCGTTCGGTGCGACCTATGAAAGATTTCAGTGCACTCAAGATTTCGCTCATCAAATTAGGGTCCTATTCGATTGTCTGATATACAAGTACACTTGCAGCAAGAATCCTTTGATGTTTCGTAGTAAATTTCGATGTCATCTCATGAGAGTTTCCAGTATCTGGATAGGCCATCTCGTTGAATCGAGATGTATTCAACCAAGTGGAAAAAGTTTGGAACCGATTGAGAAGTCATCGGTTCAGAAGGGTTTCGTAAACAATCGGTGGTTTTTTATTTGGGCAGCGTTTCGCTTTTGACACAAAAGCCTCATCAGTCATGTGAATAGGTCACCATGTTGGCAGACGGAGAACCGATCAGTAAGACCTATTCAGATGAGTACACTAGATCTGTGTTGAGTGTCAATTAATGGCTCCTGTCGGTTAGTTTAGTTGCCAAAATCTTGCGTTGATGGTTTGGGGAGTTTCAAATTAATTCTGATCGGGTTTGGTTCCTTTATCTTCCACTTCAGTTGGTAAAAATATCGGCAGCTAGGCAGCTGCCATGTCCAAGTCTGGACAGGGGAAGTCGAGAGGCGGAAATCGGGTTCGAACCACGGACCTTCCGGTCAGTAAATTCGCACTAACCCTCCCTTCAGTTGGGGATTCACCGCGGTTGCCACTGGTAGATTTCGTTGACTTTTGTGGGCTTGTGAGTGCTGCGACAATTTAGTTGGGGGAGGGTTGAGGTCAAGTGGAATTCAGATGATGACTCCTTCTGATGACCGAACACCAACACGTGTCAGCTCGACTGATCCAAAACCGTTCTCCACACGGTTGCCAGTTCCACGCTTTCTATTCTGTTAACACTAGGATGCTTGACAATAACCTTGGATATTAAACTAGTTTGATTAGGCGCCAATTACCAAGGGTGCTGGTACCGGTGGCGAAACCCAAAAGAGAATGGCTTGGGACGGCTGTTATTCCATATAAACCGGGGACATCGGAGATCACTTGAAGGATTCTAAACACGGCCAACATAAGAGTAGGTTTCCAGAGGGGGAACACTCTGCGCTCTGCACTGGTGCAATTGAAGGTCGCCTCCCGGCAAACAGAACTAGGGACTGTGTCTATCAAATTAAGTGTAACGGCTGTATTAGGTTTATATAGGACAGACGACCAGGGAACTACGGTCCACATCACAGAGACTGATGGCCGAGGCGGTAGAAATCGCCAAGCGTCCCAATGTTAACAGAATAGAAGGCGTGGAACTGGCAAGCGTGTGGAGCAACGGTTTTGGATCAGTCGAGCTGACACGTGTTGGTCTTCGGTCATCAGAAGGAGTCATCATCTGAATTCCACTTGACCTCAACCCCTCCCCCCAACTAAATTGTCGCAGCACTCACAAGCCCACAAAAGTCAACGAAATCTACCAGCGGCACCTGCGGTGAATCCCCAACTGAGGCACCTTGAAAGGAAGAGTAAGGAACCAAACCCGATCGGAACTAAGTTGAAATTCCCGCAACCCATCAACGCAAGATTGTGACAACCAAACTAACCGACAAGAGCTGTTAAATGACAATCAACACTGATCTAGTGCGCTAATATGAAGAAGTCTTACTGATTGGTTCTCCGACTACCTTAAAGCCTGGCCAAGTTGATGATCTACTCACTTGGCCTGATGAAGCTTTTGTGTCAAAAGCGAAACGTTGCCCAAATAAAAAACTACCGATTGTTTACCGAACCTCTCTGAAACGATAACTACCTAAACACTTTCCAATGCGATACTACTGTTAATGGTAAAACATCTCCGCGAATAGCTTGTACTATTTTGAATTAGTCACTTTCTCGAAAACGTTAGCAGTTTTTCCCTATATTGGCACGTTTGTTAATTCTTGCGTTTTCGTTGCCCGCCTCTTTCCGTTTGTCCGCAATCACCGGTGAAAATTCTATGATACGCTCTAGTTTAATGAAAATCACTGCTAAAATCATCTCCGCTGCGTCAGTACACCTTCATACTAGCTTCCGTTTCAAGCAATCCTCCTCCCTAAAGCCTTCATCCAGTGTAAAAATCCATAATCAATAACCCAACCAGTAGCCATCAAAGGTGTACTCTCTCATGCGTTTTCAAGCCACTCCATATGAAACGGTCACAAAACGGATATTTTCATTTGTCCCGTGTTATCCTGTGATACTATTCATCCATTCGCCAACCAACACGAGTCATAGTTTGCGCTCGTGACCGTGATCTTCAGAAACACATGGAACTGATGAATTCGTGGTTTCCGAGGCAGCTTATCTTCCAAATCGAGGGCCTACTATATATACTTGAATTATGGGCAGGAGTTTCTGTCAATTAGGTATGTGGCAACTACTAAGAAGACGCTACTTTGATATTTTGAGAAGCGTACTCCTGACAGCGCCACTAAATAGCTGAAAAGAGTAACATTTAGCCTAGAATCCCTTTAACAGGTGAGTTTGAAGGAAACCAGTGATTAAGTCGTCTCTACGTGTCACTCACCCCATGATAATGCAATCTATCATATCAGAGCCTTTTGCTGGTAGAAAGTCGACAGATATCGACTGATCCTCAGAAATTCTCGGGTTGATATATCCGGTACTTGCTATTGTGATGCTGTACTGCTTGGCTGACGAGTGTGCTGATGAATGCTCAACCTGTCAGCCACCGGTCAGGGCCGACCCAAACGGGAGCCAACTGTGCTTGCATGACGTAAATCTTGTCCGCAAAACAACACGGCTACCAATAGTACATGTTAGCCAAGACAATCTGCGAACGCCTGATGTGAGACAGCCGGTAAATGTCAACACAGGTGAATACATACGGAAGCACAAGCTCTTCACACGAGGACTACGACATCACATCTATTCCGATGTGATTAGGTGGCAATGTTATGTTCACTCTGTCATAAAGTGAAATTGTCTTTCTTCCTGAAGGAACGCTACTCACAAGATCGCTGAAGACGCTTCCAGTCTCCGTTAAGAACAAAATGGTGTACAAATGAGTCTATCTCGCATAATATTTCCGTCTTGTTCTGTTTCCAGTGGCCCAAGCTTATTCACTGGTTGTGTACATGAGCGCGCAGGTGTTCGCTCTACATCGGAAATGGGCGTGGCTCTACAGCAGTGGAGCACCAATGTTCTTCGCTGATGTTTTTGACAATGGTAATGACGATAGTCTTGAAACTAAGGGTCCAGATTTGTATACAGAGTGATGTGGAACTTGTGCTTAGCGAGCGGTCATGCTTTTGCGGTTCACCACTGGTTCTTACCTGTTACCAAGGTTTCGGTTTAGGTAAGCGTTTCGCTTGCATGCGATGGCACCCACATCTGCGAAAAACGCTTCGAAGCCAGACAATTTGATGGAGAATTAGGTTCAACAATCATGTGAAGGTAATCCTGACTAACACATCGGAACGGATTAATTTGAAGAACTTCTGGGAGGACTTAACGGTTCCCCATTAAGCATGAAGTTGGCCAACTGACAAATAACGATTGCAGCCAAACAAACTGTCTGTTTGTATACGTTAAAGAAGCTCACTCAGACTAAACCAAACCAAACTGAGTTATCATCATGTCAACTCATCAGCCTACTCTTCATGGAATTGGCTAATCCCTTATGAAAGTCAGACGTATTGTAGTTAATGTTGGGGGTAAATGTGGCCAAGCCTATCCCACTAAGCCGCGATCGTTGACTCTGAAATGTGTCCAACACTGACCACATGGACAGGAAGAACTCTAAACCGGAAAATGCAATGACTCACTCTGTAAACAGTGGTTCCGCTCAAGAGGATCTGCTCTAAGGAGAAACTTTGCGCGGAGGGGTATGTGCAACGAGGTAATCAGAGTTGATCGATAACCCTGAGCATTCTTCACTAGTAGCCAAAACTGAACCATGGATGAGACCTTTGTTATGCATGCACATAGATGACCCATCACTTATATCTGAACTGTGAATCCACTTATTACCCGTACTTAAATTTACTGACCTTGGGTCACCTCATGCAACCTCAGCTGGTACACCCATCTCGGATAAAAAGTAACTGAAACCCTTTTGGTTTTGACGGGAGAGTGACGTGGAACCCAGCTGAATCTCTCGAGTATGATGAAAAACATCATAAACGAGAGATTCAGCTGGGTTCCACGTCACTCTCCCGTCAAAACCAAATTGGTATGCAGAGGAGTTTGGTTCGCTTATTCTGTGCAATTTGGGTTCAAGTAGAACGTATGGTTGACGGAAACTCAGCGAAAGAAGGGCGAAGGAAGGGGCGGTTTCGCCCTTCCTGGGGCGAAACCGGTCGTGATCTATCGAGGAGTTTTCAGTAACCTTATGAGTAGTGTATTATGTCTATACCCGAAACCCTCATTTTGTTGCAGCGGGAAGTTCTATCCATCCATGTGGGACAAGCAGGAGTACAAATGGGAAACGCTATCTGGGAGCTTTACTGCGCAGAACACGCAATCGGACTCGACGGTCAGCCGACTCAAGCACCTTTGGAGCAGGAATGTCAGTCTACATTCTTTCAGCAATCCCCAAAAGGTCAACATGTCCCACGTGCCCTGTTTATCGACTTAGAGCCATCCGTTGTAGGTTAGTTTCGCGAAGCAGCAACTTTGGTTCTTCTGGTTATCACTTTTGATTTCCTTTTGACAGGATTTTTAGAAACTCAGACGACAGAGGCGACCTGCTCGCTAAAATGCGTAACCGGGATACTTATCACGTGTTTATGAAGCTATAAACGAGTCGTGCCTTAAAATTTCGGATTGCTCTTTTCTGGTCGTCTCTGCTGGGCAAACGAACTTTATCACTCCAGTATGTCTCGCGTCCTAGATGATGGCCTCTTTCGAGTGTATTTTGAGTTGTCACAATTACGAATTAATTTGGGTTTGCCTGTGCTGTATGACCACGTAATTCCAACCCACTGAAACAGCTCCCTGACATTCTGGACGCAAACTGATTGCCCGGCTCTGAGTCACACTTATGGCAAAAGCCTAACACAGTGATGCATCTTGAATCATGTCTTTCTCTCTAGTTCCCCCTTTTCCACTCCTCCTGCGACAGAAATGGGCAGATTTTCAGCTAGGTAAGGTTAAATTTCCCGTCTGAAAACCAGATTGCCTCGTGCATCTTCAGACCATTTCAAATGTACTTCCACATTGAATCAGCTCATATAAATAGGTACATTTCCTGCCCGATTCTGTAATACCTCCTAAATTGGTTCACTACTCAAAAGACCATGTAAATAGAAGTGCGCGCCGGCGGGAGTGCTCTGAGTTTCCGTCGTCAAATGGTTCTGATAACAGACTGATTTTAGGCGGTAGCCAAGGTGCTTTTTTGTAATTGATGGGATTAGATACTTTTACCTCAAATTGTTTCCCAAATTATTTGTATAATTAGTTGCACTTTTGGATTTTAAATAAGATTTTTTGAAGGTTTGGCTTCTGGAGCTGAACCATTTCTGTTATGTCTGCTGATTCGCTAATCTGCTGTATCTGATTGCTGACCCGCTCCAGTACCTAATGCCGGCAAAAAAGACTCACAGAAAGGAACACAACAGCTATATTCCGAACAAGCGAGTGCGGGAGCGTGAGTGCTTGCGAGTGCGAGGATACAACTGTCTCAAGCTAGTTATTGGTGGGACACTGTCTAACTTGGTCCAATGCTGACGCACGCGGTCTGGTCTTGGTATAGGCTGCGACTCGTTGCATACTGCGGGGGCGTTGTCTGACCTTGAGCAGCGCTGACTCGCGCTGTCTGGGTTTGATAGAAGGCTGTGAGGCGCTGTATATTGAGGGGGCGTTGTCTGTCTGGTCAACATCCAGCAGAGCTGAGGGTCTCAGTAGATTTCGGGCATTCAGTAGTTGCTTTCAGGAATCTGACCTTCCTGATAATTTCTTTGCTTACTTGTGGTTTATTCTCCAAGTCACCCGTTATCAATAAGGATATCAGTGGTAGAATCCGAGAATCGCTTCAGCGACATGGGACAATTTGTTAGTGTAAGATCGATGAGGTAGGGTGAGTCAAGTGACCTCTTGGAGTAATTTTCACGCAAGGCAACACGACTGTTCATACCTGATATTTTAGCATAAAATATCCCCCCTCTGAAAATCAAAATTATTTCTTCCTTGAATGTATTTGCTCTCCAGGTTGGTAAAATGTGTTTCCGTTTTACCAAGAGAGATGAGAACCAAAATAGCGGCCTGCATCTTGCTAGGAAACCTTTATCTGAATTACGTCTGTGAGGGAGAACCAATACATACTCGTGTGGTTGACACAGCATAATCTTCGCCTAATGTGTCTATATACACTACATTAGGCTTAACTCTTCGCGGTTATGAAGTTTATTTCCAACTTCTGTCTCAGTGTAGACGTGTTGTTCGGTGACTCAGCCTATCATAATACCGTTTGAATTTGTGTCTCGATGGTTCTTAATTTTTCTGTGGTTTGTACATTTATGTGCAGATGAAATTCGTGTCGGTCCATGGAGGAAACTTTACCACCCAGATCGCCTGATTACTGGTTATGAGGATGCAGCAAATAATTTTGCCCGAGGGTTCTTTACAATCGGAAAGTTACTCATAGCTCCTATCCTCAGCGAGATTCGACGATCCTTAGAAAGCTGTGAAGCGCCGCAAGGCATCATATTGTATAGGAGTCTTGGTGGTGGCACGGGGGCCGGTTTAACAGCAGCCCTTTTGGACGTCATGCCCGACTTCCATAAACTTACCAAAATCGAAATCCCGGTCTATCCATCCCCATCTTTGTCCAATTCCTTGGTAGAACCATACAACAGCCTTCTTGGGGAACATTTTGCCATGGAAGATATTCAGCTGGGACTACTAATGGACAATGAAGCGCTTTATGACATTTGCGGTCGATATTTAGGCCTGACGGTTACTACATACACGTCAATCAACCGACTGATCGCGCAAGCCACAAGTGCAATCACGGCCTCCCTCCGTTTCCCAAACATCCTTAACGGCGACATCAATGTTATTCAGACCAATCTGGTCCCCTATCCACGCATCCACTTTCCTCTGAGTAATTTCGCTCCATGTATATCCTGGGAGAAAGCCGAGCATGAGACCCTGACCACCAGAGAGCTTACCCTTGCTGTATTTGATCGTGAAAATCAAATGGTGAAGGTTGATCCAACGTACGGAAAGTTCATGTCATGTACTCTACTCTATCGCGGTGATGTGAGTCCAAGCCATGTCTATCAAGCATTGACAGAATTGAAGTCATCCCGATGCATAGAATTTGTGGACTGGTGTCCAACTGGGTTCAAAGTAGGCCTTACATCTTCACCTCCGGTCTCGGTTCCAGATAGTCGGGTGGCTCAGTGTGATAAGAATGTGGTAATGTTGGCGAACAACTCTTCCGTGGGACAGGCTTGGCAACGACTGACACACAAGTTCTATTTGTTGTATTCCAAACGATCCTTTGTTCATTGGTTCATTGGTGAAGGTATGGAAGAGTCGGAATTCAACGACGCCTTAATCAACATGACTTCATTGGTTAAGGATTATGAGGAAGCATCTGGAGAAAGCAAGGTGGAAAATGAATGAAGGAACAAAACAAACAAACAATTCCGTCGAATCACCGGTTTGTCAAATCTGGAAATGCATTTTTCGTGAGGAAATTTGCCCGCACGCTTTTTCATCTGGCCGCTTTTGTCACAAATTATTGATCACAATTCACGTATGTGTCGTGGACCAACTTTGTGTTTACGCGCCTCACTCTCTTAATCTGTGCAAACTCTGAGTGCCACTCTACTTTTGGTTGGTCTTGTTACCCACCCCAGTCTATATGGTTTCCTTAACTTTGACGTCAAGAGGCCGAAAACTGTTTGGCTTCGCGCTTTACTTTCGGATCATACCGGTTGTGTCCAAGTGTCTTGTATGTTTCACACTCGGGATGGGCTGACCAGACCAGAAACCATATGTTAATGGTATTGTAAATTTAATTTAAGCGATAAGGGGATATGAGAACAGCTTTAGGCCAGAAAGTGATACATGGCTGATTTATTTAACATGTGGATCAGCCGTTCCAATCTAACACGCATTAGTTGCTGTTTTCTGGCTGGTTAGAAAGCGAGTTTTGGGTTGTGCAAGGGGTACTTCCATCGAAGAATGTGTCCAGCACCAGAAGCTGCGTTGGTTGGGACATGTGTTGCGTATGCCTAACCGTCGATTGCCAAAGAGAGTGCTGTTTTCCATGCCCAATTTAGAGTGGCCTAAGCAGAGAGGTGGCCAACCCTTGACCTGGCAGAAGGGTATGAAAGAAATCACGAAACGTTTGGGTGCTGTCGGTGCTACTCGCCTTCCAGGATGGGGACCGCGTGATTCCCACTGCGCCTCGTTGGAGACACTACAAGATATGGCTGCCAACCGATGTCAGTGGCGATCTTGTTGTCAGTTTCTATCCAGATTGCCTGAATGAATGTTTGAGGTGTAGGCACCTCGGAATGATTGTAGTAAGGCAGTAGTAAGTCCCCTCCCCGTCCATCTTCATTCTTTTCTTTACAATAAGAACTCCAAATAAATCATGGTTGTACGGCAGCGAAGCATCGGTGTTGAACACTGATGTCATGCTGTCGATGATGATGATGATATGTGGATCTGGGGTAGATGAACAAGCTTCGGACAGGTACGTCTGATGTACAGCCGATGGCGGTAGTTTGTTGTTAGTTGCTTTAAGCGGTATCGCATCGGGAATACAGACCGCTAAATAGAATGTTGGGTAAAACCAATGTGCTCTGGAGTAAATTTGGATAAATGACTCTGACTTTTCTAACCCCCGTCCTGCCAGAAGAAAATTTGCACTAACTTCGACCAGAGGTGGATACCCTGGTTGTGGCCTACCGGTGCTTCAGACTGCCAGTCAGCCTGCTTAAAACCTGGGTTTAGTGCAAAAAATCAAGAGCACTGTCCACACATTACACGCTTATGAACACCAGCAGTTTCAATCAATCAATCTTTGATGAACGGAGCTGCTGTACTTTGGCACGCTTAATGCTGACGGAGAGCGGAGTGATAAACGGGCCCACACGATGGCATGATCAGAGTCAATCTGCGTAAAGCAGAAGGAACGACAATCCTTAACTGAGGTTCTCCATCGGTTACTGATAGCCATATGGTCTAATTGAGTCCACGACTGTCTTGTGGTAGATGGCCTCCAAGTAACTCGATGTGAGCGTTTGTGTTGGAAGTTCGTACTGGCCAGGGACAGACAATGAAGAAGTCGCTCTTTATTATCCGTACGCTGAGCATCGACTCCGAATCTGCCACCGGACTTAGTCGTCCAACTTGGGCATTCGTATGACCCGCCAGGATTACTATATCCATCCTTCTTGCCAACTGAGGCAGTCGTGACAGATCTTGATAAAACTCGTCCTTCTCATTCTCAGAACTGCTGTCTGTTGGAGCGTATGCTGATGCGACAAATAAACACCGTTTACCGTACCGACCTGCACTGATCTTAATTGACAACTGCACAGCACAAAGACGACTGTTTACTGGGATCCAGTCCAGTTAGACGCTTTCAGCCTTGGGGCTGAGTGCAACTCCTACACCGTCGATAACACGAGCCACCAGTTTTATTCCAGTTGCCCTCTCCACCTCAGGATTTCAACAGTTTCCACTCAAGGCAGAATAGGGGGCTTTCTAAGGAACACTTCCAGTGAGAATCCTCAAAATAGCTAACTGTCTTAAGAGGATAACTTTTTAACTGAAACGTTAGGTGAGTTCTTAAGTTCAGAGGTTTTAAACATTTTCATGACCAGTTTAGCTGTGTAATGGTCGAACGACAAATTGTCAGGCGGTAAGTTGTTCCAGGTTGGCTTTTTCAGTGACAATTTTACCTGCGCTCAATTGTTCATGATGAATTGGCAAGGTACCGTTTTCCTCTCAATACTGTCAATCACCAAGTCATTCTCTTCAGTGAGAACTAGCCTTAACGCACAGCTGAGGAAAACCATGGACAGTACAAATGTAATACATCGGAATACAATCAGTTATAAACGAATTTGGCTTTGGGAGAGACTCATCAGGAACCCAGCTGAATCTCTCGTTTGTAATGTTCTTCTTTAAGTAGAACATATGGTTGACGGAAACCCGGGGACTGCGCCTACCTGATAAGTTCCAAGAAGGGCGAAACTGGTCGTGGGCTATCGAAGAGTTTTCAGCAACCTTGTGGGGTTCCAGTTTATTTTTGATTCGGTGAGTTCGGCCGCTGTAGTGAAGTCCATTAGCTGGTACCTCATTCGTGCACACCCACCAGCATTGATCAAAGTAAGAATTAACGCACAAGAGGAGCGATAACCGTTTGTTCTCCTTAGGATTTAAGTAAACACAACTGGCAAACGTCAATTCAGAAGATATTTAGAATATGGAATTAAAGTTTAACATCGAAATAGTCAAATGAATGCGTTTAAACCTTATTGGATATAGACAGGATATGATATCACAAGAAAAAAGGCATACGAGGCAGAAGCTAAAAATTACCTTGAACAGAGTACATGTATCACAGCAAACGCAGCAAGAAGAACGAGAACGAAAGTTTTGTTCTCAACTTCAGCATGGTTTTCCAAATCGATTTAAATTTCCAGAGCATTTAATTTCATTGGAGAAAGCTGGAAGGAAAATAATAATACCGAGCATAAGGAACTCCGCGAAAACAAGACCGTAGATACTGAAATGTCCACCATTATTGCCTACTGCATTAAGCTTGAGATGGCTCATCACTCGGAGGGCAAAACTACTGAGTAAAAGGCCAGTAGTTCGAACGGGACCCTGGGATTTCAATGGTTGATGTACGGACTTGGACAGTCTGACAGCATCTCGGCCCTCGCGCCGTTCTCGAGCTGCCTTGCGCAGAAGGGTTGCCACAGCTCGGCCACTACTTATCGTACAATATTAACTGGCTTGCTCTTGTTGGAGATGTCACCCCCCCCCCCCTAAACTAACGACAGGAAATGGTCTTTTTGGGCGAAGTTCATCCATGAAATAATTATCAAGAGATTGATCCCAAGTAAGAGGTTGTCGCTCCTAAGGATGACCTCTTAGAAGTGGGACAATTAAGAGTGTTTAATGTAGCTGGCTACTAACGAATTCACAAGCCAGCCACCCAAGTAGACGACTGACCACAATTTTGACTGGTTAGTAGGCTGGTTATCTGTGACAGCCTCCGCTGCCGAAATGCGATTGCGGCAGTAATCTGTGCACACCTCGTGAGATATGTGAGAGTATTGGTTGTTCATATAGCTGGTGATCTGTTCGTCGAGGCGTTTTTATAGCATTTGAAAACTGTTTTCTTTTAACACGATCGGCTATTTGGGAGACAGCGTTCTTCATGAATCTATTGGTCCGTTTGTGATCTCTGTTGCGTTGTGGTCCGCGTACCTTTGAGATGATCGGTGATCCCGATGCCTTCTACTTTTAGTAGTTTCTTCCCTGGCTTTGATTGACCCTCTTCTCGATTTGCATCGAGTTGTGGTCTGATCTCTTCGAGATTGATTGGTTGGCTGCACCGCCCTATTCCCTCCATTGTAACGGCTGATGTCCCTACGTCCGCCGTTTAGTTTGGTATTTTGGTTTTTTGACTGGACATCTCCTCCAATCAAATTGATGTGTCCGTTTAAATCGAGATTTCCTGCTTCTCTTATGAGTTTCTCACCTGGTTGCCTTCGAATTTCAGAGCTCTGTGTTTCTGGCGTCCTCTCGTTCTTAGTGGTTGATAAACGGAATCAATTTCGATGTGTGTATTGACAACTTCTTCGGTGGATTGCCACGCCTCCACAAATTCATGTTCTTTCTTCATTCTTGCTTGAACCAGTAGGCGAACGCCGCTCCAGTCTTTCCTGATCTATGTGCACGGAGATAAGGGAAAATCGATCGTGTCCTTTAGTGGTGAGGTTGTGTTCATGTATTCTGGTGAAGAGCTTCCTTCCCGTTTATCCTATATACCGTTGGTTGCAGTCCTTGCATTGGATCTTGGATGTGAAATTGTTCTTCATCATTGTATATAATTTCCCTTTTGGTTTCGATAATGTCCGACGCAAACTGCTCATAGGTCTGTTAGCGACCGTCATATTGTGCTGTCATAGGAGTCTTGCCGTCAGTTCAGCGGTGTTCTTGATGTATGAGAGTGAGAGACTCATTTACTTCCATTCTGTGCTGTTGCATTGGTTGTATTTGGCTTCCTGGATGACCTCATGATGAAATTCTTGGGTATCCAGTTCTCTTGGATAGGTGTTTTTCTTCGATAATCTTTGATTTCGCTGTGCTGCAATGCGCGTCGATCCGCTTGCAATTCAGCTTTGTTTGTGGCAATTTGGATGGTTGCTGTGGTAGCTCAGAAGAGAATGGTACCGACTGGGGAAATTAGTGTAAATTCAAATCGAAGGATAGTCTACTCACTATGTCGAAAGTGAAAAAAAATCTGTTCCGACTTCGTGTATTTTCATCTGAACGGATGAGTCCCTAATGTTTCCTTGGCGAAATCGTTCCAAATGGTTGGGATCTTTTCCAGCTAAGCCCCGCCACCTAGCGGTTTGTGTCTATAGGTTTGCAAATAGATCCCGCGTTTTTATTCCTTATGAAGTGTAGGGAGAATTGGATTATCCACCGCGAGTAGATCAGCTATCTCCGTGACTTATTATTCCTTCTTTCGGTTAATGAGTTCTGCTCCCTCAAACTTTGTTTGCTTGAGAGGTAAGCCTAATCGAGTTTAGATGGTTGGATGATGAGGCAAGTGTGATACGCAACAAACTCTTTCGCGTAGCTGAAGTTTTTGCTGAATAAAAAAGTTTCGGCTATAATGAAGTGACTAGATCTAACCCCCGCGGATTGTTTTTGAAATGTTTTTAAGAATATTACTGAACACAAGTTGGCTGTATTAGCCACAACGACCTCTGTTGACTGGAAGAACTTTCTTCGCGAATTTTGCGCCTGGCGGCTTTTGGAGACTCAAACAGTTATCGGCGGTCCAGGTCTACACGTCGAGATCGATGAATCGCTAATATCTCGCTGTAAAAACTACGCAGGACGAGTCCTTCCTCAGCAGTGGATTTTCGGAGGGATCTGCCCGAAAACTAAAGAGGTGTTCATGTATGCAGTGACCTCTCCACCTCAACTTACATAGTCCTGCGCCACCAAGATTTTCGGCCGGACCTACCAGATTGCAACCGTGTTCAAGGATGGATCACCCGGACTACTATTCAGCTGCACTACAAATAGTTTACTTTAAACTTGAATCATTGGTCTTTTTACGTCATCTACGTAGGTCATGTTGCCACTTCTTGTCGTCGTTTATTTGGCGGAAATTGATTGATTGTGGTGCAGACAAGTGTAGCCTAACTTATCTAAAGTGGAGAGCTACTTGTGTGAGATCGTTCGGAGGCAAAGGTACCGAAAAACGCTCAGTCCTCGTTGACGTAGAACTAGGGTGTGATTTCGTAACATCATAGAATCTGGGCCGCTCATTGAAAAAGTGCGCAAACTGGGGTCTTATCACCCTCCTGGTTAGAAACCTTGCCAGGATAATTTGAGATCGTTCCCATTTACAAGCCCAATTGTTGTCTACCCTAACAATCACAATGTTTGCAACCCCTCACAACTTTATTACGTCATTGGTAGCATGAGGAGACTCGGAAGATGTTCGATCGATGTTTCATACTATGAAGTCTGTCTATGCCGAAAACGCGAAAAACACTGCACCGCTGTTTCACCCTTCATGGAAACAGCTATCAGTGACAACCTCACGAAACTTCAGGAAGTTTCGAAATTGCGGTCTTCCGGCCAGTCGCTGAAGACTAAATCTTCCGGCCAAAAGCTCATTCAACTCATTCTGGAGTCATGGCGTTCACATCATTCAAGGTGCCAGTCGGCCCGTGAGCACATGCTGTTAACTCCTTGATTAGAGATGTTTTATATCCTGTCTCAAATTAAGTTAACCAAACTGCCGATCAAGCACTTGTAACTGAATGCGTTAGTCCTCAAAGCTAGCCATGATATCGCGGGATCGAATCACCCAGGAGGCGAGTGAGCTACGCACTGCTAATGATTTAAAATGAAGATGAACCAGGTTGAGTAATGACTCTCGGCTTTTCCCCTCAGAATAAGCTTACCCGCAGAATGAAATCTCGGCTGAATTACATTGGTCGAACAAACTATAGTACATGAGCCCTGGTTGCATTGTTGAACCTCTATTAAAGTAAAACACAAATTCATTTAGAACTAGCCTTCTAAGATTGCAATTACACTTTGCGCTTGTATCCTATTTGACTTCCACATTTTCTGCGTCTTCTCTGTTTCTGTTCCCCACTTGCCTTGCACTTGTTTTGTGTTTCGACACTCTTCCATAATACGAACTGTTGACAAGAGTTCAGTGCTCCATCTGTATCCTGATAGTCAATCAATAATCTCCGCCAAAATCCAATATGATAACTAATGTAATTTGCAACATTAAATGGTGGTCTGAGTCGAAGCAAAATGTCTCAATGACACTGATGTTCCACGACTTACTGGACCAAATAAATTTCGTTATTTCTTCAGAAGCCAGTGAAAATGGACGAATGCGAAGCAGCTGTAAGACAGGATAATCTTTCTAACGTTACGCTGACACTGAAAATGCTTGTGGTCTAACGGCAAACTGAGGAAGCCTGAAGCTCAGTGCACTCAACCTCTTCCGCCTAATTTGATATGAGCCCAGGTACGCGGTAAACTGCTTTTCTTTATGAAAAAAAGAACTTTCTACTTGAAATCGACAGTTACCATACGTAGATGGCAATGCAGTCTCACCTTAGGGTGCTTCGGAGGCGAATGTGCAGTCAACCGTCGTGCGCACAACCGACAGTGCTAGAAAAATAAAACAGTAGTTAACATTGACATCAGTAGTTGAAGCGCAGATGTAACAAAAAGCTTTAATCAAGTATCATTTTGCACTGATAACGTTACCTTACACTTCGTATTCAGCCCTCTATGGTGCCTCGGGACGTACCCTTGATTTACGGATGTAGGCCGCTTCCTCAGGATGGCATTGTACAACAGTATGGTGTATAAGACCGAAGCCCCGTATCATATGATGTCCTCGTCTGAGGTGTCCACTTGGTCTCCACAGCCAGTGGGCGTTACGTATTAACACCATTCGGGTTGGCAGACGAATGGTAGCTATGTCCCAGAGCAACTTCTCCGGTCTTAATCAAACCCGTACCCTACATTTGCGTCAGTGTGGTAATCAGAAACTCTCCCCCCCCCGACAAGGCAGATATCCGAAACCTCTTTACAATGTTTCCAAAGATTCAAAGCACTTAGAATCCAACAGA
Source organism: Clonorchis sinensis (assembly GCA_003604175.2). Taxonomy (NCBI): domain Eukaryota; kingdom Metazoa; phylum Platyhelminthes; class Trematoda; order Opisthorchiida; family Opisthorchiidae; genus Clonorchis; species Clonorchis sinensis. Next base: position 9,773,312 of record CM030371.1, read on the forward strand.
CAAGGACTACTTTGCTGCTTCTTTAACACGTGAGTTATTTTTAGAAGCGAGTTCAACAGCTTAATTCATCATCATCGTCATCATCATCATCGATAGCATGACATCAGTGTTCAACACCAATGCTTCGCTGCCCTACAACCATGGTTTATTTGAAAGCCTTATTGTGAAGAAAAAGAATGAAGATGGACGGGGAGTGGACTTAGTGCTGCTTTACTACAATAATTTCGAGGTGCCTACACCTCAAAACATTCATTCAGACAGTCTGGATAGAAACTGACAACAAGATCGCCACTGACATCGGTTGGCAGCCATATCTTGTAGTGTCTCCAACGAGGCGCAGTGGGAATCACGCGGTCCCCATCCTGGAAGACGAGTAGCACCTACAGCACCCAAACGTTTCGTAATGGCTTTCATACCCTTCTGCCAGGTGAAAGGTTGGCCACCTCTCTGCTTAGGCCACTCTAAATTGGGCATGGAAAACAGCACTCTCTTCGGCAATCGATGGTTAGGCATACGCAACACATGTCCCAACCAACGCAGCTTCTGGTGCTGGACACATTCTTCAATGGAAGTACCCGTTGCACAACCAAAAACTCGCTTTCTACTAGCCTCGTTACGGATTCGCCGACACCAACCCACACGAGCTATGGTCCTGAGACAACGATTGTCGAACACCTGAAGACGTCTCAGTTCCGTCTCAGTTCGAATAGGCCAAGTCTCACAGCCATACAACACTGTAGCTTGATGCACACGTCCCTTGAGATTCAGGGATACACTATTCTGACGCCATAGGTGTCTCAAATTGGCAAACGCGACCCGAGCCTTGCAGATTCGCGCATTGACCTCATCTGTCACACTACACTCAGAACTAATACAACTTCCAAGATACGTAAAACTCTCCACAACTTCCAGCACCTCTCCCTGGATTGACAGTGGCGCGTTCAGTGACTGCATGTCCACGAGCATGACCTTACACTTTGTGGGTGCAAAGTGCATGCAAAAACACCTGCGCCTTCTCCTCCTCTTCGAAGATGAGAACGATGTCGTCTGCATACTCCAGATCGACAAGGTTTTCTTCACAGGCTTAATTCGCCCTTGTAGAAGTAGAAGTGGCAGAAAACTCTACTCGATTCGTCTCTTCAGCCGCAAAATTAAAACAAACGAAAGTAAAGGTAGGTGTCGAAAAGTGAGTACTTTGTGTTACTCGTGTTTGCTTGGTTGCAGGCCAACGGTGGCTTAAGCTCCCCAGTTCATTAAAAACTATTGTGGTGGAGGTCCAGACGAAACGAAAGAGATCGCATGGAAAACAAATGCGACTTGACCATGCTGCCAGTATCAGGAAGCTGCGACGCATCCCTGCAAAACTCTCTAGGCGGATCTGTTCAACATCTGCTCAGGCATTCGATTCCGAAAGGCTCATCCGGAAGCCGAAATAGACAAAAGTCCCGACATTGGTTACTATGCTACCATCCACCATGCAAGTAGTATGGAAGGACGAAGCAATGTGATTTGACAGCCGAGGCCTGTCTTGCTTGATTTTTTGTAACAGTTGAGCCTTGTCATCCGTCTGGCCTGGTGAGCCACACTGTCCAAGAACGTTTTCCGTGTAGAGTTTAGATGGACTTGTTGTATCCACTTGCACGGTACCAACCACCATAATGTGCAGTCAAGTCTGACTACAGCTGTTTTTTTTCAAAACCAAGGTCAAGGCTAAGCAGTGACGTGCGTTTGTACACTCGAGCATGTCAGTAATTTTAAAGCGAACCAAGCTACTGCTTGTAAACTCAAACGAATAATGTAGGTAGCAGTGGGGGGCTTCCTGACTTTGGAATTTTGGAGTTCAGCTAGTTTTCCCGAAGATGGCTGTTGAACAGAAGCCTAAAGTGCCCCGTTTTCCTGTCGTGAGAACTTCTGTTTTTCTTAAACGAATTTTGAAGTTCCTGTCCTCTGTACGTGTGTTATCTGAAGAGAACTTATCAAAACCATTGTTCGTCAATTCATGTACCTCTAAAACTATGACCAGTGCAGGCACAAAATGACCAGAAAGTGCCACATACCATTACATCAGATATACATCAGGATGACGGCAATTTTGCTAGTGTTGCATCACACTTTAAGAGTGGTTTTTGACGTGCATTTTCAAATTAGTTTCTTAAAAAAACTGCTTGATTCCCGTGCATTAGCCTCCTATTCATCAACATTTTGTACCTTTCAGCGTCAACGTTGTCCAGTGCGAATCCACAAGTTGGGTTTGAAAACCCTCCCAAACATCATCATCAGCTTCGGCAGCCTGTCTCATGATGCATGCATTAGATGCCCAGGTCGTTGCAAAAATATGCAGCATATGATCTGATATCATATATTAGCTTTCTTCATATGGAGTTTGTCTCTTATTCATCTTGTCTAACGTTACAACAGGAGCTTGTTGGTATTACCGTGGAAATGAAAATGGAAAAGGGGACCTTGTGTGTATCAAACTTTATCAAGGGTATGATACAAAGCCGGGAATAACAAGGGTCAGCCAACATAAGTCCGAACACAATAATTGGGTCGTAGCCTTTTGAAGACCAAAAGCGCAACGTCGTTGATTGAAAACCCGTTACTTACCAAAAGGACGGACCCAGCTAAACGCATAATCGATAGTCCCAAGAACCATTAGTAGGTAAGTAGTATAACTCGATTCATGACACGTTGTTGTCCTACTCTTACTTCACATTTTGTTCATCAAGAGACAATAAGTGGATCCGAGGAATAATTTAACAAAATGAGTGGAACTGATAATTTGGCACTCGAGCAGCCAGTAAACATGTGTGATCACGTGATGTGGATCCCGTGATTGAATGATGAGAGGCGCTGTACAGGTTAGTCACACTGCTGTTCAGCCGCTCGTGGCGAAATGGTTACGTGTCCAACAATTGATCGGAAGGTCACGGGTCTGAACTTCTCCGAATTTCGTGAGATGTGCACTGATGAAGATTTTCCATAAGGGTGAAACAGCTGTACAGTATTGCTCGGATTTTCATCATAGATTGGCCTCATAGCAGGACAAAATCTCTACTGATAAGTAAAATATGTTAATGTGAGACACTGTTAATGTTGGCCACCTTCTGGCGCCGTGTACTTTCGAGAAGCTAGGTGTGACCTCGCAGCCAAGTTCTCTATAAACGCCCCACATCAAAGGATCCACTTCCTCCCACAATAAAAGAGAGGTTGGCCCGTATCCCATACCATCAGCAGGACATCTAATTGTCTGTCCTCGATGCCACTGGGGGTATTCTTCTGGGCCACATGACTAGTTTAGTACACACATTGGCATCCTGATTAGGTACATAAATTGAGGCTTGAAAGTGATTCACCACTTACCCTTCATAAAGAACGGTGCACTTTTCCGTATATAGAAATTAAATGTGTCGACAGGATTGGTCCAGTCAAACTGTACATAACGCCTTTGCAATTTGTACAGATTCAAATTGACTACGCCTCGCACCATTGTAGGAAATCTTGTAAACTCGAAGCCTTCCATTACCGTAGATTCGAACAGCTGATCCACGTCGAAGCTACTGCGTAGTTCTTGAATCTGAATAAATAGTTTGGTGTTGAAAATTAATAAGCATGTTCCAAGTTTTTGTGAATACTGTTATCAGAATTGAGACATGCATGGACACGACAGATTACCTAGCCGTAGTATAACAAGAACATGAGTGGAGTGCTACGCACAAAAACTGCGCAAGACACGCGATTATTACGATAACGTTTGAGCTTTGTTAAATTTCATTCATCATTACAACCCCCTGTGGACAGTGGCTTTGTCCGGAAACTTGGGAACTGGAGGTGTATGGATTTTCTCATTCCAATAATTGATCGCATCAGCTGACTGATATGTCCAAAACGCCAAGTGACTCGACCTCACCAGCCGTGGTGGGGGAACGACGCTCAGGCTTTTGAAGACATCGGGGTAGAAGACACAAACCAGAAGTAGCGTTATTATTGGCTTGTAAATACTGTGTAAGATTCATGGTACGAAGACCAGGCAAATGATCATACAGATATCCGTGGTTTCGCCCAGCTATGATGGTCGACTAGGCTGTAGCAGTTCTTGACTTCAGGGATACAGTAAGTTAGTTGCAACATTAGTAAGTGGATATTATTGTCTAGACGTAACATACTACTCATAAGGTTGCTGAAAACGCTCCAACAGCCCACAATCGGTTTCGCCCATTTTTGGGGGTCATCAGGTAGGGGAGGTCCCCGAGTTTCCGTCAACCTTATGCTCTATTTGAACCCAAGTAGACATTATATTTCAGAACAAGGCTTCGTAAGTTTTATGAAAGATGAGGGGGGTGATCAACCAAAGGACCCTGAAGCTGTAGAAACAATATCGAGGTGTTGAAAACTTAGCATTTTGGGACACAATTTAGCTACATTCTCATGGCAGGTAAGATAGACGTCGGTCGCTGAAAATAGATGGATGATAGAAGATTGGAGGGAAGAACAATGAAGAATGATGCAACATAAATAATACAATAATAGCCATGTATACTGAGAATACTGTAATTAGTTCAGGTAGCCTTGAGGGTCTTTAGTTTGTTCGCTGAGCGGCGTAACTTGACTGCAAACTTTTCATCACCAATCGAGGTGACATCTTCAGTGCTTTGTTAGGGAATGCAGTGGAGCGTAGCGATGGTCCGGTGGTTGTGCCACCCACCACAAGTAATGTGACTAAATGGGAGTGTGCGATCTCACTGAAAAGACATGCATTTGCCCACAGGCAGGTGGAGTGACGTATCGAAGTGACTGTCACACAACCTACAATTGAAACCAGGTAAATGTGACCATGGTCAACTTCCCAGATAACTGAACTAGTAAGTTTAACTGACACCTATGCAACACAAACCGACTGAGTACTACAAGAATAAAGTTCTGCTAGATACGTTGTCAATTTTTTTATTCGGGGGTTCGAATCCGTTTCAACATTTCAATGCAAAGTTCACACTTGAGTTTCACATGATACCCGATTAACTGGACTACCTAGATTGTTCACCAGTACTGAAAACCTGAGAAAAATCAGTCGGAAAATTTTCCCACCTTAGGTAATGACAGTCCCAACCAATTAGCGTCTACAGCCTGCAATATATCCACTCTTTTGTAAACGATAGGTACGTTTCTGCTAACTGGTTTCATAGTCATAGCTTAGAGCTTTATTATCACGGTGAACTCACTTTGGTCAGTATATCTGAAAGGGCAGTGGCTGGGTCGTTTTCGATCACCTCTGTGGTCATCCCTGGCGGGACCGGAAATTTGAAGCGAACCTCTGATAGAAGGTAGACAAAGCGCGTGATTTTGTCAACCACAGTATCATTATAGAATATTTCATGTAGAATGAGCAGAAAAATTTTCTAATGGCAATTCTAGGTCCTGAAGCATAAGTGCTTTTCGATCATCGTACAGACAGTAAGCGCCATGGCAACATATGATGCATTAAATATAATGCCGGTCTGCTTAAAACGAAATCATCTGTCTATTCGTAATGCACTAGTCGTAAGGTTGTTGAAAATTCTTCGATAGCCCACGACCGATTTTGCCTTCTTGGGGCTCATCAGGTAGGCGCAGTCCCCGAGTTTCCGTCAATCTTGTGTTCTGCTTGAAACCAAATTGCACGAAATTAGCGAAATACACTCATTTGCAAACAAATTTGGCTTTGCGAGAGACTAACCCGGAACCCAGCTGAATCTCTCGTTTGTGATGTATTCAGGCAACTCCAAATTCAAACTCACCACCCCCTAACAACACACAGGGAAGGAAAACAGAACCTCCAAGACTTAGTGCAGCCACCATAGATATCTGATGAGTTTTCTATCTTGTAAAACTGCGACGCCTTGCTACCACTTTACACTCTTATGAGATGATAATTTCGTTTGCCATGAAGAGTTTGGGATGGAAGATGTTATATCTGCTGATTCGCCAATCTGTTGTACCTGACTGCTGACACCGCTCCAGGGCCTAGTGCCGGAAAAACAATCACCGAGAGGAACACAACTGCTTTATTCCAAACAAGCGAGTGCGAGAGCGTGAGTGCGTGCGAGTGCGAATATACAACGGCCTCAGGCTATTTGATTGGAGGAACACTGCCTGACCTTGGTCCAACGCTATCTCGCACTGTCTGGCTTCGATACGAGGCTCTCACGCGCTGCATATTTCGGGGGCGTTGTCTGACCTTGACCAAGGCTGACTCGCGCTGTTTGGGTTTGATACTAGGTTGTCACGTGCTGCATATTGAGGGGGCCTTGTCCGTCTGGTCAGCATCAAGCGGAGCTGAGAGTCTCAGCAGATTTCGGGCATTCAGTCGTTACTTCCAGGTATCCGACCTTCCTGATAGTGGTTAAGCTTTTTCTTATCATTCATATTTAGTAGGTGAGTGGTCGGTTCATGGCAGCTTGTGAAATTTATCCAGAAAGACTTAACTGGGGATGATTTCCACTAACATTCGCGCCCTTTTATCCTGCGTGACAATAAATGACGGTGCATTTACGAATTTGCAACATAAAAGCCCATAGAACTCCAAATTCAAACTCACCACCCCCTAACAACACACAGGGAAGGAAAACAGAACCTCCAAGACTTAGTGCAGCCACCATAGATATCTGATGAGTTTTCTATCTTGTAAAACTGCGACGCCTTGCTACCACTTTACACTCTTATGAGATGATAATTTCGTTTGCCATGAAGAGTTTGGGATGGAAGATGTTATATCTGCTGATTCGCCAATCTGTTGTACCTGACTGCTGACACCGCTCCAGGGCCTAGTGCCGGAAAAACAATCACCGAGAGGAACACAACTGCTTTATTCCAAACAAGCGAGTGCGAGAGCGTGAGTGCGTGCGAGTGCGAATATACAACGGCCTCAGGCTATTTGATTGGAGGAACACTGCCTGACCTTGGTCCAACGCTATCTCGCACTGTCTGGCTTCGATACGAGGCTCTCACGCGCTGCATATTTCGGGGGCGTTGTCTGACCTTGACCAAGGCTGACTCGCGCTGTTTGGGTTTGATACTAGGTTGTCACGTGCTGCATATTGAGGGGGCCTTGTCCGTCTGGTCAGCATCAAGCGGAGCTGAGAGTCTCAGCAGATTTCGGGCATTCAGTCGTTACTTCCAGGTATCCGACCTTCCTGATAGTGGTTAAGCTTTTTCTTATCATTCATATTTAGTAGGTGAGTGGTCGGTTCATGGCAGCTTGTGAAATTTATCCAGAAAGACTTAACTGGGGATGATTTCCACTAACATTCGCGCCCTTTTATCCTGCGTGACAATAAATGACGGTGCATTTACGAATTTGCAACATAAAAGCCCATAGGGTGATACATAAATGACAATTTCGTGTCAGTTCCTAAGATCACCAATCAGTCTTTAAAAAAAAAACAGAAACTCCGCAAACAAACCAATTTCCATCATTGGCAATAGCAGGGTTTCCCATCAAGCATAATTTTGCGTTAAATCCTCCTTGCTGAGAAGCCTCACTCCAGCAAAACATTCCATATCCAAGTGTTTTGTTTCTTTCAGGGAGTAAATCCGCATAAACAATTGTAGGTTTTAGTGACAGGCAGGATAAGTTTGTTGACAGACAGTTTATCATTTACTTGTTTTACGGAGCGTTTATTTCGCGTTTTATGATCAGTCAAATGCCAAGACCGTGCACGCATAAGTTTGATAAACTGCCAGTGTTGAAATAACTTACTCAGCTTTGAGTTGGGTAGGCTACGCTTGATGCACATGACGTTGGAAGCTCCGGAAGAAATGGGGAGTAAAAGATCAATCATTAGTTAATGTCGAACTTTACTCAGTCAAAATGCCACTCAATTCTAGAGAATTTTTAAGAGGTAGTAATCTCAACCAGCCAATGACGATCTTCCGTGTGCAGGGCAAATAAGGACTGATCTGATTGGTTTGTGGCAAAGTGGTGTTGAGGGGGGATTTCTTAAGTTGATCATCAAAATCATTCGCATCGCGGCACTACATTGAGTTGATATTTGTGCCACTTAAATCCGATTATGAGTGAAATTACACTCCGTTGAACATCACAAGAATATGACACAAAACGATAAAAATTTAGCGCAAAGGAACGGTCCGAACCCGAAAATCCCACCTAAGAAGACGCTTTTGTCGTTTCCGCGACTGATTAGATGGGCGAAGATGGCTCGGGCTGTGATCCGTTGGCCCGAGCCCGAAAAGTTAGATGAGTTACACAAACTCATGGACTCATGTTTCAGTCGTAGCAGTCCAAGAAGTTTAATCAAGTGATCACCTGTTTGATCCCCCATATACAGCTGGCGAGTCTCGATAAATTCGAACGCAATCATGTGACTGGGCGTTTCGGGCTCCAACCGCTCCTCTACCTTGAGTATCCGGTAAAATTCTATGCCTGTGGTAATCACCAGGTCCTCGTCGAGGATCGATAAGCATCACCAGTTGACAAATGAGTTAGTTTGAATCAGTCAGCAGTTGGTAAGACCAAAAATTACACAAAAAATTTGACTTATTGGTTAGTAAGTAGCGTATGGTGATCTTCTGGCCCACTGTTGACATTAGCCATCGTGTTGAGGTCAAAGAGTAACTTTGATGCACCAGACCGCTGGGCTTCACATAAGATTAATCTGACATCCGACAACATATTCAGGACTGACTGCCTCACTCGCTTGTATGTGACTTCCATAATCATCCATTTTTATCATCAGACTATCGGTGTAAATCTTGGTCCTGAGATGATAAGCTTGTCAATGAGTAAACAGAGGATCACGTGACAGGTTCATCCATATAATGAGGTCAAAAGATTTTGTATGACTGAATCTTTCGGAATTGCGCCTTTTTCCTCATCCTATCAGAAAGGATCGCTAGCAAATCCGGTAGAAAAACAGCACGTAAGGTTAAGCAAACGGCAGCAAGTTACCTGAATTCTAAAAGTTTTTCACAAACGTTTTATCAGTGGTAAACATTCTAACTGCCACCTGTGATCATGTTTATATGGTTTCCATAGAATCAGTCGTTCATGACGCATAGTTGGATTAGTGACAAAGAGTTCGACTTAGCTCAGATAGGAGCAATCAGTGATCACACTTACCAACTGTTGTCTCCGACCGCAAGTTAAATTCTTTCGGGCGATCTTGAAGTTTTGTTCCTGGATCGGCTGCATAGTATACATGGAAGGTTGCTACAGGGTGGTGCGACATGTCATCAATCTCAATCAGCTCAATTTCCACTGCTTCCTTGACGTTGCTGCCAGATATTCCTGGAAAATCCTGAAACAGGTTGAATTTGATTAGCGTGACTTATGAATTGCAATGAGGATAAGGGTGTGTGTGTGGCTCTCCAAATACACTCAATCGCACATTCATTTGATTCAAACTGCACACTCAACGGAGTCTAGCTAAATCTTCCGTCTAAAATGTTCTCTTCCAACCCAGTGTACTGCTCACAGGTTGCCCCAGATCTCAGTTAGTTGGTACGGCATTCGACAATTTCTGGACGTAACACACTACTCACACGGTTGCTGAAAACTCTTCAACAGCTCACTACTAATTTCGCTCTTTTTTGGACTCCTCAGGAAGTGTAATCCCCGAATCTCCGTCAAACTTATGTTCTATTTCAACCCGAATTGCCCGAAATTGGACAACTACACTCATCTGCATACCAGTTTGGTCTTCACACTGCCTATCAAGCTGAGTCGTGCTCAGCATCTGCTGCATTGTCAAACTGGTTCGTATAGGTGAGTGAAGCTCAACAAGACGGAACAAGTTTGGAGCTGTTGCTGAATTTCAGTAAAATGAACTAAAAATCGGAGAGCTGAAATTGTTGTCGATTGGTGTGCTGACGACAAGAATAAATTGAATCAGATTGAACTACCTGCATCCCTTGCTGATTGTTCGTTGATAAGTCATAACCATCAAAAGCTATGAAATCGTCGTTCAGTCAGGCGAACCTCATAAGTCCTGGAAGATCTTGGGGCTAAGCAACAAAGCACAGTATTGCACGATTTCAGGTCAACCTAACTTCTTCATACACTTGTTCGGAAAAATTCACGATTGTCCGGAAATTTTGGTCATTGGTCATTTTAACCTTACAACTAGTCTGTGACGTTGATTTCGCTCACTGATCCGTGTGATTCCGGCCTGGCCCCCTGCCTAGTAAGTTCAGGGGGGACGAAACCACCCAGCCGGGTGGGAATTAGTCTGTTACGTCATGATTCATTCAGCTCAGCTGGTACTGCAATCGCGAATGAAAATAAATAAGTGCTCGAAAGGCACAGGTAACTCTAGCTAACCCTACCAGCCCCGCGCGCGATTCAGGGCAAAGAAATTGAGTTGTATTTCCCAAAGTAATCTTAGCAGCCGCGAGACGTCACAGCCAGCCAAAATGAGCAAAAACATGATCCACACTGCTCTCGAGATTATCTATCCCTGCTGCTGCATCGAGTGTGGAGGTAACCCCACCTGAATCCGCTGAGGCGTTGTGGCTATCTCACGCTCAAAGGTCCAGGCCATAGTAACGAATCCATTTGCGGAATCCAGGTCCCAGGTTTTACGGTCTGATGAGGCGATGTCCTCTCGAAACGACCGACTGGTTGACTGATCTTAACATAGAGACCATTGGCCCGAACGGGATGTGTAAAGTCAAATGGTGTAAAATGGCGTGGTCTATCTGTCACTTTCGCAGCACCATAATATCCGAACTATACAACTCTGGTTCATTCGCCCGACTGAGACAGGCATCTGGAAACGTGAATTCGGATAGGCTGTGAGGCTCCGGACACAAGGTGAGTGGATTGCACTAATGTGAGAAATGCATTTCATGGACTATCTTCCTAAGAGGTTGGTTCCAAGTTTATGGCTAAGATAGGATGAGAAAAAACATACTTACGGGTGGGCAAGATGCAACTCTGATTTACTTATAGAGGCTAACAGGCTGATTGGCGGTGCATCTACAGACATTATGATGTAAAGGTTATGAGAAACACCAAAATTAGGGCCACCAAGCTTCTGTTCTGTTCAGTCTTCAACCATGGATCATTAACAAGCGTGCCATGGCTTGGGTCGTGACAGTATCTGCATGCTCATTCGTAATGCTTGTCGTAGCCAGCGATTCGGCATAGCGAATGGCACCAGCGGGGATAAGTTTTACCCTAACAGATGCCGAAGCTGCAAAGAAAATGCGAACCAAGTAGTTGGATGTTCAAAAGTGCTCATCATGCTTCATTCCCATGACAGAAAGGGGGTTCAAGATGCGTTCACTCGACCTCCATCGATGAACACTAATGATCAGGGTCACAATCTCTTCAGGTGGAAGATTTGCTGGCTCAAAACCCAAAGCTTGATAATCTCAAGAAAGAATTTTCTGTAGGCTGATTGCTTGTGAACGAAACTTGAGAGAATGGCCGTTCAGTGAGTAAATAACCTCCCAGCAAGTATCTCTCCCTCCACTCATTTGGAGTATTTGTGATTCAAATTGAGCTTTTGAGTCCAATGTGATCAACAAACATACGCATCTTTGTCAGTAGAATTAACTTTTGCGTTTCATTCTGTTGACTCATATTCAGGGTATGTTGAGCAACTGAACACAAAACAAATGCAGACCGCTACGGACATTAATATGAGTAAATTTTACACCCCATTCTTGAGGACAGAATATGAAGTTTTATTGGGTGAACACCCGAGCGTTAACACTTTTGATATGGTGCTTCATTCACCCTCAGTAAGCTGTACCTCCAAATAAGGAAAGTCCTCAGGATCATGTACACTGAACTAATTGAACCCACTGCAGGAAGAACAGAACTAACAGTGGGAAAGGTGAGATTTCTTGGGGTGAAGAAACACAATATCTTCATGAAGTATTCTCATTGAATATAGCCATCATATCTGATAACCAAAATACCAGAATGCCCTTTGGTCTCACATCAAAGCTCCCAGGTAGACCTATAATTGGTGGCGGTGAACAACGACATGAAAACAAAAGCATTGGAAATCCGTTTTTTATGCGAAGGAGCTCTTCGATATTGATTAATGGATGTGTTTGTAGATCTCCTTCCTTAAAAATTGGCTTCTGCTCACATTTTCAGAAAAGTCATCTTTTTTCACCTCATAGAACCTGGTGTTTCGTAAGCCATAAGTCAACCAATCGCCGACCTTCCCAACCAAAAAGGCAGTATTGCCCCATAAAATATACCATCTAAAAGACCTCCGTCTGAATCACTCTTCCGCTTATCACTTCAGTTGCATCTGTTTTCTTCCACGGAATCCTCTTCATCATATTTCTTGATAAAACTTCCACCTTAGTACATCCGCCTTTAGTACTGATTGCCTCAATGGCTAGGAGCTTACTTTCACCTCGTGCACGTACGCCGCCTGGAAGGCACGCAAGCCTGACTTAGATCGGATGTTTCAACAAACTAACTTGATGCCATTTCTCATGCTAATTGACGCGTCTGACTTTTGCTGACAGGAGCTATAGCACACAACAAACTGGACGACTGTAAACTGCACAATGTCGTTGTCCTAAGCAGTTGTGCCTCCCAGAAATAAAGCTGACCAGCTCATTACGTAGACTCCTTGTAGTGCTTTTTAAAGGACGGATATGCTTTGGAGAAACACTGTAAAACAGTACGTTCTCCCAGCCTAGTAGACATCCCCTCGACATGTGGAGTCGACATCACTTGAAGCAGTGCTTGATCAGGCACGTACTAGACGTTACACTTCAGATTTTTTAAGTTGACAAAGGAGAGGCCCCGGTTGGGAGTGTTTTCTGTGGGCGTTTGTCGTGCAAGGCAAGATATGCGAGGCCGGTGGGAAAACCAATGACGGTCTTACCCACTTGCGAAGTTGAACCAAATTATCTTGTTACCAAAACCAGAGGGCACCATTTTAGCCTGTTTTTTGTGTGTACGGGATGACAGACTAGGCATCTTCTCCTGTCTGAAATCTCTTGTGGTTCATTCCCTATCAACTGATTCCCTTACCATGGCGCCTTTTCATTTTATCAAGTACTGCGGTTAGCTAAAAGAAATCTACAATGACCAAGGCAGCATCTTTGCTGCAGTCGAGCTAGAACTTCAGCAACTGTGTTAAAACAAGAACCTGTTCACCCAGAGGACCGACTGGTGGCCTTTAAACCCACCCTACAACCGGAAAAGTTTCACAGCATCACATACGACCTCCCTCCCCAATCCCCCCACTTAACAGTCCATTGACAGTGGTGTATTTACGCACCAATTTATCAGCTCCCGCCTCCAATGCGCAGCTACCTACATCACCTCCCCAAATCATCGGTGAACAAAACTGTGGCAGCTACAACCACTGTAGGATAAATACACGGTTCTTACAGCTGACGAGGATGATGATGATGATGATGATGATGATGATGATGATGATGATGATGATGATGCGACCTACCAGCTGAGGGCTGAGTGTGTTTTCTACCCAACCCACGAATCTCTGTCTTTTTTTCTCACTGAGGTGGAGTGCATTTTTAAAAACTATTATCCATTTGTACCCGTCAGCGATGATTCGCATGCCTTTGATGTGTTTATCCCAAGTTATTTGGCTAATTTATCAGGTAGTCTGTCCAACAAGTGCACACAGATTTGGAGAGAGTGACGAGTGCTGGCAGCCGGTTTTGAAAGAGTGGACGTTGCTTCTAGGGTCACGCAACAAATGAATGTATGATCGTGGGGAATTTTCAGTTGGGGTATTTGTACTGTCCAGAGGAGGAACTCCAAATCATGGCCACCAGATGCAGGAAATCAAATTGGAGTCCAAGCACCGGAGGGGTGGCCCAAATGCTTGGCATACATCATCGTCATCGTCAAGCCTTGTATACCTCAGCTCTGTCGAGAAAACTGGATTTTGGTCACCTGAATCCCCGGATTTGTTGGATCGGTCGCAAGAGATTACTGAATTTGTCACTTCAACATACTCCCGCTTAGGTTTTTTTCGAAAAGACAAACTTCCAGTTGACTTATTTGGAAAACTCCAATCAGCTTTTTACTTTATATGTGCCTTGCTGAAACGAGAAGGAAGGATACCTCTACACTGAAATGTGTGACTGTGTGGTCGTGAAAATCTTCGGGTTTTTCCCCGTTGTCTACTGCATTGCAGTTTTTGACTGTTCAAACTAATAATCTGTTGGATGTTACCGGAATAAACTGATTTTTGTTATATTACATGTTTAGTTATTTGTTAGTTCGTTATTTGGGCTCAGTTTGACTCGGATTTCAGATATACTCTTTCGAAAGAATAATAGCTGATTGTTGGCCTTCAGGTGTCCAAGAGTTCTTTGGCTGTAAACTTTGGGAGATAGCTCCATACACGCAGATTTTTCCTCGGAAATTCTCCATGTTAAATCTGGATTTAAACAGACAAACCAGTAAGCAGTCGCTCTAAGTAATGGACAGGAAACAGCAGGGGTAAATGATTCTGACTTGCGGGCCTAGATGGTGAAAAACCTCAAGACGTCTCAGAAGAGCATCGATGGATCGCGCGTGCATATCCAGCGCTTCAGGTTTGCATTGAAGAATAGTCCGCACACAGTATCTTTGATGATGAGGAAAGATCCTGAAACATCAACATGACTATTCAACTGACGACATGTGCCTCTTACGGCATTTCCTATTAGTAATGTCTTTATGAAACTTCAACCACTGCGTATGCTGTAGGACAACTGTTGAGTTTAGATTTATCGGTTTTTTATTCCATTGTGTACCTTTGTTGGTGTCAAACTTCCAGAATAGGCCCACGAGAGTTCAAAACATCACCAGGAGTTTCTACGCGTTACGCATTCGCATCCATGTTATAGTGCTCAGGTTGTTTGGGTTTCTTTACAAGGAGGATCCATGTCAGATAGGCTTCTTCCGAAGCCCACTGCTCAACCAATGGCTCCGCATTTTCCTCTATCCTCCTCCACGTATCTCATTGGTGGCTTGGGTGCCAAACCCACGACCTTCCTTTGGACATAGACGCTGATCGGGAAAACAAACAGTTAGTCTAGAAGCACAATGTTCTGCTTTTTGTAGTGGTTTCAACTTAAACTTTTATGGTTAGGACCAGAGCACCGTGTCTACACAACATAACCCTCAGATACAACAACTTGAGATAGCAGTCCATGAAGTTGATTCCAAATAGAGTCTACTGAATAGTTTTGTAACAACATCAGGATTTCGGGGAACCATTGGGAATGGCCATTCCAATCTGGCCATCTGATGTTAAGTGAGTCAAACGCACAAGTAGAGAACAGCGTTATTTTCTCACAGTTTAGGTTAAGTCAATCATGCGGAGGTTTCTTCTTCCACCAGGTGCGGCGAAATGTCGTACACTACCAACCCACTGGTATGCTACGTGTATTTTCTATACACATTCACTTCACCTAAATAGGAACGTAGCGGTCAGGATCAGTCGATGCCTTCCGTCATTGCGCTCTTCAGAACTGGTGGTTGCTCCGTCGTGTGCCTACACCACCCGGTCACTCATAGCTGAATCGATATCAAACACAAATTGTTACCCGCATTGTATGCGTGGTAAAAACGAGAAATTAAGGAAGGACCCAACTTGTCATCCGTGATTGTCTTTCCTTATGCAAACCTTCATAGCCAAAATGGGTTCACGTAATACACTACTCATAGGTTTGCTGAAAACTCTTCGATAGACCACGACCGGTTTGCCCTTTTTGGAGCTCATCAGGTAGGCGCAGTCCCCGAGTTTTCGTAAAAACCTTATGTTCCACTTGAAACCAAACTGCACGAAATCCGACTACTACACTCACTTGCATACCATTTTGATTTGCACGGGAGAAAAGTGAATCCAGCTGAATCTCCCGTTTATGATGAAGATGAACATTACACACGAGAGATTCAGCTGAGTTTCAAGTGAGTCTCCCGTGAAAACCAACTTGTTATGCAGATAAACGTATCAGTCGGGTTGTGTCAACTTATTGGACGTCCCAGCTGGAAGCAAATACTTCAGTAAACTGGTATTTCACTCATTAGATGCAAGGGACTCACCGAGGGTTTCAGGGCTTCCACTTTGGGCAACATGTAGTCCAACAAGCTTAGGACGTTTCTAACTGGATCGAAGTTGTACAGCAATTTGACCAGAATGACTGCAGAAAAGAGAAGTACGATTTAAACGGCTTATCCTGGCATTAACATCACAACAAGAAACACAGGTATGAAAACAAACACCGACATCAGTGTCATGTCGCTACCTTGTTCTCTTGATTCCTCACAGGTTTTGCTTGGGCAGTCGCAGGTAAGTCGTCGTCGTAACCTTCTACTTAAGTATGACCGAGTGATGTAACTGATCGGGATAATAATAAAAAAGCATTATAGAAGCTAGTGTAACGATAGATACTACTGCTGGACCATGCGAGTAGTTTATAGTTAGTGGTCAAGCTTCGCGCCGCATCTGATGGAAAGTGAAATTTATTGCGGAAATTGTGGTACTGCTTTGTAATGTTCGTTTACTAGTGTAATGATCAATTAATATCCATGAAAGTTCAAGAAGACGCGTGAGAACGTTCAGTTTTTAAAAACTATGTGCATATGAGATGTTCACTTTCCTGCCTAATGACTTGTAACTGCTTAGTTCATGTTTGCTAATAAATAACCCCGTTTCGAAGGACCTTCCTGTATTCATTGGCAGTATAGTACTTCGAGAGTCTGACGAAGATTTCGTCCTGAAACTGGGGGCAGTCTATGCTGAAAAGCCTCGGAGAGGTGTGCATCTAATTCATCCTTGTTGGAATCACCAGCAGTCTATACGTATCACGGATCTCCTAAGAGATACAAGCCCGTGATATTCCGGTTAGTAATTGAATACCATACAATTCCACCATTAGTGGCCAACCAGCAGGGCGGTTCACTTAGCCGTAGACGCCGTTCGTTTTTATACTAGTCGCTTCACCTCATATGAATGGATACTGAATGGCTTCTCCAGTGACTTCCTTTAAAAAAGGAAAGCAAATGTTGGATATTCTGTCCTTCCAAGTAGTTTACTCAGTCAGTAGGTCGCAAACAGAGCTTGGAAATTCACTCGGGATTCCATTCCGAAAATAAGGACAGTATTTTCCAGAAATTCGAGAAGAACCAAGAATCCATGGCGCCGGTCAACATGTGGTGCTGTGATGTGAATCGCGTGAGTGAAGGATATGGGCAACTCAGCCACTCTTGGCCGAAGGACACAGTGTTTAAATGCAAACCGAAAAGTCTGGTCCCAAACCTTACGAGACTTGTACAACCTGCATACTGACTTTCTGCAAGTCGACTATGCTTGCGGGATAAGATCAGGATTGATAATTTCCAATGAATAATGACAACTCCTCACAGTACTTCGAACCGGACGGTTAAGTGAAAGTTGCCTCTGAATGATTCAGCTCTGCTTAACCGCTCACAATGTAGATCTCGCCTTGCAAGTGAATTCAGTCTATGCTCAAAAAAAGCCCGGAAGCTCTGCATAGCTTACTGGTTTCAGCATAGACTGGTTTCAGTTACAGGAGAAGGTCTCCATTAGGAATTCCCTAGTCTGTTCACATTACCAGTAACCTGCACACTTTTCAAAACAGGTGCATGTAGGATGAATAGTTGGTCACTTTGCATTCTTACCTTTGAGGCGTACTTGCTGGACAGTGGCGCAAAAGTCAGAGCCCATCAGTGAGATTGCTAAAATAAATTAGAAGGGTACATGGGGACCGTCACGTTTAGACTCAGTGGAGTAACTCGCCACTTAGTAATGCAAAATCTTGTTTCAAACAGAACAAGGAAGCTCAGTGCTGAATGCAATTACAACTCACAACTTAGAAGAATGAAAAATTAATAGAGTTGGCCGCCAAGACGATGAGGGACCTAAAATGATTGGACATTCCGGAAACCTGAAAGTCGCCCACCAGTGAGTAATTACGACAAAGTTTGATGACATCAAATCATAGATGATCATCGTACTAGATGAAGTCTATCTGAGAAAACTAGTGCCGCGACGATTGAATAGACAGAACAACTAATTGACTTACTGCTTTTCAGCTGCGAGTCATCAACGAGTTGCATTTCTGAGAAATCAAATGGACAAAGCTTAGATAAATGCACGTGGTTTAAAACGAAACAGCGTAGAAATGATACATCTTTCTTGGGAATATTATGTTTTCCGGTATCTTTAAGCAACAAACTAACATTTTTTGCGCACGCTTCACACTCTAACGACGGCTGCAACATTGCACCGACCTAAGATTTAGTTATAAGCGATGTAAGTGGAACAATTGGAATTTTTCAACAATAATTATCAAAAAGCAGGCCTTTAACAGATGCATTTGAGGGTTACCAAATATGGAAACCAGAATCCGTTGGATAAGATTTCTTAGGGCTAAGTTGATCTTCACCTCATATGAACTGAAGCTAATATCCAAGTAGTCTCCTGTATGAAAATATACTGCGATATCTCGAATAGGGTACCAACTGAAGCATGAGGCGGTCCGCGTGCAGCACTTTCAGTTGAAGAACATCATAAACGAGAGATTCAACTGAGTCTCCCATGAAAACCAAATTGATTCGCAAATGAGTGTATATGTCGAAATGAGGTTAGTTAAATGACAATTTGACCAGTCTGTGCGGCTTTCGATAGTGGCAGTTTTTAATAACTAGTAATTTCATTGAAAAGGTGAATTTTGTTCTGACCTGTTGTGCCTAGTTTGACCACTGGTGACAACTGACCGACCATATGACTGATGCATCCCAATGGAGACGAGGTACATCGCATGCTAGTACATTCAACCCCCACAGCGTTTTCTGCTGTAAGCATTTGGTGGACGTCAAGCGTCACTTTATTTATTTACTATTCTGGCCGAATAGGCAGTAGAAGAAAGAACTGTCACTTTTGCCAGATACTTAGCAAACCAGAAAGCAGTTAATTAATGCCACCGCAAACTGCTGAGCACATGTATGCTCACCTTGAATGTCTGAAAGAATCTCATTTGCACTGCTTGCTTTCGTTATATCCATTAGAGATCTTTGCTTGAGGGTTTGGTAATCCCAGATTCTGTTGTCCAGCACGTAGACGAATATCGTAGGGAAAAATTCATTTTGATGCATAGGATACACAACCGGCTTCCCTTGACTCAGCTAGATAGACAAGAAAAATGAAGATTATCATTAAAGAAGTACTCCAAGATGTTGGTAAACCAGATTTGGAAACCACAGGCTTCAGGAACACTGTTGGTATTCTGTTCTATCGTAAAGCAAATGAAACCAAATTGGGTTCAGATAGAACATATGTTTGATGGAAGTCGCGGGGAGTGCGTCTACCTGATGGGCCCCGAGAAGGGTGAAACCGGTGACGGGCTGTTGAACAGCTGGGATCCCGGTGAGTCTCTCGTCAAAACCAAATTGCTATGCAAATGAGCGTACTTCGTTAGTTTTGTGCAATTTTTATTCACGCAGAAGATAAGATTGGCCGAAAATCGGGGACTGCGCTTACCTGATGGGCCCAAGAAGGATGAAACAAGCAGTGTGTTGTCAGAAAACGTTTTCAGCAACCTTATGAGTAGTTCATTACGTCTATACAGTGGTTTGGTTCATTGACGCCAGGTCGATGATGATTGGCTGTGTTCTTGTTGGATGCAAAACTAACCAACCTACACCACTGGGGTAAACTTGGGCTTCCAGACAGATTTTATGAAGTTTCACTAGGGAGCAAAGAGCAAAACCGTGGACATCCGCTTTCCCATATCCAGCAAAATGCGATGAATCATCGCTTGTTTGACAAAAAGTAAGCTAAGATGGACTTCTGCAAAATGTTTGCGAGTGGAATAAAACGTTTTACGCCAAAATGTTGCATTTTGTTGCATATGTGCTCAGACCAAAAATCACTCTAATCTACCGTCATTTTAAGTTATTTGTTTTAAATAATCTCTTTTCTAAATTTTTGGCGCACATTCGACTTTGAACTTGCTGTGTTATGGCTTAAGAAGTGGCTTCATACACGTTTTTTGAGAAATCAGGGACTGTATCCTTTTCATTCTTCACGGCGTTTGAGGCGTTAAATGAATACCGGAAGGATAACTATGTGGTATTTGTGCGTTTATCCAGTAATTGAAGCACCAATGCTGTTTTGCGTTGTGAATGGGTGTACTACAAATGCAGTAGGCGGCCTGGAAGACAATCGGAAAGTCGAAGAATCCGAAGAAGCTAGTGAGCTGAGCGTGTTTTCCACTAAAAAAAGTACGCGAAGCACCGGCAGTCCAGCGCGTTTTTTGTCTAAGGAAGCAGAGAAATCATCTCGCAGTCACCTATTATTATCTTGAACACGACCATAAAGTTTCAGAGTTTTTGTACGATCGGCTTTCGCTAAATCGACGGCTAACCTCAAAGGATTTTGGCACCTGAAGGGCCCTGCTGAAGTATGGAACGCCGTCTTGTAAAGTGCGGCAGTTTGTGACCGATGAATTCTGCAAGATCCTCAACAGTCACGACATATACACATACCGCCGGATTTGTCGACCAGCTCTACTGAGCAGGTGCCGCATAGTTGGGTTTTATTGTGGTAGATGATATGCCTTCGGTCCTGGCAAAACCTTTAGAGACCGGATGCGTGCTTGCGCTGCACCCAGGGGAAGGTCACCATAGCCACATATGCTTCTCCAGATGGCAGCAGATAGCGTTTGTTCGAAGCTTTTCAGATGTAGTAAATGTCGATAGAACGCACGCGACAAGCCGTTTTTGATAAGCCTTTTCAAAGCAACTAATATCCGGTCTGTAGTTACAAGCTGTATACCTTCCTGATTACGGACGGCATGGATACCGGGCTTCCGGTCATACATGCCTTTGTGGAAAGCGAACAGTTCGCCCCTTTGTGTAAACTGTTTGGCTTATTCAGGGAAATGATGACAGAGCAGTATTGATTGAAGGCCTTCGTCATGGACAAGTTGGCAGCACAAATGCGGGCTGCAGAAGTAGTGTTCGGCCGCGACGTCATGTTGTGTTATTTCCATATTAGAAAAGCTATCAAGAGACACATAGGTACCATATGACAGCCATGTAGTTTTGGTAACAGACACACTCCAAGCAGCCAGCACATATGACACTGCACGGCCCGCATGGACAATGCCACACAGTAGGTTCTCTGTTTATCATAATACGAGCACACACATCCCGGCAAGATCTGCCAATGCTGTGCCGCAAAGACCCGCAATTCTTCTCTTATCTTAAGGTCAACTGGTGGTACATCACCCGCAAATGGGCTGTACAGGCGCCATCCGGGATGGTCCACTTTGGTAATCTTGAGAATGTAAACGGGTGCCTGAAAAGCTTGTGCACCAGTAGGACACACTGAAGCACGCCATACAGAAGATTCGGTACGCCGAGTGGCTCATGCAGGAATTTGAGATATATACGTCATATCACTGTGACGGACGGAAAATCATGGGGACGACGGCTACATTCTGAAAGTGGTCTGTCGAATGACTACGTATGCATGTTCCCTCGTTTTGAGGCACTTGGGTCCGCGATCCTCAAGGCTGCGCCACCATAGTGTTGAAACAAACAAGGTGGGGTCAACATACGTTGGCTCGTGGTACAAACACCCAGGTGCTCCCAGACGGTTGAAACCTGTACTGGAGAGTGAACTGCCCCTTCTACTAGGCGATGTGGCCCCACTGCACCTATTTGTTCTCTGTATTTAGAGATAAGTCGGTTCCAAGCAGTAGGAAAAATTCTTCATGGATTTTTTCTTAGGTTGCTTCCCAATGTTGTCGGAGGAGAGATGAAGGTGATTTCATGTGACTCATACATGGCCCATCACTTCGAGTGTTCGTCTGTTAATGAGACCTCATGCATTTTGTAAGTCTAGTATTCCGTAAGGGTTATAGTTAGCATGGAACAAGCTGCCGGAAGTAACACAATGCGAACCAGCTGTTAAAGATGGCGTTGTGTGAACGAGCCCATACGACGTTGTCGCCTATGAAGTTCTCCCTCTACAGGGTAAGTATTGCTCCCCGCTTGACAGCCGACTGACTGATAGTGATATTTCAATAAGTTAACTTGTATCTTCTTCTCATTTCAGGACGTCAACAGCTCAATGAACACTGCTCACCAAGAAGGCCATACGCTCCCCGGCAGGGCGTATGTACTAATCAAAACGACCTATAAAATTCAATTTTTCATGTTGTACAACGTGAACCTTCGACTTTTCCCGGTATAGACGGATGGTTCGTTCAGCTGTCCACCATGACTGACGTAGGTTTCAAGTGGCTAGTTGATTAGGCATCGTGATCCTCAGCCGCGTGTTAGTCATGTGCTTCAGCTAGGTTGGTTCAGCTGTCCGCTATGATTGACGTCATGGTCGTCCTGGCATATTTCGGAAGTTATAATGGAACGCTCTGTTGCTTGACAACAGACTTGCACGATTTTTTCCGGGAATAATGAACGCGGCTTCCACGATTTTCACTCGTAATAGCAAAAATTATTTAAGGGAGTGGCACCTCCACATCATTTGCATCCACAAGCACTTGTAGTTTCTAGAATGTTCAACGAAGCTGTTCAGCTGCAAAACTATCTAGTGTAAGTAATTCGCCTTTTCCCGCAATTCGCGATATTTTATTACATTAGACAAAGTATTCACAGTCGGTGGTGTTTGATGACCTTGAATATTTGCTCGCTTAAACAAATCACCCAGGCAGATAATTTGCATAATAATTCGTTATACACAGACATTTCACACTATGAAGTGACAACCCTGAACATGTCGCAGCTTTTGAGAAATCAATTCCATTGTGCGAATACTGAGCGGCACAACGAAACAATTATTCAAGTATATATTCTGACGAAAACACTTACGGATCCTTCCAGCTGATCGTAGAAGGAAAAATGAAATTATCCTCTATATTTTATATGTTGGTAGTGTAAAACGAATGGGCTTAGGACATTTCTCACTAAAAAAAGGGCAGTGAGTGTAACAACAGGATAACTATCGATACCTCTGTATTGCGTAACTAATCTTGGCTCGAACAATGTGCATCTTGGTCAACCTTTAGAAAAATCACCTGGCACCAAGCTATTGAGCTTCAGCTCATCATAAGCGGTTGGGGGATATGTTTTTTTTGCACGAGAATGACAGTAATTACAGAATGTGGGAATATTTTGGTCCAGAGGATGATGATCAATCTAGAGGCGATGAAATTCGCAAAAGAAATCAATAAATCTGCCTCTCCCGATGGAAAACAGATCTGTGAAGAGGAGGACCATTTATCCCACAAACAAGAGTAACCGGTGTACTGGATGAAGGTCTTAAATTTCTAGTGATTTATGTTAACGGAATCGATTCATAGGACATACCGATCGTATATATCCGGGCAACGCACGAAAATAAGGCTCAAATTTGCAGTAAATTACCAATAACAAAAAGTAAGCTTTTCATTGGGTAAACTAACTTCGGACCGTAGCAGAGCTTCGCCTGCCCAGTAAGAATTTTTCAAACCGTCTTTCCTTTTGATGCGCGCTGATGCTCCTGGAAGGCACAAAAGTATAAAGAAACTCAGTCCTACCCTTTGTAAAATGAAGAAATGCCAAGTCTACTCGACTTTTTGACAGTCTTCTGCCTATTTGGGGGATTTGCGGTTGAAACTGCAACAGTCCAAGACGATTTTGTTACGCGTGGTGTCTTGACCCATCAAACGACACACACCTACAAAACTCGCGTCTTTCCGCCTCCAAAGTGCACTATTTATTGATTAGCTGAACCAAAAGCACCAACAGCGAACCGTCTACCACTTCCGGTATTTTCAAATTAGATTTCCTCCTGTAAACTAAGCCAACCTGTGATGGAAAACCGAAAATTTCTGGGAATCAGCAGTGCGCATTGCACGAGACTCCCGTCTAAGTGCTAGTTGATCAAACTACTGATCAGCTGCTCGTAGTCGAGTGGTCAAGTGTCCAAACTACTGGCTTGAGGCTTCCTTGTTTTGTTTTGTGAGATGCGCACTACTGCTGAGGCCCAAAAAGGATGAAACAGCCGCACGGTGTTTTTCGGCTTTTCAGCATAGATTGGTTTCACTTGCAGAATTAGATCTCTTTTGAAATAGCCCAAACCTCTCACTCAACGAACGATGTGTAAGTAGCTTATACGGAAGCATACTCCAAGTGATTGGTGAAAGCTCCATATGAGAAGTTGCTATACGAGGAACCAGTCAATATGTGGTCATGTGATGTGGATTCTATGACCGGAGAACTAGTCGAGCCATATTCTGTTTGTGAGTGAGCCATTCCCACTGCTCTTAGCCGAACGGTTGAGTAAATATCAGACGAGGGCTTCGCGTTCGAAAAGCTCCAAAGATTCGTGAGACTTGCACCTTTGGTGATTCCCGATAAGGAGTGAACAAGTGTGCTGTGCTTCATGACTTTTCAGCGTAGCTCAAGTTTAGTTAGGACGAAGACTCGACAGGAAATTCCAAACTACCCCCACACTACCGATCGTTTGTAAGTAGCTTGTACATGTGGATGAATCTCTTGAAACACATCTACGTACTGCACAGTCCACCATGTCATTATGAGCAGTGAATCAAGTCCATCAAAAAGCCTGAATTTCAAGCAGCTCAGACTGTTAATCGAAGGAAACAAACGGACGAGTACTACTTCTATTCGTTTATCTATCTTCATGTTACCTGAAGCGTACACGGGGTGGTAATTTTTGTAGGTGCGTGCAATTTCTATTATCATGAAGACCAGCAAAACTGGCGAGGTCAGTGGCAAACAGCCCCCTCAAGGAAGCATAACAAAGCGGAAAACCTGTTTCGAGTGCAGTGAACAGCTTAACATTCGGCCTGGAACAGATAAACACGTGGCCTTTCTCCCCTAAGTCTAAGGAGTCAGCTGACCTTTGAAGTCTGTTGGAAACTGACTTGTCTAGCTAGTGTGAACACGCCGCTTCGGATGCAGTCCGCCTCAGGCAGCTTCGACGGGCCGTACATCTTGTAGGCCCACAAGTTTGCGTAACTGCGACTGCACTTCAAAACAGTAGCCAATCGTCCTGTGGCATGCAAAGCAACTGTCTTTTGTTACACATAGCCCATTAGGCACATGAACAATCAAGTAAGAGTTATCGAAGACCAAAGAAGACCGTTTCTCACTCCAAGCGGGTGGGCACAATTCCATTTTAGGTTGAAATCGTATAGAGGACACTAGCTTAATCCTAAACCAGTAGGGAGGATTCAACCTTGTAAAAGGACACTATATCGGGGCGGAGGGGGATGATCAGACGCACTGACTCCTGGGGGAACTGATTGTGACGGGCTGATGTGCGTACAAAGTGTTATCGCAAAACCAGACTGCCGTAGAATTCTTAAATTACACTATAATCTCAAGGAAGAACAAGCAACGGTGGGGTTATCCTTAACTATACCACTATCGTCAACATCACCATCTTCATCGACATCGATGTCGTGTTCAACCCAGTTTGGATCATCTTTGTTCTCGTTAACTTGGCCTAGCAAATAACTTCAAAAAAGCCACAACACAGTCAAATGCTGTCATTCTCTTTCACACAAGTCTCTTGAGAAGTAGCGAAGTTTGCAGGTTTTAGTTCAACCTGAGAAAAATGTCTCTCAAAACGCTGAACAGGCCTTATTCTGACAAAATGTCATACAAAGAAGTTCAACTCACTCCAAAGTTCTTTTTTAGCTCCCTCCCCTGAAGTTTTATACACAGTATTCTATAGTAAGTGGGATACAGCACACAGAAGCAATGATTCTGAGGAGATAAATGCATCAAAAGCGTAAAACCAAATTAGTACGCAACAACTGATTTATCGATCTTCGGGATACTAACGGTTGAAATTACATCTCAGTACCCAGAAAAAATGCAAAGGCAGATTCAAATGAACCAAAAAGCATTCTCCCTAAGATGAGTAAGAATATCTAATATTAGCTGGGCTATAGAGCCACTCACAACTAATACACTGCCGTGACCGGGTCCGAAAAATCACATGGTTTGCACAAAATTTAGGGAACATATGCATGCAGGTATTTGCTAAAAAACAATGTTCAGAAACTTCACGCAACTCTTGT
Source organism: Clonorchis sinensis (assembly GCA_003604175.2). Classification (NCBI taxonomy): domain Eukaryota; kingdom Metazoa; phylum Platyhelminthes; class Trematoda; order Opisthorchiida; family Opisthorchiidae; genus Clonorchis; species Clonorchis sinensis. Next base: position 9,799,391 of record CM030371.1, read on the forward strand.
GATTTGACTCATCCCCCAGCAGACCCACAATACTCTTCAAAGTTACATCGTGTTTCAGCTGCTGTCAATTATCCTGGAAGACAGGTTAATCTTGACGGGGACCAGCGCGAATAAACCTTGTTGTGGCTTATCCGTCTTACCCCCCTTCCTATATTGTTTTTCTTTAATGTCCTACCGTAGTATCCAGTAGACGGTTTTGGTACGTCAGAATGCCAAAATCGATTACCGATATATGACCAATGGACACATGGGAGATCTTCCCTGGCTACCGGAGTGACAAACTCTCAGAGGGCAGTTTCACTCACCTTGTGAGCTGCTTATTGAAAGATGATGTGAGAAGTAATTTCGTTTTGGACAGAAAGTCAGCTAATCCACCGAACAGCGATGGCGTTGTCACACAAATCCCCTGATGAGGTGGAAATCTCGAAACACAAACCAATATATCGGTCGTTTCAGCCCGGCCCTACCGACTGAATTGCATTCAATGCACTTTGTTTTATAGCAAGGGATAAAATTTCATGTTTTTGTCCTGCCCTAAGCAGTTGTACAGAAATCCCTTGTTGACAAAAACCTGCAGACAACGCCTACCTGATGAGCCCCAAGAAGGGTGAGACCGGTCGAGGGCTGTCGAAGGGTTTTCATCAACCTTATAAGTAGTGTGTTACGTCTAGACAACAACGTATTGTGATATCTCGAATACCGTACCAGCCGAAACATGATATGACCTGGTGCGGCACATTCAACTGAAGCGGACCATCATAAACGGGAGATTCAGCTAAATTTAGTTGAGTCTTCTGTCACAACCAAGTGAGAGTATTTGACGGTTTGATACATTGTTCGATATGCAGTTTTTGCACTGAATAAGGTCCTGATTAGTAGTGAATGTAAAGAAGGCTGACGTAGAACACATATAGTTAGTTGGATCACTTACTCGTGACGGTCACTGGTAGATCTTCACCAATGTGTCCGGCGGGTCGGCGAATTATGGCTTGTATTTCCTGATCTACGTTACACCAACCAACACGGCTGTGTGTTAGGTCAAGGGTAAGACGCGCAGATGAACCCTGGGTTGTGTGGACGCAGGAAATAGGCTGGAGCTCCTTGAGGATAGTTACAGAGTCGAACAGCTTTCGTATCTTTGAGGGCGGGAAATTGGGTAGGGCAGAAATATGAAACAGAGCATTGTAGTGAGCCAACACAGTGTTACATAGCAACAATGGAATTTGTCCTTGTAAACGATTATGTCACCGGCTGTGATGTTTCGCCGATTGATCACTCATCACTGGTAGCGTAAAAGAGGTGGTTAATTCACAGATTAGGTGATCGGGAAGGTCCACGAAGCCCCGGCTATTCGTCTAGCTACAACGAATGCTGATTACTCATGTTTAGGAATGTTTTCTGTTTCGAAGCTTCCACGTCATAGTTCTCTGAACGATGACAATTTGGACACGAATCTCGAGCACTGAAATTTCCTGCGGGACGTTGTATTCCCTATCATTCTTGATGTGTCGTTTCGTATTTTTCTAACTCACCCTGCTTCCAATTTGATCTCCGATTCACACAAAAAAACAAGTGGGAAAACAAGAATTCCCAGTTGTTCCAGACGTTCTGTTTTCCACATCCAACGACAGTTTATTGATACGTAAGGCACTACTCACAAGGTTGCTGAAAATTCTTCGACAGCCCACGACCGGTTTCGCCCTTCTTGGGGCTCATCAGGTAGGCGCAGTCCCCGAGTTTCCGTCAACCTTATGTTCTACTTGAACCCACATTGGACTGTTTTCGAGAAATACACTAAGTTGCATGAGTAGTGCATTACGTATCTACAAGTGTCGCGATATCTCGAATATCGTAGCAACTGGAACATGAGGCGGCCTGGTGCAGCACATTCAGTTGCCTGGAAACATCACAAACGGGAGATTCAGCTGGGTTCTAGGTGAGTCTCTCGCAAAAACCTAATTGATTTGCAAATTAGTGTATTTCTTGAAGATAGTTTGTTGAATTTAGGTGAGACTAACGCTGTAAACGGAAGGAACTTTTGGTGTTTTTTTGTGATTGCCGCGGGATTTTGAACTCAGAATTTTCTACTTTGGCTTTGTTTGGCACATTTGTGGTACACGTCGTTCAAGGTGAAGTAAAATAAATCCCGATTATTATATTTAATCTTTAAGTTCGATGTCATGGCATGACTGGTCTGGGCATACTCTGTATTTTATGGGGACAAAATCCCAAATTCCAAGTAAACGCGCGCAGTTTGTTTTGAATATTGAACTGTTGCAGGGAGAACGCTTAGATGGGGAAATTCTGTGCTTGAATGAGTCAACTTTCGCCGCGCGTCTATTGACAAACTGAATAATAACTAAATAATTACGCATTTTACAGTCAGTAGCTTCTAGGTTTCACCAATGAGCTGTATCGAGCTCAGGCGCAAGAACATACCGGTTTGTTTTGTCTCAGTTGGTATATAATATATATATATATAATTATAAATATAATATATAAGGCGGTCAGAGTTTTCCGCGGTGATATTTCTCGAAAGTGTGTATGACACGTCTCTCTTCACTACATGTTTGCCGCACTATTCTGCGCCGAATACCCCGATTGCTGACAGTCATTCTCGGTTTGGCAGTTCACCAACTGAACGGGCAAATCCAATCGGTTTTATCACTTTAAGAGGCCTGAGATTTTCCAAGTTGTCAGGAGCACGCTGACACAGAAGCGTCAAAAAGTCCAACATTGTGTTTTATTCGAGTTATTGGGATTTTTGTTTCAAATAAGACCTTAAAATATGAGGTCATATTGAAAAGTGGCTGATACAAGTTACGCATAAGATATCTTACCCCGTCACACGGATGTCTTGGATTGTAGTGTGTCACGGACCATGCGGAAAATACTCTGTCCCATTCAGATGATTCCAGGCTATAAGCTGAGGCAGAAAGAAGATGGGGCTATCAGCGCTTTCTGGTGCATGGAGTTTTCACAAAATAAACAATAATGTACGCAAGTAAGAGTTGGAATCGTGGGTGTTTCGGCGACAGTTCCACATCTCGACTATTCCGTTGTTTTTAGCTATTCTATTACATTCCGAAGGCTTAGAAAAGTAGTTTTTAGGTTTGTAACTCTAGTAGCGACGTGCAAAACTTCCAACTGGGGTTCGAATCCGGGCCGTCGAAAGAGTGGGACAAAACCTTGTCCACACGGTCTCATTAGCTACGAATAACAGTGCCCCTCAGTTTTTTGAGCCGCCAAAGAAACAATGAATCTCTTCGCAGCGTTGAGTACCCGAGTAATACGCTGGCCGTAATCTTGAAGATATAAGGTATAAAGTATAAGGTAACAGGTAAAAAACTAAAGGTTTCTGCTACACTCGGAAGAAGCAAAAAGACGCTAAGGCCAGAAAGTGTCACAGTCTTTGAAATGAAGTGATACTGTCCGTTGGTTTGTTGACTGAGCTGGGCGATTTGGTTACAGATGAATCCAAACGCTCGGTTTGTTCACTGAGCTGAGCGATTTGGTTACAGATGAATCCAAACGCTACAGGAACACTGAAAACCAGAAATGGTTGCAAACTCTCGGAATACATCCAATTCGAGGGACAAACCTGCAAAGTGCTGAAAGGAGCTCCAATGGGGTCGCCAATTTCTGGGTTGATTGTCGATCAAAGCGGTAAAGCAGAACCTGGAACATACTCTGCTGCCAGTTATCAAACTGAAGCTCTGGACACGCTATGCGGACTGCGGTTTTTTGTGAAACGGAATGCGGCCGAGCATGCACGTGAACAGCTCAACATAATACCTCAAAAGCATCAAATTTACAATCAAAGTTTAAAGAAGATAACAGAATACCATTTCTGGATGTACTGGTGAGTATAGACACGAACGGAACTCTTCAAACGTGCGGATCAGTTACCAAGCTAACATGCGAGCAGACCGTCCATCTCGGTGAACAAACCAACAGTCATCGTTACGATCAGAGTTACCAGTATTCTCTGCAATTACAAATGAAATGATACCTCCAATTTGGACGCTTCTAGCTCTTTGCTGACTTTTTGAATGAGATTATATGTATATTTCCTTTGCTTGTCACTGATTTTGTCGACTATACAATCGTTTTTTAACAAACCGCCGACATGACCTTCTTCCGGTTGTTGAAGAATCACGTGGTTTGAGACAAACCAAGCGAAAAGAGCTTTGAAGCTTAACATTGTGTGGACAGACGAAATAGTGGGATACAGAAAGGACTCTGTGTGTCAGCAATCGAGAAGAGAATCTGTAGAGGTAGTTTACTAAAGCGACCTGGTTTGAGACCACTGCGCAATGAAGTGAGATCCACCAGCTAGAGCACCTTGTTAGAGATCCTGGAATTGCGACAGTTGGTATTTCCGGCAAGTGAATGTTCCCAATCGGAACGAACTCACGATGTTCATAACACAAGTGCTCGGCTTAGCTACAGTTGGACATCTATCAGGATTCCTTATGTAAATTCTGAACATAAACCAAGGTTGACGATGTTGCGAAATATAGATGGCCCGGGTGCGCTGCTCCGCTGTTGGTCTGTTTTCCGAGCTGATTAGTTAGACTGCAAACGTTTCACCACCAATCGAGATGAGACCGTCAGCGCTCGGATGAGTGGGTAATCTGCTCCTCTCCTGTCTATGCTCATATTGTTTTCAAATAGTATCAAATAAGTTTAGAGTAATTGGTTTGTCCCGAGGTGGTTTTCGCGTAATTCTGTTGGTCAGCTTGGAATACGAGTTGCGTTGCGATCTCATTTTCTTGTATCGGGTTGCTCAGTTGGACACCAATTCAACAGTTTCGTTTCTCCGTTGTGATTAGTTCGTTTCCTACTTGTTATGTGATATGAGTTCGTTTCATCCGGTTGAATCTGATTGAACCGGGTTGAACGACCTTACAGTAGAAGGTACAACAGAAGTGTCGCACTGAACGCGCTCAAAGAATTAACCAGAAATAAGTAAATGAAACTACAAGGCGACACAGATGCGAAGCTGACCAACCAAATTACGCGAAAACCACCTCGAGATTAACCAATCACCTGAGAACAATTGGATGCTTTTCAGAAACTATATTCGCACAGACAGAATGGGAGGAATTCACCCACTCAACTCCGCACAAACGGTTGGTGATAAAACGTTTGCAGTCCAACTACCAAGGTCAGCAGACGGACCAACAACCAAGCGTCGAAGTATTTGGCAATTATCTAAAGTGAAATGTTGAGCTGGAACAAATCGTGGTTCGCGCAGGCTGGATTTCACTCAAAATATAATCATTCACTAGTTTTTATGTCCGAGAGATACACATTTGTATTGCAGTAATATCATTAAACTGCTCAACTTCGGGGTTAATATCGTCAAACCAGCTGTATCATCATGAAATTTAGCCGAATTTTCGCGTTGATGTTATTCTATTTGAGAAAAGTTACGTACAATATTGAAAGGTCAAAATATAGCTAATACTGTGTGTAGTTCATATGCCCCGGTTTGTGGATATCCCATGCACAAAAAGAGATTTTTCCAGGGTTATGGCCTCCTAGGTCCGTTTTCCAGGACTAGATTCTGTATCCCCTCCCCCTCCAAAAACCTCACTAAAAATAGCGCCGATCCGTTCCGCATCGTGGCCCTCATAAGGGTCGGGCTACAGCAGTCGCCTGAGTTCAGTTCCTCCGTTTGCCGTCTCAGAATTTCCGGTTGATCTTCACACTTCCAGGTGTTAGATAAGAGCTAATATTTTGCGGTAACCATTAGGTTGGAGCCTACCTGATTACTTGCAATACTCCAATGTATATTCTGTGGTTGAGGTGTACAAAAACTCTGACGCACACATCAAACGGACTTACTTCTATGGCAACCGATCGAGTGGTACTAGAAGTTATCTAGATTAATTGATTAATCCAGTTTCTACGACGGTGGATTATCCCCGAAAGGGGGTACGTTTAGTAGTCCCAATAAAGTCCGTTGGAGGTATCACGTAACCACTCTAATCATAGTTTTATTATTTTGTTTCAAATGAATATAGGTAATAATTAATGATAAAATATGTACACAGAAAACTCACTGATCGTTTCCACGGATTCTGAGAAAAATAGTTTTGAAATAGTTTTATAATCACCAGCATCTTATACTAAGTACAATAATGATATTGTATCGCATATGTGGTCCTACTCACTGGATCATGAGAAGCTGTCCGGTACTTTGGTTTCAACAAGGGATTCAACTGAATCCGGTTGAATCTCTCACTTATGATATTGTGCTCCAACTAAACGTGCTTCACATGACCACCTCATGTTTCATTTTGCATGGTATTCGATAAATCACATTTCCTCGTCTAAACGCAACACACTACTTATAAGGTTGCTGAAATCCCTCCGACTTTTGTGAGGCATTCTCGGCAATAGGACCAGGTAGCTCATAACCAGCAGTTAACGGCCAAGTTCCTGTTGAGCGTTTTGGCTTTTCGTTCTGATAGCCCGCCGCTTAAATGTCGCATTCGTTTCATTGCCACCCCCCAGAAGGACACAACGAGCAGAACAATGTGTATCGGTTAAATATCACCTAAATTACACGACAGGCATTCATTTCCGCCACACACTTGATTACCATGGCAGATTTAGATCAAAGGGGGAATATTCGTGATCAATATTTTGCGATTTTGACGATTACCTCGGAATGAAACTCTCTGAGGTAAATGTCGAAATGTGTAAGGGCTGATGTATTACACATTCCTGTAAATCCAGATGTCATCTACTTCTAATCTGCTGTTATTTCGACGGATAATCGAACTTGTAGACGAATTTGGTTTTGGTAGGAGACTAAACCAAATCTAGCTGCATCTTGCGCTTTAGCAACCTTATGAGTAGTGCGTTACGTCCGAACAACAACATAACTTGACTATAGCGTCAACCATAACATCAGGCGGCCTAGTCTGGTATATTCGGTCGAAGCCAACCATTATGAAAGTCAGCTGAAAGTTACTGAATTCCTTGTCAAAACCAAATTTGTGCACAAATGAGAGTAGTATTCGAAGTCCGTCTAACTGTGGTCCAAGTAGAATATAAGGTTGACGAGAACTCGGGGACTGTGCCTAACTGATCAGCCCCAAGAAGGGCAAAACCGCTCGTGTGCTGTTGGAGAACCTGCAGCAACCTTTCGAGTAGTGCGTTGCATTTAGGCAATCTCTCCATCTCTTCAGACATTCCTGTTATCCGGTCGTTGCTTCTGTGACCGAATCCGTGTTTCGGCGCCAGGAGATTCACTCTACAGACTTCCGAGAGCGAAAATACCCACCATGGCCTCCAAAGTTGCTAACCTTATGAAGTTCAGCGGGAATAACTCTGACCCCGATATCTGCTTTGCGAAATAAAAACATCATTTCACTCTTACTTTGGGATGGAGACTCTTAACATCAAATCGTCACTGAGTGCACCGTGAGTGGGTAGGTCAAATTCAGAATGCAGGTTTTCAAAACTTAGTAAGCGAGTGTGAAATTGACGGGATCCGATTCCGTTGATTTTGTGTACTAGCTACTGAACTAATGAGTAAGTTGGTTGCTCAAAAAATTTTGCCAGTGGAGGCATCGCTGCTTCTTGAACCAGAAATCAACTTTATTTTAGATTCTTCGGCTTTTCGAATTTGGGCACGATATGGAACTGAAAAAACTTTGACCATGAGCGAGTATGTTTCACGGATCATTGGCACAAATCAATCGTGCACGCAAAGTCTGCCCAGGGCACACACCCATTACCAGTTTCGTCTTTCTTGGGACTCATCAGATGTGGCGAACTACCCAAGTTTCTGTCAATCTTATGTTGTACTCTAACCCAGATTGCACGCGGTTCTCGAAATACACTCAGTCGCCTACTCAAGACGGGAGAATCAGCTGAGATTCAGCTGGAAATCAGTTGAGTTTGCGGTTAAAACCAAGTTGGGTTGAAAGTCACTTTATTACGAGAAAGACTACGAGGCATTTGTGGGGTTGGCGCGATGGCCGGCAATAAAGAGCTCTCTAGAGTTCACTCCATATCTTTCAGGAAAATGAAACATCTTACTGTTATTAGTATTCCGCCGAAATCATAATTAGTCTGAGGAACGTAACATACTACTCATAACTTTGCTGAAAACACTATAAACGAGAGATTTAGCTGGGTTCCAGCTGAGTCTCCCGCAAAACCAAATTTGTTTGCAATTGAGTGTGTCGGCTAGGCTGAGGAACAGTTGTGCCGAAGGACGAATTTATTCCATTCATATGATGAGGCGGGCAGTCCACCAGAAACACTTAACGTCACATTCGGCTTGTACAAGTTTGAAAGCACCGCAATTATGTGGTTCCCTTTAAAGAGGAAAGAATAAACCAGAGCTCTTGACAGGGGATTTTGTGAGAAGCCTGAATGAAAACAGCCCGAAGTGTATACACTTCATTATCGGGCAAAAGTGCTTTCTTCATGGTGAACTATATGCAGGGAAGGAACCACAAACTTCCATTGTACAGGAACCGGAGGCTTAAATGTTGCACTGCAGGACTTTGCACTGTTTTACACAGGATGCTGAATTATCCGTGTGTTTTAAGAGCTCTAGGCTCATCATTATCATCATCATCGACAGCATGACATCAGTGTTCAACACCGATGCTTCGCTGCCGTACAACCATGATTTATTTGAAAGCCTTATTGCAAAGAAAAGAATAATGATGGACGGGGAAGCGAATTAGTTCTGCCTTACCACAATCATTCCGAGGTGCCTACACCTCCAAACACTCATTCAGGCAATCTGGATAGAAACTGACAATAAGAAGGCCACTGACATCGGTTGGCAGCCATATCTTGACAACACATGTCCCAACCAACACAGCTTCTGGTGCTGCTCTAGGCTAAGCAGCTCAAAGTCCTCTCATGGCAAAACAAAGGTAGACATGCAACATGAGCCCACCAGCTACTGACTTGAAGTTGATCAACACACCCAAAACGCTCACCTGTCTCTGGTGAGGCGTTTCTATTCCTTAAACCCAAATGATAGATATGGGCAGCCGGACACTCGGCCGTAGGCACTCTTTAGGTGTTGGACAGGTGTTGGACTTATGTCGCTGACTCACTCTGTTAGCAGCTGGACTACCCAAACCAGTCAAAATGAGTTTTCGTAAGCTTTGTGAGTAGTTTTCACTATGATGAGGTCTGGTTCTTAGCCCAACACAATGCTCCATTGTGAACTTTGTACCAATGAGTTGCCGGTGTGACCTGCTGTCCCAAGTAGGATTTACTTCTGAATCTGGTGAAGAACTTCTGGATTCTTCAGTCACTCGCTGTTTATTTTCTTTGAAACTTCACGTGTGTGAAGTAATTTACTCTGCTAGGTTAACAGAAAGTACTGATGCCACGGCTGTTTGAGTCAGCAGCAGCTTTGAGCACCAAATTTGTTCTTTCCTACTCTGGTAGTAAGTAGTTTGGTGTGTTTTTTTGAAGGAAAACGCCAGGCGTTCCGCTTTTTTCTAGATCAGTTAACCAGTTTCGGTGTATCTTCACCTCGGCAAGTAAACTCTCGGACGTCAAAAACATACCTGCTTTTACCAGTTTCAAGACCTGCCTTCATACACCGACCCGTGTAGCTGTAGTCCATCTGTTTCGGGTCAAAACACTTCAAATATATGTTTGTTTAAACAAAACAATTTCAAACTGTCTGCATTTTGATCACCTCATGGAAGCTCTGTCGAGCACCATATTAGATTCAATAAATTGTGCCTCAGACGAAAACTTCTGTCAGCTGGCTCCATATGGCAGTCACCTGTGGGCAACCTCAGCAAAAACTGTTGTGCTAGGGAATCCGTATTTGCATATTAGTTCAACACATCGTTTTGTTTCGTCGTGTGTTTGTCAAACTTCCACAGTGATATGCAAACCAAAAAAAGATGAGGAATGAACGTAACCTTCTTCTAAGTTAGTAAATTTTTACATGTCCATTTTTCGATATTTTTCATCTATTAGTTATTTACAGTAAACTCACCAACAGTGTAACATACCACAAGTAGTAAAACAAAGTTAATCAGTACCATTCTGTCTATATTGACGGTAACTTTGCACATCTGGCCTGGTAACATCGCTTTTTATGGCCATTCGGAGTACCAATCACAAAGCACTATTCAGTTTTATGTGATAAACTCACAGGGTCGCCTGTTCTGCCGTCAGGTCCGACTAAAGAGGTACACGTTTGAGAACACGCTAACGATGACTGAACACTGAACACGGGAATTCAATTGTGTGCTCGCTTATCGGGTGTGTGCACACCTATGGCGTCAAAGTGGTGTGTCCCTGAATCTCAAGGGACGTGTGATCAAGCTACAGTGCGGGCTGTTTTGTTGTATGGCTGTGAGACTTGGCCTGTTCGAGCAGCGGAACTGAGACGTCTTCAGGTGTTCGACAATCGTTGTCTCAGAACCATAGCTCGTGTGGGTTGGTGTCGGCGAATCCGTAACGAGACAATTAGAAAGCGAGTTTTGGGTTGTGCAACGGGTACTTCCATTGAAGAATGTGTCCAGCACCAGAAGCTGCGTTGGTTGGGACATGTGTTACGCATGCCTAGTCATCGATTGTCGAGGAGAGTGTTGTTTTCCAGAGGTGGCCAACCCTTGACCTGGCAGAAGAGTATGAAAGAAATCACGAAACGCTTGGGTGCTGTCGGTGCTACTCGCCTTCCAGGATGGGGACCGCGTGATCCCCAGTGCGCCTGGTTGGAGACGCTGCAAGATATGGCTGCCAACCGATGTCAGTGGCGATCTTGTTGCCAGTTCCTATCCAGATTGCCTGAATGAGTGTTTGGAGGTGTAGGCACCTCGGAATGATTGTAGTAAGGCAGCAATAAGTCCACTCCCCGTCCATCTTTATTCTTTTTCTTCACAATAAGGCTTTCAAATAAATCATGGTTGTACGGCAGCGAAGCATCGGTGTTCAACACTGATGTCATGCTGTCGATGATGATGATGATGTGTGCACACTGCCACAAGCTAGTATGTTTTCACAGTAGAAACGCGGATCTTAGTCGAAAGGTATCAAACAAACCTGTCAAGGGATGTATGTTACCGGGATTCGCATCCGCTACTATTCGTTTCGCACTAAAGACGGAATTACCGTTTGATCCACTGTGGATCTTCCCGGGCTCGTCACGCGCTTATCTGTGCTCCTTATTTGGTTGGGCCGGTCAGCGGACTGTGATTCTGATTTTCTATCGATTACCATTTGAACTGACCTCTGGGTCACGAGACTGCTAGTGAACAATGATTGGGCTTTTGGCTCTGAGAAAAACGCCAATCACCATTCGGACTCAACAACGAACCCTTCAGACAACTCAGGCACGAATTCTAAATAGTCTAACATGACTGACAGCCATGTTCCAAAGGAAAGTGTGAGGGGTAGTCCAGCTTTTGCTGACAACGTCCACGTGGTCCCAAAGAGTTGAATAAAAGAGTGGGTTTAGTTGAGTTCTCAGAATGAATCAACTAGATGACGAAACGCAGCTTCAGTAGTATGTATTGGACCGTACAATCAGTTCAGCTGTTTCCTTCACTTGGCTTTTTGATCGCTGGAAACTTCGATGTTTAGTTGTGTTCGTCATCATTCATGGTAGTAAAAAAACTTTACAACTTGCACGCATTATTCAGTCTACTCATGTGTCATCATTGTCAGAATTTCCTTTCTTTAGCTCAGGTGTGAGCAGAATCGGAGTGCATCGCGGAGCTTTGTTCCACCTGCTGATTGAAATAAATTATGGCGGCTGCGCCTGTGTTAAAAAGATTTTCTGCTGTTGGTGTACAGCCATTGTAGGTGGTGATAAAAATTTGTTTAAATAAGTCATCCAGCTGCAGCACCCTTTCGGTGTCTGGCTGCCACGCCAACAGAAGGAGGCACGAGGGCTGGGATACTGCCAGTTTGCCCAAACCTATACAGGAGCAGTCCAGATGCTTAGGTTGGGTTGGAACAACGGACCTTCTGGTCCGTAATCTGGCGCCTTAACCGCTGAGCTATCTCGAGCCCCGTCGGTGGTGAAATGTGGTTCATATTTACACAGGATTGCCATCTGAACTAAGGTCGAAGAAAGAGGGTTAGAGAGTTTTAAACGCATGGTTCTCGTTCTTCCTGGTTGTCCGTGTTCTATCGATCTGAGGCAATGTATTTATCTCTTTAGTGAGATGGCATTAGATGTGCTCCTACCAGGTCTGAGCAACTCACTTGGCTGCGCTGCGCTGCTCTGTCAACTATCCTCTAGTCTCGATAAATACACTCATTTGCAAATCAATTTGTTTTTTGCAAGAGACTCCCCTGGAACCCAGCAATCTTATGAGTAGTGCACTACGTATAAATCCTCTAGTCTGTTGCAATACGTCCTTACCCCCGGCCCTGACAGAATTAGAGGAAAACTCATGCGTTTCGCCATTAAAGATGGTCCGGATAGCCCAGTGGCTTACACCACACAATTCGGTTTCGACAACCCGGATTCGAATCCCCATGTAATTGCCTTCAACTTGGATGTGGAAACCCGTCTTGAGGATTGTGTACGCACTACCTCATCAGTAAAAGATATGAGAAAGTCCTATCAGGATATACTTTCCACTTTTACATAACGCCAATCCTGGTGACCGTAATTAAATAGCCCGTCGAAAATGGGTTGACAACTCGAAACAACAGTGCTCCGATCAGCTTTTGCAAATATAGTGAAAAGTGAAAAACTGTCGTAATGAAATTCAATGACTGTCTCATACAGAGAGACCTTGATATCATTTCCAGGCACTTTGCTTCAGAACTTTTATAAATCCATCTACCACGCTCTTGGTGAGAATGTGAATAACGTTTTGATCGATTGTCCCGATTTCTGATTCCAGAGCAACTCAATTTTTTGCACACTTCCAGTGATTGTGTGCTCCACGGAGTCTCAGTCAGATTGGGCATTCATAAAACCTGCTCATTTTCTAACCTAAAAGACACTAAACTGGAAATCCACGTTTGAAAATGATCTAGTTCGTACAAGGTCGGAGCGGAGTAATTTCGCGTGTCTAGTTCACGTGGGTGGGAGTTCATTTCGACATTTGTGGTTAAGCGGTACCGTCATTTACTATGGGATCGATCTAAGAATCGATCTAAGTTTAGGGGGCGTGGTGAGCACTGAGAGTACAATACACTACTGTTTTCCTTATAGTTCATAAGCTTTGCCCTTCTATGCCCTCCACGCGCTTTGCGCACTTACTGACAACAGACGATTCTTTTTCAAATTCGATGTGTTTGCACTAGGTTGGCATTGTCCTGGCAAGAAACATCATAGAAATAAACAAAAACTCGTGATTACCTTATCGTCATCTGCCCGGAAAACAACTCTAGTGCATGGGCATTTCAAATTAGCTTGACCATAGGCTACCGAGGACTCATGGTTAAATAGCCCTGAACGAAATGACCTCGCGGGTTATTCCACGGTTATATTGTCAAGACAGAACTATGGATCCACGGGTAACCAATGGTAGTAGACGGTCAAAAAACGATATATGGACTGTTGTGGATATACATTCGATCAGTAGCTGTTGGCCTATATCATATAGGTTACGTGATAATACATTAACTCACGACCCTTGTATACGTCCTGATAGCTAAATATCACGAACACTGAACTTTGACCGGACAAAATTGCCACAGCTAAATGACTGTCAACTAACAGTCCTGAAAAGACTGACTTCCACAACCAGATGTCGTCAACTAACAGTCCTTCACCCATGAGACCACCATGTAGGAACCATTCCATGCAATTATGGTGCTGAAAAGACTGACTTCCACAACCAGATGTGCATTAGGGGTGGAAGTAGCCAAATCGTTGGCGCGCACACTCGCCCCAAAGGACAATGCGCGCCTGTGCACAACCCGAGCGTTTCGCTCAGTTTTTGGAACATCCAATCGCCGTTGCCCAAATCGCAGACGCACGCGCGTTTGCTGCCAAGTTGGTCTTGAAATCTCTACCCCATTCCTGTGTGTGTGTGTGACTGCTTGATCATATGGTCGAATCGGCTGGTCGCGCATGTCACACCCACTGGAGCTGACACGGATGTCAGGGCAGCTAAACCCAGGCACGACCTTCGATCATCTCCAGGCCGATTAGACATCCGGACAAGCACTTCGGGGGTTGGTCGATAGGTGGGCCAGTGAGACGCGGCGATTGCACGGCCTTATTCGTTTCCAGAGCAATAGAGGGGAAGCCGGTGTTTCTGATGCCTGTTCAGGTCAGTGGGTTATCGATCAACGCTGGCATGTTGTTCCGCTCTACTGCGAGTGTGGTGCATAGGTTACTGCGCGGTGATTCAACACAGTGAACCTGGTAATGGGTTGATGTCAGGCCGGTGGGTGCTGGGACAGAAATAAATTCCAGAAGACTCGAAGGGGTTCGGAAGGCAGTGTACGGAGACTCGCACAAGGCGCCCACCTCACTGTATACCGTTCAAGAGTGAGCATCGTCGCTTTGGTGAACTCTAGTTGCAGTGTCCAGGGCGGACTGCATTTTTACGTGGTCTGTGGATCCAGTGGCTATGGACGTGGGGGTTAGGTCCAATCCACCTTGGTACAGGTTTAACACAATATCCCAACACTGACCAAAGGTTGCTTGATTCAGAGTAAAATAAATCTAGGAAACACTGTGGGATCTTTTCCAGATAAGCCCCGCTAAAAAATTAACCCCAGCGACTTTAAAAAAAAGATTAGAAGAAAGAGAATATGGAACTGGTACTTTTAGTTTTTATTGAAGAGGGTGAAATTGGGACATGTCATTAATAATTTGCATGAAAAGGTCCGTTTTTCGGTATCCCTGCCTCCAAACGAACTCACAAAAGTGGCTGCCCGCTAAACATCGGTGCGTGTGCCGCAATGGCGTTTATTCTGCATCTTGTAGACGTGCCAAAGAGATTCGATGGTTTGTGTATGAGCTCCAGTCGTTGGATCCACAAAGTTTTCGGTATGATTAACCGTTTCATGAGTATGATTCATGTCAATCATCGTTTCAATTCCTTGGTATGATACCCACATATCGGAGATGATGATTGAGCCGGGAGTGATGCAAGCCTGGATTGTGTTCATCAAAGTGGTCGCAGTCCGATCTGGCACTGCATACATGAACACTTGTTTAGTTTCCCGGCAGATCCCTCTGAAAATCCACTGCTGAGGAAGGACTCGTCCTGCGTGGTTTTTACGGTGAGATATTAGCGTTTCATCGATCTCGACGTGTAGACCTGGGCCGCCGATAACTGCCGGAGTCTGCAAAGGCCGCCAGGCGCAAATTTCGCGAAGAAAGTTCTTCCAGTCAACAGCGGTCGTGTGGCTAATAGATACTTCCTCTGAGCAGAATTTGATTTTTGCCAAATTTTTGGACCAGCAATAAATGAATAGAATTACTGTCCTAAACTCCATCCTAGACCGCTCCAACCAAGTTCCCTTTCGAAGACCGATTTCTTGCCGACAGTGTCGGGCATTACACCTCCACCTGTCAGAAACAGTTGAAAGTGTCATTTGATGGCCATTGTTGCATAGACGTTGATGATGGATCGCTCCTTGGCTTTGTAAAAAACGTATTGCCCTCTCCTTGTCATGAACGAGAGTTGAAAGCGCCAGAAAGTTCATTTATGTTTTTACGTCCGAACGGAGAAAATTTTTGCACAAAATGAGCCTAGATGCGGATAAGGAATTGTTTTCATCAAAAATAGGTCAAGGTTGTGTGAGTACATTAAATTGGAGCTGGCAAAATGTCCCAGACGTGTCTTTTCGAACAGAATCATCAGTCCAAGGTTAGACATGCTTTTGCATAAGCATGCAGCGTGAGAATCGAGCAGCCATCTCCTATCCAGCGGAAACAATAAGTTTTCAGCAGAAAAATTAATCAGCAAAGTACTGTGAGGCAATCCTGCCAGTTGTGTGAATAAGACTGAACTGGTTCAGCTTCCACAAAATGTGATCAGCAAAATGACCTGTAAATTATTCACCTTTTGTAGTTTTAGGTAGTCGCGAAGATGTTGAATACATTTCCGCGTCATACGCGTCATATCCGCCGATCCCGGCTCATTCTGCTTCTCGAATAGAGAGACTTGTGAAGAAGCACGGCAACGAATTGGCCGCTGTGCCGTACTCACACCCACAGTGGAGCAGGATGATACGCAAGTGTTGCTTGACATTCCACTGGCCTGAACAGTCATCAAAGGCGCCTGCTTCTCTTCCGGTGCTGCGCGAACGGACAGGGTACCGTAATTGCCGCGCCGCGCCGCACTGTGTACTGTCCCACCTTTCAGTCGCTCCCGAAATTCTTTACCGGGTACCCAATCAGCCCGAAGAAAGTCGAAGGTCCTGCCCCGATTCAGTTGCTCTGACATCCATGTGACCTCAATGAATGAGCCATATCCACGAAGAATCGACTCAGCCATGCAATCACGTGATCATACACACAAAACACACAAATGAGGACAGCGATTGGCGAGCGCGTGTGCGCACGCCCATGTCATAACTGAAAAGAGTCGAGTCTGCAACTTTCCGGCCACTAGCTGAACGCTGCAATGTTTGTGTGTGACGGAGTTCAGCAGAGAAAGCAGGAGATCACAGATAGTGCCAGGTTTCCCAGTCTTAAACACGAGTGGTCGAGGTGCAGAGGATGGTTTCGAACGACGGGACTTCCGGTCAGTAAGTCCGCACCTTAATCACTGAGCTATTTCGAGCCCGATGCGAGTTAGGCATGAATGGTGCCATGTGTGGCGGAATATAGTTCCATTCATCTTTCAGTCACGCTTTTCACATTACCAGGTCCGGTCATGACTATCTCCTTGAGTGACGACTTCTCAGATGGAAGTTCCATGCTACTTGCGGAATGTTTACCTTTCTGCACAGAAATTTACTAGTTTATGTGGTTATCCCACACAGTGTCCACCACAGCTTCGGCGAAACACTGGTTTTCGTCCTTCTGGAATAGCGTTGATTATATATGCTCTCCTGAAGTACGCTGTTGCATTCATCTGGTGTTTGTGATGATATAAACGTACGTTCCAGTGTGCTAAGTTTACACGGACTCCGGAAGTGCCATTTTCCAAACGCGATGTTGCATATTAGAAGTTGCAACCAGGGAACTGCAAAATAGAATATGTTCGCCTGTATGTTATGCTGAACAGCCGAGGCTTCGCCGGACAAGACGCAGCTGTGTCTAAAATCTGTCCGCTAGCCCAATTTTCGTCACATGACTTCCAATATAGAAGCCGACCACAAGGATCCTGGTCTTCGCCGGTCCCTTACCAAAAGAGTAGACACCAGGCGCCTGCCCATCCAGCAAACGCGTTTTGGTAGATTGGCACGTCGTATTTTCTATATTGAACCGGAAACCATTTGTTCTGGTTAGAACCCCAAAGTATACAAATCCTGTCAAACATTTCGCCATACAAACTTGGTTTTCTCGAGAGGTTCATTTTAATCCAAACTTAATCTCTAGTTTATAATATTAAACTAATGCAATCGTACATATTCTTTGGGGCCCGCAGAGTATCGAAGAGGTCGGTAAATCTCGGAGACAAATAATTTGGACTGGACAAAAATTGCAACGGAATAGTCTTCCGCATTTTTGTTTTGCACTGTCGATAATAGAATCGTTCTCTTTTCCCGTTATCTAAATGAGCTAGACTTGATGTTAGCGACCCAGGATTCGCGTACAAAATAAACTTTTATCGATCCGGAACAGTGTCGGAAAAGCAAACGAGTCCAGCGCATCGTGTAAAGCTTCATACTGTACTAGAGCTAAGTAAAAACATCAATGTTTACAGCATAGCAATGTAGCCTGAAGTTAAGGGCTGTCCTCAAAAATTCACCAGCTCAAGTGTTATAGCGTACTTGTGAATGCCCTTCAAAAAGCACTTTTAAGCGTTATGAGTGTCTCATCAAACAATGAAACAGTGGTGTTCTTTCGTGTTGTTTAAACAGGCTCACATTAAACTAGTACATCCGCGCCTGAGAGCGTGGGAATAGCGAGCGATCTTGTACCTATGGTTTGTCTGACCTGAACAAGAACTCTGTGGAGAAATTGCGCAAGACTATCGAGAACACACCGTAGATGGTTCCGGTATAGTTTGTCTCAAAGTACAAAAGTTACGGTTTTTCTTGTCAGCACGAATTGTGAACATTTTCTCGCGTCGAACGGTCGCACCACCAAATAGCTAGAATTTTAAGCATTCTACTTTCCAAGAAACAGCATTCGTTCAGATCCGTCAAACTGTATTTCATGGCGGTGACAATTGGCCTGTGGAAATAATATAAAATAAATAAATTGGCCTGTAGAATGATCAATCAATCAATTCAATCAATTTATCAGCTATAAACCGTGTACCATAGGCACATTGGTTCCAGCTGCTACAGTTTCGGTCACCGGAAATGTGGAACGTAAAAAGAAGCCTTGGAGGCGAAGGTATGTTCGGAAATTGAGTAGCTATGCATTGAAGGCTATAGCTTTGACGCACGAGCGCCACTGACTGCGCGATTGGGCCATTTCTGCCAGTGTCGTTAACCACTGGTGATTTGAGTCCCGGGGTCCCCATCCAGGGTATAACTACTTGGAAAATTCACTCTTGGAAAACGTGTTTTAATATGCAGAAGAGCTCATTAAAGACGAAGAGGTCGACTGGTATTTCCTGCTCCGTAGGAAGAACAGCGAGACATGCACACACCCAAGAAAATAGATGAATTGGGAGGGGAACTACTCATAAGGTTGCTGAAAACTCTTCGACAGCCCACGACCGGTTTCGCCCTTCTTGGGGCTCATCAGGTAGGCGCAGTCCCCGAGTTTCCGTCAACCTTATGTTCTACTTGAACCCAAATTGCACTGTTTTCGAGAAATACACTCATTTGCATATCAATTTGGTTTTTGCGAGAGACTCACCTGGAACCCAGCTGAATCTCCCGTTTGCGATGTTTTCAGGCAACTGAATGTGCTGCACCAGGCCGCCTCATGTTCCAGTTGCTACGATATTCGAGATATCGCGATACATGTATATTCGTAATGGACTACTCATAAGGTTGCTGAAAACTCTTCGACAGCCCACGACCGGTTTCGCCCTTCTTGGGGCTCATCAGGTAGGCGCAGTCCCCGAGTTTCCGTCAACCTTATGTTCTACTTGAACCCAAATTGCACTGTTTTCGAGAAATACACTCATTTGCATATCTCTCATGAAAACGAAATTGATATACTCAGCTGGACCAAGGTAGAAATCGCGTTTGCACTCCAGCGTTAGCTGTAGGCCAAACAGCATTCGCTGAATGTGGACCGAGATTTCACTGACAAAAAAACACGAAAATGATTTACTAAAGTGTGTCCAACGTGGCTAAAATTTGAAAAAGATTGTAAGTTTTGGAAATCCAGCTATTGCTTGCAGACCTAGGTTCCACATTGCGATCTAACTGCGATCCCCGTAACCAGTGGTATAGACTTACCAAATTCCTGACACTATTTTCATGGAGGAAACTACTCACAAGGTTGCTGGAAACTCTTCGACAGCTCACGACCGGTTTCGCCCTTTTTGGGGCTCATCAGGTTTTCAGAGTTTTCAGCAACCCTGTGAGTAGTTTTCCTTATGAAAATATGCTGCGATATCTAGAATATCGTACCAACTGAAATATGACGGGCGGCCTGTGTGTGGCACATTCAGTTGAAGAACATCAGAAACGAGAGATTCATTTCAGTCTCCCGTGTACTTGTCGCAATCAGTCCAATTTGGGCTCAAGTAGAACTTAAGGTTGACGGAAACTCGGTGACTGCGCCTACCTGATGAGTTCCAAGAAGGGCAAAACCGGTCGTGGGCTGTCGAAAAGTTTTCAGCACCCTTGTGAGTAGTTTCCTTTATGAAAATACACTGCGATATCTCGAATATCGTACCAACTGAAATATGACGGGCGGCCTGTGTGTGGCACATTCAGTTGAAGAACATCATAAACGAGAGCTCCACTTGAGTCTCCCGTGAAAACCAAACTGATTTGCAAATGAATTTGCTGACACTATATTTTTTTGCATGGCACATTGGTCCTGTGTCTTCCAGAAGACCAGCACGATCGTGTTGTCTATGTGCAGTTGGATAAGAGAAAAGTGTTCATCTTTCAGACAGAGTTCAACAAATCCGTCAATCCACTGTCGTAATCGAAACGCACCACCGTTTGCATCAGATCAGTGGACAGAAGATGCATGCAGGTGGACGGATTATGCGTTATGATCTCCCGCAATCAACTATCTGACCACCGGCATGCATAAATTAGACATATTAGTAGGCTGGAAGGGAAAGAGACAACAGGTTTTTTCTCAAAACGATGGTTCTCGAGTTCTCTGGTAAACAGCCTCTCTTTGGGTAAAACTTTTAGAGACAGTGGGAATAGCCCCGGCGGTCGTTTGTGCAATAGACTAGGGGCCACAGAATTATGAGCAGTATTGTTGGACAAGAATTGAGAAAAAATTCGCGCGGTCAGGGGCAAAGAATAGGATTGGTTGAAATCGTTATACATAGTTTTTTTGGGGCAAAACCAGTGAATCAAGTCCGTGGAAACAGCGTTACTGAACAGTTCAGTTTCTGCCAGTGAGGGTTCAAGTAAGCTGTTAGCTAGGATGAAAGATCGAAATTTTGACAAGAAGTGTGATTTCTCCCTTCTTTTCGTATTCACATCACTCTCGTTTGAACATTTGTCCTCTTGTCCTGGCTTAAGTATTCCGGTGAATCCACACCAAAGACGGAAAGCACTGAGCTCGGGTTTCGCTCATCAGCAGTGCATATCCAATGACCGTGGCGGGGTTTGAACTCGACCGTGTTAACGCTACTTCACCACCGCACGTTTAACGCATATGAATTGTCATATCTGAACAGGCGAACGTGCTCAAGCTTCAGCGATGTGATTGGCGTGCCCGACTCATCATCCGACGACGACCCAACGACGATCGACTGACCCCACCTATCAGGTCTTCCCAGTCAGGTAGCCCCACAGACGCTTGAAACCCGCCGGACAATTTTTGATTTCCTGTTGTGGGGGCTGCGGGATATGTATTTTTCGTATTCACATCGCTCTGGTTTGAACAGTCGTCCTCCTGTCCGGAACTTCGGAGTTCAAACCCTGGCACGCTCATTGGCCATGCACTGCTGACGAGCTCTAATGAGAGTGAAACTCGAGTCCAGTGTCCTTTGGTGTGGACTCACCAGGGAATTACGCCGGGAGAGGAGGACGACTGCTAAAACGAGAGTGATGTTACTACGAAAAATGCATGTCCCACAATCCCTGCCAACAGAAAATGTGATCTTCACAGAAAACCCGATGCTCAAGATAAACGACAGATTTCCAGATCTGCGCCATGTTTGTTGTAAGTACCTAAAAACACCTGCGCCCAAGTGGCAATAGCTTTTGACGATCACTTTTGAATACGTTGTAGCCTTATTGCGTTGTTCTCAACGTCTGAATAAAGCAGGATTATTTAAAACTTCCATTTGGAAACAGCGCAGAAAAACGTCCATCGAAATTCGTAACTAACAAAAGTATAGTACTCGATGGCTCTGGCCTTATAAGTAGTATATTGATGTTGAGATTTCTAGGCACCACACGTCAGTCTTCTCGGCGTCCCTCCACCACTCTGGACCCTTCGTAATCAACCCTCTTTACCGGTTCTTCACTATATGGCCGAGGTTCATGGAACTTGCTTTTGATGCGCAATCCAGAGGTTTCAAAAAGCAGCAGACCTAAAACGTTGCTTTCTAGACCCAGTTCAAAAGAGCAGAAAAGAAGTTCCTGTTATAATTCCCAGCCATAACAAAAAGCACAGTCAGTTTTAAAGACTAACTCCTCAGTGGAAGACGACGGCGTTTCACGGATTTTCATGTTTTCCGAGAAGATATATATATGTATGTAATGAAAGACCGATTTTTTGTACAGTTTGCGCATACGTTTTCGCGTCATTTTGAAGTCCTGCTTTTATAGTAAATTCAATCACTGAATAGAAAACAAACAAAGGCTGACAGAAGCATTGACGTCAGTGTGGGTAACTTTCACCTCAATATTCTTGCTTCGTGAAAATTCGTCTCTGAAGCTGTGGGTAACTTTCACCTCATTTTCTTGCTTCGTGAAAATTCGTCTCTGAAGAAAGAATGAAGGCCATTGTTGGATAGTTGAATAACTTCCGAAAACCCATTTTACTTGTCTGCTGGTTCTCATTGTAATTAGTGTGTGATGCGGTTTTGAAAGAGGAACTGTCAGCAAGTACTTGTGAATCATATACATCCATCACACACCATTGTTTTGAGTTATAATCGATTGTCACGTGAACATGCTGTTTCTTAACCTAGTAGACGTGAAAACTGTTCAGTGCCCTTTCTCACTGTTTCATTCGCTGATTTGTGGCCATCACATTTGGGTGAGTAACTTGACGCAGAGAAGCAAAGGCTGACAATCAAATCTACTCTCTCCGGAGGGCTGTCCTCTTACTTCTGCTTGACAGTCCTCCATTTGTGTGCTAGTTTACTCCTCAATCTAGCAGTACCAATGGAGCTGCGTGTGTTCGGTTAACTGCTACCGTCCATTTCGCCGCCTAACAACTCCGTATACTGTTGATCCTGTATGTTCCCGACCGGCACCAGCTAACCATGCCACCTACAGTATTTCCTCACTTCGATGGCATGTTTCCATGTCACTGTTAGTCATCATGTCTTTGCCTTAGAACCACTCCCATATTGTCACTGACCCAGCCATTCAACATGGGAATTCGCTTCACGTAGGTGTTATCAGCACCTAGAGGCGCGAATTGAGGACACGTAAACCGCCCCGGATTCTACAATACCTTTTAGATGGTGTTCCCTTCCTATCAGTTAATCTCTGTTCGTAAAGATGAGCATCCACCTTTTGATCAAACCGAGATACATTTCACCCTAACCACACTTTGAACTCACTTTATTTGCCGAAGAGACTTTGTGACGTTATGTGGTCACATGCCACCACTCTGGAGAGGTCAGCCTGGTACCAAAAGTTACCACTGAATTTCACGAATGCATCTCAGACAGGACCATCTACCAGTATTTTAGGTACATTTGGGTAAAAAAACTTCAAAGAGGCGGCCGAACACTTATCAGCTGTGGCTGCCTGATATCCAACTGTGTTCTTGATTGCTGTCTAAAGCCGCCCCAATTGATTGCAACCTAAACATCGGGTGTGCATACTAGTAGGAGTAAATTCGTTCGATATGCAATCACGTGTGCGATACGACGATTAGGCATTGTCGCCGGTTGCTTCGGATATCTCAGTTCTTCCGACGCAATGTGTTCCGTTGCACATGAAGACGACACATCTTTATGCACGAGACTGGACGTATATATTTGTAGTTTTTACATGTTGAGGTCCACTGAAAACACTTCAGACCAATTCGGACTGAACTTGAACGACCGCTGTGTAGCCAACTCTTATTTATAGTGAAGCGAAGCTCATCTATGATGATGATGATGATGATGATGATGATGATGATGATGATGATGATGATGATCATGTGCTTCATTCTTAACGCGAATAATCAAGAAACTTCAGGATGTCTCGAACTCGCGACCTACTGGCCAATAGTTCAAACGGCTAACCATTCTACCGCGTGAGAATCATCAGCACAGGATACAGCACCGAGTATCTTTCACTCACTGAAACCAGATCACATGGTCACGTGTTAACTGGTTCCTCGAGTGACTTCCTCAGATGGAAGTTTCACTCATCGGGTGAGGAAATTTAAGAGTTATCAATGAATATTTTGTTCTTCAAGTGAGGTCACTGTAAGCTAAATGCCTTCAGAATAGACTGTCTTCAGGTACGGGACGAAATCTCCATTAAAATTCAGAAGCGGCTTTCTCAGTGACCTGGAAGTGAACTGAAGCCACGAAAATACCTTGCATTATCTCGTCCTTTGCCGAAACGTAATGGTTTATCTCACCTGCTTCAGCAGCCATTGTGCGATCGCATATGACCAAGCGAGCTCCTCAGGCTGTTATTATACTGGCGAACACGTTGATAAGTCACGCACCTCGAACCATCTCAGCCCAACTTACCTTCCGATTCGTCGCCCTTTGATTTTAGCAACGGTAGCCCAATGTACAGCAAGCAGTCAGTGCGCTGCCGACGTTTTTATTGCAACAACCATCTACTGAGATAATAATAAGTAGCACAAAATCGTCCGGATGGTAGTTTGGAGTGTTAAAGCAGAGCGCGCTGGGGCGCTCATTTTTTCGAAGTATTTCGTTAACACTCAACACTTCCGCTAACTTTAAAGTGGGGTTTTCGGGAGAATTATCGGTGCCTGTAAAACGGGGTAAGTATCACATGGCCAACTAGGAACCTGTCCAATGGCGACGATTATATGGTTTTATGGTGTTTTGGTAGTTCTCCTCGACAGAGTAGCTGTGCGGATGTTTTCGAGTACTCAGTGGTTCTGGGAACATAATGGTTTGATTCCTGCGGCTGAAACTCCGAATTCGGAGAGTTTGGATGCAGAACTTTTTTCGGGCAGCCTATCAGTTTTTCTGTGGAACTTATCGGGTCCTCACACTGCAGTTCTTTTGTTCTCGCGAGTAACTGGTGCTCGTCCCAGATGACTGTAAAATCGTTGGCTTGAACAACTCCTCCGACTGACGTTTTTGGACTGAAAAGCTGCGGAGATGTCGAATCACATATCCGTGAACTGTCTTCTCCGACTCGCTTTAACTTGTAACGATGATTTTGGAACCAAATTTTGACCTGTCCAGAGTCAAAAGAAAAATGGAAAATGTCCTTTTAAGTGGTTCAAGGGAAATAAAATGGTTGAAAATGGTAAAAAAGCTAGTGAGGTGAGGACATCTTCTTGGCATGGGATTCAACCCAGTATCCAATCAAAAACCTATTGGTGTGTGCAAAAATCTGGGTCACTTCAGCTTACAGCTCAGGCAGATGGTGTAAGCAAACCAAGGTCAGGTGGTCAGCAAGCTGTAGTCGCCACCCTGACCAACAGTATTTCCGTGCTATCTGCGATTGGTCCATATTGCGATTAACTACTCATAATAATAGTAGTAGGCAAAAAGGTCACACCCAAAAATATGGCCAGAGCTTACCTGAGTTGGCGTCAAGTCCAGCATTCTGGCAAGCTGTTCTCGTTCTGATGCTGTAAGGTAGCGTTGCCTGCTAAATCTCTGTTCCAGTTTGTATGTCTGCAGTTTGCTGAATAGTACACGTCTTTTTCTTCGCTTTGAGTTGTACAAACCGGTTTGGCAAGTGTCGTTTGGTTCCTTCATGATGGGGTTGATGGTCGCCTCACTCATCGATTCATTGTTACATGCGTCCAAAAACTGCTTCATGCTCAAATCATAATGCAACCTATTTTTTACATTTCCTTCAACTGCTAAAGACGAGTTTTCATTCGTCCCACCGAACGGATTTCTCGTAGGTGTTGTTGCGCCGAAAGCTGACATTGCTTTGCGGTGCTTCTCAGCCATTTCAAAATAAATTCTTGCAGTAGAATCGGGTGTCTGCTTTTCACATTCGGGCAGTAAGTATGGCCAAGCTGGGTAGAGGCCTGCCAACCAAAGCTGCGCCAGCCTCTGTGCATTTGCATGGGTCGTTGCAGTGAACTGACAAACGTTGGTCAACAGGTGTTGCCAAGCCTTACTGCACTGGGTGTTCGGAAACGCGAGTTCCGGGGTCGTTAAATCAAGGGACTGTTCCTTGGATGTTCCTTCATTATCTGCAAAAAGTAAATAAAAGTTTTAAACTTGACCTTGGAGTTTTTGAAATCTGCAGCAGACAAAGCAAAAGTGAGGAAAGCATAAGAAAAAAGTACCCTGTAAATTAATACCTTCGATTGAGCATCCACTCGTGCAGTCGCTCCAAGGAGAGAAGAGGTTCGGAGAACTTGAAAATGTGTGCTGCGATACACCATTAGGTGTGTGAGAAAAGCTAGAATGCATGTATCCACTGACTGAAATCAGGATTATTTTAGCTTGGGTATAGCAGCATGACAATACCAAGCACCATCTAACGCACTTATAGCATAACCACCGAAACTTGGTTTACTATACTTCGCACAAAAGGAATCTCCGAATAGGCAGCGCCTCCAAGGAAGAAATGTTTTCGTCTCTTTGGTTTAGGTTACAACTAGGATCCTTCTCACAAGCAATAACCGAAACGCGAGCCCATTTTGATCCCTGCATCTTCAGGTCTGAATTTCCCCAAAAGTTTTGTTCAATAAAACTGACCCAAATCCCCTTATAGAAAGTTGGTTTAATACCATCCGAACAATCCGCACTGCAGTAACTCGTCGGGTTTGCACTGTTGCAAGGGACTTTGACCACATTTCATTGGTAGAAGACTCTGTTCAGCTGTAACACTCTTTCGGTGCTTAGCTGCCATGCCACCCGAGGGAAGCACGAGGGCTAGGATACTGCCAGGTTGCCTAAGCTTAGACAGGGGAAGTCGAGAGGCAGATGTCGGGTTCGAACCACGGACCTTTTGGTCAGTAAATTCTCGCTCTAACCACTTGAGCTGCACATGCATGCGTATCAGAAAGCTAACTGACGAAGCTTTGAACAGCGCCCCCTCCCCTCGTGTCCAGATAAAGTGGCCATTTTGGATTGGAAGCTCTAGTACTTGCAATGTGAGCAAAAAAAAAGCAGACGCCTGGGGATGAACTCGAATCACTGACATCTAGCTCGCTATGTCATCAGCAGCCTAGCTGGCAGATTACTCATCTGACAACCGGGAGATCGGTGGTTTGTGTCTTGTTGTTTGTGTCGTATGCACCGCTAGCAAAAATGACCAAATCCCCTTTTACCTTGTGTCATTGTGTCTGGCGCGTTGTGGAGGTCACGCAAGGAGTGCAATAAATGCACTGGCAACCTTCACAGGTCATAGGTTCATTGGGCAGATACGTTGAAAATAAAGCGTCGTATCCATGCACACAATTGTGACAAAGTTCTAATTTGACTAAAAAGCAGGGTTATTCAACCTATTTACCATGAATTTTTTTTAGCAAAAAGGAACTCTTCGACCAACCAATGCGGGCGGTTTTTTTCACCTTGAAGTAACCGTTGTGATACACGGGCGTACATTTGCTGCCATTTGTTTCGTTCATTTTCTGGTGTCAGTCTGTAGCCACACTCAAAAACGGGCAGTGGAAGACCTTATAGAACGAAAAGTTTCTCTCCGAGTTCGGTCGAATGAGTGGAATAGATGAGTGGAATGGTTTGGACCAGAGGTGATCCACTCGCTGACAGGTTCAGCTGTAACACCCTTTCGGTGCCTAGCTGCCATCCCACCCGAAGGAGGCACGAGGGCTGGGATACTGCCAGGTTGCCCAAGCCTAAACAGGGGAAGTCGAGAGACAGAGGTGGGGTTCGAATCACGGACCTTCCGGTCAGTAAATTCGCGCTCTAACCACTTGAGCCAGCTCGCTGACAGGTTACATAGGCGCGATTCGAATGTTGTCAATTTCCGAATCTTTTCAAGTTACCGGGTGACTGCTGTTTGTTCACTCTGCCAAAATGCATCTTTGGTTCGCAGCAGGATGTGTCTTCATCATACCCACATGCGGATGCGGTTGCTGTTCTGTGCATCCACCCGTTTATTGCCTTGGTTGTCAAGCCGGCCGGCGTCTCCTAATGCTGCCCACTGAGGAACTTGAGTTGATGGGTCTTGACCCCTGGATCTATAGAAGTGAGCAGGTGACCTCGCCCACTTCCCTGTTTTTTTAAACTGACACGTAACGGCAGCAGTCATCCGTAAAGGCCACAGACATTGTCGGATCTTCGTCACATCAACCCTGAATCATGCTTTGTTACAGCCTTAGATAGCCCGCCATATTTTAGCTATAGTTTACCAATGTGCTCCGATTTCTACTTGATTTCAAAGTTATGGTGTTCCAGGACTCTGGTTCGTATGCGATTGCAATCGAGGTGGAAAAAATGGTGACTTATTTGGGTTGCACATCAGTCGTGCGAACTGCGCAAAATCGCCCTAGACATAATATGATGCGGCTCATGTCATGCCATGCCACTGAGTTCGAGATGGTTACAAAGCAAACTTGCTTGTTGGAAGGTCCGTGGTTTGAACCCAACCTCGGCATCTCGACTGCTACTGTCTGGGTTTGGAGAACCTGGTAGTATCTCAGCCCTCCTACTCCCTTTGTGCGGCTTGGTCGCTAGGCACCGAATGGGTGCTACAGACGGGCGGTTATTTTTATTAAATTATTATTACATGTTAACCGGATAATGTACGGTTCATTGTTTTTGTAAAAGATGTCAACAGAAAACTCCTTCTGCATTTGTTCTGTCCTTTGGATTCGAAAGTCAATTCACGATGACAGAAACTTTCCTTTCTGGATGGAACTGACTCAGGACAGGACACCTTCGTGGGGCATGTGACATTTCAATCAGCATCTTCCACACAAACGAGCTTTGTTATTTTTTTCAAATTTTGAGTTCGTACGCGATGATTTTCAGCTTTCTTGTATTCCAGTTATGTGAAACAATGAAGGTATATGGGACACACGAATTGCCTGGGTTAATCACGCTCGTGCAGTTCTTTGTGTTATTTTGGCACATCGCCATCTGTTTCCGTGGATGGTCAGCTAATCTTTGAATTCATAGTCACAACCCTCCCCCCAGTTTTTGACAACTAGTTTGAGCCACAGTAGTAAACGTCCTTGATAATGCGGCTGAAGTAAGCAAGTAGACACACGTGGACGTGGAAATACTGGAAGAATGATCATAGCAAACCTAAGCAACAAGGCTGTCCGAAATTGCGGCTAATTCGAATGGGTCGATTCTACCAGTTAAGGAAAGCAATTTTGGCACAGACACCGAAATTTTGTTGCATCCTATTAACAGTGCATCGCATCAAGATCGGCATTAAGGTCGGCAGACATATTCACGGGGGAGACACATTCTACCGAATAATGTCGCTTATGCGACTACCAGCGACTACGCTACAAGCAGCCATTGAGCCCAGTTTGGGTACTTGAAGGCAAAAAATCGATTCCTAACTTAACCCAATACCTCTGTGATTAGAAACAGTAACCATACTACCTGGAGTTTCGTAAGATTCGTCCTACTGATGATTCCCAACAGGTCTTTCCATATAGACTGGTTTCATTTGCAGAGTGAGATCTCAGATCTCCTCGCTCGAAACAGCAGTCTCGAAGTAGCTCAGAGGAAGAATAATTCAGATGACGAGTGAAGCTTCCATCTGATAAGCCGTCACTCGAAGAGTCACGTGATGTAGATCATGTGACTGAAGGATGAGTGACGATACATATCCCGCTTAGATGCGACTTAATCACACCGCTTATCAGTCGTTCCTGACTGGTTAAGTGTTCAAACCACTAACCTGGAAGTCTCGGGTTGGAAACCTCATAGAGCTTCGTTGATGATTCTCGAAAAGGATAGAACAGTTGTACAGTGCTTATGGCCTTATCAGCATAGATTGGCCTCACTTACAGAACGAAATTCTAACCAAAAACTATGTTTCATCTAGTCACGATAATTCAATCACAATGCCAAGGTATTCTCATTCTCTAGGCCATACATCTGCTGTCCGCGGAGAGTAACTTCATTTGTGAAGATGTTGTCAGTTCGTGTGATTACAGGACAGCATCAACCACGATAAACGGTTTTTGTACTTGCCACAAATTCAACCTTGGTGCACTCACATTTTAGATGGCATGTCCACCAGAGAGACACTAAGCTGACCAGTTTGTGCTAATATGGAACCAGGATCATGAAACCGAGTGAGTCGAAACGAACACTTTTGCTCTCTCCTCCTGTTGATGTTAAACACACAAGAATAGATCAAACAACCGATTTATTTGATCAGTAAAAGGTGGAAAAATATCTCTCTGTGTGTATGTGAGTCAATCCTTTATCCAGCCACCTCCAGCAACTCGTACTACCTGTCGTTTTTGGCGGTCCCATCATCAAACCAGCACCATCAACCGTCTATTCGATAAATCAGTGGTCGTTTGACAAGTTCCACCCTCCACGTTACTCGCGTGTAGCCGGGAGATTACGCAATCGCACAATGACGTCTGGCCTGCTCCCACCTTCGTTGGGTGGATCAGGTCTAATGAAGCAAAAGAGACCGTGCTATTAACGTGTAAACCCATGCCTGGTGTTAAGCGTCAGTTGCCATGGCGTAAAGATTCCTGTTGTCGGATAGATGTCTTTTTCCTATCCTACATCACTTTAATGACATCTTATTTTGTCAGACAGCGGAGTTCGAATGGAGGGGAGGGGGACGGAGGTGAACATCTGAAGCAACTAAATCGCGATTCGTGTAGCTACGCTGTTGGCACTTTCCTGAGTAACTTTTTTGTAAGTCGGAAAGTAAGACCTGTGAACTATCACAGCTACTCTCAGTTATCCAACCTGATTTCATGTGTAAAATGCTAGGAAAGCAAACCACCTTTCTAGCATTGCGCAATAGAAGTCACGCCTCGTTTACACTGAAACTGCGTTAGTAAGGAACAAGAAAGAGCACGTCTTTGCGGTAAATGTCGAAATGATGCCTTATTCGATTGTCACCTTCGGATATCTTAGTAAGACAGCTGACAATAGGTGCATTTTGTCACGGGGAGATTCTGTAGGCAGCGGGCCCGAAATGCACTATTCGGGATTCACGGGCAGGACCTGAGCGACACTTCCTCGACTGGTTCTCCACAACGTAATCGACTTGAAATAAAACATGTACTGTTCACTGAATTCGACATCTTCAGAGGAGTGAAAATCGCTTGTACCCAATGTTCCCATCGTCCAGTACTCCGCAGTTCCGACCAAACTGTCACTCAATCCAGTCTGAGAAGGTACTGAAAGATTTTATCAAGTAAACTGATTTGTCTTCTGAGTAGTTGGGTCTTCCGCTAACGGTAGCAGGATGGCGAATGGCTTACCATTATACATTATTCGATATGCAACACTCTTGTAGACACGACCACATGGAAGATGTTCAGCCTGAACCGTCATTTGGAATTCGTGTCTAGCAACAGTCATTGCAATGGTTTCTGTTTGAGTCAAATTTTAAAGTCCGTCTAGAGGGTGTTGGCTTACGGTAAAAAATTAGTGCTGACGTTGTACTCAATCTCGGTGTCAACATGCTTAAAGCTGAGGAAACATCGAGCCCGTTGCTGCAAAGTTGTTCAAGAACAGTCTGTTGGTTGTGTTCAACTCTCTGCTATTCTGTCAAAAGCGTCCAGACAATGAGCTTATTGACAGCTGATTATCCGTTTCTTGTTCGATATCGGAGACATTTCGGCCTGAGGTGTTGACACGTGTTTTCACGTAGGTGTCGTCGCGACCGCTGGGCTCACAGAACAACATGACTATCCCCACTGCGATGGGCCACCATGGTGATAGACAAAGGTTACGTTCCATGCAACCTGATACTGATTTACAGCTCAATGCGACCCGCTAGTATTCAATAGGCCGGGTAGATCGACCAGTCATCCAATTCACACTTTCTAAAGGGCGGATGTCCCTATGACCCACCTCTCAGTAGCGGGTTAAGGTCATAGGCGTATTCCCCCTTACTTCTCAGGTAAGATTCCGAGAAGGTTTCGAGAAGGTTTTGGTAATCAACTCGTTGTATTCCATTTTTCGTGGATGACACTCGATCTCAGTGGTGCAACATACTACTCACTATCCAACAGTTTACTGAGTGCCAATCTGGTTGGCAGTTGCGACTGAACTAACCGGACAAGCCATATCCATGGATAAGTTTCTTCCCACTGTTCATCCACTGATCCACACTCATAATCGATTTCAGTAGCATTACTCTCAACCTAAATGAGCAACATTGCAGAAGCTAGTCCATTCAGGTCAAACTCTTACTAACTATACAGGTTCCGAGGGAGTGGATTTGATTTTCCCAGCTCATATATATTGTGAATCCCTTACAAATAAATATATAAATAAAAACTAACCGAAAGTTGCACTATGACTCATATTTGAGAAGGGGTTGTTTTGTCTTTCTGCCCCCTTGCTAGTATCTGGGTCATGTCTGCGCGCCCGCTATCCGAGTTCTCCTCTCTTTCCCACTCTGGATCGCAAAGCTCATCAGTTCGCCTCTGGTTGTCCACATCATTTCATTCTCAGAAGCCGCATAAGACACTTTATCAGTTTCAGGCTTCTTATAACAGCCAGTTTCAGAAACATAACATCAGTTGCTTAAAAACACATAAACGAGAGAGTCAGCTGGGTTCCGGGTGAGTCTCCCGGAAAACCAATTTTGCAAATGAGTGTATTTCGCTAAATTCATGCAATTTCGGTTCAAGCAGAACATAAGGTTGACAGAAACTCGGGGTCTGTGCCTACCTGATGAGCCCCAAAAAGAGCGAAACCGATCGTGGGCTGTTAAAGAGCTTTCAGCAACCTCATGAGTAGTGTATTGAATGTGTAAATGAAGACATTTACCACTGTTTGCAACCAGTACTTATTTTCCGTACACGATTCACAGATTCTCAAAACTGCCTCTGGAGAAAGGCTTTCACCACTTGTTTGAAATAACCGGGATCACCGCCTACTTGAAGTCAGAGCATACATAGATTAAAACCATGTCTGACAGTGCAATGGCTCTTGACAAAAATGGATAACCCGACAAAGCGCTGGCGTCCTGAAGGTTAGTATGGGATGGGGGAATAGGAATAGGTCACTCAATCGCTTCTTTAAAGGGTTCACGCCTCGAGGGCATGCTTTCATAGGAAGAGCTGACATACTGCTTATATTGTGTGTGATATGCTAGCAAGTTACCATACGACAAACACTATTCGGGAAGTTACAGAAATGTGTCTATCTTGAAATACAAAGAAACGAGAAAAATTTGTTGAAATAACAAATGATGGAAATCTAAGAAGAGCCATTGTCAGTGAATGCCATAGGAAGAATCCAGACTATTTTTTTACACATATAGAGCCATGGTTTCCATGCAATGGCTCGACGCAACGTCTTTTGAAAGCCGGACGTTTTCAGCGTACACGATTTCTAAACGGAATGTAGCCGTAGCCTGCAAAGCGATCACTCCAAAAATGCATTTTTTCCGGTTAACTAAGAACCACGCACTATACCATACTACACTATAGTGTTCTCTACAGTAGTATTCATAACACTACTAAGTCGCACTACGCTAAACTAAGCTATACCATACCTTGCTGTATTAAGCTATACTATACTAAGCTATATACTGCACTAAGCTATACTATACCATACTATACTATATTATACACTACACTGTACTGTGATAAACCATGCTACACCATATCGTACCATATCGTACCGCACTGTACACAACTCCATACCACACCACACTACCTCATGCTTGAAGCTAAACCGATCGATAACATGATAAGTTTGCCAATCAGGGCACTTACATAGTCCCGGAGAGCTGTAGGAAGACAAAATCACTTTCCGAATTCGGAATGTCAAGGCGTCATTAGTCAATCTTCGACACTTGTGTTGCTTACGTGGCGTCAGTTTGACTGTCAAGGATAGAAGGTATAATGCCGCGGTCAGATCTTACCTTCTGGATCAGAGGCGTAACCGCTGTGTGTGTAAAACCTTCGGAGGATCTCTGTGTGCCTTCTAAGTAGTGTGCGGTCTGATGAAAACATCAGATAAATAATGTGAAGCTAAACTCCAGGCCTGGTACAGCACATACAGTTGCCTGGAAACAGCACAAGTGAGAGATTCGGCCGGGTTCCAGGTGAGTCCCTCGCAAAACCAAATTTGTTTGAAAATGAATGTATTTCGCTAATTCTAGTAGTTAACTTGTTATGAATCTTCTTCTAGCGAATAAAGGTAACCTGCAACTGGGATTAATTGAAAACAGAAAAGGAATCCTTGAAAAAAGCTGTTACTAACTGGTTACTCGGAGCGCCTCACTGAGATTTTTACGGTTGAGTAAGGAATGCAGATCGTCAATTTATGCCAAAGTAAGATACCTATTTTTCGCTACAACGTCACCAAAAGCTTATTCATAATGGCTTCAAAGCATAGCTGCTCATGAATCTAGGTACTCGCGGACAGTCCTAAGTGCAGAACAAAATGGTATCGAGCAGAGCGTCCTGGAAATGGGCCTTGTAAGCTCCTTAGAACCCAGTTAATTAAGGCCAACTCCAAGATTCTGGCGATTAGTGGGGGACGGTGGGTCACTACACACCGACCCCGTCTACCTGCGCAAAAGATATCTTGGCCACCCTGGTACTAATCAGGCAATCCTTGTCATTCTGACGACAAATGTCATTTTAACAGTGATCCAAAACTCTGTCGTATTTATTGCATTTTAACTATGTGTGTAGGTGTCTACTATCAGTTCACGTGAGATGGCTTCGGAGTACCCGAGTTTTTCCCAACTGACGAAACCCTCTTCGCTGAATAACTTCGGATAAATATCAGATCTATGGAACTTTCCCTCCAATCTATTGAGTCGGTAACAAACAAGATACTCGCTCTTTCGTTTGGCTTAATCCAGAAAATTCTAGGTTTAGGACTAACGATAGCTTACAGTTCACCCTCTTGCACTAGGTTTGGGAGCCACCGTGACGCATCTAGTTAGACGGACTGAATGTACAAACTAAGCCACCCTTCCTTTCTGCAACCCAGCATTCCTCAAGATGGGATGTTGAGAACCTGTAGACGTTGATGGTGAGGAGATTGTTAACAGAGGTTGGGCAATGACTAAGGACGGAAATATGTTCACTGTCATGAGAACTTGTGGTCCATGCTGGATTGAGTTGTCATCGCATCCTCACGCAGGACATCGTCCACATGCAAATGTACCAAGTGCGTTTGATTTGTGGGCCGTATCCCTTGAGAGTATGAGTGAGATGCATCTGACTGATGACTGACTTTCTCGTATTGAGTAATGGCCTAAATAGGGCTTCTGTTGTTGCATTAGTTCATATCGGAGAGGAGCCAACAAAAGCTGGTCAGGTTAGGGTTATTTTGAGAACATCCCGCCCGCACCCAGAAAACTCTGTCAACAATTTGGGTTGAAAAGGGAACTGTGTGAGCGGTATCCCGAGTTGTGAAAAACATTTTCTCATTACGAAAACTACTCACAATATTGCTGAAAGCTCTTTGACAGCCCACGACCGGTTTTGCCCTTCTTGCGGATCATCAGGTAGGCGCAGTCTCCAACTTTCCGTCAACTTTATGTTCCGCTTGAACCCGAATTGGACAGATCTCGACAAATACACTCATTTGCCTAGCAACTGGGTTTTCATGGGAGACTGCGATATCCCGAATATCGTACCAAATGAAACATGAGGCGGCCTTTGTGCAGCACATCATAAACGCGAGATTCGTTTGATTCTCCCGTGAAAACCCAGTTGATATGCAAGTGAATGTATTTATCGATTCTCTCACTACGTTTTCAACAATCTACTCTGCGGAAGAAGTTTTCGGTTTGGTCAGTACACTGGATTCTAATTGCCGAAATAGCTTGCCCAGTTTCGGGTTTGGGATCCTCCGTATCATGAGCCCGCCGAATAACATGCATGCAATCACGGCCTGATAGTGTTATTCTAACAGCAATCTAATAACCACAATCAACTCATTTGCCACTGTTCCTAGTACGTGGACTCCAGGAAGACACTGCAGGGAATTAAATATGTAGCTTTTCTTGTAGGTGCCGCCTTTAGGAGGGTCAAAAAATCATTTGTGTAGGCTCAAGGGGAGTGCTATCAGTTCAGAAAAGTCTCCTCGGATGGTTATGGCGTAACATTTTACATCACTATACAATGTATAGTGTTTTTAATCGCTCTGGTTCTTGCCGTTGTTTAAATGAAATGAACATGGCGGGCGTGTATTGCATAGGGAATCAGCTGAAACATCAAAACCAATGCTCTATATGAAACCTCCACAGCCTGCATCGATTGGAACGGTTTCAGTCTGGACTGAATGAGTAAAATGAAGATGTGAATACTGCTCAGCTGCTGTGCCCTTGACACTGCACATTTAATGCTTGTACTCACTGGGGGATTCAGTGAAACTGATTTGCCTGTCCGACTTGAAAGTTCTCGACGAGGACAAGGATATACGCAACAAATGGATTTTAATAAGGGGCCGATGCTTCTCAACTTTAATGCGGACCAAGCACAGTAGCCAAATCGGGTCAGGAATAGAACTGTTTAAAGGAAAGTGGGGGGCGAAAAAAACTGTACAAGCCTCGCAAATGATCACAAGGAACCTGGAGTAAGGCTGAAGGTTGTCCCGATGTGCCAGAGGTTGGTTAGTCTCTAACTTAATCGAGCTTGAAATGTCTATGGCACCAAGGGATGATCATCTCGGATAAACGTTATTTCCGGCCTGTCACGGTCACCCGTTGACCGAAATCATTTGGCTTATTCAATACCGATATAAGTAGTGTAAACAATTCAAACAGCTTAGAAAATGAACTATTGAGGTCAATACCAAAACAAGAGCTTACCGAATTTTAGTTGTTTTACTCCATCACCGGAATTCGCGTCGTCCAAAAGTCGACTGACAGAGAAACGACCAAAATGCTTTGGAGCGGAAGGTTGGGAAACGTGCTGTTGTTGTCCTAATGATGTTGGAAGCCCCTTGTTCATTTTGTTGTACGGTTCGCTTTCAGAATTAGCATAAAATGGTTGAAGAATGAATGTCCGCTGTGACTGAGTACATCTCATCTTTGTTGTTAACCCCTAAGCGCCTTAGCTGCAATGAACTCAAGGTTTGATTGGATGGAGTGAAGTGGATGGGGGTGGAACTCTGACCAAAATTCATATATGCAACAAGAGTGGGACTGGAGTGAAGCAGTGGGCGGGGGAGTTTGTCCAATTAACAGAACGATTGTCGCTACATCGTTTGAGCATTAAGGGTGTGAACAAAGTGTGTCGGACATCGCCACGCCCCAACACAAACGGACTGAAGTCCAATCAGAATGTGATATAACATGCTGGTCATCTCTGTTTGTCGGGAAACAGGAAATAGGTTAATCTAATTTGATCATTTAAGTGAGCTAGGTAAATGACTGGAATTACTACCAAACTGATTTAAATTAGGTGCGGTTTCTGGCAAACAAGGGGGAATTTTCTTCATAAAAGCGTTATGACGGATTCATCGCTGACCATGTGGAGGAAAAAAATTAATTTGCGAAAGCTCATCGTTTGAGCAGGCGTCTCAGAAGATGGGCTGAGCTATCTTGTCCGATGACAAAAGTGCCAAACTTTCGAAAGTTGCAAAATGTTGTCGTAGTTGACAGAAGTTGTTATACTCCATGATTATTGATAAGATGTTAGCCAGTTTATATAAGTACTGCACTACTCATAAGGTTGCTGAAAATTCTTCGACGGCCCACGACCGGTTTCGCCCTTCCACTTTGGGCTCATCAGGTAGGCGCAGTCCCCGAGTTTCCGTCAACCTTATGTTCTACTTGAACCCAAATTGGACTGTTTTTCGAGAAATACACTAATTTGCAAATCAATTTGGTTTTTGCGAGAGACTCACCTGGAACCCAGCTGAATCTCCCGTTTGCGAAACCGGTCGTGGGCTGTCGAAGAGTTTTCAGCAACCTTATGAGTAGTCCATTACGAATATACATGTATCGCGATATCTCGAATATCGTAGCAACTGGAACATGAGGCGGCCTGGTGCAGCACATTCAGTTGCCTGAAAACATCGCAAACGGGAGATTCAGCTGGGTTCCAGGAGCCAGTTTAAAATTTGAAAATGAAAAATACACTCGCTGCACAGTGAAATGTTAAAGTTCATTCGAAGCTCGGCAACAACGAGAGAAGTTGTTTTAGAAAGCCTTCGGGAAGGTCAAACGGATGACTCAGGGAGGTTTCAAAAATGCATATGGATGAAAACCATGGTGACGATTGTGAGAAGTACTCTCGTCCCAAGAAGTGACAACTCAATGTTCCTTCATACATACCTTCACATACCAGTATCACCTTGGAAAACAAACTCTTTTTGGCTGCCGAAGGTGAAGTTATTCCAGCAATGACGATGGCTTGTTCTCATGTGAAAGCTGCCAATACCCCAAACACTGGCCGCTGATTAGGCGGCTGTTCATCGAGCTTGGCATTCAGTTTGCAGGAGCCTTTTGTTACCAATTCGGAGAATAGTGTCATTATGCGGTCGACCTAGCTTGAACAGAAGCGCCGGAATCCGAGAGAGAGAGAGAGAGAGAAAACAGGCTGCTTCAATAGTATTTACAATACAAAATGACCAAGACTTAAAATTACGGTAGTGTACGCTACTACCTAGTTACAATTGTTTTCTTCTAGCCCGTACTAAAGCCCAGTTTGATAATTACACTGATTTGCACATTAATTTGGTTCTAACAGGACACTGAGCTTAATTCAACCGAATCTCTCGTTTGTGATATTCTTCAACTGAATGTGCCGCACAAAGTTCGCCTCATGTTTCCAGATGTCGCGGGGCATGTATAGATGAAATACACTACTCATAAGGTTGCTGAAAATTCTTCGACAGTCCACGACCGATTTCGTCCTTCTTGGGGCTCATCAGGTAGGCACGATCCCCGAATGTCCGCAAACTTAGGTGCTAGTTAAACCCCATGAAAGCCCTGTGCAACTGAGAGCAGTTGGTGGATTTCATGCAACCTGGATTCAAGTAGAACATAAGCTTGACGGAAACCTTGCGACTGGCTTACCTGATGAGTCCCAAAAAGGACGAAACCGGCAGCGGGCCGTCGAAGAGTTTTCAGCAACCTTGTGAGTAGTTTCCTTTATGAGAATATACTGTAACATCTCAAATATCGAAACATAAGGCGGCCTTTGTGCAGCACATTCAGTTGAAGAATATCATAAACTAGCGATTCGGTGGAATTTCACGTGAAAACCAAATCGATATGCAGATGAGTGTGT
The DNA here is from genome assembly GCA_003604175.2 of Clonorchis sinensis. Taxonomy (NCBI): domain Eukaryota; kingdom Metazoa; phylum Platyhelminthes; class Trematoda; order Opisthorchiida; family Opisthorchiidae; genus Clonorchis; species Clonorchis sinensis. The sequence continues at coordinate 9,838,296 of CM030371.1, forward strand.
TTGTCGAAATCCCCAAGAGTAGTTTCATTCAAGTGACTCATTTTGCTTTTTTCTCAATAGTGTTATCGACTTGGCGAAATCGAAGACGTTCTGCACCTGGTTCATCTGTCTTTTGGGAGCAAGTTCCCCATCCAATCCTCATTTGCAAAACGCGAAATATGTCTACCACAATTACTCGCCGGGCCTCATTTGGTTTGAGATGAAATTTCAGACTGCATTGCCCAGCAGATCGTGTTGTTACATTGGAAGGACTTTAAGGGAGACCGTGCTACTCGTTTGCATTTATCTTAGTCACAATGGTTTGTTTAAATCAGAGCGGGTCACTATGACCCCAAACAATGAACTTTCCAACTTTGTACGGTATGATCTATCTGGAGCTGATCTAGAATTCAAGGTGTGAACACAGCACACGGACAAATGTGATTCCATGTTAATTTCTTGCTACTTATTCTCTGATGGTTAGGCAACATCACAAACCTCTTCGGAAAAGATGTTACGACTTTCGTTTTTGCTTAGATAGAGATCACAATTTTGTGTTGATGTTAGTCAAAACACACCATTTGCAAAGCTGGTGTTTCGAATGAAGATGGAGCAGACCCTATCGGAGAGTAGCTTTGCATCTTGTGAGCTTAGTGGAGTGGCGTCGTCACCGTCATTTGGTGGCCATTGTTGCATAAACGTTGCTGATGGTTCACTCCGTGGCTTTGTAAAAAACGTATTGCCGTGTCCTTGTCATGAACGAGAGTTGAAAGCGTCAGGAAGTTCATTTTAAGGTTTTACGTCCGAACGGAGAAAATTTTTGCACAAAATGAGCCTAGATGCGGATAAGGAATTGTTTTCATCAAAAATAGGTCAAGGTTGTGTGCGTACATTAAATTGGTGCTGGCAAAAAGTGGCGAGGCTTAACTTTTCGCACATGCACTTTTTGCATTAGTGGCGAGGCTTATCTGAAAAAGATCCCAAAGTACTGGTTGTGTTCGATAGCCTCCAATATCACAAGTGGTAAACAAAAGCCAAACCTTCATGAAAATATACTGCGGTATCTTGAGTCTGTTCTTAGAGCAAAGTTGGCTTTGTGAGAGACTCACCTTGAACCCAGCTGAATCTCTCGTGGGCTGTCGAAGAATTTCCAGGAACCTTATGACTAGCGGCTAAATTGTTACGACAGTTCCGGTCGAAACGTTCCCATTCATGTTTGTAAAGTAACGACCGATGTTCCGATATCTGTACCGAATTTCGGTGATATGCACAACCGGTTGTTTGAACTGAACTAAACGAATGCTGAATCTGTCCAGACTAAAGTGTTTCCATGTCTGATATAGCGTGTTATTGAACAGCGACCACCCCTCTACAATGGCCACATTTTGTCGGTCCTGTCACTTTTATAGTATGAAGCCTAAAGATTATTTGTAGAAACGAATCTACTGAATTTATCACCCATAAGGAATTAGAGTGTTGCTTCTCGGAATCCAAAATATCACTTGAGTGGTATAGCACTGCTCTCGGACAGTCATCGGGTATAGCAATTCGCAATCGGTCCACCTCTATTCGGGCAGACGTTTGGGATCTGTCTCGTAAGAGGGTGATGGTTTCATTTCACCTGTGGAGTGATTCAGTCCTGTCTAGCAGTTAGGCTCCTCACACATGAAAACCTACAGCACAAACTACGTCGTCCAGCCACATTTGAATGTGTCATTGGAATGAGGGGAACGGATTAGTGAGTAATATCCGTTACGTTTCCAAAATCTTGTATCCCTATCAATGTATTAACGCAGTTATGGGTGCTCAACTCATCGAAACGTAAGTTAGTTGTGCCTGCGCATGCACACCACCTGAAAACAACGTACATAAGTGCACACGATCATCCGGCATTTCCAAACTTTTCCCCCGTAAGGATAACCAATTATCTACTGTGGTTATTGTCCGCACTCGCGGTAAACTGTTTTTTTCCTGGTGAATTACCTCCGTAGGACATGTTTCCAAGATGAAAACACAATATATCGGTTTCGAAATACCTCTTTTTCGAATAAATGGGTATCCACAAAGAGCGTTAATTCCATGAAGAGCACACCTCTGTCGGAAGAGTCAACTTCCAGTGGAAAAAAGCTGACTGCAACTGCTCGGGCAGGGAGACAATGAACACAGTCGGTTGTGGTGATTCGTCAATCGATACCACGAAGTAAGTAAATGGCCGCATCTAGGGTTTCCAGAGAAGATTCTATAATATGAGGCGACGACCACTGATCATCATAAGCCACGTTCCTAAGCAACGGTATCTTTATTCTGCCAATCATCGTAACGCTTTCTCAGGAGACTCGAATTTACGAGGAGGATGGTAGCACATGCTCCCCAGGGATTAAATGGCCTTGGAAATACAGTCGAAAAGTATGCCATTCACAGGGTTTGTGCTGCAAAGAAAAAAAATACCACGCAAAGCTTGCTAGCAGCATTTCAAACCAGTAGAGGTTGTGCCAGTCCCCGAAGCATTTCCGCGTAAGCTCTCCTACTGTCAAGTGGAAAGAGGCGAGCTAAACTACGGCTGCCAATGCGTCGAGATATTGATAGCTCGGGTACGTTTATTGGTTGTTGACCAGGTAGTCGTTGATCTGTTCGCCAAATGGGGCCGCTAGCTTGTAAACATTTCATCGGCAACTGACGAGACATCGTCAGTGAGCAGTTGACTGACCCATTCAACTAAGCACTAGTGATTCTTCTCGGCTGGGGACGAAACGTTTGCAAGCTAATCACCAAGCTTGGAGAATAGTTCAATGGCCACCTGATCAACCAACAGCAAACCACAGGTAAATGACCGACGCAATTGCCCGAATGCGTGAAAGCCATGGAACAAAGGACGTTAACAGTCATGATGAGACATTCGTTTATTTTGAAGCTGCTCCACAGTGACACCGGTGCAAGTGTGTTGAAACTGAACGGTCAACCAACGGTCAACTCCTGGTGATTAGGTGGAAAAAGACCGAGATATTCCTAAATGTGTAGGAAGTTCGAAACAATCAGAGGTACGTGGATGACTTTCCTAAGTGGTGATATGTTCAAAAAGGGCTCGCAAATCGAGTTGAGTAGAGTTCACGTCTCTCAATGGCACATTCAAATTATAGCCACCGGCTGCGTGAATCGTCCAGCCCACTAAACAGTCCTACAGAGGCGCTTTTTGTGACACGTTATGAATACAATGAAGGATAATTATATTCTTACGGTGCCGTCTGAAAATTTTTGCTGATGTTCGTTTCCTACTATACTAAGTGCGGGATACTGGACGCTTTTTTGACCCAAACAATCTTAGGATATGTCTAAGTTAGCATAATAAAAAACCGCACATGGCGACAAGGTAAAAGCAAATACTTACACTTCGGAAGACAATACTAGTGGGGAACTCATTTTCTCACAGAGGAGGCGAGTTTGAGCGAGTTTGGTACGTACTATCGAAATATACTCCAATAAATCTTCAGGTCACAGACGAACGCTCCAGTTTTGACGAAAGTATGGACGACAAAGATTACTCAACGGAATTAGATAACCAAGACAGGTAAGCACTGCAAGTGCAAAGAGGCCGAATGAATTTGTTTGTTTTTTGCCCCCCCCTGCAATATATATTATCCACTTAAAGTACTGTCAACTGTCAGTCAAACCAAGGATGCTAAGAACGCTGTTTTTATTTTCTACTTGACTGTAATTGGTCACTTTTTTGTCAGTGTGAAGCAATTAAATCGCATATATTTTGTTTCACAAACCCATATAAAATAAGGCAACGTAAATAAAGTGTCCACTCATAGACTTGTTTCCCAGAAAATGCACTGTCAAGGAGATTCCGACCTTGGCTGGTCACAGTGTGCGGAATCACGTGAGAGGGAGCATTGTGTTGGTTTCTCTCAGTCATCCATCACTTTACACATGCGACCAGTCTTTCTTAAGGGCAGGTAACTTACCTAGTGTTTCGTGGTTCGCTCCTCATTAACTCAACTCTAGAAAACACAAATACATCAGACATTGTTCATCTGACGACATCGGCCAGTGTCGGTCCTTAAGTAACCAGCAACATACTGGACCAGACAGCGTTTTCAACTGGGCTGTACTTATATGAGAGCAAAAAGTGAAAATCCGCTTGCTTCGAATGGGGGGATATCTAAAAGGGGGGTTTTAAAGACTGAAAGAACAACATTACTAGTCAAGCCATTTGAACGGTGCACTTTACCGACTGGCTGTGGTCGAGTGAGGATTTACTTCTCCTTAATATTTCTCGACTGGCCTGTTTGTCTTAGCAACTCAAAAACTGGTTTGAAATTGAAAGTGAACCTGTTCCCAGGCGGCTCTGCACCTATCGTGCACGAATTTTGAATTTTTTGTTATTCTGATTACAGTTCACGACCGAAACGAGTGGTCAAATTCAACTTATCGACCGCTTGGCGTTTTTTATGTTCTTCCAACGTGGTCTGTTTAATCGCGGAAGTAAATATGAACTACGTAATGCACTACTCATAAGGTTGCTGAAAATTCTTCGACAGCCCACGACCGGTTTCGCCCTTCCACTTTGGGCTCATCAGGTAGCCGCAGTCCCCGAGTTTCCGTAACGTTATGTTCTACTTGAACCCAAATTGGACTGGTTCATATTTAATTCACCCATTTGCAAATCAATTTGGTTTTGCGATATCTCGAATATCGTAGCAAATGAAACATGAGGTGGCCTGGTGCAGCACATTCAGTTGCCTGGAAACCTCACAAACGGGAGATTCAGCTGGGTTCCAGATGAGTCTCTCGCAAAACCAAATTGATTTGCAAATGGGTGAATTAAATATGAACTAGTTTTCACTACAAAAAACAGGTTTTTCTTGGTGAGCAGTCCGGAAATTTTGTGCGCTGGGTCAATACTTCGAAGAGAATCCGTGTAATTAAGTTACTTGCAGACCATGAATTTCGATTTGTCCGGGGCAACCTACGATTCTCAGGGTTTGAAAAAAACATCCAAATAGAGCCAACCGTGTTACTGCGTGACCCTTGACTTTTTAGACTCTTCGACAACCCACGACAGGTTTTGCCCTTCACAAATGAGAGATTCAGCTGGGATTCAGGTGAGTCCTCCGTGAGAACCGAAATGGAGTGCAAATGAGTGTTTTCGTCAACCAAACATATCACACTGATATTTTGATATACTCTCACAAAATTATGACAAGTGATAGGGTGAAAGAAACCATCAGATTACGAGAGTGTTTAAACTGTGCAGGAGACCTGGGGAAGAAAACGTCAAAGGCGGTAGTGGACGATTCTCGAATTCAATTGAAGTGTGTTCAAGCACCATTCCAAACCTAGGGAAAAGGGACACATCACAGGGGCGAACAAAAAAACGAGCGAAACCAGGTGAATCAAAAGTCTCTTGCCCGTTCAAAACAAAACTGTGCTTTGAGGTGGAAAGACATCAAACACAGGGAACACGTGCGACTTGGCCCAAATCACTCGACCTTTTCTCCTTTCCCACAAACACTGATCAGTGAGTAAGCAGACGGGAAAATTCTGTGTAAAATGAAGGGCTTTTAGGTTTGTGATTCTTTTAGATGACTTTAAATTTGAACACCAAGGAGTCACTCGTTCGGCTCAAGTTTGCGCACCATTCGCCAGAGATAAGCCGATATCCAAAAGGATTAGGTTTATCTCCTTGTCAGTTAGATATTGTGTAAACAGATCCACGTAAGAGGAGTCCAAACACTCGATAAACGCACTTAGTTGCACACCAATTTGGGAGAGTCATCTGAACCCCAACCGAATCACTCACCCCTAAAAAGGTGAAACCGGTCGCGGACTGTCAAACATTGTTCAGCAACCTTATGAGTAGTGTGTTGCGTCTTGACTGGACACTCCTTTACCCAATCAACAGAATTTTTGTTCCGTTGCAGAGTACCAGTTCTTCTTGAATCTTCCTCAGTATATGAGCTCTTGCTGTTCACCAACAGGACCGAACAGCACGTTTCATAAATTCCATGTGAGCGCTGGTCTGTGAACAATGCAAACTTGGGCAGTCAAGTCCTATTTGGATTGTTGGTGGCCGTTTGTAGACCACAATATAGTGCATACTATTGCCTGAGACAATGTTTATTGCGTCAGATGCATCTGTAGAAGAGATCGTTTGGTGGGTTTCGACCAAATTAGATGACTCGTGGTGGGTGTAAATCATTTATTGCATGATCATGAGTTTAGCAGACTTACAAGAAAGATTACTGGAGGGCTGTTTGGCAACTGCTTTGCACAAGATATGTGAAGCTAATAACAGAAATGAAATGTGAAATTTGTAAGTTAATGATGGACGAAATCGATCCTGTGCTGTGGAAGAGTTTTCAACAAGCTTGTGAGTAGCTTCCTTCAAGAAAGTATACTGCGATATCTCGAATATCAGCTGGAATATAAAGCGGGCTTTGTGCAACACATTAGGTTGAAGGATATCATAAACAGATTGATTTGAGTCTCTCGTTAACAGCAACTGACCGGTCAGAAGCCTTGATAAATTGTGGAAAACGTTTTTGGATAGGGAGAACGGCATTCGATTCAAGCACACGAAATCGTCGTCAGAATTATCATCAGTGTCTTGAAAATTACGTGCTTTGTTCCTTCTACCGACGTAAAACTTTTTTCAAGCGGTACATTCAGCTTATCGATCACCTGCAAAAAATCTTTACTTAGTTCAAATTCACAGGGATTTTGGCAAAATTGCACTGGTGATGCATTCTCGCGCGGTGAAGAAACATTTGCAAGTCATTACCAAACTGGGAAAACAGATCAACATCCACCTGATCAACAACCAATAAACTCACCTGAGCTACCAGTGTAACGGTGGATACTACTGATGAGGCATGTGAGTAGCACGTCTTCTCGTAAATCCGTTTTGCGTCTCTTGAAAAGTGAGATCTGTTACGGAATTGGCGGAGTCTCTTTGTAGCATTTGCCTGCATTTGAGTAACAGTCAATGAATGTCCAGAAAAGTTCAGGAAGACGCGTTCAAGGAGAAGGTGGATATTCAGTTTTGTAAACGAGATGCATATGAGAGTTTTGCTCCCCTGTTCAATAGTCTGTAACTGTTAAGTTGGTGTTCTCAAATAGACAACTCCGCAGCGAACGACTTCTTCCTTTCACCGGTATTTCGACGCACTAGTAAACTGCGCATTTATTGTTGTGTTTTTTTGGAAATTTTCATTAGTATCTACAATGTAGGGGTCACATTTCCTGTTTTCATTCATTATAATTTATTTGACTCAGCCAGATTGTACACAAGACTCAAAAGACGTTTATTAAAACACACAGATCGCTCTTATTCCCCTCACTTCGTGACTTCCGATATGTAGCCATTTTCAGCTGGTGATCAGGTGCGCTTGTGGATCGAACACGTCTTCCTCCAGAAGGCTGATTCGCTGTGTTCACCATGAGTTTAGCTGTCCTTTCTAGTGCTAGATCATGCCTAAGTTTTCAGCAAAACAGCAATGAGCCTACTATATATGACAACAGGTAATACCGTGTCTTCTCCGTGAGTGATTCAATGTAGCTCCACGAAACTGTTTCATACGGTGCACATTAGTTGGGCTTCACTCAACAGACATTACTGTTCCACCTACGATGATTTCCCCACAGCCGGCGAGTCAGCTTGAGTTGTACTCTCATCCGCTCCTACTGGTGCATTTAGAAACTGTACATGGCTGAAATTCACGCTTGTTGTCCTCTACCACGCGCGCTAGTTTTTCGTTTTAGCTTGTAGGAGGAACGGAGAAAATAGGCAATCTGGAGTCGGACAACATTTATGTAGGGACGACACGAATAGTTAACTTTACAAAAAAAGTTGTCCAACTTCAAAAGCTCACTCACATGTCCTGTAATCGGAGCGGACTTGGTTTACCCATTCCGGCTCATCCAGTAAAACAATTCACAGTTTCTTCGTCACAGATGGTCATTGTAGACACTGGCGTCATGAACTCCATCATATGAAGGGGGAGAGTCCAGAAGATCACTGAGGACGGCGGCGTGGCTGTCGCGAATGGGGTTGGAGTCAACAGCGACAAAATGGGGAAGTGTCAGGTGAGTGTAAACACCGAGCATTGTTTGTTCTGTTTGCACAGACGCCTGGTTCTCTTCAAATAGAGTCAGGTCTCGAAGTTTTGTGGTTAATTTATTTCCGTTTCAGAGCACGAATGAGTCTGGGGATGCCGGTGCGTGTGCATGTGTGTGACCGCGGTGATTTCCCATATATAACCATTTTCATTCAACTAATTTCTGGGCGTGTCCGAATCGGACTTGTGTTTAGGTTTATTTTTTCAGGATGTATTCTTGTTAGACTGTTGAACAATGCGTCTATCCTCTAGTCACCACCTAGAGGTTGAATCATTTTCTCACAAAGTGCCTGAAATCCATACTCCAAACAAGCCAATGCCGCTGAACTAAACACAGTTGCTATTTTCAAATGTTTGCCCAAAAGCATTAGGGTTAATTGCAGTGGTTTTCGTGGTCAGTAGTTAGATACGACCCACAATTTAGATCTAGTCACCCACGAATGTACTTATCGGCGTAATGGCAGAAAGCTTGATTCCACCAGGTCGACGTGGTGACGTGGGTACTGTTGAATGGCTGTTTTATGGAACTCCCCCACCCTCACCAGAAGCAATAAGAATCTCATCTGATTGGTCCACTGAAAGTTGGCCTTCAGTCTCAAAGTGCTAAACTATGTAACCCGAAAAAATCCAATCCAAAAAATCCATCCGAAAAATCCGAAAAATCCATGGCCTGTTGGTTTGTATCATGAACAAAACTTATCAGACACGCCACTCGATCGAAGGCTAACTTGCCATAGGTTCATTTATCGCAGGACCAATTTATGGCTTGCGGAACATCCGGTTACTCGAAATAAGTCCAGAGGAAGTGGTCTCACCAAGGCCTCTCTTCGGAGATTCCCAATTTAGCAGACACAAGATACCATGCCGACGGATGCGGCTGGTTCATTGCCCATTGGGGTGTAAGTTCGTGATTCTCTTATTATTACTTGATCAAAATTGAACGAGAACTCACTCATGTTATTGAAAAATTACTTCAAGTCTAGTTTTACTCATGTGAGTTTTACTCGGCTTCATTTCATTCGCATAAACGTTGAAAGTTTTTTTTGATGAAGTGAAGTACTCAAAGGTTTCCTGAGAACGCTTCGATAGATCACGACCGATTTGGTCCTTCTTAGGGCTCATCAGTAAGGCACAATCCTCGATTTTTGTACCATTTTGTACGAGTAGAACACAAGGTTGACGGAAACTCGGGTACTGCCCCTACCTGATGAGCGACGAGAAGGGCGAAACCGGTCTTGTGCTGTCGAACAGTTTTCAGCAACGTTGTGAGTAGTTTCCTTCAAGAAAATATACCGCGATATCTCGAATATCGTACCAACTGAAACACGAGGCGGTCTTTGTGCAGCACATTCAGTTAAAAAGTATGGTAAACAAGAGATTCAATTTAGTCTCTCGTGAAAACTAAATCAGTGTGCAAACGAGTGTGTTCAATTAGTAGTTATATTACGTCCCTGATAGGTTGCCCTAAAGAGACCTAGTTGTCTTGTACCACAGTGAAAACACCAAAACAAAAATACTCATTGGATCTTCTCAGTTGGGCTGTTAGGCGACCAAAAAAAGCGGAATACTTTTTTGCATTTCCTTGTATCTGGAAAATATACACACATACTTGGCACAATTTACTTAGTGTTTATTATCCACATTCACACAGTTGTCGGAAGGACTCTTTTCGTGTAACCGTAACATTTCATTGAGTGGATAATCATGGCTTGAGTGCGAAATTTCTATCTAAGACCCCACTTGAATGTTTTCTAGATTCCACTGAGCACCTTGTTGACTGTATTTCTGTGCTCTCTTGATCATATTTTCGGATTGGTGCATAGCACCCTTTGTATTGATTATTTTCGTTTAAATCCGATTCGCTATAACTGTAGTTGGATTGCGTGTGTCTGGTTCAGTGGACCTGACTGTCTGATCAACTATAATACCGTGCTCCCAATTTTGTACAGGAAAGGTTGTATCACCTATCAAATCCAGCATTATGTTCAGTGCCCTACTTCATCCGCCGTATGTATGGCGGATGATGACTATGTTGCAATCATCTCCGGGGAATTGCCGCCATACGTCGGTATTTTACAGTTTATCCTTCCAGTACTCAATTCAACTGGTGTCAACTTAGTGAACGGCTTGACGTCAGTAAATGGAAGACCTGCAACCAGTCCACTATATGTACTATGCTTATTCTCTCTGTAGTGTAGTATTAACTAACCACAAAGGGCACTGATTTTTACTCACTCCATAATTTCCCGGGCGCTTTCATCGTTAAGCTTGTCTAATGAACGTACTCCCCTTGAAAACCGACACAGCATACCGAAACGTGGAAAACCACTCTCATGAACGAAAATACTCGTGCTGTTGAACAGCCCACTATAAACAAGGGACGTTCAAGACTTGACAAGTGCAGTAACGCTGCGTGAATGATTAGTTTATTACTATTGAAGAAATGCAAAACTATGTTCAAAACCAAGTGGGAGATTATTGCTTTCTGATCAGAATTACAGTAAAAACAGTCAAGAAAAACAACAACAACACACTATCAGTGAGGCAAGATTTAACTGGTCCTGGAGCACAATTTCCTAGGATAGGTGCAGAGTACGAGCTTGAAAGGAATCGCCTGTACAACAAAGGTGTAGAGGGACGCTTCCATCTTTTTACGACAGGTGACCAAAAGCATGAAATGAACTTGGCATTTCACCACGGTTAAGGTTTGAACACTGGTGTTTGAACAACACTCAATAGGGTCATCATCATCATCATCATCATTGATAGGAACGCTGGTGCTTCCCCGCCTCACATCCACGTCAACTTGTATGAATAAAGCTTTATAATGGAAAGAAAAAAATTTAGGGAGAGAGGGGGACCTACAGGTAGCTTACCACAAACAACCGAGGTGATTACACTTGCAGGACTCAATCAGACAAGCTGGATAGAACCTGACAGCAGGAACGGCACTGACGTCGGTTGGGTACCATACTGTTCAGTGTTTTAAGCCTAGCACAGGTACGGTAAAGTGGACCCCGTCCTTGAAGGTGAACAGTATCAACAACACTGAAACTTTTCGTAACATCCTCCATTCCATCCTGTCATGTCGAATTATGTTCGCCTCTAGGCATCCGGCACTCGGATTAGGCACGAAAAACCACACCCATCCCAGTAAGCGGTAACTCGACGTGTGTAACACATGATCCAGCCAACCTGGCTTGCAATGCTGGATAAATTCTTTGAGAGAAATACCTTGTGCTTCACCCGAAGTCCGTCTCTTTATCATCTCATTCCAAACTCCTGGGAAACAGTCGATTCCCACTGAGGTTCTGAGGCATGGGTGGTCAAGTACCTGAAGGTATCTCAGAACGTTCACCCGAAGTGACCGTACATCGATACAATCCGCAGTTTAGTCGGATACACGCGTCTTTTTAGACCCAGCGAGATAACTTTTTGACGCCAAAAGTAGCCCGACTATGCATACGCAATCCTGGTTTTCCAGATTTGTGCATCGTCTTCGTCTTACGCTACCATCAGAACTAAGGAAACTTCCGAGATGCTCACAGAATCACATTGAAGAGAGTGCTGTTTTCCATGCCCAATTCAGAGTGGCGTAAGCAGTGAGGTGGCCAACCTTTGACCTGGCAGAAAGGTATGAAAGAAATCACGAAACGTTTTGGGTGCTGTAGGTGCTACTCGCCTTCCAGAATGGGGACCGCGTGATCCCCACTGCGCCTGGTTGGAGACACTACAAGATATGGCTGCCAACCGATGTCAGTGGCTTTCTTGTTATCAGTTTCTGTTCAGATTGCCTGAATGAGTGTTTGGAGGTGTAGGCACCTCGGACTGATTGTAGTAAGCTAGGACCAAGTCCCTCCCCCATCCACCTTTATTCCTTTCTTTACAATAAGGCTTTCAAATAAACCATGGTTGTACGGCAGTGAAGCATCGGTGTTGAACACTGATGTCATGCTATCGATGGTGATGGTGATGATGATGATGATGATGATGATGATGATGATGATGATGATGATGATGATGATGATGATGATGGGCGTGAATACATGATGAAGGACTGGATGACCTTAGTCAGCTTTTAAAGGAATTCTTGAGCTTCCCGCTCTCCTTCAAAAATGAGTGTAGTCTGCATATTCCAGCTTGACAATTTTCTCGTGCAGTCAGATATGAACACGGGGGTTTTGGAAAACTTCCATTGTTTGCCTCACTATCTCATTAATAAGGAAATTAAACAAAAATGGACAAGGTGGACATCCTGTTGGACAACACTGCTCGTAGGAAAACCTTTGAACGGTTCTCATATGCACCCACGCGCTCACATGTATGTAAATGTAGGCAGTTGGGCGACGCTCTATTGAGTAGGTGTGTTGAAAAAATCTAACCGGTCGATAGAGTCGAACGCAGTCTTTAGCCAAGGGACACCAAGGTTAGAAAAATAATCGGAAAGTGTCAAAAAGGGTATAAAAAGGTCTGTAGTCACTCTGACAGAGAGGGTTGCCTGCAGTCTTCGGTTTCACCGTCTTTAAGTCCATTTTCGCCTATGAGTTGTTGCCTGTCGTTGAATAATCTCACTCAAGAGCAAAGCACTTGAGCATATCACTTAAAGAAAGTACACTGGATAACACATCCATCCCCGTGTTATTCTCGTTGGCTGTGATGGAATCAGTAAACAGCTCACGGGCAGTCCCACAAAAATGGCACGTTTCATGACCCGGAAAAAGGTCTTCTTAGTGAACGTTTTCCTACCAGTCACTCTCCAATAAAGATTCATGCAACAACCCACCCGCTGATCTTTCATCTCCATGGGAGGTGTAGCCGATCCATCCGAGTGATTGGCGCTGCCCGCAAACACTTCTCCCAGTTCTGTCGACAACAGACGGAATGGAAGATTGGTTCAGGGAGCATAGCGCGCCCAAACAATAGTGGGTCCAGATTTGTTGTTTCCCCCCACCCAGAATATGGCAGTTAACCGTTAGTGCATCAACAGTTGCTCATTTGAGCATAGAGTCAAAAACGTTGCTCAGCAGGGGAAGAGTGCTCAGGTGATGGTAGGTTCTGCTCCGCCTAATCCGACCGGCATAACGACAACAGCTTAAGAACACGGGTGCTGTTACGGATGAGAACAGCTTGTCATCATAAATTTTCTGTCGCCTCCCATCACGTCTAAATTGTGTCACCGATATGAAAAACTAGAAAGTACATAATTCATGGCTTGTATATTTCATGGCGGTAGACATATATTCAGCCGAAGGGGACAAACTTAGTTGAAGCCGCCGTCTGTCTACCGCAGTAAGCGATGACATCCAACGACGAACATGGTCATCGGCAGGGAAACAGACAAAAGGGGAGTCACCAGGCAACTCGGTGGCAGTTCTTCTACTCAAAACCACTTTACGATGTAGTTTTCGATGTAGCTACGTTCAGTATTTCGATGAAACTCCTTGGGTACTGACGCAATTCTCGACATCATTCAGAGTTCAGAACTTTGTCCAGCAGCGGATCACTGATTCACTGAGCTTTTCGGAGCACAATGTGAGCGATAGGGAGGTGATAAGAGACCAAGACTGCTCAGTTTTCATTATATGACCTCATGATTCTACATGAAGTCTATCGACAAACAATAAGTGACACTAAGTAATTGTCTTCTTGGAAGTTCTCAGTTAACACAGTATCCTCAATTCTGTGTTTTTGTGAACTGCCAACTTTGCACAATGCTGAAAACTAAAGCAGCCATCTATTAGCTGGCATTAAAAGCGACTTCGCATGGTGAAGGTAAAGAGTGTTGTGTGGAGCACAAAGGCAACCTTTCGGGCAAGTAATATTCCTGATAGCAAAGCAAATTCTCGGTCGCCGCACCAACAGATCAGAAACCCTATTTAATAATTAATTTTCACAAAAACAGATTCAGAAAATGTTGGATTTTTGAGACGGGGACTACGGTTCGTGTCACAGAGGATGATGACCGGGGCGATGGAAAACACCAGGCATCCCAATGTAAACGGAATAGAGGGCTTAGAACTGGCAAATGTGTGGGGGTGACACTTGCAGACCCACAGTTGTTCAGCTGTAACACCCTTTCGGTGCCTTGCTGCTATGCCACCCGGAGGAAGCACGAGGGTTGGGCTACTGCCAGGTTGCCCAACCCTGGATAGGGGAAGTCGAGAGGTAGAGGTCGGGTTCGAATCACAGACCTCCAGGTCAGTGAATTCGCGCTCTACCCACAGAGCCAACTCGCCCCAAGACCACAGAGACCAACAACATTTACCAGCGGCACCTAAGTTGAGTCGTCAGTGTAGGCACATTGAACCGGAAGATCAAGGACCCAAACCTGGTCGAAAGTGATTTGAAATTCCCACAACTCATCAGCAGTAAGATGGAAGCAACCGTACTAACCGACAAGACCTTTTAAATGATATTCAACATTGATCGTAAGTGGTCATGCTGACTGGTTCTTTGTCTGTCTTAAAACCTGGGCAAATAGGTAACTTACTCACGTGGTCTGACGAAGCTTTTCGTGGGGAAAAGCGAAACGTTGCCCAGTAAAAAAAACTACCGGTTGTTCACCGAGCTCCTCTGAAACGAAGACTTCCCAATCGGTTCCATACTTTTCCAACTGATTGTAAATTTCATTTTCAACGTCGTCTTTACCAGCAAGTTTTCTGGATTCATTGCAAGTGGGGTTTCGGATCCAAGTCTTACAGGACCACAGCTTCACTGAATGGCATAACATATTGTGTTGTGGCTCGATCTTGGTTGGAATGAAGGTAGGTGACACGATCGTACTCCTGTGGTTTTTGCCCAAAGCGTGGAAAAGTTCCACAAACTTTTATTTCCGACAGTTTTGTTTAGCCTACTGCCACATAGCACAACAAAGTTCGGAATCTTTGACCCTTAGTTATACCTCGATTGGCCATTTCAGACTCATTTCAGCGTCTGATGTCGTCAAACTACGGTTGGAGTGCGGGCTGCGGGATCTGGAACACCTTCGGGTTTTTTAATACTGAAGTCTCTGAACTGTAACTGGAATTGGCCAGAACCAGCAAATTCGTATTTAAATGATAAGGACAGAGGTGAAGCACAGGGGATTTCCCCAAAAGAATGCATCTAGTGTTGCAAGCTAAGCCGGCTGGATCATGTGTTACGTATGCTGAGTTGCTGCCTACTGAGACGGACGCTAGTTCGGATTGGTGGAAACCTAGAGGTGGACAAAATTTGACATAGCAGAAAGGAATGAGGGATGTCATAAAAAGTTACAGTTCTGTTCGCCTTCGGGGTCCACGCGACGCTCCCTCTGCTAAACTGGAGACACTAAACGATATGGCGGCTAACCGACTTCGGTGCCGTTCATGCTTGTCTGAGTGTTGGAGGCGCAGACTCCTCGGATCAGGCCCCCTCTCGGATCATTTCGTTTTTCTTCCCGTCATATGTCTTTATTCAGATAAACTGACTTGGTTGCAGTCCAGGGAAATTCTAGTGTTCACGTATAGTGTTTCTATCACTGATGACGATGATGATGAAGAGGAAGACGATGATGAACATTGTATTTAAATGGAGGAACAAATTTTTTCGTTCTGTCGTGAAGAACCAATGTAGGAGAACAACTCATGGTGGATTGCCTTCATTGCTACGGTATGTCAGTCGTTAGGTTCACCGGTAATTTTCTCGTCTCGTACACGCATAGTGTATATGTAGCCCTGTTCATGGACAACTTTCCTAGATTAATGTTGAAGACGGTCTACGAGCCGTTTGTATGGACTGCGAAGAATCAGATTCTGCTGGTTTCTTTTCAGACCACCTTCAATATGAAGTACTGGTCCTGCAAAAGGGTCCGCAACATAACAAACCCCAGTCGGAATCTTATTCCGTGGACTTTGATGAGTGCGACATTTATTCATCGTTTACACCAGAGATGTTGACGTATATATTTTCCTGATTACCATTACCCTTTTTGTAAAAAAAACAATGCTGCACACACAAGTTTAACAGTCATAAAGCACCTGTCTCCCTCAATAATAGTGACGCTTACGTTACATCAAACTCTGCAGAGACCCAGAAGTTCGTATCCTCTGAAGGATTCCACTGTTTTATTGGCGGTTTTTGAATACTTACAGCACACATCCGGCTGAGTTTGACCAGCGTGAGCTCCAGTTTCCGGGGTTGTGATACAGGTGAGAATAATCAGAGCTCCTGATGTCAACCTCTTGGTAACCAGTACAAACCGAGGCTGTGTCCACACAAATCTGACCCGCACACAACAACAACGCGGATCATCATCGTCCAGTGGTTTTACACCCTTCTGCTCAGCTGATTTGGGGTCAGCCATTAAAGTCAACTGACAGGCCCAGGGGCAAGGGGAGGAGTCTGTCCCATTCGGTTGCTCGGTCACTGAACTTGTTGCAGCCAGATCCTGTCTAATTACAGGTTGTCTTCACAACACGCGACAGACGTAATACGGCAATCACTATGGCTAAGGGTTAAATTTTCTTAACTGATTTTCCCCCCTGATAATGGGAGTTAGTAAGTGAACTGGGAGAAATCAGGCTTTATTGGAGACAAATTGTTGTGAGGCAGAGTCAACACACACAGAACAGCCACCCAATGGCCAGCAATGACATTTCAAGATGAACCCTCCTTTTGACTGGCTCCTCGAATGACTTCTCTGCCAAGATACTACTTACAAAGTCTCCTCATGCGAACAACAAAACATAGGTAGCTCAGGAAGAATAATCGCTGCACCTTCATTCTGGAATATCGTCATCACAGGAGCCACATGAGCCCCTGATGAGGATACCGTGATTGCGGAATAGGCGACGCTTCATTCCGTCTAAGTGCTGGCCGTAGTAGTAGTCCGGAGGTGGGGCATTCGAATCCACCTGAGTATTCCTGAGGTATGCATTGGTGTTGATTTCCAATAAGGATGAAATAACCGAATAGAACGTAATGCACTACTCATAAGGTTGCTGAAAATTCTTCGACAGCCCACGACCGGTTTCGCCCTTCCTCTTTGGGCTCATCAGGTAGCCGCAGTCCCCGAGTTTCCGTCAACCTTATGTTCTACTTAGGGTTTTGTTGTTCTAAGACAATTCGGAAGATGTACTCTAAGCTGTCCTTTGCTCCTCCAGTGGCAGCGACCTTGTACGGAATAAGTTCATCCCAAGAAGTAGGACAGTAAGTTCCCATGTTCTCTTCTAATGTTTTCAGCTTCAGTGGGAATGATTAGCGCCTTTTGTTTGACACTTTTTTCAACTAGGATCAATATCCCCTTCTGATGTATATATCGAAACCGAAAAGAACCTTCTAGCCTTTCCGGAAAGATGGGTTTTATTTATAGGACGAAAGTTCAGTTGAAATTTCAAAACCCCACACTAACAACAAGCGGTGGGCACAAACTTTTGGGACAGGTGGCGTTTCCCATTAGATGACTAGCGCCTGCTTCAAACTGTATAAAAGCACGATAACAATCCACATTACTGTTGTATGACTCTGAAAAACAGGTATAGATACTAAGGCCTCAATTACACCCAAAAGTGGTAGCTCTTTAGAACCGGAGGTCCCGAGTTTAGACCGAACGAGAGCGACCACAACTAGTTGCAATTCTATTTACTGGATTTTTAGTCCGGGTTTTAGGTCTCGAAACATATCTGTTGGCTAGTACACATGACAAAAGCCTTGATAGTGTCGAATCCCAGAACCACCCCCTAAATCAATGACAGGTTAAATTTCGCTTCTAAGTGCGATTCCTGACTACCGTTAATCTTAGCCTCAAAATATAGCCAACTGTGGTCATAACATTTTTGGAAAGCTTGAAATTTCCCATCCATGATTGCACAGTATCATTGCGCGGTATCATGAAGCTACGTGTCAGATTACGTTACGGACAAAAGCGGCCACAATCGAACACGTTGGTACAAATTTTTTGGCTACATTTCCATTAAGGAAGCATGGGGGGGGGAGATCATGAGCGGACCACCGTGTACTGAGAACAGGAACTTATCCAACTCACTGATGTTGGTAATGACAATCACCCATTAAAGGTGACCGCTTGAATACAGTAGCACCATTGGCCGCATGATCGGCACATTCCTGTTAGTGTCACTGTATAACCATTGGTATGAATCGTCCAGAAGTCTCCACCCAGACACAGACGTAACCGGATTTACTGGTCAAGGTGTTCCCAGTCTTTTGCTAAGGTATGCGAAGTCACCTTTTGGTTTTTTCCAACCAAGTGCTCATCGTAGGAGAGGACCCCTGGCATCTGAAGGTCATCATCTGACAAGCATACCCTACGGAATCCAGTTAGCTCAGCTCTGGAGGGAGAGCTTTGTTATGAAAACCACCCGACCCACGTATGCTTCAGATAGAGCGGTGGTCATACACTGAGTCATATCATCATATCTTCTCTACTGCATCACAAAGCAACATGATTCAAATATAGCAGAAAATTTTTCCCTATATAAACAAGCTGATTATACACTGGAACGATAAGCGTCGGAATTCAGAAAAATCTGCCTTGTCCTCCGCCATGCAACGCCGTCACTCCGCGACCTTTCGGATAGTAGTTTGAACACTTAACTGTTCGGCTACCAGTGACTGTTAAGCAGTGTGATTAACCCGCACTCAGACAGGATAGAGCGCTACTCATCCTTCAATCACGGGAACCACATCACGTGGTCACGTGACCACGGGTTCCTCGGCCTCTCAGATGGAAGTTTCACCCATCGTGTGCCCCGGTATAACTTTGTGCAGTGACCGCATGGTCTTTTGAACTCTGACCTGCCCATACGATCACATATTCTCATGAATTTCAAAATCGCAAAAGCGAACTACTTGCTGTTTGGCATCAGTAGCTAGGTGCAAAGTCAACGACCTACAGATGTAGTCCGTACCACTTCGACCAATCATTCCGGAACATTGTACCGGAATTTTCCATACTCACGAATATGCAAATTGTTCATTCTGGAGGGGCGTGCTATTGAAACGATCGTAGCAGCATGTGGCAACGAACCAATGAGGCATAAACATTAGAAAACATGAAGGCCAGTCGCGGGTGACAACCGGAATATACACAGGCTAGATTCAGTCCATGTCGGAAGCTAGTATACACCATTTCGGTACTAACATCACTGATGAGGATAGCGCATACAGTGCGCAGCGACGCACTGAGACAACAGCTTTGATGGGTTGTCGCGCGGTTATGTCATGTTCTACGGAGGTTCCGCAAGACAGCAGCCGTCAACGCGAATAAGGCTGCTGGCTTCCTTGATGACCAGGTCACTGCCTGATCGCATTCCCTTCTGCGATTCCAAACATTATCCCTCTCACATCAAAAGACGAAATTCCAACTTCAAAGTTTAAAAAAAGGTTGATGAGGATAGCACGAGAAGAAACTGTGTCAGTGGAGAAGCAGATTGAGCGCCACGTGACGAATAGTATGGGGGGGGGGTTAAAGTAGAAAGTAGAGAGCGGTCAAAAACAACTTTACAGCGTGAAACAATCGAGACTCTAAATTAATCCCGATGACGGATATCTCAGTAGGTCAATGTGACGTGAAGCGATAAAGGCACAGCGACTGGAAGACATTGTGTAGGGTGTGTGTCGTACGTAGACGATGTGCGTATAAAACAACACCGAAAACTGTTTGAAAGAGGGAAACAACCATGTACAACTACCACTCTAGTGCATAAAGTTTCCCCTCAGTTTAAAAGATAGAAAAACCTGATTTACGCTAAAAATAGGTGCACTCACAGGAAAGGGAGTGAGTCGTGTGTGCAGTATTGGGGATGTAGATGCGACGCGAAAACGCAGCCATCTCTCTCTCTCTCTGTCTCATCAGCCTCGAAACATGGGGCAAAGTGAACTTCGGAGCCAGAGCATCACAGAACGCGAACAATAATCACGGAGCGTGTGTGGGGAAGGGGGAGAGGAAAGCTGAGATCAAGCAACATACGGGAAAAGATCATAAATATCCAAAGAAAAAAAACAATTGAAGAGGAGTGCACCGATTGATGAGTTTTTTTCTTCAAAATCTGGTGTCGAATATAGATTCATATATGTGATAGAAAAAATAGAAGAAACACTCGTAATATGCTCGATTGACAAAACACGGAGGAAGTAGAGTATACAAAACGGCTTCTTGTAGACCAGCTTCATATCTTCAGAGAACTCAGTGAAAATTGAAAGTAATGATAAAGTCAACTAGGTGGAATAAAAAGCTTGAAAGCGAGGAAAAAAACGATCAAAAAGGCTTTATCTCCCTGGGCTTGTTTTTGTGCTGTAAGTTCGAGCCAGAAACAACAGCGGTTGATGCGGAGCCATTTTTAAAGGCTCCCGCCCCAGCTACAGAAACAGAGATCTCATCATGTCTGTGTTTCGTGGGAAGCGGAACGGATCTGGAGCAGTATTCATCGGATAGATGGGTTGTACAGGCTGCACAAGGTTGAGACCCCGTGTTGGCCACGCATGTCTCTGATGGGGTAGGAGAAACCAAAGGAACATAGAGTACACGACGATGTCGATCTTGATGCGGAGGAGTGCGATTTGAGCTTGTACTGAGCGTATCTGCAGCCGTTTTGTGTGCCCGCTCACTATCCGGTGCATCAGCGTTCTGTGGGAATCCGTTGTCCAGACCCACGGTGCTATTGCCAGTCCCGTCTACAATATCAACTTTTCCTTTCAGTGACATCTTTGCTCCATCTCCATCTTCTGAATAGTTCGGCCCATCCACTTCGCGTCGTCGACGACGTCTCACGGCCATAGTGATCGGTTCTGCTCCACGAAGCCGGCGCCGTCTCCACGCGCAAATGGTGTGAATGGTTAGAAAAGTACACACGCCTACCATCAGGATGCCACAGAGCACAAACAAAATCAGTCTGGAAGGCTCTTTGGTTAACCATGAGGGGATCAGCTCCGGTGCCGGGGGGACTTCCTCAAACAGCAAACCCTCCCCAGCATTGATTTCGGCTCCGCTCATGCAGGAAGCTGTCGAAAAAGGAGAAAATGGGAAACCACTGTGGTTAAACAATGCTGTAATTTAACCAAGATTTGGGATATATTGTTTATTGTGCGACGAATCGAGTGAATTCCAAGAGAGAGCCAGATAACGCGTTTCGTCCAATGTTTTCATAGCGGTTCATGCTACTTACTAGGGCTGTAAGTAATGTCGGACTTCGCAAAAGTTGACTGCAAGTGGATGAGGAATTTACCGATTGGTGATCGGTGATACGTGTACTGCTCTAGGATTTCTGCAGCTTTATCAGATTGCTGCAAATCGTCGTAAACTAAGAATCAGGTATACAAAGCAAAGGACGACATTGAGGGCGGTCAAGCTAGATTGAAAAGAGCACCTTAAAGGGACCACCGCAGTTTTCTGTTACTGGAGACACCACCTCCTATAAGGAACTGAATTTCGTAAATCCTCTAAAGATTCCTCTACAAATTTCGGACGTCCGTTTGCGTCGATATTGAAGAGGATTTTATCACGGTACCCTGACCAAGGGGTAAACAATCGAAGGGAGAGCACTCCAATGAGGGTCAAAGCCTAGTGTGCGAGTCCTCCGGGTGGAAACGACTCACCAGAAGACGCTAAGTCTCTCCTTTCCTTGTGGTAGTCTGTTTGTTGGAGTACGGTTGGTTAAACTGTGTATATGGCTGGCTGGATAGCGGACTAGGTAAAGCAGGTTTACGGTACAAAGCAACCACATGTATCATACCAAAATCTAAGGAGAGATCATTCTAAGAAATAACTGCAAATGGTGGACAGTTATCCCCAACTAGTAAGCTACTCAACGAGCTGAGAATTACACCACTTATCAATTGCGATAGCCAGCCATTCGGTCACTTCGAGAAAGATGTGACAAAGTTGGAATTGCGGCACGTTTTTCTAAGACACTCACAGTGTCGTGAGATTACTTGAATCAAGAGCTCACGCGAGTTTGAGATAGTGTAATCCAGAATCACGAGAATATCGGAATTCACTCAGTCTGTTAAGTGCTCTAAAAAACTGAAGCATCCTTGCATCAAATTTCCTAAGTTGGACGCATCAGAACTTGAATTAAGGCAAAATGACACACGAAAGTTCCTCGAATGTGGAACAAATCATTGCACCTGAGCAACGGGTGTAGTTATCCTGATGATACGAACGGCGGCTCAATAACTGCCCTGGTTGTGCTGACCGATTGCCCATCTGTCAGGAATTCCCAGCCAGGCAGTGCCACGGGCGTTTTAAACATGTGGTTTGATTTCAGCTTACCTGTTTTCAGCTGACGGCTTTTGGAGGAGTTGTGTCACGTCATGTTCATTCGAACAATGCTCCTCTCATCCTGGTGTAGTCATTCTGGGCAGCCCACTGCAATGCGGGGGAACCACTGGATCGGTCATCGATCAGCACAAGTAAGACGGTTATCAAGTCATCGTTCGAGGTTCCGAACATAACATACACATCTCGTTCGAGTGGAAAGACCACTTCTGCGTGGCTGCAGTTCCAACGGGGGTGAAAAAAAACAATACACGAAATGTGAAAACTTACCTCTGTCTGCTACACAAAACATACAGTCCTTTGGAGAACGACTTAGCAATGCAACCCGATAGGGACAACAGGGGACGCATTGTCCCCACGGAGAGTCCGTTAAATCCGCGTTGGATTTCGATTCTTCACTTCCGGTCACATACAAACAGCTTGGTGTGGGCGGAAGTGTTGAACAGCTTGTACAATGGGTTGGTAAAGGACCAATACAGGTCGCACAGCCAGCGGCGCATGGGAGGCAAGTCTGAGAAAGAGAGACCGATGTAACCAATATAGCAGACAGAACTAGGCTCGAGAAAACAATACACAGGACACTCCCGACTCATGCGTGGTAGACATCCTTACGCGTGACCTTGTGTGTACACTTGTAACTCGGTCGGCAATCAATCAACCAACCAATTAATTAATTAATTAATTAACGAGCAATAGTGCATCAGCAACAACATGAGATTGTTTGCTAGTGCACATTCGTCCACAAACAGCACAGTTTGGATAAACGGATAACTTCAAATCTGCTTGGGTCCGAAATTGCTTCACTCAATTGCTATTTGTTTTGACGGACGGTGTATATAAATTCAAGCATGCATGCATACCTCGTTGTAACAACAGCAGGGCCCGAGGAACGCGCAAAGAGTTGTCACGAAACTTACCCGGTCAACGGCGTCGTAATATTCCGATTGTCGGCAAAGTACCCGGGGAAGGCAACGACCAGTACCCCAAGCCAAATAAAACGAGGGCCAGCATTCGAGACAGTGAGATTCAGCTGAAATCACAGTTAGAAAGCACGTGAACTAGAGGGAATGGCAGCGGCGATGTCGACATCAGCTAACTGGGCCCGAGGACTTAGCTGAACATGGTGCGTGCGAGTGCACCCGCGCCATCGACAAAACATAAGGCACGATTACTGCAATTGACTCAAACAAACCAGCCTACGTCTTGTGCTTCTGACGACTTGTAGGACAACTGCATACCAAGGGGATCTTTTTAGTTAAGAAGCTTGTCTATGTGGCATACCAGTTAACGGAAGATCTTTATGCAACTGAAGGTGAACTTCCAGCACAGGAAACGAGGGTGGAGCACATTGAAAATTGGAAAAGAGAGCAAAACATGCAGTCCTCAGACTGTCCAGCATGAAAGCAGTGTTGATTAGTTCTCAATGATTATTGGATTAGGTCTAGCTCCCTAGTGGCTAGAGAAGTTCTAAGCTACGGAAAAAAATTCCTCGGAAAAAGAGAAGGCCAGCTGGGTGACTAGATAAGGATACTTACCAGTGCATCTAGAACAAGAAGGTGGGCATGCCCGACAAACCGTTCCATCAGCTGATTGATCGGCGAAAGTACCGTGAGGACAGACACTGGGGCATAGGTAGGATGAAGTCATCGCCAGCGGAGTAGTGGATCCTGTCTGTTGCGCTCGGCTCCGTAGGCTGGCGGTGTGGAACAGTAGCTTGGAACGCACCTGTTCGATCAATACATTCGGAAGAAGAACACGGTCATGTGGACAGGTGAGACAATCGAATGGGCTTCGGAAGCAGGTGGCACATTGAGGATGGCACGGCAACGAGACGCTGACAGAAAGCAAGATAGACAGAAACGCTGAATAGCATGTGTAAAGAAGCTCCGAATGGTGAGGGTATGACACTTCAGATGTATGAGAAACACAATGAAATTCGGTTTATCAAACTATGCTCCAAAAGAGAGAGAGGCCAGGCATAAAGGTCTTAAACAACAGTAGTGGTTCGGGTTTGATTAACCAGGAAGACGTTCGTCAACACCGTCATTATTACACACAGTAGTAAGTGCTAATCGAAGTAAATATACTGAGACAGCCACTGAAACATACCAAAACATAATCAACATAAACTTAAACCAATTCTGCCTGTTCACGTTACTATTGTCTTTCTCTTCCTGTCACCCAACTGCGCTTTCTCAAGTAGGGTCGTTATGTGGTAATATGTCCAACAGGTAGTGTCAAGGACAACATGGTATGGCCTTTGTGTTCGATTAGTTATGCGACCGTAGTTTGATTCCTATTTTCTGGCACGATCTTACCGGATAAAGCGAAATTTGTGAAGCCGGAAGGGTCGATTGAATGGCATGCTGCAAGACCCATGACAAGGCTTGCGAATGAGCCAAATGAGAGAATAATGAATGAAGGGGAACATGTAAGACACTTTCATGTGAAAACCAATAACGAAACAAAAACAAGGCGAACCGGAAATTCCTTAGAATCTTCAAGAAACCAACCAAAAGGGGTATCTTTCGAGGAGTGGTCTATATAGAACAGGAGAGCTATGTGGCTGCGGAACTCCTGCAAAAGGGATTTCAGCTTCCATTCTGTAACGTTTTGCGTACGTACATGGCGCTCAACTCGCGGCAGCTGATTTCTCATAAGCAGCGACGAGAGGTTTCGCCGAAAGATCTGATAATTCCAATATGTTCTCAAGGAGGCCAAAACAGAACCATTACCAAACTCTACCACCTCAGCTTCTATTCCATCCAGTAAAACAACCTCGAGTTGTAAAAGACATGATTCACATCAATATGCCTTTACTTTGGCATGCGTTCAACTGACGACGGCCTAAGAAGTATCCACAAATGCCGCACCATATGATGCATGCACATACAGAATTCTTCCTCAGGAGAAATCTCTTCGAAGGAAAGTTTGTAACAGGATTTTCTGTCAGCCATCATCTAGTAGGCGGTCCCTCACCTCCGAGGAGGACAACGGTGTGGAGGTCTCCCTTGGGATCGTAAATCGTTGAGTGGGTTTCAAACGAATTGTCTGGGCAACAGTGACCTCATCATTCTTATAAGAGTGATTATTGACCGGATCCTGTTCCGATAGATTCTTTATATCGTCAGCCTGGGAAATATATCACAATAGCCGAACTAGGAAGGCATACTTGGTGTTATATGTCTGGGGCAAACTAGTGAACAAAAAACTGACAGATACTACCAATTGCAACGCGTACCTGGTTGAAATGCAAGTGCCGTTCTGCAAGTTCAAGCCATCTGCACATCGTGTACAGTTTTCAAAAGCCGTACAGTCTTGGCAACCAGGGGGACAAGGTTCACAACGACGTGGGTGAGATAAACCGTCGTCTGGGCTGGTAGACGCCAGAGTGAAAGGATCTGGTAGTGGAGGACCTGCAAACCATCCGGTCGGACATGCCTTCACGCAGCTCGAGTTCAAGATGTAGCTAGAAGCAAAAAGGTGGGAAACTAGGTGAGCCTGGAAGAGATGCCTGTCACTGGAGTTTTCCTAAACCGATGGCATTGTTCTAAAGGACAATACGGATTGTAGAAAATGCCTCTAAATTAATTGTATCTACATCACTCTTCCATTGTCCTGGGGTTAGATTATTGCGAAGAGAACTGAACCTTATCATGGTGTGACGGCTCACGTACCTTAGCAACGCACTAAGCCACGTTGGAGGATTTCAACGCAGTAGCCAACCAGGGCGGTCCATAGACAGAGGTCTAACGAACACTCTCTTGGATCTCCTGCTCTTAAAATCGTAAGGGAGGCTTTGGTTATGACTTGAACTGTTCCTCCCTTCAGGACTGAGCATCTCCCAATACCGCTATGCACATAAACTTTAAAGTAGGCAAAGGTTTATCTACATCAATACACTACTTTGTAATTTGACAGTAGTTGGACTGTGACGAGAAAGCTCAATGGGGTCGATTCATTCTCGTATTTTGACCAATTGGTCAGAAACACACTCCACAGACATGGGAAATACACGAGAGTAAATGGGAGTGAACGGAAAGAAGCTCAAAAACGTGTCCAATCACGGGACTCCGATAATCACACAGTCGTCCCACCAGCCGAGAGAATTTACCTAGGTGATCGGGAAAAGGACATGCGGGGAAATGCTAGTCCGCATGTTCGCAGAGTAAGCGAAAACGGCCACTACACTTCGTTGCACGCAGTATTCTAGTAAACTTCACTCAAAACAAAAGTAACCGAATGCAATTAGTGTTGGTGTTAGACAACCGGCGCCTCTGAAGCATTACTTATGTCTGACTGGAACACCATTAAGCAATGCCGACGAATGTCGAATGGCTTTTTGGTGCAAGGGTGAACTGATTACACTTGCTTAGTTACGTATTCCGAAGTTCACAGAGCCTTCTACCCTGCAGATCTCATTTCGTCCAACGAGATGAGAACAGTGCGCAGAAAGTTAGGCTGGAAAACCACAAAAGTCATCAACAGCAAACTCAATCGCGCCGGTAACTGAACGGAAACGGCCCGAAATGAGCCACGTCAGCGATTGGATTCACTGATGAATATGACCTAGCCTGACGGTATTTCCTAATCGTGGAAGCTGCCCTCCTTTTCACTGACAGAAGGTCATGATTGGATATACACTTCAGTGCTTTGAAACGTCTCCTCCAGGTCCATATTCTCTCATCTCAAATCATCATTCATCCGTGAACAGAACTATGAAACCACCGTATGACTTGAACATCGCATACAGCTGATAACGATGAAACACCGTAGATGGTGACAGGCGTTCTTCGTATATCAGTCCTACCGAAGCCAGGAACCAAGTTAGCTAAATTCATCATGGGAATCAATGAATGAAAGCCACCTCTCGGAGGCTCAGATTCATAAAAAACGCCGACTAATGACTATTTATTGGCACTGGACGTCTTCAGAAAATACAGCATCCTTGCGGAGAAGCCTCCCGATGACTCCCACGTTGACGCATCATTACCTGGTTGTATGCAGAAAGGACGCTGTGCGAAAATACATTAGGAGTTCGGACAGATTCAAGGAGATAGTAGAATCCATTTGGTCAGCACTTACGGGAAGTCGCTCTTGCAACGTGAACAATCACCGTCAGGGAGGCAACCAGTTGGATCACAGCCTTGGTCACAGTCTACACAGTGTGAATCTTTCAAGTATTGTCCTATAGAGAACAGAGAAAGGAGAATATGAACGGGGATTGCCATGGAAACAACAGAAAATGCTGAAATTCGAAACGGGTCAGCCAGGGAGAAGCGTATTGTACGCAGAAGAATATGCATCCATTTCATAGTGGTTAAGGCAGAAAAAATACAACGAAAAACAAGATTCTTATAAGTCACAAACGAAGAGAGGGAATGGAATCAAGGGCCGGGGTGACAAAATCTCTTCAGGTTTAGCGCAAGCTGAAAATCAGGCCGTCAGTGGCTTGAGAATCTGCCTATTGCAACCCTGGTCGGTACTCACGTGGCTGATTCTGCCTGCGGGGAGTAAATACCAGACAGCTGAGTGGAAGATGAGTAGATGAACAACTGTCTAGGCATGGGTAACCTGATAGTATCCCAGCCCTCGTGCTTCCTTCGGGAAGCATAGCAGCTAGGCACCGAAAGGGTGTTACAGCTGAACGGATGAACAACTGCACACCATATCATTTAGCAAGTGTTCAATCAGATGTCGTGAGTGGAACAGAAAATGGTGGCATTGAAACACTCGCGAGGTTTAACGCACGTGACGACCAAGCGAAGGCAGTGTTCTTCAGCAAATGTTCAAACGTTCTTAGGGAAATATCTCCCGTATTGTTCGACAGTCAGTTCACGGCGGTGTTTCTCTCGCTTGCATACATTGGTGGGTTGTACGGAACTTCCGACAGTTCCGAAGTGATTCGACATCTTGGCTAGCATGTGATAATCACAGGCGAACCAAAAAGCAAAAGCGCTGTGCGTTCAGTTGTCATGTGATAGCGAGGTGACGCAGCTGGAAGTCTTGAGCCAGTCAGGTGAAACTCAGAGCCATGACGATATCTGAACTCGATTGTCTCGCACACATCATTCGTGTCAAATGAGATAATGGTTATGGAAATCAGAGCTTTTTGAGAGACCGATAAAAATTAAAAACCAAGAAGATGAGATAAAAATGGTTAGGCGTCCACCACTCACAAAGGTTCCCAGAAATGGGACACATCATGGAGTTCAAAGCAGTTAGAATCAGGCTGAGAGGACTCACCAGGACTACACCGTCCATCCACCGAATTCCCATCCACACAGCGCCCGAGGGTCAGGCGAAATCCAGAGTTGCACTTGCTGCATTCTCCTGTGCCGGGACCACTACACTCCATACAGTTGGCAGAGCAACTGGAGTGTGAGAAACAGAGAAGGCAACGATATGTGGGGAGGATATTGGTGCACCAAAATAGTCACGCGGCTATGAAATACAGCAAAGTCTGTTGTTTTATCATCTACTCTTGATATGTTTGTTTCAAATGCAATGAAATACATTTTTTCAATATGAGAAAATGGAGCCACTACTGCCTCAAAACACCCGCCTCAAACACTTTACTGTGATAATCCGTAGGGATATCCAAGCTCTTCCGGAACACCGCTGAAGAGTGACAAGAGTAGTCCGTCCAGTCTCAGATGCTCGAATCCGAACTTGCACTTAAAACGAAGTTGATGGTTTATCCCGACCAAGTTCATGGAACCCCCAACCAACTGATGGTAGCTGGAAGGTAGGGCACTCAACTCTTGTCCGGCTGTTTACAGAGGCTTCTCAGGATTCATGATGATTTCCAATGGGCAGGAAACAAACTCTGACTTCGCCTTTCGCAACTCACTCTTACAGTGGAATTTTACATTCTCCTAACTACTACTAAGTTGTATGTGCTCACTGGGGGAATGGACCCAAGGAACACACACTTTAGGAGATAGTCTATTCACCCTAGGCAAGTGATTAGGGGAGGAAGACAGAGCACGCATTCCAGAATTTAGGATTCAGTACGCCAGCAAGAAGGACGGCGGAAACAATGCAAATATTGAGCTATCAAGTTAGCTACCAGCACCAGAGGTTGGCGGTTCTGAAGTAGACCTTAGCATTTTGAATGAAACTGAATAAATCATTGTATGTGTACTTTTGTGGGGCAGCAAGGCAACCAGTGCGTACTAAGTGAGATCTTCTCCATAGGCAGTTTAGTTTTGAACACGCGAGCGAGAGTACAATCCTGGAAAACAGCTCTTCCGGTGTTAGGAGAAAGTTTTGCGTAGATACCTACGCATTTGTGAGCGATATGAATCCCCGGGTTGTTAACAAAGCGATTCATGAACCACAAATCGTCCTGCGTCCCTGTTCGTTGTGTTTCAGAACGGAAAAACATCTGTTTCTAAACTGACGCTGTCGGTTGTCAAAACTTTGGTTCCGGTTTCTGCGTGTATTACACATGGGGGAGACCTAAAATGTCACAATATCAACAATCCGAGAACACAAAACGTCTGACGTATCGTGGGAAATGATGAATGGCTTAATTCGAGCTTTCGAAATTTTGAAAATTCCATGCTAAAATCCATTTTTCGTATGCGGTGCTTTCCGCTACCTCTGTATGAAAGTTCGGGAAAATTGCAGGAGAAAATAAGCACAACCGAAATACACTTTTTGCTACCAAGAGGGAATGAACCGTGCTTCAAATGGTCGTGAATAATAGGAAGTGAAGATCCGGTGATTCTTCACAATTTTAGACACTTTTTTCCACGTTCTGGAAAATGCACTGAAATCCATGGTTTCTCCAATCCACTGTGGATTTGGAGGAAGAAAAAATGGACGGCTTCGACTATTCTCACACCTATCTGTTTCTAGAATCCCCAAACAAACGGTTACGTACCGATTACAAATCGATGAGGATTTGTTCGCATAATAACCAACCGGACACTCTGTACGACAGGTGCCGACGAGCGAGGGCAGCTTCTTGTTCGCTTCATCAGAGTCCACCTCTGAGACGATCATCATTGTCACGTCGGACGCGTCATCTGGTGTGATTAGCGGTAACAGGTAGCGACCGTTTGAACAGGACATACAATCGTATTCGGTGTGCGGACGAACACAGGTGCCACACAATGTCCAACACGGTTGACAGACAACGTTAGCAACAAAACTGTTGCTGCTGCGTATCCGGCCCGGCCTGACACGGTTGCGGTGTGTCTTCTCGGCATTGTAATCCGCATGGTTGACGCTGATCCGCAAGGCACCGTAAGGAGTGGTCCCACGAGGACATTCAGGTACACATTGTCTGAAATATGAGCAAACAGAGTCCGATGGGGTCATCGATGATACATGGTGGAACTAAGATGACCAAAGTAACCGAACATCTAGAAGAAAGCATTCTCAGTTCAGAATACCTAGCTCTGAGAACTGTTCAGTAACAGATGAAAAACCAAGTACGGGACAAAAAGTGGGATATTTGTGGCTACAGCTACACATTTTGCGTACTTTTGAGCGAAAACGTCAGTTGACGTCAGAATAGCACGCCCTAACAACTGGATTTAAGGAACCACTACTCTATGCGTTGCGAAACTCTAGTTCCCTGGTTGCCAAGCCTTGCTACTAACGCCGCGAGGTGGAATAGGACCACAGACAACGTGGTTTCAACAGAGCCTAGCTGAATCACGCGCACCGGGCAAAAGTGTAAGCTGTGAAGTTTTGAGGTTGTGAGACCGGAATGAGGTGACGAGTAGTCAACAATCTACCAGATGCTAGTTTACTTGTGAATTACACCGAGTAACATAAACTGCAATGGCTCGGCCATGTGGTCGTTTTTATCCCGAATTATGATATGAGTGATAGGTGATGTGGCAGAAAGCCGTAACAAAGACGAGGAATATTTGGATGCTTTCGAAGTGGCCAACCTTTCAGAATAGGGTCCAGGTGATCAACAATGCACTTATTCCGTGACACGCAGGTTGTGGGGGTATTGAGCAACTTCACGGGCGTTTCACATAATCACGACTAGTTTAGATTGATTCTAATCTATGAAAAGTTTACAGTCAAATCACATCGAAGATGTTACCCCCTAAATTACAAGTCAGGGAGATGATAGCATCCAGTAGTTCTGTTGTCATCCCTGTGAGCAGCTTAGGCTGGTCGAGATAACGTCACTATTTGTCAGTAGGTGACCTGGCAGAGGGGTGCTGTCGGTGCTACTCGCCTTCCAGAATGGGGACCGCGTGATCCCCACTGCGCCTGGTTGGAGACACTACAAGATATGGCTGCCAACCGATGTCAGTGGCGTGCTTCTTGTCAATTTCTATCCGGATTGCCTGAGTGAATGTTTGGTGGTGTAGGCACCTCGTATTGATTGTAGTAAGCTAGCACCAAGTCCCTCCCCCATCCATCTTTATTCCTTTCTTTACAATAAGGCTTTCAAATAAATCATGGTTGTACGGCAGTGAAGCATCGGCGTTGAACACTGATGTCATGCTGTCGATGATGATGATGATGGACCAAATCCCTGTCAAGGTATCAGTGGTTAACGTTCGAAAGATAAGCTCCAATAAATGCAGTCCCAACCGATTAGACCAGTTTGCCAGCGAATGCTTCAGTAGTGAAAAAGTTCTAAGCAAAAGGTTAATACAACTCCATCTGCCAACTTGGAGGCGACAACTCAGCACAAGTATTCCCAATTGTGCCCAGTCAAACTGTTAGTTGGAACACACGGCATTTTTCTGTTAAGCGTATCAGAAAGCTGTTCTATTTCCAGTAGCTTACTACGGGCGATTATTCGTTAGGTTTGTTCCGTTATGCTCAGCGGTTAGAGCGGGAGCGTACTGACCGGAAGGTCCGTGGTTCGAACCCGACCTCTGCCTCTCGATTTCCCCTGTCTAGGCTTGGGCAACCTGGCAGTATCCCAGCCTCGTGCTTCATTCGGGTGGCATGGCAGCTAGGCACCGAAGGGGTGCTACAGCTGAACGATTTTTTTTCCGTTATGCTTACCAGTGTCAACCGTAGCTGTCTGGAAGAATGATGCAAGTAAGACTGAAACCCTTTAAGGAAGAACGATTCTGACCGTTGTGGACGTTAAATTTCGGGGTCGGGAAACATCGTAGTATCAGCAAGCCACCGTCTACTCACCTGCTCTGAGTAGCATAGTGCCGGCACCCACCGAGACACTGGTCAGCGCCTGGACCAGTACAGCCGCCAGGAGCACATTCCACATGACACTGAAAGAGAAGAATGCATAGGTCATCCGTGTCCTTCGCAGACACTTGTCCTATCTATAAACAATTGTGGACGGGTCAAGGAATACTACTGAGACGAAATCAACACACTACTAAAGCTGGATTGAGGCTTCGGTATTGAGGCAGCGCAGAGACCGAGTATGTGCGCCCAGAAAAAGCAGTATGACCTGCCACAACTATCCTCAGTCTGTGTGGTCGTGATCAATGACTTTCAGTTCCCTGCCCACTCTCCAAATTCGATTTTTTAAAGTTCCAGTGTGTGCGAATGACATATTATGTGGTTAAAAAATGGAGCTGTTCAAAAATATCCATATCAAGATATGTTGAGAAAATTGCGTTTTTCGCAATCTTTCGACTCCAGACCAGTGGGAAAATCAGTGAACTCAACTACAGACTGTGGGACCATAGGGTAATATTCAAAAGAGATTTCATCCTGTCTGTGAAACCAGTCTATACGGAAAAGCCGAGAAGCAATGTACATCTGTTTCATCCTTATTGGGAATCGTCAGCGTCTCAAAAACTCAGACGCTTTTGAAACCGCTATATTCCGGCCATGAATGGACGATAAGCCGTGTGATTAGCACTCACTTCGACAGGGCATAGCACCACTCATCGTTCAATAAGGGAAACCACATCACGTGATTCGGTGTTGACTGGCTCTTCGAGTGACGACTTCTCAGAAGGAAGTTTTATACGTCCAGCGAAATTATCCTTCCCCTGAGCTGCTCTGGTGGTTCATGGTAATGTGGGGAGATTTTGTAATATTCACTAAATACTGATAAGACTTTCAGAGAATCTTCGAGTGGATGCAGTTACGGTGTACACACTACACAAATGAGCACCTTCAACACAAGTATTAGTTTTCTGTGACGGTATGATTCTGGAGGAGAGAGACTTTTAAGGGATGGATGTTGTCTGACGAAACTGTCACTACGACATGCTCTTGTTACGAGGTATATTTTCCATGAAATCCAGAACTATGGGACGAGCGAAACTTCACACCTAGAGAAGACTGGCGTATTTCTAGTGGGTCTGTGATTGAAACCTTCGAAAGACTTGAGGATATCTTTGAAGTACAACAAGATTATCACAAACCTCCATGTGGGTAACCTCCTCAAACACAGGATATTGATTGTCAATGTGTCGGAATATTGGTAGCTGGAGTGCGTTTATTGATGATTGTTAAATATTGATTCCACATGACTTGAATAACTCGAATTTAATTGGGTTAGCATGGAAATTTTAAAGCCACAACAAAGAGTAGTGGCATACGGTGGTATAATCCGACGTCTCGGTGGCTGTGGTCAACCTTTTTCAAGGATTTCTACAATCAATTGAATACGAGTCGAATGCAGCGTCACTCAGGTCTGCTATCATGTATTCTGAGTGGTGTGTTTCTGAGATCGGTTGGCAGACCGATGTGTGGGTGTGTTAGCACTGTGTGAGTGAGCACGTAATCGTGTATTCTGGACTGCAAGCTATCTGTTAACACAAATCATGGATTCTTAGTGGGATTCCACACAAAACCCACACATTCAGACAGGTACTTGCATTGAGTCTTCGCACCTCCACAACGTCAAGTGCGCAGTTGTTGGATAGCGATCCGACAACTGCGCAAGAGTCCATATGAGCTGACAAACCGAAGCGACACAGTAGGGTGTTACAGCAAAATAAATACCCCCATTAGGTTCAACAGATGGAGAGAACACTACTAGGAACGGTGAGGCAGGAAGACGAAGACCCGATGATCACTGTGGGAACACCCTATAGAAAAATAAAAAAAAATCATTCAGCTGTAGCACCCTTTCGGTGCCTAACTGCCATGCCACCCGAAGGTTGCACGAGGGCTGGGATACTGCTAGGTTGCCCAAGCCTAGACAGGGGAAGTCGAGAGGCAGAGGTCGGGTTCGAACCACGGACCTTCCGGTCAGTAAATTCGCGCTCTGACCACTTGAGCCAACCCTATAGAAGTGGTACCTCAGACGACATTCGAAAGAAACTTCGGGATTATGATAATAAAAAATTGTTTTGGATTGATAACATCTTACAACGACACCTTGTAAGGGCTAAGGACCCTATCGAACCGAAACACCGCACAAACTGCGTCTACCGAATTCCATGTGCAGAATGTCCGGCCAGATACCTAGGCTAGACAGACAGGCAACTGCAGGTGCGAATCACAGAGCGCAAACGACATGCGCGTTCTCCTCCATGAAACCCAATAGAGTTTTAGAAAAAAACTGAATGCAACTCAGCCATTGCACTCCAACTCATCAAATCAAATTCGACAGTCCAGTCAGGATTCAAGTCAAACATGGAACGGGCGTAGGCTCAAGCTCAAAGCATCGACAAAACCGAACTGCATAAGCTGCAGTGATAGCGCCAGACTGGACGCCAGGCAGGTCTGCCAACTGATATCAGAAACACACCAATCAGAATACAAGGCAGCGCACTCAAATGACTCGCATTCAAATGGTTGTAGGTTGGCCACAGCAACCGAGATATTGGGCTCTAATATCTTATTCCACTACGCTGCGTTTTGACTTTAAAATACATATCACATGGCGCTCAATCTTTTCAACATTATCCGAGCCAAATATGGCCCGGAACTCCTGATCCTGGCGAACGCCTGCTCCATCACATGAGGGGTAGTGTGACAGTTGTTTTGCATACATCCAGTCAACATGAGCTTGGCAGAGGACAAGGAATCGACATTGTGGATGGGAATCTATGAGAAGAGGAGCCATGGCTGGGCTGCAGTATCTTGAATTTCACATGGCCCCTATACTGAGAAGCAGGCAACGAGGTGAGTGGGATGGATAAATTCTGTGGAGCACTGGGGGACAAGTGAACCAAACTGCGCATTTCCGGCTCCAGCAACTGAAGGTCTGAAGGTAAAATCGTTTCTAATCTATGAAACCATGGAGTCCAGGACAGCACGATGATGGAACTTAATCACAAGAGACTGAACTGAATTCAGTTGAATCTCTCGTTTATGGTGGTCCGCTTCAACTGAATGTGCTGCAACAGGCCACCTCATGTCTTACTTGATACGGCATTCAATATATCGCAATAGGTTGTCGTTGACAGGAACTCAGGGACTGTGCCTACCTGATGAGCCCCAAGATGGGCTGAAGAAGAGTTATCAGCAACCTTGTGAGTAGTGTGTTGCGTTTAGACAACAACGTATTGCGATATCTCGAATAGCGTATCAAGCGAAACATGAGGCGGCCTGGTGGAGCACATTCAGTTGAAGCGGATCGCCATAAAGGGGAAATTCAGCTGGATTCAGTTGAGACTGCTTTAAAAACCAAATTCGTATGCAGAGGATGACACTTATTCATCAGTCATGGGTTCAGCTGTAGCAATCTTGCGGTGCCTAACTGCCATGCCACCAAAAGGTTGCACGAGGGCTGGGACACTGCTAGGTTGCCCAAACCTAGACAGGGGAAGTCGAGAGGCAGAGGTTGGGTTCGAAACACGGACCTTCCGGTCAGTAAATTCGCGTTCTAACCACCGAGCCGTCCTGCTTGGGTACGAGAATGCTGATTTCCGCACAAGTCTGCGACTGCAAAACGGAGCTGAAAAAGCGCTACTTTACATGACACTGCCTTTGCTAGGAAACACGAGGCCAGATCGACTGATCCGTGAATGGCTATCAGGGTTGGAGATTCCCTTCCGCTGTGGACCACGTTTCCGACAACATGAATCTCGGCGGGCGCGGACCTTGGACAACAAAGAATCCGCCTCACTGAGAAGGATCATCACCTCCACTCACTCATATTACAGTCGTTTACTGAAGACTTCGGCCTGTGAGTTAACCTTAGCACTGGCGTGGACATGCACACACACACCGCTTGTCAGATGAGGCGTGACGCAAAGCAAAGGACCCGGGAACCTGTATCCGTAGTTTCTTGATCGGCAAACATTGGACCCAATGATAGACAACAGTACATTAACAGTACGCTGAGATTTCTTTTACACCTAGCTCGGGTAAGCAAAGTGCCTTGTTGATCCAGAAAGTGCTCACGTTACACCTTTTGGCAGCAGAAAACAACAAAAGATGGACCTCACTTCAAACGTGAATTATTCAACGAGTGATTTTTGAAACCTGTTTGAAGTTGGCCCCCAGGTGTCCGACCCGGAAGTTCTCATACACGTAGTGGCATAAACAACACTGTTGTGTTTGCAGGCCAATGTGTGTACAACATTTACTCCTAGTATGTGTGCGGGGCATGATGTCGCCAAGCCTGGCGCAACTGAGGAGGGTCATGAAGCCTGCAAACATGTGAATTTAAGTCATATGACGAGAAAATCGAACACCATCTCTCTCTCTCGGCTGCACTGAACTGACCGTATTCCAATTGTCGTAGTGCTTATTACCCCTGGCTTCAAACCTGACAGTGTACTTTGACAGTTGTAAATGTAAGAGTTTGTCATGTGCCGACCAGGTGAAAGCTGGTTGTTGAAAGTACACCGCTGGACAGCAGATAAACGTCGTTAGGTCAAACTACCGAAAAGTTCTCTGACAACATATGAAGTTACGTTTTACGATCAATTGGAAAATGTTTACAACAGACTGACAGTTCATCGTTTCAGTCAACCGATTTTTTGTTGGGCAACCTGGGCATGACGACAAATTTGCGTCAAAAACAAAGTGTTGTCCAGTAATAAATCCTCTGGGGCGAGACGGCCCAAGTGGTTAGAGCGCGAGCTTACTGACCGGAAGGTCCGTGTTTCGAACCCCACCTCTGCCTCTCGACTTCCCCTGTCTAGGCTTGGGCAACCTGGCAGTATCCCAGCCCTCGTGCAACCTTCGGGTGGCATGGCAGTTAGGCACCGAAAGGGTGCTACAGCTGAACGATTTTTTTTGATTGTTTACCAAAAACCTCTCTGAAGTGGCACATATTACTTATGAGTCGCACAGATCTGGCAAGCCAGGATTCACGATAAGCAAGGGGAGTTTATAAATCTTACTGAAAATAGGAATGTGCTTTAACAAACCACTAAATTTGTAAGACATGGACAGGACTATCATGTTCTGGTTCAAGATGACGACGCACAGAATTTTGTAACAGATAAGATGGTGCAAGTTACTGACTGCCTGCAGACCAGTGGGGTTATGTAACCCCACGGACTGAAAATAAACCGAATGACCGACAACGCACGGCTCTTCCATGGTGAGAACTCACAGTGTATACCTCCTTCCAGAGTGAATCATCAACCACGTATTTGGCGAAAGGAGCGAACCATTCCTGTTTCGCACGGAGTCGGTTTGTGTGTGTGTGCAAAGCGGGGAATGGAGGAGAAGAAGAGAGAAGAAGAACATCACGTAAGGAGGAAAATTCAAATTACACAGAGCATCAGTACCTAGAAAAGTCTAGAAACTACTTGAGAGAGAATGTTCCAGATAGCATAGCTCTTGCTTGTAAAATTTGAGCGGCGTGCTTACAGTCCGTAATGTGACTCAATGAGTCCACACAAAAAAAATGGAATTTCGTGGGTGGTGTGCTGTTGTAAGGTGGCATACATGCGTCAACAGCGTTAAGTGTGATTACAAATGTAGTTCGGATAGCTCACAGTGAAAGATAAGGCGGCCTACCGACGTCAGTGGTGTTTATACCGCCTGCTATCCAGGTTGTGTGACTGCGAGTTGAAAGTGTATAATCCCCAAAGATGTTTGTGGTAGATTAGCGCTAGGCCCCCTTGCTGTTCCATTTTTTTAAATTCTTTTTCTTCGTTATAAGACTTTATTCAAATAAATTAGTATGGTTGCGTGGCAGTTGCGTCCTCGGTTGTTGTCGATGATGACGACAATGCTGATGATGATCTGAAGATTTAGAATACCCTGTGAAACATCGTTCAGCTGTAACACGGTGCCTAGCTGGAAGCACGAGGGCTGGGATACTGCCAGGTTGCCCAAGTCTAGACAGGGGAAGTCGAGATGCAGAGGTCAGGTTCGAACCACGGACCTTCCGTTCAGTAAATTCGCGCTCTAACCACTGAGCCAACTCGCCCTGCATAGATGAATGTACGAGAAATCTTGATGGGGGCAGTCAAACCACTTAACTGAAACTCGTTCAGCATACACAGGTCGTAACGACGAACGGTAGGTAATCGTGGGTAGATATCCATTTTTATAATCTGTATGATGTATGTGAACCAAAGACCTTGAGTACGGTAATTAGGCTCTTAGAACGCTGGAGAGTTTTACCTTTGGTGTCAAACTCCAGACCACTAGACAGAAGAACTCTAGAGATGGAGAGTACTGACTATCAAATATACAAGCGAATATATGGAATGTGTACTCACAGGAGGTGGAGGTCGCTCGGGATTTGGCGGGCGTAGACGGATGGGATACTTATCAGTACCGTAGGCAATGATCCAAGCGCTACGCCAGTAACCATTAACTGAGTCCAGATTCACCGATCCCATACCTAACATTGGTTTGCTGGCCGCCAGATTGTCGACGCGTACGTACCAGGTGCCTTTGGCTGATTCACCCCATAGTTGAACTGTGGTCAGAGGCCAGGTAAGCAGTCCGATGTTACCAGAATGTTCATCGTGCCTACGAGGAGGAAGAAGAACCGTCTGGGTACCTGAACATGGGAGAGAGGGACTCAGTAGGTGAGGGGGGCAGATAAATCGATCAAGAACTCGGTTAGTAACAACGAAGCATATCTTGAAATACGACAAAATGGTCCAACCTTTCAGACGACAGTGTTATACCATACTATAATAATAATAATAATTCAGCTGTAACACCCTATCGGTGCCTAACTGCCATGCCTCCTAAAGGAAGTATGAGGACGGGGATACTGCCAGGTTGCCCAAACCTAGACAGGGGAAGTCGAGAGGCAGAGGTCGGGTTCGAACCACAGACCTTCCGGTCAGTAAATTCGCGCTAACCACTTGAGCCATCTTGCCCCCTATACCATACTATACTACATCAGAAAACCCATTAGGGGGTAACCTCAAGGTCGAGTAGAAATATATTAACTAGTGTTCATGTGGAATTGTGTGTAAAACAACAAGAGTAGCCACTGTGGCAGAATCGCTGGGAAATTTTCGTCGTTATGAATTCCGCAACAGTGGGCACAACAGGTAGGAGTCCTTCAAAACAATTCAAAACTTATTTCATCCTCACTGGAATCATTAGGCGTATGAAGTAGGATCGGTCGGATTACTCAGCAGTCTTTTTTTTCAGTTTTCCACAACATCAAATAGTCACCCACCACACTAGCGTACAACTGGAAACAATGAGAGGGAATCGCAAGTTGCTCATGGAAAACTGGAAACAGAGGTGAAGTAAGCAGACGAATTTCAACAGCGCTAGTTCTGCAGTGACGCGCAAGCATTTGTAACGATAGAGCTTGGTTCATTTATTCGGCCGCATTTTTGGCTGTTCACGCTGTCTGCGCCCATCGATCAGCTAGGATATCCA
The DNA here is from genome assembly GCA_003604175.2 of Clonorchis sinensis. Lineage (NCBI taxonomy): Eukaryota > Metazoa > Platyhelminthes > Trematoda > Opisthorchiida > Opisthorchiidae > Clonorchis > Clonorchis sinensis. The sequence goes on from CM030371.1 coordinate 9,878,334, forward strand.
CACTCGTTAATTGGACGTGAGGTCACGTGCTTTTTAATTGGTTAATGCATTTATCGTTGAACACGTGATTACCCGTAAGGCCTGGCTAGTAGCATCATCGGATCCCAGATGATCAGTCTTCTCTTTTCCTCGTGTAATCGGGCCATAGCAGGGTGTCATAAGAAGCGGGTTCGGGAGAAAAGCACCACGAGAGATTAGGGTGTCTCTCAACGACCTGGGGTGCGCAAAGTTTTTTCTTTCAATCTATGTTTTTTTTCACTTTCAGGTTCCAAGAAATGTGTGATTTCTTGGGAAAATAGAACCTCATGGTGAATGTGCCATGTTGGTGGACCAGGTGCTCGGAAAACGTTGTAATGTAGTTCGTGTGATTTCCCACAGCACTCGGACAATGACTTCATGTCGGACGAACAAAAAACGGTGTAATCTGATATTTCGATTCCGTCAGTCAAGCAAATTCGAGCCAAATGGTCATGGAAACCAGAGGAATGGTGATTAAGCTCACGTACACTTGACATGGCAGCTTGGGCCCTTACATAAGACTGTGAGTGGCGGCAGCCTGTTACTTGAGATATAGGTTATTCTCATACCGATTCCAGTAGAAGTTGTTACGGCCTATGACGGTCGCCGGACGTAGAAGACGGAAGAGTTCCATGATTTAGGCCTTCTCCTGTCCGATGGATTTGTCCACGGGAACATAGACTATGATGTTACAACTGAAGGTTACAATAACATGCGATCGACATGACTGCTGGTAATATGGAGGTACAATGAAAACTAACTTGTGCGCACGCCGAACGTTGCACAGATGAAGAACAAATTGCTTCTACCAGTTTTGTAGACAAACATGCGTATTGTTGTCGCCAATCAATTGTGAATCGGTCATAGGGAGGAGATAAGTTACGCCAAATGCGTACGTAATCAGATGGATTTTCGGTAAACAAGAAACAGGAGCTCGAGATAGCTTACAAACTGGAAGATTTGTGGTTCGAACCTAACCTCAGCATCCCGACTGCTCCTGTCTAGGCTTGGGCAGTCTATCCGCCCTCGTGCTTCCCTCGGGTGGCATGGCAGTTAGGCACCGAAAGAGTGCTATAGCTGAACCATTATAAACAGGAAAAAAGGGAGAAAAGAATGATTGCGGAGACCCCAAAGAGGCAATGATGATCCCCAGTTAAATACGTTAGAGGAGGGGTTGCTTCACCAACGGCAATGAGTCATAAATGTGCTTTGATGGCCGGTCCAAGTGTGTTACGAAACGTGTGAGACAGAACACGGAGTAACTGTCAGAACTTCTGGCTGAAGACTAAGGAAGTTTTGAAATCGGATTTGCCATCTTTGGTATTACGTAAATTGTAAAAAGAACCGTCTTAGATCCAACTACGCAGAACATGTTGAGTTTAGGAACAAAGCAAAAGTTCACGATCCGTTGGGCGTGCTCATGACAATTGTAAAAGCCGGTGTATATGGATGTATGGATGCGAGGCCTGGCCAGTTCTAGCAGCGGAACTGAGACGTCTTCAGGTCTACAACACCCGTTGTTGGTGTCAGCGAATATGTAATGAAGCGAGAGAGTGTCCGGTTGAGCAACGGGACTTCCTTTGTCCAGCACCAGAAGCTGCGTTGGTTGGGCCATGCACTGCGTATAACGAACAACGGTTTGCCGAACAGAGTGCTGTTTTCCGTGCCCAATTCAGAGTGACAGAAACAGAGGTGACCAACATTTGACCCAGCATATGGGTATGAAAAAGATTATGGGACGTTTGGGTGTTGTCGGTGCTGCTTGCCTCCCAAGATAGGGACCGCGTATTCCCCACTTCGCCTGGTTGGAGACGCCACAAGATATGGCTACTAATCGATGTTCGTAGCGTTCTTGTTGTCAGTTTTTATCCAGATTGTCTGAATGAGTGTCTGGTGGTGTAGGCACCTCAAAAGGATTGTAGTAAGCCCGTACTAAGTCCTTTCCCTGTCCACTTTCATTTTTTCCTTCACAATAATGTTTTCAAATAAATCATGGTTGTAAGGCAGCGAAGCACCGGTGTTTAACACTGATGTCACGCTGTCGATTATGATGTCGATGATGATTGATGGTGATGATGACGATGATGATGATGGTGATAATAATAATAATAATAATAATAATAATGATGTATATGGATGCACACACACACACACAGTGCTCTGCCGTCAACTTTTCGGCGCTAGACAAGCGAGACCTCTAACGAGCAGTTGGTCATGTCCCCCGATGCACACCCGGGAATAAAAGCAATTGGAAGTCAGATTATGCGTCATCCACACTTTTTTGAGGTGGTTGCGCAGCAGCTGATTGGCACGCCGCAGGTTTGTAGATGAAAGAAGTCCACGGGTGAAGATAGCGATTTCTGGCTGTGTGGTTTCGCACATCTCTTACGGCATCCGACTGTTGACCGAACCTTGTCCAACTCCAGACAAGTCATGGTTGGTTTGCGTGTACATTTTATTCGGATCGGAACCACTGCACGCTTGTAATAGGGTAGGATCAAGACGGATAATGGGTGAATCTTTCAGGAGAGTCAGAGACATCGACTGACAGAACATGCTATTCATCCCCGCAGCCCCGGGTGTTCGCATCACGATCGATAAAACAGTACCCTAGTTAATATCACTCCACAGGGTCGTAGCATTTTTTGACATGAGGATGCATCTGCCATCCAAGTGGGACCGGGTTGAGTAGCGGAACATGTGGTTTGTACGTTCCTCCCGGCATCCAATAGAAAGGCTTCTGGCTGTTCTTGAAAAAATTGCCAGTTTACCAATTGTCAGGCCATCCCATGCACAACAAAAGCTTGTGGGTACAGGCATATCATCAAAAACATAGATGGACACAGACGCCTAAGTCATCGATACGGTTGACTGAACTACTTGAGGACGCAATATGCCAGAACTACAGGCAAAGCCACTGATAAGAGCAGGTAACCAGGTAAGGAAGGACAGAGTGAAATCGGTGAACATGTGATGCCTAATCTTGCTCAGAATACACAAATAACGGATGGGATTGTTAGTAACAGACTGGTTGAATAATCAATGAGGGGAGAGGATGAAACACGTTGCGTGTTTCTCACATATGTCCATATTCAGCCCAATGATACGCCACACATTGCCAAGAAATCTGCAGTTTGGTTGGTGTCATTTGATCATATTTTACGATGGAGCACACCTCCAAACAAAGTTGTTCTCACTGTTGAACACAAAAACAAAATTGGTTACCAAGATCTGGGCAGTGCTTTGACAATTAGGTCGTCCAGCTGTGACACCCTTCCGGTGCCTAGCTGTCATGCCAACCGGAGGAGGCACGAGAGCTGGGATACTGCCCCTGCCTAGATAGGGGAAGTCGAGAGGCAGAGGTCGGGTTCGAACTACGGACCTTCTGGTCAGTAAATTCGCGCTCTAACCACTAGAGCAGGAGGACCGGGTCATATTTGCACTACAACAAATGAACCGATCTTAGATCTGCCGGATTAAATGGTTGCGTATGACAGAGATTCTAGACCTCAAGAAGGCTCGAAATCAAGACAAAAACTCCGTACTTCGACCCAAACTCTGGACCCAGGCATTCTGCTATTTCTCCAACCTTCATGCTTCCTCCAGAAACCGTTGCGGCTGTGTCGAAATTGAGTAAGAATTGAGTTTGTCAAACGTTTACGGACCGACAAATTTGGCATCAATCGGTCTAGAAATCGACATGTTGTCAGTCGATAAAGTTATGTCACGTGACAGCCGTTTACAACCAAGTACCACTGTCATTCGATGGAGTTGATATCCTACAACCAGTTTACATCACATGGTCTGAAGATATATACAATCAACCGTCTTCAGTTCAAATACTGCCCAGTTGTCAAAAGAGCCCATGTGATCCAAGGAAATCGTGTCACATCAACTGGCACGTGGCTTTGGTCCAATGGAACAATGTCACGTGGATGCGACAACCGGACAGCAGTACCAGCTGTTGAAAACATTTTATTGCTATCGCAGCCTGGTTCAAACAGAAAGAGTCAGAACTACGCTGGTTCATCTTTCAAAGTTAGTAAAAAATGCAAGGATAAGCAGCTGCACACAATATGTTGCCAGTCAGCTGGGGCTAGTGAAGGTGTGGCCCACTAGTTAGCCATACTGGCACTCTAGGAAACTGCACCTTAAATAGGGGCTTCGAGCCAAACAGGAGGGACATAAAGGGGAATTAGAGAATCGTAAAACCTAGGCTCTTCCACATTCGGGGTAATGATTTACGATCATGAATTTTGTCCAGTTACGAGTCCCTAAAGCAGACCGGGACAAGAGAAAACTGAAGTCAAAGGGTCAACCCAACTGCGATTGTTAAAAGACTCGAAAATTAGAAGGAACTGAAAGGGGTTGAGTTGTCTTGCCCCCGGTTTCATAAACGTACGAAGACTCTATTTTAAGCGATATCACTGAAGGCTAGAAAATGCTGACCATCTGAAGTTGGCTCAGTACTGGGGGAAACTAAAAGAAGGCAGCAGCATCACTGAGAGCAAACCAATGTAGTACACCAGCGCCTCACTACGACGGTGTCAAATGTGAACAGAAGAACGAGGTGGAAACAAGACTGGTGCTAGAACGGTCCTTTACGTCAGTTTCAAGTAAAGCAGAGTGCTGAAAACCTACCTGAAGGTGAAATGAGTGTAATTTGAAGAAGTCCACGTCGTTGGTAGACGATATCTGCATAGAGTTGCACATGTTCCAAATAGACGACTGGACTTCCCTCCTCTGAGCTCTTCTCCGTGTAGTTCGAATAGGTCTCATTCTCGCTTCGAGGCACAGAATCACAGCCATAGAATACCAAAGGGAACGTGAGGTTGAAGATCCCATCTAGTCTCCTGAAGGGATGAACAGAGTGTACAAATCCTATTGAACTAAGACAGACGGGATGAAATGGTGCGTGTGACAGCCGACATTAAAGACCAAATCCCCTTGTTATTGAGGAGAATGTTGGTAGCTCAGTTAGCGTAGATGGTCGTCAGTTTGTTCGCTGAGCTGGGCATTATCAGTGCACAACCGCCGACTCATTGCTACACTCCACTACGCACGGATGACGTCACCTCGATTGGTGATGAAACGCCTACAATCAAATTGCCCAGCTCAGCGAACAAACCAATGACCACCAAGTCCCCTTCTTTTCCGGTCCGTCACAGTAACGGCCCGGTGCGATTGATCGTCACAACACTACGGATGCGAAAGACCGACCGAAGGCGGGGAAGCTTACCGTCAAACACGAACGGGGTGGGGGTGAGAGATCGAAGCAAACCTTTGTACGGACATTTCGAAATTTGGTGTAGCCTAACCCATTGTTGAGGGTTAAGTGGGTGTCATTTTGACACCTGGCATTAGTGAAGGAACGCAATCGAATAAGCTAATAAATTTACGTACAACGACGGTTAACTGCGAACATGATGCTAGAGACAGCAACACTCGCCGCCGCACTGTTGGCACACACCAACACGCCCTTCTCTGCTGAAGACGACATACACATCACAGATGTTCATCGTTCTGCAACTCCGTTGATTGCTGGGGTTCCGTCGCTCGGCGTTTTGTTTTTGGTGGCTTAGTGCCATTCATATGACTTGTTCGACGATCTTGCATCATGCAGAAGCTTCCATGACGATTACAACCGAATGTCCAGCTCTTGTGGTTCCAGCCCACTTCCGTTCAGAGTTCCAGTGGTCCTCCTGTTGACTGCAGTGTCTGTAGGAAATGGCAGAATTATCCTGCCGGTCATCTTCTTCCTGCTTCCCACCAGCAGGTTCTTTTGAGTTGCTCTGTTCTTTTCGATCGTCCACCCAACTAAGGCGTCCACAATCCTTCACAGCATGTGGTCAGTCCAATCTGTGAAGGTCGTAGTCAACGAAGAGGCTATCTGTGCCGGACAGTTTTCTGTCCTAAACTTTTGGTCTTGACAGGCAATCTGTTATACCGTTTTCCGTAATTGGAACACGTCAGATTGTGGAATCTTACTCATTTTGCCACAGCGTCCAGAGCAGTCTTGCAGAATACTTGCTTTTCTGCAACAGAACGATGTCGTCTCACCTGCGACGACGATGCGTTTGTGCTCTGTTAACTTTACGGTTTATTGTTCCAGTGTCTAAATGTTGACATGTTTCCGGGCTTCGTGGGGCTCAGTGCTCATTCGAACTTCTTGGTTTGACAAGGCGAATCGTGCACCGCGGCAGAGAAAGCAAGAAATACCTTCACAAACCGGGATGCTACTGCAAGGGTTATTCCGAATTAGGAAGTAGATATCCTTTGACCTTTACCAGGTTCCCCGGCAGTGGCTTGAAGTTTATCTGTGCAACCATGTGACCGAACACTTGAACAAGCAATGTTTCAGCTTTGTGGACGCACAACGCAGCTCTCAGAGTACTAAATATGTGATTTTTCGGTTCTGAATAGCTGGACAGGCGCCACTGACAGTCCAATATCGAAAAGCTGGTCCGGAAGCAACTAAACCGCAGAGCTCCGCCCAAAAGAAGCAGACCGTCGGGCTATTACTAGCATCAGTACGACTGCCTTTAAGCGCCTCATCGCTTCTGGAGATCGGCTTCACACGTGATGGCCTAATTCACCTTCAGAGAAACGTACCAAATAAAGCATAGCATCCACATCACCGCGAACGTGATGTTTCAACCCGTAAACATGCGCCACATGTGGATGCAACGTCTGAATGAGTATTAGCAGGATCTGCTGGGCAGTGGAATGTTGTCACGTTGAATAACCTATGGACTGAGATAAAACGTATTTGGAGCCCTTCAATAAACCGCATTTTACCCAGAAAAACTAACCAGTGACCAGATCACTCACTAACGTCTTTCTCATGCGAAGCTAAGAACAAGTGAGTGAAGCTGAGTTGAGGTTAGTGTAGGTTCAGTGATAGGTATATAGGTGAATAGCTAGATTCTCGGTTAAGGGTGGTTCGCATGTTGATTACCTAAATCATGTAAACACTAGAAAAAGGGGTCTGCACTTGAGTGGTTATGCAACATGGTGTGTAAAACGCTATCAAGACCATCCATTTGATTGATGATTGATTTAGATCTGGTGTGCACGAAATTTTTACGTGCTGCACGGTGCGAAACATCAGCAGGGTAACTACACCGATCCTGAGCTGTGATGAGCAAGTGCGACGCTCATATTCAAAAAGTGACGGTCCGCGGTCACTCACCGGATAACGCTGTTTCCAGTCGTGGTTAGCACTATCGGATGAGATGCACTATTGATATGAGCAATAAGATTACTCAAGCAGGTGGATGGAAAGCACCTGAATCGTTTTTGTCAGTGATGAGTAGGGGAGGGAGACGTTTGTGCCTACATGGTCGACAGAATCATCATCATCATCATCATCCACGGCAGTAACCAGTGCCAAGAGAGACGGTAGGATAAAGAACTCTACAACAAAGATTTGTTACTAGCATCTGCATCGCAACGCAAGACAAAAGTTGCCGAGGGTCGCGACAGTAAAAAGATAGGTACTCCAACTAGGTGAAGAACTCTCAAGTTGCATTTGAAGGCTCAACGTGTCCGGCAAATACTACGAAGTCTTCGACTTTCGAAACACATTAAGGTAAGGATGGTCCCCCAGCTGAATAGGATGGAAATTCGACATCCTGTAAGTCTGTGCACAGTTCACAGTGGCGCAACCAGAGGTGGCCAGGTCAACATTTGACTTGACTGAGGGGGGGGGGGCGAAAGTCTGAGTACTGTCGATGCGACTAGCCTTCCAGGACGGGGTCTGCGCGTTTCCACTTGTGCATAGTTGGAGACGCTTCAAGATATAGCTACCAAACGATATCAGTGGCATTCCTGTTGTCAGATTATGTTCAGACTGTTTGAAGGCGGACGTGAAGGTGCAGACACCTCGGAATTACTGTAGCAGGGCAGCAGTTAAAACCTTCCCCATCCAATTTTATTCCTTTCTTCACAGTAAGCTTTTAAGCAGTTCATGATTGTGTCGCAGCGAAACACGGATACCGTGCTGTCCATGATGATGGTGGTCATGAAGGTGAACGGGAAGCCACGTGGACTTAGAAACCACGCGATCTGGACGACCAAGACTGGTACGGACGCGACACTAGGAAAAAGGGAGAAAACAATGGTAGCTTGTGGTTTCACCTATGCGGTAAATACGCCTGCAACACGACGGTTAGCAGTCTGCTTCTCAGCATGTTTGGTTGACAGACAGATTGCTCCACACACAGAGACAGACAAACTCAGCCTAGTTGGTGTGAGGAGGATTAAGAATGATCAGTTGGGAATCAGTGAAAAGCCGAGAAGCACTGTGCAGCTGTTTCATACTCGTTTGGAATGGTCAGCAATGAGCGACTCACGAAAATCGGAATTTTGAACTCGCAATCTTCCGGTCACTGGTTCAAAACTTGACCGTTTGGCCACAAGCGGCTGATCAGCAGTGTGATTAGCTGTCACTTAGACAAGTCACAGTGCCGCTCACCCCTCAATCACGAAACCACATCACGTGGTCATGTATTGACTGACTTCTCGAGTGAAGACTTCGCCGCAGGAAGTTTCACTCGCGGGCCGGAAAGTCGCTGGTTCGAAACTCTCTTTTCGTTAGATGCGCACTGATGATGATTCCCAACAAGATTCCCAACATAGATTGGCTTCACCTGTTAGGAAGAAATCTCTGCTGAACAATAGATGCCATCATCGTCATTGGCAACGGTACAACAGTGGTGATGAACTCTGCTTATTCACTGCCAATCAACCTTACTCTGTTTGGAAACCCTAAAATACTCTGAGGTGTCCAAGCCTCAAATAAAATGAATAAGAAATGAAAAAAAGTGAAGGGAGTTACGAAACGACAACCTCCGAGGTAGCAGATCGAACACCTAATCCTTCGGCCACGAGCAGCTGATTAGCAGTAGACCGGAGATAGCACCACTCATTCCTTAGCCACAGAATCCACATCACGTGTTGGCTGGCTGCTCGAGTGACAACCGCTCAGATGGAAGTTTCACGCATCCCGTAACTTATTCTCCCTCTGAGCTACCCACACTCTACTTTTCAGCATGGGTTGACTTCACTTAGAGAAAGAAATCCCTATTGAAAACTCCTTCCAATCTGGTCCATAAGGTTGAAAGGCCCTTATACAGTAGCAATAGAAAATTGAAGGTAAAACAACTGTACAATTTAGTAAAAGGCACACCAAAACGGTACCTCTCGGTAGCAAACAAAAGAGAATGCCACATAGACTAAGGTACATCCAAGTTTGCACTCAGTTTTAATTAACATTTGAAACAGCATTACACAGACGTAATACACTACTCATGAGGTTGCTGAAAATTCTTCGACAGCCCACGACCGGTTTCGCCCTTCTTGGGGCTCATCAGGTAAGGCAGTCCCCGAGGTTCCGTCAACCTTATGCTCTACTTGGAACAAAACTGCACAAAGTTAGCGAAATACACTCATCTGCAAACAAATTTGGTTCTGAGAGAGAAGTGATGAGGCGTGGCTTTACTCCAGGCTTGTGGAAAAAGGGAACAGTTGCCAGACAGATGTCACGGGGACATCTTAAGGATGATAGTGGTGAGAAGCAACATGGAACGGGATGCGGCTTCCACAGGTTGGAAGATACTAGTCCAGGAAAACGATAGTCGTAGTTTTAGAGAAAAATTATCCGTAAAATTCATCGTGCTAGTGTATTTCTGTTGCCAAAAGTAAGGAGTCAAACGTACGCTTTATAGTTCATCACCCTGGAGGTACACTGGTGATGTGGTGGGAGACCGCGCCACAGCTCTCCAAGTCGCACCATTTTTCCGGCATCCATCAATCCGTAACCGTAGAGGAGGCTATCTGTGAAGTAAGAATCGATTGGAGTATATAATTTCATTCACGCCTATAAGGAAACAGCTTGGTAATGGGAAAGCATAAACAAGATAGTAAAAAACCGATGATATGTCCTGAAAAAGCAAGTCGCTCTGCGTTTCGTCCCGATGTGGATACATCAGTTGGGTTTTGCAGGATTCGATGTTTACAGATGGATTGCTATTCCGGGATGAAACATTCCTGACTATGAAAGCTCGGGAACAGTGTTAACTATACACTAGTAGTCAGAATACTAACAAACTTCGGCTGTTACTTACTACTACTGAGAAACAGGAGAACACTCAGACTTCGTTGCTTTCGCTGTTATAACGAACAGCCAGTACGACCGATTTCAGCCACGCACTGAAACAGACAGCACCGTCGACCCATGCGACTGCCTAGGTCAGGATAGAAGTGGATCAACACTGCCACCCACGAGCTTCACGTAACAGGTATCTACCAGAAAGAATGTCACCTTCGATGTGTGGCTGTTATACGCTTCAGTGTTTCTTAGATCGATATAAGAGTCTGATATAACCTCAAAGTTCATGTTCGGCCATGCATCTCTAGCTGTTCTGTGAGTACAGTGCATTAGTTCTACCAGAAACTTCACCAGTTATCCCGTACCAAGAGTTGCGTACTTCTCCTAAAGTGCTGGTTCTATGAAACTTCAAACGAAGCCCTACGGTACACACGTGTCGGTCTGGTTAACAGGGTTCCGCTGTGAAGCATCAGTGTCAACACTGATGTTGCTGTCTTTGATGAAAGTTCGTGATGAGATAAACTCAATTGGCTGAGACTTTGGTTTATAAGCTTTGCGCGCTTGTGTGACCACTGAGATGTGACAAAGTGTGTGAAGGCAGCGGACGTGGAGGAAAAAACCCAGGCTTCGGATCCTACAGCGACGGTATGGTAGCTCTGTTTTCCCTACTGTTCTGCTACGCTGCAGGTTGGAACTGAATTGGCTGCAAAAGCAATCTTCTTGAAATGGCCATTTCCACGGGTTAAAGGTGGGGGCGAGACGGCTCAAGTGGTTAGAGCGCGAATTTACTGAACGAAAGGTCCGTGGTTCGAACCAGACCTCTGCCTCTCGATTTCCCCTGTCTAGGCTTGGGCAACCTGGCAGTATCCCAGCCCTCGTGCTTCCTTCGGGTGGCATGGCAGCTAGGCACCAAAAAGGTGTTACAGCTGAACAGAAGGTGGAAAAAGCGAGTTAATAGGCAAGGGGTCGCTCGATTAGCTCCCCGGCGACATTAGCTACATGCATTACAAAACCAAGAAGCGGTAGGACGCATTAGTTACTCAAAACAACGATTACGGCGATCAGAGTTAGATTCGATAGAACATGACCGGACTTTAGACAAAGTGAACGATCAAAGTTCAGGCGAAATTCGTCCCCGAAAACAGTAAAAGGACAGTGCTCGTGATGGTGAAATCTCTCGAAGTACATTGGGGTCAAATTGGAAATCGTCGTTAAAGGTGATTGAAGAGAAGCCTCCTAAAATGTCGAAGCAGATGACGCCATCTTTCCCAAAACTACTGTCGGGTCAGCAGGCAGAGTGTGATATCTCGTGAACATGAACGACAGTTGTTCAAAAGAAGACAAGCCTTCAAATTTCTAGTTGAGAACGAGATGCAACGGAACCAGCAAGACTCCGTATTCATACGTCATGAGATTATTCATAAATCATAACGACTAGATCCCAACTATACTACTTATACTTCACTAATTCGGGGGATGGGGGCAAAACACATTTGAAAAATTTCACTTCTCCAAAGGTTGTGAAGGTTGTTTACGAGAAAAATGCCGGTTCTAACGCAAAACTGCTGCAGGTTCGTCGAAACGCGTAAAACTGAAGAGAGCACGTGACCAAAGAACCCAGTTGCACCCGGCGAGTTTGCCACAAATTGGCCGTAATTGAATGATTGATAGCAAACTTGATGGAACAAGTGGACGAAAGTGCACAGGAGTCCAGAACATATATTTCAATTTGAACGAAAAACGTCTTCAGCAATCATTTTGTCCAATTAGTGGAAAAATAATGAAGTTGATGGAAATAACCTTGACGTATTGGAAGGAAATTGCTGCACAATAGGTTTTTTGTTGTGTCATCCCGTGAGATTTTTGCTGAGGAAGAATGGACGGGCGAGATAAAAATTAAAGATATAGACGGCCGCTGAAAACTCAGTTCCGGACAAGTATCTGGAAGTCCATTCTAGCTCTCCAATGAAAGTCGTTCGTGAATAAAAAACAGACCTACATATACATCATTAGAATGGGATAGTAAGTCGGTTGTAAAGTACTATCCGTTCCGTGGACTTGTGCTACTATAATTCGCGTTGGTCGCTTTTACGGCAGTGTCAGATTGACGGAATGAACTGTTGTCGATTCATATCAGGCTTGAAAAACCATGAACTTCAAAGCGCAAGCTCCTGACCAGGAGGCCGGCCAGTTGAGCTCAGTCCCAAATCAGTAATATCTGAGTGATCGCACGGCAGATTTGGTCCGGAAGAATGTCACACAACCGAACAAAGTTTTCCCGGAATCTTCGACAGACCGTTAGAAAATAAAAATATACTACGTACTACTGGTATGATCGGTGACTCGGAGGGTACCGTTAATTACTGAATAGAACGACCATCATCATACCATCTTCTGGAATGCGTCTTGCAACTTCAGAATGTGCAGTCTCCGGAAATATCCCTTAAAATTCAAGGAGAATCACTGGAGATTGTGGAAAACTTTACATACTTCGGTAGTTGTATTAGCTCTGACGGAAGTGTGTCTGATGAAGGCAGTGCAAGAATCTCAAAGGCTCGAATCACGTTTGCTAATTTGCGTCACTTGTGGCGTCAAAAAGGCATCTCACTAGATCTTAAGGGTCGTGTGTACCAGGCTACAGTAAGGGCTGTATTGTTGTATGGGTGCGAGACATGGCCTCTACGGACAGATGATGTGAGGCGTCTCCAGGTTTTCGACCACCGATGCCTCAGAAGCGTGGCTGGTTTTGGATGGCGTCAGCGTGTTAGTCACGAGGTGATTAGAAAACGGGTATTTGGTTGTGCTGCAGGTACATCAATTGGGGAAATCATCCAGCACCACCGACTACGATGGCTCGGTCATGTGCTACGCATGCCGAAACACCGTCTACCGAGACGAGTGTTGTTCTCCGTGCCTCCTTCAGCATGGCGCAAACCGCGAGGTGGACAGCGCATGACTTGGCAGAAAGGCGTGAAAGAGATCACGAAGAGTTTGGGTGTTGTTGGTGTTGTACGCCTTCCAGGATGGGGTCCGCGTGACCCCGCCTGTGCTCGGCTGGAGACGTTGCAAGAAATGGCGGCTAATGCATGTCAGTGGCGTTCGTGCTGTCAGTTCCTTTCCAGATTGTCTGATTGAGCGGTTGGAGGTGTGGGCACCTCAGAATGCTTGACATGGGCAAGCACTAGGTCCCCTCCCTCACCCACTCTTTTTCTCTTCTTTTCACTCCAGGGCTTTTAATACGTCTGAAATTACACGAACTTTATGGTTGTACGGCAGTGAAGCATCAGTGTCAACACTGATGTTGCTGTTTTTGATGATGATGATGATATCGTTACTTAGAAATGCGGTTAAGAATCAAGAGCAAAATGAGTTTGTCAGATGCGCGATCGCAATAATCGATCCAGTAAATAAGCATTACAAACATGCTGATGGCCGACTAGCTTTGGTCAGCACTTTCTATCTCTTCTAATGAAGGGACATTTCTCACTAAAGGGCATAACCAAAGATTCTTTAATCGTGTTGATGTTCTAGTGCCCTCAGTTGCATATTTCCAGATGATCCACAACAGTGGACCATGGGAAAATTACTTTCGACTGTCCCCTCTTGTGAACTGACACATCCCAATTGGTGTTTACATTCTCCCTCTTTCAAGAGGTACACGAGAGAAATTTTGTGCCTAGATCAGACGAAGAATCACTGGGAGATAGACGATCTACCTGAGAAGTTATGAGATTCCTACGAACACGGTCCCCAGCCAGATGTTTGTTTTCGTGTGTAACTAGGTAACGAGGTACCGAAAGGATGGATGGGAGACGCGGTAGATCCATTAAAAATGTACTCAACAATCGTTCGAGTACCGCAGCTGATCACCACTAGTGCTCTCATTGACTGCAGCGAATCAGACCTGTCCAAAGGTTATGTGTTTGGGCTAACTCACCCGTTGGTGAACGAATTGGCCTTACCGCGGTGTAACAGGTTGTTTACTCCAATAATCCACTGAGCTCTGATACCTTTGGGACCAGAAATCTTATCCAGACACTACAGGTGAGTATCCTGTTTTTCTGTTATTCAAGTTTGACCTTTCAGGACAACGCACGCATCCGGTAGGGAAGTACAGGCAATCAACACTGGTGTGCCTCAGTTAGTGAGAACCACAGAAAAAAACTAGGAATACCATCCAAAACGAAAACTAAATGAGCCACCCATTTGAGCAGGAGAAATGCATCTATCGTACCCAGAGAACAGCATCTGCACATCACTCTGAAATGTGGTGCGCCCGGTAACGACGGTGTTTCGTTCTCTACAGTAGCCAGCGATAGAGTACCCTCCAAAGAGGAGCTATTGCCATGGAGAACTGGTAGCGCTCTTCTTGACAGATGCCGTGCAAGAGCATCGTCGAACGACAACACAACGCGTGAACCATTACCAAAAAAAACCTGGCAAAGTTGCAAAAACTGTTCAACAAACTTATCACGTAACGCTAACAGTCACTGCCAAAGGGAAACAACAAAGACCAACGCTATGTGAGCTAGTTGAATACAGACTGAAGACAGAACGAACAACAAACTCACACGATCGTCCAACAGCATTCTTGGTGAAATTCCCGTCTAGAAAAGGCGCTGGATTTGCAGCTAACAGCGTCACATACTGCACATCCCGCCAACTCAAACGAGGACTGATGGAAAAACGTAGAGAACACGGATGGAGCGTAATACGTATCCCATTTACTGGATATGGTCACACAGCTTAAACTATTGACCCGGTTGCATAAGTAATCAGAACCTAATTGCATTTCGTTACCGAGAAAGAAATGACAAAAAAAACCCAGATTCAATCAGTAATATAGCTATATGCTAATGAGGACGGGAGCTGGGAATGAGGGACGCAAGCTGAATAGTTGTAGGACAGGATTAAGAACGGTAACATTAAACTGATGACCCGAAAAAAATAGTACTGGATAATGGAGAATGAAAAATCTCAAAATGAAGGACGGCAGAATTAATTCGTGAAAAAACTACAAAAAGTTAAACGGGCGAAAGGACAATCATCTAATAACGGGACATTTTGTAATAAATACGGATACGGAGGAACGAGTACTATCAGAGACGGGTTTCCATAACAATATTACTCCGAAATTTTGTAGGTAGTGAGGAGATTTTGGCGCTTAAAATCGGGATTTCTCCCAGCATAAGGAGTGTGTCCAGTCTGGTTGAGCCATAGGCGAACAAGACATCGTTATGTACCGACGTTTTGATTATCGAGTAGGGTCTTTTCACTAGTTCTACCGTCTTTAAAAACCCCCCAGCAAGGCATGAGACTGAATCGTATTGTCAACATCTTTGTCAGCATCCTTCTCTGTGAGAGAGGCACATTAGTGACCACTAAAAACAAGACTGAAACAGTCGTCAATGAATTTTCAGTTTTTCCAACACGGATTGATCCTGACGTGTAGGAAAAGACCCTGATTACTTCACCTTCCGGCGAGAGTACCATTATTGATCGCTTGCTATGACAGGCGTGAGAGACGAAACCCGAATACACAAGATCGATCATGGACGGCGAAGAGCAATGCGGGCGTAAAATAGGGTTTAGTCGGCATTTGGACCATGGGAGTGGCGGTAAACACGTGCGTGACAGAAGTGAGCAAAAGGGCGGTGAGATAAACACAATCACAACTACGTGTGCATATATACACTTTAGGTTAAAAAGTGCCGCGTTAATCGACACTATGCTTCCCGTTTGTGCCGAAAAAAATAACTATATTTTCTGGAGGTTGTACTTGGAGATTACCACCAAACAGTGGGAGAATGGAGCCAGTAGACAGAGCAGCGACCGCGGCTCTCTGGGTTGATCGCAGTTCTGAGGAAGAAAAACTTTTGGAAATGACCGGAACACTAGCCGGTGGTAGAAAGGCATCAATCCAGTTACTCAAACTAACAAATGCGGTAGGCACAGCTGGGTTCGGATCGGTGGGACTGCGCGCGACGTATGCTCACTGACACCCTCACTAGTACTTCCAAATGTTTTGTACAGAAAAATGGAATAAGACTGCAAGCCACTCAGGGCTACCACTTTGTCTGTGTTGTGTTTGAGTGGGTGTGGACCGATAGCTTGAAGCGAAAAAATGCGAAGAATGAAACGACAAGCCGAAAAGCCGCCCCAGAACCGAATGTTGACAGAAAAGTCATGCACACACAAACGGATGAATTCCATGAAACCATTAGTGACAAGACATGTGGATAGACATCCAGCGTATGAACGGAAGGTCACGTATTGCACTCAGGAATACGGTCGAAAACTATTTTGAAGTTACCGCTGCAGCAGCTTTCATACGCAAAACTAGTTAAGACAAAGGCGTATGTTTAAGGGACGGTCCCCCAATTCCATTCTCCCTCAAGGACAAAAATGAGTTGCTCTCCACCTCTTTGAGTGAAAAACCGATCCAATTAAAGCCCAGATATGCTAATCGATCGGTACTTTGAAAATTTGCGGTTCAAGGACATTTCTTGGACACCAGCGAACGGTAAAAGTTTCCTAGAAAAGAGGGGATGACGTTGAGGACGAGGGTTTCGAAAACTGCGGTTTTATACGTATCTATGGCAAACAAAGCAATCCATGCTCCAATGGTAGCTGTTTTCGAGTGTGAACTTAAGGATGGTTACCCGCAATTTGGTATGCTTCTCACACAGGTTGAGGTCCATTTCTTACGCTGGAATCACTCGTAATGAGATTTCGATCAGCGGACAGTAGACATCCAGATGAATGGCAACAGAGGTACTCAAAACAAGAGCCGAGTGATGCATGAGTGTGAAAAAAGAACACGGTCATCCATATCCTCATGAGAATCAGTCAGGATAGCGAAAACCACACTCACTTGGCTTCCAGCAATAGAGCGATGATACCGGCCGCGATGGGCGCACTGGCTGACGTGCCCGTATGAGTGGTTGTGCACTTCTGATTTGGGTCAACGGTAGCCTTCACGAACCAGAGGCATAAACAAGGAAAAGGTTAGACAAACGTGAGTGTGCACCAAAGTATCAAACACCGGTGATAGATTAAAAAAACGGATGTGCAGTGTGCATTGTTAATGGTGCAGACGAGTAAGGGGTAGATTCATGCACACCAAAAGTAAAAATCAGGCCAGCAATTGGTTGTTGAACGTTGGAGTGGTTAACGTAATTGTAAGCCTGAATTCAATAGGACCTTACATTCGTGAAGAGCAATGGGGCTAATGAGAACAGAGTAAACATAAAGATTAAATCAGGCAAAGCCAGTGGAACAAAAAAGGTGAGAAAAGGACTATACTGGTCTAACAGATGCTATTCGAGGCTGACCGGGTGCGCCTTCATTGGTGCCTATGATAGTTAACAGCATTGGAAAAACGATATCAGTTCGGAACACCGCTGATTCTTGGTGATTCATTGCACCAATCACTGTACGAATGTAACTAACTCACACGGTGGAAAAAGTGGCGACGGGGTTACTAGGATAAAGTAAAAACGACAAACAATCCATATCCTTCTCCTTCGTGACACACGAAGCAAAGAGATAAGAGTGCAAACTGACTAATGGTCAGTAGGTGTGTAGGAAAGAAGTCAGCCACGACGGAAGTAATGACTGTGAGAGGAAAAACGAAGTACAAGTTTCCACGCCAGGATTATAGAGACTGGCTAAACCAAAAAGAGAGGAATCCGGGGTTTCGCAAGACTTGCATAAAGCTGTTTCGCCTTCTAATTACACGGTCATTTGGGTAGGAAAGATCCAGCACTATCAGCCCAATGGGTACTGAGGAATTTGACAGCAACCACAAAGAGTAAAGTGAAGACGATCAGCCGCCACCTGCGACTATTTTGCCCGTAAGCTTGAAAAAATATGCCTGGAGCTGATTGCTGTCAATAGGGACATCGGTAGTTGACAAATTTCTGCCGTGAACAGGTGTGGCATCAGGAGACAGACAAGGGACAATTACTGGGACGTGTCACATGTTAACCAAGTGAGGACATGTTCAACTGCCCATGGGAGAATTCAGATCGTATGATCGTGAATCGATGAGGAAGTGGTAAGCGCGCCCGTCAAGTACATCCGATAGCTGGCGAGAAAAAAATATGCGCAGCGACTGAGCCTTAACAAGAGTGAAACGCAAATCTAGTGAGTCAGAGAGGATAATCCCGACAGAACAAGGGGAAATGAGTCGATTTGAACAAATCTTGCAGCCAGCCAAAACAAGCTGTCCTCTTCAAACCTTCTGCACCAGTCGGTCGTAGACATGACAATATGTTCGGGCGGACTCTCAAGAAACCAAATGAATGTGCCACAGCAGAAAAGGAGTTAACCAAAATGTCGCAACGACGTGCAAGGAATGTCACGGGAAAGGCAGTGGTTCTGGCTGAAGGACCTGCAGGGGACGGCACTCTTGCTACTAGTCCCCAAATGATTTTCAAAAAAGATTTGACCAAAGACAAATTGGTTCACAGGGCGGGGTGAGGAGTGAAAAGGGTGGCAAAGGAAGGGCGGCTACCTAATAAACAGTGTTCTATCAAGAAAACAACTTACAATCATCTTTTCCGAGTGTGCACCACTGCTGTAGGTTGTCACCAATGTGGACGAGCATTCCTCCAAGTACCAAGGACGCAGGTTGCGTTCACCCACACCACTAACCGACAAGGTGAACGGGCTGCTAGCGTAGCCATCACAAGCACACGAATCGTACTGAGACCCACCGTTGCCCGAAGCCCATACGTAGATGTTGCCAAAGTTGTTCCGACCCTAGTCACAGTGAAGTGAACATTGACGAGTTAATAAAGGGTAGGACCTAAACACGGACCTAAAGTACTATTCTAATCATGTAGAAATGACTATTTATAGTGGTTCCGCCGAACATCTCGCACAGAGCGATGACGTAGTTGCGGCCAGAAATGAACTCGACAATCAGTCTTTGTTTGGATAAAAGTCTACATACAGACAGACCGTACGCTACCGCGGCCAGTCGGCTCAACAAGAACCCGAATAGATGAAACGAATGGCCATGGAAAAAGGAGTGAATGCTAACCCTGCTGGACCTATGGTGAGGATACAACATCCAGTCATATTCCGCTATCCGTTTCAAGCAAGTCCATGAAGGCTCTTCACAATGCTTCGAGCGCATATGCCCCCGGGATGCAGCGATGCCAAGTACACGGTTTTCGCCGCTCGTTTCGGAATTTTAATTACCGCTGAGTTGTTCCTCAGGAACCATCGGCTTATGGTGACTGGCAATGCAACTGGTATAAACGCAAAACTTACCTATCTAGTGTAGAAAAACCCCATGTATCGGTCGGTCCGCCTGCCTACATATATCAAACACAATAGGTTCAAAACATGCTTCTGTGAATTTGATATGT
Organism: Clonorchis sinensis; assembly: GCA_003604175.2. Classification (NCBI taxonomy): domain Eukaryota; kingdom Metazoa; phylum Platyhelminthes; class Trematoda; order Opisthorchiida; family Opisthorchiidae; genus Clonorchis; species Clonorchis sinensis. Next base: position 9,897,843 of record CM030371.1, read on the forward strand.
CTTCAGGAAACAGTGGGTATGCACCGAGGGGAATAAACATACTCTCGAATGAATCTCCAATGAATCGGGAGTAGAAGGACCAGTATCCAAGCGAATTCGCAAAAGAGAAGAAAGGGTGAATACTGAACTCAATGAAGGGGGACGTTTGAGACTACGACAGTTTCTCGCGACATCCAAGAAGAGTACTGCTCTAAATAAACAAAGAAATCAATCTTTCGTAATGGTAATGGAAACAGAAACCAAATACAAATGTGTGTGAATTTCCACCGACGTTACTCTGCTGAAAATAGACTGCAGCCTCGAGAATGAATAGTACTTTCGTTCAGCTGTAGCACCCTTTCGGTGCCTAGCTGCCACGCCACCCGAGGGAAGCACGAGGGCTGGGCTACCGCCAGGTTGCCCAAGCCTAGATAGGGGAATTCGAGAGGCAGAGGCCGGGTTCGAACCACGGGCCTTTCGGTCAGTAAATTCGCCCTCTAACCACTTGGGTCATCTCGCCCCAAATAGTACTTTGGCGCCGGATCTATCTTATCCTGAGCATGAGGCTCTGTCGCCTCTTCAGTCCATTCAGTGCAAGGGAGCGACATTGAAATTCTCTTCCGACAAACTCCAGGTGACTTGTTGTTCTACTGCCCCGCTGCTCAATTCTAGATCCGTGTACAAAATTCGTGCGACTTTTCGCCACTGCTCTATCTTTTCAATGGCGATAACTTGTTTTCCAAGTGGATCACGTGTGTTCCACTCGTCTGAAGTTTGGGGCTATTCTCGTTCGGGCGTAATCAAAACGTCCGTTGCACAACAACGACCACTCCATCCTCCATCTTCGAGGCAATTCACACATTCAAGCAACACACGTACATACCTAAGTGACTCGTATGTTGGCACGTGCAAATTACACGGTCGCTTTGCAAATCGAAGCCAGGATTGGCAACCAGCCAACAGCTGATTCAAGAGCATAACCACAAGAGTTGTTTTCGCATCTATGAAGAGCTTTGTTCATAATCGAATATCGGATAGTCCATACGAGATACAAATTGCAAGTCGGATGGCGGAATCAAGCAAGAGGTATACGGTAAGAGCACAAGGAAGAAACCTTTCATACTCTCTTTCACGAAGAAGACATTTGAAAAGAATGCAATGCTTCTCCTACCTAACAAACTTCCCCTTTAACACGAACGTGTGTTTCAGTGTACCACAGTCGCAGGTGCCATTATAGAGGCAGCTCTTCAATACAGTCACATTCTCTAGGCTTCCACAGGGCCGCAGCAGTTAGAAAGCACCGAACTAAAATCTCATTTCGATGGGACTGCTTCCTTACTGAAAGGTGAACACATCACATACTGAAGTTCCGGTTGTCTTTGGCTTTCTCAGTGTAGCAAGAAGCATCCACCTTCAAGCGAAAGGAACGCACATCCATCGTTGGAATATACAATTGCGATTTGATGAACCTATAAGGCCCTGCTCTGTTTGTTGAACCAACCAGCCAAACTCGACTAATCCAAGAGAAAACTAGGTCACTTATGCACGAAATGAACGAGGGCACTTGTTGGGAGCTCGATAAACGATCCAGTTATCGTGCATTGGAACTGTTGCTTCACACGCATCCTGAGACAAATTGGGAGCCTAGCCAATATTAGGAAGAGTGCGATGACAGGGCGGCATGACGTAGCAGCACTGCTTGGAACATCGACCGATAAATATGGAGTAAATGCATAGAAAACTTCCACGATGAGATTTGTTTTCAAACAACAAGTCTGTCACTTTGTGAACGGGAAAGGATAAGGATTACATCCTGTGATCGGCGACCAAGTAGGTTCTTGTTCTCAGTCTCGTAAGAAGGTCTTGTTTCTCGTTACTGTGGTGCTTTTCTCGAAAAAATATAGGAGTAAGCATGGCGGTCCAAGAAAAAACTTCTCGGATTGTAAGTTTCCACTTTTAAGAAGAGTGAAACTGACAGATTTGCAGCGGTTCCCGAAAAAGTGAAGGAGATGAGCAATAACATTCTAGCGATTAGGCTGAATTACACTAAATCAGTCGATACGGACTGAGAGGTATGCAGATGTTCAGAAGTGAAAACCACTAAACCTGCCAAATAGTATCAACAGGGTAAGTGACTCAAACAGTACCCTTAGTTCCAATAAGTGAGCAACACACATTAATCGGCAAGATCAGTATGCAGTTTCGGAAATTATACCAAGGCTCAGGTATCGATAACTCCTGTTAACTCATTAGCATCCGCCCACTCAGGGGGAAGTAGAACCTGAGAGTTTTCGAGACAGTCATCTGACATACCACCCGAAACCTTAGATTTCAGGCCATCAGCAACATCCTTTTAATACAGATTCGTTAGAAACGCTTTGGTTGAAAGCTCACCAACAATGTTTTGTGGAGGATACATGGAGTGATCAAAGCCTTGAAAGATCCCGCGAAGGATAAACCGGGATGGGAGTGGACCAGGTGGGCAGCACTAGTAAAATGATATATGGGTATGGGCACAAATAGTGCGCGCTCAAGTAGTGGTTCCCACTGGATGCCTTGGAAGTTTTTGAGTCGTTTTCAGTTCGGTGACTACAGTAAACTTCAGAAAGAATGCCAGCCTGATTATCGGAGCATGAGCATCGAAGAACCTTGCACTACGGGACTGTTGAAAATATGCAAAACCAGCAGCAATATGAAAAATTCGAAATATGACGATCCTGCCTCAGAGGGGCATCACGACACAGCCTAGCTCAACATTTTATAAGAACGTCGACAGCGCGAATAGGATAACCTGGCGGGGCAATATAGCCAGTAGAAATACAGTGACCAACCGGAAATCGACACTGAATACGCAATACGCAGTGTGCAGTGGCGACCGACATGTCCACTACCGTGGAAACGTGATAACTGATTGGTTGGCTGAAGCACCATGCCGCCTTCACGTTAAGTCCCTACTCTACCACCTTTTGTAACAGCTAAGCTTTCGCAATCAAGAAAACAATAGGAATCTGATGAGGTGCTCGTGAAAAAAGAGACGTCTGCCGCTTTCAACCCCTCCTTGGCTGATTGAACAGTCTGGACGATCCGGTAGAGTCGCGTCGTGAGCAGCATGCACAATAAAAACATGAAGGAAGACTACTCATAAGGTTGCTGAAAATTCTGCGACAGCCCATGACCGGTTTCGCCCTTCTTGGGGCTCATCAGGTAGGCGCAGTCCCGAGTTTCCGTCAACCCTATGTTCTACTTGAACCCAAATTGGACTGTTTTCGAGAAATACACTAATTTGCAAATCAATTTGGTTTTGCGAGAGACTCACCTGGAACCCAGCTGAATCTGCCGTTTGTGATGTTTCCAGGCAACTGAATGTGCTGCAACGAGCCGCCTCATGTTCCAGTTGCTACGATATTCGAGGTAGTGCATTACGTATAATTGCCTTTCTCTTTATTCCCACACAGTGTGGCAGCTGGACAACCTACTATCGATATATGTTCCGGTGTGTAAGTCAAAGTACAAATCACCAAATAAGTTGGATATTATTTCCATTATTATGTGAATGGATTGAAACCTGCTTCATTCTCGTGATCCAAAGAAGACGTTACATTTGTAAAGAAAAAGCTGCCTGTAGCACAAGCCTTCGGCCACAAGCTGCAAGAACTGAAACAAGCGCTTAGAGCAGACCTGTGCATGCCTTTAGAACGCACCTCCATAGAAGAAAGACAAGACTAAAATGAACACGGTGAATTAAGTGAAATACACCTATTTGCAAGCCAATTTAGTTTTGACGGGAGACTCACCTGGAACCTAGCTGAATCTCTCGTGTATAAAACCTAATTTGTTTACAAATGAGTGTATTTCGCTAATTTCGGCAATTTGGGTTCAAGTAGAACGTAAGGTTGACGGAAACTCGGGCACCGCACCTACCTGATGAGCACCAAGAAGGACGAAACTGGTGGTGGGCTGCCAAACAATTTTCAGCAACCTTATGAGTAGTGCATTACGTCTATAAGGTGAATTCAGCTTTGGATGAAAAATCAATCAGTCGGTCAGCTGTAACATTCTTTCGGTGTCTGGCTACATGACGCCCTAAGGAAGCATGAGAGCGGATACACTTCCAGGTTGTCCAAATCTAGACAGAAGCAGCCAAGATGCAGAGGTCGGGTTCGAAACACGGACCTTCTGGTCAGCAATTTCGCGCCTTAACCACTGAGCTCCTGTCTGACCACATAGGTTGTACTTAGTGAATACAACTACGAATTTCAGTTTTGGCAAAGTACTCATGAATCGGGAAGGTAAACGCACTCAGGCCAGCTAGTCTGCACCTGCCTTGTCTACTAATTAGCACCGGTCATTTTCGGGTAGACATTCCGCTGTTACGTTTGTCAGAGGTCAAGTGACTCGTTAGCTAACTTCGGAGATAAACTAGCGGGAAATCGATACATATTCTCTAATTGGATAGGAGAAAGCGAAAAACCTGTACCAATATGCAATATGTAGTTACATACGTACCGATGCAATGCCTTTTTGGAAAGCCGACTGCGTGAGCACTCCTGGACCTTCATACAACTTGCCCGTGTCTTCCGGACCCCAACTGCCTGAATAGATATGAATGTGGTCGTTTCGGAAATGCAACGTATCTGCCTCCAGGCGATCGGTGATGTAACCATCTAGCATGCGAATACCTGTCAGTACATCAGCCAGCGAAACAGGCAGAAAATGAAATCAATTACACCGTGTAATGAAGTAACGAGAACTAAAAAACCCTAGCGTGTCAACTACGGGTTGTTGGCACACAGAAACGATATAAACTCACGCATAATTTTCACATGATACATAGTCACTTGGACTCCTATCTCAGACCCGAAATGCGGAAAATCGTTGGTAACTTTCCTTCAGCCAAGGGTGCTCTGTACGCGCTGGTGAGGCTTGTGTACTGCACTCACTGAATCACTCATCAGGTGAACCACCCCGGCTGTAAACACAAGCGACAGTGCGTTCTATCTGCCGGCCGTATGGAGTAGGCAAACTTCATGTTGGTTGGGCGATCAAAGATGGCCGCGCTCCGATTGGTCAGTCGGAGGCGAGCTCAGTGGGGACCAATCCGACATACCCCAGAGGACAGCCTACAGCGTTCAGTGCTTTGCAATATACGAAAAGTCACATGACCATCGCTCACAGGGACGGTGCTCGTAGGCTGTATGGCAAGTCGATGATGAGATTGAGCTGAGCACGTATAAATCTATTTCTTTAGAGGCAGCTAGCGATGAAGTCGGTTCTTCAACTAACAGAAGCTCCAATAAAGTCCTACAACAGCCCAGGTGGTGGAACACGACCATCGTTACACTCAACAACGGTGGCTGGCCTGCAGTACATGCCGGTGGACCTCAGAAAATCAAAAGGCAAGTGAACCAGGGATGTGCTTTGATAGTCCGTCTGGCATAAAAACGTGAGATATCCTCTAGAAGAAACGGCCGCGAGACTAACCAGAATTTTTCTAGTGTTGAGGTTTTCTGGAAAACCGATTTGACATTTTTGTCGATAGCTTCGGAAGCATGAATATGTTCAAAATATTTAGCGACATACACTAGTTGACCATTTTCGGACTCTACCGACCTTGTTTAAATCGAGTTGCACAGATTTAATCCGTCAAAACGAATTTCGTGCGGGCTGGGTCGGTCCACAGTTAATTTTCTGAACTCACAACTGTTTTCTGGCAACTAAAATTACGCACTGGTGCGAGCGTACAACGCACAAAACTTGAGATAAAAAACTACATGCATGAGACAAAAACGGATGTCGTTATTTAACACCAGAAAGTTAGATGGGTGTTGATATTTTCGGGAAGCTATTACGACCAGACAAAATGTGGCAGCAAAGTGAGGTTTCACACTCTTTTTCTGTTTTTCAAAGAAAGGGCGAGAAATCTGCTGACGTAGTACAAAACTGATAACCCCGGTCTAATCTGAACTAGCCGGCACGACTACCGGCTAATGGTTTTGGTTGTCGTCGCTTTGTCCCAGGCGAAGTGCTTTGCAACTCGATTCGTTTGCGTCCGAACACACACACACACAACACAGAAGTGCACACACGAAAGGACGCTAATCAAGTTTGCAATGGCGACTAAACGTAGCAGTCAGAATTCCTGCCCTTTCAAGTCTAGCTTTCTCTATGACACGTTGCGTCTGGATGTTTTGCTCAGTCTGACTCAGCATTCGTGAGAGATTCATCGTCCGAGGTGTGTCCAAGGTTACGAAGAATACAATTAGCAGAATCTCTGACCCATTGCTGCGTATCCGCCGTTGACAGAGCCTTCCGAACAAAAAGTGATCGTCAATGTTGACGAGGCCTTGCAGCCGCGGGTCTTCGATGTTCGTCCCGGTGTGAAAAACGTAGTGTCACTTGTACAATGAAACGAGCCCAGCTGACTGAATTGTTTGAATGAATTCTCACCAAAAATCGGAACACCAAGTGAGATTCACGCGTGGAATACAGGTTACCAGCCAGTTTCAACAAAGGCAGCGCAAACTACAAGGTATGATCAGTTCGTCCATCGTTATTTATCCCGGAAATCACTTGGCCCACTTAAGCTCCCCAGGCTTGGACAGAGCTTCGAAGACATTGATGGTCAAACAGTGACGTCCCCGACGCGCACCAGCCAGGTTTTTGACTCGCACAGTAATATGGTGCGCACCGCAGTATTGTAAACTGGACCCTCGATGGATGTTACTCCTACGACACAGGTGATGCGGGTTCTCGAAGGCTGCTCTGGCCTACCCAATCCGGATGGAAATATCATCTTAGGCTAGACCACCGGGACTGATACAGCTGTAGACAAATTTGTCTACCTCCTCAATTGGCTTATCCGCAAGCGTGAGGTTAGGATTCGAGCCCACCCAGTCTTGCAGCGGTACTTTACTTTACTTTGCGTGTATGAGGCACATGAAAGATCGGACTGTAGCAACCTCACTAAACGATCGAGTACTAAATCTGCAGGTCGTGCGCCCGCGCCCAATTAATCACGTATCAATACATGTCAGTGTAGTCACGCTCATGTGTCTATTGCTGTCCTGTTAAAGCCAGTTACATTTACTTGCCGCTTTTCCTTATGGTGTGTGGCTGTTATCGACAAGAATGCCATAAATAGCCAGAGGTTCACGGAATCTCCGAACGACAAGTGTTTTCTACATTGCAGCGATCGTTTTCAAATGAGGCCGAGCTATCTTCATAATGATTTATATTCCGGCAAAAACGGTAGGTCCCGTCAAACTATCCCTAAACTGTAACCTAACAGTCGCGTTGTACTTTACTGGAGTGTTGAACTGATCGCCCAAAGTGGATAGGTATATAACTTTGGTGTCAGCGTCACGAACAGTGATCACCGGAATGACGCATCGGGATGCAGTGCACACTTTGAGTGCCGCCACTCAGAGACGCCCCTGTTCAGGGGCGCTGTGGTAAATTGGCCAGTGACGTAGAGTTGCAGCTTGAACCGGAATTGCAAGGTGAGAATTCACTCTTCGGTTGAACGAGTGACTGTCAGATAATTTGATTGAGTCGAACTCAGTTTCTCTGGTTCGTTCGACCTCCTAGTACGGCAGCGAAGTATCGGTGTTGAACACTGATGTCACGCTGTCACGCAGTCCCAATTGGCTTGTCACTTGCAGGTTCGGGCGCCCACCAATGTAATTTGGAGCCCAAAAGCATCTGCCCGTCAAACCACAAACGCAACGATACGAAAGTCGCTCATGATTGTTGTGCTGAGCAGCGACCACGTGAGGTATCTCGGCATACAGTTTGGAGAATTCCCATGGACCGATTGAGAACGGAATTTTGATTCCATGTGTGGGTAGTCAAAATTTCCGTTCAGTGTTCCAGGTTTTAATATAAGGGTAGGTTTACCAAAGTTGAAAGCCTAACTAAGCCTGAGGAGTTGAGGATCTCAGAGCATGATTTCTCTTGGTGCGCGTCATAACCACTACATGTGGATCCACGTAGGGTACGTCTATTGGTGAATCCGTCCCTTCGGTTCACCACAGACGGACAAACAAGGTAAAAATTAGTCGCGCAGATTCGAGAAAAGGCAGCAATGAACGTACGGTTTGATAGTGGAGAAGGAGAGGGCTAAATTTTCACGAGCTTGGTGACAAAGCCGATATGGAAGTTCGCATCAGTTGTGATAAAACTAAATGGACTCGACAGTTGCAGAGGCTAAGATATTAATATTACATCGATACCGCAACAGTTCTGTCAAACGAACGTGTTCCATTCAATCAGCAACATCAAGTCTTACCTCCGATGCGAGAATTAAATGCAATTCCAACCATACACTTGGAATTATTCCCTTCAGCTGCAACTTGTCCAGCGCAGCGAGTTCCATGTTTGCTGAAAACAGCGGGAAACAGAGGGAGAGAGAGAGATGATAGGTACACAATAAACAGAGGCAAGATTACTGAAGTGTGAAGGGAAGAGATGTTATCAGCAGACACTCGTATTTGATTGGGCACCAAAGTACACCAATAGCTTAAATGAACAAAATGAGGTGAAATGATTTCAAAACAAAACGCCACTTTGGTTGCCATAGAAACAAAGCCAACAAAATAGAAGAAAACACGGGATCAGTTTATCGGGCCAGAAACAGAACAAAAGTACATTCTGTCTTGTCAAAAGGTGAATGAGGCGGTCATGTGACGGCCAGCGGGATACAAATCCACTGACATGGGGTGAATAGATGAGGACGGATGTGACTCGTATACCATCAAGGTTGATTCGACGATTGCAGCTTAAAGCTATCACGAGGACACGATGCAAATGATGCAAACCTGCTTGGACATGGAGGACCAGTTTGTGACTCCTGCCCTCAACCTAACAGAACAGAACGATACAAGCTGTGCTCTGCTCATCTGTAAGATAGATAACAATACAAGATATCTGTGAACTAGGGTCATCATCGCGCAGTAATGCGGATAACTGCGATTTTATTCTCTTCTGTCGACAAGATGGTTCATTGGTTAGAGTCCGTTCATTGGAAAGTCCGTGATTCGAACCCGACCTCTTTCTCTCGAATTCCCCTGTCTAGACTTGAACAACCTGGTAGTATCCCAGCCCTCATGCCTTCTGAGGGTGGCATGGCAGCTAGGCACCGAAAGGGTGTTACAGCCGAACGGTTTCTTCTGTCGACAAACTGAGATGAGTGATTATGGAATTCGGTGTGTACTAATCATGAATATGACAGTGATTAGTACCCGCGTCCTGAGTTTTAAAATTCACTCACATATACTGCGAAATATTGCACTTTGGAGTTGGGTATCACAAGTTCAACATGAAAACCTGTGGTCTGGAAACTTTGGAGACCTCAAATGGATCTGCTTTGGGGCGGTCGAATACTACTTCTCAGGCTTCAGAATAGGTTTCATAACGCGCCAGGAGAAGAGAAGGAGACCGTTACGTCTTTAGATCTGTTGCGAGAGACGCATTTTCGGAACAAGTCTAGTAGTTTGAGCACAACCGTTTGGTGGCCACGGGTGTGATTAACTCGCCCTTAGACAGTATATAGCACCATTCACGAAATCCACATCACGTGTTGATTTTCAGTAACAGCATACACACATATACCTTGTGAGTCAGTCTTTACGTCTAGATAGGGATACTGTACGGTATCCCAAGACCAACTATGGCTCAAGTACACGCAGCACCAAATGTCGGAGACTTGTTCCTCCCGTAGCGAGATGCATTCTCATTACATCCGGCGGTTCGATATTCTACTTGTCATGACTATGGTACAGTTTATCCTATCCAGTCAGTTTGTCCATCGCCTCATCAATGCTGACGGTGAAGAACTTCCAAAAAGATTCGAGAACCTGATTGAAAGCTAGCTCCTCATTTTCCGTTCCTTTGTCGGTACTAATGAGGCGCAGCACAGATTCGCTGTGGAGATCCAGCAAACGCAATTCCTTTTCGTGAGAGCAAGAGTTTAGTTTGTAATCGTCTAGGCACAGAGTTCAATCCATCTGTTAAACTCACGTAAGTTTTGCAAGACATTCGTGCTTCCATCAGCCTAATCTGTTGACCCAAGATTTCATTATCAGGCCTTATTCTGAAGTGGGTCGGAGGTACTATTCGTATAAAATCCCCGTCTAAAGCCAATCTTCGCCAAAAAAAGATGTTCAACGTAATCGATCTAGTAAGCAAGGCAAAAAGGTTCTGGAATCAGCTAGTGCATCGAACTAAGCCCTGTTGTACATCGCCCGATATCTCATGATAACAGTCACGGAATCTCTGGCGACTACTACAGTGGATAAAGAAGCAAGATGTGGGGCATTTACCACCGAAGAGCCCGGGAATACACTTCACGGATATGGTAGTTCGCCGTATGTATTTCCAGAGGACTGTACCGTTAAGAGGAGATACGCCAAGGAACAAATGAAAACGTTGGCGATACACTGGTCTGCTGATCGTCCGTATAAGCAACTGTTTGGTTTGGAGGTTACGATTATACTTGGTACTTCGATTTGGCAATCTGCCACTCATCAAAATGTCTCCATAAGTTCAACTCAAGTATATCGTCTTAGTTTCTCACGCTTATGGTATTCAGTATCGATTTGACAGACAATCGCTTTCGGATCTGCTTTGCAGCGTCGTTGAACTGTCATTGTGAAACATCATTTTCCGGAATTTTAGCCCTCGAAAAGAAGAGTTGGCACTCACTTGCAAATCAATTTGGTTTTTGCGAGAGACTCACCTGGAACCCAGCTGAACCTCCCCTATCTGTGACGTTTCCAAGAAGGGCGAAACCGGTCATGGGCTGTCGAAGAACTTTCAGCAATCTTATGGGTAGTGCATTACGTATATACATGTATCACGATATCTCGAATATCGTAGCAACTGAATTATGAGGTGGCCTGGTGCAGCACATTCAGTTGCCTGGAAACATCACAAACGAGAGATTCAGCTGGGTTCCAGGTGAGTCTCTCACAAAAACCAAATTGATTTGCAAATGAGTGTAGTTATCGAAACCAGTCCAATTTGAGTTCGAGTAGAACATAAGGTTGATGGAAACTCGGGGACTGCGCCTAACTGATGAGCCCCAAGAAGGGCGAAACCGGTCGTGGGATGTCGAAGAATTTTCAGCAATCTTATGAGCAGTGCATTACGTATATACAAGAGTTAGCACAGTTACAAATGACAGTTTATCATGTTTAGATGGCCAAATAGTTGTGCTAGTGTTCTGGTCGTCTTGTTGAAAAAAATGAAGTCGTTAGTCTGTTTAACTTGTCATAACTCGATAACTGTATGGTACGGCACGTTAAGCATAAGAAGGCAAGCGCAACTTCGAAGTGGATCCCCTAGTGTCCGGAGGCCAAAAACGTACGCATGTCTTGATTGGTCAGAATGCCAGCCAATCTGGATCGAGCTACCATGGTTCGACGCTTCTCGCTTCACTAGTGCGATGACGACGGGTCGGTTAAAAGACACCGAGATATCCAACATCTACTGAAGGCATGTTCGACTGTTTTGCCTGCGATTTCAAGAGTCAATGCATTATACCCACGGATGCAAATTTGAGTATGTAACTTCTTGATGTTGCTACCTGTGCTGCCCATGGTGGAAAACCCACCATGTCCGGAATCCTCCAGACAAATCTTCGGTGTCTGGAACTGCCTGGCGTGGTATACCAACCAAGAGAATAATCGACCAGCTGGAAGAGCTACCGTGTTGAACCAGTTAGAAAACTAAATGTTCAAAATTTTATCACAAATGTCTGTTGCATACATAGAGGACATGTGGAACATATTCGATATGCACCTGACGATACTACTCCGTCCACCTCAATGGGGACTGAAATTTCTGTGCGCCACCATTGTCACAAGGGGTTCAGAGCGTCATGCCAACCAGCCACACAGACTTACAACATCAGCTGAGCTGTGGAGGATGCGGAGGTTTTAACTGAATTGATTTTGCACCTAGTCAGGTGATCAATGAACTTTACAAATTCCATTTGTACGTAGGTTTGTGTATGTCACTATGACCTCTACATGGCGGCCGTATTGTTTACTACTGAAATCCGTGGATGTGTAATTCATCCATTCAATGCGGAACATCACAGACGCGTTGCCCGAAAACTTGTGTATTGACACCAGGATGTCTGAAATAACCTTTCAAGACTCCTCGGAAGTGACTCCGCGATTCAACTAGTCTCTCAGAGTCCAAAGGTGCCGGGAGGACAAGTGAGGAATACTATTCAGTTAGGGAAGAGTACAGGGGACCGGATGAGGCTGGGTTTCACCGCCCCGATTTCTCGGAAACAAGGAGGTCGGCGGATATGATGAGAATGGTTTTCGGATTCCCTGACAGCTAGAATACCCAACATCGTTGGGTACAAAACAAGTCTTGTCTGACAACAACACAAGTAATCGAAAGTGTAGCCCAAAGAGAGGATTCCTCTCGTGGGAGTAACGTTGAGGTATCCAGTGAAACAGTTTCAAATAGTTGCTGGACTCCTATTGCAAATCATTAACGGATGTGGTAAGAAAAATTGGTGATTGATCCAACGCACTGATAGGTTATAAACAATCATCCAATGTCTGACCAGTCACTGACCTGTCACGCTCCTCAGAGTGTTAGTTTTGTGTTACGCCACAGTTCAATTAATTGGAAGCAGTCGGTCGGTGAGGGTACCATAATATTGCCCACAAGGATGCTATTCCTTTCGCGGCAGAAGTTGCGGTTAACTATCGATCGGTACGGTACGCTTCGTCTGATTAGCTACTGCAAGGTGCTTGTGGCAACCTCACTACTGGCAGACTACTGGCATACAAACAACAACAATAATAATAATAGTAATAACAGCAAGAGGATGTCCATCAGCTGGGTAAACTTGCAAGACAAATGGTCAAAACTCGCCCTTCGGTAGTAAAGGGGTTATCCCGGGTCATTTACCGCACAACTAAACCTAGCCCACCTGTAGTTCTTAACTGGCTTCTACAAGTTTACCCGTAAAACTACAGCCGGCTCTGTGTTCCACTTTACTGCAAACTTCTGCTGAGGCAGAACGACTGGACCCCAATAATGTCACAAACTGTCGCTGGCTGTCGCAGCCGTCACATCTATGCGACATCTATGCGCGTGAGATGACTCAGTGGTTAGGGCGCGAATTTACTGACCGGAAGGTCCGTGGTTCGAATACGACATCTGCCTCTCGACTTCTCCTGTCTAGGCTTGGGAAACGTGGTAGTATCCCAGCCCTCGTGCTTCCTCCTGGTGGCATGGCAGCTGGGCACCGAAAGGGTACTATAGCTGAACGAATGTCCTAAATGGCGGATGTCTAGGTTCTCAGGTCACCTGCTAGGTAGCAGTGTTATCCAAAGCAAACGGGTGGTGACAGTGAAACACCACTGTCGGGTTTATTCAGGACGTGAACGAACCCTTGAAGATGCGAAAACCAAACGATTTCATAAAGATATGGAGTGTCGCCTGAGAGACGCCCTGGAGATTCTTTCCGTCCACCATATGTGACTCGAAAACTTTGAGCCAGCGTAACTCATTATTTCAGAAGAACTTCGCTACAAGAATGAGAGTACGGCAGATGCGAAGCTCTATTTGGATCTATTTTCGTTCGCCTCCACAAGTCTTCCTTCCAGTTGCACAGGGATACTTCAGGCGTTGTCTGTGTGCTGCCGAGGATGTAATCTCTTGTTGTTTTCTGAACGACGATGTACCGGCGACGTCAACGCAAATGGTGATGAAAAGCCTACGTTTTAGGACCTAACTGGTGAATATTAATGGATGGCTACCTAAAACATTTGAAAACAAATAAAACAGGCCCGTTCTGCTGCGACATCCTTTCGACGCACATACAACGCAACAATGACACAAGTGGCAACACACAGCCACGTTGAGCAGATGGCGAATTACAAGCTAGGACATTCCAGTCAAAATCCCTCTGAGACGTAGTGTTCCATAAACAAAAGAGATGAGTACAACTTCCAGATGAATCCCAAACTTTGAAACCTTCATATGGTGAGTGTCCCGTTAAACGTACAGTTGAAAAAGCGCCGAAAAGCGAATTCAACTCCAGTCCAAGTTGCTAGTTTTTCAAAGCCTAACAGCGTCTTTATTGACGTCAGTAACACGCACGCAGAACAGAGCAAATGAGACCTCTAACAATGCTGAAACGAACCGTACAACCGACCACACACACCGACCAATTTTTTCCTGCATTCTCCTGCATTGAGCAATTAACGCACAGCAAGCAAAGTAGCAAGCAGTTCAGCGCGGTCTAAACTGGAAAGTCAGGTGATCAAAGACAATGTTTCTGAAACTATAACAAAGTGTTGTCCACATGTGGATGTTGGATTGATGTTCCTAGGGTGAAAACAGATATACAAATGTACGGGGGGGAGGGGAGGTTGTTCGTGAGGAAGGTGGACAAATAACAACCTGGTTACCGTGTCCGGTTGCAAGTCATAAAACTTGAAAACCGGATATGTTGCGCAACAAAGCAGATGGAAGATTACCTTTCAGGGTGCATAGTAAACACCCCATAGAAGAAACAGACCGATGACCTGCGTGCGCACCTACCTCATACGAATTGTAACACTGGACGCCTGTGTGTACATGCGTAACTTCAAGAAATGAACTGTGAGGCAATGACGTCAACGCGTAATGTTTTATGGTACTATTCGGAACATGGCCGTCTATTGGACACGGAACACCAGGTGAATGCCACTGTAGCTTTTATGCCCGCCTACGGAGTATCCGAAAGCGGACCGATGTCTATAAAAATGGAGACCCTGGCCACTGCAAAAGTCACTGGCATCAGGGTTCGCCAACTTGAACTTTGTATTGAAAAGTGATTCGTACAGACAACAGCATCATGTGGCCGGCCAGTCAAATGACTCGATCACGTGACTCTCAATCTGTTATTTTTTTAAGTAACCACGAGTTGACCTTAGATAAGTGAATTTCGTTCTTATTCTTTATTCTTTCCCGTACATCTGTCCGAGTCTGAAGACATTTCGAAGAGATGCCCTACATTCAATCTGTGTTGGTCTAAAAAAGTAAGACCCGAGATTTCGGACAACTGGCAAAAGTCTTTCTCGTCCAATTCTGTGCTGAGGATCCGTATTTTTTTGGGGCGTCAGCACTTACAGTTGTTGTCGCACAGCGAACAAATAGACCTTAGTAATGAATGACACCAAGGGTTTCAGAGTAAACTAGTTATTGGCAAAACATGCCGGGAGAAGTTGCGATACCAGGACTTGTTTTCAAAGAATCCCGCAGTGCCTGATTAAAGCCTTTTCTAATACCGATGGTCATACGACCAAACATGCATTCAAGGCAGCAAAATTAATCGATAAACAGCTACAAGATCCAACCCTACCCAAATCCATTTTGGCGATTCCGGTGAACCTTTGATCCCATTGTGGTTAACTTTCGCTTCAGTCGATGCACAACACCACTCTGAGTAGCGCAGCTGTACAAATTTGGAAAACGGCAGCTTGAAACCTGCTTTTTCTCGGAAAAAATTAGAACGAGTGAACTGAATGAATGAGAAAGAACAGTCAAGCTGTTATTGTCCGTGCAAAGCACGCTGTTTTCACAACCATCCTGTACCATCGTGATAACGTAACTTGGACCCATTCGTTTTCCGGTGAAAATAACCTTTTCGGTTGTGGCATTAAACTCGAAAAACGAAGAGTCATGGGAGTGTCAGGTTGCTGAAATACAGGCAAATTCGCCGCGGCACTGTCGTCGTCAATGAGTGAGTTGCGGTCAGAACCATTAATTGTAAACCAAACAATCGAGGAGATATCATGAGTGCGCCGTTGGGTGCATTGATGCACCGCAAGGGAATGACCCTAGTGTTTGATCTGCTTTCGACATCGCGATGATAGAGACCCTTGATCTGACCCGGGTGGTACAGTGAACAAGACCGTGAGCTAGTAGTCCGACGACTCCGCTTCGATTCCCACATAAGCGCTTTCAAACTGGTTGCCGGTAACTATCCTGCAAGTCTGTACACGTGTCGCTTTAAAAAGAACGACACAAAAAGAAACTGGCTCTATTTGTCCATCTAATACCGACTTCCTCGAAGGGTTCTTTTTGCACAACCACTTGAAGGGTGGAAACGAGCCAGGGGCGGTCAAACAATGACTTGGCAGCGAAGTATAAAAGCCATTACCAGCAAACTCAGCTGCACTGGTCACTGCCGTCTTCCTGGATGGGAACCCCCAGACGGGCCACATCAATGGTTAGAGAGATTGCCAGACATGGCCCAGTCGCGCCCTCAGTGGCGCTCGTGCATCCAAGCTATTGCCTTCAATGCATAGCTCCCTTCCAAACCCCCACTCACCTAACAGTCCATTGACAGTGGTGTATGCACGCACCAGTTTATCAGCTCCCGCCTCCAATCCGCAGCTACCTACCTCACCTCCCCAAGTCATCGGTGAACGAAACTGTGGCAGCTACAACCACTGTACGACAAGTACACGGTTCTTACAGCTGACGATGATGGTGACGATGATGAATATCGTTCAGCATGGCAGTTAGGCATCAGGAGAGTGTTACAGCTAAACAATGACCGATCCAAATGGGGAATCATCGACAAGGAAATAGCAGAGTACAAAGCAGAGCCAGTCTCCGACTGGAAACACCATAAAGGCTCGAGAAAACAGAGCACTGCTTCGCGAAACAAACGGACAAGGGTTACGCGCATGTAAGGGTGCCTACAAATAGGTGGGAGTAGAAACAAGATAAATAATCGCTCATAAGCACATATTGCTGCTTAACTGCCACACAATCATAGTACAATCTTGGTAAAGAGTGGAAAGAAAAGGGGAGAGTAGTGCGAACTTGGTGTGAGGAAGCCGTACGCACTCAAGGAAAGCGATCAAGAATAAAGTGTGCACACCTTTGGACAGCAATAAAATAAGCACATCTGAGTATCGTGTCGAAATAATGCGCCATCGACGAGAGTGACCCGACGTTCATTAAGAACCTCGATCGACAAAAGCCCAGGCTGATCACAGAAAAATGAAACAGCACCGACCCATCGCTACGCTCCACTACACCTCCTAACAACACACTGACGATGTAACCTCGATTGTTGATCAAACGTTTGCAATCGAATTACCCAGCTCAGTGAATAAACAAACGACCATGTGCTGTCAAATACTTGTTTTTTTTGTACTAGTGCAACGGCGGATACTACTGATGAGGCATGCGAGTATTACGTGGTTTTCTCGTAACTCCACTTCGCGTCTAATGAAAGGTGAGGTTTATTACGGAATTTGTGGAAATGCTTTGCAGCATTCGTTTACAATTGCGTGATAGTCAACGAATATCCAGGAAAGTTCAAGAAGACGCGTTCAAGAAGAAGACGGATATTCAGTTTAAAAAAAGGTGCATATGAGATGTTTACTTTCCTGTCCAATAGTGTGTAACCGTTTACATGGTGTTTTCTACTAAACAACTCCGCGGCGAAGGGCTTTCCTCCTTACACCAGTATTCGCTTCGAAGCTGGATTGATCCTAAAAGGAGCCAAGTTACCGATGAGGATCGACAAGCGAATCAAACAGGACCAGGGAGAGTTCGACTCAGGAGATTCGTTTGTTAACTGGGTGCTGCTCAAACATTGTTGTCTGTTTCATGTAAAAGGAACACTTTCTCAGTTTGGTATTTGATCAGGTGGTGTTGATCTGCTCGCCGAGCTTGGCAATTGATTTGCAAACATTTCGCCACCATTTGAGGAGACATCTTCAGGGCGCTGTTGGGTGTCTCCTCGAATGGTGACGAAATGTTTGCAAATCAATTGCCAAGCTCGGCGAGCAGATCAACACCACCTGATCAAATACCAAACTGAGAAAGTGTTCCTTTTACATGAAACCACATTGCCAATCTTCTCAGTTTCCTGATGTTCTCGTGTAACTCGGTTCGGCGACTAGGCATCCTGGATAAGACCAAGGTTACTGGGCTGACCAGATTTCGAACAGATCGGTCTCCACCTGTAGCGATATGTCCCTTTTTCTTCCTCTGAGACCTGGAATTTTATTTACCAAGAGATTCTGCTGAATGCAGAGTTTTATCGTACCGCATGTTGGGTCGTTAAATGGTGAATCTCACATATCTTGACACGTGACACGCTACCGGCATGAAGGTGGGGACTAATCTTTCGCTACGTCAGATTGGTATGTTGCAACCGAAAAGCATGGAATCATTGTATACCATCAGGGTCTTCGTCCCTGCTGAACTGGTCTCAGACCATGTCCATCAAAGTTGCGCAAAACATCAGCAGGGACCTACAAGCACACAGCGCAATCACACTTCCATCATGAGAATGAGGTAATACGTTATCTGTAACTCATGTTGAATTTAATCACTCACTGCCTTGTAGTTCAACATCCTCTGTTGACGACTTGATTGAGGGGTGCACGTCCCTTAAGCTCCTTCACTCTAACGATGTTCATGGGAATAACAAACATCAATCAGACACCACTTTCAATAAATAGCGCATGGTTTGGTGTGATGTAGGCGCTGGTTTGGTAACACCTGTGCTTTAACTAGCGAGAACTAAACACTGGGAACCCGCTTCGGATGAGTATCGCCAAAGATCTTGCCACACAGCAGGCAAAGCTTGAAAGAAGAACTTGTTCATGTTCTCGAATCGGAGTTTTTTTTCATAAAATAGGGTGCACAAACCAGGTTGAAACCAGACAAGACTTACAACGAAGATACAAAGGCAGGAATCAAACCTCTACTCCAGACCTGTCGCTTCGCTTCTGAAAGCAACTGGAGCACGGTGTTGGAGCTTCGACAAACAAATGTGCGCGGATCGATTACAGATGCAAACTCAAACACACACGTTGACGAAGCGCTCAAACAAGTGAGAACAATAGATATACAATGGGTTTAGAAACGTTTTCCTTGACGACAGTTTGATACATTCCACCACACAGAAGGCGCCAACACTCATATGGAGATTGAACATACGAGTTCCACCAGTGCTATGTTTGCTCGAATGTGCGAATGTGGGAGGCAGTGCGCTCATTCTACAATGAGACCCCGTGCAGCAGGCTACGCCTACTATTCTGTATGAGGTCACAGTATATGTGCGTTACTGGAACTATAAGAAACAATAGAACGTTGGTAATCTGATCGTGCGTATAGCACGTATCCATCCAGAACAACCGGAATAATTCACTCTGGGTAAAAGATAAAAAGATAGAGATAATTGCTCAGTTGTGGCACCCTTTCAATGCCTAATTGCTAGGCTACTCTAAGGAAGCACGAGAGCTAAGATATTGTCAGGTAGCCCAAGGCTAGACGAGAGAAGTCGAGATGCAGAGATCGGGTTCGAATCACGGACTTTCCGGTCAGTAAATTCGCGCTCTAACCACTTGGGCCATCTCGCTCTGGGTAGCTCCAAATAGAGTAAAACACAACCAAGAGAGGATTTCGGTATCTCCTTTTGGTGGAGATTGCAGACTAAACCGCGAATGACGGGAGAAACAGTGGTGTACTCTTCAGAGAGGGATTTTATAGATAGAATGTAATGGCCGGCTAAAAGCGGGGCATTTCGACTGGGGTGTGACGGAGTTGAGGGATGACAGCAACATCCTAATGGTCAGTGAAACACTGGTGCTCGTCACAATGCTCAAATAAAGAGGCCGGCCGATGGCTCCCAAGAAGACGGATCTTCATTCTTAGGGACCTACGTCGGAACTACTGCTTCACATGCAGTAGCAGGGGGCGAGATGGCTCAGCGGTTAGAGCGCAAATTTACTGATTGGACGGTCCGTGGTTCGAACCCGGCCTCTGCATCTCAACTTCGCCTGTCTAGGCTTGGGCAACCTGGCAGCATTCCAGCCCTCGTGCTTCCTTCTGGTGGCATGGCAGTTAGGCACCTAAAGGATGCTACAGCTGAACGATTTTTTTTATGCAGTAGCACGCTTAGGTGTGTCCAAACAACCAATTACTTGTAGCGGATTAACCAGAATCGACAAGCGAACCCGTACTGAATTTCAGCCAACAAGTATACTAAAAGTGGCTCCTTCTGGAGAGAGCGCTTTGAGGAGAGAACAAAAAACGAGAATATATATGTTTTAGAAGGAGTAGTCTTGCTGTCGTTTTCTCGATCATATGCGTGTTCTACACCTACACGGTGTATTTCCACGCGGATGGTCGCAGCTTTGCCTCACTTTGAAATGAATCTAGGGATACTGTTCCAGTGGTTAGCATACCATCAACTCCACATGACCGGGCCCATTCTCCTTCAATTCCTGGTGGAAATTCTTCGACCAAAGGAAACCTCCTCAATGACTTTAATCAGGTAAACTTTTAATCGATCAACGATCGAGTTAGATAATCCAACTACTCACCAGCAGTCAGATTATTCTGACTCAGTCACGCACTTTCCAAGAGTTTCAGTTACTTCTCGTCACGTGCAGATTATCCAGCTGAAAGCTCTTTCTGGGTTGGAATTCCACACACACACACACACACACATGGCCAAGTCATCAAACCTGTTGTGTGCATTTGGAGTCCAGCAAACGATCGTACTATCGTGAAAAAAACTTCATTATTCGTGCGACTTGATTTACAGGTGATGAGAGAAATTCACTGAAATCAGAGAAATTCACAACCAGACAGTTGTGGCGCACAAGCAGTTCTCGGTTGTGACAAACGAACGGCCTCAGTGGGCTGCTAGACGAGGTTTTTGTTGTTGTTGTGATTCAGCTACGCAGTTCATTCCGCGATGGTACCGGTGCAATTAAATCGCATCAACCTAAACCTAGAGATGGGAATGTCGGGGTGCACAGTGTGGGCGGCGCCGGGTCATGTCTCTCTCATTGTGATACCGCATGCATACCGAACAAAATGACCGGTAAAAGTACACAGATCAATTGTTTACTCTACCCTACCCATTAACCGTCTATTTACCCTCAGCTTTTCGGGGATACACAGTCCATTGGTTGGATATCATACCAAAGACGTTGGTCTCTTCAAAAGGAGAGTTCGAGTGAAAGTTGCCTCGCAAAACACTGAGCATGAGAGCAATCTTTTCGGAGGAGACCAAGTGTACCGTCCTAGAGGTACTAAGATGTGAAAAGGGAATCCATTGAGTTGGCTAAAATCGTTCTCTGGATCAGCGAAGTCTGTCTCTCTTAGGAGGGAACTTGCTTTTCGTAATCGTGATAAGTCTAAACACTCGATGGTGCATTTCGGTTCATCCATTTCAGTAGTCAGTCGTTTTTGAACCACACCGAACTTGCACTGATCATTCCACGGAGACTTAATGTGCTCGAACGAGGCGAATAATACCGATTGCTACTGCGGTGCTAAGGTCCGACCGGTTCAATCTATCCCCACTGGCTCCTCCGAGCCCATAACCGCGAATAGCAAGCCCAGCTGGTCGGTTTGTGTGAACGTAAAACTCAAGGAACTTCCGGAATTCCTTCGCTACTGTTGATAAAGTAAGTAGTACCGTTATATGGTGTTCCAGCTTCTATCTAATGATCTATAGTCGGTGACAGTCGTCCGGATAACGCAGCCCATATGTGTGGAGAGAGCTCAGCAGAAGAGAAAGGGTTTGAAAATGTAACTGACGAATGCGACTGACAATAAAAATCGGAGTTTACTAAAATTCTGTCGGGTTTTAAGCAACAGGAGGGGTAATTGAAGCGTACTCCAGATTTTAGGGAAACTAAGTGTGAACTGATATCTGGCCGGTCAAATCGTCAGTGTCCGTTAGTATATGCTCTACTTTTGAGGAAACTCCATCCAACTGTTGAACACTTCACGATGCATGCCTTTCACGCATTCAGACAAGAATAAGTACGTGTGGTTCCACTTACGACCTTGACCTCATTTCGCTTGCTATGGATGGATGGAGTGCTACTCATCCACATCAGGATGATTTGACTAATGGCTGGCCGAAAAGAATCGGGTTGTGCATTTTGTCGAAGCAGAACACGACAAGTAAAGGTTGTCCACAACCTTGACATAATCATCGTGGATGTTTTTTCTCTCAATTCATGGTTGAAAAAAGTGGACACATAAAGTTGACGGAAACTCGGGGACTGCGGCTATCTGATGAGCCCCAAGGAGGGCGAAACCGGTCGTGGGCTGTCGAAGACTGTTCAGCAACCTTATGAGTAGTGCATTACGTGTAGACACTATGTCTTATTCAAGCTTCGTTTTTGTCTGGACTTCTCAATGATCAAAAAACAAGAAAGTACCAGACAGTTTTCACGTCAGTTGTTACGGTCATTGTTAGACGGCTCCAGTGATCAAAACAACACACAGAACGCATTATTTACATAAGTCAGTCCTTTCGTGCACCGTGTTCCTACTAAAACTGATCCAAATGTGGAAGAATCGAGGCCGACAAAAATAGTCCTCGATTGAAAAGACTACTCACTAAATGAGGATCAGTGAACATGACCTTGAAACTCATATGCACTACGTTTTCATGACAATGTAGCAACCATGAATGCGCTTGGCGTCCTCGCGTAGCATTCAGGTAGTTTTTCTGACCCACTGATAGCCAAAAGGCATACAGAGGAAGGTACATCGGGATGCGGAATGAAGCTCAACTTTCGGTGGGATCATAGCGGAAAGTTATCCCTATTTTCAAGTTTATGGTAGTGACAAATGGCTGACTCTGCATCACCAACCGCAAGAATGGTACACATAAAATGACAAGACGAGACGATTGCAGGCTCGGAAATTTCGAGAAAAAAAGGTGAATGGTAGGAAGAAACAGACTTCCGCGGTAATAAAAACCGGAGTGAGGAAAAAGGGACTCACTTGTTCGTACTGCTACGCCAATTGGGCATGGGGTCGGGGTCGTTGTCGTTAAAATCGTAGCTAGCCTGAGGGTCCTGGAAAAAAAACAGAACAGTGCGCATGAAACCAGTCACCTGTGGAGAACACAGTAGAAAGCAGACCAGAAACATTCGGAAAACACAGAGAAGTCAGTGAACTTTGCAATGCATACAATGCAGTCAGGCTGGAGCACCATGGCGAAGCGAGTACTGACACGGAAGCCAGTCACACTTGGATTCCGCTAGGCTGAAAAGACTGACCGAAAGAGTCAACCAGGGTTAATCTGGTTGGACTAGAGGGCCGATTGTGCCCATCTCACGCGAGCACAGTCATTCGGTCGCACGATAGAAAGCCACCAGTCAGGGGAGTACAGCATTCGCCGCAATGCAACGCGATAGGAGGTTCTCAGACACAGCCGCGTTCGAAGATCTACTCTAAGGAAACCTAAAAACACCGCTACGATGTCGAACGCAACGCAGGTGTTCACTGTCCTGCATGCGTTGTTTTTAACTTTTTTTGGGAATGTGTTCTAAGCAGTACAACTAGTAAATCAATAGTCAACCAGCTGTAGCATCCTATCGGTGCCTAGCTGCCACGCCACCTGAAGAAGGCCCGAGGCCCGAGACACAGCCACCTTCCCCAGGTCTAGACAGGAGCAGTCGAGATTCTGGATTTGGGTTCGAACCACGGACCTCTCGGTTAGTAAATCCGCGCCATCTCAAGCAGTACAGCGTCAATTTACAGTGAAGGACAAGACAATACTGGAAAGCGGGTCATGTTGCGGCTATAGGTTGAATGGGTGCTCATTTTTACTGCAAACATTGATCGGACTGCACTCGGAAAGACAAACTATTTTACGAGTCTATAGAGAGTTGGAGAACTGAAATTCGACAGCCTAGAGGTGCGCGTTAACTGCTTTTAGGGAGTTGCACTGAGTGTTCGAAAAATGCTCACGACAATGTTGGGACTATCTATAACCTGTCCGAAAGCATACGCCGACGACCTCTAGTTCGTTGTTTCCCGTTGGAGCCGTCTGTTTCGATCAAGTTGACCCAGAATTCGTACTACTTTTAGGGTTTCAGCAATCGACCAACATTTAAGACATTCCAGCCTTCCAAACCATCGAATTTGTCCAGTGTCTGGGCCGGTCTCGAGTTGTTAGCTTTAGGTTCTCATGGTCAAGACGTGTCACCAAGTGGAGGAAAGTGCCGCAGCATAGTTCAGAGATATTCTGGAATGTGCATTCGTTTCATTCCTGGTGGAGATTGACCCTCTCATGCAGTGGATCTGGTTGTGATAAGGAACAGTCACCCTTTTCTACATGGAAACGTTTCTGTGGTAAAATTCATGACAGCCGTGAGCCAGTGGGCTCTAGCAGTGCGTCATTCTAACACATTCTATCTGTTCTTAGCTGGTGGCAGGATGATCGATAACAGAGAGCGATGGTTGGAAGACGGGGCAACCACCAGATCAGTTCATAGCAAGGACCGCTAGTTAGACCACACAGACTGATACGCAAGTCGACTGAGTGACAGTGCTCTACTTTCATGACCAGCTCGATTCACACATCGACCCGATTCGTTAAGCTTGGCAAGCGGGTGAACTTAGTGACCGACCGTAAGACCGAATAAACGACTTAGCTGATGCGACGAAAAGGTGCAACCTATTGAGGTGAGGTGGGTGTGCGATGGGGAGAACGAAAACGATCCCCGGAAGCAGTCTTGAGCTAACACCGGATGAGGCCTGCATTAGGCTTAGAAATCCACGTTACAATGTTTTTGCTCCACAATAGCTTCCGAGATAAAAAAAGTTATCAGGTTGCTCAAACATCTTTAGCAACCCACGACTAATTTAGTCTTCTTTGTGCTCATCAGGTAGGCACAGTCCCCGGGTTGTCATCAAACTGATGTTCTACTTGAAATCGAATTGTACAAAACCGGTGTGCAAATGAGTGTGATTCACCAAGGGCAGTCGGTCAGTTTATCAACAACAAACTATGCACCAGGGATAAATTGATTCCAGCTGATACAGTTTCGGTCATCGGAAAATAGGAGAACAGGGAGATATAGCGAGAAACTGGAGGCCATGGCTTAAATGGTGTGGAATCACTCTAGTTATCTGAAGGAACTCCATAAAAAAAATCGCTCAGCTGTAACACCCTTTCGGTGCCTAGCTGCCATCCCACCCGAAGGAAGCACGAGGGCTAGGATACTGCCAGGTTGCCCAAGCCTAGACAGGGGAAATCGAGAGGCAGAAGTCCGGTTCGAACCACGGACCTTCCGGTCAGTAAATTCGCGCTCTAACCACTGAGCTATCTCGCCAGTCGAGATACATTGTCTAAACATAACACGCTACTTATATGGTTGCTGTCGAAGAGTTCAGCAACATTAAGAGTAGTGTTTTACGTCTATCCTATTCTGTTTTTCTTTTCTCTCATTGGTGCATCGCTTTTTAACAATAACGAACGTGTGCATGAAACACTCGTCACGTCATTCACACAGGACGCTCTTTGAAATAACATTACCATGGGCCTATCATTCCTGGAAGTGGGTGTTTCGCATCAGTTCGTGTCAGAAAAACTGAAACTTTTGTTTCACTGCATAAATATTTGTACACACCCTCAAGGTGACCGGCAGCCTAGTTCTATCCAAAGTGTCTCTATCAATGGCCGATCAATTTTCATCAAGATTGGTGATTTGCAGTGGATTCTGCAAAGAAAATCTCTATGCAATGGTCTCTTTGAACAGAGGTTGCAATAGCCAATTTAACGGCCTCTCCTTTCCACAGCTGTTGTTCATTCATTTACATACGAGAGGGTATTCTCTTCTTTGTCCCGTCAGACCAGATATTATCTCTGCGGAAGTTTGTTTTCAACATTCGTGTGCTAGTATTGAATACCTCTTGTAAACCTAGATTATTAATCACTCTCCGCCGTTTTTTCCACATTGTGATCATCATTCTCCACTCCTCGGGATTTCATCCAGTGTGCCGAATGTGCGAGTTCTCCAAATTTCGCCTCTGCCACCACTGACAAGCTTTTTACTTTAGCGGGTCACCTTAATAGGGTAATCTCCAACAGTTTGTTGTATCTGTTCTCCGTGACTGGTTGTTCATGTGCTAACACGGGTGGAGTCCAACTTACACCTCCCTTCCACTGTTTTTATCGCTGTAAACTCCGCCCCTCTTGCGTCATCTGTGTGTGCCCTTCCCGGGGGCCACATTACCTTTTCCAGCCTCGCGCCTATAGGTTCGTCGAATCACTCTAGATGATTGTTGCGTTGTCGAAAGCCTTCCTGGTAGTTTCTTTAGCCCTAATAAACCCCACACCCTCCTCGCGGGACATTTCTCCATTTTATTTCGACTTCTGTTATCTAGGTTGCACACATGAGAAGTTGTACTTCAGTTGTCTTCATTTCGCGACTATGGAGTTCCTCGGGGGCGAGATGGCTCAATTGGTTAGAGCGTGAAGTTACTGACCGGAAGGTCCGTGGTTCGAACCCGACTTCTGCCTCTCGACTTCCCCTGGCTAGGCTTGGGCAACCTGGCAGTATCCCAGCCCTCGTACTTCCTTCGGGTGGGATGGCAGCTAGGCATTGAAAGGGTGTTACAGCTGGACCATCCATTATCGTAGCAACTGAAATATGAGGCGGTCTGGTGCAGCACATCCCGTGGAATAGGAACATTATAGACGAGGGATTCAGGTGGTAAACAAATCAGTATAGTTGTCGCATTGTATTTTTGTAATTTTTGAGCGAAAATTACGACCTGATCGATTCACACGATCCAATCTGTCGTTCTGACTAATCGATGACAAGTAAAGGTGACTGCGTGTAACCGGCCTGATATGCTCGAAAGGGTAGAAATTTTTCTAACAGCGGGACTGTTGACAACTTTTGTTCTGCACTCAAACATTCTGAAAACATCACCCAGGTGACTATGGCTGCGAACCAGTCTAATGAGTTGGCGGAATGTCTGTGTGGAAAAAAGTCGATTCCTGCGTCATCAGGATCTCTGGGATTGAAAACGGGGAACCGCCTATAGTAACACAAGCGAAGGTAAAGAGTACTACGGCAAGGGGTAACATCCTACCTCCCCTATACACCCGCATCTGGTTCTCCGACCACTCAAAAGTCAAACTTGTGTGGACGCCCAGCGGCCGTCGAGGAAAGTTACCACCTGAGGATGTGCCAGGTCCGTAACTAAATGCTGGCGGTTGTTGAGGTCGTACGGTAAATGCAGTTTGGTCTCATTAAAAGAACCAAAATATTTGACTTCGTGTAGCCACTGAATAGTTTCAAACGACAAACTGACCGGACTGTTACATAGGACGATAAACAGTTCTGAGAAGAGGCATGGGGTGACAAGTTCATCACTTTACTGATCGATAGTTTTGGACCGTAGAAAATAACCTGGTGCACTGAAAGACGAAATTATAAGTGGAATTCGCTGTGACACATTCGTTACAATATACATATGTGTGCACAGCTGTTTTGTCTGAAGCACGTATAAATCAAAGCCCCAGGCACCACGCTCGATAACTGGTTGACGAATAGCACAAAAAAGTCGGTATTAGGATCTGACTTCAAGTACCTAACAGGTCCACCGATTATAGATTAATCAGCTACGACTATATTCGCGATTGTGTTGGTGGTATGTCAAATGTGTACAGGTTCGGAAGAAAACCGGTACACTTGTAAAGGTCAAACTATCCGATTGGCTGTTCATGAAAAAAGATGCCAATATACCACGCGATAGCAGACATTTGTGACGAAAAGTTCCGCAGTTCTTTGCTGCCCTCGCAGACGTGCCTTCCAGCAGGCACTTACTCGAGCTGCCGACACTACTTCGATACATTTCCATTCAAGACGAAACCTCTTCCCTATCAGACAAATAACTTTGGATTTTGTGGTGGGTTGTTGCGAGAGTTTGTAGACTCTCGGTCGAACAATCGTCCTTCTGTCCTGGCGCAATCATTCTGGTGGGTCCACACCAAAGGAGGAGAGGCACTGATCCGGAGTTTCGCTCTTATTAGAGCTCACCAGTAGTGCACATTCTTGACCCTGCAGGGGGTTTGAACTCCAAACATCTGACCTGTGAGGTGAGCGTGTTACCACTACTCCACCAGCGCACGCATCTGAGTATTTACGTCTGAACGGGTGAACATATCCGCGCTTGAGTGAACCGGAAAGCCCGACACCTCAAACGACGAACCATTAAGATATCTTAGTTGTGTCGATCGACTGACCCGCCTGAGCGTGCCTTGTTGCGTTCCCAATCCTTGGACTAATGAGCAAGGATTCGTCCGCATTAGGAGTAATGAAACTACCGAATGCGAAGCTGCACCGAATCGCTGATGAAAACCTACAAGATTGAGAAAAACAGTCGTCCTGCCGCGCGCATATTGGCTTATTTCAGTGTCACAACGAAAACACACGCCAAAAAACAACAGATGAAGCCAACATCTTCATCAGAATGGAGTATTTCTACCCACGGCCATTGCAACAAACAGGTTTCAAGCTGAGAAGATCTGATTTGTTTGCAGGTCGGTAAACATCAGATGTACACACTGGTAGCGTAACCCCATTATGGATGGCCTCACAAAGGATGGTGTGCACACACACCCACGCATTCATGCGACCGGATGTGAAAAAAAAAACAATCAACAGAACGTGGAGGATAAAGTTGCAAGCTTAGACAAGAAAACTGATGCATTGTCCGACCGGAGGCAACATTATTGGTGTACTGACACCGGCTTTCAGAATGCCCAATCGCATCCTGTGAATTTTGGTGTATCCCATGCGCAGTGGGTAATACTACATGCATTCGACTCTGAGTCATACGTACCTGAACGCATTGTTCCCCATATAAACCCGAGGAAACAATGAGGGTCAAAAAAACGGAGGGGGCACTTCAACGTGCCCGAATGGTGGCTCGTGATTGTCAAGTTTCGACAGCCGAACGCTTAAGGAGCAAAATGCATGCGAACTGTGATTTGGACGCCCGTAGCACTCATGGGACGCATCCAGGCACATACACTCAGCATTATCATCAGGTGCAAAATCCGCGTACTTGCCGTAGAGTGGTTATGGCTGCCACAGTTTCGTTTGCCGATGATTCGGGGAGGTATGGTAGAGAGCTTCGCATCAGCTCATGTAACTGATGCGTAAATAAAGGGGTGTGAGTGGACTTTTCATCGGGGAGATCGGCAGGGGAGCTATGAATTGAGGGCAACAGCATGAATGGATGAGAGCCAATGAGGGCACCACTGGGCTATGTCTGACAACGTCTCTAACCATTAATGTATTCCGTCTTAAGATTCCCATTCAGATAGACGGCAATGATCAGCGCAGCTGAGTTTGTTCGTAATGGCTTCATATTTCGCTACTAAGTCACTGCTTGACCAAGGCTGGCTTGTTTCTTCCGAGGAAGTTGGTCAGCTGGTATACGGAGCACATGACCAAAACAGCAAAACCTACGCAATGTGATCAGTTCATCTATAGTGGGCAAGTTATTTCTTGTGGGAACCTACTTCAGCATTACTGATCCAGTGTTCCTACCAGACTCGGGCAATGCTCCGAGGACATCGATGGTCAAACACTGATGTCTTCAACGAGCAGCGGCCAGGTTTCTAACTCGTATAGTAATATGGAGCGCACCGCAGCATTGTAAACTTAACAATTAAAGGATAAACGGATGTCACGTCTACGCCACAGGTGATGCAAGTTCACGAAAGCTGCTCTGGTCTTCCCAATTCGGATGGAAATAACATCTTTCGTGAAACACCCGGGGCTGATACAGCTGTCCAGGTGGACTAAATTGTCTACCACCGCGATCACCTCATCCGCAAGCATGAGGTTGGGGTTCGAGCCCACCCAGTTTTGCAACAGTACTTTAAGGTTTGCAGGTGAGGCGCAAGCCAAAACGTGAGGCAGAATTAGTTACTGTTGTCTGAATTATAGTGGCGTCAGATCCAAGAAGATCTATATCCTCTGTGTACTCGACAAGTGAACAAATGCTCCGGGGGCGTTTCAACACAACACGCTGGGAGTGAGTGTTCCACAATCACATCAGTGACAAAGAGGGAAGGTGATACTAGTTGATGTAGTGAATTCAGGCGACAGCTTCCAGTAGATCTTCACGCGTCTGGGCGAGTTAGCTTACAGCAACTTAAGGAGAGCCGAGAATTTTTAGGGATATCTTTGCTTCATAGACACTACCAAAGTAACCGACGGTCCACAGAGTCAAAGGCGACCCTCAAGTCAAGGAAGACAACCAATGTTGTTTGCTGGAAGCAGTGTAACTGTTCCAGCATCTGTCGGAGGGTGAAAATTTGATCGACGCATCCTCTTACAGGAATGAACCCAGTGTGGTTTTCACGGATCTGTCGCTGCCTATCTCACTTTTGAGGTATACTAATTTCTGTGGGGAAATGTAGCCAACCTTCGGAGGACAAGACCAGAGGGCCCCTTCGGCGCTACCGCCACCAGGTTAATGCCATCGTGAGTTTCACACAGCGTCCGCGTACCTTTTTTGAAGGAATAACTGTCGATGTACCACATCCTGCATGCAGTTTCAGTTCACTCCATATCACACCAATCGGCTTTATCAGATTCGCTGCCTTATTTAAAGGGGGGTGGATACAGACCATCCGGTCCTGGTGCCTTCTCGAGTTTCAGCACGGATATTTCGTGTTTTTTCTTCTTCTGACGGGCGATATAAGTTTAGACTTCATTCGCCTGTATGCGCTGTTTCCAGAGGCTGTGTTTCAAAATGTTTCTTCAAAGTGTTCCGCCCATCTTTTCAGTCAGCGTTTTTGCGAGTGAATTAATGAGCCATCCTTCTCACTTATGGTTTTACTGACCGTTTCTTTCCTATGGCTAGCCTATCGTATCAATTGGTATAGGGTACGGCTGTTTCCGGTAGAAGTATCTCCTGAGTTTTCTATGTCCACCAAAGCTCTCGGCCTTTCCTTACTCCTTTCATATCAGTCAGGCAACTGAAAACCAAATGACCCAGCAAATTTTGCCTGTGTAATGGGATGGGGTTGGAGGGACATCAGTGGACAGAGAAGTGTGAGGACAAATGATACCTCCTAGTTGCCCAAGCCGAGAAAAGGGGTTAGTTTGAGGTTCCCACATTGAGCTTTTGACTCAAAGTCTGACCCAAAAGTCAATGGGAAGTTGTAGGGTTTTGTTCGGGGACCCTACCCTAGCTTCTGGCTCAAAAATCTGATCTGCCAAGCAGCGGACAGTAGGACCCAATGACTCAAGAGTCTGACCTGACCGGCTCCGGGAGTGGGTGGTGACCTAACCCGAGGGCGCAGGAGGTAAGGCATTACTGTCTGATTCCAGGTGCGACTGCAAATACCCTTTGAGTAGCACCAGGCTTTGGTTTAAAAAGTATTCCGACCGTAGTGGATAATGCGCCAGTGGTTAAGATCAACCGTGGAGCGATCGGAGTGCGGGGTTTTTTAGAGCCGACCTTTACTACCTCCTCCTTCCTCGGGGGAAGGCAGCATCGCTGCTTCCGTAAGTATGGACATGCTGGTCGCCCGTAAGAAATACCCTACTGCCTTCACACTTTCAAGGCAGAGGACAGTACTTTAACCCCAGACCGCCTAGTAGCACGATAACTCGCAGTACGGGGTCTCGCTGCTCTTTAGCTGACCGCTCACCTTTGGCCTTCCTGGTATGGTTTCACCTTGTGGAACAAAGCTCCAGCCAGTATAGCCCGCAAAATCATTGCAGCATTCAAGCCCGACCACCATGTCAAGGTGGTAGCTTCATGCAGGTTGTTCCGCACAACGATGGTCGCAGGGTCACCGCTGCAACCGTTGTATGATCAACAATCCGGAGGGTCGAGTGTTAGGGCGGGTCAACTGCATATGTACAACCCAATCCAATACAGCGTAATAAGGAACAATACAACAAAATGCGACAAACGCATTGTAGTGAAAAATTCTAATACAATGAATCGTATAGATATGAAATAGCAATGAACACGGATGGACAACTCGGCAATCCAAATCAGTAGACTTCAGTGGCGAAACACTGAGGGATTCTATTGGCATGAGCGGCGGTACTGACCCGGATGACAGCAGAGCTTGTCTACTACTCAAATCATATCATAATAAGAAAACCAGTTAAACTATAACGAATACAGGCACTTTGATAGGAAAAAATGGGGAAACCCGGCTTACGTAGTTCTTCTTCAGATCTGTGTGATTGTGATCCACACCATCGTCCATTATGGTGACCACCACTCCTTTGCCTGAATAGCCTAACAACCAGGCTTCTTGGACGTTCATATCGTAGCCCTGATTTAGGTCATGTCGTATCTAGAATAGGATGATGATAATAGATTAGGTGAGGCATCCAAATGTCATTCAAAACGGGATAAATCTCTCAGTTCAGAATTTAGCAAGAAGCGGGGGGGGGTATGATCGTTCCACAACCACTGAGTACTTGGTACAACACTGGCTGGTAGGGACTAGAAGAGTCGTAATCGTGCTGGGGACGTGTTTCACTGGCTTGATTCCAACACAACAAGGCGAATGCTCACCTATTGCCTGACACGTACCGAGTCAACAGACTCACGTAGTATATAGTGTATGCCATGTCATCAAGCCTTGCTCAACCTAGAATCTTCAAAATTTGTCTGAGCCTACGCAAATCTACATGTTCACTGGATACGTGTGGGCAGTTGAGATTAAATTTACAAGACCGCACAACGTGCTGCTCTATCCAAAATTGAATATCCACTTGAATTATCAGCGAAAACTGACGGCTACGTTAGGCATTACGTAATTGTCTAATTTCCATCCAGAATGAAAAACCTGCCTTGTCCTGGCGAAAAATGCCTCCCTAAATCATCGCGAAGGTGCCGTAGTGGCTTCAGCAACTCAGAGCTGTGTGCTTCCCCAAGGTCATGCTAGCAACACGCGAGACCATCTGCGCCGTCCAGATTATTTTCTCATTAAAGAATATAATCTTTTTTCAACAGCACTGTCAGGTGATGTGATCCGCCCACTTCAGTCTCTACGTCAGGCGAATTTTGTTTGAAAAAGGAAAGTTCTTCAACCTTGTGTAATTTAAACGGGGAAACTGACTTAGTTGTTTAACCCGCCTGAAGATTATAATGAGACCTGCGACACATTTACAATTTGAAACACTCGCTACCTAACTGGATGTGACTTTCAGTAGTCACCTGATCGTTTTACTGGACAGCTTCTCGAAGGTTCATCTGTCTTTCTAATCGTACTCCTCATGGATCTATTAAGTTTGCTTGTAACCCATAAGCCACGCGATCCAGTGTCTTGTAGGCCACTGTTTGCTTCGTTCAGGATCTGACGGCGACTAAGATCGAGACAGGCTCTCGAAGGACCACATTCAGGGGCAAACCTTGATGATGAACATCACTCATAAATAATAACATGGAAAACATGACTCTAAAATGTGAGACTCATGGTTTAACACAAATCCGTTTATGTACAACACTCACGGGAACACAGAAGATTCACATAAACGCCCCAAATTGTTAATGCCGTTGTGGTAGTTCGTACACTCAGTGCGAATTTATGGCATAATCTCATTTTTGTGCCTTCCTAGGCATTCAGCTTTGGTTAGACTCATTTAAGGTTTGTAGATCATACTGTGTGAAAGGCAGTGACATATTAGACGGGTGACTGTTGTCTCGTCGCCTGCGCTGCATTTGGAGCATTCGCAAACGGAGGTATGGAGTAAGATTTTGTTTCAACTAACGGGCCTCTGACAACACTGAACGCTATTCCGTTAGCCCGTGGCCGAAACCCTATCGCTTTCGATTGGTAAATTACCACAAAGACGGGCATCATAGGGACTGATTTGTTAGTATGTCACGAAACTTGGCAAGAAATTCACGTCGATAATCACTGGGACTTGGAAGTGGACCATCTAACAATTTAAGGCGCATGAATAATTCCTATTAAAGGCCACGTCGCTGACCCCATCAAGTGGAACAAAAATTGGACAAATGAATGATGCAGTAAACCGGCCTTATATGTCGATTTTCAAGACAAAGGATAGCAGGACAGTTTCGTCTATTAGCAACCGAGTTGGTCGGAAGCGCACGCAAGAGGCCTAGAAGTGTACTGTGTGGGTACTGGACTAAAAACACCCGAGACACTTGAGCACGCGTGACACGGCGAGGTTTACAGGTGACGGTATGCGGCACAGTCCATTCACTTCACTCGTACTGAGCAGAATACTGCCCGTTGTCTGTCATACTGGGCTGACGGACCAAGCCGATGCATTTCTGTGTAGGTTATATGAGAAATGAGCTTCTGGTTGTTGGTGTTCGCTGGACACCTCGGGGCGTTATAAAAATGTAAAAACCAAGGTAGCTTCTAGAAACACCCTAGAAACAACCCACAACAATCAACATGAACTTGTTGACAATATAGATGACTTTATGCCCGAGGGGTTCTGGTCACTAGCCGCGTAATCATTTTGCTCAAACATAACCCGAAATGTGTTCCCACTGCTTCGAAGTTTCTGTCCATTTTGGCCCGCAATACAAAGTGGGGGCTAGTTTTTTAGTCTTCGGACACCGTGTTATCGGTACGTCGTGCAGAGCAACTCCTTTTAGGGACGGTGAAACTACGGACTGGTTGTTGCGGAGGAAAACGTTGTCAGGCAGCAATGAAGGTTCGCCAGAGTTGGACGGTCAACCTTTTGGAAGTATTTGGTATTTGCAAGGCTTATTCACACATTCGGATCGGCGTGAGTCGCGAACAACGATTTGCAGCAGGAAAAAGGAAGATTTTCTCGACAGGTATGTTTTCAGAATTTCCTTAACTCAACAGTGTGTGAAGTCATCATGGGGTATTGTGAAAACTTATATTCATTACTGGGTTACTGGGGAAAATGCTTTTGAAACAGGTCAATCTGAACTAAATAGGGGACTCAATGCATGGCAGTCGGTTCCAGCGGCGAAGTGTAAGTCCAAAAAGCGCATGTGAAGTATTACAGAAACCTAGAAATAATGCTGTCTATGCTCTTATTCTGAATTTGCTCTAATCCCGAAAGAATAGACGTCAATAACCATAGTGGACTACATTGGACCTTAGAACGAACCTAGAATCGATCTGTCGGTAATCAATTACAGTGTTACATTTGGTGCTGGTCCATTTCGACCAGTCCAGTGCCATGCGCCCTGAGACTATGCCAGAAATGAAGTTTTGAGCCAACTATCAAGGACAGGAGCGGAACACGACTAGTGCTGTGAATATCCCCGACGATATTAAACGGCGCCCAATATGTTGAGCCTCTCCGGATCTTGACAATAACCTGGCTTTCTCCTGGTGAATCCAAAGTAGCCGAACCTGTGGACCTGGAATATGCGCTTCACAGGTTGCAGGGCATTCTACCATCATTCTTGGTTTCAGAAGTCATCTTGGCAGGCTCGCACCCCCCGCAATGCCTTCAGCATCTATGACCGCCTGCATGATCCAAGGTGACAAATGTAAACCTCAGGTCATATTTGAGCAGTCCCCAACGAGTTGCCACAAGTGTTATTAAACATTTAGCATCACCTGAAAATAGCAGTGTTCCAAGTCGATTTTTTGGGGGAAAAGTTGATCCTATGAGGTACTCTGACTGTTCCGTCGTTGGTACATTGAGTTTAAAGTGCAAGATGTAGCGGGCAAAGTGCGGCATCAACTTTTGCACCTGACTGAGCTACTTCCATCGTCATCCACTACGTTATCCCTCCTAAGTAAGTTCTATTCGTTACATTCTCGTAATGGTGTCTGCAGGAAAAAAGTATATGCCTGGTACCCTAATCCGGCGAACGGTCCATTGGTTGCCCGTCCATGGAAGGATGGCTAAATACTTGTTCCAAGCAAACAGCGAGAACACGAACCTGCTCCAGTGGATCGGGTGACGGGGATCATCTTTGGAATACAGTGGTCATGGTGGCCGTACAGTCTAATTGTTCTTTCATCAACATCATCGCTATCACTAACAAATCAATCACGGACAGCAACACGTGAGCACTGGAAACTGATTCTTAACCTCATATAATCAAGCAGAAACATGGTTTCAGCAAAAAGTGAAAGGAAGCATTGCGAAAAGCCCTATGCTCCGAGGGAAACCCGTGAAGGGAAATGCGTCCATGCCTTCGAAACTACCGAATAAGCGCACCTGAGCATCACATTGGAGCAAGGCGCCATCAGAGGGGCTCATATAATGTTCTTTGAGAGCCTCATACAACACAATACAAACCTAGCACACGAGAACAGAGACTTTAGCTAGATGACAGCAAACCCGGCGTCGATGAGGTAGCATACTCTGTAGGATTTCTAACCGCAACCACGGGGGACCACGTGGATTCCACCTAAGAAGGTGCGGAAATCCCAGAGAGTTTAAACTGACGGTAACCGCTTATATTTCATCTTGTCACGTCATAGCCTGTCCTCTGCAGGTCTTCCGCCAACACGGGTTTGGAGTCATAGGCGGTGACTAGCGAAACGTATTATGTACACAAAACACTTCCACCTGATAAGCTTTGTCTGTTGCTCGAGCGATTCCGAATCATTACCAAGTACCTAATCGCGGACCATCGTGGTCCCTGGAACCCGAGAAGTACTCAACAATAAGTGGATGAATGGTTTTGGCCGGATCCAAAGAAGCTGAATTCAAGTTCTACGGTAGTATAATACCATGACTTATCAAATGGAAAACATACCTCTAATATGCGTCGTCTGGGTCTAAAGATACTTCATAGAGCATGACAAAGCGATGTACACAAAAGGCGACCAACAATGAAAATGACACACAAGAGCGTCCAGCAGTGCCGTGAATGCCAACGAATTAGTGAGGGAGGAGAACGAGGACCAGTAACGTATTAACTGGAACGCACGAAAGGTGAGACGGACCGCACAAGATCATCGACTCAGCGGGACCAATTTGCCCAGGCAAACTGATCAACTGATCGATCCGATGGACGCAATTTGTGAAGTGCAAGGAATCGGTTAAATTTAAGCCACCAACGAAAGCAGGCATGAAGGGCATACAGATAATGACTGGACGAGAGCGATTAGGGTGAACATTTGGGAAGAATTCCCCCTGTTCATAATAATGTAACAAGTATTCTCTGCTCTATGAGAAGTTCAAAGTCAAAACTTGGCGTGATGGAGTAAGATGCTACCGTGGATAACCTTCTTCTCTGCTATCTTTTAGATCGGATCTGATTGTTCGAAGGCTATGGGTGCCTCCCTGGACAAAGACGAGCGGTGCTGGGACGGGAAGTTGCTCATATGAAAATTCTATTGATACTCCATTTACCTCATTTACGAATTTCCATCCATACCATGGACGGAGCTAGGGGGGAAGAAAAAAGTCTGTGGGAACTATGGGGGAATTGGCCTGAAAGACGTCTCGACGAAGAGGTTTGCCACGTCAAACGTGCCCCGCCTCACTAAGACAGCGGACCTAGAAGCACGACTAAACCTAATACGCCACAGAAAACGAAAAGGTTGGGTTTACCGGATTCTGACTGTGTCGGATCCGCTATTTACAATGCCAACAAACCGGTAACGTTTGGCTCACAAACTTCCGAGCACCGTTTGATTAGGTCCCGAGATGCCAACTGGTGTGCGCAAAGCCAAGCGTTGTGAGCATTGCTCATTTTCGTAACGAACTCCTATCCTCTTTCTTCCCATCCAGGTGTAAGAAAGCTCCTGTCACTCTCCACCCTACAATCACGAGTCAGATATGGTCAGCTAAATTCCTGGCACAAAAGTCAGACGATGGGAATGCTCCAAACCCAAGAGAATACCGAATAGAAAATGCTGTATGAACATCGTCCATGCCGGAATATCCGTATGGGTGGTATGGCGGAATTATAAGGGCTGCTAAGCCATAAGCACTTACGATATACCACATCTGTGGATACAGTGGATCGTTCCAACGGACGGATGGAGAGAGAGAACGCTTCTCTCGAATAAGTGGAACCTGCCGTTGGGCCCAAACAACCTTGAAGGAATATATATACATATATATTCGAATGTCACTAGACTTACAGAGGAACTTCTGGTGCACCTGAGTAGTCGCAGTGAGTTTCTGTTTTTTAGTAATTTCGGAGCACGTAGCAAGTACATATTGTCGAACCCATTCAACTAAAAGTCAGTTTAAAATAAAAGCAACATACAGATCTGATAAGATCCAATCCCATGCACCTAGCGACAAGTTTCGCTGCCAAGGCACCATCGGGAACCTGGACAACCCACTCCTCAAACTCCAGATAACACTTGCTGCCTTCACATATGACACTGTTGGAATGAGATGCTGACACGCCGAGATGAATGACAATTAGACCGAGGAAGCAGTGAATAAGCATTGCCTATCGCCGGAACCATGCCCTGGAGTGACAACAACCTCAGAGCAACGTCAGCTCATAATGAGCAACTTAAATAGGGCCCAAGGCCAATGGCCTAGGAATCGTACTCCCCGCGTGTACGAATAAATTTTCCAGTGGCCTACTTGAAGTAGTCCCAGTTTCCGGATCAGAATCAGCTTTGATGTCTCACTGCGGCTGCCAGTGCTTTGCCTGTAATATTGTCCATAAATTCAGGCCCCTTTCTCACTAGAACAGACAAATTCACCATAGAAAGTAGCTAGTTTATACAGACCATCACTTGGTACCAAATGTGATTCAGCTCATTTCAATACGTTAATGGGACCTCAAGGGAGGAGAGGACAGGAGAGGAGAGAAGAAGCTTTCCGATCCAAAAACCAAAAGACGGTCAGCAAGAGGTGAAGCGAGAGTGGGGCATCCCATCGACGCCGCTATTCTGAGGCAGATGCTGTATAGCCATCTGAAAAACAACGGCGTGCCCAAAGACCCGCCCTGGTGTGTATTTGGTCGAACGGGAGGATTCCAGTGTTCATACTTGTATATAACAGGCTTTTCCACTTGTAGGAAGACAAAATTCCCGCCCTAGTAGGCTGTCGATTTTGGTAATCTCTTTTGTTTGTGCATCCGAAAATGAAGGGGATTGAACGGGTTGGAACCGCAGCAACACTTTTGTGGCTTTACGCCTCACAGTTTCGAAAGTGTTGAGGCCGTGTTTCAGCCACAGGAGTTACACAGGGCTACCTAGTTGTACCAGGGAGCGCACAAAAGAGCTTCAGAAACCACAGAGAGTTCCCTCTTACTTAGGTAGTTGAAGGTTCTGCGGAAGAAGTTGATTCACCTCGTCAGTTTCGGGGGCCAAGCAATGCATGTAAGTGGGGCTGCCATATAAAGATAGACATGATTCAACACAAATACAGCCCTGCCAAAATTGCCATGAATTAACCACGGTGAACACCAGGGCATTGACAACGTGTGACACAATTTTCACAGGAGCATTTGGCCACGAAGTTTTGAATAAGAGCAAATTATACTTTGGGATGGTGGAGGTGGCTTCACTGGGGCGGTTAAAAATAAATCGTGACGGTACTAAGCTAAAGGTGACAGCTGTAGCAAAGTGGGATACATCTGATCTGTTGGAGCATCAGCCCAGTGAACAGATAACGGAGTGACGATGACGAACCACGCCTGGGTAGAGTGGGGAATAAACGGAAACCTACCACAGTGAAGTGGATTAATTTGAGGAAGGGCAAACTCACTGGGTCTGAAGAATGTGGACATCCTTGGTCGGACTTATTGAAGCAAATAGGGTGGTTCTATCGCACAGAAGCCAAGGACCATCATGGGAACAATCAGTGGGTTTATGAGCCGAACGGGCCATTGTTGCAAACGGATAGGGAGCCACTTCAAATTCTGGCATAAACTCTGCGGACTGCGGCGGCTTCATTGCAGGAGTGACGCGCCTAGCCGTGAACTAGTGGGAATAAAGTGCTTTAAGAACGAGCCCTCAAACGTGGCACGAAAGTCACGGTACGGTGATCGCAACTTCTTCCTTCGGTTCATGGATGACCCCGAAAAGGCCTTTCTTCAGGGCACCATTGTTATTAGGTTTTATGCAAGTAAGTTAGCTAGGGAATAGCGGATACACGAGGCCCGTATAGGGCGGGGTTTTTCTTGAGCTCAGTAAGAGAGTAACATAAATTGCAAGCGGTGCTATTGCTATCTCGATGAGACAGCAAAACAGCACATTTAGAATGCGGAATCAACATGTGAAAGGGAGTAAAAAGGACAACTAAAGCCGCTAGGATTTAGCGGGTAGACTTCAGCCCAGGATACAAAGCACCTGAGAGGGATTATAGTCTCTAGGAGCTTTGTCAATGTGGTAGCACCAGATGTCAGAGAACGATCCTAAGTGCTCGGGAGAAGATGTTGAAGAGTGACAGTTCGAGGACTCATGAACGAGTGTGGCCGTATGCGAATATCTGCAACATGCATTAGCTAGATGGTGTGCCGCCGAAGTCAAACCTCGTTGTGTAGCCTTTCCTGAAGGGTGCTAACAGGGACGAAAGTGTAATGTTTGAATAAATGGGGCCGAAAACCGTTGTTCGAGCTTTTGCGCTTTTGCAGCCAGTTCAGGAGGTCCGGTGTTAGTCAGGCGGGCAACCTGGGGTGTTTGGAGAACAAAGTCCGGGAGCGTGTTAAGGCATAAAAAGGTTTAAGAAGTTATCAACGTAGCTTCCAAAACGTTTCACTATCACCCATCCAGAAAGTCGGCCAAGATGTTACAGAGGAAAACGTTCGACCAGTCCTAGGTCTGATTTATAGTATTCAGAGTAGGGAGATAAATGGTAATATGATATTACTTGTTGCCAAGAAGGGGATGAAGTTGAGCAGTTAACAGTCTGAATAATACAAGGGTAAATGATCGGAGAAAACCTGAGATGTCTGATTGTACTGTTTGCTTCGAAGATGAGATGCTGTTGGTTCATTTTGGTCACAGATTGAGAAACATGATGCACACCTTCTAGTAGGAATTACGTCCGAGGCTTCACAACAATCGCCCTAGGGTAATGGTAACCTGCACAAGTGACGGGATTCTTACTTCTCTATAAATTGTGCTTTGGATTACCAAGGGTATTTCCCGCGGAATATGTTATAGCCAGGACAGGCCTGGGCCAGAGGGGCAAGGGTTTGTCACCAAGGCTGTCTTTCACTTCCCCATTCTACTGCAATGGGGGTATACGTATGCACCTGATTGCAAAGTACCGCAGCAGCCTTTCCAGCCAATGTTTAAGTTTACCATTCCCAAGTGTGCTATCAGATCTGCAAGGCGACGTGCAATCTGGTGGTCTTATCCTCGGCCTGATGAACTTCAGCTAGTAGATATTTTATCTGGTTGGGGAAGTCCAGGCCATTATCACAGCGTGATCAAATCGAACAGGCCCACAACAAAGAATTCTGGAATTCTTTTCAAACTGTCAGTTGACATAAGTGACTAAGATAGGCTGAGGTGCTCGGGATACGATCTAACTGAGAACTCCAAGATATTTTCCTTCCTAGTCCCTCAGACAAATATAATTCATCCCACACTAAAATATAGCATGGTGCCACCACTTCAGTCTTTCTTCTCTAAGCGGTTATTGGACCCTGAATCCCAAATATCCATCCCCTCAGTATGCCCAAAGAAGCTCCCTACGGACAAGGACCCAGCTCCCAACCCCTAACCTGTCGAAGCCAGTCGGCAGAGCGTCTTGAGTAACTTCAGCCTGCTCAGTACCACTAAATGACACTTTGCCTGTTCAACCCGGCAACATTCTTCCCGCTACTGGAAGGATATCAGGAAAAAATTACAACCAGTTTGCACAAGATGTAAAGCGAACTATCACCCTTTTGAACCACGCGGTCTATTGCATCCCTCTAGACTCTTGATACTATCCGGCAAATCTCCAAAAATTTTCTAGTCACGTGGTCACAACCATCTCTGAGATCTGTTAGCGCACGGAATACCATCATCAGGTCCTAATGTGGAAATTGCTTGACCAAATCCAGCTTCAAAGCACAAAACGGTCATCTTGACTGCATGTGACAAGCCTGGCAACATCTGTACTGCGAGACGGCCTCATGCGTTGCCCAGTAATGCTATTCAGGGATGAAAGCAATACCCTAAGTTTGCTCACATCTCAGGTCTTTTACTCCCATTCCTGGTAGTTCCAAACAATATGGCCTGAGGCTAGTTTTACCGAACATAAAGGCGGCATACCAGGAATTTTTTACCTGAACTGCAAATTTTGGACATTGGACTCTACCTTCTTTCCCAGCAGTCAGCGCAAACAGCTACCTTCGACGTGGCACAGTTTCAGAGTTCTCATGCACCCATCTCCAAGGAAGACCACACAAGCCGATTCTCCGATGATACATGTGGGCGGAGTAACCTTGAGACTCCCCACTTCAAACTATAACTTACTGAAAATGTCAAATAATCCGGCTACGTCTGCAATCGCATCGAATTCTCCTGGGCCTTCAATCGGCCCCGATTACGCTGAAGCTGTAATGGTACCCAAGCTTGCTTTGCACCCTGGCTTTACACCTCGTTCTGATGCCACACACAAGTATCCGTTGGCTCAAACTCTCACTAAATATCAGATTAACTATCAACTTTTACCCAGAATTAGCCAAATCAACTCCACCGGTCCTCTAAGTACCCAAACAATCCATATGATCGACAAACTAATCAGCTCCAGAAACTTGCGCACAAGCCGCATCTATGACTATTTGGTGGTATGCTCCCTTACAGATCTGTTAGCATGCACGAGGGATGGAAACCTCGTGTGGTGGTCGGTACGTCCTGCAGGGAGGGTGGCCCTGTTGCGTTGTACCATTGTGTGTTCGTATACCGGCCGCCCCTCTAGTAGTACGGGTGCTTCGCCCATTGCCGGTGGTTCTGAGCATGGCATTTGATTCAGGAAATCACCAAAAGAGCACCTTTGTTTTCTGTTTGTTGCTGCTGGGTTGGACTCGTCCCGGTTGTGCCACTTAACTGGCAAAGCTACCAAATACAGACGATGAAAAGAAAGATAAACTGGACTTTCGTCTGTTTATTAAAAAAGAAATTCGTAAAAAACACATGGGATAGCCTGAAGACTGTGTGATGCTAATGGCTTACATCGACGTACGAAGCTGTAGCTGCTTTCGC
Organism: Clonorchis sinensis; assembly: GCA_003604175.2. Lineage (NCBI taxonomy): Eukaryota > Metazoa > Platyhelminthes > Trematoda > Opisthorchiida > Opisthorchiidae > Clonorchis > Clonorchis sinensis. The sequence goes on from CM030371.1 coordinate 9,940,729, forward strand.
CACAATTGAGGTTATACCGCACCAAAGCGCATTTAGTCAACTAAACAAAACACAAGCACCTACCTACTACCCACAGGAGTGAGCACATACAGCGAGAAATATATGTATGCAGAGGTTCCAAACCCTCCACTACCGGCATGCAAGACCAGTGTCCAACGACTATTTATTCGCCATGCACCACTTGTTTACTTGAAGCTGATAGCAGTGCTTTGGGGAATGGTGACAATTTCTCTCGCACTTACTTTCCCTCCTAGGTTATGGTGCTGCCCAACTCAAGTAATAAGTATCGAATAAACCAGTCCGTCACCTAAGGAGTTCATCACTGTCAGTCCTCATACATTTAATTTCTTTAACTTACTACCTCTCTGTACCAGTCGGTCACCAATGGATGTATCGAAATCACTGTGCCCAAAAGATTCAGGTTCCACTGATGAATTTTTACAGACAAATTATCACCAAAGGGAGTCAAACAAGGTAAATAGTTATGCGTCTAGTAGAACCACATACGACAGTGTTCACTTGGTAGAGTTCAGGAACGGCTTAGATGTGATGCATTTTCCGAATTGAATCTAACTGGTTCGTTCCTTAGTGGTTGCCCTCAATGCACAAAAGCACCAATTTGGAGTAATTAAAATTTTAAATTTAGGTTGGAAAAATTAGGAATGTACGTTGTGTTAGTTAAGGCGCGAAAGGTGGAGATAACCTGGAGAAACAGGTCACAGGCGACTGTTCTCTTCCAACTCTCGGCCGTACCCTCTCGCCCACCTGTTCCGTTATCTACAAATATGAATAAGCTCCTCACCTAGCCCCAGCTACCTCCATGTCATGTTCATTCCAAACTGCTGCACCTGTCGTTCGAATGTAGTGATTTCGGTGGACTTTCAGCCTGTGCCCACCACAAAAATCGATAATTTTCTGTACGGTTCGCGTTCTGGCTAGTGTGTTGCCACAATCTCACTCTTCCAAGGAACTATTATGCCCAACTAGACATCATCGACACCAGTGAGTCCTCGCAGTTTCAAGGTACACCGAGATTCCTGTTTACATTTATCCGCTTTGCTAGTCCCTCCATCCCCCTTGCTCCTTTTGTGACCCTGTCCAAGAGCCCGACAATCCAAGGTCATGAGGCCTCAGTTCAATTTGACCGGCTGGATGACACTAACTCCGCTTCTTCACCAGACCTGGTGTTCCAGTTCCTCAATTTCCACGGTTTACGCTTATCTTGTCATATGTCGGGCAGGGAGCCTCTTATTTTGCCCTCCCTCGTTTCGTTTTTGCCGCCCGCCACATTCAAACCCTAACGATCTGATATTGCTCGAAGCTCTCTCCAAAAATGAGCTTGCCTGCTCATGCCGGCCTAGTGGTGACCACGTCTACATCGGATAAAACCCACCGCCTATGACGCTGTCCCTTTTCCCAAAACTTCCTGTACCCACAGTCCCCAACAGTCATGCCTTTATTCTGACTTCAATTTCATGATCATGCCTGAAGGCATGCCACCCACAAGTTGGGAGTAAACATTACTATTATTATTGATGCATCTGTGACTCACCCTCATGGACGTCCCATCCCAAACTACTGGCCAACTCGTCCCCCCTGTAAACCCGAGCCCATGCACTGTCGCACATAAACCCGTTGTACAATCAGCCACCAGCACCTACGTGGACTTTCCTATAGTACCCTCATGCCCTCAAAGGTCTTTGATTTCTCCTGACACTAGACCTACACAAACCTACTTATTAGATTTTGGCTTCACACCTCTCCAAGATCTTGGTCCCTCCACTGCTCTCCCAAAAGGCCCTCTTGCTGTGCTATCCGTGGAAACCACGAATTTCTCCACCAACCACGTAAAGCTCTCTTCCAGTCTCGAAGTGATTGATGCGACACGTCACCTAACCAGCTTGATGGCTGCACCAGTCAGTGCTCTCGTCCCAGACTTCCTGACTCCTGCGTTCATCCAAAGTACGACTCTAACCCCTCAACGTCTCCATAGGTAACGCCCTCACACTCACCTCACATCCGTTGTGATCGGTTACTAGCCGTAACCCGCATCAACTTTCACCGTGCTACATACCCAGTTTCGTGCAACCTGAACACCATTTTTGACCGTCACCAATCCCTTCACACCCACCGCCTCTTTCCGCAACATATGCTCCTCCACACCTCCTGACCATTCGGAAGGTGGCATGGTTTACAACTCTCCATTCTGCTGCATGCCCCCCCCCAAAGATATTCTTTACCCCATACTGAGCCCTATACTCTATCTTCTGTTGTGGATTCATATCTTCCTCCCACCCCTATATTATCAGTGCTGCATGAACCTCGACCGACTCCGAACACATGTCTAGTCAACCCCACTTCAAGCAATCCCACCAAACTCCGCCGTAAGCGAATGAGTGAATCCCTGAGTGGCCCGGGTTGCTCATCAGTGGGCTTATGAATTTTGCTGTTTGATGACCGCTCATTGCTGCAAAAAGTCCACAACCTCCAAGCCATTAATGCCATTGCACGGTTAGGTTTGGTTTGTGTGACTGAAACCTAGCTGAAAATTCAGACACGGTTATTCCAATCCTTGGCCGAACTACCAACGCTAAGATAATAAGGGAAAGCAAAAGGTGGGGTGTTTCACCATCTATCGCAAATCGGATTCTACACTCAAAGGATTCCAAGGACCATCTGGACTTCTGCAGAACGGATCAGCCGACCTGCACTAGTAAGTTGCATCTTCCTGCCGGCCGTACTCTCCTCTGCCTCTAATGCTGAATTGTCCCGTACGACCTCTTATGTGCTCGCTCTTCTTCATTCGTCTAAATTTGTGCTGGGTGGCTTCAACCTCCCGGATATCTCCTGTTTATCCACTAACGTCCATACCAGGTGGACATCGCTGCCCACCAAACTTAGTGTAGAGGGTTGGTCCCGGATCGTTCGCACCTCTCTCGAGGTCTACACACCCTAGGTCTAATAATCTCAAAAGAGGGCTGCCTGGCCACAGCCGCAGTTGGACCATGCCTCCAGGAAATTGATCACTGCGTCGTTTCTTACAACGCGAAATTCATTCTTTGATCGCTGCCAGCGCTTTAACGTGGTGTCTTTATTGAGACGGTGGGAAATTTTGTATAAAATGCGATTTCTTTACGTGTCTTCTTCTGTGTTGCGCTTGGAAAAAACTTGAAGATTAAGCGGACAATGATTACGCTCTCTTGGTTCGTGCAAACTCAAAATAGAACAGACATTGGCGACCTGTATAGGGAAAAGTTTTCTGTCGTTTCAGGGGGCTTCCTGTCAGAAAAAAGCAGGGAATTTTTCACGGCGAGTAATTTTGTTGGTTTTTTGTAATGGCCAGCACACATTACATTGGATGTGTGGTAATGTTTTAACTTCACCGATATGCTGATTCTTCGATAGTGCCATTGGAAGAAGCAGTATTCCTTTGCTGAAAAAACGGACATTACAATATGATGGCAAGTGCTTTGAGGTACTAGCACAGGTTCAGCTAATTGAAACTGTCCTGAAGTTGCAGTTAACACGCTCTTGGTAGAAATAGTAGGGATATGCTAAACCACAGGCAAGCCATCAAACTGGTATATCTGTCGCGGTAATGTCATCATGACGTAGTACTTGGGTTCGTGGACAGCCTCACAAACGGACGTCCTGGGTGAGTCAGTTAGGGTTCTTGTCGTAGTTAAAAGTATTCAAGGAATTGTGTCAAACGGAGACCAACATGGATTGAGGGTGCACGGTGGTCCATTGCTGCCATTTAAAAGAGGTAATACGACAGCCGTGTATTCAATGGTGAACAAAAATACTGAAAAGCGTTAGATTATCTGCTAAATGGCACTGTGGTGCGAGTTGGACTGCGGCCTGAAATGGCAGGCATCCAAAAGTAGTCACAATTGTTAACTATTGCGTTGAGGCGGACTGATCGATTCAACAAGCGGAGACGTCAGGTATGTGGTTAATGCGAACGAATGTGAGCATATGTTACTATAAATTGTGCGGAACTTGGACCGTGCAGAGACATGAGATTAGAGAAAAACGTGGGATGTCTGGTGGTTTTGCGTGTTTGTACGACGGGGTGACGCCAGAATAGCGCGGTCACAGCCTGAAGAAAAGCGTGGATGCTTTGCAAAACCATTCGCCTCTGAGGCGTGATACAACAAGTTGTTATTGAGTCTGTGCCAGTGTCTTTTGCTCTGATATAGATGAATTTTCGGATTCATAGTAGGATTGTCCGGGATATATGCTACTGTTCGGGGAAGCTCAGTCTAGCGGCACAGGCGTCCGACAATACTTCCTTCCATTTTACATTTCGTTTTCCTCTATTACGGGAGGCGGAGTAAGACTCAGCGTAGGTTATATAATATCTTTGGGAGAGGGCTTGAAGATGAACGACATTGTGAGGAATGAGTCGGTAAATGTTTAGGCGTGGGTGATGACCGAAAGGGCCGAGCAGGTAGAACAAGTGTGGATGGGCAGGCAAGGCGCATTAAGGGTGTGGATTATGGGGAGTCACGGGCCATCGACCACTTAGAGGAAAAGGTAGGAGTAGTGGCATTGTAACGAGGTACGTTAGTTGGAGGTGGGTTGAAGGATATTTGTTCCTCGGGATATATTATAACTTGCGGCCTCCAGCCAGCTCAGTATCATTATCTGGGACTTTTGGATCGTATCAGGGGTGCTTGGCTTAGTAACTCCTTCTTCGGATATAGTTGACAGGATTGTGGAAAGGACGATAGGTGACAGTACTTCATAATGAACGATGAGTTAAGGGAGGCACAGATCTATGTAACATACACGAAAAGTGCCTCAGAATAGCTTGAACTAGCAATCGGCTTTCAAGATGTGTATGTCTGAGGTATGGAAACTTTTCGCGTGCAACAGGATGCTGAAGATCGCAAAAGCGTCGGTTTACAAAAGCAGGCTGATAATCGCTTTCCAAGAAAGCAGCTCCTAGTTGGCAGTAATGCTACTGCAGCTGAATACGGGATGGTTGCAAATTACGACGAGGACGACGGAATTGTTGATTTCATCGGGCTACATGGTATCAGCATCTAGAAGCAGAAGCGGAGTGACCTCCTACTGCGCAAAATTGACACAAAGTACCCGCCTACTCACTGGATCTACGCTACTATTACATCCACGGATGCAGTTTGAGGACGCCTGTTGTCCTTGACTCTCAGGGCTGAAGTCTATACCACCTGGTCTTAGGACTGACTTGTATAAACCCCTTTTAGCTTTAATTTTGCTGCTTCCAGTAGTGCGTATGATCACTAAATTTCAGTATCGCATCATTATTGTACACCCTAATCCGTCATTATCACCAATGGGCCCAATTAGGCAAGTGGTAAGTTCACCTGCAGCTTCCTTGTGGACACCGATCGGGATTTATTAAACATGTCGCAAATGGTCCTGTAAACTTTGTTTATTTATTTGTTTCCAATGCTGTTACCGAAGATGCACACCAGTTGTAACTTTTATACACTCTTCCTTCAAGAAACCCTGTCGAGTGGAAACGGCTTCCTGAGACCGAGAACCGGATCCACCATACATTACGCTTGTATTGATGCGACCAGTGAATAGAAACATATAATTCCCCAAAGGAGGTTATATTAGTTTGAGGCGTGGGCTTGGCAGACCCAGAACACAGATGAGTATGTCTAGCCGTTTTTGCTCATTGGATTATGTTACCGCTTATAGTTGAGGCCTCATAGTCAGAGTCGCACACAGACACGGGCCTAGCAGTTACGAGAAGGTAGGAAACAATGGGTTCAGTTTTCATGGTGGCCGGCAATAGTTGCCCTTTTTTCATCAGTGTGGTTGTGCTTTATGGCGTATTACACCTACGGAGCGTGACAATTTCTAGTGAAATAGATATCGTTGTGCCAGTAATTCACAGTCAGGCATCTTATAATGCTATATTATCTACTGGTTGCTTTTGTATTTCCGGAAAGGGGTAGCATTCACTGGGGTGCATACCCGCATCAAACCATGAAATTCCTCAAACTCTCTTCCATTATTAAACTGGACGAAAGCGAGCTTCCAGAGACTATGTACTGTGCCAAAGTTTGCTGAAAAAACTCATCTAATTTTTTAGGGTTGAGGGGTTTATTCAATTATTTCCCCGAGTAGAATTCGCACCCGACACTCCGTAGATATTATCTTACTCGTAAAGAAAGTTGCTGAACACCAGATTATGCTGAAGTTTGCTTCCGTGCTTTATCTCGTAAACCAGTAATGAAATGCAAATCGGTGGTGATAAATGACCCTGAAACTTTGCCCACCTGAACAGAATTGGTGCAACCAGCCGCGCTTTTCTGTCTGGGCAGCTGCGCACTCAACAAGGCCACATTCATTGGGCGGGCCAAATAATTCAATACTGAAGCTCCCCACAGCCCTATGCTGAGCGGCTTACCCTCTCAGTAGATGGCCATTGTCCGTTCTTGACCTCTCTGCTTCTTCAGTTGCAGGCATAACCGCTGCCCGAGAGGCCTTTAAAAGTTTCGGAAGGGCTTGGTAAACAATCGGTAGTTTTTTATGAGACGATGACTTCTCAGTCGGTTCCAAGCCTTTAAATCTTGTTGTTTACTAAGACACATCCAGTCCTACGAAAGTAGGAACAAGGCTCTCAGGCCTCATTGTACCTCGTGACTGAAAAAGACTCAAAATGTGCTTTTCTCACCCAATCAACTCTGGTTAATGTCAAGCATTCAATAATAATATTGGGTTTATTTCCCAACTTGTAGGGAAAATGCTAATCAAGACATGATCGGGTCATTGCAACTAGAGCGCGGTGGGCAACACCACGACTGGAAGGAAAGTACAGGCGGTGAGACACGCTTATTACGTGAAAAAGCCCCTGAAAAAGTTAAAATCAATGAATTAAAAAAATGGGGCATGAGGTACGACCACTTCGACGAAGAAGTCGGTTGACATGAACTAAAACTGGAAGATCGTTATTGGCAATGAATGATCTTGGGCAATGGAGTTATTGACCAGGGTCGCAAAAAGCAGAATGGAAATGGAGGTCAAAGTCTCTTAAGTGGAGACAAGTGGCAGGCTTTATCTCGAAAAATGTTGTTTACCTAGAAACGAAGTAGGCTCACTGTTGTAAGGAAGTGAAGTTTAAAGATTATTTTGTTGGGAAGATGGCGCTAATGCATAGTTTGAACAGACACCGGTTGTAAAATTGTTGAACTTGTGGGAGGGGCAGGCTGAGATTGCAGCGGAAAACCAGGTCGGTTAAATTCAAACGAAAGGCTCAATGGGTTAGAACTAACTCTTTCTAGGGGTGGTTAGGACTGGGTGGAAAATTTGTTCGTGGCTACAGCCACGGGCTCAACTGAACAAGAGGTCTTGATTGGTCTTGATTGGACCAGTCAACCTGCCAACCGGAATCCAGTCCATTATAGCGCAATCCTGAAAAATAAAGCGCAGGAGATCCGGGTTTGTCCCGAGTGGCCTTAGGTGTGTGACTGAACCAAAAGCCTAGTTTTCTGCTGCAATTTCTGTTTGCGTTTCCGCAAGTTCAGTTTTATATATGGTGTTCTGTTGACCCTATAAATTCGCACTATGTCCCCGTCGAATCTATCCTTTTCACCTGACTTTCCTATAACAGTGACACCAGTGAGTCTACTTAGCTTCAATTTAAACCATTTTTTGGGATGAAACTTCCCATTGGCCTCCACCCCAGCTCCACCTCCATTTTGCCTTTGAGACTCTGGCCATTTACTCAACCGCTCAAGTTCACTCCTGGCCAGCAATGGTTTCCAGTCTTAGCTCATGTTAACCAGCTGCATCTTTTAACTAGTCGTACCTCATACACGTTCTCCTTTTTTCGGTTCCCACAATTGCGGCGACCCTTCACGTAATAAGGATGCCCCGTTGTGCTGTTACCTGTCGTGTTCAGGTTGTAACGACCCGATCACGCCTCAATCGGCATGTTTTCTACAAGTTGGGAAATAAACCTATTATTAGAGGCATATTTCGCGGACACGACACACATCAATCCAAAAATATAACAGAATTCGAGCAAGGGCCAAGTGTTGCCCAATTTTACACAGTACGCACGTTAACAGTCATAATACTGAACCAATATGTTGTGTTTGAGAACAGGATTTGTTTTGACTTATATTGGCTGGCGTTAGCCTAAATACGAAGCGTTCTTTAGGAAAGTAAAAGAAAAATGAACCAGAGGTCCTTGTGTGAGGGACACATGGGAAGTGTCAGTGAACCAAGACCCGCAAGGACGAACGATGCCTCTCGGTCGCCTAGGCCAAAGAATGGATTTGGCTGATGTTCGGTTCAAAAGCGTGAATCCGGAGATATTGGTTGCCGCAGATTTTTTGAAGGGCCCTTCCCTAAGCCAGTGGTTGGATTGTCTTACTCACTAGGATACATGGGACTGACAGGGCCCAAAGACGCAGGAAGCAGGACATAAAAATCCGACTCCTAATGCAGCTGCGCGTGGCGGGTACCTTTTGAGCAGCACCAAACTATTTGGTTTAAAAGTATTATAACTGTACTAAGTAATGCGCTAGCTAACAAGGTCAGCCGTTGGGCGATCGAGGTTTACGATGTTTCAATACCGACCTTTTCCAACCCACTGTTATTCTGGAGGGGACAGTGTCTTGACTTCCAATAATATACACATGCCGGCCGCCTGATAGAAGCATCTTATTAAGTTCACAATCCTAACACAGATGACAGTACGATTTTACCCTCAGACTGCCTCAAGATACGTTTTCTCAGTACGGAAGCTCCCTGATGATTTTGTTGGAATGGCTGAAAATTAAGGAACCGAGCTCTAGCCAGTATAGCCTGCAGTATCATTGTAGTTTTGAAGCACGTCCACCATACCAAGGTAGCAGCCTTTCGTTGGGTTTCTTCGTCAGAGGGTGATATTAGTGTCCCAATTTTTCAATGGGTTTTCATTAGAATTTCATCTTGTCTGCTTTTGGAAGCATTCGGATCGCTTTTCCAGGTGACTTTCTGAGTTTGAACCGTTAGGACATGATTTTATTGGCTGTCTGATTGACTGTCGACTCCTTCTGATTGGTTAACCGAATCAGGCGATAGTTGATAGGATTGTCCCAATAAGAAAGTCTCTAACTGCGAAACCTACCCTGTCCACCATCTATCTCCACTTTTCCTTGGGCATCTAAAAAGTGAACTTTTGAGAAGTGCGCGTACAGTGTCACAATCTTTGCTTGATTGCGTGGGTTTCCTATTTCCAATAACAATCATTAGCTGAACAAAAAATACCATGACAGATGCGTTCATTTGCAAATCACTTTGGCTTTCACGTGGAACTCCACCCAACCTCTTGCTTATGAAATTCTTCGGCTGAATGTGCTGCAAAAAGGCCCCGGTATTTGTCAGTTGACACGGTATTCGTGATATCGCAGTATATTTTCATAAAGGGAACTACTCCCAAGGTTCGACAGCCGACGACCGGTTTTCCCCTTCTTGGGGCTCATTGGGTAGGTGCAGTCCCCAAGTTTCCGTCAACCTCATGTGCAGCACATTCAGTTGAAAATAATAATAAAAAGGATATTCAGTTGAGTCTTCCATGAAAATCAAATTGATTTACAAATGAGTGTATGTGTCGAAATCAGTCCCACTTGTGTTCGGGTAGAATATAAGGTTGACGGTATGTCGGGCCTGCGCCTGTCTGCTTGTGCTGGGCCTCAAGAAGGGAGAAACTGGTCGCAGGCGGTCGAAGAGTTTTTAACAAATATGTGAGCAGCTTCCTCTATACAAACAATTATCATACTAACGATTATTTTTTGCGCCGGTTTGGTCAAGCAGCCCGCTCTAAAACTGAGTTGTTGCCTGTTTTGTTGAAAAAATAGGAACAGCATCTTTGGACGATACCGCCTACTCAAAGTACTCCGTTGGGAGTGTTAAATCGCGCCGCACAATGCGTTTATTTGTAAAACCTTTGCAAGTAGAATAAAACTTTTGACGTCAAAATGTGACTTTTCCCATAAATGCCTACGCCGGAAATACCACAATCAGGACATATACAATACCGCCGGAGGTGTCGACGAGCCCCCTTGAGTAGGTGCAGCATAGTCGGGCTTTATTGTAACAGATGATATGCCTTCGTTCCTGGCAAAACCTTGGGAAACCGGATGCGTGCTTGCGCTGCACCCAGGGGAAGGTCACTATAGCCACATACGCTTCTCCAGATGGCAGCAGATAGCGTTTGTTCGAAGCTTTTCAGATGTAGTAAATGTCGATAGAACGCACGCGACAAACCGTTTTCGGTAAGTCTTTTCAAAGCAACTAATATCCGGTCTGTAGTTACAAGCTGTATACCTTCCTGATTACGGATGGTATAGGCGCCCGACTACATATGCCTTCGTGGAAAGCGAACAGTTCGTCCCTTTGCGTAAACTCTTCAACTTATTCAGGGAAATGAGGCAGGGCAGTATTAATTGGAGACTTTCGTCATGGACACGTTGTGGCACAAATGCGGGCTGCAGAAGTAGTGCTCGGCTGTGACGTCATGTTGTGTTACTTAAATAGTAGAAAAGCTATCAGGAAGCACACAGGTGTCATATAACAGCCATGTATTTTTGGTCACAGACACACTCTGCGAACAGCCGGCACATATGATACTGCACATCCCGCATGGACAATGCCGCACAGTAGGTTCTCTGTTTCTCATATTACGAGCATACACGTTCCGGCAAGATCTGCAGCTTCTGCGTCGCACGGACCCACGATTTTTCTCTTATCTTACGGCCCGTTGGTTGTACATCACCCGAAAATGGGCTGTACATTTGCAATCCGGGATGGTCCACCTTGGTAATCTTGAGAATGCAAACGGACGCCTGAAAAGCGGGCGCACCAGTAGGACATACTGAAGCACGCCACACAGAAGATGATTGGGTACGCCGAGTGGCTCATGCGGGAATTCGAGATACATATGTCATATCGCTGTGACGGACGGGAAGTCTTAGAGGGCGACGGCAACGTTCTGAAAGGGGTCTGTTGAATGACCACGTATGCATATTCCCTCGTTTTGAGACACTTGGGGTCGAGATCCCCAAGGGTATACTACCATAATGTTGGAACAAACAAGGTGGGGACGACATACGTTAAATAGCTTATAACCCGCGGTGCAAACACCCAGGTGCTCCCAGACGGTTGAAACCTGTGCTGGAGAAAGCAATGCCCCTTCTGCTTGGCAATGTGACACCACTGCACCCATTTGTTCTCCGTATTTAGAGATCAGTCGGTTCCAAGCAATAAGAAATATTCTTCATAGATTTTTTTCATTGGTTGGCTCCCAATCCATTAACGGTAGCTGTCGGAGGAAAGAGAGGAAGGTGGCTTCATATGACTCATGCATTTTCGTCTGTTAATGAGACCTCGTGCATTTTGTGTAAGTCTCGTATTTCGTTAGGGTTATAGTTAGCATGGAACAAGCTACCGGAAATCATAAGGCGAACCGGCTGTTGAAGGTGGCGGTGTGTAAACAAGCCTATACGAGATTGTTGTCAATGAAGTGCACCCTCTACAAGGTAAGTATTGCTCCCTGCCTGACAGCCGACTGACCCATAGTGATATTTCGATAAGCTAACTTGTATCTTCCTCTGATTTTGGGACGTCAACAGCTCAAGGAACACTGCTCACCAAGAAGATCATACACTTCCCGGCAGGACTTATGTACTAATCAAAACGACCAGTAAAATTCAATTTTTCTTGTTGTACAATGTGAACCATTGACTTTTTCCAGGTACAGAGGGATGGTTCTTTCAGTTGTCCGCTATGGTCGACGACGTGGTCGTTTTGGCAGATTTTGCAAGTTACAATGGAGAGCTCTTCTGGTTAACAGCAAACTTACGTACGTCCTCAATATGTGCAAGCCTTACGTTATTCCAACCTGGCAAGATTTATCCAGCAACAATGTATGTGGCTTCCGCGATATTAACTCGGAATAGCCATTATCGAAGTCCATAAACACATGCTTTCGCCTTCGACCTGTTAAACATATAAATAGTAAAAATTCCTTACATAAGTGGAACCTCGAATACGTTGGATAAACAAGGGTCATGTAGTTTCTAGAAACGTCAGTGAATTATTTCAGTTGCAGAACTATCTGCAAATTACGTCCATGGTAAGCCATCCACAAATTACGATATCTCGTTACATCAGGCAGCGTATTCAATGTCGGTGGTGATTGATGACCTTGAGTATTCGCTCACTTAGATAATTTGCAGATAATTTACAGAATAATTCACTGTAATTAGACATTCTACACTATTCGACGATAGCCCCGAAAACCTCGTAGCTTTCGAGAAATCACTTCCCTTGTGTGACTATTGCGTGGAGTGAATTGCTGGTCTACAGTACTCCGATCACCAAAAATGCAGGAGGTTTCGCGTAAGCAGAGTCAAGCTGAGTGCCCAAGCAGGAATACCAGTTATGGATGGTCATCATGCATTCGTATCCAATATAAACCGGGTCTGATTGACGACTGAGATGTAAGTGGTGGGTACTATTAGTGCACAGTTGATGATAGCCATAATATGATTCAGAAGGTATATATGCACTAATAACAGTCTTTACTATGGTTGACAGTGGTGAGTTGCAACACGTATAAAAATAAATACAATGTGGAATGTGGAGCAAGGCAAAAGGGGAACTTATCGGTTGTGAGAGTCCCTTGGTGAACGTCCGGACGGAGGTAACATGTTTTCTCCGCAGCATAGTTGCTACACGTGTTCCACATTGTCCGTGGACTTGTGGAGGGCGGTTGGCGTCCTGCTCTCTGCGCGCGCGCGAGTCTGTGTGTTGACTATGCTCGGCCTTCCTATATGTAGGTGCGTTTGCGTGTACGTGAGTGTCAGCACGTGACTTGTTGCTACGCTTACTGGCCGGTAGAGACAGTCAATATCAGATGAGTCACCCTGGTGTGTCGCAATTTGTAAGTGTAGGGTAAAAAGCGAGTCTCGCGATCTAGGGGCGATTGTGAGCTGTGTAGTCAAGTGAGTCACAATCATGTAGCGTGATTTGTGAGTGTAGAAAAAAGAACAGATCTCGTGATCTAGTGAGTGGCGGTGAGCTGTACAGTCATGTATGTTGGTGAAGGGGCTGCTACAATACCAGTCTAAAGGATTCAAATGCTTACGTTGAAAGTCAGAACCGGCTAGTCATCGACATCACCGTCAACAGCATAACATCACATTTCCACACTGACGCTTCGCTGCGGCACAACCATAGGTTTTTTGAAAGCCTACCTGTAAGGTAAAGAGTCAAAGTAGAGGGAAAAGCATTTAGTGCCAACCCACCACAGTCACTCTGAGGTGCTTACACGCACATACACTCGTTCAGGCAGCCTGCATAGAAAGTGACAACCAGAACACGGTTGACATCGACTAGCGGCCATAATATTAGGCAGAATTTCGCACCGATGCCTCATTCCCACCAGCAGTTAGGCGCTGCCACGGCCAAAAAACTTATCCCGCAAGCTTTTGGCCAAAATATTGGGCCGCTTGCCGGTTCAGCGTCAAGTCAAGCTCTGATTGGTCGAAAGTCTGAACGTAACGGTATATAATGATCCAGTATCTGCTGAATACCGGTTACCAGGGCCGCGTCCAGAAGGCGTCAGAATTTTTAGAATGTTGTCGCCGCATACAGTTCATGAACGACGCGCTGTGCATATGTTTTCCCAGTAAACAGGTCAAATTTGAGCTGTTTTTTGGTGTGAATATATTAACACCTTTGGTTGTTGTTTTGACGGGAACGATAGTTAGGAAGGTTTAGAGCGAGGACTGATCCAAAAATACCGTTATTACACATGAGTTAGAGCCTCTGCAGCCAGGCGCAGTGGGGGTCACGCGGTCCGCACCGTGGAAGGCAACGACAGTACCCAGACTCTTCGTCATCCATTACATGCCTGTCTGCCAGGTCAAGGTTTGACCTATCTGCCTCCGCCATTCTGAATTGGGCACGGAAAACAGCACTCTCTTCGGAGAATGATGGTCTGACACGCGCAGAACCAGGCTTGGCCAACACAGCTTCTGGTTCTGGACACATCCTCCAGTCAGGCCTCCGCTACACAGCTGAACACTTTCTAGTCGCCTCGTCATGAATTTGTCGACACCAACCCACACGATCTATTTTTTGGAGACAACTGTTGTCGGAGATCTGAAGGCGTCTCATTTCCGCTGCTCTCATAAAACACAAAACAGCCTGTACTGTAGCCTGGTGCACACGTTCCTTGAGATTCAGGGATATAATGCTTTGACACCATTGGTGTCTCAGATTGGCAAACGTGACCTGAGCCTTGCAGATTCGTGCGTTTACCTCACCTGTCACATAACAGTACTATTTAATACAACTTCTAAGATATGTTAGACGCTCCACAACTTCGAGTGCCTCTGTGAATTGTAAGTGGTGTGTTCAGCGACTGCATGTTCACGAGCATAGCCTTACACTTTGTGAGTTCAAAGTGCATGCCAAAGGACGGGATGACTTTGATTAATTCGTCCCTTCTTCGAAGACGAGAACGATGTCGTCTATATACTCCAGACCGACAAGGTTTTCGTCATAGTCTATTTGAACACCGGGGTTTTGAATAAATTCCAGTGTTCATCTCATTATGGTTGTACCTCACCCACTCTTTTTCTCTTCTTTTCACTCTAGGGCTTTTAATATATAATTTATGTATATATATGCATATGAAATTAGACTAACTTTATGGTTGTACGGCAGTGAAGCATCAGTGTCAACACTGATGTTGCTGTCTTTGATGATGATGATGATGATGTATATCGAAGCATTTTATCCAAATGAGGTTCTGGTTGAGAAAGTGGAATGGAGAGAGTGAGCAGCCCTGACGGTACCACCTGGTGCACGATGTTTTTAGAGCCCTCCGTATACTTTCATACGTTCGAAGTCCTGAGGAAGAACCTATTACACTCACGAACATCCGCGACATTTCTTGATGGGCAAGCATGTTCGAAAAACAATAGAAATCGTTCAGCTGTAACATCCTGACTGCCATGCCACCCGAAAGATGTACGAGGGCTGGGATACTGCCAGTTTGCCCGAGCTTACACAGGAGAAGTCGAGATGCAGAAGTCGGGTTCGAAACACGGACCTTCCGTCAGTAGATTTGCGGTTTCTCGCAAGCGTGTTAAGAACAGACTGGTCAACTGAGTCGAGTGCGCCTTGGAAATACAGAAATTCTGGAATAGTGGGTAGTTTTTGCCTGTGGCATAGTCCTAGCGCCTAATGGAGTGTGAGAGTTTATTCAACGCAACCCTTACCAGGCCGGATCCCGTTTGCTTCTATCGAGTTACTGTTTCACAAGCCAATACAAGGTGACGAGGCACAAGTGACGCCAACAGTCTCGTTAAGATCGGTTCAGGCTGATCCTTCTATGGTTACCACACTCACCATGATTCCCCTTTTTGAAAATTGGCACTATCACCGATTCTATCCGGGATAGTAGCTCGTTGGCGCTTGAAAGAACATTTGCAGTCATAAACCTCCGAGGGTGTAGGGGGTTCCATTTCCGTTGTTTAGGGCTATACGTCAGCTGTAGGCCCCGAATTAATAGCGGCTGATGAACATAAGAATTGTTCGAAGTATTCGGCCCACCGGTCAAGGCGTTCTTTATTCAAGATGGCCACTCCACTCTGCTTCTTGATTGTTTGGCTCACAGTTCTGGCTCACTTCTAGCACTTTCCAAAGAGCCGGTGATCTCGTTCCAACGTAAATTCACATCTGATGGTGGGGAGCAGTTGAAAAATAGATTCGAGAGGACTATTCTGGTAAATTCATTAAAAATTCGGATCCGCTAGTCTCTCAGTTGCTACGTGATTTGTCCGCACGTTATGCGGCCCTGAAAAACGAAGGGAGAAGCAACTACGGGCTAGCGTCTGGTCCAAAACGACCGGAAATCAGTTATTCATCCGTGCTATCGGTAACTGATGGTGATGTGATTAATTTGAGTTCGTCGGCACGCTGTTAGAAGACACCTTTTGGCCTGAGGACTTCGGTTATTTCGGAAGTGAGTACTGCATAAAAAACAGCTGGCGCTCAGTTCATCACCGAAGAAATCGTTCGCCATTGTCCTTAAGTAACGAGTTTAATCCGTGTCGACCACCTAATTGAGTACCAGATCCAATAAGTCTGCCCATTTGTGCATTCAGATTTCCGGCAGCCACCACGATATCTTAGCTTATGGCTCGCCGCAACAGAGCATTCAGAGCATCATAAAACTTGTCTTTGGTGGTGTCAGAGTTACGGTCATTTGGGGCGTAAACAGACAACGGCCAACTTCCCGCTTGTGAGACTCCTTCACGGACTTTACCAGGCGAACCGCACATAGATGACCATCAGCGGGTATCCAGTCAAGCAAGGATCTTTCCGATCGGTGGCTTGGGACGATACCGATCCCTGGACATCTTGTTGCAGCGGCCAGATATGCACAGCCGGGAACGATTGGAGAGTGATGGGGCGATTAGCTCAACCACTGTGCTTGCATCTTGAATTCTTGTTTCATCTACACGGCACCCATTAATACCAAACGAGTCTGGTGTGAGAGCAAGCTCAGCTTGTTGACCTATTTGCTTCAGAATTTAGACATTGAAGACAGCCAGATATACCGGGCGTCGAGGCTTGAAGATTGATTCTGAGATACTTGAGGATGTCGGCGCCGAATGACGCGCAGATGTTGCTTGCAAAACCGATACAGGACGAACGGAGCCATCAGTTTCAAGTGCTGGGCCCACAAGGATTTAGTTATTAGTGGGGTGGAGGGAGGAAGATGAAAAAGTATGTGAAAGGAAGAAGGGAAGCATCCGCAGTAGCCTGTTTTCTGTTTCCCACCCTGCTGTATGCAGCAAGTAAGGCGACCCGGCTGATGACACCACACGACAGCTGATGTGGCTTGAGACTATCTGTAAGTGTGAAATTCGTGGTAGTATGTGGGCTGGGATACTGCCAGAGCATCCAGATCTAGACAGTAGGACGATTAGGGTCCTTGCTAAAAGCCTTTGGCTCAAAAGCCTGGCCTCCAGACAGTGGTGTTTGGTGGGAAATGCAAGTGCATTACAATTTTTACGCAAGAAGTCGCCATTTATGTTCCAACCCCCAGCCTGGAGGGCCGAGAGACTGGTGGTCAGAACTCCAACCATTGTCCAACCTGATATAAGAGACTGCGAGTGTCGCACGGACACCCCGTAGTATAATTCGATGGGTCACGGAGGCACACAAACCATTACATCACGGTAAGATCCAATCTCTTCGTGACGGAAACATGTGCTGGTCAGTGCATAACTGAAGGAATTGACTCCTGTTATCTGTGTGACATGCCTTCACCCCTATTGGATGACCTGGGTGGGCCTGTACAAGACTCACTCATCACAAGACTAATCATCAAGTATGACAGCACCATTGCTTTCCAAAAACTAAACGTCTACGTAAAACTTAGTTTTATAAATAGTGTTTTCCGGCGCCTACATTCATACCACAAGTGAGCAGTTTTTGTGTTTTCCATGCATTGATTTTGAGCCAAACGACTGTTCATTGAAGTCTAATGCAGTTCAGTGCTGCCAACCCTAAGGCCTAGCGCATCCACAACACTATAAATCCTGTTTGCCTCAAAAGCCTGGTTCGGGTTGATGAGGTTTGAAATGTAAAGCTTAGCTGGAACTTTGTACATGGTTTCGAAGTTATAATGGAGTAGGGGATTTGCTTTTGACCTCACTTCACTTCGACTGTCTGCATAAGGATTAGCAGGTCTCCCGAATGTCGAGTCACAGTCGCCCATACGCGATGGTGGGTAGCAAGGCTCTCGCAGATATCGATTCGACTGTTAGCTTCCGTGGTTTGAGCCGTAAACAGTCTGTAGACCCAGACATTTAACATCAGCCATAATGGCGGTATTCCAGGTTTTCAGCGGACCACTTCATCGGTAATGCCATTATTAGCGCAGTTCGACAACAAGAGCAGCTGTGAAGATTTCCGCACGTGGGCGGCAAAGAACGTGCCTAAACCATCGTAGTCGGCGTTGGATTATCGGTTCGAGTCAGGCGGTCTTCTGATATGCGGAGTACGTGTCGTAATCAGTGTAACCTATGAAGCGTGACTAATTCATCTGTCGTGGGAGCGTCCCATCTTCCCAGGGCCATCTGGTTTACCTCACCATTACAAATCCGATGTTACTACTAAACCTGACCATTGCTTCACAGACACCGATAGGCAAACACTGACATCTTTCGTGTATCCTCTGCGCGTAGAGGCCACGTCCTCTGATCCACGGAGCAGTATGAATGGCACTACGGCAGTGTAGACTCTACCTTTGTTAGACGACGTCACGTCGGCGCCATAGGTGTCGGAGATTCGCAAAAGCTGGCCCGATTCGAGAAGTAATCTCATCTCCAGTTAGTACAACTGCCCGGGTAAAGACATTTATCTACCACGTTGACCGGCAATCCTGCAAGCATGAGGTTCGGGTTTCATCCAACCCACTCTTGTAGCAGTACTTTGCAATTTGCGGGTGTGAAGCGCCTGCCAAACCACGCGGCAGAGTTATTCAAGTTATTCAGTAGTTTGTATTTTTGAAGGATCTGAACCAATGAGAGTAATATCGTCCGCATACTCAAGTCTGTGAGCGAACTTGGCTACTTGGCTATGGGTAGCTAGTCTAGCCCGAGGAAGCTGGGAACACAGTCTTTCCTAAATTTGATGCCGGTGTTCTCAAGAGATGTATTTGGGGCCGCACCGGGCTCTTGACGAGATTTAGTGGGTTCTCAACCGCACTGGATGGTCCACCAGTGGCCATGATCAGGCGTTCGTGATTGGTGTGTGGTTTTGGGGTCGACTTCTTCTAATCCATCCTTTTCTGGAGGATGGCATCACTGCTCCCATAACTAAAAAAATGCAGGTCGCCTGAAGGAACTACCCCACTGCCCTCACATTCCTATCGCACAACATCATGACCATTTCGTAATGCGATTGCTCGTACGGGAGTTCGCACTCTTTTAGCCTATCTTGCATGGTTTCAGCTGATATGGCTCATCGGATCATTGCAACACTCAAAATCGACCATCACATCGAGGTTCCAATTACCGCTCTGTGAACACCTTACCACGCTGGCTGCAGACCTTGCTACTAGTCCACGGTATTAATACCACTGTTACTGTCTTTGACGACAATAATTGCGATGAACGTCCAACTAGCGATGCGCGATGGTATCCTGTGTTATTGTTTTCATATCCGGAGGAACACAGCCCGGGAAATTTTACTGCTTCGT
This sequence comes from Clonorchis sinensis, assembly GCA_003604175.2. Classification (NCBI taxonomy): domain Eukaryota; kingdom Metazoa; phylum Platyhelminthes; class Trematoda; order Opisthorchiida; family Opisthorchiidae; genus Clonorchis; species Clonorchis sinensis. Next base: position 9,960,008 of record CM030371.1, read on the forward strand.
AATTGGATTTCCCCTTACTCTAGGTTGAGATGACTGACCCGAAGGCCAGTGGTTCGAACCTAACATCTGTTCTCGACTGTTCCTGTCTAGGCTTGGCAGTATCTCGGTCCTCGTGCTTCCTTCTTGTAGCATGGCGGGTAGACTCCGAAAGAGAGTTGGAGCTGAGCGGTTGTTATTTTTTATTAACCCCCTGGCTTTCCGGAGTTTGAGCTATGATTTAAGAGCTATGACATTCCCATGGAGAGGCTGGCGCTTGCCACGAGTCCAGGTCGTTTTCATTCCGTCCAGATAAATGTCAAGCTTTTCGCGGAGTTGACGCTATATCCAAACCTCAACGACGTGGTCTCATCATTGATCTCTCTCCTCATTGCGGTTGTAGTTGTCAAGTTCCATCTCTCTCTATCGGAACCTTTTTGTCTTGTGCGGCCCAGGACGTGGGCATTATGAAACAGTACCCATTGGTCATCGGTGGCTACACTGGTAAGTTATACCCTGTGTGCGTCGTGTAGCAACAGTATCCCGTATTTTTACTTGTGATTACTGCTTATTATATGTTCTAAATACTAGTGTTTTTATAATGAAATCCTGTTTACTTATCACTCTTGACTACTTTTGGACCCAGGAGTTGAGTTGTAAGCTCTTGACGTGGGGGCTTTTCATTGTGTTTAACTTCTTTGCTATTGATCTGGATGTCTAAAATCGCAACTGTTGTATCAAATAGCACACTGACCTGGGAATGACCAAGTTTCGTTCCTTTTTCAACATTTGACGTCTATACCCTGTGTTCCGCACCGCTTGACGGTTTGTGCTGTCCGCGCATGTTTACCTGGTGCGATATGCTCCATGCTGGAGACGGATTTGAGCTCGCTACATTTCAGTGTTCAAGGCGCGAGCATACTAACCGGAAGGTTCGAACTCAACCCAGACATTCCGACTTGGCTTGGGAAAACTGGCAGCATTTCATCCCTCATGCTTGTGTAGTACCGTCGCTAGACACCGAAAGCCTGCTACAGCTGAACAGTTACTTTTCCTGCATGACAAATGGCCAGCCACAGGTTCCCCATCAGTATGCTGGTGCCTGACTGACAAATATATTGACCTTGGATATCCCAGTCAATGTATGTGTGAAAGTGGTGAGGGATTTATTCACAAAACTCCAGGGCCCCATGGGCAGCAGACGAGAACAGGACGCTCACATCCTTGAGCGATATTGTGGTGCACTGTTTATCCGGGACTGAACACGTCAGTAATACGCACTTGGAGACAGGTTGCCCTTGATCTTTGCCGGACTTCTGGGATGGAAAACTCCTTTCACCCTGTAATACCACACTATGTGTATTTACAGTCAGTGGAAAATAGCAAAACGAGTCGCCTGTGACTCAACCGACGTCTTAATGGCGGGATAGTGCGCCCGTTTCCGCCCTTCACCTATTTGAATTCCTCTATCTAAGTTCACATTGTAACAACAGTGCATAAAACACTCAGTCGTGTGAGTCTGTGAGCGAACTTGGCTACTTGGCTATGGGTAGCTAGTCTAGCCCGAGGAAGCTGGGAACACAGTCTTTCCTAAATTTGATGCCGGTGTTCTCAAGAGATGTATTTGGGGCCGCACCGGGCTCTTGACGAGATTTAGTGGGTTCTCAACCGCACTGGATGGTCCACCAGTGGCCATGATCAGGCGTTCGTGATTGGTGTGTGGTTTTGGGGTCGACTTCTTCTAATCCATCCTTTTCTGGAGGATGGCATCACTGCTCCCATAACTAAAAAAATGCAGGTCGCCTGAAGGAACTACCCCACTGCCCTCACATTCCTATCGCACAACATCATGACCATTTCGTAATGCGATTGCTCGTACGGGAGTTCGCACTCTTTTAGCCTATCTTGCATGGTTTCAGCTGATATGGCTCATCGGATCATTGCAACACTCAAAATCGACCATCACATCGAGGTTCCAATTACCGCTCTGTGAACACCTTACCACGCTGGCTGCAGACCTTGCTACTAGTCCACGGTATTAATACCACTGTTACTGTCTTTGACGACAATAATTGCGATGAACGTCCAACTAGCGATGCGCGATGGTATCCTGTGTTATTGTTTTCATATCCGGAGGAACACAGCCCGGGAAATTTTACTGCTTCGTAATTGGATTTCCCCTTACTCTAGGTTGAGATGACTGACCCGAAGGCCAGTGGTTCGAACCTAACATCTGTTCTCGACTGTTCCTGTCTAGGCTTGGCAGTATCTCGGTCCTCGTGCTTCCTTCTTGTAGCATGGCGGGTAGACTCCGAAAGAGAGTTGGAGCTGAGCGGTTGTTATTTTTATTAACCCCCTGGCTTTCCGGAGTTTGAGCTATGATTTAAGAGCTATGACATTCCCATGGAGAGGCTGGCGCTTGCCACGAGTCCAGGTCGTTTTCATTCCGTCCAGATAAATGTCAAGCTTTTCGCGGAGTTGACGCTATATCCAAACCTCAACGACGTGGTCTCATCATTGATCTCTCTCCTCATTGCGGTTGTAGTTGTCAAGTTCCATCTCTCTCTATCGGAACCTTTTTGTCTTGTGCGGCCCAGGACGTGGGCATTATGAAACAGTACCCATTGGTCATCGGTGGCTACACTGGTAAGTTATACCCTGTGTGCGTCGTGTAGCAACAGTATCCCGTATTTTTACTTGTGATTACTGCTTATTATATGTTCTAAATACTAGTGTTTTTATAATGAAATCCTGTTTACTTATCACTCTTGACTACTTTTGGACCCAGGAGTTGAGTTGTAAGCTCTTGACGTGGGGGCTTTTCATTGTGTTTAACTTCTTTGCTATTGATCTGGATGTCTAAAATCGCAACTGTTGTATCAAATAGCACACTGACCTGGGAATGACCAAGTTTCGTTCCTTTTTCAACATTTGACGTCTATACCCTGTGTTCCGCACCGCTTGACGGTTTGTGCTGTCCGCGCATGTTTACCTGGTGCGATATGCTCCATGCTGGAGACGGATTTGAGCTCGCTACATTTCAGTGTTCAAGGCGCGAGCATACTAACCGGAAGGTTCGAACTCAACCCAGACATTCCGACTTGGCTTGGGAAAACTGGCAGCATTTCATCCCTCATGCTTGTGTAGTACCGTCGCTAGACACCGAAAGCCTGCTACAGCTGAACAGTTACTTTTCCTGCATGACAAATGGCCAGCCACAGGTTCCCCATCAGTATGCTGGTGCCTGACTGACAAATATATTGACCTTGGATATCCCAGTCAATGTATGTGTGAAAGTGGTGAGGGATTTATTCACAAAACTCCAGGGCCCCATGGGCAGCAGACGAGAACAGGACGCTCACATCCTTGAGCGATATTGTGGTGCACTGTTTATCCGGGACTGAACACGTCAGTAATACGCACTTGGAGACAGGTTGCCCTTGATCTTTGCCGGACTTCTGGGATGGAAAACTCCTTTCACCCTGTAATACCACACTGTGTGTATTTACAGTCAGTGAAAAATAGCAAAACGAGTCGCCTGTGACTCAACCGACGTCTTAATGGCGGGATAGTGCGCCCGTTTCCGTCCTTCACCTATTTGAATTCCTCCATCTAAGTTCACATTGTAACAACAGTGCATAAAACACTCAGTCGTGTGACTTCTGGTGGGGTGGATTGGTGTCAGTACCACGGTGCTTGTTGTGCACTCGAATGATTTGGCCAGAAATAGAGAACGAGGATTGCCGAATGATTGGCTTTAATCTTCTAACAATTTCGGTACATCAGCTAAAACATCAGGAAACACAGTTAGTTTAATGAATAGTAAGTAAACAGTTTAACACAACATTAGTATATAACAGTACACAAACGATTTGAATCAGTAGTTCCACTTTACATAGCACTGCTTCACTCTGTTTACCATTTTCACTAAATGGAAGCAGTGGGCGCTTCCAATTGCGCAATAATATGGGGTCAGCCGACATCGTCGGTGTACACTCAGCTGCCTATTGCTCTACAGAAGAATGGTCGAATTTGGCAGAAACGTGTGCCAACTGTACGTGACTTTATCACATGGCCTTCAGTTTGGAAATTACGCGGTCTGATGCAGACAACTTGCTTTCGACCTCGACAGGCTAGTACATGTGACATAAGCTCTCACACCCATGAAGGTGCGGGTTGTGTGTGTATTTATCGGCCGATAATGTTCACGCACTAGGTAGCCTGTTAGGGGCACACGGGAACAACTTCGCGACTTCCACTGACCAAGCATCATTCCGTTATTGGTGGACTGGTGCCTGTTTCCGTACTTACCTATGACATCGAACTGCACCAAGGGACACCTGAACACAGTGGATAATACCACACACGGTTTGCACTGGGCCGCCTGAGCACCCTGTACCCGGTATAAACCCGAGGGAATAAGACCGGATGTTGAACAGGAGGGGGCAGTTCTAAAATCATCAGCATACCCAACTGGTGGCTACCGATTGTCAATTCATGTGGGCATATCTCAACAGCGGGGGCGAGATGGCTCAAGTGGTTAGAGCGCGAATTTACTGACCGGAAGGTGCGTGGTTCGAACCCCACCTCTACCTCTCGACTTCCCCTGTCTAGGCTTGGGCAACCTGGCAGTATCTCAGCCCTCGTGCTTCCTTCGGGTGGCATAGCAGCTAGGCACCGAAAAGGTGTTACAGCTGAACGATATCTCAACAGCTGAGCTCCACGATGCGAGCCCTCTGCTACCCACTGTTTATCTAGGTCTGAACAACAATGGTCACAGTAGCACTATTTCATTCCGGTATCATCGCAATGTTAACCTCAGTACCGGATAACAGTAGTCGCTTTTGGGAGTGAGGCTTTTATTCAGCGCGTAGAATCCATTCATGCTCGCTCAAAAGGTTAAAAACAAAGCACGCTTATGAAGTAGTTCCTAATTCACTAGTTTCCACTATGGTGTACACGGTCTTATGGTGCGGCAAAAGGTTTTACGCCCTCGTCCAGTTTGTGCCACCTATTCATTTATGCAAGCACCAAGCACCCATTCGAGGTGACGCGCTCACGTTTGGTATGCACGGTCACAACTTTGACTGCTTGATTTTTGAAGCGTTGCAGAAGCTAAACTAATGTCAGCCGGCATTTAGTTCAAATAGGGGACGAGATGGTTCAGTGGTAAGAGCGCGAATTCACTGACTGGAAGGTCCATGGTTCGAACCCGACCTCTGCCTCTTGACTTCACATGTCTGGCTTGGACAACCTGGCACTGTCCCAGCGCTTGTGCTTCCTTCTAGTGGTATGGTAGTTAGGCACCGAAAGGGTGTTACAGCTGAATGATTAGTTCTGATCTAACTGATAAATAATAATAATAACAATCATAATCGTTCAGCTGTAGCACATGCATAGCTGCCATGCCACCCGAGGGCTGAGATACTTCTAGATTGCCCAAGCCTAGACAAGATCAACCGAGATGCTGTGGTTTGGTTCGAATCACGAGCTTCCCTGTCAATATATTCGCCTCATGACCGCTGGGCTGTCCCTAGCTTACTCAGTCCTCATCATAATGTTTGATATTTCACAAAGTCCAGAACAACCCGGCGAGGTTTTGCACGTATTTTGTCGATGTTCGTGGATTGTTTTCCTACTAGAGCGTACACGACGTGTACTTTCCAGTATTGGTCGTATTTCGCTCGGTAACTACAGGATCTTCGATATTGTTGGCCGCCACTTGGGTACGGAATGTGGAACTGCAAACACTCATACCCAGTTGCAATTTGTCCACAAGTCGAGACACTTCAGTGGTTAAGGCGACAACTTACGGACCGGAGGGTCCGTAGTTCGAACCCAACCTCAGCATCTCGACCGCCTCTGCCTAGGCTTGGGTAACTTGACAGTATCTCAGCCCTGATGCCTCCCGTTGGTATGGCAGCTAGGCACAGAAAAGCTGCTACAGCTGAACGATTTTTTTTACAAATCGACTTCGTGTTATTTAGTAACCGTTCATGAATTTGAAGCGTTTTCTTCACAGGAACGGAAGTTACTTCGTACGCATTTTGTAGGTTTTGACCGTTAAGGCACTAAATAGAAGCTAAGTGAATTTGATTTACTGATCTCGAGCTACCCATTGCACATGAGTTTGACGGCAGCACTTTCACTGTCTGCCTTTTCGTTTTACCATCTTTATTTACAGCTATAAAAATTCTACTCGCTTCTCGAGCCCAACATTATTTGTACGCAAAGCAATCACAAGAGAATTGTCTGTGGATAGCCAACGTCCACCCTTTCTTGGATGAGGTATGCACAGTTTGGTTTCCTCTTCTTTTACCTCCCTTTCCTTTCCTCAGCACAGCTTGTTCGAGTTTTTCTCACAATTTGGTGAAGTCCAACAGGTTGAGCACCATGTGGTAGGTTTCCGGCATTATTGACACACGTTTCGTTGCCAAACAGATAGAATCCGGTGCTCTGATCCGGTTCACTGATGCCGATACTTGTAGGAAGATCTTGTCTACCTCCATGGACTCTCAATATTCCATCAAGCTCACAAAGCATGATTTTCCAAGTACGGCTTCTGTTTCATTTAATAGTTTTATTCACTGTGTATTATAGCTGCTACAGAATTGTTACAGTCTGAGTGGCTAACAGATTACCAATTGGCGAAGAAGCACGCAGAGGCCGAGCTGGAGGCCTATTTCAGACAACGGTTAGACAAGAAATCACAAGTTGACGAGGATGGATGGATTGTTGTGGACAAAAAACGTCGTTTCTAATACGTGGCTGTCACGTGCGCCCTTATGTACAGTCGTCCCCGTTGTACAATACACAACTTTTCTCCTTTTGGACCTCACTTTTTGTACTCCAGAAGCTACGTATGGGCCAATTAAGGGCGATTTTCCCAAAGGTACACAGCGGAACCAGCCGACTCACGTTGTCTTCCCTTTCATGCTCCCCTTCGGAGCGGTCTGCGCCCGGATTGCACAAACATGGCTACTCGCTCATAATAAGGGAATGTCTTTACATGTTGAACTGCCTGCCGCAGCTCAGCGACAACCAGTGTCCCGTAATCCCCGTCCCCGAAATCGTGGCTCACTTTCGAGTGATAAATAGTTGAGGCGTTTAGTTGATTGCGATCGACCTCCAGTATTCATCACGCGTATTTAGGTAACTCTTGTTGCGATTATTACGGTTGGTATTCACCGGACAGCCCAGCAGGTGACATGATGGGCTTGCGTCTCTACTACGCGGATTCGACTCCTTGCATGGGCACCTTCAAATTGGTTAACCGTCTCCGTGTTCAAAAGTTGCACACCCATGTTGTCAGTAAACACGTACCTAGCACTGGAATCGCGTTCCGCCCTTATTAGAGCCCATCACCAGTGCACATCCCTAGTCGTGTAGGGGGGGAGACAATCACGAATTCGGGAGGCGATGTTTTAGCTAGCGACATCCTGATTATCACGTCTTCCCTGCTTGGATGGTATCGACAGAGGTTCAATGAATCAGGCTTCGATGAATGTCCAAATTACTCAACATGTCTTCAGCTGGCCTGCACAAATGAGCTGACCATGCATGGGTGATTATCCGACGCATAATCCTGATGGGACTTGGAGCCATAAACCTACATGACCAAATACACGCCCACTCGACTGGCTTCGGAAATTGCTGAATTTTACGTTCTAAGTTGTTCCGGATACTGACTGAACATTTCCAATGTTTTCGGTTTACATTTTAACTACTTACGATCCTCTGAGTAGTGTACGAGCCCAGTGATCTGATCGAGGCCCTTAGGGACTGCACTTAACCTGTTGAAGCCTTGAGTGCGCCGTACATTGAGTGTAGTAGGAACTGTCTCGTGGAAGTCTATTTTTGGGGTGTGGTTATTACTGACGTTAAGCATAGCCTTCGTAAGTCGCTGATCTGATTGAAGAATTCACTGTATATTGACAAATATTCTCTCAGTTGGTTTTGATAGGAGACTCAACTGAATCCGGCAGAATCTCTCATTTATGATGGTCCGCTTCAAGCAGAACATAATGTTGGCGGAAAATCTGGGACTACGCCCACACGATGAGCCTCAAGAAGGGTGAAACGGGTCGTGGGGCTATCGGAGAGTTTCCATCAACTTTATGAGTAGTCTAGATCCACTGTATACTCCGCCGATGTGTCGTAGGTTGCATTAATCTTGTTTGATGGGATGTTGCTTGATATTTTCGGTGATTGTGAATAGTTGCAGGATTTGTAGAGTTTGAATATACACTACTGTCGTATGGGAGGTCCTCCCATATTTTCGATGCGAAGAGAGGAGGGCCAGAGACCGAATTTCGGAGCAAGGAAAGTGTGCATAGGTCACCCGGTCACATGAGTGCACATGATGTATTCCTTGCTCAGGATTCTTCTTGGCTATGCATTTGATTTAATTTTCTCACCAGAGGCCTGCTTCTAACGTGTGGCAGACACGTGATAAATTTTAAATTACAGTCTTTTGGACGTGACAAATCGGATAACATGTTTCAATAAATTGTTGCAATTCATGTGACTACTTTTTCAATTGAAGTAATATCGTAGCAGCCTGGCAAACAGCGTACCTGGTGGCATATCGGACCTGAAGTCCATGTTAGCCAAGGCCCACAAGCAATGAGTTCGATTCTTTGGAAATCTTGGTCATAATAAGCTATGTGTCTTATCCATTACCGCCTTTCGGAGATATTCTGAGACCTGCGTAGCCACTGACTTGCGACCACCTTGAAACTTTTAAGTGTGCGTCCTCCACACGACAATCATGCCACACCGTATGCTGTAAACCCACCAATAATCCAACACCCCAATAGCGTGAAAGACAGCTGACTACACGGTGTGATGCTGAGATGTTATATAAATGTGTTGAATACACTTTGATGTACCATATGGATCTTGCATGGAACAGTAAGCTGAACTACAGGCCTTTTGGATGACCAATGCGTTCAGCATACCGTCGCAGCTCAAATTTCTTAGACAGACCACACCCGCCTTCTAGTGAATAGCGTTCATACTGGAAAATGAATGCTCATCACACACAAAGCCTTTGAAATATTTACGTTCTGACTCTGGGATTTAGCTGTAGCTGCCATGAAAGTCCCACATGAATCAATTTGCACACATAACGTTTGCTCTTAATGTTCGGCATCATTTGCCCCATTTTTCGTACAACAGTTCCCTTTTGACGTGGTTTTTTAATAGGACAGTTAGTGCAGATGTTGTCGGTGGCATTTTTAACAAACGACAACAACTGTGCAGTGTTGTGTGCATGATCTTTGTAGTTTTTTTTGCCGTAAGCTAAGTGCTCGTTCATCTGGGACTGTAATAGCCTCAGTCTCTCCCATCCAAACCCCGTCACCACCAAATTATTCAGCGCAGTGATAGGCAATGATTGCTTCGAAAAACACGACAGATAGCAATATAACCGACCAACGTTTCGGCCAGCACAATGTACTGGGGAGGTCCTATAACGCCGTCTCGGGGTATAGAAAAATTACATCCATCCTGCTGCTTATGTATGTCGTGATACATTGCTTGAAAGACCTCAGTCACTTTGGATTCAATCAGATCACTATATATCGTAGTGTCCAGTACTGGAACCTAGCGTCAACTTAAATTCGCAGGGCTTGAAGGTTAGTTTTCCCCAAAACATTACCCCACTTCACAGGGCCAAGGAATACCGGCTTCAGGAAAGCATCTGCAGGATTTTAATGTCATTCCAGCTCGGCATGAGCTGCTTTGCAGGCCGCGAAATCTACACTTTTTCATGTTCTTGTTTGACGCTTTCCAAAACTGGATACGTGCCTGACGCAAATCAACTAAGGGTTTCCACGAAAGAACTAGTATACTTCCGGATTATGATATATAATCCATTCTCAATAGAGGGAAGCGTTTACTGGCTCTCCGAAACTGTCCGTGATATTGTGTCGCCTCATTCATCTCTTACAATAGGCCTTAGTTTCTGAAACTTCGTGATTTCCTATCAACTTCAAAAAGCACACTTTCGGAAGAAATAAACACGAAATTCTTGTCACGTACACTGAATTGTCCTGTGCTGAAGTGTTGTTCCTGATCCCACTGATAGAAAGTAGACTCGAGTGGGATTTTCAATGCCTTTCTACTCCTGCCTCTAGTGGGATTTGCTAGCTTGTCCTGCTCAATATTTTTCTGTTTTAAACCAGGCAATCCCCGGAGTTTCATGAGATGGTCTGGCCGTTTGTGCATTTCTCTGACCAAATGGGCATTACTGCTAGTTGTCCGTTTGACATTCCTTTGTACCTACTGATTATCAGACAGGTGTTTGAACTACACAGTCTTCTGATTCTGCATTCTGGGGATCGAAACATGCGCGATTTTTTAAAGTTTAGACGATTGTGTTGGTCTTACACCCTAAAAGCGCACACTCCGACCGCCTAACTATTGACCGTGGCTGCCGTTGCATTACTCAATACGTCCGAAACACTACTAAAAACAGAAGCTGATGTTGTTGTGCACTAGAAGTCAGGCAATTATGCCTTACCTTCTGCGTCCCTGATTTAGATGTACCTCCCACAGCAGAGTGAGTCAGACTATTGGGTAACTGGCTCCTTGCAGGAACCCCCCCAAAAGACCCTAACACCTGTTACCTCGGGTCAGACTGTTGAGTCTGAGGCTAAGGGGAAGAACGTCGAAACGGGGCCCTGCCTTCCTTCGCTGCCTAGGTCAGACTTTTGAGTCAAATGCTCAATGTGGGACACCTCTTTGGCAACCGGGGTGTAATGTCTGCCTACGCAGCTTCTGAGTAACGGTTGGTCTCCTTAATTTGTCAGCTCCAACATATCACTGCTTATTTCACTGCAACGCTTTATGTTTGTAGCGTCCAGTCCTAGCTCTCAACCCGGATAAATATCCTAAACATGCGTAACTAACACCAGGGAATCTGTTCAAAGTAACCACGTATTCTTTGTCAGATATGTCAACAGATGTCTCTTTCTCACATCCTTTTCTCTTTGAAAAAATCTATGCATACTGTGCCCGGAAAACATGCATACAAGACACTACTAGAGTACGGCATCTGAAAATTGTCCAATACAGCTCAGTTTATTCATGGTTTGATTCCCGGATGTCGGGTCATCATCATCAGCATGGACAGCACGACATCAATGTTCAGCGCTGTTGCTTCGCTTTCGTACAACCATGATTTATTTGAAAGTTTCATTGTGAGGAAAACAATAATGGTGGACAGGGAAGAGACTCAGTTCTAGCTTACTACAATCATTCCGAGATGTCCATACCTTCAGACACTCGCTCAGGTAACCTGGATAGAAAGGGACAGCAAGAACGCCACTGACATCAATCAGCATTCATATCTTGCAGCGTATCCATCCAGGCGAAGTGGGGATCAATCGGTCTCCATCCTGGAAGGCGAGCAGCACCCAAACGTTTCGGAAACTCTTCAATACCCCCCTGCCCTGTCAAAGGTTGGCCACGTCTCCGCTTCCGCCACTCTGAATTGGACACGGAAAGCAGCACTCTCTTCGGCAAACCATGGCTCGGCGTACGCAACACATGGCCTAATCAACGCAGGTTCTGGTTTTGGACAGGTTCTTCAATGGAAGGCCCCGTTGCACAACCGAGCACTTGCCTTCTTCTTCGTTACAGATTCGGCGGCACAAACCCACACGAGCTATGGTTCTGAGGCAAGATTATCGAACACCTGAAGACGTCTCAGTTCCAAGTCTCAGTCATACAACAAAGCATCCAGCACTGTAGCCTGATACATACGTCCCTTGAGATTCAAGGATATACCACTTTGACGCTATAGGTGTCCCAAATGAGCAAACGCGACCCAAGCCTTGCAGATTCGTGCTTTGACCTCACCTGTCACACCACAGTCAGAACTAATACAACTTTTCCAAGATACGTAAAACGCTCCACAACTTCCAGTGCCTCTCCCTGGATTGTAAGTGGCGTGATCAGTAACTGCATGTCCACGAGCATGACCTTACACTTTGTGGGTGCAAAGTGCATACCAAAGGACGGGATGACTTTGGTCAGTTCATCCAAAAACACCTGCGCCTTCTCCTCCTCTTCGAAGATGAGAACGATGTCGTCTGCATACTCCAGATCGACAAGGTTTTCTTCACAGGCTATTTGAACACTGGGATTTTGAAGACCTTCCAGAATTGGCTCTTTCTGGTCTCAGTGTTATGGGTATTGTTTTGAGTGTGACAGCTGAAAACGCTCTGCTTTAGTGAGTTCCTATGAACAGTCGACTGTGCGCAGTCAGACTGGCCTTGTCTATTAGAAATTGCAGCCAAAGACCCCAACCCGGAAACCTGTTCGTTCTCTCTGCATACCCCCCCCCAACTGCAACAGTGACATTTGCGCTCTCTGAGGCTATCACTACTCTGACCAATGGCTTCACTAACTGGCAAGCCCGACAGCCGTCTCGGCGGAAGAACTGGTGGAGAACGGCGATCGCTTTCTACAACTGCGCTGATCACCATCACAAACGTAAGCATCACACTACCTAGCGCCTTCCACACCTTAACTAATCGAGCGCTCAGACTGAATATAGATGGTGATCTTGTGTTTAGCACTGTCACTCTTTTGGAGCACGTGACACAGTTGGGTCATGTCCTTGTCCATGAACGTGTTCCAGTTCGTTCCCCAATGGCTAAGAAGACCACTCACCATTGTTATCCAATGCCTGCGAGATTCGGCCGTTGAAGAAGTCTACCATCAGCAGCTATCCAGACAACTTACGAAACCGAAACAAACCGTTCGATCAGTCAAGGCTGGGATTCGACGTTTGAATGTGTGCATTCCAAGCCCCGAGGTCACGGCCTAATTCAAGATGGATCTCACAGCTATCCATATCCTTGGTCCAGGCGAGGAGGTTAGTCCCATCGGGATGACAGTGCGATTCGGCGTGATCTTCGGAACGATGCCTGATCGACAGTCTCCAGGCTGATCTGGAGAAACGGCGACCAAAGAAAGCCGCAGAACTGGAAAAGATGGCGTTGATTGGAAATGGCCGAATTCTTTACCAAATTATTTACCGGGCCAAGAAAGCAGCCGGTCAGATCTATGGATAGCGCCCGACTCAGTCAAATCCTTTGATTTCTGACGATATCTCTCAAAGGTGTGTTCAACAGTTCTCCAATCCGTATACTCCAAAAACTTTGAGCACATGGAAACTTACGGAGGGTGTCCTCTTGAGTTCTCCACCAAAAACGGTGTCCGTCATGACTGCACTTTGTAGCCTTTTCTTCTCAACTCCATAGTCAAGCTATTTGTTGCAATGACTTTTGCAATATCTTCTACCTCTTCCGTGGAGCTTCTTCCCGCGGAAGGCCCTAAAGACTTGGAGTAGGCGGACGATTTTGCACTACCGGGTTCAGGCTCCATCCGGTTGCAAAATACACTAAATAACCTATGTAATGTCATTCCGTTCTGGCATGCGCTTTGCGTCTCCAAGATGCCAAAAGCTATTATGAGATTGAGCTAGGTAGCTCTGTGATCGGGGTGGCATTAGCCTGTCGATGAAAGACTGGGTCTGCAAGGCGTTAGTGTGTCCTGGGTTGCTTTAAGTTTGTGGAGCCTGGATGATGTACCTTCAAGACAACAGAAGGTTGCCTGTCTTGGTTCATAGATTCCTTCGAAGCATTGTACATCTATCATGGGGTCGCTGAATCAACAGCGCTGAATTGCAGTAAATGGCAATAAATCAGCGACTTGTCCAACTACTGAGTTGATTCAGCTACTCCAAATAAGTTACCCTGGCCGTGTGCTCCGCGTGCGTGGAACTCAATCGCTCAGCGTGCTCGGGATCGTTGAATCGTAGTAAATGGCAACAAAGCAGCTACTTGTCCAACTACTGAGCTGATCCCAACAATCTCATAAACGAGAGATTCAGCTGGGTTCCAGATAAGTCTCTCGCGAAACCAAATTTGTTTGCAAATGAGAGAACTGATTGTTTTCATGGGGTAAAAACAGTAGCTTAAAGTTCCCACGCACTACTCGCGAGCGGTTTTGTACTACTTTTGACTTGAGTCACGAAGACTTCAATAGGGAATGACCCTTCGTGATGTACTGAAATGTCCACGCTATAAAGCGGGTGGAGAACAAGATAACTAGTGACCAATTGATCTACCTTCAGCGAATGTACTTCTAGGCCTTTATCTGTCTACGCTAAATGAAAACTTAAGCAGTGAAGCTACCAAACCTATCCTACTGTTATTTTGTATTAAATTATTCAGAGGCTACCTTTTCCGATAACTTTAGCAGGAGAATGGTCCAAACTCGCCTACAAAGTTGATCTTGCACTTCTGGCTGGAGCGGGATATTACAACCGTTTCGGACAGATCCTATCGCGTGGTGAAAATTATGACCACGAGGATTCTGCTATTGATCAGTGAGGGCAGACACCACAAAGTACCAAAAGGACTAGAGCTGAAAATAACAAAAAAATAATCGTTCAGCTGTAACACCCTTTCGGTGTCTAGCTGCCATGCCACCCGAAGGAAGCACCAGGGCTGAGCTACTGCCAGGTTGTCCAAGCCTAGACAGGGGAATTCGAGATCCAGAGGTCGGGTTCGAACCAAAGACCCTCCGGTCAGTAAATTTGCGCTCTAACCACTGAGCCGTGGAGGAGTTAAAGTCAAGTGCGAAGCGAAATCATCTTAGCACCCGAGCACCTGGTCGAATGATGACACAATGGTTCAATTTCGGGCAGAACTTTGCAGGAAGGCTCTGATTCAAAGAATGGAGTAAAGCGCGATTGTTTCTAGCAGAATTATCTGTGTTTTGCATAAACACGCAGTTGAGGTGGGCATCCAGCGTCGTGGGGCAATGCGAAATTATTTTCAATCCAGGGACAACCTGAAGGAAATGGCCTGATCTGCTCAGGTCACCCGTTATGACACAAGCAGCGCAGCAGGTAGTCAGTTCGGCGCTACAGTAATTAGCAAATTCAATGAACCTAGCTACTAAGTTCTGTTTTCAAGTACGATCGGCTGATAGTTGTTTGGGAGGCAGGTTTGCATTCTTCTACCTGGAGAAAATCCGGAACGAACCATTATGTAGCTACACCATTTCCTGTTAGTGACTATGACAGCTCTACACACGTCTTCAAGTATTATGGACGTAGTTACTGAAAATATTCCCCACAGAGATACGGTAACAAGAAGAACCTTGTAGACTGTTGGCCGATCGGCTGCTAGAGATTTGCGTAGATGTAGACCGGCTTCAAGTGGGAAACTTGAAATCGTGAGGTCCGTGGCCTTGCTTATTAGTTAACAATCTCTCCATTGCTATACAGCTCTTTGAATTGATCACGTCTAATTTTTCGGGTTTGCAGAGTGTACATTCACCATCTATGCACGGAATCATGATGCTACCTTTGATAGGAATGTTGGTGGTGTGAGGAGATTTGGGTCTTTTTTGTGTGCGGAGATTTCGTCCTGTAACTGAAGCCAATCTATGCTGAAAAGCCGAGAAGCACGGTACAGGTAGCTGTTTCATCATTTCGTTCTTACAGGACAAAATCTCCGCACAGAAAAAAAACAAATCCCCTCATACTACCAACAATCTATAAGTAGCTCAGTGGAAGAATAAACTTCACCCGATGAGATGTCGTTGCTCGAGGAACCAGTCAACACGTGTGACCGCGTGATGCGGATCCCATGATTGAAGGATGAGCGGCGCTATATCCTGTCTAAGTGCGAGTTAATCACACCGCTGATCGGCCGCTTGTGGCCGAACGGTTGGGATGTATCAACCAAAGTGACGGATTGGGGTTTGCCTGGCAGATGCGTATATCATTAGTGGACATGTTCCTGTCACTGGGTGTAAAATTGAAGTATTGTGTTGTGGAATGTAGGTAGCTCGGGTGCGCTGGTTGATTGTTGGTCTGTTCGCCAAGCTTGGCAGTTGGATTGCAAACGTTCCATCACCAATCGAGGTGACATCGTCAGTGCGGGGTTGAGTGGGTGAATTCCTCCTCTTCTGCCTGTGCTTATATGGCTCCTAAAACAGCATCTGGTAGCTCTGAAGGGGGTCTTCTTCTAGTTTGGTTGTACAGTGCTTCCCGGCTTTTCAGCATAGATTGGCTTCACTTTGATCGGAACCTTCCTGTCTGGTCAAGGGCCCACTTCGTTCTGCTGCTGTTGTTGTTACTGCTTCCGTTTTATTGATCCCTCTGGCACTAGTCCAGCCAGTTGCCGTGAAAATGTTGCATAGTACGACGTCGGCAGACAATTCCTACCCAGCTTTGTGAAACTATCACGATGGTCTACCTTCGAACCCTCAAACTATGAAATAGCAATACTTCGATCATGTGCGGAGCCGGTTCTTATGGGGGGGGGGAATGCCATAGAAACAGAATGGTTTTCGACCGGAACAAATCCAAAAAGATCCTGAGGTTGCGTTCGTTTGACTGCATCTAGATGGATCAACCAACCGGTTAGCTGTAATCTCGAACACCGACAAATCTTGACATATCACGAACTTGTAAATCGTTGGTTGTTCACCTCGGCCGACTATTTTTTTCGTTTTACTGATTTCCCTGTACAATGCAGGTGTGAACAGTTGTTTATTCCTTTACCAGGCTCGTGTGTTCCGGTGAAAAAAGCTTCAGTTTTTATGCTTTGACTGTCGTTCCAGTGCGCGCAAATTGGTTTTTCATCGAATAACTCTGACAACCGATTGAACTTCATCTGCGATCGCATCATCATCATCGACAGC
Organism: Clonorchis sinensis; assembly: GCA_003604175.2. Taxonomy (NCBI): domain Eukaryota; kingdom Metazoa; phylum Platyhelminthes; class Trematoda; order Opisthorchiida; family Opisthorchiidae; genus Clonorchis; species Clonorchis sinensis. The sequence goes on from CM030371.1 coordinate 9,976,718, forward strand.
ACAACATCAGTGTTCAACAGTGATGCTTTGCCGGTATATCATTACATATCCCGCTGAACGTGTTTTCACTGTTGATTTTTCTCCTATCAAATTTGGACATGAACGGTGTTCAGTTTAGACCCTAATAGAACGTATCTGCAAATGCATTTGTTTCACACTAAGGAAAGCCAAAATTGAACACCAAATCATAAATGAAATCTGATTAAATCACTCTCAGTGTCCCCATGACTGCTTAACTATCCCTTGTTCACTCTCAGTATGCATGTGAGAGACGGTCTTGGACTTCATAGCCTGTGGGATGTTTTTTTTTTGTTCATCCATCGCACATTACCTGACACACTCTACTCGGACATTTGAGCAGTGTGAAGTTTCGTAATCAGTATTCGTAAATTAGGCGAACTCATCCAAATTAGACGGGTTAGGAATATTTTGCTTAACCCGCTGTGCATCGAGTGGGATGCAGAAACAACAGGCCATTGGTGGGGCTTGGTCGGAGTTACAAGCAAAACTTCGGCTTGCGTGCGCTTATACGACTGGCTGCCAGATGTACTCCAGTGCAATCACTGCATAAAGGTACAACTAGTAATGAGATAGCAACACTACTGCAATCACGTGACAATCTGGAGGCTGCAGATTCTGTGAGCGTGCCAAATCGCAGAGAATCCCTCAATTCCGCTGGGCAAATAACTTAATGACAGGCTTTTGACGGGACTGACTTGAAAGCTGAGAGTCATTTGTTCCAGATTCTGGCCTATCCAATGATTTCGAAACAAAGGGAACTTGGTTGCAGGATGTCTGTTTATTTTGATACGTTTTCTCACGTTTCGTTTGCCAAAAAGTAGTGTATCTCAGCACTAATAAACGGTCCCCCTACGACAGGGTGCTTCCTTCTGGCAGGATTTACCAGAAAAAATATCTACACGTTTTCTGCACGGGTGTACTGATATATGAATTCCAGAAAGGTTGTCCCTCGGCAATCGCCACCCGTCACCCAAACTGCTCTCCCTCCGTCTGGAGATTTGTGCCTCAAAATACCAGTACGCACCCACCAGCTGGCGAGATTTTTCGAAATTCTCAAAATGCCTTGTACACAACATACAACTCAATCGATGGGGTTGTTTGTTACACCTAATCCCAAAGAATACCCAGTCCGTTTGCCCTTCCCTCCTCACAGTTAACACTGCAATTGGACAGAAACTATTGGTTCAGTTACTCTTCTGGGAGAAGTTAATAGACTCATATGCCAGCTGCACGGCCCCATGTTGGATATTTCTTCTCTCATATTATTTCCAAGTTTGATCACTGTTCTATCATCATCATCATCATCATCGACAGCATGACATCAGTGTTCAACACCGATGCTTCACTGCCGTACAACCATGGTTTATTTGAAAGCCTTATTGTGAAGAAAAGAATAAAGATGGACGGGGAAGGGACCTACTGCAGCCTTACTACAATCATTCCGAGATGCCTACACCTCCAGATACTCATTCAGGCAATCTGGATAGAAACTGACAACAAGAACGCCAATGACATCGGTTGGCAGCCATATCTTGTAGTGTCTCTTACCAGGCACAGTGGGCATCACGCGGTCCCCATCCTGGAAGGCGAGTAGCACCGACAGCACCCAAGCGTTTCGTGATTTCTTTCATACCCTTCTGCCAGGTCAAGGGCTTACGTCACTCTGAATTGGGCATGGAAAACAGCACTCTCTTCGGCAAACGATGGTTAGGCATGCGCAACACATGTCCCAACGAACGCGGCTTCTGGTGCTGGACACATTCTTCAATGGAAGTACCCCTTGCACAACCCAAAACTCGCTTTCTAATTGCCTCGTTACGGATTCGCCAACACCAACCCACACGAGCTATGTTTCTGAGACAACGATTGTCTAACACCTGAAGACGTCTCAGTTCCGCTGCTCGAACAGGCCAAGTTTCACAGCCATGCATACATACACAACATACAACAAAACAAAACTGTTCTATACAACTTTAAAATCGAGTAGTGCACGTGAGGAGGTACTTGTTGATCAGGTTGCTGTGGATCTGTTCCCCCCAGCTTTTTCATTTAACGAATGGTTAAAACGTTTGAAAACCCATCGCCTAGCTTCGCGAACAGGTCAACAGCTACCCGGTCAAAAACCAGTCGTCTCACCCAAACTGTCAATAGTTCTACATATTGTCTGCTCCGATGGACCTCCTAGTTGGGATGCGAAAGAGAAGTGCAATGTAATCATCTGGCTGTTTGATTGACTAGCAAAAAGTTACCCTAATTAAACAAATTCTAGCTACAAGAAACAATGGACTGATTCTTTCACGTAGCATGCCAATGAATAGTTATTAGTTGAGTCCAAATTGTCCGGTACTTTTCCATTTAAAAGGATTTCGGCAGAAGGGATCATACAGATGTCCACTTCATATTTCGCAGATTTGACGGGTCATCTGACCACTGGGCCGCCATACGGCGAACTAGTATCGATTTGATCGATGTGTCTGAAAACAACCGAGGGGTTAAAATCCTGCAGTAGTCATTTGGCGGCAACAAGTCCGATACAAAACGTTTTAAAGGAAGGCTAAATGCACAGGTAAGCTGGTACAGTATTTGTCCGGCACGTCGTGGACTTTGTTTTCGATAGTATTCTCTCTTTTCGGTTCGCATCTCTGAGCTTCACAGTCAAGATCAACTGATGTTGGCGACGGGCTTGGCTTGGGCTAGTCACTGCGCTGACAGGTTGCGGAATTAGTCGGCATTAGTTAACTCTCAACTAACCATTAGCGCCGCTTTGAAGCCGAATCAATTACGGTCAGTTGGCGCGTGTCTGCCAGTTTACCAGAGGTTGGTAAAATCACAAAGAGCCTCGAGCTACGTACACACAGTAACACCTGGTTAGAGGGGAAACGGTAATTTTGGCGTGGTACGTCTGTTTCGAGAATGGGGTTAACGTGCGGAGGCAGAGCGCAAACATGTGCAAACACGTTCTTCCTTTTAGGCCAGCCAATCATTATTTTCATTACATGACTGTTTTCATCACGGAACTGGTTTTATGCACACCATCACCTACTTCCGGAGCTGAATGAAAAAAAGACGGGGGTTGAACACTGTAGAGGCTATATGATATTTAAAAGAACATTACTTGACTGTGACACTTTAGAACTGCTGCGTCACTTACAGAGCGCGAATTTCTAGTTTTCCCGATCGTTCAATCCATACGATCAAAGGATTTTCTACCGAAAATTCGATAAACAATTAGGGAATTAGATAGTAGTCTAGTAAATGGGATTCTGCGACAGTAACTGATGTAATCTGTTGACCAGATCTGGGTTGATATCGGGGCACAGAATGCTTCACTGTTGCAACAGATACTGTTCTACAATCGTTACAACCTCATCTTTCTTCAAGTGGTTTGGAAACGATGATAGAGTTTGGTGAAGCTTGTTGTCAAATTTATTCTCCATGATGCTGGTAACTTCTCAGTGTTCTTTTTTTAAAGAAAAAGACATTTATTGCCTTTAAGCCATATTGTAATTATGTTTAATTTTCACAGTGTGCACTGAATAAAGTCCAAAGTCAGTCGCCGCTATCAGACTGCCGTTGGATCGCTCAGATGTCTGACTGTCCCGACCGGCTGCATCCCAAAGACTATTTTGCATTTGAATCTGTAAGTCCTACAGAAAAACACACATCAAGCAGTTTTTCCTTTGAAAGCAAGACAATCATCTATTTTTAGTAAGTCAAACGACGTACTGTCGAATACCGGGAGCAAATTTGCCCGAAAACGTTCGATTTTGTACACGGTGTTCCACAAACCATTTGAATGCGTGGTTTGTCTACATAAAGCAAACCAGAGGGATTATGTCGCTTCCAGCCTACTACTGCACTGGGATTGTCTAGGAGAGTTCGAGACCCCGATTCCGAGAGATTCCATTTTCAAGAGTGCTCTTTCCAAATGACTTCTGTGTCGGTGAAGATTTCACACGACCGTGAGTTCCAGAAATCTAGTGAGAGACAGATCGCACTCAGAAATGCAGGTTTTACTGGAGGACAATCTACTCACTCATTTAGATATATACTTGACTTCATATATATATATATATGCAGTGGACTAAAGGTTTGAGTGAATTATTCAGTTTATTTCAGTTTTGCCAGGCAATTATTGTAGCTGACGACTTGATCGGCCGGTGGAGCTTTACAAATATCTCACCAACAAGCCGTTGGATAACGGTCAACTACGAGAGTCCACTGTCTGTAAGTTTTGCGTTAGAAAGCGTTTTGTTGCTGGGCATGAACTTAGGCAGTAGAATAGGCGGAAGACTACTGCATTTGGTGTTCCATGCCTTGGAGATCACCAGGAATCATATGGCTCTGAAGACTCGGCAGAATAGTATTGAAGCTGAGTCTATCGGATGACCAGTTTTCTGATCACACACTTTAGCGGTTCAAAAACGATATCAAAATGTGTCGCTTAGTTTACTTTACGTGATGTAAGAGGGCCCATCACAGGATCCGCCCGTTCACCATCGGGATCGGCAGGGATACGTCACAAGCTCAAGTTTCCAATGAATGTACAACTCCACTCAGTTCCTAAAAATACTACACGATTTTTCCAAAACCTCTTCGTCTAATGCAGTACATCTATTCAGTGGCGTTCGGAGCTCGTGAAAGTGCAAAAAAGCGGAGGTCCGTGTCATCGGACGATATGGCACGTATGCGGAGGTAAATAAATGGACAGAGATTACATTCAGGGCTTACACGAAACTGTAACACGAGTGCCCTTCTTTTGCGTGTTCCTTCGAGCTTCGAGCACTTGTTGAGGCGATTTATGTAGGAATACTAGGGCTAAAAGACTCGGTCGAAACTAGAAACGCTTACACATGCGAAATGCGTCCACATATCTAAATGAGTGGATAGATTGCCCTCCAGTGAAACCTGCATTTCTATGAGTGCGGTCCATCTCTCACTCACGACCGTGTGAAATCCTCACTGACACAGAAGTAATTTGGAAAGAGCACTCTTGAAAATGCAATCTCTTGGAATCGGGGGTCTCGAACTCTCCTAAACAATCTCTGTGCAATAGTCGGCTGGAAGCGACATAATCCCTCTGGTCCGCTTTATGTAGACAAACCTCGTATTCAAACTGTGTGCAAAATCGAACGTTTTCGGGCAAATTTACTCTTGGTATTCGACAATACATCGTTTGACTTACTAAAAATAGATGATTGTCTTGCTTTCAAAGGAAGTAATCTTTTCTATGATCACCCTACCATGATCAATTCCATACCTCACTCGCGCCGCATAGACATACAGTAAATTACTTTGAAGTTCACAGTAAAATAGTAAGTAACCAATTGCAAGCAGTTTGACAGTAATCTTTGGTGCTTCGTTTACTACTCTTCGCGAAATCAGGATAGCACTCCCTCCCTAGCAAAAATGTTTAGCAGCTTGAACTATGTTTCCAAACAAGTCTCTCAACCCGCAAACTATGCAGTGATGATGGACAGTATACTGTTCAATCCAAACCTGAAAAGTGGACTGATTGTCGCTGATCCATCAACATTGGTCTATTTCTTTGTTGCGAATGCTTGAATACTGCCAGTGAATACATTAGAAGGCACAGCTTGGCGAACAAAGCTTGTTTTCCGCTACTCATCACACGATCAATAAATTGCGATTCGTATAACTATTACAAACTAGGTCGAATACACCATCTACAGAACGACGGAAGGAACAGGAGGTCGGAAGAAGTTTTGTATCTGGGACAAACATACTGAGGTGAGGGAGTTAATGACGAGCCAGCACAAGTTCAAAGTTCGCACAAACTATCGGGCCTTCCGCATCATCTGTCTGGCGCTTATCCGCGGATCACAGTCTTTAAGAATTCGGTTGCCATTCATAGCTGAGGCAACAGGGACCGCTTGTGCAATGCTCAAGCTCCCTGAACTCAAAGGACACCGGTGCGAACTTTAAGGTGTGCTAGTCCACGGTCAGTCCCTTGCCCCACTGTGTTCCCGACAGTGCCAGGTGACCACTCGATAAATGTCCGTTCAGTCACCTGCAAGCCTTGCGCAAATCATGCGGATCAGATGAGTTGGCGTTAGAAACAAAGGAGATCAAGACGTGGTAAAGGTCGAAACCAAGCATTGAATCAGTCCAGCCAAGTCGCTTATCGTGATCTGCCGAGTTCCGCTTGATCGTCACCGAATTGGCTCAGCTTGATTACAATCGCTTCGGTCGTTTCCAAAGCGTGTTTGCGGGGAGTGCGAAAGAGTAGAGTTCAACTGGATGATCCGTCCTTGGGACAGTCTGAAAACCACTCAGTTCTGAGTTCTAACCAATGAAATCACATCTGTTGTCCCCACAACTTTGCAAACTACCCATAAATGTGAGGTAAACTGTTCGCAAGGTTGCTAAAAACTCATCGGTAGCCCACGAATAGTTTTCAGCAGCAATGTAAGTAGGTTCTTTCATGAAAATATACTGCGAAATGTGAAATATCGTGTTGATTGAAACATGAGGTGATGTTTGTGTAGCAATTTTGGTCGAAGAATACCCACAACTTAGCTTTCCTGATGAAAATTTGCCAAAAGTACTGCTTACAAACACTGTCTGCTGAAAAATCATTTGGAAAGGTTGATAGTCCTTGCAGCACACCGTGCCCGGACCCTCCAAACGGGATCCTTACGTATGTACTGCAACTAGACCCCGCAAGTTTTAGGTTTTCCGGATGATTACAAGAGAGGGATAAAGTTCTTAGGATGCGCATTCTTGCAGAACGAATGTCCTCAAAACCATGAGATCTGTAGAGCACAGAACTGAGCAATGTTCAGTTAGGAAAAAGTGCGTCTACATATGGCCTCCAGTCGAAGGTTACTCGTTCACTGAACTAGTTGCCAGAAGGCTTAGAGATTCTGTTGATGTGGCATACATGGCCACTATTCTGTGTTTGGACTTCAGTTCTAGCCTCATTCTCAGGTTCCGCTTGAAGGACCAATTGCCACGCCCTATTATGCCTTTGCTGAGCATCGTGCGTTGGTTATAGAACGTCCTTTTCGGACAGAATACGGGTCCCTGAGTGGTGTTTGGAAGGAACAGAGCTCAAGTGGAATCACACTTCATCTGGCAGAAACCAGTTGTGTCACTGATAAGCAGCACACCGTTGTTGTCTTATGTTAGCTACCTCTGAATCAAACATGGTAAGTACAATCCACGCTGTTATCGATCACATGGACGGTTGAGATCTGACTGCACGATCCATAACTTGGGCTAGCCTGAGAAAAATCCAGTCATACAAAAGTATCTGATATTGACGTCACTCACCCCACAACTCCAGTGACCCCTTGTCCCGTCAACCTCCTGGCCAAGATCCTGATTCCTTTTATTTCTTTCGTTAAGGCCTATGTACCCGTGATTTTCACCTAATCTTCGCATCTGATTTCTGATAGCATACAAATTTCTGATGTTTTGGGAACCACAGAAAACAAGCTTTGTTCTTCTCAACTAATGTCCACGTGGCTGGGAAATCCGGTTTCGAAATCTCCGCCACTCAAACAAGTGATAACGTAGCTGCTGCGTTCAGCTTAGCCCAGCGAACGGACTGTCTATGTGCTCTGACAAATAAGTGTTTCTAATGCTCAATACGCCATCTCATGTCGAACGAGTTTGGAATTCAACTTGCCTCATTTCAATGACCTATTCCACGTGACCATTGTCAAACAGCTAGTGCATGTCTAATTTGGCTTGTCCGCTGTATTTTTTTCCGTGCACATTCTAGACCGGATACGGGAAGCCGAAAAGTTAAGTAGGCACTTTGAACTTCCTAAACGATTATGACGCTTCGTGGAACAACATCGAAATCAAAGGATTTTATCCGAAGGAAATGTACTTGTGTGCCTAATCGACAATCATAAATGAACTAGTGTGGATGGAGAAGATTGCGACCTGTTTCCATCACCTCTAAGACACCTTTTGATAGCATTGTCGGTGACATTTTGTCTGATTTCCGATTAGTACTTTCGTTCCGGACACATTTCGCGAACTTTTAAAGGAAATAAAAAGTTAATTAGCCCAATTTCATACGGTTTTACACTAAGGAAACGTCCACATCATTCCCGAAGATGAGAAACCATGCAATTCTTACAGGGGTGATAATTCTCCGCACGTTACCCAAAACACATAGTTGCTAGGTTCCCTTCAGTGAGAAATTGGAGCAGCCAGAGTGTTCAGTACTTTACTTCAGCGGGATTCATCAAACTCAATATTTGTGAATATACAAACTTACTGAGAACTACAACCTACCTCTGAGTTACACACATTCAACCGTGATCGACTTGTAAGCTTTCATATCAACCTGCCAAATAAGTTGTCAACAGTATCACAACATCTCCCCTGCTGGTCGAGTCGATTTAGATGAGGTCAGCAACCAAACACCGTGAGAGTTTCAAGTATCAGCGGCTTATTCACCTCTGGAAAAACTCAAAACTGCTGTTCTCGAAATTGCATCCGGTTTAGACAAACTATGATTCGAAGCAATAGGCCGAAACTGTTGGTCATCACATCATGGCCTTGAAAAATGAAAGTAATACAATGCGAAACAGTGAGAAAAACACTAACTCACGTTGTAAATGTAACACTGATCCTGTGGATGGAAATGTATGCTTTTGCAAGCTTGCATGTCACTGCTTTTTCAGGGTGATCACTTGGATCTGTTTATAGAATCCATCCCATAAGCTTCGTTCAACTCCCTCATATTGGGATCCTTTACTGAAATTGGCTTTTTCCAGGTTTAAGAACTGTCACGAACGTGTCACGTGATCGACATAGCCGCATTCAACCGATAATCCTTAACAAAAACAGTTTTTTCAAGGTTGACTACAGCTTTCCTGAAGCGTGCCTTTTGAAATTTTTTCAAGTGGGTAGAGAAAATGTCAAGGATGATCACATGACCACTCACAACCGACCGATTTTACTGGAAGAATCGACCACTAGGTTGAGGAGAAAATTCTCAACTTGGTTGTGCTTTAATTACAAAGTCAGTGAGCAGTCTAATTCGTGTACAAATGCAACCTCAACAAATCCCGTTAGTAGCATTGAACAACAACAACTTATATAAGACAAAACGTCCAACAGTTTTGAATGATAGTCCTTTGTCTACTTAGGAGAGACATATTTTTTGGAATCGAACCAGTAAAGTCGACTCTTCAAGTGCACGGGATTGGCGAAACGTGGGATGCAGAATGTCAACGGCCATGTTCTTATGTGCACTGACCTTTTTGCTGGCCCTGACGCTGAAAGCAATTGCGGCAGAAGCCTCAAGAAAACCGCTGTATACCAATGCTGGTAAAGGTATGTTTCAACAAACCGTAGTGTCACTCAGAGTCAAACGGAACCATAAATCCTCAGCTATGTGAAACACAAATTACCGCCCACTCACCTCAAATATATCATTGTTGAAGAGCGTCCCACATACAGATCCGAACCATGTATTGCTTCAAACTCGTAGATGTGGTCTCTGGAAACTTGTCATAAAGCGCAAGGTGAGGCGCAGCATTCCGTTTCCGGCAAATTTCGCCGCCGAATGGATCCAGAAAACAACCAAATTTATATACTCAGCTTCTGTTTGCTCCTTTGTCATACAGATCGATTGCATTCAGGTTCTCATCAACCGACGGATCTGTTCAGTCGATTAAGCATTCTACGTGGGATCGAACCGTGGTATAGTGAGGCCATTGAAATGGGAACTAGCAGAGATCCCGCAGCTCATGGTTGCCTGTAATCATGATATGAAGTACACACCAACGATGTGAAAAAGATACGGTTGTATGGGGGAATTGAACCGCCAATTTTGTGGGCCTTGGACTTTTTGTTCCTCTTTGCTCCTGATGCAGGCGTGACCGAAATCATCAGACCGAGAACCGCTGCTGAACCTGGTGAGCGCGCGGACATTGTCAAGAGGAAGTTGACAGGAGCTCAGAGTCATTATAAGCCATCGCTGAAGTGTCTGATAGCAGTGTTCAAAGTTGATGAAGCGCCTAAATGTTTACTTGAGACGGTAAACAAAATAAGTTTTCAAACCTAAATCACCCAGATGTCCCGAACAACGTGGAGAAAGCTGGCAGAAAATGTATCTTTTTGCACCTTCATTTGTAGAACCATAGGTGTTCAGAGTATCCAGACCATTACTGGGGGAAATTTCTAAAGCACTGGCGCAACAGTTTGCTAGCCAGAATATTGTATTCTAGCTTGAATATGGCACGGAAGGTAAATAGTAATCGATAAAAGAGGTTATGCTATTCTGAGTATGAGTTCAACCATATAGGCAGGACAATGAAGTGGTCTGACGTCTGTACAACGGAACAGAAGAGAAAGATTTTGTTCGCAATTATCTAGGGGACAGACGGACCCATCTACAGCACAGAGATACCAGAAGAATGAAATCTTCCTAAACAGATGACGAATGGAGTTTGAAGTTTTCCAAAAGACAGGAAACCAAAAGGCATATCACATGGAATTCTTGTATAAATTTAAACAGAAACTGCCACTTGCTGCCATGTGCATGGCATACATACTGACTGGTGCACCCAAAACTCAGAACATCTTGGGTTTTATTGCCAGAAAACAACAGACGGGAGCTTTTCTCTACCTCTTGTCATTTAAGTAATAGTTTCTTTCCGAGAAACACATCCATGCATGTATTTACATTTGTTTCTGTAAAACTTGTGGAAGAAGTTGTCTGTCCGAATGTCAGGACCATCTGATTGTCCAGCATTTCGCATTCTGTTCAAGCGAGACAGGTGTTGCCGGTTGTTAACAGTAAAGTACAGGAACCACACGAACCATTTGTTCGTGTGATGTGGACAAACCTGACGGTGTCTACCTCCTTTGCGCTTACAGATCCCCTAGGGAAGTTGGTCTGAACCCGACGTATTTTGAACCGTTAAATTTGAAACTCATTATAGCACCTCTATGACAGTTTCACTTCAAATAGATACCAGACGCACCAACGCTCAAGAACTGTGCTGCGTACTCGCAATTTTGTGTAAAAAGTGTCTGGGCCAAAGTTGGATATTTGTCTGTGTGAGGCCAATAAGTGTCAGTGTTTCTTACCGTCTGACTTGTTCGCTGGTAAAATGAAAATCGGTTAGTTCTGTGAATCAGTTGACTTGAAAAAAACACGCGCAACCTCCAACCTGACTGAAAGACCCTTTTTCAGCTGACTTGGTCCCACGAATGTGGATAACTTCGTCACTGATGCGAAACAGAAGTGTGGTGGCTGATGTTTGATTCTATCGCATGCAGTTCGTCAGCGATTGATGTAAGGCAGCCACCTAATACTGCACGGATTGTCCGATTGGACAAAAACGACCACAAAGTGCTCAACTCTTGCCACCGACCATCTCGCCTAGAGAGCTACAATTCTTCATCTAAGTCGAGTTAGAATGAGGAATTCAAGTGGTTTTTTACTCCTCCCGCTTCTGTTACCAACCCCATCAGTCTAGGAAGTTGGTGCTAGCTAGCGAAATACACTCATTTGTAAACAAATTTGGTTTTTGCGAGAGACTCACCGGGAACCCGGCTGAATCTCTCGTTTATGATGTTTCTAAGCAACTGAGTAGTGCATTACGTCTCGTGCTAGCTAACTCAAGACGATTGAGATGATTCAAGGATCACTGTTTCGCCTGAGATCCAAGACCGTGGCATAGTTCATGTTTGCTAGGTTTACTTGGGCTGTGCTCGACCGCACAATCATTTTTCTCCGATTTAGAGTAGCACAGCAAACATATCAACAAAAATGGTGGTATCAACTTGATAAGCAGTCACGTGTTAACATGGTTGGCTGACTGACTGTAAATCATCTCTTATTGTATGGATGTAAGGCGTCAACAACAACTTTGGCGGCGTTGAGGGTTCCAGCTTGTGAGCACAGATCCTCTCAAGTGTAAAACGGTATTTACTGGAAAGCATCAAACTTGTTCATCTAACGAATATTCACGTTTTTTTTGGCTCGCGATTTCCACCTGTTTTTTAAAACTTTGTGAGTGATAACTTGTCAGCTAAATACATTCGATATTCGACAGTCTACCGAATTTCCAATGAACGTTACATGAAATTTACTTGAATAAAAATAATTACAAAAAAAGCTGGTCATTCAGAGATTACTTTCAGAAGACCTTGAAAATTCCATGGAAATCCTGTTGTATCTGAATGCGCCCCCAAGCCCAACCTTTTTGTCAACATGCCTTCACAGACACCACCGTTACCATTCACCGCACTCGCTTTTTACTTGAACTTCGATGTAAATATTGGAAAGGGCTATGCATACAACATGCCCAGACAACAAGCCTACAATTTGCTTGGTCTAGTTCCGGCATGAGACGTCATGCTTGGTGTGTCTTTGAGCAAAGTTTGATATAATCGAAGCTCTGTCACAAATTTACTCATTCGTCTGACAGAACATTACAGTCAGAATAGTTTGGCTATCTTACGAATGCTACTCGAAAAACCGCGTTACCATTCACCGCACTCGCTTTTTACTTGAACTTCGATGTAAATATTGGAAAGGGCTATGCATACAACATGCCCAGACAACAAGCCTACAATTTGCTTGGTCTAGTTCCGGCATGAGACGTCATGCTTGGTGTGTCTTTGAGCAAAGTTTGATATAATCGAAGCTCTGTCACAAATTTACTCATTCGTCTGACAGAACATTACAGTCAGAATAGTTTGGCTATCTTACGAATGCTACTCGAAAAACCAGATGTGTCACTGCGGTTCCTGGCTGTGAGACCGCGTGCTCACTTTGGGATCACGCATGGACAACCGACGTGTCCTGTCAGGCAACATGTCCCTAAGTGTGCTCGAGGTAGGAAATATACCAAGGCATACATACGTAGAATACAGTCAGCACTAACTGATGTGTGGGATAAATGCCAGCTAAATGCCAGTACCCATTCCTTAGTCAGACCAAGCCAGATGGATCTGCACAGAGACGTATCGATGGTTAGCTGATGAGAACAGCAAAGCAGCAAGGAGTGTCGCGGATGATCTCTACTGCAGCACACTAAATGAAGGTCACTTTGCTTTCCGAGTATAAGAAACCAATCGAATATCATTAGGGTATAGTTCAACTTACGCGAACATCCAAAGCAACGGGCTGAGCACCTTTTGGACAATGGGTGATATATACATAGGTGAGCTGTTACGCGCACAAACGGAAGTGAAACTCAGACGTGAAGATTTTACAAAAAAGAGACTCTCGATTTAGCTTGGCTACGTTTATTACGGAGCAGCGGCTGTGATTGCTTCAGGTGAATGGAGCAGAACCACAAAGGCTGCGCTTTTTGCTGGACACCTCTTGCGTGGGAAGAACACAAATAACTAGGTGGTGATGTTGCCTGGAGAGTGCTGAAAGTCCGTGGCAAACCGGACAGATTGAATTCATGGTCAACCGGGAAGATGGAACTGATGGGTGTGTGAGGAGATATAGTGATTTCCAACAGAGATTTCGTCTTGTCAGTGAGTCCAATCTACGCTGAAAAGCCGAGTAGCACGGCACAGCTGTTTCATCCTCAGTTGGAATCGTCGGCAGTGCGCATCTTAAGAAAATCCGAGGAGTTTCGAAACCGTGGCCTCCCGATCAATGGTTGAACAAACCACCGTTAGGTTAAAGAAGCTGATCAGTAGTGTGATTCAAATTTCTGATTCGAAACTCTCCGAGGTCCGTGAGATGCGCACTGCTGATGACTCCCAATGGGGACAAACACAGTTGTGCAGTGCTTGTCAGCTTCTCATTGACGAGATGAAATCTCTATGTAACAGTGTGATTTTCGGGCCATTTACACAAACCTTTGCCTCAAACTTGAAATCGAGTACACATTTAGTAGCCAAAACATGGTGAGGATGTCGATTGTCCGATCTTGACGAAGAGGACTCGAGCAATGTCACAAAATAAGCAAAACATTTATTGTTTCCTGATGCCAATTAGGCTAACACTTATCCAATCGCTTTCTAATCGATTCCTGTAGATAGTACGCACGCAGCACCTAAATAATTCATTTGAGACAAAGAACTTCCAGTTTTTATCCGAGGAGGGGAAACGTCACCAACAGTAGTCTTTAGAGGGTTCACCTCGTTGAGTTTAATATTCCAAGAAACCTTTTAAAGGATGCTGAATTATAATTGTTTTGTCCTTTATCTGATCATATTACGACCTAGTTCCACGTGAACGTATCATATAATACGTTACATTTTGTTGTCCATCCATCTTTCGGGCGAACTGTAAATAATGTGGTCTTCTGACCTTGGCCGATGTGAACATCAACCAAACTTCATTGGTTTTTGAAGAGGCTGATCGCGTCAGTACAATTAACTGAGCATCATTTGTCACTCTTGCCAATCTTGTCAAGTAATTTCGCTTTCGGATAGGGACTGACGTTTGGGCATGTGGAACTAAATCTGCACACTGGCATGGGGATAAAAACGAACTGGGTTACGGCGCCAGTTTCATTCAACCCTCATCTAACTGCGATATGAGCAGAGTTGTTTTGGGGCTATTGTGGCGCTGGCTAGATGGTCACCTACGCAAAGTAAAACGCTTCTTAGCCACACGGATGCTATAAGCCTCAAAGTTCCGCGTTTTAATTTCTGGCGCTTCATTGGTGCGGAATCACACAGTCAAACGACGGCATTCGTGGTTTTCAATCGATGATGAAAGACTTCGAAAATGACCCCTTCATAACAGCCCGTTCCTGAGGGACACGAAAACCGACTTAACGTACAGGCGAGTTTTAGCAGGATAGCGTGTCGCCCGAATTTCCGATAAATCGTCAAACACCTACCAAAAGATCGAGGCTTTCTCTGCTTGACCATCCGTGCCTCCAAAACATCGAGCGATGAGGCAGTAATGCCGAGGTAACCAGATGGTTTTCAAGATCAGCAAATCAGGTGATCATATTTCATGGGTTACACTGGTTAAGTTACGTACTTCGCACGCTGAAGGACGGTGTGGTTCATCTCGCCCTTTTGGCTCAGTTCGGAAAGACCACAAGAATCTCAGTTGGTGGCCTGGAAACAATGATTAAAATCCTTTTTCAGTCACCCAAGTTTCGTCCGCACCTGCTCCTTCCTCGAGTAAAGACTCTGCAACGATAGGCAACAATGGCCAATGGCACTGGCAGATATGGCCCATTGGCGCTCGTGCATCAAAGCTATCGCCTTCAATGCGTAGCTACCAAGTTTCCGAACTAACTGAATATGCCATCACCTGCAATGCTGGCTGTGTTTCTCACGCTTTCCCATCTTCTGGTTACGGAAAGTTTATTAGCTGGAACCAACGTACTCTTGGTACATGGATTATAGCTGATAAACTGAAATGAACTCAAGCCACTTTACTGTATCCCAACAAACTCCTATACATGGTTCCTGGAGAACGAAAAAATGACACATGGGTCCGAAATGGAAGTTTGTGCTATTGATTAAAAATCCACATAAGCTATGCACCATCTTGTTCACATGAAAGTGTGCTGCACATTCCTAAACTGGCTCGTCTCAAGTGGATCCCGACGAATGGAGACCTCGCCCCCCCACCCCAGATATATGAAGTTTACCGTTGGAAAAATGCTAATCCCCGAAAAACTCGACACTTCCGTCCGTAATGCTCTCCAACAAGGACCATGTGCTTAAAAAAATCGGAGAATACCAAAACATTGACTTCCCCGGGGCCAAGGCCACACATGGTAGTAAAAATTTAATTCTGGCTCCACTAGTTAACCTCGTTGGGCAGTGCTGTTGACTTGACAAGTGGATTTTCAACACACGGGAATGGTCTCACGACTTGTGCCAAATATGCGGCACACGGTGAGGATCTAGCAAACCACTCCACTTTAGGTTTTCTCACCCGTTTTCTCCGGAGCGCCCCAAGGAGTTCCGAAGAACACTCCACATTCATTGGCATTGTGCACTCTCTTCTTGCTCACTCAAGAAAAATCCACGCAACGAAGAGCTATTCCTATTGTTCAGGTCTAGAAATCCTGTGTGGCCCCGGTGAGAATGCCTTCTAGTTGATTGGATTCGCGCATTTCCGTGGCAGGATTGAACACACGGAAAGTGACTTCTTTTCAGAGGGTGAAGATAGGACTAAAGAGAGGTATTTCATTCCAAGTCAGGTCTAATAACAAGAGCTAGGAAAAAATACGTCATGAGTTTCTAGACAGGCGATGGTCTAGCATAGTAATGACCATGGGTTCTCAGTTTGCCGAAGTAAGATTTGTGTGTGAAATTGTATCACTAAGACATATGTTGACAAAATATTCAATAAGGGCAATATCGTCATAATAGTTTTGTGGCAAACCACTCAGGTGAATTGAAATTCCTGGAACGGTACTCCTTCGTAAGTCCACTAGACGGTCACATGATCGGAATGCCTCTTTCTTTGACGGCAAGGGGAACTTCATAAGATCGCTGTTAACACTTTGAAGTGTGGGAGCAGTGCCAGAATTTTGTGCTAAGATTATTGGGGGGCAGTACCTCGGAGCCTGGGTGACTAAAAAGTCTGTTTCTATCCGGGTAGGCGTGAATCCAGAATGTTTGGCCGCAATTGCAGTTGAACTGATGAACGATATGATTTGCCGAATGATCTGTTTTGATCAGACTCAAGTCTCAAAGTTAGGCTCGGCTTTCGATTTGCTCACAGTTTTCGCATAACTTCTGAAAATTCCTGACCATTGGCAACGTGAGGAGAGTTGGGAATTTCTCATTAAGATTTCGCCGTGTGTGTGATGCTCAGAAGCACTGGAAATCTGTTTCATTTCAGACTGTTCTTTCTTACTTGTTACAGGTGACTGAAAGCTCACTAAAGCAAACGATGTCTCATATGAAGCGGACCGGTGGTACATTCTTGAATACGCATGCACTCGAATTGTGCTCGTAGAGTTGATGGCTTCGACTTCTAACTCCATCTTAAAGGCCCTAGAATCACGAACGTTTCATATGTCTCATGGAGCTCTTATTTTAGGCATAATCTGCTTGGAAATGTCTCTGCTTAATCGTCATCATTATCCGGTAGCAGCGATACACCAGTAATGTATACTGATGCCTGACTGCCACGTTACCACGAGGAAAGATCTTAGTGAGGAGTGGAAATAAACACTCTGGATTTAGTGCACACAAACCTTACTTCCTCGAAAAAGACACATAAGAATAAGATTTCTACACCCCTAAACAGCACTAAGCTAAGTACATAAGAGCATCATATCGAACTAGGGCAGCAAGAGTGGGATTGGTCTAAACACAGCTTTTAAGCATCACTGGACGCAAACTAATGCAAAATGACAGGAGAACTTTGGTTAGACAGTCCGATTTAGAGCTGGTGGCATGCATGCCAATGGATTTTGCCGTGTGCCACATTCAGTATAACTTCCAAACACCAGGAAGAAGGCTCACCTGGATCCAGCCAGGAAGGCTTGGAGATCACACATAAGACTTCCTGACTGTTGCAGTTTTTAACTCACTGCAGTACCTTGGTTTGTCCCCTGCAAACTCTTCTCCAGCAGTCGCTTGGTACAGAAAACAACGCCTTCTTGGATAGGTTTTGGTTCGACATAGATGATACATGCCTTAACCACTTCAACCTGATTAGTTTAAACTTCTGCTCTCACAGTTTGACGTGTTGCTAATAACCAATCCGAGTACCACGGTGGTGCGTACTTGGTACCTCCTTTGTGCTACGGAGACAACAGTCATCAGACGTTTGAAGATGCCTACAGTTCTCGAATCTGAGGGGTCATATTTCACGACCACATTTCACGATTGATCTTTCAGTTGCCCTGTACATACGGTCCCTTAGTTTTAGTGAAATTCGTTTCTGACCCTACGCGTTACGTACTTTCACGATCGATGCCCGTGCCTTGGTCGCTTAATCATGGATCTTATTGGTTACAGCACATTGACGACTTGCGCAGCTTCCAAGATAGACGATCCACTCAACAAACTCAAGCTGTATATTCCAAAGTCTCAGAGAAGAACAAATCGATAAGAAATTTTGAAGATCTGGTACTTTCAAGGTGCAACAGGCAGGCTTAATCATAGGACGATCGATGTTTTATCTGTGCAGAGGAAGAATCCACAAAAAAGAAAAAGATGTCATTTGCATAACCCAAGTCCAATATTCTCCCTCCAGATGTAATTTTTAAATACTAGTTCGCAATCTCTTAGGATGTCTTACTATAACGTTGTAGAATAGCCACATTCTTGTTGCAGTAGACGTAAATCCTGTGCCTTTGTGGTTTGCTAGCGATTGGTCCCAATCGTCTTGAACACGTTCTTGCTCCAGAATGTCTACACACAGCACGATAAAATCGGAACACAAATACTATCCTCCGTCTTTACGTTGGGGAAGCCCAGCTGGCTAGGAACCTTTCCGGCGCTTCAAAGAGGAAAGGCGAAGCATTACCTTTTCAACTCATGTACCACAGTTTGCGTCTTAACCATCAAGATATGTACGCCTCTTTGATCAAATCACTTAGGGAAGGTATTTTGAGTCCTCATACCCATCATCATCATCGTCAACAAAGCAACAGTGTTAAACACTGATGCTTCGCTGCCGTTCATCGGGAATTTATTAATTAATTAATTTTATTTATTTAATTTAATTTAATTTATTCGTTTTGAAGTTAAGAATAAAAGTGGAAGAGGAAGGGACTTATTACTAGCTTATCACAATTAATCTGATGGGCTTATATTTCCAGAAACTGCCAACAAGAATACCACCGATATTAATTAGTAGCCATATCTTGTACCGCCTCCAACCGGGCGCAGTGATGATCACGCGACCACCATCCCGGAAGCCGAGTTGTGATGACAGTACCCAAACTTTTCGCAATATCTTTAATACCCCTCTTTCAGGCCTGATACGCAGACCCTCCAGATTCAGGGATATACCGCTCTGATATCATAGGTGTCACAAATTTGCAAACGCGACCCAAGCCTTACACATTCGTGCATTGACCTCAACTGTCGCACTACAGTCGGAGAGAGCCCAACTTCGAGTGCCCCTCCCTGGATTGCAAGTGGCGTGTTCAGTGACCGCATGTCGACGATCATGACCTCACACTTTGTGGGTGCAGAGTGCATGCCAATGGACGCAATGACTTTGGTTATTTCGTCCCAAAACACCTGTATCTTTTTTGCCTCTTCAAAGGCAAGAGCGATTTCGCCTGCCTGTTCCAGATAGACCATTAAAGGAGAGCTACGCCGCGATTCGAGGACCAGTGATCAGTTGGCTACGTTGCTTCAGTGGCGCCGAATGGAAATCCATTATCTTGTCTGGAGTTACAAGGAGAGGCTCAGGGAGTCAGGCAATTTTGAATCCAGTGAAATCCAAACTTAGGCGTTGGGTAATTGTCACACATTCAACATACGGACTCTGAAGGCCCGATTTCGTGCGAATATAAACAAATGAATTATGTGTAACTAAGGTGTCTATGATGCGCCCAACTTTTCAGAAAGATCAGAAGCGACTGAAAAATGTGATTATAAAATGCAAACTGTGTTCATAACTGTATAGGATTATAGTGCTTGTCAGTGGTAAAAATGGCAAAGTCCATCAGCTGAACATGTACATATGGATAAGTATGCATGTATGAATGTATGTTTATGACTATTCGGATGTCGGTATGTACATATATGTGCGTATACTGCCCACAAGAGTGCCAGGAATGACGCTCTGTGACCATCTTTTTGCAGGCCTAATCGAATGATAGATAATCACAATTGGGCACTTAGCTAGCGTCTGCTGAGTGATACTGGCCAACAGGCGTCCCCTTGAACGTATTATAGGGCTCAGCTAGTGGCACCCAATTAAATGGATAATTATAAGCCACCACTCAACTGTCCGGTCACCACTTGCTTATCCTCCAGTCGTGTTTAAACCGGGTACATGACATTCAGCTTCACGCAACACTGCTACTGATCATTTTACGAGCGATTTACGATATACTAGTATAACGGAGGATACTGGTGATGAGGCATGCGAGTAGTATGTGGTCTTCTCGTACCTCCGCCTGACGTCTAATGGAACTTGTGGAACTGCTTTGCAGCGTTCGTTTACATTTGCGTGATAGTCAATGAATATCCACGAAAGTTCAAGAAGACGCGTGACGATGTTCACTTTTTAAAAACAAGGTTCATGTGAGACGTTTACTTTCTTGTCCAATAGTTTTTAAATGTTTAATTGGTGTTTGCTAATAAACAACCTCGCGGCAAAGGGCTCTCCTCCTTACACTAGTATACATCAGTCACGGGTATACAAGTCTGTTGAATATTTGAAGTACTGAGTTGCTTGGAAGTAAACAATGCTTGAGGGAAGTTTAAAACTTCGAGGTGGAAATAAAATTTTGTTACTTCATGCGGAGGCGTGAAGTAAGAAGTAAGAAGAAATAGTCAGCACCCTCACAAGAGGCATACAGGCGGTGGAGATATTTCACTGCTATCCATTGCAAGAGTGCCTCCTCGAAGAGCAGTACTGTAAACATCTTGCCAATCTTGTGGTCTTTTCCTTCCATTTCAGACCACTTGTGAATCTGCTCTTGCACCACATCGGTCCCAGGCGTTATCAATCTGGAAACTGGTAATCACCTCGGAGTCAGCAGTTTTCCTCGTCGTTTGACGTCCTCATGATGGCGTACGAATTTTTCCTGCTACTCAATGAATAAAGCCACTGATGATGATTGTCGCTTGGACCAAGAGTTTATTGGTGGGTTGTTTTTGTTTGAAGGTGCTGATATCGTTCTACATGCTAAAAGATAAAAGTGTCCGACCAGTGCTCTCTGAATTGATCGAAACACTCTTAACAAGACGCCCTTCAAACCCCGTTGACTATATCGCGGACTGGTACGCTGATATTTCAATCTGACCAGTTTTTAAATATCCCTTTTCCACTTTCAGCCTAAATGTTTCTACAGAGGAGTCAGCTTTGGATGGCATATGCCAAAGACTTGCCGGCCTTCAGATCCAGTCAGCTATGTTTGCCTTCGAATGCAACAGAGCATACGGAAAATTGCATGAGCTAATTCGTGAGACCACATTCGATTTGTTCCATGAAAACTTGCCTTTGCAAGTATTTCACATTATTTTATTTCAAACAGTTTCGAGGTCTGTAGGCCACCACATGATTACACTTTCAAAATGTTTGACAGGAAGTAAACGCCTTTCACATGGCATAGCAGATAGCAAAAGCGCCCGATGCATAGAGAATATTTTTCAGCAATGCTGTTTCAAATGGTTGCCATTGATTTATTCCGTCCTACACGGTGCGTGAATAATTTGTTTCAGTTAATGCGCTGCTTTTGTCAGCAACTTAATTCTTCTTTAATAATAAAGAAGGATCTCAGCACCGTATAGATGTGATCCTGTGATTTTTCCAGTACATTCAAGTGATGGGATGCGTCAGGGAGTAAATTTGGAAAAAATGAAAACCATGGTAAAATGTTATAAAACCACTTCGGTTGTTTGTTGTTCTACTCGCATGTGTAAATGAAAACTCTCAATAATACCACAGCTCGAAGACCAATATGGCATCAAGATTAAACCCAAATGCTCCTATTTTTGATGCTTATTCAAAACCATCTGAAGCTGCAAAGATTACGGGGAGCAGAAATCTAGACATTTGAGCTACTTTTGCCTGTAATATTGTAGTAACTTCAATTTTTCGGAAAGCTTTTCAAAAGACCGCTGTTCAGCCTGATGATGAGGTAGCTTTTGCATTACAGGTTTTGCTCGAGGGAGGTCGTACTGTAAAGCGTTAGTCGAGTTTTATTTCTACAATAGCTCTTTCTGCAAGCTGGTATTCGGCTCAGCATGTGCCTGATTAGTCTTGTAGGTAATACATCAGACTTCTGAAAAGTTGGTCTCCGTGCTCGCACTAGGAGTCGAATTTATGGGTAGCCGATCGTGGACTGCAGCATGATTGCAACTTAGAAGGACCATGGCTTTCCACTTCCACTTTACCCCACTGAGCGGAATCACAGTCCAGGCAACCAAACGAATATGCTACATTTTGTCGGAAATCTGTTAACCATCTTGGTTGCACCGAATACACAGTAGCTCTCTACCTAATCCTCAGTGAAAAAAATTTTTAAAAGTACTGCTCCGACCTAATGCCAGACGACATTAACTGGAATCGCAATCTCCACAACAAAAGGGAGGCGCATGTCAAATCGTGAGGCATAATAATTCATGCTGTCTACATTACTTTACGCCTGATTCTGGCGGGTGATCGATTCCATTCGCCTGCTTTCTCATCTAGAATAAGTGTCCCAATCACTCTTTTTCTTCGTTAAATATAAACACATCTTGTTGAAAATTACCCGTGACTTTTGCCAGTGACTAGGTAACATAAAGAGTTACTCGTTTCAGGGAGGCTTGATAACCAAACCTCTCTGAAACAATGACTACCCAATTGATGAAAAACTACTGTTCGAACTACTCCACCGCTGACTGGATATCAATAAGCCTAGGCAAGATGGCATTACACGGGATGCAGTATTAGTTTTCCTTCACACCAAGGCGCTGGCATCCCTTATCAATTCACCCAAGGTTCAGTAGTGATTTACCATGAAAACTCTTTTGACTGGTCACCCATTGCCTGGCTACTGAAATGGGAATGGGCAGTTGACAAATCATCTCGTGGTACTACAGCAAATTTGGCCAAGTATTGATTAGGGATTGGAGAAAAAACTCGATTGACTGACGACTGCGTGATGTTTTAGAGTGGGGGTACGCTGATGACAGGCGAGTCCGATTCTGCTCAGCCATATGCATCCGCACCTTGCACAGATCCAAATGGATAAAAATGTCGCTTGTATGTCTTACATATTTCAGGAACCAGCAGCAATATGTCGGTCTACGGGCTAAAAAGTCTATCAGTGCCTTCCCTCAGTAGAGGCACCCCCTCCCTCCAGGGTCTCTTACCACCTATTGTCTAGCGCGCGATCTTCCTATGGAAACTTTGAATTTGATATACATCTTAATTTTACAGTGGTTACGTTTAGACAAGCTATGTCCTTCATCCGGCTTCGCAGATAAAATACTCCTCGATACGCCCAGAATATTTATGGGCACTGAGGTTTTAATTAGCTGCGGTGCTGATATCAAGAAGCTCATAGTTAATCATTCATTCTCCGAACTTTATTTGGTTACACAAACTTCAACAAAAATTTATCATTTCATATCACGCCCACGTCCGAGACAGTAGGCTTCTTTCCTGCATCGTGTTACTTTAGACCGTGCAGGAGATTTTAACCTGTTTTTCTGTATGTTTATAAGTAACGGGCCACAATGGCTTGGTTTTCCCACAAAGCTCCCAATGACGTCGAAGCATCGGCAGGGACAGGAATAGAGAGAATGGAGGGGTATAGACCTTTTTTTATCAGAAAGAAGCAGATATGTCAGCACATTTAGGAAATGGTTTGTATGTTCCATCCTGAGGAGGACGTTTTGTCCCTGTGTATACGTCGCCATTTTCAGCGCGAGAAGCGAGAGTTCAATTAGTGGATGATCCCAGGAACCGAAACATGCAACCCTCAAGTAACTCGTTTTGCGTACTGGCGTTCATTGATCCAACACTCTGCCTTTTAAATGTGACAGCGTCTTGCCTCTATTGGTTAGTTGTTTCATGAATCAGCAATATTTTGTGACTTTGAGGGCGGTTCTTTCTCTGTCTCTATAAGCCATTTGACAAAATATAAAAGTTTGTAGTGAGCAGACAACTATGACGCAAGGAAGCATTGAACACAACGCAGTACACACACGGAGATAACCCACCTTTGCCTCTTCCCACGATGGCTTTCACAAAGGTTTCGATCATTATCACTCTGGCACCAAGCATCGACTTAACTAAAACGTTTTGTGCCTAGCCGACCGAGGAAGACTGACTAGAGCGCATTACCTCCATGGTTTTCCTGCCATCGGATGGCTACGCTTATTTACACAGGAATGCTGCACGTTGTGGTTCTTTTGTGAAAAGGAGCCATCAAAAATCAAAATAACCAGCCAGGAAGCCAAGAGCTTGGCTAATGAAATCCCGTCACTCCCTGTAACTGTTTCTCTGCCGGTTGTGCAAACACGTACGGGTCCATTAAATGCAAACAGAGTAATTCCGCCGATATATTTCCTAATCACAAGCTCGATCTCGTAGAAAATCCTTTTACACACCGAAATCAGTTGTAGTGAGTATATGCACAGCCAAATCAACCGAATGAATAAGGCTTGGACAATCCTTTAGCTACCCGGGCTGCAGTCATGCTTGAGCACCCATCTCCCAATTTCTTATCTCTACACCTCTTCCATTTACCCGCAGGTAATAGATTTCAAATTCGTATCCCTTTTAAGAGCGTTATTTTCACTATGTGTGCTCGCATTCATGTTCAAGTTCATTCACATTTCCGTCTTTTCTATATCAATTTGAGTGCTGCTAAATCATACAGATATTAATGCCAACAATTTTCAGAACCGCCAAACTGCTGATGAACAACTCCCGACATTCACTTTAAGTGAATTCACGCGTTACGTTGCACATTTTCAGTGGCCCGAAGGGAAATTCTTACGTGAAGTGAACTTGTTCAAGACTTTGAAAGGGTTGATGTGTTGCTGGAGTTGTTGAAGTGCTATCGACATTCCAGTAAAATCCGTTTGTCTCCCACCATCAAACGGTAAATAATGAACAGTAATACATGCTAGGGCTGTCCATAAGGCAGCACATATTTGAAGTTTAAAATAACAGCATATGATGAAATAAACATTGAAGACGGGAACAGGAATATGCTGCTAAGAAAACAGATATTTCGTTTGCCAGAATGGTTTAAACTGGTCCGAAAGGCTGTTTGGTGAGTGGATAAAACGGTTAACGTCATATTATCATCATCATCATCATCATCATCATAATCATCATCATCATCATCATCATCATCATCATCATCATCATCATCGACAGCATGACGTCAGTGTTTAACACCGATGCTTCACTGGCGTACAACCATGATTTATTTGAAAGCCTGATTGTACAGAAAAGAATAAAAGTGGATGGGTAAGGGACTTAGTGCTAGTTTACTACAATCAATCCGAGGTACCTACATCTCCAAACATTCACTCAGGCAAGCTGGATAGAAACTGACAACAAGAACGCCACTGACATCCGTTGACTGCCATATCTCGCAACCTCTCCAACCAGGCGCAGTGAGGATCGCGCGGATCCCATCCTAGTGGGCGAGTAGCACCGACAGCACCCAAACTTTTTGTGGTTTCTTTCATACCCTTCTGCCAGGTCAATGGTTGGCCACCTCACTGCTTACGTCACTCTGAATTGGTAATGGAAAACAGCACTCTCTTCGGTAAATGATGGTCAGGCGTGCACAAAACATGTCCCAACTAACACAGCTTCCGGTGCTGGATACATTCTTCAATGGAATTACCCGTTGCACAACCAAAAACTCGCTTTCTAACTGCCTCGTTACGGATACGCCATAAACTCTGTGAAGTACGTGTCAACACTGATGTTGTTGTCGTCCCTGTCATGGATATTCTTTGTATTCACATTGTCGCTTTGTATTAACCATGCTTTCGTCTCCACTTTCAGCTTATGTAAGTCTATTCATAGACAAGTAAAGCGCTATTCATTCTACGCTATTCACTCTTGTTCTCGCGCTCAATCAGGATCGATATTCCATTCATAACAGTCCCTAACGACTACACTGATGCCATTTGTAACTGATGACGATGTGATCAGTTTTGGTCCATGGCTGGTACGCTGTTAGAGAACATCAAGTAGTCTAAAGACTTCGGTTATTCCGGAATTAAGTGCAGTCAGCTGAGATAGTCATTCGTCGTTGTCGGTAAGTACCGAGTTTAATCCAAACCGACCAAGAAATCGAGTCCCAGATGCGCTAAGTCTGTCAACTTGTGTATTCGAATGTCTGGGCTTTCAGTCCACCGTAAAAGGGCACTCGAAGTGTCCTAAAACTTGTTTTTGGTGAAGAAGGCAGGGGCGAAAAAAACTCGTTTTGAAAGACATTCACCGACAGTCGGATGAGCCTCTCTCTAGTGAGGAAAAGATAGCCGTAAGGTGTTCTATTATAGCCAGGGGCAGAAGGACACAGCTAGGCTGTAACCTTATTACGCAACAGGCCATCGCAAGAAACCAAACCGTTTATACCCTGAAGAAATCAATGTAAACCGTAAACCCTAACTAGCGCCATTGGGAAAGTACCCGTTGACGTGATTTCTTTCTCTGATGATTCCAAAAATAAAAATACTTTCTCGGTTTGCTTTGGAACCAATGATGGCGGCACTGATGAAAACTGGACATTACGAAGAAACTCTGGTTTTGCCGTTAGTAAAAAAATTTCCTGGATAATTGTGCCATCTTATGGTATACTATGAGCGACAGTGCACATTTTTTGAGGGCTTATGCGGCGTCGTTCTTCCTTTTCTAACTTACATCACACTACATCCAATGCATTGTAGCTATATGACTTTGGATTCCTGCCCATCAGGGAGCAACATCTTAGCCAGCTAAACGAGGTCTACGAAAACCGTCATCACTGTATGGGCCTCTATAACGCACGTGATGGGTAGTGAGCTTCGTACTTAATAGCAACACAATGCTTCGGTATCTGTGGCTTATAAACTGACAAGTGAGTGGTTTTGGGTTCAGTTGAGCTGTTTTCATAGTAAAACATAGCATTAGTATATCACTGTTAGACAGGCAAGCTTGACATGTACTAAACTAGACCTTTGATCACATCCTTGTCAAGATATCAAGCGACCAAACCTAGAACAATATGAAAACGCAACGGAAGCTGAACTGTTAAACATTTATTGCGCAGGGTGATCTCACTCGCTCTTACCAGGCTGCAACAAAAGTGGAACTGGTACAGCTAACTGGCGAACTCGCTAACCTCTGAACAGGCAACTGGTGGCCGAATTTCGGGAAAAGCAAATTTCTGTTTTGCTAAAACACCCATTAAATGGTTACATTTGCTAATTGTGTCGTACAATTGGTCCTTTGAGTTGGTCTTTGAGTTTAAATACCATTTATGGCGGTGCCCCCTCCCAAATTTGTTACCCATAGAGAGGGACATCTCCACTAAACGGGGAATATTAGTTCGTAGATTCTCAGTTCCGTTAATTCACTGCCATACCGGTAGAAAAAAGGCAAAACTCACAAAATCTCGGCTATTTTTAGGTCCCGCAATTTCTCAACAGTTGCCCTACCTCATGCCAAGTGATTTCTACTCAGACACAGCAAGCCAAGATGTTCAACAGTAAAGTTATTTACATTTGGTGAGCATTTCTGGATTTGATCGACAGATTCGACAGTGCAGATTACTGTATAAAAGATTCGTATTATGGGTCGCCTTTACTATAGTACGTCACAAAGTCTACCTTGGAGTGCAGGCTAAACGATGCTTTATCCCTTTGTTCTGACCAACTCTAAGAACACTCCAAAGTATTAGTAAAGATGTTTGTTTGATGCGTCCCAGTTTTTTAGGGGATTGCGTCAATGTTACAGTGCAGCTCGTTTATCTGTTTTAAAAGAATTTCACGAGATTTTTGAACTTCAAGCTAAAACCTTGCAGCCGAGTGAAGGTTCACCTTAAACTGGACGCATTTGTTAGTGGTTTCAAATAGAGAAGTCCGTACAGACGAGATTGTAGAAGCTACCGGTGTAGGAGGCGTGACGTATGATTGGTTAATTTCGCTTGTTTGGCAGTCTCGGAGAGTTCTTCTTGGGCAGCTGATTTGCAATATGATAAGCTCTCACTTCCACCTTCAATCTTTGTTGTATCTTCTCGGCGTATAGTTGTCACAGTACCGGAGCAAAGCAGAAAGGCTGATATACCACCGGAGTTTTCAATCCTTTTGAAGAGCGGTCATAGTCAACGTTGCATTCAAACGTTTCATCTGCAGCCGCGCCTGATTTTTATTCAGATGTAACATCGATCATCATCAGAATTACTAAGTTTCACTTCGGTTACAAGCACAGTTGTTTTATTTTCCGCATACCTCTTGTGCGTGATAGGTACCGGCTGATCTGAAACAGTTCATTTCATAGGTCATGGTGTTCTAGTTGTTGCACCTTGGTACTGTGTCCAAGTAGACCGGTTCGCCTTCATCCTCACACTGCATGTACATGTAACAAATTTTCGTATTTGTAAACCAAAGTTCCTCCATCTGTTGAGCTCGTGTTTGATGACAATGAAAAGCTATCCAAAAGTACGGAAGTGGATAGAGACAAACATTCAAAAATCCGGTTATACCTTCCGTATTTTTACTGCATTGTTCCAAGAGCATACTAGCACTTTTAAATGAGCAGGGCAGATGTTTTTCTGTCGAAGAATACCATGTCTGTACACTACATAGCATTGTGAAAAAAACGAAATAAGAGCAAAGGGAGAAAGCAAAAGCAACCACACCTACCTATTTTTGTGGTGTAACCTGTGAACACGCCACTTTTCTCAGGAATTCCGGTTCAAACACACTTTCCAAGGTCACTGAATGACAGCCGATACTGAAAAATTGTGACACGGTAATATACATATATAATAGCAAACCACTAGTTGGTATTCATTAGCAGTTGTGGAACAATGTTGCGGACACTTTGGCTATGCTTATTTATGCACGCAATATGCGACAGGATTGTGATCTGTGCAGGTAAGCAGAAGATTTAGATGTTTTCAAACTTTGTCCCACACAAAGAATTCTCTCATCCTTGAGAAATGCTCCAAGCTAGGGAAGAAACGCCTTAGTTAGACAATGCAACGTCCTGGAGGATTCACCAGTGACTCAGATTTCCTCTTCTTCTATGTAGCTGAATGATGAATGTCTGCAGGACAACGACTGTACTATTCCGAGACTAGGAATGCTGTAAATGTTAGTTACATAGATCAGCATATATATCCGCTGTCACAAGTTTGCTTTGTAGCTGGCGTTTTGCCTTGATCCCTTTCCGGAAAATGCTGTCAAAACTACACTCGACGGTGTCGCTGTTAATAACTGCTTTCATCGAATATGCTACCTCGTCGTAGATGAATGCAACGCCACTGATTCACTCCACGCTTTAAGCTAACAAGAATTTCGTTTACACTCGAAATTTTGATGCAATTTACTTGATAATCTAATCAAAATATTTTGTTTCATGCATACCGACCTTGCGAGAATTCATAATGCGAGCGATAGAGTGAGAGGAGGTTTCAAGGTCACCTCATTTGGCTTTGTGTATGATGACCTTGGTCCGCATTGAGCCACCATGATTCACGTGGATTCAATCTGTAGTGTTAAAAGGTCACGTGTCGCACACGCCTTGCAGTCTAATTGAAACAAAGGCACATATAATACGAGATCGTGCGAAGAAGTAGATTGAAATCATGTATATACGTGATGCACTACTCATAAGGTTGCTGAAAATTCCTCGACAGCCCACGACCGGTTTTCCCCTTCCTGGGCTCATCATGTAGGCGCAGTTCCCGAGTTTCCGTCAACCGTATGTTCTACCTGAACCCAAATTGGACTGATTTCGATAAATACACTCATTTACAAATCAATTTGGTTTTTGCGAGAGACTCACCGGGAACCCGGCTGAATCTCTCGTTTATGATGTTTCTAAGCAACTGAGTAGTGCATTACGTCTCGTGCTAGCTAACTCAAGACGATTGAGATGATTCAAGGATCATTGTTTCGCCTGAGATCCAAGACCGTGGCATAGTTCATGTTTGCTAGGTTTACTTGGGCTGTGCTCGACCGCACAATCATTTTTCTCCGATTTAGAGTAGCACAGCAAACATATCAACAAAAATGGTGGTATCAACTTGATAAGCAGTCACGTGTTAACATGGTTGGCTGACTGACTGTAAATCATCTCTTATTGTATGGATGTAAGGCGTCAACAACAACTTTGGCGGCGTTGAGGGTTCCAGCTTGTGAGCACAGATCCTCTCAAGTGTAAAACGGTATTTACTGGAAAGCATCAAACTTGTTCATCTAACGAATATTCACGTTTTTTTTGGCTCGCGATTTCCACCTGTTTTTTAAAACTTTGTGAGTGAAAACTTGTCAGCTAAATACATTCGACATTCGACAGTCTACCGAATTTCCAACGAACGTTACATAAAATT
The DNA here is from genome assembly GCA_003604175.2 of Clonorchis sinensis. Classification (NCBI taxonomy): domain Eukaryota; kingdom Metazoa; phylum Platyhelminthes; class Trematoda; order Opisthorchiida; family Opisthorchiidae; genus Clonorchis; species Clonorchis sinensis. Next base: position 10,006,879 of record CM030371.1, read on the forward strand.
TACTTGAATAAAAATAATTACAAAAAAAGCTGGTCATTCAGAGATTACTTTCAGAAGACCTTGAAAATTCCATGGAAATCCTGTTGTATCTGAATGCGCCCCCAAGCCCAACCTTTTTGTCAACATGCCTTCACAGACACCACCGTTACCATTCACCGCACTCGCTTTTTACTTGAACTTCGATCTAAATATTGGAAAGGGCTATGCATACAACATGCCCAGACAACAAGCCTACAATTTGCTTGGCCTAGTTCCGGCATGAGACGTCATGCTTGGTGTGTCTTTGAGCAAAGTTTGATATAATCGAAACTCTGTCACAAATTTACTCATTCGTCTGACAGAACATTACAGTCAGAATAGTTTGGCTATCTTACGAATGCTACTCGAAAAACCAGATGTGTCACTGCGGTTCCTGGCTGTGGGACCGCGTGCTCACTTTGGGATCACGCATGGACAACCGACGTGTCCCGTCAGGCAACACGTCCCTAAGTGTGCTCGAGGTAGGAAATATACCAAGGCATACATACGTAGAATACAGTCAGCACTAACTGATGTGTGGGATAAATGCCAGTTCCCATTCCTTCGTCAATCCACGCCAGATGGATGTGGACGGAGACGTATCGATGGTTAGCTGATGAAAACAGCAGAGCATCAAGGACTGTCGCGGATGGTCTTTAATTCAGAAGACTAACTGAAGGTCACTTTGCCTTCCGAGTATAAGAAACCGATCAAATATCATTAGGGTATAATAGATCAACTTACGCCAACATCCAAAGCAACGGGCTGAGCACCTTTTGGACAATGGGTGATATATACACAGGTAAGCTGTCACGTGCACAAACGGAAGTGAAACTCAGACGTGAAGATTTTACAAAAAAGAGACTCTCGATTTAGCTTGGCTACGTTTATTACGGAGCAGCTGATGTGATTGCTTCAGGTGAATGGAGCAGAACCACAAAGGCTGCGCTTTTGGCTGGACACCTCTTGCGTGGGAAGAACACAAATAATTAGGTGCTGAGGTTACCAGGAGTGTGCTGAAAGTCCGTGGCGAACCGGACAGATCGAATTCATGGTCGACCGGGAAGGTGGAACTGAGGGCTGTGTGAGGAGATATAGTGATTTCCAACAGAGATTTCGTCTTGTCAGTTAATCCAATCTATGCTGAAAAGCCGAGTGGCACGGTACAGCTGTTTCATCCTCATTTGAAACCATCGGCAGTGCGCATCTTAATAAAATCCGAGGAGTTTCGAAACCGTGGCCTCCCGATCAATGGTTGAACAAACCACCGTTAGGTTAAAGAAGCTGATCAGTAGTGTGATTCAAATTTCTGATTCGAAACTCTCCGAGGTCCGTGAGATGCGCACTGCTGATGACTCCCAATGGGGACAAACACAGTTGTGCAGTGCTTCTCAGCTTCTCACTGACAAGACGAAATCTCTATGTAGAAGTGTGATTTTCGGGCCATTTACACAAACCTTGTGCCTCAAACTTGAAAGCAAGCACACATTTAGTAGGCAACACATGTTGAGGATGCCCATTGTCCGATCTTGACGAGGACACGAGCAATATCTCAAAATGAAGCAAAACATTTATTGTTCCCTAATGCCAATCAGGCTAACGCTTATCCAATCGCTTTCTAATCGATTCCTGTAGATATTATGCACGCAGCACCTAAATAATTCATTTGAGACAAAGAAACTAGTTTCTTTCTGAAGGAGAGAAACGTCACCAACAGTAGTCTTTATGGGGTTCACCTCTTGAATTTGTTATTCCAAGAAACCTTTTAAAGGATGCTGAATTATAATTGTTTTGTCCTTTATCTGATCATATTACGACCTAGTTCCACGTGAAGGTATCATATAATACGTTACATTTTGTTGTTCATCAATGTTTCAGGCGAATTGTAAACAATGTGGTCTTCTGACCTTGGCCGATGTGAACATCAACCAAACTTCATTGGTTTTTGAAGAGGCTGATCGCGTCAGTACAATTAACTGAGCATCATTTGTCACTCTTGCCAATCTTGTCAAGTAATTTCGCTTTCGGATGGGGACTGACGTTTGGGCATGTGGAACTAAATCTCCACACTGGCATGGGGATAAAAACGGAATGGGTTACGGCGCCAGTTTCATTCAACCCTCATCTAACTGCGATATGAGCAGAGTTGTTTTGGGGCTATTGTGGCGCTGGCTAGATGGTCACCTACGCAAAGTAAAACGCTTCTTAGCCACACGGATGCTATAAGCCTCAAAGTTCCGCGTTTTAATTTCTGGCGCTTCATTGGTGCGGAATCACACAGTCAAACGACGGCATTCGCGGTTTTCAATCGATGATGAAAGACTTCGAAAATGACCCCTTCATAACAGCCCGTTCCTGAGGGACACGAAAACCGACTTAACGTACAGGCGAGTTTTAGCAGGATAGCGTGTCGCCCGAATTTCCGATAAATCGTCAACCACCTACCAAAAGATCGAATACCGAAAACTAGCTTCACACCTGAAAGGGTCCCAAAACGCGTATGCAACAACTGTGAGTGAACACAAATTGCAATATATCGTCGTATTGTCTGCGATTTCGTACAACAGAAACAGACAATATTTTGGCCGCATATAAGAATCGTCAATCGATGTTACCTGTGCTGTCCACGGGGGATTACGCGCATACATTCGTGAGGCCGGATTCTGACTACTCAAGTTCTTCCGAAAGTGAAATGATACGGAATCCAGACTACCCTGATTCATGATCGTTTGCGCTGATTCGGTCATGAAGCAAGCATGACATCGTATCACATTCTTTACGGACCGCCACAAATGGAGGGGAAGAATGTTCTATGAGACCAAAGAAACTACAGAAACTACAGTACTGACATGGGGTTGAGGTGCGTTCAAGAAATATTACTTTTCATTCCAGCTGGTTGGAAACCGGACAGAGGCAAGTTTCGAAATACCAGGCATGCAGGTGGCGGTGTATTTCGATGCTCAGATTGTATCGATATGTGAACACGAATGACGTAATCGTAGGCTACTCTCAACGAATATACCAGCGCCATCATCACCAAACTAATGGCGCTCCGCAATCCGTGGACATGAGAAAAATCGGACTTGTCTAATAACAAAGCCTCGCTAGTGGGTTGGGTCAAGTTTGGCTCAAGTCCCAACAGCGGGGTTAGTTGCGCCTGTTCTTGTACCATCTGTTTGTTTGTGAAAATCGAAGGCGTTCCGAAACAGACATTCTCAGGAATGATTGTGTGATATTTTGTTTTCTGTGGCCTCGTAGATGTTATCATACAAAAGGTGATGCCCCGAGAGAGGCTCGAACTCTCGACCTCCGCATTATAAGTACGGCGCTCTAACCAGCTAAGCTACCGGGGCGGTGGCCGTTTTCCAATTTACTTTTTGCAAATGACTATCGCGATGCAACCTCAGTGACAGATTCTTTGTAAGAACACAAGTGATTTCACTTAAATTTTACGCAGGTTATAGCTTACACCTTACAGACCACTCCACTTTAGGTTTTCTCACCCGTTTTCTCCGGAGCGCCCCAAGGAGTTCCGAAGAACACTCCACATTCATTGGCATTGCGCACTCTCTTCTTGCTCACTCAAGAAAAATCCACGCAACGAAGAGCTATTCCTACTGTTCACGTCTAGAAATCTTGTGTGGCCCCGGTGACTGGATTCGCGCATTTCTGTGGCAGGATTGAACACACGGAAAGTGACTTCTTTTCAGAGGGTGAAGATAGGACTAAAGAGAGGTATTTCATTCCAAGTCAGGTCTAATAACAAGAGCTAGGGAAGAATACGCAATAAGTTTCTAGACAGGCGATGGTCTAGCATAGTAATGACCATGGGTTCTCAGTTTGCCGAAGTAAGATTTGTGTGTGAAATTGTATCACTAAGACATATGTTGACAAAATATTCAATAAGGGCAATATCGTCATAATAGTTTTGTGGCAAACCACTCAGGTGAATTGAAATTCCTGGAACGGTACTCCTCCGTAAGTCCACTAGACGGTCACATGATCGGAATGCCTCTTTCTTTGACGGCAAGGGGAACTTCATAAGATCGCTGTTAACACTTTGAAGTGTAAGAGCAATGCCAGAATTTTGTGCTAAGATTATTGGCGCGCAGTACCTCGGAGCCTGGGTGACTAAAAAGTCTGTTTCTATCCGGGTAGGCGTGAATCCAGAATGTTTGGCCACAATTGCAGTTGAACTGATGGACGATATGAGTTGCCGAACGATCTGTTTTGGTTATACTCAAGTCTCAGGGTTAGGCTGTTGGATTTCGATTTGCTCACAGTTTTCGCATAACTTCTGAAAATTCCTGACCATTGGCAACGTGAGGAGAGTTGGGAATTTCTCATTAAGATTTCGCCGTGTGTGTGATGCTCAGAAGAACTGGGAATCTGTTTTATTCCCATCGGGAATCAGCAGCCCTGCATAATTCACAAAATTCAAACAGATTCGGGCCAGCAACCTTCCGGCTAGTAACTCGAACGCTCACCATTGGCTGATAAACAGTTTGACCAACTCGAACCAAGACAGGATACTACTGGAGGGAATGTCTCGGGTTCCGGACTCCGTTGAGCTTCATGAGTTGCGCGCTTTCTATTAAAGATAAAACAGCTGTACGATACTTGTCGGATTTTCATCTCCAATTATACGAACAACTCGCAATTGAAACATATATTCTCGCCTTTAAATTGTAGTCGCATGAAAATCTCTCCCTCTTTCCGACGGTAACCAGTTGTCCCCCTCCTCTAGGTTTTTCACACAGGGTATTCTGACAGGAAAATTCCGGATGGTCATTCCCTGATATGGTCCGTTTCAAGAACTAGTGCTGTTTGTGTAAATGCTTCCTGTCCTGTGGAGTGATGTCCTGACTTAACCAGACTTAAAGGCATGTTTTCGAGACGGCCCTCTGCCAGGCTTCCCTTACTAAGCCCAACCTCACCGATAAGACGTTCTATTGAAACTTTTGGTTTTTAAAGTCGAAAAAGCAGTAAGTGGTCCGTATTCGAGGACTGATGAGATATGTAGGATTTACTTCTTGGAGGAATTTCGGAGAAAAACTGTGGACTCATTATGCTTGACTAAATCTCTCCACCAAAAGAAGCAGGAATTTTTTGGCTATTGGTTGCTAATTCAACTCGTGTAGACCGCTGCAGATTCCCAACGACCACCACAATTGGATCCCCTTACTCTGAGCAACCTACGGCTTCACTGTTAACGTCTTCTATGGGGCTTATGTTACCTCTAATAGGACGGGTCGTCGCTGGATTACAGCCATTGTTTCAGTTGGCAAGCTTCCTGTGTGGGATGCTGGTCAGATGTCATCCTGCGGACTCCGTCAGCAAATAAACTCGAATACAATGGGTGCGGCGGATTTCAGCCGCCAAGACCACACGACCAAGTAGGGCCTCGCATTTCTTGGACGTTACGAATAAAACAACGTCAGTCAAGAATCTCTAAAAAAACATGGACTCGATATGCTCAGTTAGTCTGCAGGGGATTATACCCAGTGCGACGCCCTAAGAGATATCAGTAACCCATTGAAGGAAAGTGGGACAGATGACGCTCTTAGAAGTGCTGACCGTATTGGCACCGTCCACCTTGATGTCAATAGGTACGTTTGTAGTTGAACCATGTGAGTACAGTGTGCAGGTATCTGGACTAGGAAGCATTTGTTCTCAGATGTCCTGTATTATATGTGGGCCCAGGATGGACACGGAAATGTTCTGTTCTGATCCAGTGTTCTGATCGTGCACCCCGAACAGCGATAAATCTGCACGTGAACCTGGTGAATAGGTCGGTAACATTTAACGTGGGATCCGTGCCTCCCAAATTCATAAAATGCAGTCTTCCAAGCTGAATAATCTGGATAAGTTGCGCAATGGAGAGCCGTGTGGGGTGGGTAGGTTCTGTGATTCACATCAGAATATGCAATTTCCGGAGTTACACAGCAGTTACTAGAACACCACTTTGAACGTTGTGGTCACAAAAGTGTTTCCGAAACATGTCCATCAAAAATAGCCCGCATATATTGATCCCAGCCTCCCACACTGTAACACACAGGCCTGTTACTTTTTCAAAAGAGGGGCATGATCGATAAACAACTTCTGTCACTGAACTCGCTTTGTGGGTGTTGAGAGTTGAGCGACGGTGGAGAACCAGATATTTGCCCAAAATTAAGCGTTAGGTAGTCCGAAATTGCCGTGGATGCCAATTGTTGTAACACACGGAAGTCGTTGGAGATGTACGGATGCACTGGAAATTGTCAGATAAGACTGCGCTGCAGATCAGAGAAAGTTTAAGTAGCTGAATCGCAGTGTCGTGGAATTGTACAGACTGCGAGTCAGCCACACAAGATCTGAAGTCACTACCATGAGGGCTTGACATCATGATTCGTTATGCTAGACGCAACCCGGTTGGTTGATCAAACGGCTAGCACAAACTACGGTACAGAAACCGGTGACCTGGAATCACCAGAAAAACATTCTACTGTGCTTATCCCGGATAACCAGGGGGTAAAACTGACGCTTGAATTGCTTCACACCTGGAGAAATTCCCATAAAACTGTTTCACGGTACCTGCAATCTCCAAGGTCATTTTTATGGCTTATCTGTCAGCCTTTGCTAAAGGCATGTGATCTCCAACATAATCAACAACTTTTGTGGCATTTACACCAAAAATTGGCTCTAATCGCTCCAACATGATCAACAACTTTTGTGGCATCTGCACCAAAAATCAGCTTTAATCAAACAGGAGGATGCCATTTACTCTATAAAGGATTGATACAGAAAACGCCCTCCACGAAGGACGACTAAATTCATCTCCATCAAGGCCGGATATGGTTGTATTTGATTACTCATTAGGTATTCGTGTTTAGTGAACGACAATAGTTCCCACAGGACGACGGTTTTATTTACTTTCTGCAGCATAGACACCATTGTACTCTTACAATGGAGTGTCAAAACGGATGCACTTCTAGCTCGTCTGCTTTCACAAATATGGAAAAGAATTCATCATACGAAATCCCTCGGAGCATTCCATTCGTCGAGCTTTGGGATCGTCAGACTCTGTTGCCTCATCATTCCTCGGTTGCGGGGACGTTTTCCACCGAATGAGTCTTCCAAACCTGAGCGGATGAGGCGTACTTGCCATCTGCCACACTCGTTGTATTTGGCCGAGCAACTTGGTATCAAAGTCCTACAAATCGGTCGCTCCGCTCACGACGTGAAGATGGACACCTTTGGGACTCAGCAGCGATGTCCGTGCCTTCAAAGCAGTCTAACCACGCACCATCACGATTTCCACAGCACCAGGGCTGTTAACGACCAGATGCATGCATCTGACAATTTGGGGCCGAAAAAACGCTTCGTCAATAGGATACAGTTGTACCAGAAGTTGGGCACGGGCAGTCTCGAGATGAGACCCATATTTCCGGTTCATGCAGGTGAGTTTTGCACGCATCCCTCCCTTATTTTGTCCACTTATTCATTCCGTTATTTACTCAGTCATTCGCTTAAGTAGAGCCCACATTTTCTCTTACCAGTTAAGTGTGGTGCCCCACGTGATTGCAACAGTTTTTACTTTCAAAACACCACTTCCGAATTCAAAATTCTTCCACCTATTTATTTTAACTGTTTAGTGGAACCATTTTTCTGTGTGGATATTATCAACACATTCGAAGCAGCACACAGGCTGTAACACGTACCCCCATATAAGCTTCACTACGCGAGAAGTGAGGTTACGACATATTTAGATACGTACTAGCGTGATTCAAAATTCAAAAACCCCACCAAAGTGCCCGGAGAAATAGATCGTGAAACTGCTCAACACATTATGACTGTTTTTTCAACTCATCTGAGAAGTACAACTGAACTCTGCATTTTTATTGAGTTTGCCTTATCGTCATCATCATCATCATCATCATCATCATCGACAACATGACATCAGTGTTCAACACCGACGTTTCACTGTCGTACAACCATAATTATTTGGAAGCCTCATTGTGAAGAAAAGAATAAAAGTGGGCAGGAAAAAACTTAGTGCTACCTTACTACAATCATTCCGAGATGTGTACACTCTCAATCAGGCGATCTGTACATCGATTAGCAGGCATATCTTCCAGTGTCTCCAACCAGTCGCAGTGGGGATCATGCAGCCCCCATCCTGGAAGGCAAGCAGCACCGACAGCAACCAAAAGTTCCATAATCTCCTTCATCCCCTTCTGCTAAAGTCCCAGCCAAATCGGGAGTGCCGTAGGACTCCAGTATTCAACACGTCTACGATGTAGACATCGCTTATTCAGAGGACAGCAGTCTGAATTGGTTCATCTCTGTTGACCAACATTTCTAGGTATCTCATGAACCAACGGATACGGCAGTCAGTAGGGTTTCTCGCTGAACGTGTAGAGACCAACTAGGCAGCATGCGCAATATTAAAAAAGTATGAACTGAGTAGAACATGGTATAAATAAGAGATAATCCGAGAATTTCTTCGTTCAGCACAACTTGTGTAGTAACCTAATAACATTGAAAATTTTCTCCTGCAGTTCCACGTAAAACCAGGAAACATTGGTTTACTTGAGAGAGCTAATGTCTCTTTTTGCCTAGTTACGAACTCGCACTTTGAACAGTTTAGAGAGTGGTGCATATTTTTATAAGCAATAAAAATTTTCTGACTGTGCTCTCGTTGAGAAAAGCTTCTGTTCCATTTCGGATGATTATATAGTAATGAAAGTCTACGGTAATATTTGCTCACCATTCGCCTTCTTTATTACTAATTACGGTAAGTGATTTCTGGCACCGCCAGTTAATCACGCCTAAACATGAGTCACGTGAACCAAAGATTCGTTGGGCTAATTTCATTCTGACCTCTTGTGTATGAACTGCACTCATTTAGCAGCTGCTGTCATGTCACACAGTATGAACTACACACTGTTACATCACTGGTTCTTACCTGTCAAGTTGTGTTTAATTAATTTCCGCATGAGTGTTAATTGTGGCGCCAAAATTGTTTGTGTTAATGTACTTTGAGCGTTTTGATGAATGTGGGAGAAATAACTTAGCGTGTGACCCAAGTCGCAATGAAGCAGTGTGGATCCAGGTGCATGGTACGAGTTTGAACGTGTCAGAAAGCCACAAACCCCATTAGAAGGTCACTCAAAAACGGAATTACGAAGTTTTTCACCATATGATTTGGCAACAAACGTGAGGAGTCCTATGTAACCCTAGTAAATAGGGCCGTTGACCACCTAGGAAGGCGCTTTTCGAGCGCTTCACTCAGGTTCCACCACGCAGTACCTTGAAGTTGCTCGAGTTGGGTCTTGGTATGACGTAAAGTGCAAATATTTTGCCCTTGTTGTGGCGTACTTTTTTTTACTACAGAAGCTAGTTATTTGTAGTTTCTAAATTTCTCTGTGGAACGTTTGAAAATGGATCAGGATTGAATTTGGTTGTTCCAAATCGTCCTTGTTTTTCGACGCAGTTAGTAATCGCGTTGATTTTCTTGTGACGATGATGATTAGACCTCAGGTTCCACCCAGCTTTATCCTGTGGCTTCGTGAAGCCTTGACTTGTTGTTTCAGCTACATTTTCGGGATGTGTTTGTAATGATGTAAATGTCGTAAAAGAGTCAATTTTGCTTAGAGATAGCATGAGAAATCAGTTTGAATGAAAAAGTCCTCCAAACAAATAGTCTTTTGTCAGACTATCGCAAAAAATTTAGCCTTAGCTACAAGAAAGTGGCCGTAGAATCGCTTCCATTCTCGTACTAATGAACGAAACATGGATAGCCCCCTTTCGATTTCCGAGTTAGCTGGAAACGCGAATTACAGCAATCTGTTCCGCGACAAAGGCCCATTGCAATAAGCGATACGGTTTGTTCATATTCACACCACCCTAGTTTGAACGGTCGTTCTCCTGTCCTGGCGTAATTATTCCGGTGAGTCCGCACCAAAGGGAAGCACTGGACTCGAGCTTCGCTTTTATTAGAGCTCATCAGCAGTGCATATTCGGTTTGTCTTTAAATTTTCCTGGCAGCACAGTAAGCGACAAAATTTCTGATATCTGCCAAGGCATACTCAATAGAAAGCTATAGAGTAACGATTCGACTCTTAAAACAGAGACAACTTATTTTTGCATTTTCCCAGCACGATGAGAAGAATCGATTGCAAAATCCAATAATCCTCGAAGAGTGATCATCAAGAGAAGAGGAGTTATTTAATTTTAATTCGGAAGAGTATGTTTCCTCGTTGAAGTATTGCACTCGAAATCGCAGCAAACAGAAAAACCTACCGTAAATTAGCCGAAAAATTTCCAGCTCTCTTCCTGGGATCTACAGTTTACTTTATTATGGAGGTCCCGTCAAGACTGAAGATCACAGAAATGACTGGAACCCCGGAATTCATAAAATAAAGCTTTGACGAGAAAATCGGCTCAACTGAAAAGGCAGAACATCGCTACACGGAAATTTCCGGCAATCAGAGGACACTTTCGAAGAAGGGGGCGTTTCCATTTCATATTTAGGCTTCTCTTAAGTGTCAGTGACCGTATTTGGCCACTTGAATCTAGTTTCTTTACACGACCTTCAGAACTTCCATTATGATACTCATGTTTCGCTTAGTATGATGTGTAGACCAATTTGCCGCCCGCTACTGGACAAAACAACAATTGTTTTTACAGAATTTCTGCTTTATTTATTTTGTACTTGGATTCGGTTTGGATTCCTTAGCCGGTACTCATAAAACAAAGTCAACAATGTCGATAGTTTGAGAAGATTTCGGAATTTTTGACAAGACTTCGTCCTGTAAGCGAAGCCAATCCATTCGGAAAAGCCGAGAAGCAGTTTCCCTCCTGTTCTAAATCAGCAGTAGCACGAAAACCCGGGCAATTTTGTATCTGTGACCGCCTCGCTAGTAATTGAGAGCTAAACCGTTCGGCCAAGGATATCTTGTGAGCGGTGTGATTAACTCACAATTGGACAGGACATAGCGCTACTCAGTCTTCGATCACGTGGCCACATATTGACTGGCCGCTCGAATGACGACATCTCAAATGCATGTGTCACTCAGTGTGAATTAACCCTTCTTGTAGTGTGTTGTTAAATTTGGTAGATTCACTCTCCGTAGTCCTTAGTTAGCAGAGTACAGAGTGCAGTGCGGATGACAGGTGTAAATAATTGGTTTCAAAGGGAGTGACAAAATTAATTCCAACCCAGCTTTTATTGTTCCTCGTTTGCATTCGCCGTGAGGGTGAAAAATTTCACAATTACAACCCTGGGGTCTGCTAGCACTAATTTGTCGTCCAAACCAAGCTATTTGGTTCCAATATACTGGACTTCGGGATTTCAAAACCTAGTTTTTTCCAGCAACAGCCTTGCCTTTGCGTAACTAAACGGACACCGGTATTGAACAACTGTTGTTACGTCCATTTTTCGGAGAAAAAATTCATGACTATGGGGCAATTTAAGAGCTGTCATTGTATTTCACGAAATAGTTACCCTTCTTAGTGGTGCAGCTAACAAATCATTCGAGGGTAACTCAATGTGTCACCGTCCATCTTCTGGCTCACTTGCGTCTTTTGTTCGTGGTCCTTCAGATAAAAAAAACAATGCAACCAAACTGTAAGCCACGCACTGTTTTACTGTTTAAACTAGTATCCGTTTACTTGTATTGTTAAATTCAACAGGAATGTTTCGCAATAATTTTAAACCATTTTCTGCCGCGATATTTGCAGGAACTTTTCACTGGTATCGACCTAAAAGATACCTCACCCGATTTCGTGTTACTTATTCCAGGGCTATTCTGTTAGCATTATCAAAAAACAAATGAATCCTGGTTCAAATTACTCTGTCTTCAATTGGGGCGAAAAGTGCACCTGTTGATGTCAAACCAAAGTCAACCAAATGGTGACTTCTATCTACTCAAAGAGCGTGGTGGTTGTCCAAAAGGAGAGAAAAATTGATGTTTTCATTCTCGCAACACTTGAAGTGGGTGGAAGTGGACCACGAAGCCCAATCGCCAAAAATTGTTCTGCTGCTGTAGACGTAATGCGCTAGTCATAAGGTTGTTGAGAACTCTTCGACAGCCCACGACTGGCTTCGTCCTTCTTGGGGCTCATCAGGTAAGCACAGTCCCCTTATTTCCGTCAAACTTATGTTCTACTTGAAAATCATAGACGAGAGATTCAGCTGGGTTCCAGGTGAGTCTCTCGCGAAACCAAATTCGTTTGAAATGAGTGTGTCTCGCTAATTTCGAGCAATTTGGGTTCAATTAGAACATGAAGTTGACAAAAACTCGGGGACTGCGCCTACCTGATGGGCCCCAAAAAGGGCGAAACCAGTCTTGGGCTGTCGAAGAATTTTCAGCAACCTTACGAGTAGTGTATTACCTCTGCCGCAGACCCAGATACAATGTTGATTGAAGTCTGCTGTATCCCTGAAACTCGAGTACAGGATCCAAGTCCAGTTGCTGAGATTACGGTAGCTTCTCTATCTAGACCAACTTTGAGTAATCCTGAAGCTGGCGCAGCAAGTTTCGCCGGTGTTCACATAGCTCTTCATTGCTCCACTGGATACCGGTAAACAGCAGACTTTAGACTTCGATAAAAGATCACACTGGTTGAAATGTTGATTGCACTTTGCTTATCGTGTCCATTTATTTACCAATAAACTGTAGCTCCGATTCCTTAAAGGGTGTCATCTAGCTTCCTGCATACAAGTGAAGGTATATATGACGAAAGGTTGTGCATTTCCGTCCTGATGTGGACTGGACCGGCGACTCACAGCATGCTATTAACACTCAGCTCAAAAACCACGATCGTGTGTTTCAGTGCAACCAACCGAAGTAATCAACTCTCTCGTCCATTTACATATAATAAAGAGAAAGTCAAGCCAATTTTTTACCCAAAGCAATAAAATCTTTTGCCATTGCTAGGTTTATCCACAACGTAGTCATGGTAACACATAAGATATGCAGTACCGGGAAAGTACATTACCTTCAGACCGATGGGGTAAAAGCCGCAAATGCTCACCAAGATGTGATATCAAGGTGTGGGAATTGCTAATCTCCCTCAGCTGATTTCCATAGTGCATCAACAAAGGACATTTTGCTGGGATTTTTTTCGGAGAAAGATCCAAATGGCAAACCGACAACCATAAGTTTTTACATGGAGTATCAAATAGTAATTTGTATATTTTTAGTGTTTCCTAAAACGAATGATGATTTGTTCATTTGTGTTAGCAAAAGCGTTACCTAGAGACGTTTACTTTACTAGATGGACCAAAATTGTAGGCAGGTAGACCGTCCTGAACTGTTCATTCACAGAAAGACCTCCGTCAACCGCACACTTGCGTAGGACTCCTCAGACAACAAGCCATCCCGCAAATGAGGTCGAATTTTTGCTTCCTCAGGTAATCTGTTCTAAGCAATAAAAGTTTATGACATTAGTCCCGGGGAGGGCAATGGAGGAAACAACGGCTGCTTTAAATGTCCATTTTCCCGGTGAGTTTGTTGAATGACATGCGAAACCAACTACATTCCAGAAAGAATGTATTGTCTACCGGTTTCCTGATCCACAGATAAAAACGTGACTGATAAACTGTGTCCCCGATAAACTGCAATCTACATTTTGTTTACCGACTGTTTTGTTCATTAGCTTCTCCGAATGGAGCACTTTTGTTTAAATAGAGTTGGTCGCCAAAACAAGACAATTCGGCTGTTTCTGGGTTCGCGGTAATCGAGTATCCATCGTATGCACCGCAATATCAGATTTTCGTAAAAGGCATTGACCTGCCTATGCACTGCACATTCTGGAAACCTAAGCCACAGAACAGCAATTCAACAATGTGCAAACCACGTCGTTTTTTTAAAAACAACATGCAGCTGTGCAAAACAGTTTAACCAACACAGTCGGCTTATTTGTTTTCCATTGTTGATACACTGGTGTTCAAAGTCTACGCAAAATATCCACATAATTGGTGAGGCAAACCAGGTAATAAACCTGGTTTTACGGTTGAGCGGCTAAAAGCAGTGAGAATGATTTATTAGAGGAAAAAAATTGTAAATATACTGTCGCTATGGTCGATTACCGCAAAATGTACATCGGCTCTGAAGCGGAGTTGGATAATGCTGTTTATCTTAATTGATGTGTCTTGAAACTGTGAATTTATGCATGAAATTCGTGCAGTCATAGAGAACAGACTGCTAACTTGTCATGCCATTGTGAGGTGACTTGGATATTCATTTTGAACATGGACAGACTATGTGACTCGACTGACCGGATCCCACCTAAGTCATACAAGCTTTTAAACATGGATACCGGTAAAGCTATCGCCTCCAGGGGGTCTAGATCTAAAAGGAAATAACTTTAGATTGTCATGAACATTTTTATCTGTAAAAAAAAGATAAGATGCGAGAATATCAAGGCTGCCAGTCCCTCCGAACCTATCCTACTCTGTTAGAATCAAACTATTTAGATCGATTATGCTCAGGCATCTTCTTCGGCTATCTGTTTGGTACACTGTGCTTTAGGACAGAGAATTGTTCTTGTGATATTCTTGCTTCAAAACCCCCCCTATTACCACCAGTCGACCTCGTTCTGTTCACACTTTATGTCGCTGCTTGATAATCACAAAAATGTGGGGGGGGGACACTTTTATTTCAAGCAAGCAGTAAAACTCATCGTTGCGCTTTCTTCTGCTGGCTTCTTGTGGACAAGCCATCATGGATTAGTTAGTTTCACTTAACTGCCTGGTCATAGTCGGCTGTCGGACAAATTTGTGACAATTCTGTCACTACACTGGTGAGATGTTAGTAAAGATTCTGGTAAACTAGATTGGTTTTACAGTCAACTGTCCATTAGGATTCCCGTCTACATTTGTTCGCCTCCTTAAGTTACAGTTTAAAGGGCTCCGTCATAATTCTTCTTATCAGAATCCAATGGAAATTGTTTGTTTCAATCTGAGTTACAAAAACACACTTTTCCTACCGTTTCAGTCGATGGACGAAGTTTCGATGGAAACAATGTCCCTGCGATCGGGCGTCTTATTACGTTCGGAGGCTTGTCTCCTAGTTACTTTAAATGCCGTGACATTTTACAACCATAAGTTGATGCTTGGACGTCAGGTTGTTCTGCCCATCGCTTGTATTTGGGAAATAGACGTAGCATATAGACTTCATGTACTATAGTCACTGGAATTTTCTGCGAACAGTTGACACCTTTTTTGCTCTAGGGTTCTCCTGGATGATACATTCAACAATTTATTTTTGCTGCCAAGCCACCGGCCTGTTCAGAAAGCTCACAGCTGTGCCTGCCAAATGGTCCGGAGAAAGGGCATGCCATGATGTTGGCTTGGACCGCAGCACAGAATCCCAACACAATGTGTCCCGAAAGTCTTTGTTCATCCGCAGTTTCGTTTTCATGGAGAGGCAAATTCACAGCCGTGAGATAATATAATAACGCAAGTACCAATGCAATAGTGATCCAGTTGGGATCACATCAATGTCTTGACGGAGGGCATCAACTGTTCGATGCCCAGTCTATCGAACAAGTCTTTCTCTTCGAAATTATCACCATTTGTGCATGAATGTCAGTTGGGGACAGAATCTGAACGCAACCGGTTGACAAAAGCTAGCGATCTGCACAGACCTATTGCTAAAAGGTTGAAAGTATTTGTGGAAATGGCGACATAACCCCCTCAAGCTGCCGGTACGAAGCAAATGGGAAGCTATCCGGCGGTTATTTGATGGTTAAATGAGCAATTATTTCCCTCCATTAGTCAACAGCTCGCCTGTTAGCTTAGTTAGTTGGAAGCAAGTCATTCAAGAAATCACGTGATTCCGGGTGACTATCCTGGCAGCCGAAGTGGTCGAAGCATAACCCTAAGCAATTATTTTATACGTCACTTTCTTCTCGCTGTGATTCACCATTTCCCTGTTAGCCAAGAGTAAAACCTTGTTTTGTTCCCTGCAGAAAACTTGCTTTCTCACCTTTTTGCTTTGGGACTTTTTATAAGATCCAACAACCCCAAGTCCAGAAAGATCATCTCTTAAATTCTAAGCTCTTCTTTTGAGTTTTAGAGAGAGAGGTGCATAACCACTGAGATCCCCAAGCTACGCTCCTTTCACACAGACATTTTCAATCAAACTGCCGAGCTCGGCGAACGAACCAACATCCAGAGGTCATGTAATCTGCTCTCTAATGGTCTTGAATTTCTTCCGGTCTGTAGTCGCACTGAATGAACAGCGTTTCCGGAAAAGGAAACTCGTTTGAGGCTTTTTTCTTTTATTCGGACTTCCAAACCAGCATTCTAACAAATCATATGTTTCGTATCAGCCTCACAAAAGCTAGTGAATCGAGCCAATTATCGTGGCTCAGTTTGTTAGTTTAGACCGTGCTGAGTAGTACAATATAGTTTTCATAAAAGGAACGGATTTCTAGGTGACGAATCAAAACCACAGTTGGGGCGCAGTGTATCTGCTCAACGCTTTACGAACGTCAGGGTTGCTGGTTCCCAGGAGCCGACAACAATCATTACCCAACCACTAGCTTGTCAGAGATACACAACACCAACGCGCTAAACTTCAGCTGATTCTGCCAGTCGGACTGAAGCTGAGACTGTTGACCTTCCGCGGACGTAGGAAAGTCCTGTCGCAGTGGTCAAAGTTGTATCGTCATAGAGTTGTGTCCTTCCGTCGACTATTCAACAGAATTTACCCTTCTCTTCACGATAGGTTTGGGCACCTCAGATGCAAACTTTTGCCTGCGTCACTATCTGCGTAATTCACAAAATCAGCTGGCTGTTAATGTATCAAAGTTACTCATTTGGAAAACTTCATCCTTATGAAGGATTATAGAACCGCTGATTCATGGGCTTGAAATTAACCGACTGTTTCTTGTAAAACTGCGGCAAACCCAAAACGTTCAGTTCCACGTGCGCTCTCATCCACATTTGGACTCGTCAGATGGGTGGCTTTCGCTTTTGAAGTGTGATCCCAGGTGGGGTGGGCATGAAACTTTTAACTGGAAAAATACGTGTTCCATTGCTCTACGCCCGCTAGAGCAGCTACGATAAGAACGATCTCAACGACATATGTAAGATTATTGTCTGCATTTGAAATGCACCAAAGCTCTTCGGTTTCCGTCATCCACGAGGTGATCCCTTGGCATATGAACTCTGTTTTTTTGTGTGATCACCCGGCATCTTCGTCTTCCCGCCTATGTATCAAAACTGCGCACCGGCGGCTGTAGCTTAGTGAATAACTACTCTTAATGGAAAACATTCCTTTCAGAAGTACTGTTCAATACTTTTTTATTCGAGACTAACATTGGAATAACAGTACTGACCTCACGAAAATATCGGGCTTACCTTTGCCAACTGTATTTCTGTGCCAACTAAAGTAAGTATTCTCCACAAGCTTCCGAGACTTGCCTCCCCGTAGGTGATATTTTCTGATGGCGAAATCCCGCGGATTTCATGCGCAACAAATCAGAGGATCTAATGCAAAACTTCCGCAGTTGTCGCGTCTTTGCAGCAGATTTTTTTTTGGACCCATCGTATTCAAATATTTATCCAGGAGTCAATTATGTTGTGTCTCGATGACATGAGTTCATAAAAACAAACCTGCCTGTGGATTACCGGACGAATTCGAGGACAGGTGAAGCAATCAACAGAGGCAGTGGGATATCTGCCGCGGTTAGAATAACATACCCTCCAAGAAGGAGAGAATCTAACAGATTTATTTGGATCGAGAATTCGTGCTTTTTTGCTAATTCCTAATTAATTGGTGTTTTCGTTCCTGTCATAGTTCGGCTCATCGTTTCAACAAGTTGCACTGCATGTGAGGTTAGACCCAAACGCCCAATACTGGCAGTACGGATCTGACATGTAGATTCTTTGTGCTAGCCTATTGGACCGCTGCTCAGACACATTTCTCATGGCCATGTACGCAGCAGTTGGCCCAATGACCTAGTCTATATGAGCCCATTCTCATTTCCGTCGAGTAACCTCCAAGCTATGTAAGCCGTCTACCTGGACTTGTTAATTTCATTTCATTAAATCCAGTTTTATTGTACCCTGTGCATTCTGAACGGCTATATTTGATTAGTCAGTCTGAGTTAGATACTTTGATTATGTTCAGCGGTACGATACGTTTGCAAGTGGGGCTTTACGTGGCCACACAAGAATGATATTGATCAGAGTTAGAACGCCTCCAGTTTTTTTTCCTAACCTGTACCCGCGTGAAACCAAGTTGAAGAGCTTGGCCAACTAAGTGGACCATTCCAGCCGTGTTCCATCTCTCTAGATCATTTGAAGGCAAGTAAACTTCACACCAAAATGCTACTCATCACGAATAGCTGATAGAATCGTTCGAAATTTCATTAGGGAGTGTTTAGGTATGAATGATTTACGCAGCTCCCAGAATCGCATCCCTAATAGTCTATGCAGCCTCAGTTCTGGGACAAATACAGAAACTGGTTGGAGATTATTCCATATACCCTACACCGAGATTTCGACAAATACACTCATTTGCGTATCAGTTTGGTTTTCACGGGAGACTCAGCTGAATCTCCGGTTTATGTGCTGCACAACGGAAGTCTCATGTTTCGGTTGGTACGGTATTCGAGATATCGTAGTATACTACTCACAAGGTCGAAGGGTTTTCAGCAAACTTGTGAGTACTTTGCTCGACTTTATTTTCACTCACAGCTCCGTTATCGCTGCGGTCTATTGAATTATTCCTTTTCATGCCTCTGAGGACAGCTGCCGATTATCATCAAGTGACCATCAAACCCATCCATTTCCGGCACTTGACGAGGCATGATGGAGGCCATTTAATAACAGAGAAAGTAAAATTCTAAGGATGCGCCACCTCTAGGACAGCTCTGGAATTTTTTTGTAGCCTGTACTTATGAAAGGGGTATAGCACTATAACGAAAATTGTATTGGCGCATGGTATAATCGTCTTTTCGCCTTCAAGGATCAGGCAACCAAGTGCCGCTGCAACGAAATATTCCTGAAGGACATTAAAAGTACATAGGTGACATGAAACAAGTGTTCAGCCGCTGAAACATGCTGAGAAAAGTTCCTCTGGCCCATTCAGCTATAAGTGCACCATTAGGTTTCTGCAGTTTTGTTACAACGAACTCACCAAGTTTATTTGGATTGGTCGGAGGACTTGACTAATTAAGTAATCAGGTAATTTGTTCCGTCAACTGACTGATTGCATTTAATTACGCCAAGAACGATGGCGACCGAGGTCATCCTTTAAAAATCGCACCCAAAATGTGTTTTTTTAGGAATGCACCGACAGCGTGCGTAATGGACAGTACATTCGACCCATTCTGCTGCCTAATACCACCTGTTTCACCCGATGGAAAAACTTGTGCCGGGTAATTCACCTGTAAGACACTAGATGATTTCGCCACAAGTAGTTTAGGTCTAACATGCTGTGGCATACTAGCCTGTTCAGAAATAATGAAACACGTTGCAACGTCCGTTTACGAACAGCCAATCAGCCCTGGTGATTAACTCATACCACATTTAAACGTGCGTAAAACGATGCCATAGTCTCTGCTGCTGATAATATCATCTCCCTTAACTAAACCCAACAATGATCCCACAGGCCACTTCACCAACGGTCTACTTCGACAAACAGAGTCACTTGCGTAGTCCGTAAGCTAAGCGACAGCTGTTTTTTCACTGCAGTGGACTTAGAAGACGAAAAAATTTCACTAAGTTGCCATCGATTTTCTATCAGTTTACTTACTTTACAAGAAAGTTCGTCATGTTATTTGTTATTCAGTACCAAAGGCTAATGCAAAATGCTTCCATATCTGAGGGTTTGCCTTCCGAAATTAATGATGTTCTAACTCAGCTAATCAATGTACTTTTGCCTGGTTAGACTCTGTGTGATGTGCTCACTCGAGTACCGTTTTCACTGCTATTCACTGCAAAATAAGTGGGTCATGCCTGGCATTTTCTTTTGTCCAAGACAGCTTGCCAATGTCACGACAATAGAACTTGTTGATTGCTGCATTGTTGTGATACTGATCGGACGAAAGTATCTGAGATAACTCTGTCAATTAGTGAATGGAACTGGCAGATAAACAAAAACATATCTGACAGTTTCGCTATTAAGTCAGCATAGCTGAGCACACAGTAAGACCAGGTTTGACCCTAAAACACCTGTCACAAAGCTGATTTTCTCCTGAGTTCCAACTTTATTCAGCACGTACGTGATATCGTAATACGTGATATTTATGTACAAACTATTTCGTTTTCCCAGGCTTGTCTGGCCGTCTTTAGACAAACGTTTGTGCAAAACGTGGTTGAGTGTAGTCCCGTCTACAACCGACAGGCTTTGGTTCCAGGTACCTCGGAATTTTACCGCATTCGGCGTGTACGAACGGAGTCGTGGACATCATTAGGCCAAGAAATCCAATCGATACTCTGAACTCCATTCCTACGTAAACCACAGGATGCCGATATTCGGCCGGTGTTCATCACAATTTTCGTATTGGAAAGGTCACTAGTGGATGCAGACCAATCAGCACCAATTCGCGATTCAGAATAATTCACTTAATTATTCGTGATCAGACGATCCGGTTAGAACCCAATTCCTGGTATGTATCAGTTTAACCTCAAAATAACTACTGTAAACGAGAATAGTTTTGTCTCTGTTCCCTTTACGGTTCCCTTTACGGTGTTCGGACTGAAAACATACCGACATTATTTCTAAAAGTATACAGTCCTGAGATACAAACATGCACATATCTAGGAGTTGTATTCATCTGAACACTTTTTTCTGAAAGGTAAGCTAGAATTAAAATGCGTTTCACGTTCTCCTGGTACCCTGACTCCTAAACAAGCAAAGCGATCGAAGACAGAACTACATGTATATATGTAATGCACTACTTATAAGGTTGCTGAAAATTCTTCAGCAACATTATAAGGATTCCAGGTGAGTCTCCCGCAAAAACCAAGTTGATTTGCAAATGAGTGTATTTATAAAATTACAGGTATTTTAGCCATGAAACGAATAAAACAACCTATACGCAATACCAGGCAACTATTTTTTAGAATGGATATGTTAGCATCCAAAAGGAACTTAAAACCTCTCCATAAAATGTTCCGTACAAGACTAAGATACTGTGATCCGGAAAATAGCAACGCTATTAGCGACCGATCCAAAATGCTTTGAGTTAACATTGACTTGGCTTTTGAATAGCGCGAGCGTTTCCCCCCTAGTAAATGGGATGCGGTTTTGGGATGTCCCAAAAAGTGACAAGCTTTCTGGCCGAAAAAAACATTATTTGTAAGTCTTCCGCATCAGAAGATTTTCTACCTGTTTGCGATTTATCCACCCCCGGGGCTTATGTAGGCGTTTACCCCAAAAGGTTGACGGATAAGCATGTATCAACAGCCTCACGACGAATGCGGTTGATAATCCTCATAGTAGGCGTGGTTGCGACAGAAAATGGTGAATCAGACGCCACTGTTTGGGCGAACATGTTCAGGCTTTTTTGCCATCATCAAGCTGTAACTTGAGCAGATTCCGACAGTCGAACACTATCCTAATCCAGTAAAGTGGGAAGTGAGCCAATCAGTCCTGGGCGACTATAGAATACCGAAATAATTCTTTTACATGTAGGTTCTAAAAATTCACAAGTTTCAGTGCACAAACTGAAAACGTTTTGGTTCAGATTGCCCCCTCGTTCCTGCTTCATTCAACAACGAACATATGTAGTTGGCTTTTTTGGATTTCCATC
The DNA here is from genome assembly GCA_003604175.2 of Clonorchis sinensis. Lineage (NCBI taxonomy): Eukaryota > Metazoa > Platyhelminthes > Trematoda > Opisthorchiida > Opisthorchiidae > Clonorchis > Clonorchis sinensis. The sequence goes on from CM030371.1 coordinate 10,028,656, forward strand.
TGATATGTTTAGGTGGGATAAGTTAGGGTTGTGGCAGTGGTTATCTATCTCATTCGTTCCACCAAACCATTCAGAGCACTTGGCACACCTGAATCATCGCTTTACACAAAGCCCTCTCTGTTGGTGTTCGAAGCTGAGTCTATAGTATAGTATATTATATATTTGTACCAATGCAAATACTGGTAAAGTTGCTCCTTCCAAAACTACCATTTAAATACCTGCCGCACTCTTTGCAATCGTCAAAGGACAAGTGACTTACTCAAGAAATACACTCATTTGCATATCAATTTGGTTTTTGCGAGAGACTCACCTGGAACCCAGCTGAATCCCCCGTTTGTGATGTTTTCAGGCAACTGAATGTGCTGCACCAGGCCGCCTCATGTTCCAGTTGCTACGATATTCGAGATATCGCGAAGGGCGAAACCGGTCGTGGGCTGTCGAAGAATTTTCAGCAACCTTATGAGTAGTGCATTACGAATAGACAAGTGACCTAGTTCACATCAGCTTTATTTTGATGGGTCGGTTTAATCCTGTATAATGTTACACTACTTAAATATACTACTAAATGTCTTAACACGCAGGCACTTCGATATATTCCCTCACGTTCCAACTGAAACATGTATCCATCATTTTGCAGCACCTTCACTCGAAGACTGACCTGATATTCAGTGAAATCTTGCACTAAAACTACGTGAATTAGAAACTGAATGTTTGACCTTGTCTAAAAACAATCCGGTGCTCATGGAAACTCAGGAAGTGTACTTGTGTTACGAGCTTCAAGAAGAGTAAACTTGGCTGTCGAACAGATTCCACCAAACGCGTCGAGAAGGTTTTTTTTCGGTGTCTGTAATATAGCTCCTAATGGAATGCGAGACTACCCGTGTGTGTACCACAAATGTTTGAACAAAATCACCGATGGAGGATGGAGTTTTGAAACATCCATGAAAACAACATCACTTCGCGAACTTACGTTTATCCGCACAGTCGTGCTTTCTAGTGTTTGCCACATGTGACAAAGAAGTCCAACTGCAGATTTGGAAGGCAGTACCCGGGAAATATTCAGTACATTAGCTTCGTGGCCCCCCGGAGTTACTGCTTTACTGGCCAGGATAATCAAGCTAGAATTTGTCATGGTTCGGAGCGAAGGCAAAAGCAATCGCGAGTTCCATCTGGTGGCAGCTTAATGCATGTTTTCCTGAAGCTACAGTTAACTGATTTTGCGCAATTGTTAGCCTGGACGACAGATAAAGACAGATTCTTAGTGACTGAAAACTTTTCAGTGTGGTATTAAAGCCCACTGTTTACGGTCCTCCTGAAAATGCGAGAACCTATTTATGGGGGCCAGTATGGGGGGCATTAACCGATGTTTGGCGATTATCACTTTTTACTTTCAAAATAATGAAGTTAACAGGAAACGAAAATAGACGAATCGTGGCATTTGGAAAAGTACTGACACAGCTATTTTGACGAAATTGACCTATTGGCTTTCAGGTAGCAAGATCCTGGCCACTAAATTGCCTATGCAGCCGAATTCACAAATGTCATAAGGCAACATGTTTACTGAACCAGATGGTATGAAACGGAGATTGCTGCTTGCAGTTGTTGTGACAAGCAAATCGCTCAGATGTGGCCAAATCCAGGATACGATATAAAAGTCTGTAGGGCGCAGTCAGAAAATACAACAAGCCATGTCTTCGTGACCTTTTTTCATGGAGGTCTGATGCATCCTCGTTGTTGGAACTGACGGAGATAAAGGTCATGCGAGAAATACTTGTATGCTAGAAGAGGAAATCCATTGAACAGAGTGATGACCTTGAATAAAACAAATCGAATTTTGAGAAGCAAACGAAAAGCAAAATCGATCAAGTTCTTTGCCTCGAAAGATTTTTTCGCCGAAACCTTTTAGAAATTACTGAAAAAGCATTGAAAACAAAAAAAATATGTACATTAACTGATAAGCCAAATGACAAAGTTTTACAGTGTAACAAACAGAGAAGAAGTGCTTGAATGTCGACTGGCACTTGAAATGGCACTTTGTCCAATTGGAGGTTACATATTACAGCCTGGCGTAATTTGTCAATCCACGTTTTCTGTTCGACAACTCAATGGAATAGGGTATGAAACACCAAACGTGATGAACTTGGTTCAGCCGCAGCACATACCCGAAAGTCAGTTAAAGTACATTCTTTCTGGAAATTATTTGAATTCCCTCCTCACAAAACCCATGAGGTATTATACTACGCCTGTGTGTCAGCCCTCGGTGATTTTCTCATGTTAGAAACCTCGAAGAAGGGGGAACTCTGCGTACTTCGAGATCGAGTCAAATGGGTCTTTTCTTGATAGAAATGGAAGTATAATAGACGGAGTTATTTGAAACAACTGCGCCACAATTTGTTGGCAGCTAGATTTCGATTTGACAGGTGCACTCGTTGCAAATTTCCTCTCTAACGTATGTGAGGATAACTCGAGAACCAATCCAAATACTTTCAGGCAAGCAAGGTCTTTGTGCTACATAAATCCTGTTGATGATTTTTTTCGAAGATCAGTGATGTTGCCTTTGGATCTCTCGGCTTTGTTTAAAAAAAACTCAACGAGTTCTTGACCGGATAAATTTGCAAACGTTATGAGATACTTAGCTATGCTCGTCCGAATCAGTTCTCATAACCAGAACTATTCATTTGTTTATTTGATTACGTGACGTTTGTTTAGTTGTTTTTAGTTAGAAAATCTGAAATACTCGCTGTCCGATATCAGCCTCGTTGCTGTAAGGACCGTACGCATGACAAACTGCACGTCCGTAACTTGGTAAGTGCCGATTATTAACTCAACTAGTCCGATGTAGAACGGACGTAAAATAGGTGTTTTATGGATAACTTGATCCTCAGATTTGTAAATTTCTACCAGCGCTAATAAGGAAATGAAAACGAGATTTGCATTCAACTGTGTGAGCGTGCAAAAAACGGAGCAGATCGACCGAGTTGGGAGTTGTCAAATCCAGTGTCTATCGGAGTCCACAAGGCACTCTCAGTCCACGGAGAGAAAAGAACAAACGAACCTGTATTTGAGATAATCACTGTGTAGCTTTTGTCCAACTCAGTTATCGGCACTAAGTCCTAAGCTGCTGTTGTGCGTTTCTTTATCAACAACGTTTCTGTCCCTGCAACAAGACGAAGTGAAATGCCATCGCGATCTAATTTTAACCAAGTTAAAATGAAGCATATTCCGCTGATAGCACGCGTTACACTCAGTAGCACTTTTCTTTTCCATTTATTACTGGGAAAGATCGTATCAACTGATACCGTTAGGGATTCAACTCATTATCTATAGTTTTCTTGGTCTGGTAATTGGCCTCTTATCTGATGGAATGATTTTGTATGTAGGTATTTACGAGCTACTTATGATTAACGTAAAGTCAAGCTAAGTATAGGTAGGTATGCCCCGGAAGTCCATGGGCTATCAGCCATATCAAATTGAGACATACGGTTGGGGGCCGAACTTTCCCTCGCGTGCACGGCTGAAACAACAAGAATACTGACGACATAAGGGTAGCCGGTTTGGGTCCTGTCCACCTAAAACCGCCTTTACAAGTATGACCCTAGACGTGGAATCATTTGGGCAAATGTAGTGGAAGGTATCCATCAATCAGATTGTTTACCAAAATTTATGTTGAAATCGGTCAATAACGTTCGGAAAACCTTCACCTTTCCTCATAAAACTCGCTCGGAATTTTTAGATGTTAAACCGAAGGGTAACTTTCGACGTCACCAAAACCATCTCAAACCACATCTGCATACCCAAAAAATGGTGGTGCAGGGAGAATATTCAGCCTATCTCACTTCCCGTAAATCCATAGTTTCACGCTCTTCAAGTTCTGTCTTAGCTAGCCATATAATCTCTCATTTACCCCCTGTTCACGCTGGCCCACTCCCATCCCCCCGGACCCCACAGATTTCTCCCTGCGACAGCTTGGTCTCCATTGGCGATTGTTCACTTTTTCTCACCATCTAGTTTTATGTTACTCTGCTGAGGTTTTCGTGATTTCTAAGTCTGTTCCACGTTTATGTAACAGCGCTTTAAGTTGAGCAGGATACCATGAAACCGCATAAATTGGTCCCACCAGAATTTTGTCATTGCTGTTTCAAAATAAAGATATTCCGGTGCTAACATGATTAATTTCGCAGCTTCAACAATCACGGATGGACAATCCATCATGAGCGGACCCATTGCTCTGAGGGTTTGGACTTTTAAAGAGAATTATGTGCAAACAAGGTTGCGTTAGATACATTCAACTTGCTTGAGTCTCTTTAAACGGGTAAAATTCTTACCGATTCTAAAATGACTTTTGTGTCCTCAGGTTGCCTCTCAGAAGGGAAGGCCAAAGTTGGTCGCGTCAACGAGGAGCATAATCAGCACATACTTCACCTCTGGATAGGTCGGTGGGCCATGCAGTACGCATGCAGTGTGTTCGTACCAGCTTGTTGCCCCATATTTATGCTGTCGTTACGACCACATGCTGTGCGCGAATCGCTCGGGGATGATCAACTTCACTTAGGGCTGGTGTGCTGGGCTCTACTTGGATCTGATCCTGTGTTGATGATTCACTGATCTGAACTGTCTGTATAATCTTCTTTGACCATATGAAAGTTACTGATGAAAGTGCATTAATTCTCCGACCAACCTCTAACGAATAAAACCTCCCTTGGAAAGACAATATGCAAGTGTGTGAAGATACTTGCCAATATCCTCTATCCGTTGTGAGATATCTGCTTTCCTATTTGGCACAGAAAATAGCAGCGTGGCAGCGAGCGACGTTGTACAGGCTGTGCTGGCCCTTTAATGAACTTTTTAGTAGAATGAACAAGCTGACAAACGGAATTCGCTGGCCTTGTTAGACGGCTTTCTCAAATGCGCTCTTCTTCAAAAAGAACTAGAAGAGTTTATTGTGAGTAAGTCCGCCATCCTACAACCGACGTTCTCACTGTGACTGATGCCATGAAGATACGGATACGCGATGTAAGTAGATCTTATAGGTTCATGATCGTTAGTTGTTCAAGGGTTGTAGTCTTTCAAGCTGTGGAGTGCTTGTGTTTCAACGTGTTATTTACAAAAACAAGGTAGATCAGTTCTACAATTCCAAAATGTTGATGCTTTCCCGTGTGACCATCTCTGGCAAAACTGTGGGAAGTAAACAGCCAAACTAACCTTGTGATTTTACCAAACAACGCCGGGTCAGTCGCTCAAGAAATGAATTTTCACAACCTCTGTGAACCAACTTACCTGCGGATGTAATGTATTTCCCAGGATGATTGTTTGTGACCTCGTTTAGAGTACAATCGGTTAAAGGTTCTTAGTGTTTTTAAAACGCTGGAAAAGAAACTGAAGAAAATATTGCCAGAGCTAGGTCATTAAAGGAATACAATGATGTTAAAAACGCACAAAAACGGCGCGCTTCCATTTTCGCAGCTTTCTCTATATCTAAGAGAGTGCACTTTGACTTGAAAGCCACAATCGACACAAATGGTGACAACATTACTCGCTATCTCTTTATTGTAATCGCATTTCACTAATACACTAATGTTTTGAACACTATATGATATGGTGGCGTAAAATCGCTGGAAATTCTGGGTCATCCAATGATATTCAACCTCGTTTAGGCTAGATGCGAGTTTGCAAAGTTTCTGGACTAAAGGGAAAACCCCGACAAGTTTTTTTGCTTTGTACGATTATCTTGTTCTATATTTGAGTTTCACTAGGCAAAAACAATATGTTGAAAATGGGCGAAATGGTGTCAAACTTCGAGTTCAGATTAACCCCTTCTAGGGACACGTACTTTGGAGTTTAAAAACGAAAAACCGCTGCACGCTGCCTCATCCAGAATCCTTCACGTTGTTTGTTTAAAGATGTTGCGTATGGATCGTTGTGAATCAGGTGCCAAGGAAGAAACCTATTCCGGAGATCTCTCCATGGACAAGTCATCATCCTGAAAGTTGTCTCACATCAATGTCAAGTAACTTAAATGCGCCTCGTTAAAAAATATTTAATGTTCAAGCGAAATGATACATGTCCCACAAATCGGAAAATGAATATGCGATCCTTCAGAAAAGAGAGAACTCGGTTGAGGGGTTGCGTACGGCCTTTCTCATTGCGTTTTCCAACGCATGTGTTTTGCAAAACGAAGTCAGTCATGTGTTAATCGTCTTTGTGTGAACCAGTTGGGATCACACAGTTTGGCGCTGAGATCCACTAACTAGTATATGCGTTGATTCGGTTATGTCGCACACATTTAAATCTCATAGCTACTTGGATTGGCTAATTCATTTTTCATGTTCCCCTTTAGTATGTTCCCAACAGGAACGCAACGCTTGACCCTCACTCGCCATATGTGAATGAACACTAAGCGAGCAAAACGTATGCAATGTTTGCCCATGGCAGGAGCTGTCATAGATTTCAGGGTAGCAGATTTACTTTGTAGCCTTCTCTGGCTTTCTGGTTGCACTGTTCTTCTTAAAATGCCTCGACATTCATCCACAAATATCGATGAACGCGGATTTCTAACTTATGCAAAACGACTAATCAGTATTCGGAACATATTGCCTGAAAGTAAGAAACTGGGGGCGAGTGAGTGTATCGGTTGCAGTACTGCATTTTCGATTCGCAAATCAGTTGTGATCAGTCTATAGGTATGGAGGGGCCGAATAAACATTCTGAGAGTTTAGAACAGACGCAGCCTTTCATCTTTCCATATGAGACTTGCAGACAGAAGAAATTCATTCAACAACGACCTTTAGTTCCTTATTATTCAGTTATAAAACTAATTTGTCAATAGTGCAATCAATCTCCCCAGATTTTAATTTTTACAAAAATATAATCATTCAAGATTACACCTACTTTATGCACCTTATATTTTCTTCACTGATTCTTCCAGGAAGACCACTGTTCACTAGTGACATTTCGCCACATCTTTAACCGTTTACCTTGCGTCCGGATTAATTCCTGAAACCCGAATTAATCATTTACGAGGGTAATTTAGTGTAAACACATGCGACAACGGGTTTGGAAGTTGGGCGATTCGTTTTCACTATTAAAATGATTTTCTTTGAATTAAAAAACCCCGCAGAATATCCGACAGTGGATCAAGCAACAACCTGGTTAGCACTGGCGCGGATGGACGGCGTTTTGGTGATTTTATTTACCAACCAGTGCTTCCAGGTTCAGCAGATTTGCCACGAACCCGGGTTCAAGCGAAACAATAAGACACCAACGCATACTAGCAAGCACAATCCGTGCAGTTTTCTGGTAAGCCATCTTAAAATGCTGATGTTGCGCTCGATAATTTCTGTTGGACTTAATGACCTGACAGTCACTCTAAGTAGCAATGAATAGTTTTTCGTCCAATCCAGCTATGAGCTGACAACCTGTCTACGCTGCCGGTGTCCCCCCAAAATCCATTTACGTCACATTTTATTGATTTTTAGGATCCTCATCTCACTTGTTATAAAAATGAGTCGCATTTCAGTGCCTCGGATAAGTATATTTTAATGCTAATTGATATGTTTTTGGCACAATTCCACCACTTGCAATTGGTTGTGAAATACGCACATTCAAAGCACTCACGTTTGAACAGTCGAGGAACAGGGAGGAAGCCCTGGACTCGACATCCGCTCTTATTGACCTCACTGGGGTTTGAACGCGAGACACCTGAAATGCGAGGCAAGCGTATCACCACGAGCCTGAAGCACCACGTCCTTTGGGACACCTTTTGAACTTGAGTGCTATCAACGAATGTGAGCAGTAGCAGCGCTAAGAGACCCCTGGGGATTTAACGTTATGACTTGCTGTTGAGCAATGTGAAACCAGCTTCCTAGCAACAGACTTATCCGTAATAAATATTATGGTTTTCTCTGTCCTATTAAATTTAACAAGGACAAGTGACTCAAGAAGCAGACCAATGTTACAAACCCATTCAAGATAGTCGAGTAGTCGGAATTTATCTAAGGGGGGACGGAGAACCCTGTGGTGGGTCTCTTCTGTATGTGGCTTGTTCTTATCATGCCCATGGAGCGTTAGCTGGAAGATAGTTTACATTTCTAAATTGTATTTTAATTTCTCCATTTCACTTAGGTTCTACTATCAGTTGTTTCCCCCCTGGCAGTGAACCTAGAACCAGCGAACATTTTGAACATTATCGCGAAGCTTTTGATGGCCTTTCTGAAATACGCAAAGTGAATCTCCAGTACACTCACTGGTGATCGCTAGATCGCAATAAGTTGCTCGAGACAAGCGCTGACGGTAATTGACCCTCACTCGCCATATGTGAATGAACACTAAGCGAGCAAAACGTATGCAATGTTTGCCCATGGCAGGAGCTGTCATAGATTTCAGGGTAGCAGATTTACTTTGTAGCCTTCTCTGGCTTTCTGGTTGCACTGTTCTTCTTAAAATGCCTCGACATTCATCCACAAATATCGATGAACGCGGATTTCTAACTTATGCAAAACGACTAATCAGTATTCGGAACATATTGCCTGAAAGTAAGAAACTGGGGGCGAGTGAGTGTATCGGTTGCAGTACTGCATTTTCGATTCGCAAATCAGTTGTGATCAGTCTATAGGTATGGAGGGGCCGAATAAACATTCTGAGAGTTTAGAACAGACGCAGCCTTTCATCTTTCCATATGAGACTTGCAGACAGAAGAAATTCATTCAACAACGACCTTTAGTTCCTTATTATTCAGTTATAAAACTAATTTGTCAATAGTGCAATCAATCTCCCCAGATTTTAATTTTTACAAAAATATAATCATTCAAGATTACACCTACTTTATGCACCTTATATTTTCTTCACTGATTCTTCCAGGAAGACCACTGTTCACTAGTGACATTTCGCCACATCTTTAACCGTTTACCTTGCGTCCGGATTAATTCCTGAAACCCGAATTAATCATTTACGAGGGTAATTTAGTGTAAACACATGCGACAACGGGTTTGGAAGTTGGGCGATTCGTTTTCACTATTAAAATGATTTTCTTTGAATTAAAAAACCCCGCAGAATATCCGACAGTGGATCAAGCAACAACCTGGTTAGCACTGGCGCGGATGGACGGCGTTTTGGTGATTTTATTTACCAACCAGTGCTTCCAGGTTCAGCAGATTTGCCACGAACCCGGGTTCAAGCGAAACAATAAGACACCAACGCATACTAGCAAGCACAATCCGTGCAGTTTTCTGGTAAGCCATCTTAAAATGCTGATGTTGCGCTCGATAATTTCTGTTGGACTTAATGACCTGACAGTCACTCTAAGTAGCAATGAATAGTTTTTCGTCCAATCCAGCTATGAGCTGACAACCTGTCTACGCTGCCGGTGTCCCCCCAAAATCCATTTACGTCACATTTTATTGATTTTTAGGATCCTCATCTCACTTGTTATAAAAATGAGTCGCATTTCAGTGCCTCGGATAAGTATATTTTAATGCTAATTGATATGTTTTTGGCACAATTCCACCACTTGCAATTGGTTGTGAAATACGCACATTCAAAGCACTCACGTTTGAACAGTCGAGGAACAGGGAGGAAGCCCTGGACTCGACATCCGCTCTTATTGACCTCACTGGGGTTTGAACGCGAGACACCTGAAATGCGAGGCAAGCGTATCACCACGAGCCTGAAGCACCACGTCCTTTGGGACACCTTTTGAACTTGAGTGCTATCAACGAATGTGAGCAGTAGCAGCGCTAAGAGACCCCTGGGGATTTAACGTTATGACTTGCTGTTGAGCAATGTGAAACCAGCTTCCTAGCAACAGACTTATCCGTAATAAATATTATGGTTTTCTCTGTCCTATTAAATTTAACAAGGACAAGTGACTCAAGAAGCAGACCAATGTTACAAACCCATTCAAGATAGTCGAGTAGTCGGAATTTATCTAAGGGGGGACGGAGAACCCTGTGGTGGGTCTCTTCTGTATGTGGCTTGTTCTTATCATGCCCATGGAGCGTTAGCTGGAAGATAGTTTACATTTCTAAATTGTATTTTAATTTCTCCATTTCACTTAGGTTCTACTATCAGTTGTTTCCCCCCTGGCAGTGAACCTAGAACCAGCGAACATTTTGAACATTATCGCGAAGCTTTTGATGGCCTTTCTGAAATACGCAAAGTGAATCTCCAGTACACTCACTGGTGATCGCTAGATCGCAATAAGTTGCTCGAGACAAGCGCTGACGGTAAACGGGGAAGTAGAGAACTGTCCGATTTTTTGTCTACATTTTAACCCTCATTTTCTAGTGCATGGTGGACAATGTCGCTTCATGGAAATAATTTAAGGTGAATCCAGAATTCTGGGAATTACTACGTGCATGCTCTTGCACCAAACGCACCGGACAGCAGATTTCCAATTGAGCTTCAATCACAGCATGCGGCTCCTGGATGTACGTAAATCAAAATAAGATGTCATTCTTTGTTCTGATGAGCACTTCTATAATGAAATGAACAAAATTGGTTCCTTTGAACAGACACTGATAACTGGATCAGTATGTAGGCTTCATACAGGTGGTTTCTAACATCCCGTCGCACTGTTTGATGATAGAATATGGTGAGGATATATTTTGCCAGTCTAGCTTTCAGAATCTTGGAATTAATGATTTGTAAACACAGTTACTGAAACCAGCAAAATCCGTGGGACAACAGGACTGGGACCAAGTCTAGGGCGTGCCAATTTTTGGCCAGTCTTTTTTTCCTGTGATTTTTTCCAAATGGTCTATCTGAAAACGGCTTGTGTTTGTGCCTCTCAAATCTCTCAAGGTCATCACAGAGTCGAAGCATTGGTCTCATTCATTGATACCTTTCGAGATCTGACTGTCGCTAAGCCTGGAGATTACAAACTGTCTCAGGATTTGCACTTTTAACGTGCCTAAACCTTGTTAGCGTCGGGGCAACCAGATGAGCGATAATGTGAAAAGCCTGTGGTTGTTACTTACATTGGCCAGTAGGTGGTGTGTGACTTTTCTGCAGTAACGAAGTTCTATTCACAGTGAGCCCCTACCCAGGTGAAAACCGCCATGGTGAAATCAAAAATGGTTAGGTCTGATAAACATTTCTACCGTAATTTATTTTGATATGGCCACTTCAGGTGATACACCACAGTGCAATGCAAATGGCCAACAGCGTTGTTCGATATCACTCTATAAATTGGAAAGCCAATTACGGTTGTGTTATAGCTCAGTTGACCAGGAGGGTCTTGGACACTAAAAGGACCATCGCATTCATTTGACGCCTCTTGTGACAGCGAGCAGTTGATTGGGCTTCTTCGATTGCACTGTTCGATGATCTTGGAGTGATTTGCTGGCACCGATAAATCACTTTGATTGACCTGGATGAATTGATTGGTAATTAACGTCGACCATGGAAGCGGACGACAGCTGCACTAGTCGGGTTTTTACGCTTAGTAAAATGCTTGCAGCATGGGCGCCGTGTGCTTTGTCCTACGAACGTCGTGGGTCGTTTTCAAAATATTCGCAATCAAAGGGATAGATGAATATACATGCCCCGTCGGTGGGCAACTCACCTTTTAAGCTCATGTGAAGACTTCGGCGCATGCTAAAAGCATTCACAATTGTGCCCCACCATATACTCTCCTGAGAGCAGCGGTCAGCCGGCGCGATCATCTTAGAAGGACCATCACTCATATAGGGGAATCAAATGAATATAAGCTTATTCTCCGCCGTCTCAAATGTCACAGCATGAATTTTTCCGAGCGGATATAATTCACAAGGACTTTTGAAATGGGATGCAGATGGTCGACACTGATTGCGCGAGCCATTTTGGCCAAACGTTTGGTCAAGTTCCCTTTATATTGCATTTCACCCAGATGACTTTCCAGCATACTCTAAAGCTCACCATCAGAGCATTCAAAAATTGGAAGCAATTATCGATTTTTCTATCCGTAGTAAAGTGCAACGCCATACCTTAAAAACCGATATTTTGAAGTGTCTGTTTAATTGTGGCGTGTAAAAAACGTACGCCGGATTTATTTGCAACACGGCTCTTGTACAGAGGTAACTGTGAAACTACTGAGGCCATTTAACCCTGTTAGGAGTGAAGCAAATGTACAGCAGCTTGGTACTCTTCCCTCTGTCTAGCAATTATAATATCAGTGAGAACATACCGTGTGTTTTGAACGCACAATGAATGAGCCTTTTTGTAAAGACCAAACTGGATTATGAAATCACAGATATGGTCAATCGTCTTGAATGAAAGAACACAGCTAGGAAGAGATGAGAAGGCCGTAGTTTCTGATACGTCACCTAAAAATATCACGTGGGCCACGATGACATAAATTTTCACGAATAGCACCAGTTTGTCCTTTCATTCAGAAAGCAATATCATGGAGAAAAGCGTTCGTCATTTCAACCAGAGGTAGCGAAATGAAATCAGTATTATTAACTTGGTGCAGACCGTACTGTTTAGAAAATCAAACCAGGAGAGCGAATTTCTATAAAGCGTCGCTCAACTCTTCTCGATTACTTCCGGTTCCTTTAACTCAATTAAAGTAAAGTGTTGTGCTTATTCTTGACGTTTTGGTATCATGTGCGGACGTTTGACAAATCCACCCATGTAGTGACGGTGGTCACGTGGATTCAGGGGGGTTTTACCTCGTCCAATCAAAATAGTACCGGGAATTTAGACATAAAATTTCCTATGGTTTTCAAATTCGTAAATGAATGTAAATTGAACACCCGCAGCATGCTGCGAATAAAACAGTGCGCTGAACGGTTCAACGAGAAACGCAACTTGACGCAGTACCGATAGTACACACAGTAAGATCATAGACACGAGACCGAGTGAATGAAGAATCACCGTAAATCGACCCAATCTAGAAGGTTGTACACCGACGCTTACCATATCCCCTTACACCAAGCAAAAAACGGAGGATTCCAGTTTCAAGTATTTTTTGCAATGCTGGTTCCCTTACGAAGATAAAAATGGTGCACTCTTCCCCAAAAAAACCTGTCATAATACAAAAATGCAAAAAAAACAGTATATCGCAGGTGAAAAAAATAAACGAGGCAAAAGTTTTGCTTGACTAAATGAACAAACTATGAGAGGAAGTTAAAAGTGGATTGCTTAGGGGAAAACATCAAAGTTTTTGGAAGGAAAACACATCGTTTTCTTTGTGCTGGTGTGTTCTCTAAAAATAAAAAATTGTTGGCCGATTTCGGTAGAAAGCGGGACGGATTCGGCAACTTGTCAATGTTCAGCGAACTGGAGACATATTAACCTAACTTTACAGCATTTATACGCCATTTCCTCTCAGTTTGTTTTCAAAAAGCTGGGTATCCTGTCGTTCAGCGCAAAGAATGAAACCTTGAAATTATTGGAACATTTAATAGTTCATTATAAGAATATCAACATTGCAGCTCCGCTGTCTCGTACGATTAACGTAGCCAGCATTTCTCACATTGAACGAATGACTTAGTGTTGAAATCTGTAGCCGAATTGTAATCAATAAACACCGACGTGCAATTTAATGTGAATCTATTTTCGCGTCAACTAGGGTGGCCTTGCAAAAACTTTTAATTATCACGCATGCCTCTGTTCCAGCTGATTGCAATCCGCTTTAGACAAGTTATTCATCATAATAGAGGACCCATGATGATAGCAACGAACGAGTTCGCTCTCAAGTATATTCGGGTAGACAATCGCCAAGACCAATCGAGTGATCAATCCACTCAACCGTAAAATTGAAATTTTGTCCTGTCCGTAAAGCCAGTCTATGCTAAAAGGCCAGGAAGCACTGCATAGTTGCTTCATTTTTATTGATTCTCAACCAGAAAACAGTGTCTTGCTTTCTTAGCATGGGCTGGCGTCACCGACAGGAAGAAATCTCATTTGAAAACTACTGAGTCCCCTCACACCTCCATAAAATTCCTAGAACTTTGCATTTGTTAAGTATCAGGAACTTCATCATCATCATCATCATCATCATCATCATCATCATCATCATCATCATCATCATCATCGTCATCCTAATCATCATCAGAGACAGCACCATCAGTGTTGACACTCATGCTTCACTGCCGTACACCCATAAGGTTTGTCGAATTATACTTAAAGCCCTAGAGTGAATATAAGGGAAAAAATGTGGGTAAGGGAGGGGACCTGGTGCTGGCCTATGTCAAGCATTCTGAGGTGCCCACATCTCCAAGTGCTGAATCAGACATTCTGGAAAGGAACTGACAACATGAACGCCATTGATCAGCGGCAATTTCTTGCAATGTCTCCAGCCAAGCGCATGCGGGGAAACGGGGAACCAATCCTGGAAGGCTTATCCCACCAAAAAACACACGAGGTCCTCGTACACTGTTTCACGCCCTTCTACCAAATTGTACGCTGTCCAACTTGCGGTTCGCGCTATTCTGAAGCAGGAAAAGAGATCAACACCAGTCCTGGTAGACGGTGTTTCGGCATGCGTAGCACATGACGAAGCCGCCGCAGTTGACGAAGCTAGATGCTTTGTCGCGAATATCCGTTTTCCAATTACCTCGTTACGGATTCGTTGACGCCATCCGACACCAGCAACACCTCTGAGGAACCGGTGGCCAAAAGTCTGAAACGCTCCAGATCATCTTTGTGTAGAGGCCGTGTTTAGTAACCATACAACAATACAGCCTTACTGTAACCTGATACACCTAACATCTGAGACCCAGTGACACGGCTTTCTGACACCAGAAGTGAGTTTAATTGGCAAATACATTGGGGTCTTTGAGATTCGTGCACTGATTTCATCAGACACACTTGCGTCAGGGTAAATACAACTACCAAGATACGTAAAATTCACCTAAACCTCCGAGAATTCCTCTTAATGGATGCTCAACACCGCTTGGACAAATTACTTTGCTCAAAAACGACCTACGAAAACTATATACATATAATATATTATATATATTATATTAAATATTATATATAGTACACATTATAATATATATAAACATAACCTTCATTGTCTTAGAGGGGCGAGGTGGTTCAGTGGTTAATGCTCGGATCCAACAACCGGGAGATTCGTGGTTCGAACCCAACCTCTGCATCTCTCGGCTTCTCATGTCTAGGCTCGGGCAACCTGGCAGTATCTCACCGTACCTAATTCGAGTGGCATATCAGTCACGCACGAAAAAGGTGCTGCAGCTGAACGATTTTTTTTTACATAATCTTAGAGCAGCCATACATCAGAAACCGTGTTTGTGCTCCTCAATCAGTTTTGGCTCTTATTCCGAAATTTCTTCATATTCTCAGGAAAAAACTGGTTCCTCGAAAGATTGGACCTTACCTCCTATAATAATTCTTGACATGTGGATGTTAGTTCATTTACCTGCATCATTTAGCTGTGCAACATTTTTGAAAACGATGTCAATAATTTACTCTTCGGAAAGGAGAATTCCAGTCATTTGATTGGTCGAGATGGGGATGAACAGATTGATCAGCAGAAGCAATGTGGTTGGAAGGGCATGTGGAGAGAGTTAGGAGAAATGAAGCCCTTCTTCTCTGAGTTCCTCTTCCGGAGAAATTGTCTTCCAAAGCCGCAAAAAATAGCTCATCCTCAAAGTCATCTTCACAACTGTCATGGATTCCAAACACTGAATTATCATTCCAGACTTGTTAGAACAAAAGCAGAGACCAAATGATTTCAGTATTGGAACTATTTTTTCGAAAATATTCAAACAACCAACGCTTTTCTCAGCAACAGCTGGTTATCGATCCGCACAACTTGTTTCTCTCTAGAATGCCGTTTGAAAAAAAATGGAACAGTTGTGCGAATGCTATTCATTCTGCATTGCGCCTATAGCCGTCTTACCAATTAAACTATTCGGTTTAAATGAATGGAAGACCGGTTCCTGGATAGATTTTTTCCAACTCGGTGGTGAGTTTATTACTCGTGCTTTGGACACTAATGCTGAAAAACTTTCTACTGTTTTAAGTGAAAAGGGCTTAATCTAAAAATTAACATCTTGTGTATTAAAAATCCATGGTACCTCAAAACTGGGTCGCTTTTATTGTTAAAATATTTTTTGAATATCTTGATGGACTTACTAGATGATCTGACAGATAGCTAGGGGCAGGTTTAGCCGAATTTAACGAGTACTCAGGAGCAGGTCTATCGCTTTGGGGATCACGGTGTTGCTCAGACAGCCTGCATACACATCCAGGCGTCCTTTGGTTTGCGGCACTACAGTTGAACAGGTCCCTTGGTCCAATACCGGAGATTTATCGAAGCTTTTTAGGACAGGCACGAAAATGTGAGTGCGGCCGAGGGTGGCGTTTGTCCGACACAAGTATCCTACATCTTGGGATAAGCCTGACCGCTTCCTCACTCTAAACTTTTTTAAGGCATGAGATATGCAAAATGGGTCCACAACCAGCCACATGCATCACGCTTTATTGTGTCATGAAAAGGGATTAAAACGCGGGCTCACGCACAATGCGTCCGGTGTGGCAGATGGTGGGCTACTTGCAAGACAGCCGCAATGTCTAGGTCACACAAAATGGCGTTGATAACACG
The DNA here is from genome assembly GCA_003604175.2 of Clonorchis sinensis. NCBI lineage: Eukaryota > Metazoa > Platyhelminthes > Trematoda > Opisthorchiida > Opisthorchiidae > Clonorchis > Clonorchis sinensis. Next base: position 10,045,205 of record CM030371.1, read on the forward strand.
CAAAGACAAAGAGGAAAGATGACGTCAGTCACCTACACATATCGTAGGCTTGTAGGTTGACGGACGGACATTGGAGCAATATGCAGAGGAATGTGTGCTCTACGTTACCAAGCGTATTTAAGGAGAAAACATTAGAAGCAGTGTGGTACGAGAAAACGAACCATTTGAATAATCCGATATATTCTTAACCCGTTTGAAATAGGCAAACGTATCTCGCAAGTTCGTGTCTAGAAGCAGACGGCAGGTTACCCCTCAACATGCCTCAGCCATGCTAATTGTTGTATACAGATACATTAAACGCCATGCAAGAAAATTCTAACCAGCTCGGTGTGTGCTGTGCCCCTTCAGATCTCAAAGGTTTTAGACTTCTTTAGCTAAAAAGCAACGTAGTCGAAACTGTCTCCTTTTAAAGTGAAGTCTCATCGAGCCTTCAGTCTGCAGGTTGACTAGTCTGCAGGAATGCACTCGGCGCTCCGCTCAGGCATTTTAACGCCGAAAAGCCATAGCTGTCGGTCAGGGGAAGAATGCAGGACGTCTGTGTAATGAGATCTGCGCCAGGTTTTCAAAATAGTATTTCTCCTCGAAGTAGTTGTGGAAAAGCGTTAGACTTTCTAACATTGCTGTCTGTGACAAAATTTTCTCCTTGAAGCGGTGTACAGGGTGTCTCATAATAGACGCAAAAAATAATACACATCTTAAAACTTTAACATTATTTTTTTTATATTTTTTTATGTAAACATATGTGCATCATGGAGGTTTACTGTAAATAAACTAAATTACAAAAAATGTTGAAAAAAGCCGCCCCTTTCTTTTATAACAAGTTGGAGGCGGTATGAGATGTGAGACACAGCATGCTTAACTTCTTCAAGCGTCACTCGTGCCCACTCCTCTTCAATTCTTGCTCTCAACTCCACCAAATTCTTTGGTTTATTTTCATGATATACGCGAGCCTTGATCATTTCCCAAAACCAATAATCCAGAGGTGTGAGATCGGGTGACCTTGCGGACCAAAAGTTTGGAAATCCACGAGCAATGACTCTCTCATCAGAAAATTGCTCTCGGAGGTAAGTTCTCACTTGGGTTGAGTAGTGTGGTGGAGAGCCATCTTGATGAAAGACGGTCGATGACTTTTTGTGCTGCTTGAGTTGCGGGATAACATGCGTCTGCAGCATATGGAGGTAACCGTCGCCGGAAACCGTAGAATCAAAGAAAAAGGGATGCGCTTACTGACGTCCATCGTAGACAGAAAAAATGCCAACACTTGCACACAAAACCTCCTTTATGTAGCTACCAACGATGAAAGATTTTGTTATCCTTCCTTGATTGGCTATTTACTCACCCAATTAAATTTTGCGTCTATTATGAGACGCCTTGTATTTGGCAGGTCGTAGCATTTATGACAATGACTGATATTATGAAACATAGTGATCAGGACGTGTTCTTTGAAAGCAAAGACATCAATGGCTTTGTGAAGAATCGAGTTTAGTGGTTCTGGTCGAGTGATAACACGATCCAGATTGGTGGAAAACTTGACAGTGACAGCTACCCGGGTCAATGAATATCACTTGCCTTGGTCAACTACTCACCATGGATTCTAACTTGACAGTGTGGTTCGATAAGTGGTGAACTTATATCTGCAAGTCCAGTGCTTCATTTCCGGTGTCCTTTCGATTCAATTAGTCGTTTGTGAGATGGTTCAAGTGTTTGGAGCGCGAATTTACTGACCGAAAGGTCCGTGGTTCGAACCCCACCTCTGCCTCTAGACTTCCCCTGTCTAGGCTTGGACAACCTGGCAGTATTCCAGCCCTCGTGCTTCCCTCGGGTGGCATGGCAGCTAGGCACTGAAAGGATGTTACAGCTGAACAGTTTTTTGCCCCAGACCTCCTTCGCTCATCTTGCCTAAAACTTATTTCCTTCTCAGACACCGGTAAAATTGTAGCTCAGACAATTGCGAATACAGGTCTGGCTATAATCTGAAACTAAGGACAATGACTATGGCACCGTGTTGAAAGGTTGTCGTGAAAAAAACTGTTGGTAGAACAAGTAGAATCACCCCCTCATTGAACTGCTTTTAAATGTTTCGGTTTGGAGTGCGGTTATAACTGCAACTATGGTAGAACAGCTTGAAACATGCAAGGAGGACGTAAAACAGTTGGAGTGGCTACTTTAGAAAATGAGACGAAACAAGGCATGCTGATTGTTTTGATGTTAGTAATTCGGTTGACCTCACAGTGAGTTAGACTATTCACGCTAATACCTTGGATCGGATAAGTTAACTCAACATAGTAATTTTCGTTCGCAGTGGACTAGAACAACAGAGCTATCCACTGTTACAGTGGTGTAGTGCCTCATGTTTCAGTTATATGTGGGGGCGAGATGGCTCAGCGCGAACCCGGCCTCTGCATCTTGACTCCTCCTGTCTAGGCTTGAGCAACCTGACAGTATCCCAGCCCTCATGTTTCCTTCAGGCAGCATGGCAGTTAGACACCGAAAGCGTGTTACAGCTGAACGATTAGGTTAGATTATCCTATCAAGTAAATACCTTGAGCCCACACTTTGGCAAACATGAATGACAATTTTTGAAAATCTTTACATCACTTGCAGACTGGCAGGCCTTGTTATATTAGTACAAACAGTATGAAAAACACTCCATTCATGTCCTTGCCCACAGAGAAACAGTCTCACTTGGCGCTGACTCCTCGTATGAAGGATACTGACAGGGTACAGACATCGTACGGTTCGCTAGATCATCAAAGAGCAAATTACGAAATCTCCGTAATAAAATATGATGTGTTGAAGAATAGTGTCACACAGCAAGATGACGAACCGCGAAAAACGCATAGCATCGAATCAAAACCTCGTAAAAAGTGAAGGAATCCAGGAAGTGTCATCAAAACGCCAATGTTTTTATGCACAAAACGGACTTGGTCAGGCACGATAAGTTCCAATTCAATTCTTTAGCAGGTTTACAAAATTCTTGAGCTTGGTGTGGACGCTTCTGAACAGGAATTAAAAAAATTAAACGCTACACATCCTGGATTCGGAGATTCTCAAGGCCAGTGATGATCGTACAAATTTGGTGTGCACCATCCATGTACGATGCTTTTCACCCGTTCAGTTGCGGAAAGTAATAGTACTAGTGTAACGGTGGATACTACTAATGAGGCATGCGAGTAGTATGTTTTCACTTAAATCCGCTCCGCGTCTCTTGAAAAGTGAGACCTATTACGGAAGCTGTGGAGTCATTTGTAGCATTTGCTTGAATTTGAGTAACAGTCAATGAATATCCAGGAAAGTTCAGGAAGACGCATTCAAGAAGATGGATATTCAGTTTTGTAAACAAGATGCAGATGAGAGTTTTTCTCCCCTGTCCAATAGTCTGTAACTGTTAAGTTAGTGTTCCTCTAATAAAGAACTCCGCAGCGAAGGCCTTCTTCTTTTTCACTAGTATAAAAACTAAAATCCAGCAGCTCGTTCTGAACTCCCTTCGGGTGAAATGTTGCGACCATTCAGGGGCTGCCGGCCGGACTCGGAACAACGAGACGAAAAAACAAAGGGAAGCGTATATTTAACAACTATCGGAAACTCTGTCCTTTTTCCTTGAAAACCAGTGACTTCCGACAACTTTGGTCAATTCATTTCAAGAAACGCTTGTTTCAACAGACGCTACCACTCCCAGTTCACATTGGCGACGGGTGACGTTACATATCTGATTGCTTTCACAAGTGATATACAACTCGCCTTCATTGCTGCAAGTGACCAATAAACCAACAACCGTTGATTATGTTAGTCCGAACACAGTACATTGTAAAACCTGTACAGCTACCCGCTTTATGTGAAAGTTGATGGTTCAGCATGTGCATTCCTAGCTGGTGGTGATGCGACTACTAACAGTTTGTGGTGTGAGACTGTGTTGCAAACAAGCATGCTCAGGGTGTGTACGTAATAACCGACCCGAAACGTTAGCTGATTGACGCATGTCAATGCACTGTAACTAACCCGGACGTTCATCCCCAAAAGTTCACTTTATCGGTGAACACGTTGACCAATCATCCTCGCTTAACTAGGTCATTTGTGTCTAGCCGAGGGACTGGCCAATCGGGCGAACAGGAGAGTTAATCACTCCGATCGAAATCCCATTGGTTCAGCCATACAAGGACTATCCCTGGACGCCCACCACGTCCGAGGCGTGTTCGACGGTATCGGATAAATAGCATTCTGAAACTAATCCAACTACAGACTACTACACAAAACGATGAATATCCTCAGTTTGGCCATACTTTAGAAACAGAAATTAGCAACCATTCACTTCACACAAAATAGTTGCTCTGTTCAGACCACATTGGATATCCCACACAAAAAACGTAGCAATGGCCAGATATTTCCGTTTAAGAGTGACATCAGCAGTGCACCTTTGGATGCTTCTTCTCTTGACTTCTCTCGAAGCTCAAGGTGAGTTCAGTTTATGTTTAGGCTCCGGGCTGGTTCTGGTGAGATTTAAGTCTGTTTACATATTCCCGTAATTTTACTAGCGATTTAGACCCCCTGTCCGACCTTTACATTTTGTCCAGTACATCCCAACTGATTTGATTCGGCGCTGCTCTATGTAATGGTCTGATATGATATAGGACAGCCTTGTTCCTTTTGAGTGATCTGCCGGAACACTTTCGGGGCAAAAACGCCAAAATATGGTTCTTCAATTAACTCCGAATTAGACGCAGTTTTCTGTGCTTGCTCAAATCTTCTTGTTTACAACCGTTGTGAATTCGGGACCGCAAGATTTCTCCTATTTTCTTTGTTTCCGGAAAAAAATGACTGGTGGAAAACTACACTCTTTGTGAGGATAGTTTGTGCTCTTCGATTGATTTTTTCATAGATGTAACGCAGCATCAAATCTCGCCTAGCAAAAGTTAATTGTACGTGTCCAAGTTTCGACCACTAATAGTCGGCGATTTTGTGTAAGGTATCGGTCATCTATACGGATGCCAAATGCTACTTCATATATATAATTTAAGTATTCCCTATCATATTGTCCTTTTTAGGCGAAAAATTCATTTTCATTGGGTATACTTGATCCTTGCTCAAGCCATGCGAATCGTCTACTAACTGAATAATCAGGTTTAACTGTAAGAAACAAACCCCTCACCCGTTCAATGTCTCGCTCAATGTGAACGTCGTACGCGAAGCATGCCACACCTGTTATGTCATTTTTTCTTCACCTGTTTCTTTTTTTCAAGTCTCCACATACTAGAATCGAAACTGCTTGTTGTTCACGTATGCTAATTTATTGCCTATGCACATCTGGTTAAATATCACCATGCGTAGATGAGGTACACAGTCGTTGGTTTTCCATTAGTTTTTTTCATTGATTCGTAATTCCAAACCGTAAAAAAATTGGTAATGAGCAATTGGTGCCGACGTTTTGAACTAATAAGAAAATCAATTAGGCCGGGCAGCACTTTCAAATGAGAAAATTTAAAAGAAAGGTTTTGCGCCAACAAGGCTACTACACTTCCGGACTAAGTCGATCGAGCGCAAATACTTGCGTTCGGAGAGGTATTAGTTGTGGGTATCAAACACCATTCCAAAGTAGTGTGTTGGTTATATTCCCATAGATGGGTGCGCTTCTGCCAGCGTATATATGGGCGATAGTATTGACTTGTTACTTCCTGGCCCAGAGATGAGCTCAAGTTCACTGGGAAAACAGCCAATGAAGATAAAATTAGCATCATAATATCCAGCAATCAAGTCCTGCTATCAACTTAGAAAAACAGTAAGGTCTGTTTTAGCTGCACGTAGAACAGTAGACCTCATCACTGTACAAAACTTTCTTGAGGAAACTTAGCGAGGGATGCTAGTTCCGTTCAGTTTTAACAACTCAGCAATTAACCTGAGATAGCTCAGTGGTTAGAGCGCGAACTTACTAACCGGAAGGCCCCTGGTTCGAACCCGGCCTCTGAATCTCGACTCCTCCTGTGCAGGCTTGGACAACCTGGCAGCATCTCAGCCCTTGTGCTTCCTTCGGGTAGCATGGCAGCTAGGCACCGAAAGTGTGTTGCAGCTGGACGACCATTTTTAATTTCGTTTATTACTGCTCTCTTAGTAACCTACCGAGGTTATCAGACGGCGTGATTACCATGATCATCATAAATCTGTCTGTTTGCAAGAAGGTGCCTGGGGTTTAAAGTTATGTACAGGATAACGCCTTCTTCTTCCATGATACGGTACTCATTGCACAGAAAACGTTTCTAAAACAAACCCCCTTCGAAGACTTCGTTCCAATACAAACCTTCATTGACGGGAAACGCTTCAAAAAGATTGGCGAACGTTTTTACCTGTCCAAGACGGCAAATGAACTTTATCACAAGAATATATGCGGCCAGTCAAAGGCACTGCCACCACAATTTTCAAAAACCCCACCGTGGGATCTTACGAACCCAGTTGAATCTAACCAGATTAGCTAGAATGTTACCTGTAGAAGCTACATGATTTTTACTGAAAAAATGGAGCAGCAAACTGGGATGACTAATACGCAAAAGCTGAAGTTTCTGCTGTTGTGTAGGAATCCATTTCCCTCACAAATATTCTATTTTGTGACCCTAACGTGAGTTTTGGGGGAAGAACAGAAACTATCTCTGTGTAATACCCATAATTCCGGTAACTGACTGCTGTCCTAGCGCGTCGGTATACTCTGCATTTCATTCACAAGCATACTAGGCAAGTAATGAGTCAAGTGGATTGGATAAACACCTTCCGAAGGTTTTGACAAAGACTGCAGTAGACAATCACAGCACAGGTTATTGCAAATTCGCCCCTCAAGGGAATGGTCACCCTCAATCGGAAGTTCTGGTATCTTCCGAATGTGTTCATTTTGTGGAGGTGGGATGGCTTAAAACATTTCCGATGAAAATCACCCACTTTATTAGAGCAAGTGAAAATGTTTCATAGTACGAAATGGTGAGGAGCGCCATATACCGAAATCTGGTTTAAAACGGCACAATAAATCTCGGACAAGTTGGGGCAAACAAAACCACAAACCTACTAAAATACTACTAAAATGCCAATGCAGTCAGTAATCGGCATATATTATGCAGAAGACACGACCACAACTAAGGAGGTGAACACCTGCTGATGGAAGTTTTCTTCCATAAACGGACACTACTCATCAACCTAATGTTGGGAACTTTCCCAACTCATCATTGTAACTGACAGTCCTGAGTTGCTCGTTTTTATACGGAGCGAAGGTCAGCATCAGGATAACCAATGGAACCGCCCGACAGAACAACCAATCGTGACCGAAGGTCAACCCCGGCTAATAGCGCATGTATATTAACGAATCCGCACACACAACACTACTCAACGCACAACCACCAACCCATCGCTACGCTCCACCACGCTCCCTAACAACGCAATGATGATGTTCACCTCGATTGGTGTTGAAACGCGTTTGCCATCAGGCAAACCAACGAACATCACTCACTTAACCCAAATACACCTGCTAGGGAAGAATCTACTAGGCAGTACAACTCGAGCATTAGAATTGAGTGAAAAAGGTAAGGTGTTACGAAATGTGGCCTCTTATTGCACACTTGTGTTAGCATGTGGAAGAAACGAATTCTTTTCATACCTGAGCTGTGAGAATAGACATTCATTTGCATTACGATGAAAAACACGCGTAGGCGAAACACAAGGGTAAAAACAAAAACATGACGCAACTGAACCCAGTGAGGTAAAAGATATGGGGGGTTCAGAAACTGAGCTCCGTTTTTCGGGGGTTGAAGTAGCAGAACCTAGGCATTGATTTTCATCCTAGAGAAAATGGCGAGTTTTTCGTTTTTCTGTGCCAATACACATCCGCCTTCCAACCAATCACTGGACACAAGATTGCTTCAAACACTTTTGAGCCTGAAGGCTATTGTGGCAGATTCGTGAGGTTACATCCTCCTCTAAAACAATGTGTTTGCCTTCAAGGTTTTGTTCCATCTTTCTTCAGAGGGATCAACTTGTTCGCTAGTACAGTACTTTCCTTTAATAAAAGATCCTCAGAAATTCCAAAATCTTCCCCGCGGTTGTGTTTCCTCGTGAGAGGATGGCCAATCAGGGCCCGGCGAATGTCCCGTGCAATAAGACCGTGAATTTTCATTTGTTTCTGAAGGTTTCTGCACTAAATTGCCTCCTCTTCGGGAGCAAAATCGCTATTTGGTGAACCAGCAATTGTATCCAATCCGAAGGGTTGTTTTCTCAAGAGAAAAGAGGAAATTCCACGCCTGTAAATTAATTTCTCCCCTGGGCTTTTTGCGTTGTAATAGGACACATATGCCGTATTCCAAAGCAGTTTAACCACAGAGTGCTTTATTTCCTCCAGGCCCTTTATCGTGTCACGTGACTCTTCGCATCCGACAATGGCGTTTCGAAGGCCACCGGTAGATTGCACGGCTGATGTGGTACTTGCATTGTCAAATGTGTGAAGTCCGACTGGATAGTCTGTCACGAAGTTATGGGCCCATCAAGCACACCCTTGTGACATTATGACCTGAACAGCAAATGTAAATATATACCGTGATCGAGTGTGCAAACAAGTGGTTGGACGCAAAACGCCACACAACCAGCTGTCAGTATCGATAGAGGTGCTGTCGCCTTAAACGACGGTTGGGCTTAGATTAACCTATTGAGTGTAACCGGAATACTTAATGTGGCTGTGCCGCAACCACAACACTTAAAAATAGAGAGTAAGTAGACAGAACCGATGGTGCGTCGCAATTGGGGTGGATTATTCTGCAGTAGGTTGGACGGTGGAGAAAGCTGGGAGAAATGTTCGACCGCTACTTCCACAAACCGATCAAAATACCAACCAGTCAAGTGTCCAGTGTACTGCAGATGAAGTTTTTATCAGTTCATACAACTCATTTGTCGGTCCTGTAGCCATTCAGGCACAGAATGACAATTTCAAGTCTGTTGAAACCGTTTTTCGAGCAACGATACAATAGACGTTCACATTATCCTCGTTTGAACAATCCCAACCCCGTTTCCGAGCATTTATTCCACACCGAAAGAAGCACTGAAATACCTTTCTGATTAGAGTCTATGGCGGTGCATACCATTGAACGTGCCAGAGCCTCAACCCTGGCGAGCAAGTTACCAGCCGGCAGACGCATCTGAATCATCTAGTCTGAACTGGACAAGTGTGAACACTTGTCCACTCAACCTCTCGAAGAACGGTCCTGTAGCTCTCCCAAATGTTTCGATTGATTGCTCCGCCTCTCAGGGCTTTTGAGTCAAATAATAATGCCACGGGAGTTTGGAACCTGCCGGTCCACATTTGACTGGTTGTGGGTATTTGTTGGGTTTGTCGAGATTCAATTTTCGAAATTCTCCACACTTTTTCGCATTCATATTTAAGATGTTTTGACCAGTGGGTAGATTCGCCGTCTATAGGCAATCTACCACTAGGAGTCTGTTTTGACTCGATAAAATAGTGTGCGAATCACTCGTTTTTAGTGTTAACCGACGGACAGTGTCCGGATTCCGGTGCTAGCAAGACTGAGTTGGCTTCCAGCCAATTTTGCCTGCAAGATTCTCGTTATTTTCAAAAGCAAAGCAGCTGCTGTTCTGTTACTGGTCTCATGATCTACCGTGAGTGGGATGAGGTTGCGACGTATCTTGAATTTTTACCGCAAGGCACTGAAGATTTCATCTACGAATCTGAACCATACTCCTGGTGGATGAACTAAATTTTACAGCAGTTCAAGATGAGTTCAAGATGAGCTAAAAAAAGGTTGATTAGAATCGGGGAGACAGAAGTTCTTTGTGGAAGAAAAAACACCTCAAGACATTTGGAGAATTCCAGCACCGGAGAAGATAAATGATTGTTGGGTATAAAGTCTCGTTTGCGTAGTCATCACTACTGGTGTACGGACAACGAGTAACGACAAAAGTTTCAGCGTCCCTTAAACGCGGTGGTTTAATCATTTAACAAACTTTTGGACACTTGTGATCCCACTCGTTGTGGGAAGCTTTAGGATTGCCAGAACATGCTTAATCGATATCCTGTATAATACACAACTATGCGTAGGTAAAGTCCTTTTTCGTGCAGCTCTGTCAGTTAATAGAATCTGTATGGACAGCTTGTCTTGGGTCCTACACAAAACCATGAGAGGAGACCAGGCTCTGATTCGATCTCTCGAAGACACAGGTAGCTTGACTGTTATTTCAATGTAGCCTGGACCGTCTTAGTTAGATTCAGCCTATACAGATCAATGCTTAGGCGCTCAATAAATTCTAAGTCATAAATCATCTGATTCATTCCGGCCTTGATGTTTCACTTCGTGGTGTAGATAGCAGCTTAGGTTCGAGCACTTATGCGCATCTAACTCTGTCTTTTTGAGGTGTTTTTGGACCTGAGTCGGTTGTGTTTTCAGAATTGCTCAATTTGTATAACGTGCCTAGTCAAAAATTTCGGGTGGTGGTGTTAGCTTAACTGTGACCCAGCACAAAGCGTCATGTCCTCTGGTTTCAAAGACTTTTGAAACGTTTTGGACAGTTTTGACTCAACTACTGGTAAGGATTTCGTTGCATGTAGACCAGTGGGCTGACCGCAAACCAGGTTTGAGACCTTTAAGTGACCAGGAGCTATGCATTCTCACGATCCCGTACGACTTGCTCCCTTTTGAGTAGACAGCTACGTTGTTGGCACACAGAAAAACGTGTACACTAAAAACAACATTTAGGTAGACCCAGTGCTGAATTCTCCAGTGTATGACTATCCTAAAGGCAGTGTAGCTAACCTTTGTGAAGTAAGTACAATAACTCAAGAGATTATACTGGTTTTACATAGTGAGTAGTGAAAACACGGTAACTTTCCCCAGCTGTCAACCTGTTTAACGGGTCCCACACATTTGGTAACAAGCTGAGGTAGGCCAGTTTCCAAATGCAACTGTCCCTTAAACGCGGTGGTTTAATCATTTAAGAAACTTTTGCACACTTGTGATCCCACTCGTTGCGGGAAATTTTAGGATTGCCAGAACATGCTTGATCAATATCTTGAATAATACACAACTATACGTAGGTAAAGCCCCTTTTCGTGCAGTTCTGTCAGTTAATAGAATCTGTATGGACAGCTTGTCTTGGGTCCTACACAAAACCATGGGAGGATACCAAGCTGTGATTCGATCTCTCGAAGATACAGGTAGCTTAACTGTTATTTCAATGTAGCCTGGGCCGTCTTAGTTAGATTCTGCCTATATGGATCAAGGGTTGGGCGCTCGACAAATTCCAAGTCATGAATCATCCACTTATGAGCATCTACCTCTGTCTTCTTGAGATGTTTCTGGACCTGAGGCGCTTGAGTTTTCAGAATTGCTCAACTTGTATAACACGCCTAGCCAAAAATTCCGGGCGGTGGTGTTAGCTTAACTGTGGACCAGCGCAAAGCGTCATGTCCTCTGGTTTCAAAGACTTTTGAAACGTTTTGGACAGTTTTGACTCAACTACTGGTAAGGATTTCGTTGCATGTAGACCAGTGGGCTGACCGCAAACCAGGTTTGAGACCTTTAAGTGACCAGGAGCTATGCATTCTCACGATCCCGTACGACTTGCTCCCTTGTGAGTAGACAGCTACGCTGTTGGGGTAAAAAAAACGTGTACACTACAGACAACATTTAGATAAACCCAGTGCTGAATTCTCTGGTGTAAGGTCACCCTGAAGGCAGTGTAGCTAACCTTTGTGACGTAAGTACAATATCTCAGGAGATTATATTGGTTTTACATAGCGAGTAGTGAAAACACGGTAACTTTCCCCAGCTGTCAACCTGTTTCACGGGTCCCACACATTTGTTAACGAGCTGAGGTAGGCCAGTTCTCAAATGCAACTCGAGAGAATAGCAGACAAGTGTCTTAGTAAAAGATACTAAGAAGTACAAACGTTTGATCATCTTTAGGAGATCAAGTCGTTGTGCAATTATCAGTATTTTTCTTATATTGAAACGAACCACACAGCACCTAGAAGCATCCTCTTACCGCGAATGCAGTTCGGAACAGATGTACTAAAGATCACCCCAGTATAACAATACAAGAATAGAAAATTAGCAGGACAAGACAATTTGGTGTATAGACGTAGTGCATTACTCATAAGGTTGTTGAAAACTCTTCGAAAGCCCACGACCGGTTTCGCCTTTCTTGGGGCTCGTCAGATAGGTGCAGTCCCCGAGTTTCTGTCATCCTCATGTTTTACTTGGAACAAAATTGCACGAAATTAGCTGAATGCACTCATTTGCAAACATGTGTCGCGATATCTCGAATACCGCAGCAACTGGAACATGAGCGCGGCCTGGTGCAGCACATTCAGTTGCCTGCAAACATCACAAACGGGTGATTCAGCTGGATTCCAGGTGAGTCTCTCGCAAAATCAAATTTGTTTGAAAATGAGTGTATTTCGCTAAAGACAATTTATTGTTTGTCGGTACACTGATGTCGACATCAAACAAGAATTGTTCACGTATAAACTCGTTTTAGAACTAACGACAGGCTCAAAAGATTATCAGCTGCATCTCTCTTTTTTGATATTCTTCGACTTTATATGCTACGGAAACCTTCATGGTTTTCTTCGAATATCGCACAATTTTCTTGATGAAAATTCGTTGACCAAGTCTATCCAATGAACCCCAAGTGAACTGCCCATGAGTTCTTAGCAGTTGTATATGTCAGCAAGCACACTTTAATCTGGCCACATTTCGAATAAAGGTGGAGCGAGTCGAATCACATGGAACCGAACAGTTAACACGAAACGTTTGCCCAGCATGCTCAAATGAAAAAAAACTTGGTAAACTTCAAGATATAGCTGCACTTTGATAGATCCTTCTTGTGGTGAATCAGTCACTTCTGATACCCTAAACTATAGGGTCTTTTTTCCCGACGGGGATTGTAATCCCCTCCAATCTACTCGGCTGAATGTTATTATCTTTTAGGAGGATGCTGGTAGGAGAAATGCCACGTTAATTATGTATTTCTGCCATGAACTCTGTTGTCATTCTCAAAAGCAATCCTTTCAAAAGATTTTCTGATGTAATCCTATCCTCTAGATTAGTTAGCATCGATCGTTTTGTTTTTTCGACTTTATCTAGCTACCGTGTTGTTTCATAAACGATAATAAAGTGAGCAGATTCATATACAGTCCGTCCGTGCAGGACTGGCTGGCGTCTTGTTTCTTCCAGGTCTCGCAATTTAAATAATATGTATGTATCGGAAACCGTCAGTGTGCGTCCTGCCAAGTGCTTTACATATATATATATATATATATATTTCAGCTGTAGCATCCTTTCGGTGCCTAACTGCCATGCCACCCGAGGGAAGTACGAGGGCTGGGATACTGCCAGGTTGCCCAAGCCTAGACAGGGGAAGTCGACATGCATTTAGTGGTGCAACAATTAATCCAAGCACCTCCAGTGTTTTATTTCGCCGAAATCAAAAATAGGTATCTTACGCAAAACACAATGAAACGAATCCTTTTAAGTTGTAAAGAATATTTTATAAGCCAAAAAGCTTTAAGAAGTTTGAATGGACAGTGAGAGAACAAATACTGAAGCGACAACTGTTCAGCCAAGCTAACCATCGTACTGCTATCATGCCCACACAGATGTTTCGGCATCATACACCGAGGAACTTTGTGTAGAGCAGTTCTGTTCTTAGTATAGTCGTCTCCTGAGAGGGCCCCCAAGAAGTTTCAGCGAATTAAACAATGCACCACCAGACGACTTACGTTTTACCCTCCCCATAAGCAGGTTATCTACACCCTAACGAGAACTGAAATCTACACTACCAAGCACATCCTGAAAATGAGCGTGCACTCCATTTTCCTAGCTAGCCTGAAGAGCACATTGCAATGTCACTAACCACGAAGTGATAAACTTACGTTTACCTCATCCTCTGCACTCTAGCAAGCTCCGTCATATGTTGTATTCGCTTATCAGTTTGTGTGGCTTGCATGCTCAACTAGACCCTGAGTTTGCATCGCTTTATTTGCAAGGGATACTTAATGTCGAAAAATCGATTGTCTACGGGCTCCGACCCAAGCGGATATGGTCTAGTGTTCTTTGTTTGTGGGTGTAAATGGAAACCGGCAGCGCCAACTGATTCAAAACGGACTGAAAGACCTTATTACTCTTGTTATTGATGTCGTCCGTTTTGTCAAACTGCGGACCCGAACAATCACCTTGAGTTAGAATCAGTTGAACAACAAATTTTTGAGTGCAGACGGAACAGATGAACCTAAACGTATAAATTATCAGCTGTATAGTTTACGGCTAACATGCTTTTGCCTAACATCCTTGTTTATCGATTCAAAAATGAGTACATCAATAGAGAGTTGCAGAAGTTGTCCCGGAGCCTCCGACTCTGTTGGATTTTAAAAATTGCGCCTGAAAGACTCTAATACTCACGGCCGCAAATCGCTCCTCTTAGCACCCAATCCAGAACGTGTAAAAGATAACACGAAAGCTTATGAAGTATCTGTTTTCGGTTGATCATTTAAAAAAGGCTCGTGCTACAATGCCGATGTTTGATATACAGTTTTTCCAACTGTTCGGGTCAAAATTTCAATCATTTCAACCCCTCCTAGAGTCCAATTGCGTTTGTCGTTGTTTAGGAATCTGTTTTTACAAATGTTCAAGTACCTGAGTATATACATATATATATACATATATATATCGTCCCTAGATAAGTATGAATCAAATGCCCTTGCAAGGAAAACCTCCCAAGAAGGACAAATTGCACTTAATGGCGCTACCAACTGCCTGTAGTTTCATTCCCACGAAGTTTGGAAGCGCTTTTGAAAACGATGAAATCGCCGTGAAGCGATAACCCTACTGATGGGAGTGCGACATCTTTGCACTTCAAAACCTTTTTATACCTTCCTGTATGGCAGTTGTGTGAAAAGCTTTTACCAGACTGACCAAAAATTGTGACCGGTTTACTCGGGTGAACAATAATCATGCTTCAACTCAATCTGATTGGTTTACAATTGAAGTTGTCGAGATGTTACACCAAGCCTCGTTTTCCTGATCAAGCATCGTCTGAACTTGCCGGAGCGTTTAAAAGACAGAACAAGGTTAAATGTGAGGCCATCTGTCTCTGCGTTTCATTTCAAGATGATCGACTCTACATGGGTTGATTATAGCATGCCATAAAGCTGGTCTTTAGCCTTTTGCACTTCACAGATAAACGCGAAAAATCAGTGACTTAGGCCAAAAATATCTGGATAATAGATAAAGAAGCCCAGCTGGCCGCTACACTAGAAATTTTGAGGCTCATCGGGATATAAATTGTCCTACGCATATTTATGTACAAGGTAAGCAAACGGATCTCTGAACACTACTCTTTTTTGGCAGAACTACTTGCGTTTACCTGCCACA
The DNA here is from genome assembly GCA_003604175.2 of Clonorchis sinensis. NCBI lineage: Eukaryota > Metazoa > Platyhelminthes > Trematoda > Opisthorchiida > Opisthorchiidae > Clonorchis > Clonorchis sinensis. The sequence goes on from CM030371.1 coordinate 10,060,609, forward strand.
TCACTAAAAATGGACGGACCATCTGTTATGACATACTGTAGTTCGCGCAGCAGTCTCTATTAAAAAGTTCATGTTCCTACCTCCAGAGATGGATAAGTTTTTTAGCGCATATCTCTCTCTAATCACGTAAACCAGCCATGAGATAGACACGCTCTTTTTCCAGGCCTTCAGTGAGTATATCCCCATCACTTAACACAATTTCGTTCTTTCTTGGTTAAAACTTGTGCCTCCTCCCAGGACACAACCCTCAGGACCAACCAAACTGGAGCTTTTCCCTGGCACAATTGAGCCAACGAGTTGTTTAGCAGTAGGTCCCACAGTTTCCCAAAAAGAAAGCTGGGTATTCTCATTCGTGGGACATCAGTGGGCTTCATTACCTCCCGAGGAATATCATCTCCAAAAACGCGAAAAAAGTGTCGGATCAGCACAGAAACAGCTATCATAAAATTGCGTTCGAGGGGCAATCTAGTATTCACACAGATTAAGTCGATGGGTGCATTTCACTCGGTCCAACCAAGGTGCAGAGTAGTTTTGCGGCACATTTGGAGGGAGCGGTTTTCATGACTTCACCTTCGTAGCTGTTGTAGGCTTATGACGTACAAAAGTTTGTCTAGACCCAGCGGGGAGCTTTCTATTCGGAACTCCAAAAAAAGTTCAATCATTCGACAGACGGATAAATTGCATCTGTTCGCGAGTCGACTTATACCCTTCAATCCAAGAAACCAGTGACATGAAAGATTTTCTGCCTTTCAACAAGACCACCGATTTCGCTCACAAATTTTCTCATTTCCTGATGGTTTAATAATTGTCTGACAAAAAAGTAGTGCAAAAACTGCGGTCATGGAAGAATCGCCTTCTAGGATGTAATGTTGAGGAATTTAGAGTGTAATCTAAGCTACAAACTCACTACTAGAGGTTTTTGCACGAACTGGTTAAACGGATACACTTTCGGCATTTAAATTAACAGAAAATTTTTCTCTAACCATAAAGAGTGTAACATTCTGACCACGAGATAGTTCCGTGTAAACGGCAATTGCGAAGGCGCATAGCCCAATACTAATTGCAGTTCCCACCTGTATTAGGTGTAGTAACCATCAGTGTAAAGCGGATTAAAAACGGCTTCTTTGGGGTCATTTTCCCTAGAATCAACTTGTCACATGCCCTCAGACGCTCCCCAACAAAAATTTTCTGAGAGACTTTGCCTAATGTCCGAGTGCTTACCAGTCGGAATAATGCCGGCAATCCTGTTAAATGCTGTCAAACGATTGTCACTTTGATATGTCACATATCTATCCAAGACAGAAAACTTTCAATGAATAGACCCCCAGTAAAGTTACTGCCTTTTACTATTCTAATCAACGTCATTATAAACGTAAGAACAAAGGGATCTATGAACCCTCCTAATTGGAATACATCTTTGAATAATGAGGCTGTCCTACGGCCTAAGTCATACCAAGCATCCTATCACTTGCTTATGACAACGTTTGCGCTGACACACTTTTCCAATGAAGTGACTAAAACACCCGAGAACGTTTGAGATACCTCATCTTTCGATTTGATTTGATTTGATGGCGATTAGTTAAAAATCAGTAAGACGGAGTAAGCAGATGAAACGAGTTACTAATCAGAACAACTCCTGAAAGGAGGTTCACCCCCAGCGATACGAAGACTGGAGATGAGTCCTAGAATTTAGTGTGAGAAGGGTCAAAATAACATATTATACGAGTGCCACTGCAAACCAAGTTTTCGCATATACCATCAATGAGAGAGGTAATACATGGCAGCAAACTAGTCCTTGCTTAATCTAACGAAGTTCCCGATAAACATGGTATATTAGGACAAAAACGTGGGAAGTAGATTATAGTACCAGCTGGTTTCGTTTTTGGTGCATTCCTGATGCTAAAAGTTTCGAAATAAAACTCAGAGTGACAAGTTGTTACTAGGGGGAATATCTCAAGAAAGTGGGACATTAAGTTCCCCCACCCCATCAGGAACTGACCATGTCCTACAAGAGGCGAATAGTTTACTCACTTTGTACTGGAACTCCCTGAACGAACGCAAAGCAGTTTACAAATCGATAAAAAAAGGTTCTCGGGAATTCATCCTAGGAGATTTTCTTTTTATCCAGCCCACAATTCTCTTGATCCTGTTCAATTCTACGGTGATTTTCAAAATGCACAATGATTTGTTCAGTGTCAGAAATTCTCAGCGAGACACGGATAAGGATCACACGTTTCGTCCGCGCAGTCCGTCGATACCGTCTGGATCAGTCCGTTGTCAAATACACAAACTGTAATTGTGATCGAACTTATCCATTGTGACAGCTAACTCGAGGGCGACAGGTGCAAACACGGTCAATTTTTGCCTAATTTCCTGAACCTGTTAAAATCGATCGGTATAACCTTCGGTCTCATCTTTCACCAATGAAAATCAGCTTAAATGAGCTGCCGTATAATTTTTCAGTCAGATTCCTTTGTGGCGGTGACCACGGTTAGATAGTCTGTTCTTTGGAATACGGTTGACAAAACGTGCCACATCCTTTTATAAGTCCACTGTAAGTCATTTGTTCTCAAAGAAACGCGAGTAGTATCATCCCCACAACATCTATCTTTATAATTGTGCCTAATCGCAAACGGTTAATCTCTTAATTTTGGCTCATTTGCTCTTTGATGTAAGTGAGAAACCATCTTATCGCTTCTTTGGTCACACGCGATTGTGTGCCGCACGCGAAAATGAGGAAAACACCCTCATTTAGTGCTTACTCACCGGTTTTCTGAAACCTCCCTAACTCCACAGAATCTCCACATACAAGTTTAATCCCAATAAGAACCATTTTGTCACCTTCAAACAAAGTCTTCTAGCTGTAATACAATCACGGCCATGATATGACCTCTACCGTTTCTACAAACGGTGATATGAAATGAAATACCTTACGTAATAACCATTTGTAACGATCCAGAGCGGTAAACAAAGTGTCACCCTCGTCTGGTCTGATAACTTCATACTCTCGCTCTGCATTGTTTAGCCAACAGAGTTGCCCGCGGCTTTCAATTCTTCGCGTTAGAACGTGTTTCTACAGTTTACATGAACAAAGCGGGGATACAGATTTACAAGGTGTAATATCACATATGCTGGCGTATAATGCTTCCAGTCTTTTGGGCAAAACTGCCTCAGTTTGTCTTACCGGAGGTTTGAAGATAGCAATGGACATGTAAGAAGATGTACTGACTGGAACCTCAGGAAATTCTTGCGCAATTTTTCACACTTGACACGTTTTTTGTCCAAGTGTGAATTTTGATTATCAGATATAAAACATTGTAAACATTTAAAACGAAAGAACTGGCATTTTTAGCGAAATTCAATAATTTACAAACAAATCTGGTTTTGCGAGAGACTCATTTAAAACCCAGCTGAATCTCTCGTTTAAGATGTTTCCAGGCAACTGAGTGTGCTACACCAGGTCGCCTCATGTTCCAGTTGCTACGATATTCGAGATATCGCGATACATGTATATTCGTAATGCATTGGCATTTTTCTCACATTATCCTCACGATGGAAAGTGATATTTACGCTGAGTTGACATACTTTGCCCAGCCTTTTGCCCATCATCATTTGAGAAGAATACACGGAAAGTAAAGTTTCAAATTTGAGGTAGCAGAATGAATGAATATGGTCAGAAACGATGAAAATGAAGACAATTTTTGGCAAATCTGTTCCTTGACCCAAACACCGCTTTTTTCTCCCGCTCTTTGTAAGACCACTGAGGGAGGCACGCACAGTTGTGTGTGTGTGTCTAGTAAACAAACACCGATTTAGTGTGTTTAGGTGTTTTCAATAGAAAATAAGTGACATGCAAACGGTGGAAACTTTCGCCGGCTAATGACATGACATTTCGTCTTTTTCTAGTTCAAGTTTAACTTATCCAAATCGGTCTCAGTTCATGACAGCCAACCGAAACGTCATTGTAGTTGATGCCGGGCTGAACCGCGCATGCCAACGGTTGTGATAGGATCATCTGTGGTCGATAGATAAAGTTTGTCAGAGTGGTTTATCCTAAATGTCGTTGGTATTTCTGCTTACGTGTGACAAGCATGTTTATTCCTAAGGTAAATTTCAATTATTTGCATAGGAACTGGGCGTGTCTTGGGTGGTTCATTTAAAAACTGTAAAAGTTTACAATCGGAATGAGCGTTTTTCACGAATGTATGGTATCTGGTCATTTCAATTCTGACGGGATTCCGTGAGTTGGTTGTGTACTCAACACAAGGGTTATCAGACCCTTTGGTTGGAACCTCCTCACCAATAAGACCTAACTCGACTAAAAACTCAATATTTTCGTTCGTGATCACTTTACTTGTCACAAGTCTCCCAGGTTGAACCTTCAAAACACGCACTTTGTAGCGAGCGATACAATGGGCAACCGGGATAAACCCTAGTTGGAAAATTTTGGGCACTAAAACGTTCAGACATAGTGTTGTTCCCCTTGCATTAGCTTCTTCAGATACGTGTCTTATAGAACCCTAAGGTGATGGAACTTTACTAACCATAGCATTTCCGATGTGAATGTAAACTTTGCCACGATTCATGACAAACATTCAAGTTCTCACACCACCCTAGTAACATTTAACAACATGGCCGACGGAAGGCCAGCCCGATGGGATATCATTGAACTAGTTTCATTTCTTCAGACTTTTATGGGTTCCTCAGCACATCTTCTCGCATTTCCGAGAAGATTTTATCAGTGTACGAGATGATTGCAACTTACGAATTACAAGTACAACAAGTTTGATAGATGCGATTTTGCTATGAGGTTCATTTTTAACTCCTGTCCCCATGTTTTTGCCAGCCAACATTGAACCGGAGAGTATTAAACTTTGAGCAGTTTTCATTCGCTGGCTGTAATCAGCCAACTAAGATTGTTTATGTAGGTCCCATGTTTGTCGTTGTTCTGTCATTTTAGCCTGGATGTGAGCTTAAATTTACCGTAAACAAAAGATATTTGTTGGCAGATTCTGCGTAAACATCGTCCACACAAAGCTATCCTTTGGGGCAGACAATTGCCTCATCATCGCAAGCGTTATGTGACTACCATTTTTGGTAATTAAGTGTGAAGCGCGAAAATGTCTGGGACAAGCAACACACGTAACTCAAAATGGGTAGACGTGTGATAATCCAAGATCCCCAGTGCACGTTACTGAGGTTGGCGTTCTTACTAAGAGGACTATGGTCGGAATCCGTGTGACCAACAATGCGTACTCCTAGTGAGCGCCGATAAGAGGAGAATCTTGCCTGGAGGTTCGCATCACTCAGCTAAACAAATCACGGTATTGAAATTGGCCAAGCAGGACCAACGAACCCAGCAACTAACTGTCCGTGAATAAGCATTCGCGTTGTGCCAAGAAGCGGGCAAAATCCAGTCGTGTTGGATCATTGCACATTTTTTGTTCCAAATGTGGAGTCGAAATTGGACTTTTGTTTGGATTCGGTATCAGGGTGAGGCGTTATTCTCCTTGTCAATTCATCAGAGAGTAGTCTGTGTAAGCGCTCTGGAAAACGTGTACAATAACAGTGTAAAATACTCAATGCATTCAGTACTGCCAAGCGTATACTGGCAATGACTCACGACAAACGGGAAACCTGAGGCATGCTTGAAACCAGCCAGGTATTTTTTCGCGCACACCGCTTGGTGTTCACAACTCCAACGAATGCAGAACTGAACAAACCAGTTTTCATCAGACAACCCTGGAGGCAAACATGTGTTTTAACGATCTGGTTTGGGGTGTCGATAGCCGTGTACTCCAGACCGGATTCCTAAAACTATATTCCACCAGTCGCGTACTGCGTGGCAAAAGCTGCAATTTAAATACCTATTTTAACGATCAACTATATTTAAACGTAATCTGCCGCCGCATTCAAACGTAATAACTCAGCATCACAAATCGTGTGTAAAAGGCGTCGAACACAAAATGTTTCTAACAGACAAAAGCGTTTCCCGGCAGAGAATATGTGTTTTCATAGATTTTCTGAAAAGTTCTGTTGTCTGGTGTGAAGCAATCTCGGTTGATGGAACTGATGATGTGATCACAAAATGTACACACTGAACTCAGAGTTTGCTACCAGTCGTCCCGCTGTTCGAACTCGATCCTCTGTACACCTCTTCTCGAGCAAGTGTTTTCAGAAAGTGCTGAGTTAAGTCCGTTGGTCTGTTTACTAAGCTGGGAGATTCGGTTGCAAATGTCGAGGCCACATCGTTGTGAGTGGAAGTGCCTTGGAACTGGTACACCCAATGAGGCAATTGGAATTTCAGTCAACAGATGCATTCAATTCATGAGTGTCCGCAAGGAAGGATAATGTTAGATCGTTTCATTAAAAAACCGCTTCCTGGAACTTCAAGAAGCATCTGACTGCCTTGGATATGCTGTGGAGGATTCGCCTTTGTAAACAGCAGAGTTTAGCACCGTGAACTATGGAGGTGGACATGAACAACCGAACTTATGTTAGCGGTATCTATTTCGCCATTGGCCCAAATATTTGGCTCAAAAAACCGTAGGGCACATAATACAGACCTTAGGAAAAAAAGTGACGAAAAGATGGCTCATATGACTTCTCACCGTGCCAGATAACAATGAAACGACAGACATTCAAACAGTTCTGCATACTAGAATGGGCAAGACAGTCAAGGAATATGGACAAGCCTTAGCGGCCAACAAAAACCTTAACAGTCGGGCCAAAATCGTCTTCTTTGTTTACCAGGCAGGACACATTTATGGCTGTGAGTGGGTTAAAGCTGGTTATGAACACATGGCTTTTGATGCCACGGTAAAGAACTGCGCAATCGGACAGCAATCATTCCAGCTGGAATAGTAATTTAACTTTAGTTGTTTTGGACCTAACGTACTACTCATAGGGTCGCTGAAAACCCTTCGACAGACCACGACCGGTTTCTCATTCTTGGGGCTCATCAGGTAGACCCATTCTCCGAGATCACAGCAACCTGATGTTTACTTAAACTCAACTTGGACAGGTTTTGATAAATACTCTTATCTACACATGAATTCGGTTTTGACAGAAGGCGCAACTCTCAAACTCTCGTTAGTGTAAACAGCCTATCGCGATGTCTTGAATATCATGCTAACTGAAACGGGAGGCGGCCTGGTGCAGCACGTTCATTTAAACCGGATCAATATGGCGTTAGATTGCTTGGGTGTTTTGTGAAGATCCTGTCGATTTCTTATAAATTGCTGGCCGACTGCATTACTTAACAACGTCTGGATCGTATAGATTACCCCATTATCTGACTGAGTCCATGTACTACACGTTCAACATACTCTAAATCGGCAGAAATATACTGAAATGCTGTGTCATTGAATGGGCAACAGCTAACCGACTTCAAGTTGTGAACGAAGCGCATGAAGTGTGGTAGGGATCGATCTACTCAAGAATTTATAAAGATTACCTGCTGCGGATGGGTAGGCCGAGACAAACAAGCTTCACCGGAATGCCACTGTGCAGCTTCCGTAACCTAATGCAAATGCTGTGAGATAATAAACTTCTGTAAAAACCTTTTTCCTGGTATATTTTTTTACCAGTCTAGGGTAATATTTAGGACATTAGTCGATGAACAGCAAGAGGGCAAAAAGTATTCAGCAGTATTCTCATGTCCTTGGTAATCTAAGCACATTAAACGTTGAAAAAACATACGATAGTGAAGTCATCTTCATCTCTAGATTTCACATCTGCTGAAGAACATTGAACTCTAAGCTAACAGCTGGACGTAAGGGAGGTAGAATCTTTCTAGTACCCTGCTTTTTGTAAGTAGTCGGATCACATCGTGTTCTATGTAGGTGGCCCAGCCAGAGTAACAAACAACGAAGAATATCTCGCGCCAAACGTGGGTAATATGATGAGCATCATTTTTTGCATCGATGTGCTAACGCTAAAAAAACGCCTTCATCAGTCAGTTCATCCGAAGGAGCATTGCGAATACGAACCCCCGGACTTTTGGATAGATTTTCTCAGACATTGGATCCGATCAACTGAAACGTAGTCGCAGTGTGTCAGTCTGCCATTGGATCCGATCAACTGAAACGTAGTCGGTGTGTCAGTCTGTTGTCCAGCCCTTGTATTTGTTCGGCACAATACATGAGAATTATCAATCAGCGAAAGTTACTTCGAGGAAAGGATTGTTTTTTCTACCGGACACAGTTGTGTCTACACTGCTTTGGTTCGATGAAGCGTGGTAGAGTGTAGGTCATGATATGACAGTCTTTGTAGGACTCCCAAGAATAACTGATCAATAGTTTTTAAGCGTCAAGACGAAAGCCTGTTCCTTGCATCGACGTTCACTCTTAGAAATCGAAGGTGAACTTGATTGTGGTAAATAAGGGAAGGTAGTCTACGATGGACCTCCATTTCCATCGTGGAAGTCATCATCATCATCATCATCAGCTGTAAGAATCCATGTACTTGTCGTACAGTGGTTGTAGCTGCCACAGTTTCGTCCGCCGATGATTTGGGGAGGTGAGGTAGGTAGCTGCGCATTGGAGGCGCGAGCTGCGTAAATGCACCACTGTCAATGGGCTGTTACGTCGGGGAATTGGGAAGGGGGCTATGCATTGAAGGCAATAGCTTGGATGCATGAGCGCCATTGAGGGCGCGATTGGGCCATGTCTGACAATGTCTCTAACCATTGATGTGGCCCGTCTCGGGGTCCCCATCCAGGAAGACGGCAGTGACCAGCGCAGCTGAGTTTGCTGGTAATGGCTTTTATACTTCGCTGCCAAGTCATTGTTTGACCGCCTCTGGCTCTCTTCCACCCTTCACGTGGTTGTGCGAAAAGAACCCTTCGAGGAAGTCGGTCGACTGGCATGCGCAGCACGTGGCCAAGCCAGCGCAGCCTATGCAGTGTGATCAGTTCACCTATCGAGGGTGAGTTGTTTCTCCCGAATACCATTCGACGTACTTCAGCATTGCTGATCCGGCGTTCCCACCAGATTCGGGCAATGCTCCGGAGACATCGGTGGTCAAACACTGAAAGTCTTTTGACGTCCTCGGCGAGCAGCGGCCAGGTTTCTGATCCGTATAGATAAATCATTACTCTGCTTTCGTAAAGCACGAAAAAGTAATGTAATCGTTTATTACGCTAATTATCGAACTTTAAACGGTTACTCCTTGTCATTACTTAACTAATTGGTCAACTAATGAACTAAATGGCCAAACAACAGACAACTAACCAAATAAACAGCTAATCGACCAACTGACCAACTAGCTAAATTCGGTGACTGTTTCTGTGGATGATTTATAAAAATTTAGGGTCCGGAATAGCACCGGAGTTTTGCAGCCTGACTCTTGAAGAAAGGTTGCAGCTGAAGCAGAAATCTGGATGATATGTTGCGTATAAAGCAACTACTGAAGTGCGTCCGTACCTACCAATTCAAATATCGGTAGAAATGTGCACGTCATGGATGTACATTCAGCTGGCATTTTGCTTGTAATTTGTACCGTTTGGGTCAGAAGGTCTTTCTTGAGGTTAGTTGGTATGTTGCTGTGGCACCGATGTTAAAAACCATTCTCAACAAAACTTTACGCAGTAACCAGTAGACGTTAACCAACTGGTAGGTCCTCTTGATTCCTGCTATTGTTTGAGATATGTCAACTTTGCAAGCTTACTCCGCTGTCCGTGATTCAATTAGGTTTTAGCCTGGTGGAGAGCTTGTTCATCCTGACCTCTTCTGAAAATAGCATTGGTTGGCTATCATTTTGTATAATTGACTAAGCCATCGCACGGCTTTAAATGGCAGTCGGACTCCATTCCGGCCACGTGACTCGCCTCAAAGAAGCTGCTCACTTTTTGTCTTTCTTATACACCAGAATTCTTGCTTTGATTTCCATGCGTGGTTTTTTTAGTCACCGCAACCTTGACCATATTCGAAGCGCGACAGTGCGAGAAAATCAATATGGTGTTAACGTTGAGGCTAGAGTAAAACTCAGCGGGTCACGTGATTTTCAATTCCTCAAGGAAATACCCTACTCACTGCGAACTAACACAACCGATGGTAGAAACGTTTTTGTTAGCAATATCGTACCAAGGTGAACTGTAATACCCCGAAAACTGGCCTAAAACCTACGCGCAGCACGCTCGACTGGAGACTATCACGAATGAGTGTCTTATTTCAGCGTCTCTTTAAAACCATCTCGGTTTGTAAACAATGATCAACTCCATTTATTCCAATATGTCGTTCTGGACCAGGCCTACCCAAGTGAATCGTAGTGATACTGGATTGTCCGCGACTTTTACCGACCTCATACGAAACAATTATATTTAGCTGAATAGCCATCTACGCATACTCACAAGGAATTTTGGTTGTATTGCTCACTCACCACGGTATTTAACAGAAAACGTACTATTTAGCACTTTCATTCCAGTTACTATCCTCGAAAGCAAGACACTTGGATTCTGCAAAACAACTTTTCAGTTCTCCAGGAGCTTTTGAAAACCAAAAGACTGCTAAAAAGTAACATTTTTAAAGAGACCTCATAAGACACACATGAACAACGGTCCGAATTGTGATCGCTACTTAATTTCAGCCTTGAACGGTTTTATGCTGTTACCTAAAATATCCTACTACATGAGTCCTTCCCTGTTTTACCGCTGAAAGCGAAAGATGTGTCGCTGCACGACTACTAAAGAGCAGCAAGTACGATTGGAGAATAAACAGGCGTTTTATCACCCTTTTTCTACAGGAAGCGTACTCTTCAAAGCACTTTATTAGTGTGTCGTAAAAGTGCCATCCCCAGCTTTGAGCAGCATCTCCCTCGCGAGTAAAAGCTACTCACTATACGCAAACTCTTTATTGGTTTAACTCACCTGATTTTGCTCGCAGCTCAGACCATCACATTTTTAAAATAAATTGGTCATAACATTGAGGCTGCGTGCTGTCACAGAAGGAACCAAGGTATCCAGAGGAAAATATCGCATTACGTCCCGCACTCTGTGCATGTATCCCGAATAGCTAACCTTTAGAAATGCGTGAGCTTCTGTAGAAGGCACAAGAAGGTGTTCGAAATTCTAAAGCGTCGCTACTTGGCGAAACATAAAAAAATGAAAACAATGCTGAATGGTGAAACCATTCAGGGTGCCAGGAAAAGGGCACATCTTTTAGACTGCAGTTAAATGTCCATCCCTTCAGTGAATACCCTATGGATACTCAAACACAGATCATGCTGAGAAATTTGCACTCTCACATTTTCACATAGTTTGAAACGAGATGGATTGTCACGCGACTGCGATTGATTCCGCTTTATTCTTTCAGACATTCTGGTCACGTGCCAGGCTCTGTGCAACCTACCAGCCTATTGGTGTGTTCTTATGGCAGCTTTGAAGTTTCGGTATGCAGAAACAGACCTTGCTTTGTGATGTGACTCTGAAGACAAAAACGGTACCAGTCGGCTAGTGAACAAGCTAATGAGCAGCCTTAAGTAAATTAAAGGTACCGGCACCATTGCCGAGGCTACATTAGAGATTGGCGATCTCTAGACTCCGGTTTTCCAAGACTCGTCGTCCACATAAAACCCACCAATCAAATCGCTTGGTTCGATCAGTCGTTGATATATTCGGGCTCCTATGTCATACCACGGCTAAATGGCCAGCAGAAGTTGTTGATTTGTTACCACATTCTTTGAGAACCAGTTCCATTCGTAGACGCTGTCAAGGAGGTGGGCGTGCATAAGAAAGACATCGGGCATATCATTCTTGTTTACCAACGTGCCCCCCCCCCACAGAAACCACTTGCATTCTTGACCACATAAAAACAATGCAGACTTGAGTATTCTCATCAAAAAGGTGCACATCCAGTGTGTAAAATCCACTTTTATGGAAGTCTGGACCTAACGGCTTCACAATGGGCTCTCCAGGAGGCTCACTCTTCTCTGATATTCATAAAAGACGTCTTGCGAACTATTGGCTCCAATCAACCATAGAAACAATGTATTTCTACCAGTGAAACGTGCCATAATAGACTAATTTCCACATCTAATGGGTGTTTGGATCATTTTAAACCAAGCACGTCAGGCAATTCAGCTTACCTTCGAAGAAGAAAATAAAGGCTCTCTCCAGTTCCTAGAAGTGCACCTGCTAAGAGCAGCTGATGGTTTGGGTTAACGAAAACCAAGTTGAATATGACAGTTTATTAGCCTTAATGAATTTGTACTTTAGAAACCCCGTGGAATTTAGTTTAATACCTCAGTAACATGGCAAAGAAAAACCGCACTGGAAACGTAGTTAGGCCAAAGTGCATTAGATGACAGGTACGCTCTGTAAAAACCATTGTCCTGGTAGGTCTATTTCAAAGCCAGTATAAGTAAGAAAGCCAATCCTGTCACGGTAGAAGAAAAACCCGTGTTCATCAGTCTTTTTTTCGAAAAGAATCTAGCTTTATCCAGAGTGTGGTTCACAACTACTCAGCTCAGACTCACAATTCTTAAAGACAAGCACTTGTACGGCATGGTACAGCAGGTTTGCAGAGGCATACAGAAGTCAAGCCCATGTTACCTGAAAACCGGATCCAGCAAGTCAATTACTCAATTACTAAGAGATAATCGTTTAGCTGTAGATTCCATGCCACCCGAAGGAAGCACGAGGACTTGGATACTGCTCGGCTTCCCAAGCCTAGACAGGGGAAGTCGAGAGGCAGGGGTCCGATTCGAATCACGGACCTTCCGGTCAGTAAATTTGCGCTCTAACCACTGGGCCATCTCGCATTTGACTGATAAAATTTATACGATTAATTGTGAACTCTCTATAAGTGCCGGTCTACATGGTAAGAAATGTTCAACATCAATGTCTGGTCACATCTGAGTCAATTGGGATTCACTCACGTGACCCGTGCACTCAGAAGGCGTTCGTATGAACATTGAGATTGCTAACGTGGCCACTGGACACTGAGACTAGCCGACCTTGCAGTGAGCAATTTTCACGCCCGTTCTCAAAGACTCCATTTCGCCTTTGTCTGACATGTGCGCATTGCTCGCTTTTAGTTTACAAACCCTCGATTCTGGACTGACCAGACGAGATGTTCGTTAATTCATAGTCTTGGAATAATTTGCAACAAACTTCTAAAGATTATTTACAAGGCAGCATCATAAATAAATCTCGTTGGCTCGGCTTGGCGTGAGCATTCCTTAGGTGAGGTTTAAGCAGAAAATGTGACGATCAGATGGGATTCTCGGGAATGGCAAAGAGGTTAACTTTCCAGGCAAGGGAGTAGATGTTCTTCCCCTTAGTCATCCCGGACGGTCAGCTCAAAGCGTATGTGAGCAACCTTGTTTACTTGCCTTAATTGCTTCGTAGCTCTGCAAGAAATAGAGACAGACCCGTTCTTGTTCACTGTTTTGCCTGTATGTCAAGGGTTGGACATTCAAAGCCATCAGCTAGATGCTGTCCGCGGTAACTTGGACCAAATTAGTCTCCTCTGTCGGCCTGAGATTGTTAAAAACTTTGTTAAACCCAAAACATGGTCGTGCGGCTGACAAACAGGTGTCCACAGCTGCTCTAAGCATCTGCCTGCATGCGACAACGGTCATATTCAGAAACATTCCCTCAAATCGCATGCTAAATCAGGGGCAAATGGCCTCTTGGAGGAATCCAACGACAAACATCCAGAAACAACCTCAGACGGTCGATTGGGGGAGATGGATCGCGCGTTCCTTAGTCAAAACGAGTACTCTGTAGACTGAAAGATATGAGATACAGAGACACAGAGACGGATACAAAGAGACATGAGACATGGAACAAAAGCAAACTGATATCAGAGACGTGATCAACGGCGAACCAAGGGCAATTTCATGAGTTCACTAAAATTTAATTTCTTTAGATGAAAGCGAGTTCTTACCATGTGTGGCGTTACACCTTGGCTTGATTTTGATTTTATTTAGGTGCTGTTATTTCTATTCGTTTAGTCCTCATTGCTGACCGCATTCGATTTGAAATGCCTGTTACAGGTGTCACTCTCAAAGCAGAACCATTGCGTTCTAAAAAAAATTATTGCTGACGCTCTTGATTTCAACACTGTTCGTGAACACATGTGTTAAAAGTGATTTAATTGAGGAACTTGGGAAAATTCTCCTAGAGAACTGAATTTTTAGACTCCTTTAAGATGGACTGGACAGCAACCTATTGGTTTCTTCTTTGGACCAATCAGACCTGTTTGAGTTTCGAAATTGAGCTTAATTCAACACCAGATGAGGTGATAAACATTTATCTTAAACTTAACTTGGTCCAGACAAAAGGCTAATTTGAAATTCAGCTGAATACGTCGTTTACAGTATTTTCCAAATGAATATGCTGCGCAAAGACTAATTCATTTCTCGGTTGGCAAGATATTCAAGTCATTAAAGTACAAGGTCATCGGAAACTCACGAAGGATCAGCACCGTTTCACCTTGGTTTCCTCCCACAACACATCTGCGGATGCGTCAAAGTGTAGTATCTGCTTCCATGTTGACAAAATGAGTCTGAATAGATTTCTGTGGGCCTTTGGAGATTTACAATGGGTGTGGATACCTCCCAATGAAAAACAAAAAATGTTTTCGGCTCAAAAATAAAACACAACCAGGAATGTCTCGCTCAAGGGTGAATCGCTTCGGCTTCACACAAAGAAGATACTTTTCTTCCGACTCAGACTGATCATTTTCGGAGGCGTAAGTGTCCTCTCAACCGCTTGCCCGTAAATGATATTATTGATCAAAATACAGGTCAGCTCACGCCATACCTGCCTTGTAAAAATCTTAAACGTTTTATGTTCTTGTTCATTCAAATGAACTAGGTTTTTTTCTCGAAAAGATTGCATGCTTTCTCTCCCGCAAGACATAACACGATGTTGCTTATCAAATGTCAGCCTCTGGTGTCTGAATGAAGGTATCGACAATCTTGACAATTGGAGTGAACAAACGTTTCTGTTGCATAAGAAACGTTAGATTTGGAAAATGCACCTAATCATCCTGGGTCTGGGTCTACCGCTCCATAAGTTGGTTTTTTTTCAAGCCCAGTAGACACCTAGTATTAAAATGCGCCAGGATTTTGCTATTTGGTTTGTATAAACGCCCAATTTCTATCCATGGCTCATCTGTTAACACGATCGGTCTGTCGGGTGTGTGGCCGAGTGTGTGGCCAGACTGATTGTAATCCAGTCATCTGTTATCCGCAGTTCTAGGGCCACGATAATCAGCCACGAAGCTTCAGACAGCTAGGTGATTCACCGAATTGTCTTGTCAAGCAGTCGCGTCACTGAGCTGTGTTCGGTAGGATCTGTGGCGTTTTCGAGACAGAAGGATTGCAAAAATATTATTTCAGAGATGGGTATATGTGGAACACCATAATGTTAGATGAACTGATATGAATAAAACCAGTTTACCTAGCAGAACGGGGATTTTTCTGATAAAATACGTAATCTTTCTTTGTGTTACAAGTTGTAGTTGCCTTTAAACTCGCTTGGTTGTGAACCATTTCTTACTTGCTGATATATATGCTCTATTCTAACAAATTCACGAACGGAGCTATATTTAACTTTCGGTAGAAAACCAGCTTGCGCTATGCAGCTCTATATCTCTGTGAAAGCTCACTACTAAGGGCCAATATATAGGGATGGATTTTTCCTCAAATCTCTGTCATGACCCATAAACTGGACCTTCTCGACTTTCGTAACAGATTGGACACCATCAATTTGTGTCGATTTACGGGCAAAATACTCCTATCCCTCAGTCTGACTTGCCCTGCTTTCTATGAAAGACTGGTTGGTCAAAACCGAACGATCGAGGTTTGGTATCTTTTTCTCTACGTTACACCTATAATGAAATCAAAGATCTTGTAGCCAACCGATACTAAAAGGCGGATCCTATTTGAAAGTTCCGCCATATCATTTGTGTAAACCACCCTACTCAATCCGGAAACACAAGACTCTAGACAAAGTCAACTGAGACCATTTGCAAAACAAACTACCCTTGGATTCGCAGAGGACGGTGATATATGATGTAAAATAGGAGTTTGGTATTAAGGGGCAATGTGGAGGCTTCCTGTAAAGCGCCTGTTCTAATAGGACCATCAACCGACCAATTAAGGTAACCTGCGAAAACCGGTAGTTGAAATCTTCATATTGAATAATGGTTTATGTAGTACATCATTTTGGCCGGGCAGTATACGGCCTAAAAGTTTGGTGCTTTCAGAGCTTCTCCTGGACCGCCGCGATCCAAGAAATCAATAAAAGTAGAGCACAGCCTCTAGAAACCATTCAACAAAGTGCAGCCAGGTGATAAATCGATTGGTGAGACGGACATTGTAGCTCAACTTGCAGCACGTGACCCAGACCAGCCGTAAACATGTTTTGAACAGAAAAGTGTTTAAATTCATCTTGTCAGAAGGTTTTCATACTGGAATTAAAGTTTCATTGATAGCCTTGTTTCGATTTCTACAACGTTAGCGTGGCTGGATAATGTAGGTGGGAGACCTGTCATAGTGGACAATATGATTGGTTCCCTTCATGTTCTCCTCCTGTAGCCTTCTTTCGTAGGAGAGTTTGGTTCCCTTCTCAGCAGATTTGCACCAGATGTTCCTTTCTGTTCATGTGCTCGCTTCTCACTAACTGGCTCTTGAAATATGGTTTTTATATTTGAGGTTTTACCTGGCGATAAAGTGTATTTGGTATATCGACGATTTTCCGATCTTGAATCCACAAACAAGTGGGACTACGGAGCCGTTTGCTTATATTATCGAACTGTAATGTGATGATCGATGATTGGATGCACATCTCTCGGTTGGAAGAGAGACGCGCTCTTCAATTAAATATAGGCTGCCGAGAGGGAATTTACCGATCAGATGACGGACATGCTCATTTGCAACGAGAACTAATAACACCTTTGTATTAAGTAGGTACCGCGAGAAAAACATTCATAAAGGGTACCAGATAAATCAATTTTGTTGGTTCCTTCAAGGACCTAGGGGAAATTCGAAGCAACGTATTTTCTGTCACTTATTTAGTGGTTCATAAAAAATTTCATGCGTAAATATCACATCATCCTTTTGGCGTGACAAAGTTATACACCATTTCGACCCAAAGGTTTACTACTCCTTTATTTTGTTCAACTAAGACTTGTCTTGGACAAATTATATCCACAAGTTTTTGTCATCCACGTTTCGTCACAAACATTTTGGAGTATCAGAAGCTTCCCCCCCCCCAATCATTGTTTCACTGAGTTGTTAGTACCATGAAAAAATATTCATGGATTCCCTTTTACCCTGAGCCTCACCTTAATTCCTATGTATTACGAACAGAATGTGGTACAAAGTGTGGTAAAAACACTACTTTGCTCTCAATTGATACATCATATGGACCGGTAAAAATTGGAGTTTCTGCATCAAATTCAAGCAAAATGGGAGTTACCTTCATCCAGTAACTGCCTGAGCTGCTTGCACGGGTTCTGGTTATGTCACAGTTTAACCACAGTGACTGAATTTGTTTTAGAAACGTGCTTCGCTTTAAAAATGAGTAAACTTTACACACCACCGACTGTTAAAAACTTCCCCACGTTGGACAGAAACATCATAAACCATATAGAACCCAGTCCGACGAAGGTGTATTTTTGCACACCCTGTACACGCGTTGACAGCCCGATATTTCCAACGTTAAAGGGTGATGATTTAGGTGGTCTGTCATATCTTCCTCGTCATTCTACCCGTAATTGTTTAGAATGCCGCGATCTCTCTCTCTCTCTCGCTGTGATATTTTATCATCCATTAGTACCAGCTAATGGAATGCTGGTTTCACGGTTATCCATCTTTGTTCTCCCGTTTTTTTCTCATGGAGTACATCATATCCAGTTATGGTTGCATCTGCCCACGATGGCTAAAGTGTTTGGAAAACAGTAGTCGCTGAGGAGTGCCGGGTTTAACGCGGTCCGTGGGGCATGGATTCTCCTGTAGTAGCGATGAATTGAGTTGTAGTTCACCGATCAGATAAACTACCTATCTCTTTGATTGATACGAGCCAAACTAGTGAAGAGAAGACAATGAGCATTACTCTAAACTATACTTTAATCAATTTCCGAATGAACCATTTGAATAAAGAATTGTTCTTACTCGGCAAAACCGAGACATTCTTTTCCGAGGTTTCTCTACAAACTACCGGTAACTTTGTTTTCTAACTTTTTTTTGGATTTGCGCAAATTAAGCTAATCAGTTTGAAATTCAATTAGAACATAAGGTTGACGGAAACTAACTCGGGGACTGCGCCTACCTGATGAGCCCCAAGAAGGGCGAAACCGGTCGTGGGCTGTCGAAGAATTTTCAGCAACCTTGTGATTAGTGCATTACGAATATATATGTATCGCGATATCTCGAATATTGTAGCAACTGGAGCATGAGGCGGTTTCGTGGAATACATTCAGTTGCCTGGAAACATTACAAACGAGAGATTCAGCTAAGTTCCAGGTAAGTCTCTCGCAAAACCAAATTTGTTTGCAAATGAGTGTATTTAGCTAGTTTGAAATTCAGTTTGTGTGTAGAATCTTGTGGAAGTGGTGTTCAAATTAATTCGGGGTTTAGCAGGTCACCAATTTCAGCACATCGGATGATATTGAGCCCGCGATTCTGAACCCTAACTAGAAACAGCAAACCAATAGTTTTTTCAGCACACTTAATTCGATGGCTTCTTCCGGTACTTGATGAATAAAAAGTAAACCAATGGTTTGGAAACATACTACGGATAAGGTTGAAGGCAAGCTGGTGTGAATTAGTCACTTTCAAGTACTTATCGTTAGGATAACCTTCTAACTAGCGAGTAACTCCAAGATTTGTTTAAAGCTGGTTAGTTACAATCGTAAAAATGGGTTGCCTTCCACCAATCACCGACGTCTGGAAAACCAAGTAGTGCTTATACAAACAGTGCTTTGAGAAGCAACAATATTCGCTGATTGTTCTTCGTGAAATACGATCTTTGCAGCATGCCGGTCCGAACAATGCGCTGTAACGCAAAATTTAAACCACTAACCTACAGAAGCATTTTCCGTATTCACTTCAGTTTTAGAAATAACAGTATTCAATTTTGCGACAAATACACTCATTTGCAAATCAATTTGGTTATCACGAGAGACTCAACTGAATCTCTCGTTTATGATGTTCTTCAACTGAATGTGCTTCACACAGGCCGCCTCATGTTTCATTTGGTACGATATTCGAGATATCGCAGTATATTTTCACAAAGGAAACTACTCACAAGGTTGCTGAAAACTCTTCGACAGCCCACGACCGGTTTTGTCCTTCTTTGGGGCTCATCAGGTAGACGCAGTCCCTGAGTTTCCGTCGACCTCATGTTCTACTTGAACCCAAATTGGACTGATTGCAACCTTGTTATCAGTTAACTTTATGCAAAAGTATTCAGTTTTGTTCAGTGTATTTTAGGTACCGTTTCCACAGTCCACAGAAAACGCTCAAAATAAAATAAACACTTTTATCCGCAGACACGTGACCAGTTTTTTTCTTCAGACGGCGGTTGCGGTGTGGCAAGCGATCTTAACTGCTTCAACCTCGGCAATGTTGTGGAATATAGGTAGCTCGGGTGCGCTGATTGATTGTTGGTCTGTTCGCCAAGCTTGGCAGTTGGATTGCAAACGTTTCATCACCAATCGAGGTGACATCATCAGTGCAGGGTTGAGTGAGTCAACCTCGTTTGTGACGCCGTAATAAGTAGACGAACTAATGTCGAGCTGGCTGATGAATACGTCACAGTTGATGACCCGAACGCTTAACATACTGCTCGAAAAAAGATTTCTACGCCGTCTGTGTTCATTCGCTCTTTCTAAAGTCCTAAAATTGACACATCTATTAGGATTGCTGGCTCTTTCTCGTAGTTTGTTTTTCCGCTTGTTAATCAGGTAGCCCAGCTTGATAGTCACCTTGCAAATGTTTTGTCGCCAAATGAGCAGACATCATCAGTGCGCTCTTGCACGGATTCCTCTTTCCTTGTTACAAAGTTAACACAAAAATTCTGGTATCTACGGAAATGTGTGACAGGTGAAAAACAGAGATTGTCTTGGAGAAACGCGGTCTTCAGACTTTAGGACGGTCAACACCTTATCTGAGAAAAGTTAGTAATCTTTGTACACACACAAGTTTTGCTTGCAAGTATAGTTTCTGACGCGGGGGTGACAGATCCGAATATATCTGAATATCATTCAGGCCATCAACAAGCTTGTCCCGTAATGACATCCAAGTCCTACTGTATGAACCATGATGAAATTCCCTGAACTGTATTACCGCACCACATCGGTAACTGGGAATGTTGCTCTGTTAGGAATGAATGACGATCTGCCAACTTATTCCCAGCTCACTCTGCAAATAGATCTTTCGTTCATATGTTGCTTAGCCAATCACGGACAGATTTCGCCTAGATATCAGTTGGCCTGCACAAGGCCGACTCCAATCGATTAGTACACTTTTGTTGGTCTTCTGTATCTTGCGTTACTTTGAGTAAATACCATTGTTTGTAGTCCGGTCCAACGACCTCAAAGCTCATCGCTACCTGAAGTGAAAGATTGACCTGATCCACCAAGAATGTATCTCCACCTCGCCAGGTAGCAATACAAATGCAGTAGCACAAAGTTAGATTCTGACGACGTGTTCGCAGACCTACTGTTTGCAGTACGTCTTTGTAAGGCCAAAACTCTAAGTCCTCCAAACTTCTACAAACCACTTTTGTTTGAATTCCGTCTATTTGTTTGAATTTCATGGGATTACAAGCTGTCATTTTTTAGAGTAACTGCCGATTGGAACTTATCTGGTCGTCCTCCCGAATTTACACGTAGCTAGAAACTGTTAAAGCGATTATTTTTCAAAGAGGATCAGAAAGGGCGATCGATAAAAAAACACGAATGGTTGTCAGGCGCTTCGGTTTCTATCAGGTTGAAAACTAATAGAACTACGTAGGACCGAAAGGAACCTTCCTTCTGGTGGAATTTCCAAATAAATCCGGGTCACATTTAGGCTGATGAGGGAGGCAGTTTTCTGACACTCGTTGGCAGTAATTTTTCCTGACCACTTTATGAAACCGGTTAGTACTTACTGTTCACACGGCGAGCTCTTGCAGCCCTATAAAAGTTAACCCAATCAGATGATGAATCCGACTGTTGGGAATCTAACTGATGGTTTACACCCGCCGTTCACAAGTCTTACATTAATTATGAACGACGTGCTGATTGATCCTAATATGCCGAACTAGAAATGCCTAAGCAGTATGTGGTCTTTTTAATCAAACCAACGACTAGTATCGTGGAACTGGAAACTAGTTGGGCTAATCTGCCCTTGCCGGCCTGGGGGTTTTGAAGCTGTTGTTCTTTTTCCCTATATTCGTCGCACGAAGAGCTTGACTTTGCGCGTACGAACTGGGAGGAGTTTCTTGGTGTCCCAAGTTCACAAAATTCAATATTTGAAATCCTCTCTGTGTTTCATCACACACCAGGCATAGTTGTTGAGCTTTGTCTATAGGATGAGGCAATGTTTCGAGCATTTAGTTAGGAAATGTTAAAACGTAAACTCATAATGAATTATCCTGTTTGGTAAGTCACGTCTGAAAAAACATCAGTTGTTTCCAATTAAACGAGTGACACTCATTTAACATCACAAAACGATCAGCGACGTGTCAAACAGGGCCATGACGCCACAGCAAAGCTGGCTCATTCAGGGGTAGCTAATGAATGTATCCAACTTAGTGGTTATGCTATTTTTATGAATGGTCGACTATGTGAGATTGCGTAGTAGAGATTTTGATTATTGACTTTCCTCGACCGGAAGTGGCCGAATCTTTCTCAAGTGTTGTGCGGTTTCGATTAGACTAAAATGTGTTTCCCGTCCCCTTAGTGCAAGCCGGGATTCTTGAGCTATTCCAGCTAAATCGTTCAAACTAAAGCGTACAATCTGATCTGAGATCCGTTCTATAGTTTGGTTTCTAACACTGCCAACTGCGACCTGAGTAGATTCGATAATCCTTTCCCAACGTCAGTCGGTCTGCTAAGTCTAATGAAGCTCTCCTCTAACCCCTGAATTTTGGTTTTTCTTCAAAACTTTACGGTTACATGGTTTCTCTCATTATATAGGCCGAAAAAGAGCAGTCTCAAACACGTTTTTAGCTGAAGTCGAGTGGCTGGTTCTGCCAGCCGCCATATTTTTTACGATCCAAATTCTCCCTCTACTATGAACAACAATTATTATTGCTCAGCTGTGGCACTCACCGCGTATAGCCACCGTATTGCCAGAGGGAAGCAGGAGCAGTCCAATTAGATCATCTTGATACGTTTGAAACTCTTCGTCAAAAAAAACACCGTTTGATGTGACACTCATATTAAGATTGGTGAAAACTCTAGCTAGTTCAGCACCGGTTTTGTCCCTCTAGAACTTATTGAGTGAGCCTGCTCTCAAGATTCTAGGCGCTCTTAGTTTTTGTACTTGTATATATATATACATATATATATATATATATATTCATCTGCCAATTGATCCAATGCTAACAAGAAAATCAACTGAAATTTCACCGTGTCACCCCTTTACGATATTCTTCAATTGAATCTGCTGTACAGAAGAGTTCAAATAAGTGATGAGACTGGTGAAAAATCGGCGCAGATGACTACCTGACGAGCCCAAAAGAAAACAAATCGGTGATGGGCAAACCAAGATTGCCGTCTGCCTTATAAGTGGATCCAAATCAACTGAAACACTCCTATATCTTGGATATAAGTCAGACTGAAGTACGTGGTGACCCTCGTCAGGCATATTCAGTTGAGAAATAGTCTAAACAAGAGATTCCGTCGAATTTCATTGGAATTTCGCTTAAGACCAACTTAATTTTTCAAACAATGTTTATCCTCATCAGTCCGCTACTTTTTTTGATGACGATTAAGGCGTGGAGTATGTCCACGGTGAGAGTACATCACAAACGTAAAACATTTACAGACTGCAGTGAACACAAACCTACTAAATGCTTGTGAATTAAGCGAGTATTTTTCACAGTGCGGTGCCGTCCGCGGTCCTCTTTGCTTTCTTGCATAACCAGATATGTTTTATTTGACTGCTCCTCCAAGATGGCCTTACGGAAATTCCCTGAAAATGAGCCACCTTAGCATGGTGAGTATGATTTGGCAGGCACAAGGTGGGATAGTGTGAGGATATTTGGGATTTTCTCTGGAGATTTCGTCCTGCAAACTAATCCAATCTATACTGAAAAGCCGAGAAGCACTGTACAGTTGTCTCATCCTTATTGGGAATCATCAACAGTGCACATCTCACGAAACTCCGGAGAGGCTCGAACCCGCGACCTCCCGGCTAGTAGTTTGAACACTTGACGGGTCGGCCACGAGCGGCTGATCAGCAGTGTGATAAGCTGACATTTATACAGGATATAGCGCCACTCATCCTTCAATCACGGGATCCGCATCACGTCGTCACACGTGTAGACTGGCTCCCAGAGCAACGACTTCTCAGATGGAAGTTTCACTCATCGGGGAAGTTATCCTTCCACCGAGCTACTTATAGATTTTTAATAATGTGAGGAGATTTGGGTTTTTCGTGGAGATTTCGTCCTGTAAGTGAAGCCCATCTATGCTAAAAGCCGAGAAGCACTGTACGGGCCGTTAAGTGTTCAAACTACTAGCCGGGAGGTCGCGGGTTTGAGCCTCTCCGGAGTTTCGTGAGATGCACACTGCTGATGAGTCCCAACAAGGATGAAACAGCTGTACAGTTCTTCTCGGCTCTTCAGCATAGATTGGCTTCACTTACAGGACGAAATCTGTGCATACACAAAAAACAAGTGGGATAACTTTCGCCATACATTTAGCCTCTATCTGCCACACACAAAAAACGTTGTTAAATGCCATTTGGCTGGACATCATGTCATGCCAAAATCCTAACCTGGGAACGGGCAGCCATGTTCCTTAAGCTCAAAAGAGTTGGGTTTTGCTCTCTGAGGCTAGAAAACCATTCAGTCTTGTTGAATTTAGTTTTAAAATTTGTTGTCGCGTGTACCCTTCCCTCTTGCTTCGCAGAACTGATTAACTAATTCTGTCAGTTACACTCACACAGGCCTTGTTTAAATGTCACGGATTCTTTAGAGATGTCCTGGATGATTTAAGCACTCGTTAGCTTATTTATGTACATGGCAGATCATGTAACATCGTTTTTTTCCGGTGTTGCTCACTCTCTGTACGGTGATCTTTCCAAAGTTATTTCAGCATAGTGTACACCCTCACCAGACGTCCTCACTTTCACAGACTGCTTTTCACACTTAAATGGTGTAAAGTCCACACTTTTATTCAAAAATTCCCTCCACTGGATCGCCAAGGAACCATAGTGGGTTTCATTAATTTGATTCGACTGAACTACTGACGATTTGCACACGAATTTCGACCTTGACTTTCTGCCTACATGATTCATTAGCTTTGAAAAAGCCATTGTTTACCTGAACAACTCTGAACGGTTCAAATAAGCGTAAGGAGTTTTTTTTCGGAAAAATTCTCTGGCGGCCAAATTCCAACATTTTGTGTTACTATATTCTCTGGACCTATGTATTCCTTCGCTGCAACCCACAAGATTTGTGCCAATCAGAAACCGCGCCCGGTGTGTGTAGGTGTGTGTGTGTGCAAGTTTTGATTCTCTGAATGTATACTTTTGGTCTGATGCATTCATGGCTTATTCAGTGCTGGCAAATTTGTGAACTAGTGTGCGGGTTATTTCGTCTTGTGTTGTAATCATTGTACACAAGCCAACAGCTTGATCCACGGCCAGACAGATGACGCACCCAACATAATTAACCTGTTCAGACACAGACGAGCATGTGTCGAGTTTTTCATATTAAAGATCAAGAGAGTATTTGGAGAAAAAAATCCGTAACCATTGGCACCCACATAGCTTGCCAGCAGAAATTTACGGTACAATGAAGATTAACGTAAACATATTAGACGATTGTATACCCAAAACCGGAACTTGCGCTGAGCCTCCAGGAAACCGCTGAGGTAGAAATTTGGAGAAATTTAAATGCATTGCCAAAAGATAGGTGAATTCGTACCAATTCGAAGCTTGTGAGCTCGGTGCATAAGCAAGAACCGTGACGGAAGAAATACCCCATGGATTGTACAAGAAATGGCATTGATGCAAGCTAACGTTTCGTTTTCCTGGTTCGGGGCAAAAATTCAGTTAGAACGGTCGCTTTGGGGGAGATAAGATATGATTGTTTGAAAAGTGTGGAATATGTTACCAGCGATCGAGATGGCATAATAGATTTCAAGCTCCGAATACTTTTTGCAAGCAGCTGATATCATAACCCACAGAAACCAACCAAGAACAGGCTTCGGTGCGCTCTGGAAAACTATCATTCGATTAAGCAGCATTACTGCATTTTTATTCGTGTACAAAAAATCTTGCTTGACGTTCTTCCAAATCCTTCATTGGCTGCTCGAATTCGCCTGATTGTGATTGGTTCAACTCCTAGTTGGTTCGTTATTAGCTCGTATCAAGCGGTCTTAGTCTCTGACACCCCGGTTGTTTATCTGCATTGCTGACTAAAACAAATGGATGACCTTGGTATGCGCGGTTGTGAAATGCTGATCATCACCGATTGGGAAAACGGTGTCTAATGTCATAAGATATAATGAATTGCGGTAAAACGTGAATTGCTTACAATGGATGAAGTTGCATGTAGTTCTGCAGCTGAAATAATTCAATGAATTTGCTAGAGTCTACATTGTTTTTATGGAAGCAAAATATGCGGAGATTTCATTCCTGTAATTAAATTTTGCTATGTATATCATGCTTGACTGGACGGATACCGAATTCTGTGTTCTTGACCTCGAAAACCGCCTTTCCGAGTTATCATCGCGGTAGATGTATTCATTATTCGTGCAGAAAAATCCTCCTCGGCGCCTTTCCGTATCCTGCACTGGCTGTTCGGTTCCACCTGATCATGATTGGCTAAACTTCTGATTGGTTCGTTAGTAGCTCGTATCAGTTGGTCATAGTTTGCGGTGCCCAGATTGTTTATCTGCATTGCTGACTAAAACAAATGGATGACACTGAATTGCACGAACTTTCTGCTGTAAAATACTGATATGAATGTTTGACAAGATTTGGGCCGGATTAGGACAGTTATCGGATGATCACGTTACTTGTTACAGGCCCTGCATCGTATCCTACGGCACAACCAGGGATAGTAGCAATACAATGCCCAGTACTGAGCGCTACTGGAACATTTTCTTGGTAGAATGAGCAGATCAGGAGATCTGACTACTTGTAAGTAGCCAAGTAATGACTTCCAATTATTCACGGTCATTTCGGAATGTCCTTCGTAATCTGAAACTGAGGATGAAGAATAAGATGGCCCATTCCAAATGCCAAATGCGCTTGATCCCTGGCGGATGTCGCCAGGTGAGTTCCTAATAAATCCTTACGAGGGACACCAAGTAGAGTTCACAACAAGCATTTCCAAACAGATATGCACGGGATTTCCTGTCTCGGGAGCGGCAGGCATCCCATACACCCTCCTCCATACAGGACGATTCCCCCCGCGGACAAAGGCCACAGACTTCCGTGACATCAGGGTCCGATTGGTCTGAAACGCAAGCAATAGTTGGAATGGCTTCTAAGCTGCGAGCAACCTGGTTTAATTGGCCGAATAAATTTCACCTCAAACGCAGAATCCTACTGTCACTATTGCATGAGCTTTTGGCTTAACCTCACATCATAAAGGATTCAACAAAACTTGAGTTACTCCTTCCCAAAGTCTTAGGTTTGTATCTTCGTTTCAGACGTTCCTCTTCGTGTTGGATGACCATGATCAATCTACTGGTTTTACTGAACGAGTAGATTGACCAAGGTTACCGAACGAGGGGACGAGATGACTCAGTGGTTAGAGCACGAATTCACTGATCGGAAGGTCCGTGGTTCGAACCCGACCACGGCATCTCGGCTTCCCCCGTCTAGGCTTAGGTAACCTGGCAGTATCACAGCCCTTGTGCTTCCTTCTGGTGGTATGACAGTTAAGCACCAAAAGAGTGTTACAGCCGAATAATTATCCTATTTTTTTAACGTCTGTAGATGTCATAAGTTATCTACTTTCCGTTCTGTTAAAATATCGTCCAACTGTACGATAATTTGACCTTGATTACCTTTGTCATACTCTCTTAGAAAAACTACTGTTTCGTAACCTTCATTTAGGTTACTTTATTCAGTCTGATCCAATCCAACAAGTTTTTGACGTTTATAGACAGCCAATCGCCAAACGTTGTAACATTTATTGGTAAACTGGACTAGCTGTTTCATTCTGATTCATTCTTTAACACCTCTAAAAAGGCGTAAAGTAACCATTTTTCTGGAACACGTGCTGCTTTCCTGGACTTATCAGTGTCCGGTCATTGTGCATATGCATACACTGATACCAACGGTGACTGTGGTTGACAAAAAACCCAAGCCAAGAAGGTCTGCGAAGGTTACTGGATCAGTGTCACGTCGATCATCGGCCTAGACCTACGTCACTTCTCGGACATAGCCCCTCTAGTAAGGTGTAAAACGATTTAGGGCTGAAGTAGAACAGCGTTGGTTTTGATCAACTCGGTTTGAGAAACAGTTTGATTAGACATTTGCAGAAAAAACCGTGGTTGAATCGCAAACACACAATAATCGGGGGGATGGATAGAAGTTAGAACAATTTTCCAACTTGATTTATTTTATTTTCAGCAAGACTTTTATAAGTAATAAGCGAGAATTTGTCTGAAATTTCTGGAAGACGTATATCTGAACAACATTCAGTATCTCTCGGTTGACTGGTCCGAAAATCCAACTGGAGTTGTGTGACAGACTGAAGCCTGTCTTGTCAAACTATTCACCTCAACCTAAGATAACAATGAGTGTAACATTCTGTTTCACTATATCAGCACGACATACATACATTGAGGTGCACCACATAGGAGAATCGTTCTTGTCCAGGAGTGTTATCACGGCTTCTGGACTTTTCCATTTTGTGTAAACTTTGACGCCGATCTGAACAAAAAAACGCTCCAATATTTTCTTCCAATTCTCCCGTATTCATTGCCAATTGTCCGTTCCATCGCATTGCCTTTTTGTTTGACCAGTGTGTCATTTCCTGTCACTCAGAATCATCATGAGTCACTCGATTATTCATCGTCGAGCGAGCAAATCCGTCAGTGTTCTTGAAACTGGTTCGAACGTCAAGCGAAACGATGTGGAATAGGGAATGAGTGACAGGGATAGATGTAAACAGGTAATGTGTGGTCGGATTATGAAAACTTGTTAGGTGTGACAGAAGTCGTATCAAGATGTCAAGCAAAATCACGAGTAGAATCAGCCGAAACGCCTTGTCAATTCAACGCGGAAGGTGTTTGGTAAAAATTCTGCTGAATTCGTTTAGAATTCAGGAAAACTAACTACAATAGGGTCGTTGGAAACCCAAAAGTAATGCACTGATTCCGACGCAGGTGATGAGATTTGAAGGTTTCTTTAGAACTTGTGTATTCTGCAAAATGGACTAGTTAGTCACAAGAGATTGATGAGTGAACAGACGGTGGTTCGCGAACTGCAAATGTTGCGAAATATGAAGCGACAAGCACCTACCACACTGCTGACCTCGTAGATAGTTTTGTTCAAACACAAATTTTAGGAAGAAGTATGACTGTCGAAAGGAATGCAGCTCCATGCACAGATGACGCTTTTCTTATGTCCTTTCCGGGGGTAGATAACTTTACCCATCATTAAGGTTTATACGGGTTTTTCTGTCCGACGTACCGTGAAGAGCATGAATACACCCTGCCATCCGAGCTTGAGCACAGTTGAGGTGATCTCAAATGAGCCATAGTCAATAGACCTATTTCCATATGTCACTTGCAGTGAGGTGGCTGGATCCACCAGGATCCTGAAGGCATGGAAAGTACTGACTGTTCAACTAGATGTTGTATTTTCAAAATTAAAATTTTTTTAACAAGGCTTCATTTGATGTTTTCTGGAGAATTGCACTTTGCCTGCGAAAGATAGACATTGAAAAAACGAGTTAGGGATGTTCAAACAGTTCCGTGGTCTGGAAATAACTCAACTTGAGGACAGAAAACCCACTCATTACTTGATTTTTATCGGTTTTCAATTACCTTTGTCATATTTCTTGGGACCAAACCAATAAGGATTAAGCTCTGAATTTTCAAATTCTGTTCTATGCGTGTACCTTCCTCAGAGCTCTCAATTAATTATATTTCAAAGTCCTTAAACATAAAAGCTTGAACTAAACCAACCGAAAAGCTAGTCAGTTTACTGATTGAATCACCCTAACCTAGTAGAATCGCTGCGCGTGGGTCCCGTGTGCATTCCAATCCCACGCTTATCTGTGTCCGTATTATCTCATTGATTGTTCTATTTTTTGTACGGCCGTTTCTCTCTTGCCTATTACCTTTTCTCGACGGGGCTTTTCTGTTTTGATTACTGAAAGTTATTTTGTTTCACCCCTCTGTTTGACTCAGTTATCCGTACACTGACTCACTCTACAGAATTCACCTAACCCTTTGTGAGCAAACTCATGAAAAGAGCCATATAATCAAGCGCAAAGACCAGTCTGTTTGGAACCATATGGTGGTAAACCTGTCTGGAGCAGGGACTGCCACCAAATAAGATGTTAATTAGTCTTTATACAGGGCGAATAAGTTCGTGGTTTACTGTGGTCTGATGTGAACTGCCCGTCTGAATTACCGTCATCCATCTGCTCTCCGTTCCGTATTGTATCGGTAATATTCTGCCTAAAAAACTAGCTAGCGGAATCCTATCCACGCAAGCATAAAAATGTGGGGGAAGCAATCTCTAGGTAATATCCCGATGACAACCTGAATTAATGTGTTCGTCGCAATAAAAGTACTGTCGCGAGCGAAACAGTCGGCAGCGTTGGAAATATGATATCGCTTTCCATTTTCTCCAGTACTGGTGAATTATGCTCATCAATATTACGCCTGGGAAAACTGTATCATCCACGGCTTTACGTCTTTTCATCATTAGTTGCATGGAGAACCTGTCATACTTGTCTCAAGGCCAGACCAAGTTCAGGGTAGCGTCTTGCACAGCGTGAATTGAACCACTTATCCAACTGGCTACTTCTGTGGTGCGTACGAAACTGCGCGTATACACTTGGTGGAAGTCTGTAGCACGTGACCGTCACGTGGTTCGAGCGAACAGACTGACAAATGAACCGACTGCAATAGGTGCTTCACAGACTGTCTAACCATGTACGTGTTGAAGCTGGATTCAGTCTGGGCGGAAACAACGGCAGGGAAACATGTTAACGAACAAGTACCTTACCATAAACACCTAAGGCGAAAACACGGTCCGAGTATTGCGTCCTGTGCAACCGGGGCATTGGGTACTTTCCTGAGCCTTGTGCACGACGGGTTGTTGCCCCCTTGTATCCATGCCAAAGAACACCTTTCTTTTCAAGTGAGCCAATGTATAGTATGGCCGGATCGCTGGTTTGTAACCGAATTGATTCTTAGAGGTTAGAAAAGAATCGTCCTCGAAGTCCTCGCCTGCTTCTGTGGGTGGGTATTTGGAATGAAAAATAGCTACTATTTTTGTCTTTGCCTTAATCGGTCACTCAAGCGAGAAGGCAAAATCTGGAAAACTCAGACCGTGTAGCAGAAGAGGAAGCAACCATCAGCGAAATTATGACTGATGGTTCCGAACTCTAAGTTGTGAACAATCACCGTGACACGTCCCCACATTGTTTTTGCATCACAGAATAACCACGGTTTCCTACCTCTGATGACAAAAACCGTCCATGGATCGAACTATTTCCCCTCCCACAGAGTGAGCGGTGTTCCATGTTTCAATCTGAACACTGTCACAATTACATTTTGAGTCAACGTAAATTGGCTCCACTCACTCTCCTTTCTGAATCGCGCATTGGTATTCTAGCGTCCTCTTTGTTGCTTACAGTCTGATCAGTTCTTCAAGGTAGTGCTTGACTTCTGGGGCCTGGGAAATATATATTTGAAGTCAATACAAAAAAGCATGTAAGTTATCAGTACTTCGATCCTTGTTTGTGGAGCATACTTGAATAGTCAGGAGCATCAACATATTTCCAGGATTCACACCAACTTCTCCTCGAACGTTTTTTCTTCCTTTTTTCTTCCACAGATGTTAATTGGGATATCACCTATTTGCTGAACCGGCGGTACGAGATAGCCAGGGCAGATGAGGACTTTCCGATTGTCATCCAGCCACCCGCTGACGGTACACTCTACCACGTCCCCGCGATGCGACTGTTCCCCGACGCTCAGCTGCCAAACGACACTTTCTTCATTCATATGTTATTCAAACCTCAGAAAGAGTTGCTGGAACGTGGAGTCTATCTGTTTTCCATCCGTGATCCTGACAACACCTTGAGGTTGAGTTTGCAAGTGGTGCATGTAAGTTAAACTATCACGCAAGTCGTATTTTGCTGTATGAAAACGGGCGAAATAAGGATGGAAATAAGGGGTCGGATGAGTGTTCTTTGCCATAGTCGAACGGCCAGCTCGCAGGTACTGTGTTTTTTTCAGTGGGCCATTGTCATGCGTTGAGGAGCTATGAATGGTACGTGATTCACTTGGTGGAGAAAGTTGAACCGGTCATTCAGGAGTAAGCAAATTCGCAATCTAAGTTTCCAGAGATAACTCAGCGAACGCAAAGGACACGGACAATCCGAGCAGCCAATCGTGCGGTTCCATTTCACCAGTATATCATTCACACAGGCCGTAAGCAGTTAGACGGTCATCTGAACACAGACCGCGGATGAATGTCTGCAGAGTTTTTCAATCTAATAGATTAGCCAAGAACCGACTGGGTGGAACCACGGTTGCTCTGATTTTTCCAAGTTCATAGCTCCCTTACCTCATCACCATGGTCGCAGACCGGTCTAGCTTTTGGGGCGAAAACTGATTCATTCGTGTTTCTATTCATTTTTGCCACTTTCTACTCCGATCGAGAATTAGTTCGCTGTCACATCACAGTGTCAGTATACGGTTGTCAACGAATACACGTCATCAAAACGGGCTAATGCCACGTACGGACGAAACCAAATCCGTTTCTGTTCCTCTGAATAACCTAGAAAATAGCCTGATAACCGAAATTCGGCGGAATGATTTCGTCTGTCATCTATCTGTGATTTGGCACTGCGTCCTTCTCAGTGACAGTGAGTGAATCACGTGACAGTTTATTCCCAAAACCGTACCCCATCGTGAACGCACAAGCGTAGTGCGAAAGAGGAACATGAAAACAAATTACTTTTCTCCATTTGTCGAGCAGTTCAACACCTAGAATAGGGAGTTTCTGTGATGTTGGCTGAACCGATTGAAATACAAGGAATTATCCACTCGGGTGAAATCTCACAGAAAACTAAGATGTACAGACCATAAAATCAGCCACCCGGTCAACAACTACAGCGATTGTTACTAGTTAACCTAAGGCATCGAATCGCTTTATTGGGCAATGTCCAGTTGTACAACGTCATGAAGTTATGACGACCTATGAATGATGTTCACTTGGCCTCGCTTGTATTACGGCGGCGAAACGACGGGCCACTTACTAGTACAAGCTAGTGTTCGGTATGCAAACTAGTTGTTTGGATTGAGCAAGGATAAATACTGACCTGTGGAGAAGCAGGAGTGAATGACCGAGACAAATCGGAGAACAATAGAGGTTATTCGTGGCATACCAATCGAACGAACTCTCTATCCGTCGAGGAGGAAAACTCACGGTCCAACCAAAGATTGCTGATAAAGCTCCAAGTCAACTGACAAGTAAGCTTAGACTACACTTGTCTTCTGAGCTGTGACGGTTTGTGGATTTATCAGGAAGGTCAGAGTCCTGAAAGCAACTACTGAATGCCCGAAATCTACTGAGACCCTCAGCTCTGCTAGATATTGACCAGACAGACAACGCCCCCTCAATATACAGCGCTTCACAGCCTTGTACCAAGGCCAGACAGCGTGCGTCAGCACTGGACCAAGTTAGACAGTGTCCCACCAATCACTAGCTTGAGACAGTTGTATTCTCGCACTCGCATGTACTCACGCTCCCGCACTCGCTTGTTCGGAATATAGCTGTTGTGTTCCCCTCTGTGAGTCTTTTTTTTGGCATTAGGCACTGGAGCGGGTCAGCAGTCAGGTACAGCAGATTGGCGAATCAGCAGACATAACAGGATTGTACAGTGATTTCCACACTGCATTGCTCCATTTCACTGCATTTTGGACATATTCAAAACAGTATCAACTGGGTCATGAATCACATCACCTTGAACCTTGAATCGAGCTATTCGAAACCATTTAATCCGCGGATGAAAACAACTTCACTACTCATGTCACCAATGTGGGTTTTTTTTCGCTTGATTTTTAGACGTAAAACAACATGGCTGGGTGCTACAACTGTAATACGCGTACGTATTTCTTCTCCCTTCTGATGCCAGACCTCACGCGCAAAACGAAAGCGGTTACCATACAGCAGTTGTCACTGAGAAACATTCTTTAGATGGATTTAAACCTATTTGCCTGGTCATGGGTGCGCACGGTCAACACTCAGCTTCGATAAATCTCAGAAAAACTGGCCCAGTTCTGAAGTCCCTTACATTAACTCAGATCCCAAGAAAAATGTTCATTCTGCAGAAAACACAACTTGATTTTAAAGAGCTTGACGCTCTTGAGGAAACTAATGAATATTGATCGGCTTTAGACCTTACTGCAGTCAGTAATAATGAACCCCGTTGCTTTGGCGCCACAGATCACTGATAACAATCTAGCTTTTTGTCTGTAAAGTTACTGGACATACTATACATTTTTACAGAGAAAAAAAGATAAAAGTTAGCAATTTGTGCACAGGAAAAGTCGTCGATGAGACAGGTCAAAAAGGTTATCCCACAAGTGCGGACAGTGTGATAGATGTCGCAACATGAGTTTTATACCTGGCTGCTGTCCCCGCCCCAGTGTCTGGTGCCAGAAAGCGGCTCACCGACAAGGAACACAACAGTTTTATTGCAACAAGTGAGGGTGTGAAAGTACATAGCCTCGTGCTATGTACTAAATGGCACTGTTTGACCTTAATCCAAGGCTGCCTGACGGGCGTTTAGTGGAGTTGAGGGTCACAAGATGTTTCGGATATTCTGCGACAATCTTCAGGAATTTGACTTTTTTGACAACGGGGTTTATCCATGCAGTCACGAACATCTTAACAATACATTAACGCTAATTGTTTGATTTTGCAAAAGTTCAACTGTAGACGTAAACATCCAGTAGCTATTGCTCTGCCGTTAGAGTGTTAAAACTCATACCATGAAGGGGTACTTTTTTTGGAAAGGACCCGCTGTATCTTACCACGATGTTTTCTCTACATCTCTTTAAGTACTGAGTCAGTTGGATATGTTAGCCGTTCACAGTTGGATACGATTTAGGTGCGTCATGATGAAACTACACAAGGGGACGGTCAAACGAAACTTCGACCTGGAACAGCAGTTCTTATCTGCTTTAAATTCAAAGGACTGATCAACAGTACCGTAATCTGATAAAACAAATTATCCTGTGGCGAGTAAAGCATCCTTTGACTCTGGTTATCACGCTCTGAAATTGTGCAGACTTGCTGTGTTTAGACATCACACCTGTAAGCTCCATGGAGCCTGAGCCTACGACATATGAATAGTAAATTCCCAAAGGTTGAAACCTTGCTCACTCGATTCTAGTGTGAATTTTTGATTGTTAGATATATTTTGTACCGTGAGTGAAACACATAGAAATATTTAGAACTCAGAACACTGATCCGACAGCTGTGTACCGACTATGGTTTGAACTTCGACTGCGGGAACTCATTTACTAAAATATCAGGACCAGCCTATTTCTCCAGGTTCGAAACACTACTGAATAAACGCTGGCGAAAGACGGTATCTGGAACGGCGGTGGCGATGCTGCAGCAAATGCGGAAAGAGGCTTGTTTGTCCTTTAATCATCTAGCTCACTCTTTTTTGTCCACGTAAGAACGTGTGCTGGATAGAGACTTAGTTGTGCACAACCTGTTCGGCCAGTACTTATAAAACGATTAAACTACTTTGTAACGCGGTCTAGTTGCAGTGGGGACAGAGATAATACAACGTCAAAATGCCGCCAAAATGTTCGATTTTTCGGCAACCGCAGGTGGTCCTCTTTTGGAATTACCAAAACACAAGGTAAAAGAGCCAGCCTGACAGCAACCATCACAAGAACTAACCCGGTTGACCGGTCAGAAAAGTTCCCATGGAAGTAACTCTCAGTTAATTTCAGCTTGCATTTTTGTAAGCCTACTTATTCTACTCCTGATAAAGACACTCTGTTATGGGCGAAACGTCGATCACATTAACGGTTTATTGACCTTGTGTTATTCCATCCTGTTGCAGTCAGACTGCGTTCCAGGTCTGAACTGATTGTGCTGTGAGTACTAGTTTATTCTATGAAGTGGCCTTTTTAGACAAAGAAAAACGGTGCGGCTCTATACTGAAAGATGACATTGACAAAGCATTTATAGCATATGCTACTGTTTGGCGAATGTAGTAGGCCATGAAACCAAATGCGGTGTGTTTGGAGCGAACGGCAAAACGAATGCCAAGTCTGCTTACGGAGGTTGAAATCATGCTAAAGTTCGCGAAATAGACTCATTTGCAAACAAAGTTGGTTTTGTGAGAGACTCACCTGGAACCCAGCTGAATCGCCCGTTTGTGATGTTTCCAGGCAACTGAATGTGCTGCACCAGGCCGATTCATGTTTCAGTTGCTACGATATTCGAGATATCGTGATAAATGTATATACGTAATGCACTACTCATAAGGTTGCTGAAAATATTTCGACAGTCCACGACCGATTTCGCCTTTCTTGAGGCCCATCAGGTAGGCGCAGTCCCCGAGTTTCCGTCAACCTTATGTTCTACTTGAAACTAAAGTGGACTGATTTCGATAAATACATTCATTTGCAAATCAATTTGGTTTTGCGAGAGACTCACCTGGAACCCAGCTGAATCGCCCGTTTGTGATGTTTCCAGGCAACTGAATGTGCTGCACCAGGCCGCCTCATGTTTCAGTTGCTACGATCTGCGAGGTATCGCGATACATGCATATTCGTAACAATGTTGCTGAAAATTCTTCTAAAGTTCGTTTGATACTGTCGGGAAACTGCTTTGAAATGCCACTTTCTGAGGTTTTAGTCTTGAGTTCTTAACCCAACTGAGTGTATGACCTTTCGTAGTATACGATGCCTGATTATCCGGTTGATTTAGTGGCGTACACACATGTGATCGAGCCAACGGATCACGTGATTTAACGACCAAACACAGGATCTCTTATGGGTGGAGTCATTGGCAGACATGAGGTCAGTGATAAATGTCCATCTGGGTGCTGTAATCGAACGCCATTCCTTCAGGATTAAGACACCGTCGCCTGAACCTTTTCTGGTCTGTCGATATTCGTCACTTTCCGATTATCTTTATTGTTCAAATAAATTGTTCTCAATGGCTATCACACTAACCTGTCTCTCGTCTTGGTCACACCAAGTGGTTTGATAAATGAATACGCTTAGAATCGTTAACTAATGGTCACAACAACAATGATTCTAACTGATAATGAGCAATTTATGGGTGTATTAAAGGTGAGCACCTGAAATTCCGCGCTACGCCATGTTTTTCGGTCAGTTTGATCATTGGTTGTCTCAGCTAGTCCGTGGAAATTTACGGATGAGCTCATCCTGATCGTCACGGTCACGTCATCTCATCCGAAGCTTGTCTGGCTAACAGTCCGTGTCCCCTCATCTGCGCAGGTGGGTGGGTTTTTACAGTCCGCGACTTTATTGACGCACGGTGTATCTTTTGCATACTTGGCGCGAGGCCAATGCGTCCTACTATTTTTAAAAAACCATTGCCTAATACCCAGTCAGTATTCATCTAGAGGATCGATTTGCACCAAATTTGGCTTGTGGAACGTGACAAGAGCACCGTTACAATTTTGGGAGCGGCGAAAATCCCACGTCCACCGAATTGAGTACCACCCTGTATTTCACAG
This sequence comes from Clonorchis sinensis, assembly GCA_003604175.2. Classification (NCBI taxonomy): domain Eukaryota; kingdom Metazoa; phylum Platyhelminthes; class Trematoda; order Opisthorchiida; family Opisthorchiidae; genus Clonorchis; species Clonorchis sinensis. Next base: position 10,097,723 of record CM030371.1, read on the forward strand.
CTTAGGACTTCCAGTTACTTTGATAGGAACTCAGTGACCTGGAGATTATATGGACTTGCTTTATCGCGGTAACTGTCACACAGCTGCAACAATTTGTAAGAAGCCCTCTTTGCGTCATAACTCTACGGCTGCGGGCGTGGAACTATGTCCGCCGAGAAACTAGAAAGTAAGTACACTGTGACTCACCTGAGCACAATGTGGAGATGGTCGTTGATATGTTCACCGAGTTTGGCAACTCGGTTCCAAACGATGGACCGCTAGGTGAGGTGTTCAACCATAAAGCACTAGTGACGTCAGTCGGACTTATGGTGTGACGGTTGCAACCAACCTACTCAGTCAGACGATCAAAGACGTCACCTGCTGCGAGTTACTAGCTACCGTGTGGCATTTCTCTACGAGAATCATAAGAAACCTACCTGTGTCGCGTTCTACCTACATGTTTTGGCCTGAAGTTTGAACAGTAGCCCTAGTCGGGCCTTATGATTGCTGCTCCCTGCAGGCACAATGACAAACTGAAGAATTTTTAAACCTTCGTCGAGATATCCCTGCTCAAAGGCCGCATGACAAATGGAAGATGAGCGTAAAGTGCAGCTGTTTAGTAAGTTGTTGAAAAGGTAGGGAATACTGAAAGAGGCATTCAAACCAAATTTATGATTTCTGCTATCGAATAGTTCAGTTCGATTCTGACGAATGACTAGGGATGCAATCCGTCTTTTCCCCTTGGACAGTATGGGATGAAAACTCGGACATCCTACACATCCACGCCAGTTCCGGCGTAGGAAACTCAGGTCACAAATTTCCATTACACCTTGTAGTATCCGAGCACCACGGGTAAGTAAATAAGTGAAAAACAGAAAAGCCGTCCTCGCTGTGCGGTGTCAAGTCGCTACCTAAAAAAAAGACGTAAAAAGATCCACCCTGTCACCTTGCTAGTTTCAATCCGGAATTTCTTTACTCAACGTTTGTCGTGGTGAAAACAAACCAAATGATACAAGTCGGTCACTAGCGTAAAATTTGAAAGATTTATAACATAAAAACTAGAGGAAACGTAATTCCCGAATTTCATCAAATTTACCGATAGTCTGTTATATCATAAAATACTAATTCAATGAGCTGAGGCTCAGCCCTTTTGAACACCAGTGCAACCAGGGCAAATATTATGAGATTTGAATGAACGTCCTCATCCAGCTTGTTCGTTTCTCGGAATAATCATGGGAATTTCCCCTCAGGATGAAGATCCTTTGCTTTGTCTTGAATAAAATCGTTCAGCTATAGCACCCTTTCGGCGCCTTACTACCATGCCACCAGGGGGAAGCACGAGGACAGGGATACTGCCAGGTTGCTCAAGCCTAGACAGGGGAAGTCGAGAGGCAGAGGTCGGGTTCGAACCACGGACCTTTCGGTCAATGGATTCGTGCTCTAACCATTGAGCCATCTCGCCTCGTCATGAATAACCAGCAATATGAGGATTATATCTGATTCAGGCAGTTGTATTGATTAAATTGGGACCCTTCCTAACAGTTTCCGGTACAGTTCCTCGATAAACCCATCCACTGTCTAAACAAAGCAATAGCGTTTTTATTTCCGACTGATGATTGCAACTCCAGTGCTGACCCTAACTGTATTTCAAGGCCACAATGACAACCTGTTCACCTAGACATGGTAACTGGTGTTCACTATTCATCATTTCAGTCACAAAAAAATTTTTGAAGTTACCATCAATTCTTTCACTCCAGAACTTATCTAGTCTTTATGTAACTCAGCCAGGTGACCCCCCCCCCCCGTAATACAGACGGCGTCATACACTAATCTCCTTCCCTTCAAGCATGTATGCCAATCGCACATGTCAATTAACCGCTTATCAAATCTTATCGGACATGGGAAACTTTCGCTTTAAGCATACCAAGTGAACTACATTTCCAGTCCATTAAATCCAATTTACTGAACTCGCAGGTGAGCTCACAGAATGCAGACGAGGCATATCACGAATCTCCAGGACTCGTACGAGATTGACTGCAAATAAATGAAGTACACCCCCCTTGTTTTAATCTACCAAAAGTTCGGTCTTATCAAGAGCAGCGTCCCGAAGGAGCGCTGAGTTGTGACCAACTGTCGGAAGTGCAACCTGAATTGACTGAGAGAATGGGAAGAGAAGAAGGTCATTTTAGCCCTTCATACTTTTTTCACACGCAGCAGTTTCTCTTTCAAAGACTGATCATAATTTGTTTCATGTCTGTACTAATCGTCTCTGAGGATGTTTGACCATACAAAGAGGCTTTTTCGAATAATCGGGTTTTTCCTAATGAGACAAACAGCTGTTTCTAATAGTCGAATGATCAACCGGATTACGCGCAATGTGTATTCAAAGCGAAATTGCACCAAACAAATTCACAAACGCACACCGATGGTAAACCATACGTCAGAAGAAATATCTCCGGTCAGGCTATCGATATACGGCGGGTAATGTGTTGATAACTAAGCTATATTTTTGCGCCAGCAGGTTTGAAAACAACGTGAGCCAAGTATTCTTTAAAACCTCTCAAAATCGGAGACAGCTAGTTTTATTTCACAACAAGCATTTTTACAAGAAATTTTCAAACGTCGTTCGGTGTGTCAGGCTCTGGTCCGATGAAACGTCGTTTCATGAAAAATCGATTAGATGAAGAAGTTGAGTACTCATCAGCATTCTACACTTGAGTTTTACTCACGTCCCTTCCACCCTTTATTCGTAGTGTGAGGAGATTTGGGAATTTTTCAATGGAGATCTCCCTCTCTTGAAATGAGAGCTAATCACATTGCTCCTGTAAGTATCCAAACTACTAGCAGGAAGATCACGGGTTCGAACCTACACTGAGTTTCGTGAGATGCGCACTGCTGCTGATTCTCAATTAGGATAAAACAGCCGTACGGTGCCTCTCGGTTTTTTAGTATGGACTAGTTTCACTTACAGGATGAAATCTCCATTAAAACGCTTCCTCATAAAAGCACTTTTCATTTTATTCCTCTAATAAATTTCTGGAATATTTACTTGGGCCGTCCAGATATTGAATTCTCCTTCGACCTCTTACTTTACAGCGGTCTGCCTATCAGGTTGTCCTAACATACAATCCGGTTGAATCGGTTGAAGGCGAGAAGAGCGTGGATTTCTCCGTCCCGTGGACAGATGCCTACTGGCATCTTGGAATACACTTTGAACAAAACCAAGTACGTCTTCCATGCCAACTGTCCAGAGATTTTGATTCGTCAACCTTGCATTCAACGAGTACTTTTAACCCAGATTTTTTTTAAAAAGTGCCATACACATCCCCTATTGACAACACAACTTAGACTCAGCTGGACTAAACTTTCTATGATTACCTCAAATGGAAGTCCTTTTGTGTGATTGTCTAGTTAGCTGAAGCAGTTCTTTCCACTCAAGGACTTCAAAAAACTTTTTAGAATAAATCAACCAATCCAAACTCAGTACGTCAGCCAATCATCTCAGGACCTTAACTTATCGATAAACATCTTTGACAGTACCAGACACATCGGTTGACGCCACAAAAAGGATGGTCGTAACTTGTCAAATAGTTGTATCCGGACAGACGGCTAGCGTAAAAGGCAGACTGCGAATGTGGGTTCACGAGCAGTTAAATGAACATATCTGATCATCCGACGGGGGACGGCAGGTAAACTCAGAGTAGTCTTATTTTAGTTGTGGGACCCACTCAAGCAGTAGCCTATTAGTCGCAAATGAAGCCAGGGTTCTGTAGAATTAAAGGACCGTTTTTCAATTTAGGAAACCTAATGAAGCGAAACTTGTTTCCATGTTCTTGTTCGCTGAAAACATTTTGGTCGCTCGTGAAACAATCACTTATATTTCGAAATTGTAAGTAAACGCAAGTCCTCATGTATATACCCGGCCACTTGCTCACGTAACGTGGGGTGTCATTCTCTCGGTGGACAAGTGCACTTTTTTGGCAAGCGAGAGGTTGTGTGCTCGTTTTCTTCTGTCCGCATTGTGTACGCCTTAGCTGTCGGATCAGAATATCAGTGCGGAACACTTTGAACATGGTCTCCCTGAAATGATGTTTTATGTTCAAACGATTCAGTCAAGAGAACTGAGCTAAACAGTACAACAGTACAATAGTGTAACTAAGAGCCATAAAAAATTCATATCAGTTGTGTTTAAATGCATGAGGACATCCTAGCGAAATCCAGTGTTCCAGTACAGACCAATTTCTGGTCCTGTATTCAGAAATAGAGTCCAATCCGTCCATTCTTACGTCGTAATGTATGTATGTTTGCTCCATAGCAATTTCCTCAAAAAAGGACACTCATTTTACTGTTCCAATTGCAATTTCAATCACAAACCACGGAATTCATTAGGTGGTCTTTTTCAAATGGGAACTCAGGTTGCGGACAGAAACCAGATGGCCTCCGCTGATGCTTGAATTTGCGTGCGGGTAACCCAACTTTTTGGGCCCCTTCTTCACCAAACGAGAAATCACGGGTGCAAGTCCCGCCCAAAGGCACATACATGTTCTTTCTTCCATACCTAGTATTATTCGGTTTCTCTTTAAGCTTATCCAACTCTCCGTCCGCCTTCCACAGCATCACTGACAAATTGAAGGTCTTATACAGGTGAAAGATAGTCTAGCGAAATTCTGACCTTCCAGCACTTAAACTGAGAGAAGCCTAAGTAATGTTAAATTTATTCAGGTCAGCGATTGGGGACCTTGTGAGACCAGCGGTAAAGTTTGAAAACACATGTGCTGATTTTGCGCCACCACTTGAATAAGAAACTGTTCAGACTGTAGTTTCAAGCATCCTGTCAGCTTACTCCTTATTGTGAAAAATGATTACAAGCTAGATAAGTCATTAGCGAACTGAGTTTGTTGAAACTGGGAGAAATGAGGTGAAAATCCTGGTAAAAGTACCGAGTTGGATTCTTTCGAAGAATAAATGACTGTCATTTGTCCCCTTCCAAACTTAAAGCTGTTAACTTGCCATTGTGACCGGGCTTCTGTGCTGCGATGATCCTGTGAGCTATACTGGCTGGAAATCAGTTAAATGCCGGACCGACGGGGAGCAGCCCGATGAAAAACAGCGAGTCTTCCTATTGCTGTACTGTACTTTGCGATAAGAGCGTTAGGGCAGTAAAGCAGTTCCTTCAGGTGACCAGCATGTCCATATTCATGAGGACAGTTATGCTGCTGTCCCCCAAGGAAGAACGGCCCTAAGAACCAAACACTCCGATGGCCCAAAGGTTGACCGCGACCGCCCGTGCATTAATCAATACAGGCGAAGTAGATTTAAAACAAGAAGACTTCGGTGTTGCTCAGTGGACATGCAGCGCACAGCCTCATCGGAAGCCAGACAGTTATGCCTTACTCCCTGCATCCTCGGATCAGGCGTCCCCCTGCAGCCAGATGGGCCAGACCATTGAGTCATTGGCGCCGAGAAGGGTCCCTAATGAAAACTCTAAGAACCAATGTTTCACGGGTTAGACATGAGTCAGAAGACAGGCGAAGGATTTTCGAACGGCCACTGCACAGTGCCTTGTGGGTTAGGCTTTTAAGTCAGCAACTCAAGGTAAGTACCTCAAACAAACCCCTTCTATGGCATAGGCAACCGGGAAGCAACCTCACACGTCTCTCACCCGATTCTTTTGAACTTTATGACCTGACAACGAAGCACGAAAACCCTTATCAGTCAACTCACTCGCGTTGGTAGATGTCGTCTTCCCGGATAGGAAGACGGGACCAGATAGGCCAGTAGCTGGTGGTGTCAATAGGTATAGCATGTCACGCAGACAATGGCGTTCTGGTGTTAAGGCTATCGCCTCGACTGTGTAGCTCTCAAGCCCTGGACAAGCAGAACGGTTCGACGTCAATCGACTGATTGGGCCATTGCCTCCAACGCGTGTCTCTCGCTCCCTTATTCAACCTATCCTCGGTGAACAAAGCTGTAGCACCTGGAAACACCGCATTTCGATGCGCGGCTTGGGAGCTGAAAAAGTGGAAACCAAACGGGCGATACACGTTTTGCCACCAAATCCTTTTAGAAAAGCTTGTCGACAGATGGCTTTTTGATATACTACAAGCACCCAGCTAACAACAATGGAAGCTTGAGTAAGCATTCCACTTATTGAAAGATTGGCAAGCTTCGTCCCAAGGACTGTAGTCTTCTAGGCACCTGCTTTCAGTACAGTCAGAACGGGAGCTGATAGCGATAATTCCAGTAGGATGCAAAAAGTTAATTTCTCTCCCTAAAATATTAAATGTGAATTCCAAATCGTGTTATGGATCCAATTAATTCGATCAGTTATCGCTCACTTATTGGCAAACACGGAACTCCAGTCTTCTACGACCTGCACTTAAATGTCCGAGATGCTAAAAAAAACCAAGTATGTGATCGTTCTAGAAATAAGACTTGATTCCAGCGAGGTAAGTAAAATTATTAATTGAACGAGTTCTATGCTAGAAACTCCCTGAGCAACGATATGATCATTTCACACGCAAAGTTGCTTTCATTGCTCGACTCTTGTTGGGACACCACTTATCGTGTGCATCACCAAACCGGACGGGAATTTCCCAAACCGAACGGGTCCTGTGTGTCGCCATGGTAGAACTGCTTCCACCAGCAAGCTTGGACGTCTACGACCATGAAATTTAAAGTTTCGTATCGGGTAAAACAAATTCCCTCAAAGAAAGCGACTCCAAACCTGTTGTCCGAAACAAATCCCACCCAAAACCAAGCGCCTGCCTGCAAACCGCAAAAACGATGGTGGTGATTTATTGTTAGTTTTCCTTGTAGCCCGTTCATCGCACCAGCTGGTCACTCTGCTGCATCGAGTCGTCTTGTGGCGTCGTTAAACTGTCAATTCGAGAATTTCTACATGATTTATCGTATTGTCTGACATGCGAACAGTGTGCTGCTTGCTTCAGACTTCCCGTATTGAATCCATACGGGTCTCCATGATGCCTCCCAGAGGCATCAGCTCCCTGTAAAGATATAACACAATTTGACATTTTCATAATGAGGCTAGTTCTATGAATTTCGAAATCAAGTAAGGCGTCAGAGATACACGGAAAACACGTGTCTCTCGACATTCATTCATCCAGTACTGAACGTAGAATGCCCATGTTTCCACGGGTAGAGGAATCGCTACTTCGGGAGTTGTCAAGACGTATGGTCGATCGGGACATGACAGCCCGCGACCATTTCTTCCTTCATGAGCCTCATCAAGTGGGCGCAGTCCGCGAGACTCCGTCAACCTTGTTCATCAACCCTTGGGTCTTCAATGAGCCCGGGGAGTATCTTTCAGCCTGCGAGTTGACACCTTTTCACGTTGAGTCCAGCAGTTCTATAAGCCATTTGGCCAAAGCGGACCAAAAAGAAACGAATATGTCATTGGGGAAATCCGAAATTGACCACACAGCAGGGATAATGGGTCTAGTGCGTTTAAAAGTACAAGCATCAGTGGTTCCTGAAAGATGGATGCTTCACAGCAATTCGAAGACTGCATCCTGTAGGTTTGTGTGTTAAGCTTTCCATCAAATTGAGGTTTCTGGCTGTTGTTCTGTTCCCTGAGCCTTGCATGTTTGGTTGGTTGCTTCGTCCCCGAATTTCAAGAGACGCAAAATCTGGCCAAGGGTACATGGATTCACTAGAGGTATCATTTTGACTTTATCTTCGGCAGTTCAAGTTTTCAACAACAAAACTCGCGTGATTTATTACGTCAGCAGCTTCTAATAATCTGTATTGGCTCAGTGGTTTGGGGGCGAAACCGAAGGGCCGTGGTTCGAGCCCAACTTCGGCATCTTGACTGACCCTGTATAGGCTTGCGCAGCTTGGCAGTATGTCAGCCCTCGTGCTTCTTTTGGGTAGCATGACAGCTAGACAACAAAAGGGTGTTATGACTGAAAGATTATTTTTTTACGTGAACTCACTGGGCAGGATCACAACCAGATGATTTTACCCCGGATCTATCTTTCCAACTTGAGCACACATATATACAAACGGACTTTGCTCCACTAAGGAGGGGTGCAGGCTTACAATCAACAATGATTTCGGAGAAGGGGTTGCGTACACGCATACTGTTGACAAGAAGGCCTCATCGGTTTTGAAAGACCCCCTTAGTAAGGTGAATGAGATCGGGACTCATCAAGAATACATGAGTGAATGCGTTCAAAAGACTGGATGCCTCGTTCAACGATAAGTGTACAATGTTTGCAAATTCATAGTCTAACTGGCCCAATCATTTTTTGTCCTTGTTGTCGTGTTCCTAATTTCGCTAGTTCACTGACCAGTCATTTGTTTTCAACATCTGCTCGACAAAAAAATACAGTAAAAAAATACAGTAGAACCCTTAAATTAGGGAGGGTTCCTGAATCCCCCATGGACTTATCGTTCGAATTTCCATAAGGACTGGGGGAACCTCGTTGAGCTGGACGAGGGACACTAAACAGGTCAATAGGACCGAGAAATATCTCTCGAAGAGACCCTAGGTGGTGAGTTTCGGTGATCCAACACCCCTGCTATTCATTCTGACTTACGAACTTGTAGCTGAATGAGTCCAGGTTGCTAACCTCATTATGCATTGACAAATTTTAGAGAAGGGTTATAGGTAAAAATGATCCTTTTTTGTCTCAGACGAGCGGACCAAAAAGAAACGAATATGTCATTAGGGAAATCCGACATTGACCAAACAGCAGGGATGGTGGGTCCACTGCGTTCAAAAGTACCTGCATCAGTGCCTTCTAATGGTTGGATGCTTCGTAGCAATTTGAAGGCTGCATCCTGTAGGTTTGTGTGTTAAACTTTCCATCAAATTGATGTTTCTGCCTGTTGTTCTGTTCCCTGAGCCTTGCATGTTTGGTTGGTTGCTTCGTCCCCGAATTTCAATCTCAAATGGATTCCTCCGTTGGAATATACAAAGATTGGTGGACTTTATGAAGTTGCGAAGTGCTCCTAGAACCTATTCAACCTATTTATACGGAAGTTCGACGTTTGTCTTTATGTGTTACTAATTCTCATAAGTTATCTGCCTCCTTTCATTCCATCTGACAATTTTTTACCAATTGTATTCCCCTCCATTGGAGCTCCCACTCCATGGACGTTTTGAGAAAGATTGTCGTATTCTGGTTAGATCTCTGAAACACATCTCCAGATGCTACAACCCTTGTTTAGCACTATACCAAGCAGAAATTCTCAGTTTAAATTCTACCAACCACAACCAGCCATTTGTGGTGGTCTCATAATTCCTAATCTTCAACAACGCCTAAACAGAATGGTTTCCTGGAACTGTCTTCCCCATTAATGTACGTAGATAGTCTATGGCAATTCTTAGCCGCCGCGCTAAGCTTTAGATGCAATGTGAGCCTCAAAAGGCCATCAATAAACTTCACACTCACCTGGAGTTTTCCAACGCGATTCAGGGGACTATCTAGTAACATCAAAAGACATTGATGTACAATGTCTGGACGTACGTCTGAAAGATCTTGGCCAGATTTAAGTATCCGTTCTTTGTGTTTGTCAGGGTTTAGTAGTTGATATTCCTTTCCGCCGGCTGCTTTGACGGATTCTAAGGAAGCTTGGTCCAGGAGGATATAAACTTTCGCATCAGCTGAGTTTGGCTGACGAGCCCCGGAACCGGGAGACATTGGACACACAGAACTGGAAGGAAAAACTGAGGTCACTTTTGATCAAAATAAACGGATGGCAATGGCACTGGAAGTTGTGTATCGGGACGGGGGGGGCGAGATGGTTCAGTGGTTCAAGCGCGAGTTTACTGACCAGAAGGTCCGCGGTTCGAGCCCGACCTATGCAACTCGACTCCCGCTGTCTAGGCTTGGGTAAGCTGGCAATATCCCGGTCCTTGTGCTTTCTTCGGATGACATATCAGTTAGGCACCGAAAGGGTGCTGCAGCGGAACGGTCTTTTCATTTTCTGTCGGGACAGAAGACCTCGAAAAAATTGACGAAACAAGTTCTGCATTCTAACTTCGAATCCAGTTAACGAAAATGCGATCCAGGTTAAGTCGGCGTCGATTGCGTGGACCTTCTAATAGTCTGTAAGGTTGAAATGCATTTTTGTTTACCCATTGTGCGGTATTTAACCATGAGGCTGTAAGATGCTACGGAAAAAATGTATGCGAATTAAAATCGAAATCCGCCCTGAGATTGATTGTGCCAGACGTGGTAAATTACTAGGTATGCGACTGAGTGTTTCACCCTTCATGAGGACGGTTGGGAAACCAGCTGACATGATGCACAAAACCCATACTCCTTGGTAAAACCAAGGTGACATCCAGTATAAACGTCCCATCTTCAAAAGTAACTCGAACAATAATCGTTCACCTGTAACATACTTTGGCCGCCTAGCTTCCATGCTACCCGAATGAAGAACGAGGGCTCAGACAAGAGCAGGGTACCCAAACCTAGAGAGGAAATGTCGGGGTTCGGTTAGAACCATGGACCTTCAGGTCAGTGAGTTCAATCCATAACCACTGATCTATCTCAAGCTCATCGAATTTTCTTTTGTAGCTTCGGAGATGCAGTTCGCAGGGGCTCATCGAACTGCCGTCAGAACTATTGTCACACATGCAGAATGGAGACTGGCAGGGTTTGTCTGAGTGTAATGCGTGGTATGATACTGTAACCCACAGTCGCATGTTCGAGTGAAACTTCTCCGTGAGGAATTATCCCTTTTGCTGGTTAAAGTTAAAGTCAGCTAAACGGTCAGTAATGGTCTGATCGTAAGATGTATATTCCGTCATGACAGCCGCGTCAACTTCTGTGCCCAGAAACCGATGATCTGATTTGCTGCAGAGAAAGAGCGTGACTCAGCAAGCCAGGTCACTTGTACGGTGATTTGCACAATGCGCACACAGAACCAAGTCAAGCTTTTGAACGACATCAATCACAATTTGTGATGGGACGCAAACCAAGCCGTCGGAAGAAGATCCCGCAACACTTCTAACCGGTTCTTCTGAGAACATTGACTTACCACTGAATACGAAGCAAATATAACGAGGCTGAGACAACAGTTTGTTTTTGATAAATTGCTTGAAAAACTAGCGAATTCATTTCATATATCCTTGTACTTAATCCGGTCCAGTAGGCTTTTGAAAATGTTTGAACGTATTGTCACAAACTCCTGTAGAGAGAGATATTTCTTACTAAAATACATTCCGATTCTCCCAAAACGCCCCGGTCCCCCTAGTGATGAGTTTCTCTGTAGAGCCAAGATGGGTGTAGGTGTAGAATAGAACAATTCATCTGGTGCAGCAGTACAACACCGTGTCCGAAGGTCATGATTTGTGTTCGTATTTGAGATAACCCGAACAATTATACGGGTCGGGCACACCAATCACATCGCTCAAGTGTGAACACGTTCGCCTGTTCAGACGTGAAAATATCCTCCTGTTCTGGTGTAATTATTCTGGTGAGTCCACACCAAAGAGAAGCAGCGGAATCGCTCTTATTACAGCTCAAATCCCGGCACGGTCATTGGATATGCACTGCTGATGAGCTCTAATAAGAGCGAAACTCGAGTCCAGTGCTTTCCTTTGGTGTGGACTCACCAGAATAATTCCGCCAGAACAGGAGGACGACCGTTCAAACGAGAGTGGTGTGAATATGAACAAAATACATATCCCGCGAAACCCCAACTGAAACCAAATTATAACACAGCTGGAAGATGAAAATCCATATGTCTACGCATTTCGCGTAGGCTCGTCAGTAAAAAGTTATCAATACCAGGGAACCGACCCTTTCTTAGTCTTTACAAAAGGAGTGTTAGTCACATGGTTGGGAACTCATCGCTGAACGAAGAGAAACCGCATTCATGTGAAGTCCAGTTCTATCGAGTCTCTTTTGGACAGTGTCAGGAAGGTCAGATCCCTGAAGGCTATCGCAGAATAACCGAAACCTCCTGAGACCATCAAACTTCTCTAAACGCTGACCAGACAGTCTTGGATCAAGGTCAAACAGTACCCTTCAAAATATAGTGTGAGGCCATTGTACTTTCGCACTCGCTTTGTTTGCGATGAAGCTGTTGTGTTCCTTGTTGGCGAGTCTTTTTCCAACACTAAAGAGCTGGAGCGGGGACGGCAGTCAGATATAACAGACAGAAAATGAGAACTTCAATCGATTTATTGCAGTGGTTTTAGCAAACTTGAGAACGGTTAAGTTCTGAAACCAAGAATAAACTCATTAGGATGACGATGTTACGAGCACTTTGGCTTAGCCAACGACATCGTAATATCCTCTAGGCGTACACTGGTCCAAGTGGTGGATCCGCCGGTTCAAACGGTGCTCAGGTTAGTCTTCATGACTCACCTGACAGCTCGCATTTCCAATCATGTGCCTACATAGTTCGTATCATCATTGCTTGATTAGATATCCGGGTACATGGACGTATCACAGTCGCCAATGAGAAGATTATTGTGCTGTGCGTTCATTAGTAAACCGACCATTTTCAAAAATGCTCTCTTTTGAGATCATAATCTCAGCTGTCCGTGGATGAGTTGATCTGCTATCTGGAACTAACTCATCCTCTATCATCTAGTTTAGCTTTTCCAAGGTGTTTCTGACATTACACTGTGTTAAGGACATACCATACCATCCTGGCACAATCCCAATGCGTCAGTCTCTTTTCGTCGGTCGGTCGTGATTGGTGCTCATACGGAAGTTCATATTTAAAAAGCTCATTTAAAACAAATCTCAACTTGAACGAAAACTATGTGATATTTGGCGTAAAAATCCTGCTCCATAGTCATCCGCACATCGTCCTAGATTTGTTTGCATGGCCAGTTGTTAGGGCAGGATAACCGCCCTACCGTCTTCTTCAAGCAGAGAATTTGCAGCCCAACATCATGCCACGACAGAGTGTCACTGACCTTCTAACCTCATTCTAATTCATTCCATTTGGTTCCGGTTATCCCATTCTATTCTTAGTTGGTTGGTATACGCACTACTCAGTCAATGAGGCCAAGCTCTTCCCACTAAAGTTGGACTAGACCACTCAACAAGCCTGCACGTCGACTATGCATGCTCCGTCGGGCTAAACTTGATGGTTTCTGTGTGTTCTGTCTGTGCGCGTGTTCGTCCGGATAGGATTGAAAAGGACTGGGCGGAATCACTGGAATTAGACTGTGAACATGTCTGGTAATTTTTACGCGTATTGGTAATCGCTGGTCGACCCATAGAGAGCGGCTTATGGTTCCTGCTGCTCATATGTTTGAGTGTCCTTATAACGACCGAATGATTTTCACGATGAACAGCAAGCACGGATTTGCTTGACTTTGGATATCGAGACGATTTAAACAAAGTGACTGATAGTATTCAGTGTCCAGCCAGCTTGTGGATCGGTGGCAGAAAAAATGTTTCACTGAATTTCTATGGAATAAATACTCCTACGTGTTATCTAATCCGTTTGTGGTGTGATATGAAGAACAAGAATGTCATCCATTTGGTTGATCAGATTAGAACATCGATCAGCTGTCGCACCCTTTCGGTACCCAACTGCCATGCCACCAGACGGAAGCACGAGGGCAGGGATACTGCCAGGTTGCACAAGCCTAGGCAGGGGAAGTCGAAAGGCAGAGGTTGGGTTCGAACCACGGACTTTCCCTTCAGTAAATTCGCGCTTTAATCACTGAGCCATCTCGCCCCAGATCATATTAGGTGAACAAATGTCAAAATATAGACTGTATTCCCAAAGTTCCTGTTTGTGAGTGTTCATCTGCAAGAGGTAGTAGACCACCACATCAATATTTTGGACCCGGTGAACGGAGAGTGGCTATTTGTGAATGACAGTCTCCCTCGTGTTCCCGCTCTATCTTGGCGGTTTCGTTCCTATAGTGTGGTCTTCCTTAGTAAAGTTTTAAACTGCGAGTTAAACGAACTGCGGTCCACTGTTCGTCAAGTTCCTGTGAAAAGTACGGTTTCTTCATGACCAACTAGCTTTCGCATTTATCTCCCATTGACATGTCCTCAGATCTGCATTTTTCTTCTTGAAAACACAGTGTGGCTTGAGGTGAGATTAGCTGCTTTGAGTTACCCCGGTTTATCTTTCAATCAGAACAATGAAGCCATAATAAAGTCAATGACAGGCGGATTTTTTAGACAAGTTGAGTTGAAATGTCGTAACCACCTTGTTCTGTCCAGTGGTATAAATAAAATTAACCGGGTTTTACTATAAGTTGTAGCGTGGCATTAACCGGCTTGTGTTAAGGATAAACTGAAAACCAAGTTACAGGAAGATGGCTGTGTGGTGGGCCGACGAAACCATGCAAGCGTTCATCGGGTGCAACGATAAATCGATAAACCAACCAGCGACGGCATGCTGATTACCTCTGAGGGTGAGTGCGAGCACCTCGGCTCACCAATAAACATAGAAGGAGCGAACAAGACTCCCCAGTCAATATCGTGAGGGAACAGGTGAACCAAGCTTTGCCGCACAAAAGGGTCTGGTTACAACAAACTTCCGGACGTCTGCCATCCAAGGAATGATTTTGGGGTTTTATCGACGAATTCTCTGCAGACGGCGTCGAGTCCGGAGTGATCAACACCTGACAGACAGTTGATATCACACCCTACACCACCACCATGCACAGAGAAGCAGAAACGCTTACCTCACTGTTAAATAGGTTTGTACAGGCAAAACAGGCTGTAGAATGCAGACTCACATAACTCTCGTTTGAGCAATCATTCTCTTGTCCTGGCGCAATCACATGACTCAAACGCGGACATGTTCACCTGTTCAGACGTAAAAATTTACATGCGTCCATCGTGCGCTGATGGAGTAGTGGTAACACGTCCGCCTCGCATGTCAGATTTGCGAAGATACGCACTGCTGATGAACTCTAATAAGAGAAACTCGAGTCCAATGCTTCCCCCTTTAGCGTGAACTCACCAGAATGATTGCGCCAGAACAGCAGAACAGTTGTTCAAACGAGAGCGATGTGTGTGCGCATTCTACAAAATCCCGCAACCAACAACACCTAAAATAGTTTGTTGCAGACCCATCTCTAATACCACAGTTGTATTGGTTATCTGCTCTCCCTACCTGAAGAATGCGCGTCACAGACACACACTCATCAACCTAGTAGGTTCGGCCACCTGGAAGAAGTTCCATACGTGCAGTTTAGGGTTGGCCAGAGAAACACAGCGTACACACAAGACTCACGATGGGGTTCATTCCTGACTACCTTCCAAGAGCATTACTCAACTTCTGGCGCTGTCAATGATTTATATGCCATTGACAACGACCATTCCATGTATTTCTGGGATTGTGATGAATATCTTTGTTTCATCAATTTGCCTGAACTTTGGTCTGAAGAGTGACGGCTTCCTAAAGCTCTTGTGGAAACTCTTCCACTTTGTTCGATTATTGTTCACAAAGGCGACAGGATCAAGTTGCGCGAATCAGCAATGTCGGCCAAGTTTAACGATGGTTAGTCTGGTAGAACATCTCTTGTTGTCTAGTTAATTAAGATATTGAACCGTGTTAGTGACAGCAACAACACACCAAATGGACATCGACGGCCATTTGACTCTCCGTATTATCAGTCCGTTTTACTGGGTTGATTAATTGTGGAAAAACGACACGTTAAAAGCAGGTATTCAGAACCCAACGTTTTTCCACCTCCGTCAGAATTACGAAATGGCAAAGAAACAGGGGTCGACTAGCATCTACTGGTGAAATGAAATAGGCGTCCTCCTCTGCGAATTCGTTTACTGGCAAACACGAACTACGTGATTACAAGCTATTTGACACGAAAGTAAACATCTCATTTTGCACAGTTTCCGAAAAGTGCACGTTCTCAAACCCACTCGGAATTTCCTGGATGTTCATTGAGTATCAAACAAAAGTAAAAAAACCTGCAAAGTGGTCCCATAACTCCCAAAGCAACCTTCACTTTCCACTGGATGTGGACGGAGCCTGGACCTCAAACCATAGACTACTTGCACGCTCCATCAGTAGTATATACCGTTACACCGGTATGAGATAGGCTTCCAGGCTGTTCCATTGGTCAAGGTCAAACGGTTCCACCTGCAGAGTGAGATTGAAGTCAATCGGTGGTTGGTGTTTACAAGCCCCAACCATACAGTGGGTGTGGACTGCCCATCGCTTTGATTGTTAGGGATATGTTGTGTATGAACTGCCAAAGCATGAGCACAGAACTGGATGCTCTGTTCGGCCTTTGTGGATTGGATCAGCCCGACCAACTAAATCGCGGTGGTTTTTCATGAAGGCGCGCACAGCCAGAGCGGAGTCGTTCCCCAACTGTTGGAATTGTGAGGAGAAAATTGCACGTTTTTTGGGCTGTTTGCTCATCTCTCCTCTGTAGACAGCATTATAATCCCCATAACAGATCTTGTATACGCAATCAGTCTGATCACCTGAATCGATGAGGTCGATTTGCAACGTCATGCATACCTCAGATATTAGAAAAACATCATGAATTCTGTTCCAGGACGGTCTACTTTTTCGGCTCTCAATGAAACATACTGGGTTCTATTTCCGCCGTGGAGTATCCCCAAAATCATCAATCTCAGTGGCTTTGGAGACTTCCTTGCTTCAGGTTCACAGGATGACATGAAAAGTAATCTAGATATCGTCCAGGATGCGTCTGTTTACCATTAAGAGTCGCATCAAAACTCAAGTCGTTGGCTTTAAAATGACAGTCCAGAAAACTGTGAAAACGTTTCGTAAAGCCTACACTGTTACAAAAAAGTTCAGGGGACGTGGCAATTTAATTGAAAATTTTCTTTGCAAAACCACAAGTCTCACCAATATAACGCTAAAATGGGTGTAGGAAGTGCCTTATTACCTGTTCTTCCAGATATCCAAAAAACGTTTGTAGCGGTTGGTGCGATCTGATAGTCCATTTTCCGTTCGCAAATTGCAGTCATAGTCGGTAAATTGTTCAATTCCCCGTGATAATTCAGTAGATTATAAGTTAGTGCGACTGTCCAAAAATGTACTACTCAATTTCAAGAAATTCAGCGAGAGAGATGTTCCAGTGTATACAGAGGATACATCAAAACCGAGCAAGTTCCCGTTCCCCATCTCCTATCTGAGATCGTTAACTAAATCAACATTGCTTGCCAGATCACCCTGGAACAGCTGAACAATTCGGCGAGGTGGTACCTCGGTGCGGCATTATGTGTATACTGAGGTCAGTGGAGTCCGGATGGTTTTGGACATACACGTACACGAATGCTACATTTCTGGACACCTGTTCTCTTCAGTGGTCATCTATTTTTGAGAAAGTTGCGTATGTCTCATGGGAACACCTGTGTGCTCTCCTGTTCTCTTCAGTGGTCATCTATTTTTGTGAAAGTTGCATATGTCTCATAGGAACACCTGTGTGCTCAGGGTGCACGAAAAGTGTCCAATGGCGTGACTGGATGACCTCACCCTTAACCCACAGATATGGCTGTGTCACTTCGACCAACCAAACAACTCGTTGAATGCTTAATCCACCCTGGTAGATGCCAATCGACCGGTGTTTCTTCCGCATTTTTATTTTCGCCTCTGGTGAAGAGCACTCATGGTGGTGGACAAGTTGAGTCCTAAAACTTTACTCTCAACGTTGTTTTTCTCTGCCACCAATCAATTCAATCACATATAACGCACGGTGCACAATCCATTCGGTCTCCTTCGCAACGAATACGTTTAATTAGGTGGAACATGCACACTGGAACACACGCCGAACATTCAAAAGATCTCATCGTTTGATAGGCCCTCTTAGCACAAATGGTTCATATTTCCTGGTTTTCTTGTATAGGGTCGCCATTAATCGAATGTACAAGTGGAAAGCCCTTTGCGACCAATTGATACAAGTCATTCTAGGCTGCTGTTGCTTTTTTCAGAAATCTCAGTAGGATTACCACTTTGGTGGCCAGTCTTTGAATCTACAAGGCCAACTCAGATGGTTAGAGCCATACACCGCATATTTTTCGTTTCTATCCAAATATACAATTGATATGTAATCACCAGGAATCGCATTGATTCTTGATCACATTGTGACCTGAACATTATAAGTCAGCGATGAGTGCTGACGATTCAAATTTTTCACCAAAGCATGAGTGACTCTAAATCTATACTCACTCATTTTCATAACATAAATTCTCTTTCTAAGAGCATCTAAATGTAGCACACCTTGCCCCAACCCTGTCCGTACATTTTTTTATCAGACCAAGTTCTACACATCGTGTTCGGACACTGAAACTGTTCCCTATCACACCGTACCCACCACCGGCATACTGGGAACGCGATTATTTCGTGATGGTGCAACGTTTTTCGCCCTCAACAGTGGACTACAAGGTTCTCCGGAATACTATGTCGTAAGTCGATGTTACACTTGATTTAAGCACCTGTTCCATTCCGCTTGCACTGAGTGGAGTAACGGTACTTTTCTCAGCTTAGTTCTCGGTCTGAGCCTCCCAACCTAGCGTACACGTCAAAACAACCACCAAAGGTGCACAGGATATATTAACGCCCCAAACGAAGTCAAGAGCATTTGTACAGCGCTTCATATATATAGCGTAAGCGGCAATAACCTTATGGAAATTCTGACGCGTTCTGGATGCAACATTGGCAACTGACAATCGGCCAATACTGGGTCATGATTGGTTGTTGCGTCCAGATTTTTGACCAATCAGATCTGGGCTTGATGCCGGACCGGCAAGCGGCCCGAATTTCTGGCCAATCTTGCGTGGGATAGGCTTTTCGGCCGTAGCAGCACCCGACTGCGGGCGGTAAGGCGGGATCTGTGTGGAATTCCGCCTAACACTGAGTGGAGCACCGTTATTTTCGTTTCATTAGTAAGTTTCACGGAATACCTGCTATTTTTGTGATCAAAATCTGTTTTACACGTTTGTGAAAAAGCACCATCCAAAGACCACGTTGCTTTCTCTCTAATCAAACTAGTTGAGAAGAACCATTGTTTTAAATGAAAAGCTAAAATAAAAAAATCTGAACTATGACGCTTTCCTTTCATTCTGTTTGGACGATCCAGGGCATGTTGAAGTCCTTCAACTTCGCCTCAACCACCGATGCAGTGAAACAAATGTGCACAAAGTCCGAGGTGAGTTGACCCATGTTAATCACCCTTTTGATCTAGTTTTTCCGTTCCAGATCGCTTTAAGTCGATTCATGTAAGTTTACGAGTCATAGCTCCTCGGTAGGGAGCAACTCACCCAGGGGAACTAACCCAATAAAAGACATACTCAGTCAGTTGTACTGTACTCGTTAACAGTACCTCAAGAAGAAGGGCCATGGAATGTGGGGATAAGCATTGAACGACTCAGTCCCGATTGGTGTGAGTCTTCGTATTACGGGAAAACAGTGGCACTCAATCGCATTGTGACCGCCGTCATTTTGCTTTATCCAGATGAAAACTTAGGTGTCTAATGGGGTGTGACGGGTTGGGACGTTGCTTACCTACGTGAGGGAATAAATATTCAATTTGTGTTTAGATAATACATATTTGCTTCTTCCTTACGGATGTTGAATCACTCACAATTTCGCCCCACTCAACTATGGGGAAATGTTCGACTGAGCCATTTCATCAAATGAAACTTTAGTCTGAATGTGTGTGTGTGAAAAAATCTAATTCCAGCGCTATGTTGCAGCACTTCAAGTGCTCCAAAACTTGACGGTGATCAAAGTGAAACTCTTTCAAACATTCTGAGCAAAGCGTGAAATGTCAGTCTCTCATTGTTTATCAGACTCAAGAGTCGATGAGCTGGTCCGCTATAGAGAAACCGGTGCAAAACGTCATCCTTAAGGTAAGATGATGATGCAAGTGGTACACAGGAAGCGATACGACCGGCACTGAATGAGGAACCTATGTCTTCTGACGGCATTCATCACTTAGTAATAACGCTAACAGAACTATTCATAAGGTTGCTGAAAATTCTTCGACAGCCCATGACCTGTTTCGCCCTTCCTAACAATGCTACGAAACATGTTCTCTATCTAGGACTCTCAAGATGGATTTGGCGTGAAAAGGTTAACAGTTTCGGTAAAACATTTCTAACCATGAATACACTCATTTGCAAACAAATTCGGTTTTGCGAGTGATTCACCTGGAACCCAGCTGAATCACTTGCAAAACCAAATTCGTTTGCAAATGAGTGTACTTCGCTAACAAAACTAGGTTGCAGACCATCTCGGAGCTGCGGTGTCTGTTGACGATGTTCTATACCAAGTAAGGTGACAAAAGGCAAATAAAGTCGCCTTATAACAAACGTGTCGATGACAAAATGCCCAAAAAATAGAAAAAATTTGAAGTTTCATAGACGAATCGTTAATCGAGTATATTGCATTAGGTTTTCCACTGGAATATTTGTTCACTCAGAATTGTGCTGGTAACTTGAATACTTTTTGGCTTTTTTGTCTGGAAGCCCCTAAGCGACTCGTTTTCTTTGTGGTGCAACGGCTTGAGACTCCGTGACATATTGAGCTGCATTGAGGAGCCGTCTTTTAGACACAGGGTCTCTTATACCAGTTTGACCAATGATTAGAGGTCTGATGGGAATCTCTGGATCCTCCAGGTTAGGGGTTGGAAAATACCTAATCTAGCCTACTGCCTATAGGGTTGCTAGGATCCACTCGACGTAATCTGCAAATGAGTGTGTTCCGTTTACATGGTTAGTCCTCCAAAAAGGTTGGACTACTTGTAGAGTTCTACTTCAGCCATCACTGTCTCAAGCATTTGAAGGAAGACCTTGATAAAGGGCACTTGTCGGCCTCCTGTCTAGGTCTTAGTACCCGAGCAGTACAGTACAACAATGGACAATAATAAAAACAACAAAGTAACGGCAACGATAAAAACCGCCATAACATTTTGACGCTCGTCCACCGCCGAATTTACGTAAATGGTCAGATCGTGTCTGTCACCGGGTACGCTTGTCACATCGAACTACGCAGATGGACATTTAGTCGAGAGATACCGCAGCTGTTTTGCACTAAATTTCATGTAGAACCGCATGAACACCTTGTGTAATCAGAGGAAATTTCGCCAGGGAACAAACAGAATAAAACAGTTCGAAAACCAGATAAAAAACAAATAAACGGTCAAAAGAGATTTCGCTGACTAGTTCTCCGTCTGTCTTCAAACTCGGTCAACTTGGTAATCTACTCTCCTGGCATGCTAAGGTTTTTTGTCAAAAGCAAAACATCGCCAGGCGACAAACCCACTGAGTGTTTACCAAAGATTTTTATTCGGTGATATTGCGGCCATCACATACACACACACACATCCGTTTCGGTACTTGCCTGTCATATCTACGGACGGCCACGCACACTAGGTGCTACCACATGCGGTTTGCGTTGAGCCGCGTGTGCAGCCAGCTGAACGCCCTTTACCCGACGCCAACCGCAGAGAGAAGCGGGAATTCCAACGTCGTCAGCATGCTCACCTGATGACTCATAATCGGTAAATTATGTGGGAACATCGAAACAGTTAAAATCGTGTGCGCAGAAGATGACCCGCACTACTCATAACATTACCCGAGGAACACACATACGGCTCGCCAGTAATCAAATTGGTCTGCACCACCGTTGTGGACTTGACACTGTGGAATTAGGGCGCGTTATCCGCAGACACGTCTGCACCACCGTTGTGGACTTGACACTGGAATTAGGGCGCGTTATCCGCAGACATATATGAGGGCGGCTTATCGGTAATCCCACCTAGTTTAATTCATTCTGGCCACTAAGTTACTCTTAGAACCACCGGAATCCTAGCAAACCGAACTGTTCAGTTTGCCAAGGCATATCGTTCACAGGCCCATGTGGAGACATCTGGACAGTTGAACACAGTGGTATCTGACCATACGGAGGCTTCATGCGTCCGGCCACCATCTTGTGTGACAACTGCCTCAATCCCGTCGCAATGGGCCACCGTCTGTGTATGGCATTCTCCCAGCCCAGTCGATACCAAGTATCGGCTTCAGGCGGAAACCACCTTCACCAACCTTATGAGCAAACATCAATTACGTAAACACTGAAGTCAGTGGCGTACTGCTGGGTCCCTCATAAAGGCCATCATATATGTGGGTTTCTTTATCCATGAAAATCACTGTCCTGGTAGATAATAACCCTCCCTTAGGAAGATATGCACTGCAAAGACCATCCTAGACACAAACCTTGTATCGGAACTAGAGTGCGATTGCACGCTAAATCTCCCGTTTTAACCGACTTTATTACTGACTTCAAGAAATACACCAGCTTGTCTGTTCGTTTTCTCCACACTTGGGTAGCCTTATGACAAGAATTGGTTGCGTTGGCTTCAAGTAGGTCGACCTTCCATAAGTATGTTCATCCATGTATTGACAACGAGCAACATTCACAGTGGTCCGTGAAACCTCAGTCTTATCGCTTGCTGCCAGCTTTTCCCGTCATTGATACACACCGCTGTGCTAGAGGTTCGGGTCGCAGACATGCACACTTATGGTGCCAATAGTCGTGGGATCGATGTACTCAAAACCTTCGCATCATCTGACCCCCAAGTTGTCATTAGTACCTACCAACTGATTGTTAACTAGCGATCAGCCATCCACATACCTGCCGCAACTAGCAATTAGACGATTAGACAAGAGACGGATTGTGACTGTGCAAAGAAATTTGTTCAACTCAAAGGAGGAACTTGGGGAGAAGGGAGGAGTTTCTTGATATAACTCACTAGTTGGGGGTTGCTGAAAAATCTCCTACAGTTCATTCCCGATAAAAAGGGGGATTCTGATGAGTCTCCCGTTAGGCCAAAGTAACTACCTAATAAGTGTACTTGGTGGTGCTCAAGTAGAAAATAAGGTTGATGGAAACTTGGGAGATACGCCTGCCTGATGAGCCCCTAGAAGGGCTACCTCAGAGTCTTCAGCAACCTTGCAACTTGTTGGTTACTGCAAGAAACTATACCATGGTATCGTACCAGTTGGGACATCAGGCGGCCTTTGTGCAATGCATTCAGTTGAAGAATACGATCAACTAGAGATTCAGCTGAATTCTCCGTAAACAGCAAATTTGCAAATGAGTCGCCATAAGATAGTGGTGTATCTGTCCGGAACCATAATACCATGTTTGGAGGGCACTTGAAAATAAGATCCACAAGAAATCGCTTCTCTTTCTACGCTGAAAGTGGGTCGTTCCTCAGAAACACGAAACAAGCATTTCTAGGTCCGCACACCCCCATGAGCAAGACTCGAACCATGTCCGTAAGATTACTTCAGTCCCAATGTTTCCAGACAATTTGTCCAACCTCTGGTGAGAAGTACATCCACTGAAAACCAGATTTGCATGCAATTAGTTCATCATTTTGAAGGTTAGCCTCCTGTTGATTGCAATATAGTAATGGGTAATTAAATTAGTTAGTATACAACAAACGAAAGAACGAGGTACATAGGTTCATTCGATTCATTTTGCTTAAAGAGCTGCACTCTCAGAAACGTTCATTTTAATCCTGTCACGTGATTAACTCGAAAGATCAAAAGGAGAATTCACTCACATAGTTAAAATGTGTACTTGCCGCTCTCCAATGAAGTCAATAAGATGTGATAAGTGGATGGATCGTAAACCTGTATATGCGGAAACTAACTTGATGCGATAACTTAGGTTAAAGCACGTTTCTGATTTGTCACAATAGTTCACGTCTCCCATTTGCCAGAACTACTCGTTTCAGCGACAATCACTGATCAACTTACACTTCCATAATCAGGTTCCAGAAGGCAGCGGAGAAGGGTCCCTCACTATTGATTTCGATCCGACATTTGGCAATATCTTGGTGGTGAGTTGATAATGTGACGTGTTTCTCTGTTTAACCATCTAGTGCAATTGAATCAGAATCGAATAAGCAAAGGTGGTGAGATTTGGTGTGCGTTACCTTTAACCCGTACCTTGCTCTCTTAGATAGTGTCCCACCGACGCGCGAAAAGATGTGAACAACAGGGTCTAGCTGTGCTTTCATCTAAAATGAATCCCTCTAATCCAGATGAATCTCCCGTAAATGCACATGGACTTATTTCTAGAGGTGCGTCCATTTTATGACTGATTCAAGTGCACATGGACTTATTTCTAGAGGTGCGTCAATTTTAGGACTGGTTCAATCATCGGTCATCGATTGACCGGTTCGGCCGCTCCTCCGAACACGCTTAGCAGTGTCTGCTCGAACACGTGACTGGTGTGATTGTGTGTTCTGTGTTGGAGGAAAACCCACTAATTCATACCCATTCGTCAGGCATTACCTGCTTATTACAATCGGCTCTAACTCTGCCGACCCATCCGTGGGCTCTGATGTCGTATTTGGATAAGGTTTCATTCCAGTGTGGTGGCCTACTGCCATAGGATGAAAGAACTTGTACAATAAGCCCTAATCTATGTAAAAAAAATTATCGTAGTTATAGCTATTATTACTGTGATTTTCTTTGAAAGTAGGGATATTTTTATAGACCAGTGAGGGTCGGCCCATTCAGAACGGTCATTCAAACACGTCAACTGTTTCACTGTAGAAAATTGAATTGCCGCGGCCATACCAATAACCTGATTAGGCTAGATTTCGCCCCCGTCATACTGTCACACTGTGCTTCCCAAAACAACTTGCCGTAAGCGAGCGTGGCACCAAAAAAAGGTCAACCACAGACAACTGCTCGATCAGTCCTATTGACAAATTCCGTACAACCAACCAAAGCAACAAATGTGACATTTTCCTTCCAAAGTATTCCAACAATGGTATTCATCGTTGTTTATTTGAAGAGACGGTGAATATTTATGGAATCCTCATCCTGGGATTCTTATCTGGAACAGTGTAACAAAATAAGGAAAAAAGTGTGGAGATTTTTTGCCTGAGTACAGCTGAGAATACGCAATAGATAATCTGAGCTTTCTGGAATGCCTGAACTTATATGGTGTCATAGGTGGATAATAGTCTCTCCCCCATTATGCATTGGAACTTGTACGCATAGGTTCGTTGCCTTAGGTTGGCTGACTGTCGTAATGTTGATGAAACTTGTCGCAAGATGCTGGTGGAACTGTCGAGTGGCTGGTAAGTGCCAGCAGATGGACGACTTCCAACTCATACGAACATCATGTGGTTTGAGATGATGCATAGACAAACGCATGAATGAGAATGGGTCGAGGAGTGCCCACGTCTTATGCGCACGTGTTTTCTATCAAAAACACCCGAAAACACTGCCTATCTACGTCACCAGCATGTACCACCATTTCCGTCAGGGTCAAGGCACATGTCCCAACAGGTTTGGTCGAACGAATGGACGTTATCGTCCGGTTGATATTTATCAATCAGTAACTGGTGCACCTGTTCACCGAAACCATAGGAAGGGTGGTGCGGTTGTGGCACATTGAAAGTACCACCGCTGGTCTGCGGAGAAGTACAAAAAAGGTGTGAGTATGCGTATGACGGCATACCATGCGATGAAATACAAAGCCGGTCAACTAGGCCCACAAGGGATGAGGGACGAGAGTATGATGATTTCATTCTGTGCTTGATTCTGCAGGCGTGCATCTCGTGGAGAAAGAATCACACAATTTCACTCGTCATGTCCTGCTGAAAACCCGCGAAGCACCGCCCAGCTGTTTGAACCTTGTTAGGGGTAATGAGCAGTGAGCAATTCAACAATCTCTGCGAAGTTTGGACCCCAAAGCTCCCCGACTGATACCATTCAGTGATGAGTATCTGATCGTCAGTGCGCTTAACTCGCAACTAGCCAAGGTGCAGGGCTAGCATCCTTTAATCGCGTAGTTCTCACGTGATCTACAGTTGAGTGGCTCCCCGAACCGACTTGTGAATTATCTGACTTTCTGTAGGGATTACACATCCGAATCCTAAAAAAATTTTGGCAACGTAGTTCTTTGGTTGTTATACAACTAATTACCTGCCATAACTTCCCCTGGACTGACATGATTCACCCACACTTTTCTGCCCAAACTTCTGACGTCACGAAACCGCACATGGATTCCAGTTCCGTCTTCATAACTAACTTTCTAGTAACCCTCTTCATAGTCTGCAGGGATGGTGTGAGCTAATGACAAATATTTGCACGAAAAACTTTGCCTAATGCACTTTCTTAGTCTCATACAAAGATTTCTATGTTTCTGTTTCTATCTTTCTATTTCAGACGGATCCAAGTCCCGAGGAAACTGTGGTACGTGTATGCGTCCTCCTTGAACTCATAATCTTCAAAAGTTGACCGTCATGGTAATGGTAGAAACGAATCTCATGAGAACTAAAAGAGAAAAAAGAGTGTTCGAAGCGAGGAGATTAACAGGAATATCTCATGTGATCTTGGGCGTCTTCTCGAAACTCTGGACTGTAGACACCGTCATCAACCTAGGCGTTACATTTATCCATGGGTATTCGGTAAAGCGCGTCCCAAAAGTCTCACTCTCTACTTCACTAAGTTCCACTTGAGAAAACATGTCGAACTGAAAATCGGATTTTAGGAAAACAACAACAGAATAAAAAAAGCGATTGGCTGTATATGCGTCTGTCTCGTTGAAGTACCACACGTTTACGAAAGTGCAGTTGTTTGTCTAGGAATAGACCATCCAAATACATAAACCAGACGCTGTTCAACCTCAAACGCTATCTCTTCCCGTGAGGTAAACTGTAAGTGTAACATCTGGACAGTCGCGCTGTGATGTGCCTTACACCTAGTGTGTGGACTACTTCACCTATATACACGGCCGATAAAAAGTCGACAAGATGGCTTCGAATGCTCACGCCCGACTTTAAGGTATGATTGAATGCATGCCCTTCCTCAAATTGAACTAAAGCTGTTACTTGATTACTATTCAGCATCAACCTAATCCGACATCATCCCACACGCAAGGTTTTGTTGTCACATCTTCAAAATCAATCAGGTTCACGTGCGTCCATCACTTACGACTCGACCAGCCTAGTAGAAAATAATAAACCTACGGTGTTTAACAACGTATCTAACTTAGTTGGCAACACCTGGTCTTCAGGTCAACACATCAAATGGCTAAAATAGGGGGGCAAACAATGAAATAAACAGCTATGATTGTTTAGTGTATTAGAATACGCGGAGACACGGACGTTGGTTGTCGGTTTTCATCCAAGTCGCATCTGATTGGATTGACTCTCCCAGATACCTTAAATTATTCGAATATCAATTACCCCGCCGAAAATCTATGGTACTGACAGTCATGTGACCCTTTAAACCCGTTTATGTCCGAAGAATACCAATGGTGAGAGGATGGGCCTAACTAAATTGTGCGCTTATGGTATCGTTCTGCAAGGAGAGAAAAACTTCTCCGCTTAAAGCGGAGGGTTGTTCCGGAATATCTCATCAATCGTTATTGATTGAACCTTGTTCAGTTAATTGTCAAAAGACTCATTTGGTCTTCACTTTCAGACCAGATGGGCAAGCACGCAAGTAACTTAATCAACTTGCGTGCGAAATGCACTTTAGTAAGGGATAAAGCTGGCTAACCGCGACATGTCAAACGCGCTGTTTCGAAATTCTCATCAGTCCCGCAGTAGTCCTCAAAGGGAACTTAAAAGATCGTTTCCTTTGGTAGTTCAAAGAGTTCAATTGGTCAGACAATGAATCGCTTATGCTCAATAGCTCGCGAACCAAGCTGATTCAGTTCATATTGGATTTTTGTGAGCACAGTGTGAACCTTTTCAAAGAGTCAAAAACTTCTGGCGAGATTGCTGACCAATGAGCGGATGCAGTTCAGGATCGCTCTGGAACCGGCAAGCCGGCTGATTTTCCATTGGTTGATTTTTTTTTAATTGGCTAAGGCTCACTTGAGAAATCAACTCCCTCATCTTTCTAGTCCATTTCCGTCTTTTAGATTCTTACCGCTGTGGTCCATCATGGGAGTAAGCAACGGATGCAAAAACTCGATTCCATTGCTGCAAAATGGAAAATAGCGCTGCAAAATCCCTTGGAATTACACTAACAGACTAGAATACTTTTGGGTTGAACTTAATGCCTGGCGCCTGGTGTTCTCTAGTTTTTACTTGACTTCTCCCCCACAACCTGCTGAAAATCCTCCTGTATCTTTTTACAAATTTCATTGTGGTCTTCTAAACCCGTATCGAGAATGTGTGATAGCCTTTAGGATGATCACGTTCGGCAGCCGCAAAATACCTGTTCAAAAGCGACAAATTACTCGGCATAGTACTGTTAAAATCAAACAAAATTGCCTCAGACCTTCCTACTTTGGTAGAAAACATCCTTGTCTTGTTAGGTCTTGGGTCAGGCTACATCTCAAATGTAACCGTATTACGCATTTCAGGTAAACGACACCATGCCACCACAGGAAGGTAGGTCCAGTTCAATTCTAATCATCAGCACGGAATTGCCCGCTCCAGCGGAACCAAAGAAGTACAAGTTTAGGTACCGGATAATTCAAGATAAGCAAACTTCTCAAGCGGCTGTGTATGACAACAGAAACGATAAGCTGTTGACCGAAGTAGAACTGCAGGAGAACGGCTTGGTTCGTTTACCAGGTGGGAAACTGATAGCACCTGGCGAGGACCATGAGGAACGTTACCATATCGTGACCAGCCCTGAGGATGAGTACAACATAAGTGTGTATGACAGAGTATCAGGAGAACAGGTAATGAGTGTCGAGTCGGACAGTCAAGGAGTGATCTACCTTCCAGATGGGGACTTGAGAATAAAACCATCCGAAACTCTCGACCGATATGTGTCAGTTACTGACCCTAGAACTGGACAGCCCACCGTGCTAGACCGACGTACTGGGAACAAAATAATCGATGCTGTAGTGAGACCTGACGGACTAATTTATCTTCCAGATGACCAAATTGTTGCACCCGGGTCAACCACGGGGCAGCTCTATGTCGTGGTGCCCGATCCCGAAAATACAGGACATATGGCGGTCTATAGTGCATCATCCGGGCAGAGAATTCCAGGTGCCAGGGTTAGCGACCATGGACTCATCACATTCGACGACGGAAGCCTCGGTATCTCACCTTCATCGGATGGGGCACGATACGAAACCGCTAGTGACCCAATGTCAGGAGAACTTGTAATTTTGGACAGACGTACAGGAGGCGCGATCATGGGTGCAGTCCTTGAGGATAGTGGTCTTATTCGGTTCGAAAACGGCACACTAGCAGCACCGAGCATTACCCCTCCTAAACCATATCTCGTTGCCTTTGATCCGACAACCTCGGAGCATCACGTCTACGATCGTATGACAGGGAGACGAATCGAAAACGTGAAGCTTGAGGAGAATGGAATTTTAAAACTTCCCAATGGACATATAATCTCCTTACCAAAGCAAGATGGATGGCGCTATATCTTATACACTGACGCTGATGAAAACACAACCTGGATTCTGGACACCCGAACTGGTGAACCGATAAACGGTGCGATCATTATGGAAAACGGTCTCATCCAGCTTCCCGATGGAAGACTAGTCGCTCCCGGCTCCGACAGTGCTGGTCGATATATGATTGTCGAACCAGACACACTCAGTCAACATCCACGAGTGTTTGATCGGATCACTGGTGACCAGCTCACAGATATTGTTGTCGACGCAAATGGCATAATCTTTCTTCCAGATGGAGACATGATCATCAGCCCCTCAGATACAGCTGATCGTTATCTGATCGTTACAGATCCGAAAACTGGACATCAGGCCATATTAGATCGACGAATCGGGAGCAAGATAGAAGGCGCCAGAGTGGGCTCCGATGGACTCATCCTTCTCCCGTCTGGAGATCTTGTCGCACCCAAGTCCGAGACCGGACAACTGTACATTGTTGTACCTGATGATGAGAATGACGGAGTCCTGGCGGTGTACAATACCTCATCGGGCGAGAAAATCATAGGCGCCAGTGTCAATAGCCTTGGGATTATCACCTTTAGCGACGGGACGTTTGGAATCCAACCATCAATGGAGGGAGAACGGTATAATATTGTGAATGACCCAGAAACAGGAGATCTGATAGTACTCGACAGACGTACTGGGGGAGCAATCCATGGAGCTGTGCTAGAGGATAATGGGCTCATTCGATTCGAAAACGGTACCTTGGCGGCACCCCGTGCTCCACACCCGGCATCGCCCTATATGGTTGTGACGGATCACACTACATCTGAGCTTCACGTCTACGATCGTTTATCAGGCAGAAGAATAGAAGAGGCCACAGTTGATAGTCAGGGAGTGATCACCTTAAGTGACGGTCGAATTCTCTTCGCTCCGAGACAAGAAGGGTCGCGCTACATCATTCACACTAAACCTGATGAAAACACAACCTGGATTCTGGACACCCGAACTGGTGAACCGATAAACGGTGCGATCATTATGGAAAACGGTCTCATCCAGCTTCCCGATGGAAGACTAGTCGCTCCCGGCTCCGACAGTGCTGGTCGATATATGATTGTCGAACCAGACACACTCAGTCAACATCCACGAGTGTTTGATCGGATCACTGGTGACCAGCTCACAGATATTGTTGTCGACGCAAATGGCATAATCTTTCTTCCAGATGGAGACATGATCATCAGCCCCTCAGATACAGCTGATCGTTATCTGATCGTTACAGATCCGAAAACTGGACATCAGGCCATATTAGATCGACGAATCGGGAGCAAGATAGAAGGCGCCAGAGTGGGCTCCGATGGACTCATCCTTCTCCCGTCTGGAGATCTTGTCGCACCCAAGTCCGAGACCGGACAACTGTACATTGTTGTACCTGATGATGAGAATGACGGAGTCCTGGCGGTGTACAATACCTCATCGGGCGAGAAAATCATAGGCGCCAGTGTCAATAGCCTTGGGATTATCACCTTTAGCGACGGGACGTTTGGAATCCAACCATCAATGGAGGGAGAACGGTATAATATTGTGAATGACCCAGAAACAGGAGATCTGATAGTACTCGACAGACGTACTGGGGGAGCAATCCATGGAGCTGTGCTAGAGGATAATGGGCTCATTCGATTCGAAAACGGTACCTTGGCGGCACCCCGTGCTCCACACCCGGCATCGCCCTATATGGTTGTGACGGATCACACTACATCTGAGCTTCACGTCTACGATCGTTTATCAGGCAGAAGAATAGAAGAGGCCACAGTTGATAGTCAGGGAGTGATCACCTTAAGTGACGGTCGAATTCTCTTCGCTCCGAGACAAGAAGGGTCGCGCTACATCATTCACACTAAACCTGATGAAAACACAACCTGGATTCTGGACACCCGAACTGGTGAACCGATAAACGGTGCGATCATTATGGAAAACGGTCTCATCCAGCTTCCCGATGGAAGACTAGTCGCTCCCGGCTCCGACAGTGCTGGTCGATATATGATTGTCGAACCAGACACACTCAGTCAACATCCACGAGTGTTTGATCGGATCACTGGTGACCAGCTCACAGATATTGTTGTCGACGCAAATGGCATAATCTTTCTTCCAGATGGAGACATGATCATCAGCCCCTCAGATACAGCTGATCGTTATCTGATCGTTACAGATCCGAAAACTGGACATCAGGCCATATTAGATCGACGAATCGGGAGCAAGATAGAAGGCGCCAGAGTGGGCTCCGATGGACTCATCCTTCTCCCGTCTGGAGATCTTGTCGCACCCAAGTCCGAGACCGGACAACTGTACATTGTTGTACCTGATGATGAGAATGACGGAGTCCTGGCGGTGTACAATACCTCATCGGGCGAGAAAATCATAGGCGCCAGTGTCAATAGCCTTGGGATTATCACCTTTAGCGACGGGACGTTTGGAATCCAACCATCAATGGAGGGAGAACGGTATAATATTGTGAATGACCCAGAAACAGGAGATCTGATAGTACTCGACAGACGTACTGGGGGAGCAATCCATGGAGCTGTGCTAGAGGATAATGGGCTCATTCGATTCGAAAACGGTACCTTGGCGGCACCCCGTGCTCCACACCCGGCATCGCCCTATATGGTTGTGACGGATCACACTACATCTGAGCTTCACGTCTACGATCGTTTATCAGGCAGAAGAATAGAAGAGGCCACAGTTGATAGTCAGGGAGTGATCACCTTAAGTGACGGTCGAATTCTCTTCGCTCCGAGACAAGAAGGGTCGCGCTACATCATTCACACTAAACCTGATGAAAACACAACCTGGATTCTGGACACCCGAACTGGTGAACCGATAAACGGTGCGATCATTATGGAAAACGGTCTCATCCAGCTTCCCGATGGAAGACTAGTCGCTCCCGGCTCCGACAGTGCTGGTCGATATATGATTGTCGAACCAGACACACTCAGTCAACATCCACGAGTGTTTGATCGGATCACTGGTGACCAGCTCACAGATATTGAACCAATTATCGAAGGTGTGTATCGTCTTCCAACCGGAGATTATGCAGTTGAGTCCTCATCTAACGTTGATCGCTATCATCTGATTTCCGATTCACACACGGGACGGAACTTTATTGTTGACCGTCGCCAGGGTGTAGTTATCTCTGAAGGAACGCTATTGCCCAGCGGTCTGATCGTTCTTCAATCTGGTGAAATCATCGCCCCTTCTTCTCCGGACGGTTCAAAACTTCTTGTCATTCACGACAGCTCAGGATCTGTTATGGATGTTTTCGATCGATTCACCGGCGACCAGCTGCGTAACTTTAGAATTCATGCCAACGGCATCATTCAGTTGGAAAATGGGACTTTTGCAATCTCTCCAACTGCGGTAGGTGATCGGTTCGTCGTCATCCCTCTTCCTGATAATGGTAATCTTGGGGTGTTTGACAGGAGATCCGGTTCCCAAGTGCCGGGTGAAATTTTGGGGACGTCTGGATTCTTTCGTCTACCAGACCGTGGCCTTTTAGCATTATCTAATTCCTCTGTTGGACGTTTCCTTCTACTCAATGTCAGTGACCTAGACACCGCCG
The DNA here is from genome assembly GCA_003604175.2 of Clonorchis sinensis. NCBI lineage: Eukaryota > Metazoa > Platyhelminthes > Trematoda > Opisthorchiida > Opisthorchiidae > Clonorchis > Clonorchis sinensis. Next base: position 10,130,622 of record CM030371.1, read on the forward strand.
TTGTGTTCGATCGTACCACAGGATTTCCCCTGCCCGGAGTAGAAGTCCTAGACAATGAAGTCATCAAAATGCCAAACGGATCCCTTTTTATTGTACAGTCTACCAGTAAACCACGATTCTTCGTGCTCCGGAATGTGACCGGAGATCAAGTGTTTGATAGACGCACCGGAGAGTTACTACCTGATGCCCGTGTTTTACCATCTGGGCTTATTCAACTTGTTTCGGGACAGCTGTATGCAACTTCCCATCCCGGAAAATTCCGTTACCTCGTAGCCACCCTTCCGGACGGTTCACTGGCATCCTTCGATACACACACTGGTGAACGAATGCATGACGCTGTGGTTTTGGAGGACGGATTTATTCTGAAAAAAGACGGACAGATCGTTGCTCCTGGACGTGTTGATGGCCCTCGGTTTGTGGTCAGAGCCGATCCTGCTGGGGGACATCTGACCGTGTTTGACAGTGTAAGTAGCCTACATGTTCCCGATGCGACAGTTCGTTCGGATGGACTGATCCAATTCAACAACGGTGTCCTCTTTCCTACCGTACACAATACAGTAGGTCAAGGTCGATATTTTGTGTCCAGAAATTCGACCACTCAAACTGCAACTGTGTACGACTTAGTAACCGGTAGTCAAGTACCCGGGGTGCGCGTCACAGAGGACGGTCACTACGAGCTTCGAGATGGGACGAGAATCAAGCTGGTGATAGAAGAAAGGAAGCCAGAACCAATCAGACCCAAACCACTTGAACCCGATCTTGTGATCTCAGATAGGGAGAAAATCAAAGAATACGATGACGGAACAACTCACACTGACCCTATCAAACCTGGTGAAACACACATGGTTAGTTCACGCCGCCTTCCTCCATGCTGCCTTCGCCTACGCTTGTATGCTAAACGCCATGCGCACAGCTTGCAACTGCTTGTTTGCTGGGTACATGCTTGTTTCCCGGGCCCAATGAAACCCTCGGTTTTAGTATGATTGCATGTTAGGACGCTTTCACAAAGCTGTTTCGCGAACTCTTCAAAGGTTTAGCCATATTGCTTATCATACTGACTTGTGTTGGCATGTAATTTTTTCTTCGGAAATTGGGACCGAACCTAGTGTGAACTCGAACGGAAACTAACTTCAGACCCGCATTAAACGTGAGGAGTTTTTAAGCTCCAGTTTATTAAGGGCGTGTTTCCCTGTTTTGAAGGTTACATGCAGACGATATACGATTGGTCCATCGCACACTGGTCAAAGCCTGGTTGCGAACTGAACCAACCCAATATCGTGTGATTCTAACGCATCCCTCAGTAGCCACTCAAAAGTGTGGCAATTTTCAAAAGGACTGTATGCAATGAGTCCTAATGAAACAGACACCCATTTGTTGATTTTATCGGTTACAATAATGAGAATACAATTTTGAGAACAATTAATTGCAGTTTGTCCATCATATACATCACGAAAAATTTCACCTGACAACTAAAGTGAAACGGCAAGTGCTGGGTGTATGTTGGGCGAAGCAGGGGAATGTCAAAGCTCTTGCGGTCGCAGCTGTTTCGGGTGTTCATTACCGAATAACCTTGGATTTTCACAAAGGAAACTACTCACAAGGTTGCTGAAAACTCTTCGACAGCCCACGAGCGGTCGAAGAGTTTTCAGCAACCTTGTGAGTAGTTTCCTTTGTGAAAATCCAAGGTTATTCGGTAATGAACACCCGAAACAGCTGCGACCGCAAGAGCTTTGACATTCCCCTGCTTCGCCCAACATACACCCAGCACTTGCCGTTTCACTTTAGTTGTCAGGTGAAATTTTTCGTGATGTTGCAAATGAGTGTACATGTCGAAACCTTGAATTTATTCTGTGCCACTCAACAGATCGCAGATTCCAGCCTGTCAATCCGAGAGTTTTTATCGATCACACACTTGATTGGTTGAATTCCGTGGCAAATAGGCGTGTGATGTGCTAGATCAATGCCTAGTCGAACGACCACCTTTGCTGGCAAAAGGATTGCTTGCCGCAGACAAGTTTGTTATTGAGAAATCGGCCACCAGTGCAGCATCTCTTGAGTCGTGATGAAGAGGCAGTCGGAACCCGGGTGGTAGCCTGGTAGGGCACTTCCCGATTGTTAGGTTCCTTTTTCCGTCTTCCAATGATGAGTGAAACTTAGTTAGGTGTGTTTTAAACCGTGGTTTATTGTTCAGATAGTGTTTTGCGCACAGAATAGCGAAATCTTTCGAAATAGAGTACTAAGAGCACCTACAACGCTGGTCTTCGTCTGTCCTGATGTGAGCTTACTGACGGTTCAGGTTCATGTGACTGCTTTCCCCAGAATACTTTGGAATTCCACACGGAAATGTTTTCTCTTAGAACCAAGCCAGTTGTGATGGTTGAAGGTCATCAGTGAGCTATGAAACAAGAATACATGCGAATTTTTACCGCACGCTTGCACGAAAACACAGTTTGACAACAATGCACCTGCTTTGCATCGCGCGCATTAATTCTTCAATGTGCCGACTGCTTAGCTCACTCGGTTTGTCATCCATTCCTATCCACATTAGTCTGTTCTCCATTTCAGACTGAAGATAAAAACGGTGACGTAGCGAGTAAGTTGCCTCTAATGTTATACGTTTCTTGGGTTCACAAAACTGTTTACTGTCATGATGAGTAGGTCATGTCTCGCTAACTATTCCATTTGTTTGTCCTCTTCCAGAGTGACAATGCTTGACCCCATTAGAGAAGAGTAGCAGTTGAAAAGCGAATTAGATCTTTTCAAGATCTCGTTGATGGGTAATGTGTAGTCGGTGTGGGTAACAACCAAGTCTAACAAATGATGGGACGGGAGTAGTGAGTCTAGTATCAATTTGGTTGGTTTGGAGACCTTTTCCTCTGGTCCACAGCACTTCAGTTGATGTGTGCGTGGGGTCAGTTAGTTTGATATGGCAGGTTCCCTTGCAGGGAGTAGATTGAGACAACTATCCTACTTTCATTCTGCTGGCCTACTTCATAACCTTCATACTTAAGCAAGTAGTAACTGGTTCAGCTGTAGCACCCTTTCGGTGCCTAACTGCCATGCCACCCGAAGGTTGCACGAGGGCTGGGATACTGCCAGGTTGCCCAAGCCTAGGCAGGGGAAGTCGAGAGGCAGAGGTCGGGTTCGAACCACGGACCTTCCGGTCAGTAAATTTGCGCTCTAACCACTTGGGCCATCTCGCCCCTCAAGTAGTAATTGGGGAATACCGGGTGAAGGTTGACGCACTTCCTTGAGCACGAGTCTGGTAGCCATGTTTCATGAGTTTTCTAATCCGGAGCAGATGGCGACACTCCTAGCTTCTCTTTCTGCAAACAGGGTGATAATTTACCATCTACTGCTTCCTACAAAGTTCACTGAGGTCCGTTTACATCGTTCGAGATTTCCCGGTAGAAGGGAACTATAGCATTTTATGAACGATCTTCAACTCAACATGGTACATCTACCGATAAAGCAGATGGGCTGTGGTTTGCGTATCATTAATCCATTACCAAGTAGGATGTAGTGACACGTAAATTTATGCATGCCGACACGTGTTTCATAGTCCGAACCAGCTGCCTTACATACAAATCAGATGAAAACGCAGATTTCGGTTGCATGAAGACAGCTGATTCACTTAACTAGAATGCCATCTACATCCGAGTGAATGTCCTAGATTGCCCCACATCGAACCGATGTAGAACTTGATATTGTTCACGTTGTTTGGTAGTGTTATGCCAAAAACAATTCTCTCCCTAGATAAGCTGTCGTCATTTAGAAGAAAGATCGTAGCAGTATTCGCCACTATCTTGCCTCCATATATTCTATGATATAATTCTATCCGTATTGTCCAAAGTCACTGTCGTAGCTGGTGGCGTTGATCAAACCGTCTCGTGCGTACACACCACCGAACAGCCGAGCAAGGTAAGCTCGTGAGGAAGTTTCGCCTGGCGGTGATATAGACATGCCAAGCAGACATCAGCCACGGGACAGCGACCAATCAAAAGCGGAGGCACGTGATCGCTTGGTGCCCAACCCTCTGTTGTGCGTCTGAGTGCGACCATCACCCAACCCCGTAGCAGACACTCACGTGTGAGCTTCGACGATCACTGTCGTTCAAGTAGTGGTCGTGCTGGTGTCGTATGCTTCCGTTCTGTGTTGTCTAAGTCATCGAACGTGGGTATAGTCGCACGTGTATTTCCCGCCTTTGGCAAAGTAAATGCCCAAACGCAGATGATAGCCTCGGCTTAATAACGTCGATGCGATTGGCTTGATACACGTTCGTTCCATGTTCTCTGCACCTAGCCACTGTACAAGCACTGCTTATCATAATCAGAGAAGTTGGTACGTTGATTGCCCCGCCCTTTGTGAAAATGGGACTCATTGCCATGACAACAGCAGTGTTGACACCGAGGCTTCGCAGCGGTGCAGATCACAGCAACAACGAGGTCTGCCCGTCCACGTCTGTTGGTGTCTGGACGCGGTGCTAGCATGACAGCTAAGATTATTCCTGGGAAAATTCCTAAGGGTGTATGTCGCGAGTTGCTTCACTTCAGTGGTGTTGTAGAAATGTGGGAAATCGGCTAGGATAAACGGAGCTCTAGTGTCAGAGACCATGCATTTAGGAAGCTCAAATTATGCAACAGGATGTAGCATGAGGCCTTGGAAGCACATCAGGTCATTTTAAAGGCGAACCAGCAACTACCAGGTGACACTGTTCACTACCTGCCAGCTCCGACCAAGGGCAGGGCTCAACATGAGGGATAGCATAGTTTCGACAGGCATAGTTGCGTGCTGTTGCCCTTATCCGTATCGTCTCTGGAGGTCAGGTATGAACTACTACAGTATACTAGACCACAGTAGTTTGAGGATGATCATCCAAACAGGATGCAGCCATCTGCAATAGCCATTGCACCCCTACGGAGGCAAACGGTTTGTATTCATTGCCAAATGTAAACTGTGGCCATCCAAAACGTAAATAACCCACGACGCAGTGCAAACTGTGTGATAGGACTTTGTAGCACTGTGTATTGTCCTACATTTAACTGACAACTGACGACCCGAATCTGAGAAAACGTGGTGCATATCGGAGTCCAGGGTTTATGAGACAAGTACAGCATGACCAATTAGTTGATTTTTTGTTCTACTGGTTACAAGGAGGGATCTGGCATCCGCATATCCAGAACCTGTTGTGCACAAACTTGTAGCCTAAGGTCGGAAGGGCCCAGCTGTTGACCATGTGAATGGCTCCGAAGGTCGGGACAAGCGTCTCATGGTCCGTACGCAATGTAAAGTTCCTTCCAAGTAACATCCCATGAAACTGATACACATTTTTAGCAGTTGTTCCACTCTGTTGACCTGCCTGAAGCATGGCCTTACAGTAACCGTTAGTAAATCCAAACGGAAGAAGCGCACCAAAACCATAGACCAAAATACCGGCAGCAATAATTATGAGTGGTTTCCGATTGCAATGTGTCAGTAGGAGATCAGAGTTTGAAATTATTTTAACGTGCTCAAACCCATTGTGGCAATCCAGGATCAGATTGTTTGTTGGTGCTCGTATAGCATGTATGCCTGGCTTAAAGCTGGAGTAGTTGGCCAAATCCAGGTAGTGACTGAAGGAACCTGGAACTGTTCGACTGCCGCCATTCTTTGGGGCAAAGCCGAGGTCCTGACGTATCAACTACAAAGTTGGGTTATTTTATGCGAGGACGCCAGAGTTCTCATTTATCAGTTCGAATTTTGAGTGCACAGTGCAAAGTTGAATGTGCTTTTCACTTGAGGAACTGACAATCATGATGGCGAATTTTCAGGCAGTGCGGCAGAAATTTGAAGCCCCCCGTCCGGGTCGTTTAGCTTCCACTGCGACCTGATTATACCGTCGGTGTAGACGATTGCATCGGGAACATCAGACACCTCTCATCAGTTGAAAGAGAACTAGAGAACTTTGCACCATGTGGTAACCTGGATCATACGGATGAACAATCAAACTGATCGTAAACAGAGCCTATAGGTACATTCTCGACATCTGACTGCTCGGTCCAGTACATACCGAGTACATTAAGAGTGTCTGACAGTGAAATACATGAAGACCACGAAATCAAAAATAGCAATGCAACTCACGCAAAAATGGAATTCGTTCACTCCAGGGACTACGAGCGACAGAGGTTTGCCAATAGACTCGTAGGTATGCTCTTGTGGCTCTCAGTTTGACACGTTACCGCAGACTTTTTGATACTGATGGTACTACAGTTCCGCTATTGTGAGAAATTATCACAATGTTTGGAAATATACCAGTACCTGGCGTTGGAATTATGAACACCAAGCCAGTGAGTGAATTTCTCCATGTGAGTTATGGCCACAGATTTGGTGTTGGTGAGTGTGGAATCGACCAAAACGCACGAAGTACCGGTCACTCAAGTTCCAGGAGGCTGTTGGTGGCTGTGAAAGACGTCTCGTGACCCGGGTTTGATGGTGTGCCTGTGTTGTGATGCTTGGTCCACTGCAACGCAACCATGCTAAAAAAATTTCCGGAATATTTGGTAACAGCTGGAATACTGAGTGTGCTCCGCTGGCCCCAGCCTGTCAGTCAGAAAATATCCTCACACCTGCTGTAACACCCTCTCAGTGCTTTCATGGCTGTCTCAGAAACTGAATGAGCCCCCTTTTGGGCGAACCAGTTTCTGTTCCACTGTCCGTCACACACGCTACGGTTGAACAGCGGGACGCAAGCACACGGGGCCGGCGCAAGCAAGGATTGCCGCCTGGAGTGACGCAGACATGCTGAGCGGACCAGTGGAAACGGGGGCCAATGGATGATTGGCCAATCAAAACGCCAGGCATTTATCGAGCGGAGAAGGCACGTTGGCTGTAGCGCAGCCCCAAATGGCTCAGTTGCACCCGTGCTAACTACCTGATGGCTGTCCTAATGGCTTTATCGACTCAAGGTGTCAGTCCGGGCTAGTAACCCATCAGAGTCAGTCATTTTTTTCGTAATGGCTTTATCGACTCAAGGTGTCAGTCTGGGCTAGCAACCCATCAGAGTCAGTCATTTTTTTCATATCTCGTCGTTTTATTACTCAGTTGGTTGGACGTCTTGGAACAGCGTAGCTCTGCGTTGTTTCAGTAGACCTTGTAAACAGACACTGCACCTGCTTGTTCTTCAGTGCAGCAAAGCTAATTTATTACGGATGAAAGTGAGGATATTTAGCCTTGTGTGACATCGTCAAGTTAGTAACTGAATCAATAACAACTCTCGAGGCCAATGTTTATTACCCAACGTATCAGTCAGCACCGGTGCTTTCTTCAAATGTAGCTGTCGTGTGGTCGACAGTCCCAGGAGTTTTCCTGTTTGTAGCACCGGCTTTTATCTGTGCAGTGTGTGCTGAGGCTATGATCTCTGCCATAGCGAATCCCTTTCCGCTATTGTTGGTAAGCGCCCTTCAGATGTTGAACTGAAGACTATCGAGTCAGTACGGAACTGATACACAAAGTGAATGAACACCTGTGCCCGTAAATCAGATAACAACCAGGTCTCATGCATCGCTTCGAACTACGCGTTCACGCCGAACGTGAATGGTTGAGGGGCCAGCACAACGATGAGCTCCTCTAGGTGACTCTGATCCGGTCAGCACGTCAGGGTATGCGGAACTATCGCCGTGTTATTTCCCGAACAGTTGGGCTACACTGGTACTTGCGTTATGGTACTTGGACGGTTGTCTAGCAGGTTTGATTTGCTACGATTTGGTGTGTTCCCTTCTGACCAAAGGCTTTACCAACAAATGAGATTGGTTAGTTGTTTTACCTAAGAATATCTATTCTGCTTCCGAGTTCACCAGACCTAGAATATTCCTCACATCAGATACTGTTTGCTCCGTTTATGGGCGGAAAGAGTGGGAGCCAAAAAATACTCGATAGAATGAGCTTGTATCACAAGGGCAGAAGCGTGGTACTGCGTTCCGGTAGAGACATAACAGACTACTCATAAGGTTGCTGAAAACTATTTGACAGCCCACGACCTTTTTGGGCTTACTCAGGTAAGCGCAATCCCTGAGTATCCGTCACGCTTCTGTTTTAATTGAACCCGAATGGCACGCAATCCGGGAGATTAACCTGAAAACCGGCTGAATTCGTTGTTTATGATGTTCTTCTGCGACTGACTGTGCTGCACCAGGCCGCCTCATTTTCCGGTTGATACGATATTCGAGATACCATGATACATTTTCTAGGCGTAACACACTAACCATGAAGTTGCTGAAGGTCTCCATAACTTCCATAGGGCCATCTAGAAAACTGAGTATACGTTGTGCACTTTTATTCTCCCACATGAAAGCATACCCGTTACAAATTGAGTCAAGGAATTCCACATGTTCACTACAAAAATAGTGGTACCTAATTACGCAGAGATGTTTAACGTGAAGCGGGGCAGATGGCTAGAAATTATTCGAATTGCATGACCGCTGCTCATTAGTGGCCAAACTTTTACCCTAAAAACTAATTGTCCCAAAGTGAACAAGATTCAATGTTCCCACTGTAACCACGCTGCCCGCCCATCGACCCCATCACGCTTTAATATTTTTCCCGCCACCTCCCGGAGGTTTTCTGTGGCGCTAACTTGACCTGCATGTGAAATGTCACCGTCAAACTTCACATTAGCTATCGTCAAGAATGCTGCTGTGATTCAAGTTCTGTGCACCTGGATCTACCAGCCGTGCTATCCTGTTTAGTTTGACCTTCAAAGTCTCGTATGGCATTTTTGTTCTGCGCCGCACAGCTGTCGCATGCTTTTGAAAGTTTTGCTAAAATTGATCGTTCCGAAAAATCGAAAGTGGAACTTTTTTCAAACCTCAAGGCAACTTTTTTTCGCCAGAACCTGGGTACTCGCTGATGAATTGGTTTCAGGCGGATTATGCCAAGATATCAGGAAACAGGAACCATTTAGCGCAACTAACAAGGTTTTAATCCATCTTAGCAAGCAAAAAGCTTCAGTAGAACTGAACGGTAAGCCTCTTGGCAAGAGGAAATCATCAGAATCATCAAAGGACGATTTTGTGGACGCATTTTCAAACACCCAATCGCTGTGTATCCTAAACTCTATTCACGTGACAAGGCACATGCATACGATTGGTTCATTTCTGGACTACATTGTGTTCAGTGACAAATCCATGTCGTAGAGCTGCATTCTATCCGGGAACCTGAAGGCTTCTTAATTGTTGAAGGTGTTTGCCTGAAAACTAGGTTCACTTTTCTACACAAAACCTGCACTCAAGGTCATTCAAATACTTAGAGTCATCCTTTCCGGGAACTTGCTTCATTAACTCGAAAGCTGACCGTACATGCTACAATGGAATTTGAAGTTTGTAAAACTTGTCTGCTTCGTTTTGCTTTCTAACCCGGTCTGGAATTCTGGGCTGTAGACATTCCTACCGAATTATCCACCTTCATGCTCACCTATCACGACCACCCTGGTCTTTCTTGGCACACGAATGATTTCGTGTTTCTGAATACACTGTGGATTTGATATCTGACGAATCGTAGATACTTTACAATGTTTCGTACTATTTTTGTATGCGAACAGATTAGCATATATTTGGCTTTTTACACTTCTCCGCATACATGGCGATTATTGAGAATAGGGCCGATTCCTCAAGGGCAAAACGCACTCACAGGTGAACAAAGCTGAGGTGCTGATCGGCTAGAGTGGTAAACTCTAACTCGATTTCCTGACAACATTGGCCTGAGATAAATTGAGCGGGTTCATAGAATGATCCTTGTTCGTTCGTTGGTTCGCCTTCACATTTTGTCAGAGCAAAAACAGTGCAATAGCGCATTTGCCTAGGAAATCCCCACTGCTGAGGAGGTCTTTGTTGTGAAGGGTTTCCATAAAGTGACCAACGGTTAATATGCAAGTCGATAGTGAATGCCTCATACAGACACTTAGGAAAACACTGTAAACTGGAGTCGATCCACGCAGCTGTTCCTAATCAGTGCGAAGCTATTTCATGTATTTAGGGACTCGTCCCCACCTTATACGTTTCAATAATGCAATAGGGTTTGCAGATGTTGAGGAGTTCACTACATCCGAAAACGCCCATTGGTCTGTTAGAACACGTGACCTTGAAATAGTCATGAGAGCCTCACTCATTGGTCAGTCAAGAATCATATAAGGTGTATACGATATTTGGATACTATCTGACAGTCCTTTCTTTAGACCTTACTCCCTGCGAGAGACACTGCTGGATAGTCATGGGTGCGAATCGAGTCACTGAGTTGTAACTGTTAACGATCTGTGACAGTTTCGACCGGACCGATTTTCTTCACTAATAAATAAGGAGGTCGAGAGAATTCGTCACACATTCTAGATAGCATTCCTAAACAGGACCTGGTAAATCCAATGCTGACAGCATGCTCTTATCAGACGCACGCTCAAAGAATGACGACTTTTCTCGTCGCATAAGTTTGAATGCCACCATGAAGATAAAAGCATCATTTGGAATAATGACAGCGTGTGAGATAAAAAAAAGTGCTAAATAGCCTTCAATTTTAGGTGAGTTCTGGCTGATTTAACATACGTCAGGTAAGGCGGTGTGGAAGACCACACTGGTGTGACAAGTTCATAGTTTTGCATTCTTGAAGCAACGTGTTATTGCGTCGATGCTGTTGATAAGCGGACTGATTAGTAATAGGTAAACATCTATACGGACTGTAACACCATACTTCACAAGTGAAGCAGTGCAACACACAGGCTCTTCGTACTTGCTTTTATGAACTCAGCGCAACACTTCATGAAGGACGGTCTGATTACCACGTTTCTGGGATTGTTATCCTGCTTACAAACAATACTCTTACAAGTGCATGCTAAATTTGGTTCTATTTATTCCTATAGAGCTTTGTGCTCTGAAACTGACGGCCAGTTCATCCAAATGGACACTGTTCTTTCAGGGAGTGATCCTCAGTTCAACTAAACGAAGCCTTGTATACGTTTTACAAATCGTCCAATACAAAACCGAAGCAGTCCTTCACTTTTTCACTAAACAAACTCACATAAAAACCTCTTCGAAACAGCTCTTTTGTGGTGGCCTCCCACCCACATGCAAGCCAAACGCAAAGAAACCATTTACTACTAATCTGGCAATCAGTAGCTAAAAACAAATGTTGAGAAAAACTTGCAGACCATGAAATGACCCAGAATGACTTTCGTACCAAGCATGACCGATAGTTCTTATTGATTCCACTGACTTCAACTCTAATTGATGATACTCACAAATTTATGGGGTATAATATCTCTAAATTGTGTTTCGGTTTTTCATCTCATCCCTTTTGACCCCACACTGCACTGTTCTCAATCGTCTCCATTGGTTCCACGGGAAATCGTAAAGTAAGTCGCCTGCATCGAATTCTTACAACTATTAAGAGTTAGCAAGTTATATGATGAAATGGAAGGTGTAATACAGTTAAATAAAGTGACTGGCAAATATTTTCAAAAATTTCCCACTTTTCGTTTCAGGCATAAGATTTTTTCACGGGCTAGTCATTTGACTGCAACATATGCGTTCAAAAAAGTCTAGTGGGGAACGGATTAATCGAAACATGTCTTCTAGAGGCGTCCAATCGTTAGAGGCATCTTAATTTGCCCCCACCACATCTCCTCTGGCTTGTGTTTTCCAAAATAAATAAATGAATATGCTTCCCAAAAATAAATGTCTGTTATGAGATGCTGAAATGACAGGAAAATTCTTTTGTCCGAAGTAGATGCACTCAAACACAGAACAATGGGAGGTAAATTTTGTTCCACTCTGGCGTCACCAAACCTAGTCGATTTCAGAACAGAATAAATTCAGCTGAGAATCACCAAATTGCACAATGGTCCCTGGGGGGTCTAGGATGTGACCTTTGACCTAATTTTCACTTGGTCCATCCCTCTTCGTCCACCCGACTAAATTCCATTAAGAAAGGAAGCTTTCTTTTGATCGCGATCCCCAGGGGTTCAATTGTTGCCATAATGGCGAGATTCTTCCAAACACAGTTCACTGTTAAACTGTCAGATGGACGTGTGCAAGGGGCTCCTAATAGTATTTTCTCGACACTGTTTAAATGAAGCTTGCAGACTGTTTTTATTGTTACAGGTAATCCAGTTAGAGTATGCACCTAAAATGAGGTAGAATATCTTCAACCTATTCTACGGATAGCAAAATTCAGTCTCCTTACAATCGGCATCAAGGAGATGAAAACGTCTTTATTTCTCTGCTCCGCAGCAATGGACAATCCGGTTCGTAACTGATTGGGACAGATTGAGAGAGAGAGAGAGAGGTTAGGACGTAATGACAGAGAAACGGGCCTGTCACTTGGTCCGTAAGTGGGACAAAGCTCACCTTCTGCACACATGGCTCGAGCCAACTTGCGATCAGTTACACTAGTGATTTCCCCTACTCTATCCATCACACGAATGGTAAATTCGTTATCACTTGGCAGAACGGAACCACTGGATCTTAATGATTTCGGCTACTTAAAGGGTCTCTAGACACATTATATATATATATATATATATATATATATATATGATTCCCCACAGTATCTGTCGATCCAACGTTATCGAGTCATGAGCTTGAATGTCCTCTGATTTTAGAAGGGAATTGTTTACCGATATCGAAGAACAGTGATCACATCTCCTTCATCGGTTGAACGTAGTGAGATCGACCACGTCAGTCTTTTGACAATAGTTAAAAGCATCGTTCCAAACAACCAACCGTTCCGTACACGTGTAGTTTAAACGAACTCCGTTTACAGGTTCTCATCAAGTGAGGAAAATCAATGAATGAACGTGACACTAGAAAATAAAGTGTACACGACTAGACCTAAAACACTACTCATAAGGTTGCTGAAAACGATTCGACCTGAATTAAACAAGTCTTAGTCGACAGATTCAATCCACACGGTACAGAGAAATAAGGCTTGAATAAAAGATATTTTTGGTAGTGAAAAGAAATTTTTTTAGTTTGAAGAATACTTATCTATGAAGTGGTAATTTTCCACTTGGTACTTCATACATTTGTTTTACTTCCTTCCTCCAGGATATCAGTTTGGATTCATGTGCCTGTGTGGAGCAACTCTTGAAGCAGGTGAGTTTTCAGTTTGCATCACAGCTGCGCAGTGTGGAGCCCTGCATTTGTTTCTAGGAGAATATCCTGTCCCGTAGCACGTGGTGTGAATTCTTCTGTTTTTCTACTTTTCGCAGGGTCTACTCAGACTGAAGGGTGAGAAGGTGAGTCTTTGCATCCAAATTGTCAGTGTGCGCCAATGATACACCCACTGCCAGTTTAAGTCGCGTCATTTATGTTTGTAAACTGTTCTAGAAGTTATTCGACTTGATGAACAGTACAATTCAACGCATTGGACAAATAGAGTCGTTTCTCTCATTCAGTACTCCTGGGATTTCATATCAGAAAAGAAGAGAGATAGCTAGCGTAAACCGGACAAATTTGATGCCTTCGAGGAGGTCGCTAAGTGGTACGACAAGCGTCAAGAGAGAATTTAGAACAGTCCCTCATGAAAGAACGTGTCATCAAGGGAGAGAAGAAAAAATACAAGTAGACCACATTCACGTGACCGGACTTATTTCTCCGAAGTCCGAAGCAATCAGTATTTCGGTTTGACTAACGAATTAACCAGCTCAGGTTATGGTAGTCCCAATGTGAATTAGCCAGTTAACCTCACGTGCAACAGAGTGAATAACAAACACACCAGAGTCATCGAAATTACTGAGGAAAATTATGTCTCCGAGAGCTTTTGTATACCTTAGTCAGATGGGTTTAAAAAGCCTTACGAGGATGGACAACGCTCAGTTGCGATTGGATTGTTTTATTTTAAACTCATGGTTTAAGCAGTCAGGATGAACCTCCATTTTTTGCTCTTTCACATATTCTTCCTTGTCCTTCACGCCCCGTTATTAATATGCTGTTTATATGCCCATTTTTTACCAATGGAAACACGACCTGCCTTACATTGTACACACCTGGGATGTCTTCGGGTTAATATCCTCATTCCTTGATGCCTAGACTGTCCGGGAGCTCCTAACATTCACGCTCTGAAGCGAGTACAGCAGCTGGCCGCCGTTGTTGGTACACTGGACTCGTTTGAAGTTTTTATCTGCTGTGTATAAGTGACGAGAATTCAAGATCCAAGTTCATGCGTTGAGCGCAACTTCCCCTTCATTCTCTCATCGCTTTCCGTTGCACAACAACGATAACTCAGGGGCCAAGTTGACAGGGTGTGCAGGAATCGCTGCCATTTTAGCTTACCTAGCGAACGGTCCTCTCCCAACTAGATACATTTTTCAAAGTAGCCTCTATGACCTTCTTTCGGGAATCCTTACAAACGAGGATTCTATCCCCGCTTATTTATCGTATCTGCTTACTCCTCAACAGACAGAAACTCTGATATATCAAATGCAGTTAATATGGCGTTGGGCACAGTCTCAAATGTCATTGTCGGAGCCTTAAGTGCGCAGGCCGGTGGGCTCGGAATGGTCTGGGTATGTGCGAACAAATACGAACAACTGGTGTTCTCCAGTTGTCTTTTTTCAGCACCAACTTTCGAAAAAGTCAAAATCGTCTGGTCAGACGGTGGTTTCAACCCATGGCCTGGAACTGTCATTATTTGTCATTCCTCATAACTCCTTTTGTGGATTACCATTACACGGTCCTCCGGTGTCGCATTTCTTTATAAACTCGGTGTAAGATCCGGGCGGCTATGGATCTCACAGGACGATTGCAACTATTAGATTATACGCAGTTCGTAGCCAGTAGACAATAGCAGCAGACAGACGTGGGCAGCAGATGATGTATTGTGGACTGACAGGAACTGGTGCTACAGACAAACGGGTTAGTAGGCATCATCATCATCGACAGCATGACATCAGTGTTGAATACCGATGCTTCGCTGCTGTACAACCATGATTTATTTGAAAGCCTTATTGTGAAGAAAAAGAATAAAGATGGACGGGGAGGGGATTTATTGCTGTCTTACTACAATCATTCCGAGGTGCCTACACCTCCAAACACTCATTCAGGCAATCTGGATAGAAACTGACAACAAGATTGCCACTGACATCGGTTGGCAGCCATATCTTGCAGCGTCTCCAACCAGGCGCACTGGGGATCACGCGGTCCCCATCCTGGAAGGCGAGTAGCACCGACAGCACCCAAGCGTTTCGTAATTTCTTCATACCCTTCTGCCAGGTCAAGGGTTGGCCACCTCTCTGCTTACGCCACTCTGAATTGGGCACGGAAAACAGCACTCTCTTCGGCAAACGATGATTAGGCATGCGCAACACATGTCCCAACCAACGCAGCTTCTGGTGCTGGACACATTCTTCAATGGAAGTACCCGTTGCACAACCCAAAACTCGCTTTCTAACTGCCTCGTTACGGATTCGCCGACACCATCCCACACGAGCTATGGTTCTGAGACAACGATTGTCGAACACCTGAAGACGTCTCAGTTCCGCTGCTCGAACAGGCCAAGTCTCACAGCCATACAAAGGATTGTTGTTCCTTCTGGGGTACGCAACTTGACTCTGATCACGCCGTCGTGCGGGCTCGCTTAGAACTTCGCTTCCCGCCAACCCACCATCAGCAACCGAAATCCAGCGTGAGATTTCAATCCTGAAGCGCGACAAGGCACCTGGCCCGGATGATATACACCCCGCGCTCTTCAAAGAAGGTGGTGAGGTCCTGGTGAACAGTCAGACAACCATACCGCAGAAAATTTGGAACGAAAACAGAATACCAGCCGAACGGAGCTCTCAGTTTTCAAAAAGGGAGCAAGGACGTCATGTGAAAACCATCGTGGCATCAGCCTGGCATCCGTCGCATCTAAAGCGCTCTCTGGCATTAGTTTGCGCAGGTTGATGGATTATCGGGAGAGAGATTCGTGAAACAAGCTGGGTTTCGCCCTGGTCGAGGATGCATCAACCATATATTTACCTTGAGACAAGGAACACAACAGCTTTATTGCAAAAGTTAAAACGGCCTCGAGCTATTTAAAGTGAACTTTTTGACATTGATTCAAGCTGTCTGATAGGCGTTCAGTGGACACCCATCAACATCGACCGTGCTTCTATGAAATACCTTATCATAGTCGGTCGTGCTTCTGTGGTGTGCCTGAAGACTCATTGGCTTTTGCTGAATTGATCGAGTGATTGACTGGCCCGGATACTTGCCGGGCGTTCCGGGGGTTATTTTCAGGGATCTGACGTTCCTGACATTCCCTTGTCCAGGGAAACTTCCGCACAACGACGGTAATTCGATTAAGCATCTCGTTCCTGATTTGTTGTTTATGCTGTCCGTTGAAATTACCTATGAGATACCACCTCATCTTAAAGAAACCCACAAGTGATTTGTTTTCGAGTTGACTAAAGTCTGCCCGAAGTCCACTAGTGTATGCTCTTCATCAGCGTGCAACTGGTGTAATCTTACGGAAGAACCGTTACCAAATAGGGGAGTTCTTTCGCACATTTCTAACGGGACAGTCTAAATCCCAAACACTTGTCTAGCTACACGTGCATGTAGCGTTTGACTTGCTACGGACAGAACACCCTTTTTGAGTTCACTTACTCAGCCATTTTACGGTGAATCTCGCTGAGACGGACTGTTTAACAGCTTTTCTCCCCAGCTAAGTGGTACGACTCTACTTTAAATTAATTGCCCTTTCAGGGGGATCGCGATCAATAGAACTGGAATTATAGTATAGCCTGTCACTCTCCAGCGATGTAATCGAATGCCCTTGGAACGACGAAAAAACTAAACGAATGATGCATTTCGCCGCCTAATCAGCCAAGGAGGAATCCAGCTATGGGTATTCATCATTTCCCATTGCTTTACGCCATCAACCGCCTGAGACTCTGTTCGTAAGAGTGCTTACGTATGGCGGACAAATGGTCCGGAATAATCATGTCATTTAGGCAACCACACGATTCTCATAGACAGAAACTAACATTCAGACTAAAACATCTGAATAGAGAACAGAAAAAAGAAGTAAGCACTAAACGATGTACAAATATACATATACGGGCAGTCTGTCAGTGTGAGTTGGCCGTATAGAGTGATAAAGGCGCAGAAACAATTGGTTCGTTTGGGAGGTAAGGGACTGTTTTTCGGTTGGTGGCGCGACGCGGTAACTCGTGACACGTGGCAAATCATATTGTGCGGTTAGATCCGTTTAGAACCAATCTCGCCAAAAGCTGTCTGGCAGATTCAGTATATAGGTAATACAAAAACGGGGCACCCCGCCAAGTTGGTGTAGTGGGCAGTACGCTTGCCCGCCATCCGAGGAGCTCTGAGTTCGATCCTCGGTCGGTCCTCCCTTCTAGCAGAACAGACGCTCAAGAATGGACGCAATCTTACGATTGCGACCAATGTCGCAAATACTGACATCAGTTACTGAAGAATAAAGCAGTAGGAGCGAAACAGGGGGGAAACCAACAGCAAGAAAACAAAACGGCGATATAATAAGCGGGCGTAAGTCATGTTACTCGTGAGTAGTCAGAACACAAAAAAATTACTGCTGCTCACTGGTGATTCACAGGGGGAATCAACACTCCGGGTCAGGCAAACGGACAAAACTTTACTTAGAAAAATGAGAATATCAAGCACCCCAGAGTCAGACAATTGTAATTGAACATTTCTGGACTCTAATCCGGCTTACTCATCATGGAAATTTCATATTTAATGAGATGATCCCACCAAATGTTTGCCCAACGTCGTAAATTCTGCCAGTGACGCGGTACAGCCAGCTCTACTCGATCATTAGATGTCCGAAAGAACAGTGGCGCTGACTGTTTTTCAGAAACCTTTCCCATCGATCCCGAGTGCACTTTCAACCAATCAAGCGACCAGACGTCAAGCAAAAGGTGACCCGCGTTCCGGCCGTTAAGCCGGTGGGCTCGAGAAACCAAGAAGTTGGAATAGGTAGAGAATATCGAGAGAGTTATTCCAGGCTCAAAACACCTTACTTGAATGAAAAATTCAGGGAGCGAATTGGCTCGACCATTACTGGTAAAGAAGGGCCCCCTGGAGTGATAGCCTAATCACAATGAACAAGAATTCTTGTGGTCACCTTGTGCTGCTCACACGGATTCCTGAGCTGTAACAGGACCCAAATGTATGAACTTGCACCCCATTTGGGCTTCGGAGTTTAATTGGTGCATACTTCTCCCCAGCTGCCTCCAAGACCCAAGACCCAGTCAACCTGTCACTCAAATAGTTCAAGTCGGTCCTAATTCGACGTAACCGTGTCTAATTGGGAAAAGAGAAGGGTCCAAGGAAAATGGGAAGAGACCATGATGGCTGTCTTAAAATAACCGACCCTCAGCGAATTCACAA
Source organism: Clonorchis sinensis (assembly GCA_003604175.2). NCBI lineage: Eukaryota > Metazoa > Platyhelminthes > Trematoda > Opisthorchiida > Opisthorchiidae > Clonorchis > Clonorchis sinensis. The sequence goes on from CM030371.1 coordinate 10,148,999, forward strand.
TCGTATAGGGAACAGCTTGATCCCTTTTGTGATGATACTTGACGCATCAATTGCTTTGCGTCTTCTTGCGATTGCTGTGGAGGAATCCATTGGGAGGTGGTCTGCCTCGACCACGTCTTCACACTCCATCAGGTGATAGAAAACCGGCACACCCAAAAAGTGACTCAGAATCTTGATAGTCCCACATTCCAAAGGTGCATTTGACCGAGCTACCCCGTAGACATGCAGGAGTGCATGAGGAGTCCTCCAAAAGCGTTCCTTCCATCTTGCAAGGTTGGCCACTTCGGCCAGCCCTATTCGAGTTTGCGATCAGCGAGATTTTGAGGCGAACGCCAGGAGATAAGCAAAAGCCATGTGCTCAGCGACGAAAACCTTGTTTACCTGGGACACACGTTATCCTCATCTTCAAAGAGGAAAAAGGCACTGGTGTCAGCCCCGTTTTTGGTATGCTCCCGAATACGCCGTTACTGAACAGTCCACTTGAACTCCAAGCAGAGAAACAGGAGGTTGTGGAGCTCTCTGTGTGCATTGTAAGTTGTGATAATCGTTCAGCTGTAACACGATTCCTAGCTGCTATTTCACCCAAAGAAAGCACGAGGGCTGGGATACTGCCAGGTTGTCTAGACAGGGGAAGTCGAGAGGCAGAGGTCGGATTCGAACCACAGACCTTCCAGTCAGTAAATTCGCGCTCCAACTGCTGAACCATCTCGCTCCTAAGTTGTAATAAACCGAAAACTAGTCTGACAGATGCGATCAGTGCACAAATATCTATGGCTCGGATAGCGTTAGATATACCTTTGGTGACAAATGGATGTATATCTGAATCTCGAGAGATGCAACATCAAATCACACTACGGGGAGCATCAGAACGAAGATGTTCCCAGGTCCTTGGTGCCCGAAAATCCGCAACAGGACATTTGGAAAACAAACGTCCCGGTGTCTAGCATGAACTTTAATTTAAGAAGTCTTCATTAAAATGAGTTCCGTTAGTCTGGTCATGTACCACGTACACCGGATTATCGTCTTCCGTACCTTATTCAGAATGACGCAAACACAAGGGCAATCTGCCATTACCCTGGCAGAGGGAGGAAAAAGCGATCACAGGAAACTCTAGATACACTCGGTGTGTCGCACCTCCCAGTATAAGGTTCACCCGATGCTCCCTGTGTTTGGTTGGAGCTACTGCAATAGACAACATCAGCGACGTCCTAGTTGTCAGTTTTCGTCCCGATTGTCTGCCCTGAGCGTCTCTAGATACCTGTAGTAGGGTGCCACTAGGTCCCTTTTGTCTCCCTTTCTTATTTTTCTGCAGTAAACCGTCCAAATAAATTATGGTTGTGTAACGATGGACCACCGACACCAACTATGTCATGTCATGTTCACGTCCTACTTGAATAGGACTATGATAAGCTACCTGAAGGCTGGATAGTCTCTTCGATACTGCTCATAACTGTGAACGCGTCAAATATAACTTTTTGTTTTGTTTTTCAGGGTGATCGCGGAGAGCAGGGACCGCCTGTAAGCAATGTTGTGTGTTTCATACACATTTAACAGGAAGATTTCCTTTTTTGCTTTCAATGTCTGTTAGATTTGCCTCTTGACTTTTTCTACTGTCTTCAAGTACATCGGATTGAAATTATTTGTTTTTTACTCGACTGTTGCTCAAAAGTTTTCAGTCATTGACAGTTTCACCGGATTCCAACTAATCACTGAGTCTGTATGGACCATCAAACTTGAAATGAGGCTGAAGTTCCTCATCTTGGGCAAGTGGATTCCAGGTGTTGTATAACGGTTATATTACTACACCGTAATTGATTGTTTATATTAATCGCCCCCAGGCGAACACAATAAGTCGTTTACATTTGTTGCAATAATACTAATATATCATTTAGGTGTTGAAATCATTCACCTTGCACAACTTCATCAGATTCGTGAAAAAATAACCATCACTTTGGCCGAATTCATGACTACAGTATGATACCAAACGTTCCGTCACTCTTCACTTGTTTGGTTTCATTAAACGGCCGGAGAAAACACATTTCAAAAACAGTGGCGAAAAAAAGCTTATCGCTATACTTGCTCTAACAGTGACTACTGTTAAAGTAGACAGTAGTTCGACTGCAAGTGTTTTTTTAATCCTTTCATTTTGCGGCATTTTCCAATCTATCCACCTCATCCGGTGTTCCCAAGGTATGTGTGCAACATAAGTTCATCAGTTTTGTATTACTTGTATTTCGCGAGTACTATTTTTTTATTTGTCCATTAGGAAGCAACTGCGCTCGAATTAAATACCACGCAAGCTTCTCTAGACTCAAAACTCATGCAACCTGACTACTGATACTTATCAATCGATTTGCTTCCTCTCTCTCTTTGCCTCAGGGTCCCCAAGGGCCTCCTGGTGTCTGCCCTGCTACATGTGAGCCTCCTGCTATTCAACCGACAATCATACAGGTAGCACAACCTCAACCCCCCCCCCTTCCCGGTTTACCATCTCTGCAATTCTTCAATCATCTTAGACTTAGACTGATCTGTTGTACTTTCTCTCTCTCTGGCGTATAATGTTCCTTTGCCACCGAATATGTAGTTTTATCCACCGGGCAGCTTACTCACATTTCTGAGCGCATCACATATTCTCCACTTTCCATGAGATAGCTTTGCCTCAAGAAAGTGGATGAAACTAAAAGATGCGATTCAACCGCGCTCAAGTCAACTTTTTTAGCTTGGGCCCGGGATACTCAATTACCGATATCCCAAATCCACACAACTAGTATCCACTCGGGGAATCTACCAAATTTGTCGATAGATCTGTGTTATCTCATTGATGATATTCGTATTACAGGGTCCTCCTGGAGAACAAGGCCCGCCTGGTGTTTGTTCCTTGGAGCAGTGCAAAGAGGTGGCGATTCCTGGTCCACCCGGACCGCCAGGACAGAGGGTAAGTCAGATAACTAATTGTCCCAAATTTGCTTGTAAAAACTAGATGTCATGGTGCGAGTGAAGTCGCGACAAGCAGGAACCAACTAGGCAGAGCATTATCCTTTTTGGTCTGCAGAAGGAGATGAATATAGCTCACCTCTCTTGTGCAAACATGAAATTCAAACCTCTTGATCACTAGCAGCACTGTGAGATTCTTTTCAAACTATTGCGTCAAACCGAAAGTAAACTCGAGTAAACCCAAAAAACAGGACTAGGGGCGATGAAGTTCAGCCGATCACGGATAACCAAAAACCGCCAGATACACATGACAAAAATCACATGACAGACCTCGCATGCTAAGTTTAACCACACGCGATGTGTGTATCTTTCTGTTGTGGCAGTCGGGCCAGAGCAAGACAGTGCTGCGGAAAACTGCAGTCTGGGTCATAAAGGTGGGTTACCTCTGCTGTGCCTAATGGTTGCTCTGAGAAGAAATGATAGGCAATCATTCGAAAAGCAGAGCTATAGTGAATTCTCCTACTTTGGTTTACCAAACGTCGTAAAACTGTCCTATTCGCTTCTTCTGTCCTCTCCTTCACTACCGAACCGGAGTAACCCGTCTTTGAGCTAGTCGATGTAAGTAATCAGAGCAACTTACAAGTTCCTCTAGGTGATACAATTCTCGCCAAACTATTGAATGAATCAAATCGCATTATCTCCCCCAAGGGAGCCCACTCCACCCCCACACGCACACAGACCACGTGACTGTGAACCCGTGAGAGTTGGGACTAATGCTTTTCTGAAGATCACTCCAACTCTCTGTATGGAGCGAAATACCTTACTAAAAATTACCGGCGTGCAAAATTACTACAGTGAGCTTTTATGTGTTCTCTCAACAGTTAGGCTTCCGGTCGATAGTGTCTCTGAGTGACTGAAGTCTCGACGGCATAACTTCCCTTAAAACGTATTCCAATGTTTTACTCTATTCCACACAAACCATTTCTTGAAAAGACCATCTCCAGTAGTCTCTTGGGATGGATCTCCAGATGAAACAGCCCACGTGTGCTCAGAAGTGCTGACCAAAGTTGGTCCCTTTTCGGGGATAGTTCTTTAAGGTCTAAGCACACTTGTACACCTCACACTTGCCCTCCCCCCAAGAGATCTTTTTTTTCTTGCATGAGTTGGTCTGCCTTTTATTTGTCTTGAAGCTGGTCTTTTCAGAATGGGGCGGCTAAACCTAAAAACCCTAACTACGGCATCTGAAGGCCACTGTTACAAAGAAGCCTCCGACACAGTGTCGGCGTTTGTGAACAGCAAAAACGACCTTTGTAACATTACAGATCCGATGAGCTTCAGCGCTTAACCGTAGAATCATCAAATCTATACCATTCTTTGCTCATATGGTCGATAACAGGTGTCCTCCTTCTAAGACAAACCCCTGTAACCCCGACTAGGTACAGTTCGGTCGTTCCACATGAGTAGTCTTTGGAGACCCCAGTAATTTACAAGCAATGATACGCAAGCAAGCCTTTGGAGGTGTTTTCTATAAAAAAAAACTGAAGTCTCGCTCGATTTACTTCAATCGACCTCTGGTTTTGTTTCAAATTTCGAGTAAATTTCAGTCTAAGCCAATCTAAGCCAAAAAAAGTGAGAAGCACTGTTCATCCTCATTAGAAAACATCAGCAATGTACATCTCACCAAACTTTAGGGAGTTTCGAACCCACGACCTTCCGATTAGTAGCTTGAACACTTAACCGTTCGGAAACTGATCAGCAATGTGATTAGCTCACGTTTTAATAGGATATATCCGGGAAGTAGAGACTGAGTAGCGCCATATCCGGTCAAAGTACGAGTCATTCACACTGCACTTCGTGGCCGAACGGCTAAGTGCTCAAGGAGACCGTCAGTTAGGTTCGAAACTCAGAAGTCTCGTGAGACGCATACTGCTAGTGGTTCTCAATAAGGATGAAACAGCTGCCGGTGCTTCCCATCTCTTCAGCTTAAATGCATTTCACCCACAGGGCGAACTCTGGATGCGGAAGTTGACAAATTTTCTCACGCTGTCATTAGAGTTTCAGTCTATTCACGCCTATGGTGATCCAGTGCTCACTGTTGACTGATTCCTATAAGTGGGAACGGAATCGGCTTATCAGACATCACTGAACTGGTGCTGTAAACACCGGGAGTGAAGTAGGTAGCATTAAGCACTTGGACTTTCAGTTACTACTGCTCAACGGATAAGTAGCCTGACTAATTGTGAGTAGTTGGATACTCGTTTTTGACCGTTACGGTATTTGCGGAGTACCTACTGATTACCGAGTGTTTGGTTGTGACATCTGATACTTTCAGAGGTTCTTGAAACAGTTGTCTGACCAATAGCGATTAGTCAAACCCGCAAAGCTTTCGACGCGTGGGAGAAAACCACCTATATTCACACATGTTATGCGCGCAAATGAGATCGATGACCACCCTGGGTTAGATTAGCCCAAGCATCGGGCGATCGGGAGGAGGCGATAGGACAAACTGCTGCGGTAAATGTACTACTTATCAGTAGTGAGAAAACAAATAGCGGGATAGATCGACAATGATCAGACCAGTGTGAGTCGGCAAAAGGACAAATCTTATGTTGGTGCTACTGGTGAGAATGAAACAGGTACATCGTCGGCATCGAACAGGTTGAGATGAAGACATTCAGAAACGAGAAATTTTACCAAGTTCTGACTAAACATGGTATATCACACCGCAACAACTAAACTAAACACGTGGTTTCAGTCCGAACTCCCTTACTCCGTAAGTCCTGTTCAACTTGCTTTCATTTAAGCTTTTTCGAAGCACAACTATGAAAGCCCACTCACTATTCATGCAATGGATACTGCTTGTTCCAATAATGTATTCAATCAGTTTTCCATTACTTCCAGGGTGAAAAAGGCGATCCAGGTTACTGTGACCTAAAGGACGAGCAAAACCACCAAACCATCGTCCACATGATTCGAGAATATTTGTCTCGCCCGGTGAGTTGCTTCCTCTTTGCCTTCTTGTCAACAGCATTCTGAAAGGGTAGCCCTGATATCCTATGTAATCGGCCTATTAGAACAAAATTTCCATCATGAACGTCTGTCATACTTAGTAGAGGGTGAACATCGACAAAGATCTTTAATGAAGTTGGACTAATACCACAGATGTTTCTGCTGAATTGCCCCAGACAATACATTCAGTTGCGCAAGATCCACGGCAGCGCTAAAGACCGCCATACGTCCGTGTGTGAATAAAACCTGGGTGTAGGCAGAAGTTATTCCGAATTCATCTTTCTCATAGTAAACTCAAGTTATCCAGCCCCATCTCACAGTGTCCGGTTTAACGCAGATAGTGGCAACAGCTAGTATGTTCGCCCGTTATGTTTTATAAGTAGTGAAAACACTCAAATAAGTGTTGCATACTGAACTCAACTCATTCTGTTCTGAAGAACCAAGATGCAGTGTATAGCTATTTCGTCCGCGTTTGGAACCATTGAAAGTTGGAATCTCAAAATTCGCATACAATTTGAACCAAAATGGAAAAAACATGTCACATGGGCTTTCACTGAAGAAGTTGTCACCCAAAGAGTCAACATACTTGACGTGGAAGACCTGCCTTGGTGACAAATGGTACTTTATCCTGCTTGAATGTAGGTTAAGCACAATCGCTGTTAGCCAGTCGTAGCCAAATCATTCGTTCGTTCGAAGTTTCATCCGAAAGTTGGTGTGCTGAGATTCGACCAAATGAACCTCGTAACACATGCGGTGTCGAATTCACTGAAGGACCAACTTGTATATAGAGTGCGGCAAAGGGTGCTTCGGAAAACCCCTTCGTTGAAGTGTTCGATCCATTCTCACTTTATGGAACCTGTCGCCTCCATGAACATTCGAAATCATCCTACTTCGACTTCAGCGAGCTTCCAGAAGCGATAAATTCTACCTGTGTTGCAAACAGAGCTGCAGTCTAATGTTCAAACACTCGAACCGATGCACACCTAGCTCTGAGGTGTGTATCGAAATCCAAGAAGCTGGAGATAAAAGTTGTGAATCACTCGGGTATCATTTCTGCACTCCGAGACCCTAGTCTGGCAAACTTGGCCTCATTTAAGATTCATCCGTAGCTGAGACGAGTAAACCGATTACTTAAAGATTGAAAATCGGGATACCAGGCCTGTCAACTGGTCAGACTAACTGAAACAATAGTTATAGCCCAAAAGTTTCGCCAAAACCGCTTAGTCCCTGCCGAAACGGATGTGAACTTGAGGATACTGCTGTCCAGTATCTAGAAAACCCTGAGGATAGCTCAGATTTTGAGCTTTTGTCCTGACTTGACTTGCGTGATTCGCATACATCCTCAGTTCGTGCGCATGTTCTACAGGACCACACGAGCAGAGAATGATACATCTTTTACCCTTGGTTTTAGTGGTTGGCTGTGCATTTGTATGTCATGGTTATGTTCCACATAACGACACCTTGGTATCTTTGATAAAACTTGTTACCAACAGGAAGTTCAAGTACAATTCAAGGAACAACTATCAGACGCTGAAAAATGTCAATGCCCAAGGGATCAGCCCTCAACCACTAGCACTGAAGTTTCTGCTCCACGCGTGGGCGAAATCAACGGGTTTGGGGTAAGTTGTGTGACACAACACATTGGCTACGTTGAAGCATTTGCACCGTGTGCTGTCAAGAAGTATTATCTTGCCAATACTTGTACAGGTTTTTTAAATCCTAAGGAGCGGGGAAACATCCTTCGGGACAGTACTTCACCATACAAGTAGGATGGAGACTAACGTTAAGCAAGCTTCTGCAACAGTGAGTGTGAGCAAAAAGGTATATTGGTCCCCACTCGAGGATAAGAAACTCTCCCCCCCCCATGCTGAAGGCACCACCTCAGCCAGATCGCAAGTGCGACTATTAGTGCACAGTTGATGATAGCCATAATATGATTCAGAAGGTATATATGCACTAATAACAGTCTTTACTATCGTTGACAGTAGTGAGTTGCAACACGTATAAAAATAAATACAATGCGGAATGTGGAGCAAGACAAAAGGGGAACTTATCGGTTGTGAGAGTCCCTTGGTGAAAGTCCGGACGGAGGTAACGTGTTTTCTCCGCAGCATAGTTGCTACACATGTTCCATAATTGTCCGTGGACTTGTGGAGACGGGTTGCCGTCCTGCTCCCTGCGCGCGCGCGAGTCTGTGTGTCTTGAGTATGCTCGGCTTTCCTATATGTAGGTGCGTTTGCGTGTACGTGGGTGTCAGCACATGACTTGTTGCTGCGCTTACTGGCCGGCAGAGACAGTCAATATCAGATGAGTCACCCTTGTGTGTCGCGATTTGTAAGTGTAGGGTAAAAAGCGAGTCTCGTGATCTAGGGAGCGATTGTGAGCTGTGTAGTCAAATGAGTTACGATTGTGTAGCGTGGTTTGTGAGTGTAAAAAAAGGACAGATCTCGTGATCTAGTGAGTGGCGGTGAGCTGTACAGTCATGTATGTTGGTGAAGGGGCCGCTACACGACCATATGAGGGAACCACTTAACCTATAAACTAAAGCGAGCTAAGCTGTATCCCTATCAAATCCGACCCAAAATGGATTTACCACTCTCACAGTTTATCAAAACCTCCAGTGGATATGGGCTTTTTCCCTTATAGGGCTCCTCCGAGATCCCAAAGCTGTGGAATTTGTGTTCAAACTTCGAAGCGACAGACAAACTTACTCACAGACATACGGCCTTGTTTAGCCTACGCATAATCCACCCCCCCCCCTCGTGTTGACTGACAGCAATACATTAGTTTTCCCCTTTTTCGCCCTTCAGGCCATGGTCTTTGAAAAGGAGAGTGACTTACGCAAGACATCGCACACGCTACCAACCGGTGCAATGGTATTTGTGAAGGAACACGATACGTTCTATCTGAAGACGAACGAAGAAGCTAACAGATGGCGGATCCTCAGTATAGTGAGTGTAAACCTTCAAAGATAAACGTTTAAATGTTTATCACTTCCTCCTCAAAAGCGGGAATTTAACCAATCAATCATATTTGTACACATCAGGCACCTACGGCCGAGTCAGTTACGCTGCCGATTCCAAAACCAGTGAGTCTTCGTTCATTTGCTTGTTGCCCGTTTTTCACACGCGGTAAGACAGTGAGTGTTTGTGTAAGTGTTCACTTTGGTTTTGAAGAGCTGAACTTTGCTCATCTATGAAGTACCCATGTTTTGTTCGCCAAATTGTCCATCTTACTCCAAATGAATGCCACTCGCCAACAAATGTACATGGGTCATTCAAGACTAGCGTGTATATGCAGCTTGATACAACAATGCAATGTACGGTGTAAACCATCGGCTAACGACAGGTCTGCGTTCACCTTCTTATGTCTGTGTTAGTAACTGTGTGGCCGTCGGACGTATGTGGCTGTCAAATGTCTGATGTCATTCTATCCTGCCTGCTTGGCTTACGCATTACGTTATGCTGCCGTGCTCGCATCCCACTTCAGCCGGTTTCTTATTCTAGGGAGAGAATCAGTAATCCCAGAGAAAAGTCGTCTTCGAAGTGGGAACACATCCTTGAGAGCACAAGGTGACATCTCCCGTCAGCTGCGATTTAATGTAAAGGCCAGTCTTTCCTAAGGGAGCTCAAAACAACTCTTGGTGTCCTCGTGTTGGAACCATCATTTTAACACCTCCTCAGCCTAATTTGACGTGATGCCTCGTCAGACACGTCACCTTGCCTCTGTACCACAGGGCTGTAGCAAGCCAGTTGGCGTGTACTTTTACATTCAGTCCTTGGGGCTACACGCACTAAAACTAGCCCTCTGCGTGGATGACGGGCTTTCTAGTCATCCAACTTATAACCTTTGTTGGCTGCGGAAAGCGATCGATCGATCATCATCATCACCATCAGACAGCAACTTCAATGTTGCTTTACTGCCGCTCGACTACAATGTTTAGCCTTAGAGTGGAAAGGAGATAAAAAGAGTATATGAGGTAGGGTTCTGACCTATCGCAAGCATTCTGAGGTGTCTGCACCTCCAAGTACTCAATGAGAAAAGTTGGGAACAGGCAGACAGCACGAAAGCCACTGACATCGATCAGCTTCCGTCTATTCCAATGTCTCTAGCCAAGCCCAGGCGGGGTCACGGGGACCCCATCCTGGAAGGCGTAAAACACCAACAACACCCAAACTCTTTGTAGTCTCTTTCACACCCTTCTGCCAAGTCAGACGTTGTCCGCCTCGTGCTTCTGAAGGAGGCACGGAGAACAACACTCATCTCCATAGACGGTGTTTTGGCAGGTGAAGAATACGGTCGAGCCAACGTAGTCGATGGTGCTGGATGTTTTTCGTGATTAAAGTACCTTCGTTTTGTTGTTGAGCCCAAATTAAACTGCACCTCAAAGTTAGAAACCATTTACTTGTTCCTATATGGTGTTTCTTAGAAAGAGAGAACATTGCATTGTCCATGTGCATGACTTCGAAGGCGACCACGGTTCAGTCGGTGGGTAATCCGTTTGTACAAGTTTCTGCTGTAACTGACCAGCTCACATGTTTGTGGGTTGTTATAGCGAAACAGTGTATTCGAATTTTTATCCAAAAGTCGCGTTAAACAGTAACTTGGCGACTGGAGCGTAGCGAGCCACAGTTTGCCACTGACAGGCTAAAACTCCCAGATTGTTTAATCACCCACTTTGATTTGAACCAGTTACTAATGGTCTTTCAATGTTTTTTGGCTTTAGGAGCCTAAGAAGACACATGTGCCCAGAAATTACCCCCAACTGGAAGGGAAAATGGTAAGACCTCCTGACCTTGCGTGATTCATTTTCATCATTTCAACTTGAAAAAATCCTCTAATCGCATGCTCCCAAACTTCTCGAAACAGCCAAAAAATTAACAGCGGGCAGGATAAAGCAACTCGGTGAGCCGTGATTTAGAGACATCCGGAATAGATTCTACCAGCCATCGGACAATTCACTGATTCTTTTCCAACCTCCAGTCAGTCAAAAATACTGGACACCAGCTGTTCTCCAAACGGATGCTATTTTTAGCCGCAGAAGTGAGGTGACCTTTTCATGCTTCCAGCCGCTTTTCTTCCTCAAATAACCATTGCTATTCCATCCTGATTTAGGATGCCAAGCAACTGAGGTAGAAAAACGTACCATTCAACCTATCTTAGCTTTCAAGAAGTCCTCTCTCTAACCTTCCGATAAAGAAGCTCGGCAACATCCGTCTTACATTATTCCCTAGGAAAACTGGTGTTTCAGCACAGATAAGACTCCATAACAAAGTGACAGCTCTTTGAGATCCAGACGGCACCCCATTAACAGCAGGGGCTTTTTGCTTGCTCCCTCTCTCTTTCAAGACCCTCCCAACTGTCTCTCAATAACTAGAATCTTGCTGCCATAGCCTATGTCTTGGACGTCAATAGTTAGACTTACAGAAAGAAGTTCGACAGCAGTTTCTTACTTTCTGACCAGCAAAACGCTAGTCGGGTCATACAGTTGTTTTCCATTAGAATGGTTATCGTTACCTGGTGAAAGACATTACAGAACTTCAGCCCATTAAGTTATTGTTTTCAGTATTGTTACGTTATTCAGGTTATAGGTGAACTGATCACTGTATAAACACTCATCGTGAGATCTCAGACCGTAGAACAGTGCGTTCCACAACCACTGGTGGAATCTGGTGTCACGTTGCAAACAGCAACATCAGAAACAGATGTTCCTTCTAAAACTGTCAACGTAAAAGTGATCGCAGGGAACTTGCTTGAACAACATGTTCTGAATTGAGGAATTAAGGTCAGGAGGCTAACTGGAGGCTCAACTAAATCTCAAAGGGAATCTCCCATTTATGATATTCTTCAAATGCATGTGCCGCACAAAAGTTACCTCATTTTTTCAGCTGGTGCGATAATTTCCCGAATTACTTATAAGGCAAACAGTTTTCAAGAATCTTGTGTTATTTCAATAGGACGTTTCTCTGTACTGCGCTAGATGACCCTTCAGATATATGGTTGGAGGAATTTTTTGTATATGGGAACTGAAGAGAGTAAAATTGTTCGTTTCGATCACGTTGGACGCCTTATGGACGGGTAACGATTCATATATATACCATACCTTGGGAACTGTTGTGTTTCACATACAAATGCACTGTAATCCAATTTGCCAGATGGAATTTTGAGAGAACTAAGTTCTGACATTCTGTATCAAGCAACCTGGTATTTGGTTCCGTTTTGAGTGGTTGCGGGCCCGAGAAACGTCGCATTGACATCTGGTTTGAATTTGATTGGCTCTATCAAACGTGCACAGATCACGTGCTGTGCTGACGCTACTGGCCACGCAGCGTAACCACCAATTGTTATCGAGTATAGACACCGCCCTTCTATTCTCTTTATTCCAACTGTTGTATTCACTGGGACGAGTCCAGCTTTCTTTGTAACTTTGACCACGGCGAAAGTTGTTTTACACCGGTTAATCCATAATGAACGTCCTCATCTCATTCACGTGCAGCTTTATCTGGTAGCCAGAAACGAACGTCTTCGGGGTGACCTGAGACAAAACGATCATCTCACTGGGGCTCATTCAGGCTCAATCTACGCGTGTCAGCGTTCTGCCACGAAAATTGGTCTTGGTCGGGCCTTTTATCCGCTAATTAGCACTGATGTGTTCAACATGGACTACGTTGTCCCGCCCATGTATCGTTACAACGTGCCACTCGTTAACGTCAATGTGAGTCTCCCCATCTCTATGAACTTATCAGTTCCTTTCGGATGAGTTTTGGAAGTCTCATTCTGTCTGATTCAGTTGGAAGTGTAGTTTATTGATTGATTCACCTTTTGACTGGGTTCTATTTTCCTTACCAAGGGTGAAGTCATATTCGACGACTTCATGGGTCTCATTCAAGGACGAGGCGCGCCCAAGGCCAAGATCCTCACTTTCGACGGACAAGATGTTATGGATGACCCTGCGTGAGTTTTACGGCCATGAAACTTCTATTTGTTGTGCTGTTTTCTCCGGCAATCGGTCCTTTTGCTCTAATCCAATCTTTCAAATACTCCGGTTGGGTGGCGCCACAGGTCATCTAACATCGGTCGGTACCAAATCAATTTTTACGAAAGCTGATGACTCATGCCTTGGTTTCTACAAACAGGGCTTCAACATCTACTATGACTGAGAGGCTGCCGTTCAATGATCCTGGTGTAAAATCGATTCTAATATCGGTTTAGTAAACATTCCTTCTTACACCCGGTTTGACTTGCTCAAGTGTTGAGGACAGGAAATATGGTGGGAGCCTCACTGCTTCTATCAGTTGAGACAAAGTTTAGTTTTAATATCTATATCTATACATATATATATATATATATCGTCCAGCTGTATCACCCTTTCGGTGCCTAGCTGCCACGTCACCCAAAGGAAGTACGAGGGCTCGGATACTGTCAGGTTACCCAAACCTAGACAGGGGAAGTCGAGAGGCAGAGGTCGGGTTCGAACCACGGACCTTCCGGTCAGTAAATTCGCGCTCTAACCACTTGGACCATCTCGCCCCATCTCGCTCCTTCCTGTAAATCAAGTTTTTATCCAACCTTGGCAAAATGCTTTTCTTCATTAATTTGTATATCTGCAAATGATTTTTCCTCATTACTACTGTTCCTATCATCACTGATAATGTGCTTATTACATTACAACATTGTTCCTCAACCTGGTCCATGGGATGCCGAGTCGTTGAAAGCCATCGTAATAGCCTCTTTGTTCTAACTGAATCAATAGTTTCCAAGCGGAACCTTTTCACGTTTAATTTCGGCTTCCATAACCGGGTTTCGAATTTATCCTGTCTACCGAAGTAACTTGCAGACAGGCTGGGTGAGGCGGTGCTCGGTAGGGATGCTACGATTTTTACCGTGGTTCTTCTACACTCGAAATCTTTGGGATCGTTTTTTATTGTGCCCGTCCACAAATTGTATAGCAGGAGTCGCCTTGTTGTTTCATCTCTAGCCCTACCCGGAAAAAATAGTAATACGTAATGCACTACTCATAAGGTTGCTCAAAATCCTTCGACAGCCCACGACCGGTTTCGCCTTTTTTGGGGCTCATCAGGTAGGCGCAGTCCCCGAGTTTCCGTGCTCTACTTGAAACCAACTCGCACGGAATTAGCGAAATACACTCATTTACAAACAAATTTGGTTTTGCGAGAGACTTACCTGGACCCAAGCTGAATCACTCGTTTGTGATGTATCCAGGCAACTGAATGTGCTGCACCAGGCCGCTTCATGTTCCAGTTGCTACGATCACAAACGAGAGATTCAGCTTGGGTCCAGGTGTCTCTCGCAAACAAATTTGTTTGCAAGTGAGCGTATTTCGCTGATATGTGTGTGTGTTACTTTTCCTCACCTGTCTTCTTGTTCTAGCCCTCTCTGGTTCCTCTCATAAAATAATTCCACGGTTAGGTATTTCTGCTGTTTGTTGAGTTTGCTCACCGTAGATGAGCAGCTACTTCTACGTTAGCTGGCCTCCTGGAATCTTCATTCGGTCGTCTGGGTGGAAATTATTCTACGCGCTTGCAGTGCACAAATGTTGGAGGACAATGTTCTCTGCTTAATTTCAGTAACCCCATCGCTCTTCAAGATCCCTTTTTCGTCACCTTTTCCCAATCTATGCCGGTAGTCTTCAAGCCGGTCAGTTGACTTAACTTTTTCAAAGTTTCTGATGACTTTATTCGTTTGTTGACCATCCGACATTTCCCACCTGGAGGCCTCCCTAGCTGACACTCCATCTTCCTCATCTTCAAAAATCAGCCTACATCCCAACAACTTTTTGTTCTCATATGAAAGACCATCAAGATGGTCCTCCAACTGGGCGACATATTCCCTAACACCCAACGGGGCGAGATGACTCAGTGGTTGGAGCGCGAACTTACTGACCTGAAGGTCCGTGGTTCGAATCCGACCTCTGCATCTCGACTTACCCTGTCTAGGCTTCTAGGCTTGGGCAATCTGACAGTATCCTAGCCCTCATCCTTCCTTCGGAGGGCATGGTAGCTAGACACAACTGAACGATTATCTAACACTAATCGGTCTAAATATCTTGATTTTGATTAATTACATTCAGAGTTTTCACAAAGATGAAGATCTTTACTCTTATCAGTCATTTTTTCAGTGAGTTTATTCTCACAGGTTAACATGCAGGTTTATATATGTGTTTGCGCTCTATGGTGCTCTATTTTCCAAGTTACTTTAGAAGGAATTTCGTCTCCTTGAACAGATATACAACTCATTTCCTGGTCGAGTCCCTTGTCTATATGTACGCCTCTAGTCACGTGTCAGTTTTTCCCCTGTTTTCACTAATGCCTCCCGGTCTTCACATTCTGGTTTCTCATCAACAGAGTCTCGCAGTTGTACCAGAAATGCCGTCGTGTAAAAATATCAGTTATTCCCCACTAAATGCGTTTTCCTTGTGGGCCCTTCTATTTAGTTTGCGCTGCATATCTTGCGATGCCAATAGGCTGATGTTCTCTATCTATATGTACACCTGTCTGTCTGCCATCAACCTAGCTGATGAAAACTTACCCATTCGATTACGCTAGCCTGTACTCTCCCACAGACTGAACATAACCCGTAACCAAAAATTCACCTTTCGCAATCCTTTGTAGTGCACCCTGTCTATGGATTGGCAGACGCCCAATCTACTTAAACGGAGACTACGAATATGCAGCTCAGGCAAAGTGTCGTAACTGGCAAAGCACGCAGCCGACAGAACGAGCCTTGGCTGTGAGTTTTCCAATGAAGAATAGTGACGCCGGTCTGCTGGCCAAGGAGAATTCGCATCTGGTAGCATGTTCAAGTTATTGCCGCATGCTTTGCATACAACTCGCTCCAACAGAAGCCTGATCCAAACTGGCCTTCGACAACCTACAAGAACACTCGAGAACCCATGCTTAGTATTTTTTTGCAATTATTTGTTTGTTTGTTTTTTACGCACAACACCTGGGACCAGAGGCAACCTAGCATGTGTTCTCTCGTTTGATGCTACGTGGGTAACCCACAGCGGAAAAATCATGTCAAATCTGCTTGTCTTTGGTTCTTCATAATATTTCCAGGGTTCTATTGTTGACCCCACCTGTCATTATTAATTTTTTGGCTTCTCTCGCTAGAAGACCTTTTACAATGCATTTTCTGTTCACTCCATCTTCCTCAACTCATTTCTCAAGTGCACACCTGTTTGTCTCTGCGCACGTTCATCTGCGCGCACAGTAATCGGCTGTTTGTGAATCGTTCAAAAGTATCATCGATCTTTGGATTCTGGAATTTTGTTCACTCTGAACACTGAACTGTTTGGGAAAGGGATTCGACCCCAAAATCATAAAACCCCAATCACCTGAGCCCCACCCTTATTGGACAAACTCTGTGGTCCACCCGGACGACAAACGCTGAATCAATTTGACCACACCCTTATCCAGCCTTATAGCAATTCTGTAAACCGTAATACCAGTGGAAGGAGGGAAACCCTTCGCTGTGAACTAAGCAGTTACCAGCTATTGGACAGGAAAGTAAAAGTCTAATATGCATATAGTTTTTAAAAACTGAACATTCTCACGTGTCTTCTCGAACTTTCATGGATACTCGCTGACAGTCACACAATTAAAAAAGAACACTGCAAAGCAGTTCCACAAGTTCCGTAACAAACTTCGCCTTCCATTAGACATGGGGTGAAGCTTTGTTACGACCACAGGCTACTCGCATGCCTCATCAGTAGTATAGGCCGTTACACCAGTATTCAGCAGTTACTAAGAACAGTTGGAAGCTTCACTAAAGATAAAGATAAAGCTGGATCCAGGAAGAATCAGTCACTAACGGCCGTCGACAGAAGGATTAGATACATCCACATAGGTCCTCAGAAAGATTAATGGCCTCCCATGACTGGGATTCCTAACTTCATTGGTCCTCCCGAACAAGAAAAAATTCTCTGCGGAAAACATTCTTCCCCGTAGATAGGACTCGCGGATCGCCCGAAAGAGAAAGACTCACTATATACAGTAATGAGAAACCTCATGAGCGCCAGTCCTCTCGAACAAGAAAAGGCATAATAAGTGAGGATAATTCACTCGGTTCATCAGATGTAAAAATTCCGTCTTGACAATTTTTTCTGCACTAAGGATTCCACTGATTCATTCCTCACACCTGAACGTATCGTGTTGGCAGTTCTGCGGCCACTGTCATCAAGCCCCCCCCCCGTGAAACTATCTACACCTGTACACAATGGCATCGCACGCCCTGGTAACTATGAAGCCGGCCTAATTTTACGGTAATTGTTGCACGCCATCGTGAGTGGACTTGGGGTTTTGCGTATGCGAGACCATTTTGTGTAATCACATACGATAGTCCAGAAAACCGCGCTAATTATACGACCACCGTAGCAATATTGAGGTTGCGAAGGTTACATTTTGTCAGTTTATTCGCTCTTGGTTTGACCAGATCTTCAAGTTTGTGTTCAGAAGTCATTAGAACACGAAGCCCGTGACTATTGTTCCGCGTACCTGTCATCAGGAATACTGTTGTAGCCTCGGTAACAGATAACACCGGTGACGATGATGATGATGTGTGGGAGTCCTGCCACCAGAACACAGCAGCTGAACTATGAGATAGCGAATATCCGAATACAGAAGGCAAGAAGGACGAGAGTGCTACTGACCTGATAAAATACTCTTAAACAGTGTGAATGCAGACCAGGCACTCCAATCAGATCCGATGACAACTAATGGATAGATTGATCATGTGAATGGATCACATGTTTTCGAACATTCAGTGCGGTTTGTGGCAGCAAAAATACCAATATCTTTGAACTAATGCTGATGAAGTTCTGACCATGCAAGAACTTCTATTAGTGTCATCATCTTAGGTATACAGTGCCTTCCGCCAGTGCTTATGTTTCAAAAACATCGGCCTTCAAAATTCTACTTTGCCCGAAATAAGTAGCCAGAAAGTTGATGAAAAACGTTCACCCGCTGAATGAGAAATGAGCGAATCTGTGATACCTGCACTAGGTTCCATATAGGGGGGGCATTTTGTAACCACAGAGTGGAACCGCAAGTTTGCTACTGATCAAGAACTATTCACCAATAGCTCATCCGAAAACATCATTACTTATTCATAGTATCGTTCAATCGAAATTTTTTTACATAGGTTTCTCTATATCCGAGGGTTCCTTTTAACCTTCCGGAGGCCGCAAGAGAACGTATCTCACAAACCCCGGCTTTCTTCTGAAAGTAATCACTGAATGCCCGAAATCTACTGAGACCCTCAACTCCACTAGATACTGACCAGACAGACAACGCCCCCTCAATATGCAGCGCTTGACAGCCTTGTATCAAAGCCAGACAGCCCGAGACAGCGTTGAACCAAGGTCAGACAGTGTCCCTCTAATAAAATAGCCTGATGCCGTTGTATTTTCGCACACACTCAGGCTCTCGTACTCGCTTGTTCGGAATAAAGCTGTTGTGTTCCTTATCGGTGAATCTTTTACCGGCACTAAGCACTGGAGCGGGGACAGCAGTCAGACGCAACAGACTCAGCAAAATATAACATACACTTATCCCCCCCCCCCGAACGGACACTTTGAAGGGATCTGCCAGAAGCGCATTATCTGATAGTGGACTGTTTCACTTGGACGGACCTCTAAAACCGGAGGCAACAGCACAATATAGGTAGTTGGGATGTGCTGCTTCGTTTTCGGTACGTTCGCCGAGCTTGCTAAGTGGACTGTAAACGTTCCATCGCCAATCAAGGCATCAGTGCGGGGTTGAATGGGTGAATTCCTCCGCTCCTCTCTGTCTTTACATGGTTTCTAAACAGTATCTACAAACACAGAAATTATTGGTTGCTCCCGAAATGGCTTTCATGTAATTCGTTTGGTCAGCTTGGAATCTGATTTGGGTTTGGATCTTTTTTGCTTGTATCTGCTTGGTTCATTTGACAATTCGACATTTCCGTTCCTCCGCTGTGATTGGGCTGTTTCCATTTTTCTGTATGGTTTGATTTCGTGCCAATAGACTGGCTGATTGAACAATCCATTTTTAGAGCTTTCTTTCTTCGATCCGATTTGTCCGCTGGTTGTCGTTAGGTTGTTTGATTTCCCATGTCGTTCAGAATCCCGCATCTGTGTAATTCTTTTGTTCGTAGAGGCCGACAGACTGGATCGATATCGATGTGCTCATTGATCGATTTTTTGTGTAATACCATGCTCCGACAAACTCCCGTCTCCGTTTTGTCTCTGCAGTTCCATTTTCCAAATTAAACTGATGGAAGTGACATTGGGTCATGTCTTTTTTTGGCAGGCTTGTGTTCGTGTATTCCAACAATCACAACGGAGGAACAGAGATGTCGAGTTGAACCAATCAGATACAAGGAACTGAGATCCAAACGCAACTGAGATTTCAACCTGACCAACTGAATTACGTGAAGGGCATCTCGGAACCAACCAATCACTTCTGAGCTATTAGATACTGTTTAGAAACAATGTAAGCGCAGGTAGAATCAGCGAAATTTACCCATTCAACCCCAAGTTGACGCCCTGATTGATGATGAAGCGTTTGCAATCCAATTGCCAACCTCCAAGAACAGAACAAAAGCAAAAATGACAAAACTGTACTTCCTTGAACTATGTCAGTTACAATGTAGGATCATCGCTAAACAAGTGAGATAAACCGAACGTTAGAATGGGTGTTTCAATCGGCGCTTCTCATTTTCTTCGGGCCAACCATACACGTCCAAAACTAGACACCATAAATTACACAATAGGTAAGATTTATAATAAGCAGGTCACGTGACATTTATACTCTTCACATCTTATAAGCTTAGTCTGCAAGACTGGGTTGGAAGTGCTTCGCCAACCTCGTATGTTGCATGGCTCTCTCAAAAACCGGAACCCAATGCCCCGAAACCTCGTAACCCTCAGGCTAGTTTCGTTTGAGGGTCGTTATATAACACCGCTCCAATGCAGACGCATTTCGTGGGACATAGTAAACAGAGAGCAGTGTCTCCTCTCAACACGGTAATGAGAGAGGAACTGCGCACAAAGGCCGTTCGGTGGTTCTTGACTAGTCAGTATAGATTGTCTTGTTATGATCTGCTGGAGGAATCTGATATGGAAATTGAGTTACACTCACCTGTCTTTGAATGAGGAGGCAGGCTGTTTGTCCTAACAATAATTTAGCGTCGCACTACAGCCGTGGTAATGGAGTCGTAGCAGATTGCAAGCACCCGTGGTGATGTTTTGACTAGTGTTTACAGCGCCCATAATCAGGATTTGTTGTGCTGAGTTACCCATGGTGAGCCTGGCAAACATGCTTGATTTGGCATACTTTCACCTCCGATTGGATCGTGCAACCTGGCCAACAAAACCGTTGATTGGTCGGAATCGACCTATCAGATTATGACAGACTCTCCACCAATAAGAGGTTGGATGATCCATGTGAACACTATTATCAACGCACAAACTCATCCGATTTCTTGTCAAACCAAAAACACGAGCTCCTGAATTTTTAGTTTTATTATTCTATAAAAAAAGTTTTAAAAAACGCGTGAAGTGTGTACAAAAGTACCAAATGAAAATCACTACTCAAGCCAGCGCATTTACCAGCTGCAATTACTGCAAATGGGGTCAGAAAATCGTGGCGGGCTGTAACACTAGTGCTACGGGAACCCACGTCTAGTGTTATGAAACAGTCAATCGGGCAGTCCAAACTGTGATGGAGGACTGAATGGCATGTGTTCCAAAGCACGCAGCTTCTCTTCGTAAGTTGACCCACTTTCCTTCAGAGCAGTTTCGGTCCGACTAAACTCCGGAGGCTCAGTCACATACTTTTTCTCGAAGTTATCCCACCCTCCTATGTACGGATCCGTTGGGGTGTTGAACAGTTCGTGAACGTTTTGTGTAAATCGATACACGTAACGTTTACCGGACACTTTTTCAATGATTCGCTTGTCGTAGTAGTACCGGAGACCACGACTCAGCTTTTCATAGTTCATCTTTGGCTTGTTTTTTCGTGCACCCCAACGTTTTGCCACCTGGTTGGGCTCCTTCAGCTTGAATTCCGTCCCCTGACCCGTCCAGCTGATATACTCTTTGGCACTGGGGTTCTGAAGTTCTTCCAACAGGAACTGCCACAACTGAATTGGACCTGTGTGGATTGGGGTGGTTGAATGATTGACCAGATATGGTAGACAATGGGTTGCCTGATCACCACCAGTGGTTGATTTCGGTATTGGCCAGATGGATTCACTTAGTAACTGATCTGGAGGTAGGACATGGTCGTTATCGCCTGTTAGGTAGATCAATTGTCTCGATCGTGGATTGCTGTCTCCACTGTTTCCTGTGGGAAAAAGGCGCAGGTAGGTTGGGTTATGTCTCCAAACAACAGATTCATTCCTTAGAAGGTATCGAGAATCTCTTTATACTACCATGTTCATCAATTGAATAATTTAATGTGCAACTGATCCATTCAACATTGGACAAGGACCAAATTCCTTGCAAAATTACGTCGATCAGCAGAAGTGGTTGGTCTGCCTGTGACATTCTGTTGGCTGTCCTGTGTGATGCGAGCCATGTGAAATTTATTTATTGACGTACTGGCAGACAGACTTCGTCACGCCTATATCAGCGTTACGCAAGCCTCTCTCTCTCAACCCAAAAAATTACAGTCACCATTATCCGAGTTATCTCACTCAGACTTTAGATCCGACTGAGATACTTGCCTGTCAATGTATGCCTGAATTCCTCTGTAACTTAATCCACCGCTTTAGCCCGTGTAACGATGTATTCACGTGTTAATCAACAGCGCACCAATCCTGGAAGTAAACGAAGACTGTGTGGTGCCTGAATACGACGCGTCCATACGGTCAGCTCATTGCAAATCTGATCAGACAATAAAGCAGTTTCTTCTGACCTCCTGACCTCGACAGCTTATTCCAGGAAAACTATTCTACTATGACTTAAAACATGGCGTTGAGTACATCATCATCATCATCATCACCATCGACAGCATGACATCAGTGCTCAACACCGATGTTTCGCTGCCGTACAACCATGACTTATTCGAAAGCCTCATTGTGAAGAAAAGAATGAAGGCGGACGGGGAAGGGACTTAGCGCCAGTTTACTACAATCATTCCGAGGTGTCTACACCTCCAGACACTCATTCAGGCAATCTGGATAGAAACTGACAACAAGATCGCCACTGACATCGGTTGGTAGCCATATCCTTCAGGGTCTCCAACCGGGCGAGGTGAGGATCACGCGGTCCCCATCCTGAAAGGCGAGTAGCACCGAGTACGGTTCGTTACCACCTTGTTTGCGATTGATTACTATTTTTCGCTACAAATGGCAATTTAACTGGAGCACCACAGCAAACACTACGGTCCATTTTTTCCATAAACTTACACTAAAATCTTTTAGTTGCTCATCAGAGATGCAATGCACTTTGGGAAGCCTAATTTTAACTTACCATTGAGCTTTCCGAGTGAATCACTCCGATGAAATTCCGCAAAATGTGAACTATATGATAATACTTCGGATTCTGGAAGGTAACAGGATGAAGACACGTCATGACTGCCGCCTTGATTTGTCTCTGAGTGTTGTAGGCCAAAGTTGGAGTGGGAGAAAATTCCGGTTGGAAGTAGTGTGTTCGAGTCCGACCGTATCAGATGGGGCCTTGAAGATGCAGTAATCACCTGTTTGTTTAAACGAATAAACTCTAATATGAGTCAATTCTTGGGAAAGGTTTGGAAGAACAATATCCCTTCTATAAAGTGTACTCCAGGCGTTGTGTACTCAGTGAATTCCTCCCCGTGATACTGTATACAATAGTTTGAAATTAACCAACGCGAAGGGTAATATTCCAGACGGTCGAATTTGCGTGTGTCTGAGGTTTTTTGCTGTTGGCGACGGCAGTGCGTTCAGGGTTTATCAACATGAACATCGGTTGAATTATTCAGTCCAAAGTAAAATGTATTTCGTGAACAGAAAGCGCGATATCCGGTAATTTGGCATGCTTCAGTAACTGGAGGCTGATGTTGATCCTATGCTCGACCCAACTAGAACCAGATTTTCATACTACGTAGAGATGTGTGATATTATGGTATTTGAATCCGTATGCCTTGCCAGGCCACAATAGCAGGATTTTGGGTGAGCGAATTCCAAGTGCCGCCATGTCTTTTGGCATAGTGACAGGATTGTGGCTACTCATGAGTAGTTCAAACTTTTTCCTTTTTCTCAAGTCGGTTGCGGTTGATGCCAGCCTCCACAACGGGCCTATTGTCTACATTCACACACCTGCACCTTCACAAACAGCTCACCCACAGTAGCATACGTTTCGTCCGTCTGTCTGCCCACTTATCTTCCAAAATTCCCGCCAAAACCTCTCCCTAGTGGTGAGTCGTTTCGCAGTCACGTAGCGGTACGCGAGGTTGGCCAGCATTAGATAGACCCGAGACTTACTCTAGTGAGCTAGAATACCTACGAAGAAGCGGGAAAACAGCTTTGCGTCAGGATTAAGTGTTACGTGGGAACTGCTGGAAGACGGCTTACATGATCTTCAAATTTGCGTGTCCTATGACTGTGAATATTTCAACTGAACACAAAGCGTGCAGTCTTGTGCATGGCAAAGATCTTCGAGCCGTAACTGGGTTGCGCACACCTGTAATTGTAGATATTTCGGTAACTGTTAATCAAGATAATTCGAGATCATCCTTCGCTAATTGGCACACCTTCGTGTTCTCAAATTCGCTGAAGCCGCTGCAATCAATCGGCTTAGGCACTCATTGCGCTCCAAAATGTAACCTCAGAACGTAACATATGTTGTTTAGGTCTACTAAACAATTCGCCCTTAACCACGTGACTAGCTCCACCTATAACAACTAAAAGATTCGGTCCGGTGATTTCGTACTGATATCTCCCAAAATTCCATCTCCTAACTGTATTTTTTAAACACTGGATCTGTCATCGGACTAGATCCACAATGCAGACGGAACAAAATTCATACCTCACAGGGAGGTGAATGCAATCGTTTTTTCGATCACGATGGCCATGCATATTCACTAGGGTGAACATGGACTCATTCCCTGACCATCGCATCAGAAAAACCCGGGTCACTCGGTACAGCCTTCAGTTCAGAAGAGAGTTGGTTCAATTGGATGGTTCACTTCGTCCTTTCAAATAAATCATGGTTGTACGGCAGCGAAGCATCGGTGTTGAACATTGATGTCACGCTGTCGATGGTGATGGTGACCATCATTTCTCATGTTGGCTGAGCTTGCAAATAAACGTGACAAAGTTGCACACTTAACTGGCACTCCAAAAGTTCCGGTTGTCTTGAGTTTTACCCGATGGTTTGTAGCTTCGTGCTAACCACAACGCAATACAAACCGATCGTGGGCTGTCGAAGACAGTAATCTTGTGAGTAGTAAGTAGTTTCAAAAAGGCGATCTTTTGATTGAGATTTGCCACTGGAAATCCCTCAATTTCAATCACTCAGGTAGTAACTGAGCTCGGACGAGCGTATCGCGGAGAGAAAAGCCCTTTCCAGTGTATTTTCTAACGCTCACCGATTGGTTCGAAATTTCTTGAAGTGGTGGGCGGAGCGTGAAACTACACGTGCGCGCACTTCTATGAATACAAAGGGTTTTTACCACAGCTATAGTACCAAAGTACTGTTTTCTCAATATAAGTTTGTCGGGCTGAAAATTTAAACAATCGTGGCAGTGACTACGCAAACGGAATGTTCTCAGTACAGGAACAAAATTGTTTCGATTTGCAGGTGGTGCAAGCCTACCTAGGGGTTTCTGGACGCCTCCAGACCGAAAAGTAGATGAGCAGAGATCTACGCATCGCAATGGTCATCATCGGGCAGCATACTAAACACGGCTTAGAGACATGCGACCAGCGGAGCGGGTGTGAGAATGGTCAACGCAGGGACGTCACTATTGGATGGATAGGAACGAACAAGTGAGTGACCATATTTAGCCATTCAGCCGACCTATATAGTTACGCACTAGCTCTGTATGTTAGACTGACGGTACAGCCGTGCTTTTGGCCTTCTCTCTTCTGCTTATCGCGTAGCCTGGCAGGCTCAATTCAGGCATAACCGGCAGGCAGTCTCACGTTACAACAAGGGGGGTAGCAATGAACTGCTTAGCTGGGCCGGAAAACGCCAACTAGCACTGTTATAATATCGCATCCCTTCTCAAAAATCACAACCAATCAGCCCAATGTAAAAAAAAACAGCCCGACCCCCGTGCTGCGCATAATGTTGTTTGCCTGTGGAAGGTATTGAGCATGTATATACACAGAAACAGCTTTCAGAAGTGTAACCACCTACCTGTGTGGTTGTATTCGTTTTAAACCGGTTGGCTTGTATGTGATCATCTGACACAGCGAGTGTAGGGAACGATGCATCCGGATGGGGGTAGCCAGCGATACCTCCTTGGTTTATCGTACCTTGGCGGAATTGGACGAAGGTAGTCCCTGTGCTTTGTTCAACAGGGTCAGGCTTTTGTTCGGACTGACTAACATGGAGCTGGTGAGCGTCGATGGATATGTGCTTTTCTGAAAATCGTGAGAGTGATATATTACGATCCGCTGAGTTTATGGTATTGCAAAGGACACAATGTATAATAGGACATATCTGCTCAAACGCTTTAAACATCTGAGCATTCAAACAACTACTCAATCAATCTCTGTGAAAATCCGATTGTGGATGAAGGTAGCTACAAACGCCCGAATTTTCCCGTTAGTTTGATTACTATAACGAAATAAATGGCAGGACTATAAACCTGCGCGTTTAGACAGCATTTGTTGATGAAAACCGCACTTTATCGGACCAACCGCGGTCAAAATCAAGCACACCGTTTATCGTTTGATCCCGCATAAACGGTTGCAGGTAGGGGTTATAAACCTCATAGACGAACCTTTTTTTGAGGATCCTATCTCCGTGGTGATACCAACGTTCTTACGTTTATGTGCTGCCTTCCAAAGCCATGGACAACAACGACAAGTTCCTGATTCTCGCACCACACCGTTGCATTCCTACATGTCTACGTCGACAGAGATCTTTCTAGCATGTAAGCAAAACGCCTATCGGTGGCGACACGTCGCCGAGTGCACGGTTTGGATTCTGAACACTTTCGACATGAGCGCAGGAGTACACCCCGCCAACTCATAACGACCGACAGTGCCGGTATGGAACACATCACAACTGTTGGTTGGATCTTGTAGACTGATGAAATGCAACGTACCTTGTTTAAAAAGCTGAACTCTGTTAGACCTCACAGCCCTAGTAGGTTAAGGGAGTTTGGACAGTTCCATTACCAGGAGTAAAGGGTGCAACGCCCGTCTTTTAGGAACTGTTCTGCGATATAGCACCACGCAACGGGTCGTTTGCAGACCGAACAGCTGTCACACATGAAACAGCACTGATTGCGGACATGGTAAAGCCCTGTTACTGGGTCGTTTTACCCAACACTAGCATCTCTCTTCAAGTAACAGTTCACTCAAAGTAGTTCACTGTGAATCTCCGTTGATACATGTAAAGAGAATTTGATTTTTTTTAATGTATCAAAGGGACCCTTCATATATCGAAATATCTTGGAAGCAGTCCAAAGGCAAAATGCTTGAAAGTCTGTGATTTACTTCCACGTCATTAACAGGAAATTTACGTGTACACAAAAAGCAAAACATCGGAGACTTAAACATGAAACCGGTCACTATAGGCTCTTGTATTCCACCGACAGCAAGATGTCCTTAGAACAAGTGAGTTCCGAAAACAGGTGAATCCGTATGTTCGTCCATCGAATTCACGCTCGATGTATGGTTTGGAGGAATCCATCGTAGCCATATCAGCCTCTATAGCTCGCCTACTGTTTTCACAATCGCTTCACGATTCTGAGGAAATTCCTATCCACGCGTTAGGATTAAGGTCGAACGATGATACAACCATGTTTGGAGACCTATTGTCCGCTTGATTAAGATTCCAGAAAGACCAAGTATACTGTGGATGGCCAGGGTCAAGTCTGGTCTAGTATACACAGCATGCAACTCGGAAACATACATTCACCTTACAGGTCGCGCAAACTATGAAGTATACTTTTATTTGTTGCACATGGCTACTCGTATTTACGATTAATGTTGATGTTTCTTTTCTCCATCGTTCGTCCCGTCAAGCTCGAATTCTCTAAGAGCAGGTGGGCTGCCTCCGAACGACAATCATATGACCTTGTGTCAGCGAGCAGCAGATTATAGTGTTCGTTCAGTCCAATCCGGCGACGGAGGTCGCTAGGGTCTGCTTCAGATCGCTAAAGCTACCAACTTTGAAGGACGAAACCGATAGTGGACCGTTGAAGAGTTTTCAGCAGCCTCATGAGTAGTATATCCAGTTCAAAAACCTTTCTTTCGTCCTTATATGGACTCGCGTGCTCCTTCCGTTAACAGTTTCACGCTCTCACTCTCCGAGGCACGTGTCCACCTTGCGCAACTTGTGGAAACTCGATCTGACACAGAGGTTGGTGTAACTAGACAATCAGCTGATTACTGGTGAATGGTCAGTAGACGTCAGCTGAACAGTCACCGACTTCCGTAAATCACCTGGCAAGCACTAAGCAGAAGACGTAAGTCGCACTGGACAAACATGTGCT
Organism: Clonorchis sinensis; assembly: GCA_003604175.2. Taxonomy (NCBI): domain Eukaryota; kingdom Metazoa; phylum Platyhelminthes; class Trematoda; order Opisthorchiida; family Opisthorchiidae; genus Clonorchis; species Clonorchis sinensis. The sequence continues at coordinate 10,176,604 of CM030371.1, forward strand.
CGGACCCCGAAAAACTCAGCGTACCCATTGACAATCGGCCTCATCAAGTGGGACCAAAGGGATTGTTACACCTGACAGTAATCTGCAGGTATGTTCCTCGTGTTTAAAAAGCGAGGTTTACCCGGACCAATACAAACCAGAACTGAATCTCATTCAGGCTGGATCCAAGTTGAAACAGTTCACTACACAGCGATAAGTAAAGAGGATAAGACTTCGGTTACTCTCTACACCATGTGTAACCAGCAACCATGTCGACTGACACCAAGAAAACAGAACTCGTTTTAGGTGACCTCATCGTCCCGAAATGGTTATAAGTACTTACCAGGTGTATTGGAGGGACGTTGTTTGGACTGAATAGCTGAACTGGAAAAGGATGTCCATCCTACGTCCGGGGCTGCATTAGCCTGCATATTCTGTTCGATAAACTGTTGAGAATTCGGACTGCCCACGACTAAACCGTGTGGATAACCATGGTCGGCTATCGAGCAGTGGGAAAAGGACCGAGTTCGTTGATTGCAAAAATCCTCCGCTGGTGTCAAGAAATCTCCACTGCCCCTCAAAGACAATGATTCACTGGAGTGTACTTTTGAAAACTTGACCGAACTTTTGTTTGATGGTTTGCTATGACGTTTACGATCGGATCGATTTTTGACCAATATAGTTGAGGTTTTATTCGAACGGAGACCAGCGGTCTGATCAAATACAGTTGCTTTCCGAGCCGTGCGTTGAGTAACATGTGTGGACCTGTTTTCAGACAATTTTGGTGTCGTCCTGAAAAGAGAGAGTGAGATTGGATGAAACTGGGAATTTTTTTACAGGCAACGAACAACAAATCTCTCATTATCAATGATTTTTTTGACACGGTAACTGTTTCTCTCTGGAGTTTGACAACACTGTCACAGAAACTAATTCTCCCGACGAAACGCCAAATGAGGCCGACAAAATTCCTTGAAAGACGACTGGTGGATACGGGTTTACTGGTTTACCTCATACCCGTGAGGTGAATTACGTGAGAAAGCATGCGTGGTGCGGTTTCCTTTTCGCGTACAGAGTATTCAAAGAGCTGATCAGCCACTCATAGCTCAAGGACTACATTGAAACACCTCCGATTCGAAACTATTCGGAATTCCACAAGATGATGATGATTTCAGGGAAGTATCCAGAGGTGAAACTATAAAATATTCTCACTCTTGTTGCGAGATTGTAGTTATTTGTTGATTTCATTACGTCGAGCTAATTGAACCAACCCTCTACTACCGGGCAGCAACGGGCAGTTAATTGTGCATCATTTGTCGTCAGCAGTAGAATACTTATCACGATTCCCGATGGAAATTCAAATAAACATTAGGCCATGATTGGCGACCTAGGTCTGTGATTAACTTAAACGACGACTGAACGCTACGCCTCTCGCCTTTCAGTCAACCGTTTCACGTTACGTCGTTTGATGTTGACTGACGCCTCGATTGAAAGCTTCTCGTAGGAAGGCCCGTGTGACTGGTAAGATACTTTTTTTGTTCGAATAAATTATGCTCAGTTCGTGCAATCAGTCCCCCACCAACTGCCTTTAGCTAGATGGTGATGTTCAAATTTTTGTCCTGAAGGGTGCCCTGGAGGCTCGTGAGATGCACATCATGATGAAACGGATGTAGAGTACTTTGCAGCTTTTCGGTGTTGGCATGGTCTGTGTGGCAGAGTGAAATTTGGGGGGTTGATATTTGGAAATTTCCTCACCACTAATGCAGAATTTGGACGTTTTAACGCAGACGGTCTGCGCAGAAAAACACAACTAGTCGCAAGAATTAAAAGGCGAGTCACGATCACGAGTCCTCGAGTCCATCTAGAAAAAACTACCATCAGTTCGAGAAATTGAACGTCAGCCGAACTTAGAAACCGTGAGAAATGGATCCTTTTAAACTTGTCTGTTACGTCGGGGTGAGACGGCTCAAGTGGTTAGAGCGCGAATTTACTGACTGGGAGGTCCGTGGTTCGAACCCGACCTCTGCATCTCAATTTGTCCTGTCTAGGCTTGGGCAGCCTGGCAGTATCCCAGCCCCAGCCCTCGTGTCTCCTTCGGGTGACATGGCAGCTAGGCACCGAAAGGGTGTTGCACCTGAACAGTTTCTTAGTTTTAGTTTGTCTGTTACGTTATTGATCCGTTCTTATAGTCTCTTTTTGTTTGACTGACCTTCACTCGTCGAGCAGATATAACACGGTTCATGTGGTGAAGCCTGTCGTACAGTAGCGGTCCTCTCTTTGCCCTCCAAAAGAAATAAGTTTAAACAAAATATACGGAGGTAAATACTCGCGTTTTTCACCTTAACTAGGAACTTGTCTGGCCCCGCACACTGATCACTCATCCGAATAGACTTGGTTAAACCCCGTTGACATCACTTTACATAGACAACCACCATATGAATGATGCTCAGGCACGTTTTTTCTGACAAAAAATACAAAATAACTGCTAATTACCAAACCATAATCAGTCTGCACTTATGGACCTAATACGCTACTCATAGGGTTGCTGAAAACTCTTCGACAACCAACGACCAAATTGGTATGCAAATGAGTGTATTTAGCTAATATCTGCACTTGAATGGCTCGGAACTGCGCTGAAGTGTCATTTCCTCCCCAATAAGAGACCACTTTAGCTCTTTGATGCCTCCTGAAAGAGGTTATCCGGCTGAGGTCAGTCTCGCGAAGTGGTCTCGCTAAAGTGGAAAAACTTCACCAAATGAATAAACGTCACCAGCCGTGGATAAACAAGAGGAGGCTGTTTCAAGATCCGAGAAAGCCCTAACCACGCACACACTGCCTAGAACACGCCATAAATAGTGTAAGAATACGACATCCCTATAAAGCATCAAAGTCATTCCCGTGCACTCATGACAAACGCACGGAAGGCGATATGCACTCAAATTGATCCACGAATCAACCAACAATCAGTTGCAGGACGACACTTTTCCAATTAAAACTACACTACTCATGAGTAGGCGCAAACTTACGTGTTGTGTGCAAAGTGCTGCGCAGTACTTGTCGCAGTCCTCATGCCGATCCTGTCTTCCTCTGGACTTGAGCTTAAATCCGAGAGACCACCTCCTGAACTAGAATTTAATCCATTCGAATGACGAGCCAAAAAAGACAGGTAGCTCTGCACTCCCATCTCCCCACAAAACCAATGTGAACTGTTGTCTGAGCAGGCGAACTGGGGAAACTGTCCCCCAACGTGTTTCAGATCAGCCCAAGAGGAGGCCCAGAAGGAGCAAGTTGAGGCGGCTGATTCTTGAACAGCTGCAGCTGGCCAATGTGGTTCTGCTTTGATGTGACCAATGTGATTACAATGTGATGCGACGTCCTCTGTTTTCCGTTCGGCATCTTGAATGAAACGAATAATAATAGGAATAACAATCAATCAAAGCTGGAATTCTCCTGGTTTAAAATCAACAAGTACAAAACGATGCTAATCTGCTAAGTACAACCCACAACTTGCCATCAGCACAGTTGTTGAGGTCATGTGTTACATACCGCTTGAACTTACACGTAAATCACGAGGAGTTACAATCAAAGACTTGATCGTCAAATAATGAACTGTTTACAAATAGAACAAGATTCATATGTTACGGAACGACATGAACCCCGTGACAAGATAGCTGGACGATGAAAACGACAAGCACGTGACACAGTAGTTTTCCAGTTGAGTGAAACTGCGTCTGCATATTGTTCTGCATGCTTGTATCTACACAATGTATGTGCACTGGCGTGTGAGGAGGGTCTAAGTGAATTCGCACGCGCGGGGAACCCACGCTTCGGATATAAACAAGTCCACCATAGCTGCGCTCGATCACCTAGCAGCACACCGGGCATGCCAAACGAAGAAATCAATAGCAAATCAGTTGAACATATGGCGATAGTGTAACTGCATGTGGTTAGTTGCACAGAAACATGCGATGTAGGCTCCAACGGAGATAATGTGTTATCCTCGGAGAATCAGTGCGCACCTCTTTGATTTTCCAGTGAATGCACACATGACCCAACAGTTCAGGAATTACGGGAATAACATTTGAATACCTCGCACAAAGTTCGGACCTTGTTTCGAGAGCATATAAGAATTTCAAGTGTAACATCCACGCTAGGCGATCGAAAGATTTATATACGAATCATATGGTTTTAAATGCGTTCGATATGGCCGTTTGGCATGAGAGGTTTTGTAAGCGATCCCGTATATGTCCTATACTATTGCGCGACAGGATACGCTCATCGGACAACTTGCCAGAACCGGTTCACGTACATCATTGTGGATAACTTGGTGGGAATCCCGACTTCAAACTCATTCACAACAGTAACCCTGAGAATAAACTTCCAAAAACAGAAACCACTCTCCTGAGGAATTCGCTGCAGCGCCCCCGTCATGCACGGCCCATACCGCTCAAAAAGAGGGTAACTGTCTAACAAAGGTCGAATGCACCCTTTCCTCGTGATGAACTGCGTTGAGAGAACTACGCTTTCGTTGATATCAGTCAATAGCTACAGTGACGGTTAACAGTAGAACAGCCGTGTGTTCCGTAAGGACGGCGAGCGTATTCCACAGAACTTTAGCGTTTAGTACGTCTCAAGCGTCATGTGATCATTCTATGACTTTGTAGCCTCGAATATTTCCTATCTGTTGCAAAAAGTAAGGCAAACTGAGGCGCTGTTTAGGCGCACCATTGTTCGGAGGAATGCAGGGCAAAATGGATGACAATGCGGTTGATCTAGACTGCAAACAGATGCGTCACAGCTTCAGTTCTTGAGCGTTGTGATTTGAGTGCCTCCTGGGCGTAAGTCGACCCGCAGAGCTCGCAGCATCCGTGATTACCAAAAAGCACCATTATTTCACGACAGTGTCACTGATTTGTGCCTCTACAAACCGGTAATACTCACCTTCGTGCGCACCCGTGCCCTGTAGATTGTGGCAAGGGTCTGCAGTACGCCTGTGGTTACAAGGGGACGGATGTAACGGTATACCAGAAAACCGGCATTTAGTGAGAGTTCCACTTTTTTGGGCATTGACTGATTCTTGGTCTACGGGCGAACGCCAACATACAATATACCTGTATTTGAACAGGGTCTTTGTGTGTCAGGTTACCTGTCACTATTGTCGAACGGTACAATCTTAGCGCCCGCCAAACATCATACCGTGAATTCTGAACCTAAATTTTCATAATATGCTAGTGTAGTCCACATCGCCTTATTAAATCTCTGTAGGATCCGTATTCGAGACCGGCTTACTCAGGTGCAAACCTTCGGCATCGTTGCGGAATATGGGTAGGTAGCTCGGGTGCGCTGCTTGGTTGTTGATCTGTCAAGCCCAGAAAACAGACCAGGCGATCGATTTTTTTCGAATTCAAAAAAGCCAGTATTTCAGCAGATTGGCGACTGTACAGGAGAACAAAACTGTGGATCCCTTCGCAGTTAAACACTCCACATTCCTTCTAATAAGACTCCTTTTACCCCGACTGATAAACAGTTGATGCCCCTGACCAACCGCACACTCATAAGTAAACCCAAGCCCAACATACCTGAAAAATAGTATATGGAGTTTTGTAATGAACACTGAAACGGACCACTTCGGTGGGTACTTCGAAAAACGTCAGTGGAACTGCAGGACAGGATGGATAGCTTATTCGATGGGTCGTATCTTTTTGGAGGTTCTACTGCCAAAACACACAAAAAGAAAATTATTACCTGTTCAATCTTGTGATACTAGTCTACTAAATAGGGGTTATGTGGGCTATCAGGTGCTGGATCGCTCGTTGTTTGAATTTATATCCTCCGATTACCTTATTGATGAATGCCCTAAATCGATTATTTTATTCACTCTTATCCACCAACCAGTCTTTTGTTCTTCCAGTCAGTCAGACACAGACAAGTGTTCGTCTGAATTTCACTCACAAAGCGCGGGTTACGTCATTCGTCAACGCAGATTGATCGATAACTCATAAGGTCAATCACATGCTGATGAGTGCTAACGGGAGAATCGACTTATCTTGAATCAATGAGTATAACACCACACTAACGAGCTTTAGGCAGTTGATTTGTGACTTGGTGCTCAAAATACTGAGATCACCTTACGGAATAGAAATCAACTGATGATCTATGTTTGATTAGAGCCAGACTGTTCGATTATTGTAGTTTCTAGCTTATTTTACATCCTCGAAAAAACCGTTAAGGCTTTCCTAAGATCATCCGCACTACACCCCGTTCCAATATCTTCCAGGCATCCCCAACTACCCCACTTCTAAGTCATAGCACGGCACAGCTATGTATATTTGTGTTCATAAAATGCACCATGGTCTTGTTTTTTCTAGGCAAACCTACCAAAGCTGCCACAATCAGTCGTTTATGGTTCATTTTATGTATGATAATGCGTGCATAGAGTGTGGGATCGTCGGCCTGAGTAACTGCAGTTCTGTTTGTTTGTTCGGTGTGTGTATCTCTGTATGTCCACGCGCTGTTTTCGAGTGCTACTCTGCCCATCAATGGTTATCACTTGATCAAGAAGGGATGGAAGTCGCATGCAAGTTCAGTGTATGTTTCCAACCCCCCCCCCTTAAAAAAGTTGCTTTCTGTCTATTCAGCCCCCTTCTTTCAATAATATCGTCACGATCGCAACATCTACAACTACGCTGTTTACATCGTTTTACGACCGATCATACGCACCACTCGAAAGATGTTTGAAGTAGGGAGTTAGCTGATCACTTTGTCAATTCCCAGCCCGATAAGACACACGTACATCCAAGTCACGGGTCGGAACCCCCCGCGCTTGTGCGTGTGTGTGTGTGTGTGTGTGTACGTCGCATCTTACTAATTAGGTCGCCCCCCACCCCATCGGTGCGATTTACTTATCACCACCACCCCCTCTTCTTCCCTGAAAACGCGAAGCAAGATTATTGTGGCACGTGGCTGGCCATATGCGTACTTTCCTTGCCCACACCACCACCACCATCATCATCATCAACAGTGTACAACATGTGAACGACATTTTTTGTTCGAATAACTTGTTTTTTGCGTGTGTCTAATTTGTTCTGTCTGATGCTAAAGTGAACACGGGGGACTAAAGTTTGTTCGATCACCTGGTTGGTCATGGGTTCATTTCACGTCCGTCAAAGAATAGGACAGCTGCGACTTTCTGGGAATTCCAGTATGATTGTAGTCACCGGTGTCTGAGCGCGTTGGCGATGCACTCAAAGGGTGCATAGTTCGTCATACTGCATTTATTTTTGCGTATAGCCCCGAGGTTTCTGTAAACACTAAAGCTTTGTACAACTATAACACTCAGGAGAGCATAGACTAGACAAAATGTATTACAGTAGTCCAAAATGAATGGGCCCCCTGAAATGCCCGGTCGTAAATGGCGATTCCGGTGTGCAGTCCAACATGATGAACAGTAAATGGGGTAAATGGGATAAAATTAATTTTACCTTCCCAGAAGCTACACCTCGGCGACTAGATACCAGCAACATCACCTATCGGCCTCGGTTCGCACGCGCCACGCCCTCAGTAACACGTTCAGTATCCAAGATTGCGCTAAAGCCATCGAACTGCCTCATCGTGATACGTAAAAACGTGCACATCCAGAGAAAGTCCAGTTAAGTGATGAACCTAGAACTAGAAACGACCTGACTTCCAAGATTATAGTGTGTTTCCTGTGTGCTGATGAGGCACATGTCAACCAAGAACAAGGTCGCCGCAATGTTGTCCAGTGGTCATTTGTTCCGAACTCAATCGCTTTTATCCTGCGCATATGCGAAGACAAAACCACGCTCGTTTGTGCCGCATGGATCTCGATCCACGGTATGTGCTGCACCCATGATATAGAGTGTGTTGGTTTGATTGACTCAACCGTTTGACAGGAACGTTCGAGGTTCGAACCCGACCTCTGTCTCCCGACTTATCCTGTCTATGCCTCGACAAGCTGGCATTATCCCAGCCCTCGCGCTTCCTTCGGGTGGCATGGCAGTTAGGCACCGATTACATTTCGTTCTGTCACCCATACAGAGATGTCTTTGACGTTTTATGAAATGTCTCATGCTTTACAACAAAGCTGATAAACGACACCAACAGACCGGCGATTCTGGACTGAGTTGGCCACAACTGTCTCAAACTTGGTCATGGGCCCCATCCCTGTGTCAGCCTTGAAGAATGGCGGTTCAATTCCTTTAAACTAAAAGTGGCGATGCCTTGAATACCGGCTCAACTGACCCCTGAGGGACTAGTTGTTCTGCACATCCACGTGGAGAACAGTTGCATAGCCCGTTCACGTTTAAAAAATGTACAAATTGATGCTCAGTTTGAAAGAAAAACGTGTAACCGACGAGCCCCAGACAGGACGAACTCATTAGTGGTGTAAATTGTTTGCCTGAAAAATAAACGACTCAACTTGTTTCCATCAAACTTTTGTAGTTCCATGCTGTATTGACATGTAGCACACAACAGTGAACAATGAACCGGGGATTTCAACCCGCTCTTTGTGTAGTTGTTGGAATTTTCCTTATTAGACACTTGCTATTGGTAAGGGTAGGGTCCGCCTTTAGTTACCATGGTTCCACAGTCTGATCAACTTCCAACCGATTGTACATAACACGCATTTTGGGGTTTCCCGCACAAAAGACCACGAAGTCGGATGTGTTGTTAACTATCAGTGACTCCTTCGCTGGCCTTGTACATTAATCTCTCAGGAACAAGACGACAACTCTACTATCGTTTTCAGAAGGTCCAAGTCGTTCCCGGTGTCATCCTGTGCTAGAAAACAAGGTTAATTGGAGCAATCAGAATATGTCAACACGCGGACAAGGTGCATTTTTACATTGACTGAGTGGAATAACATTGAGGACTTAGGAACGGTGAACACAATGAAGGTGGAAGTGTGGTTTCACCGCACCAGTACAGAGGCGAAGATGCGACACCGGAGTGAACGCGTCCTAGCCAACCAAGTTATTCTACCGTTGTCAAACATGGGTACACGAAATAATTTATTATGTGCACGGAGTGCCCCATCCCAACGTCCGTGAGTGCTCTCTTCTGGGATGATCCTTGCGAAGCCTGAGTGACCACAAGTCAAGCAATATGTTTCCTTATTCTACTTGGCACTTCAAATTAGCTACTATACACTGAATACTACCACAGTCCAAATTTCCTATTTTTTTTTAGGAATCCCGTTAACTGAAACACAACCATTTTCCCCCTCGAGCTTGGCATGAGCCGATTACTCGGTTTTCCATCTTCTACCGCACTGTTCGATTGCTGGTCTTCAGGTTTCTCAATCGCGTAGAGAACATCATCACCGATGGGATAGGATGAAACATGGGTTCCTGATTAAAGGGGGCGAGATAGCTCAGCGGTTAGAGCGCGAGCGTACTGACCGGAAGGTCCGTGGTTCGAACCCGACCTCTGCATCTCGACTTCCCCTGTCTAGGCTTGGGCAACCTGGCAGTATCCCAGCCCTCGTGTTTCCTTCGGGTGGCATGGCAGCTAGGCACCGAAAGGGTGCTACAGCTGAACGATTTTTTTTCCTGATTAAACTAAAGTTAACATATTAGTTAACCACCGCGTTTTCCGACAGTAGGAGGGTTGGGTTTCTCCACACAATCATGTATTCTTATTCGCTGTCGAGAAGCTAACGTGAACTAACAGCAACTGCGTATTTTTCAAAGCCTGGATTGTCAAAATAACTCGATTATATGCTAAATCCAGTTGGGTTACCTGTCACAATCAAAATCATCTGCAAATGAGAGTATTTGTCGAAATCTGTCCAATTTGGGTTTAAGTAAAACATAAGGTTGACCCAAAACTCGGAGACTGGGCCTAGCTGATGAGCGAAACCGGTCGTGGGATATTGAAGAGTTTTCAGCAACCCTATGAGTAGTGTGTTGCATTTGGTGTCTCCCTAAAATGAAACGTTCTATCCATCTCCACGGCAGTACGATCAAGCAGCATCTGCGTGCAGTCAACTTTATGGAGAATTTTCACTTTGACGATATCATGCAACCTTGAGTGGCATCCGGTGTCAAAGCGAGCCTTTCGAGTTTTATCAGCGCGATTCAGCGGCCAGTAAACAAAGCCGCCATTGCCTCTTCAGTCCTAAAAACCATTCTCGACGAGAAGCTGGCATCTAATTGCTTCGAAATCAACAAAGAAGGCAGCCAGTTGCTACAATGAAAGAAACGGTCAATATGCTTTTAGACCTCATTCCGACCGCATGCTTAAATTCCGTTTCTTTCGACGAAATAGCAGCTTCACTTACGACTACGGAAGTTAAGCGGCCAACCGTTAATGGTCTCAAGAATGTGCTGTACAACACACGGATGATGTGCTGCAGCTATCTGGGATGTACAGGATCTAGGCATCTACCTTCGGTATATGACCTTCGTTAACGCTGTTGTTTTGCGACAGGTCTGCAACCGTTTACCTCCCCATAAAGGGCGAAACAGGTCATAGGATGTCGAAGATTCTCCAGCATCCGTATGAGTAGTACTTCGTGACTTCTTTCTGATTGAGCTGGTCTATGTGCTTTTGTTTTTTAGGGACAGGAACGTTTCAGTCTTCGTGACGTGATAACCTAATGAAGTAACACTGACAAAACTGACCTGTCGTGGAAAAACTCAACTCAACGATCCTTGAAAGTGCTTCATCGTCGACTTGAACGACAAGTTCAATCAGTAAGATACTCCCCCTGATGTGGTTTATCGACAGCACACGAGGCTGCATTTATGAAGTATATCTTGTCCTTGCTTCGATGAGTTCCGCAGGCTCAGAGTCGTTGGTCGGAACCTCAACCAGGACGACGCATTTGAAGCAGGCGAGTTCCTTCGCTTCAGTGGCTAGAGCGCGAATTTACTGACTGGGAGGTCCGTGGTTCGAACCCAACCTCTGCATCTCGACTTCCTCTGTCTAGGCTTGAGCAACCTGGCACTATCGCAGCTGTCGTGCTTCCTTCGGGTGGTACGGCAGCTAGGCACCGAAGGGGTATTACAGCTGAACGATAATCATTTAGTCCTGGAACGGTGGAGTTACCTTCACGACAGAACGCGCTGAGCTATATGTTTGTTGTGACGGAAGTTAGCTGATTTGCTTGGTTGTCGATATGACGGGAGTCTTCAGGTGACTTCAGTATGCCGGTAGGGCGAGCGACAGCTGCAGTAGCGCTGAAATTAAAGACCAATTGGCCCTGAAGCAAGGATAATCGAAACCAGTCTTGGTGGGTAAGATTCCTGTTCATTCCATTCACCAGCCCGCCCTTGAAATTCCCTCAGACAGCTGAAATTTCGAGATCCATGGACGATGGGCTATCACCTGCTTTAAAGTACCATGGTCTTCGAATAAATCCACTATTTATGGCGTTCGTCGACGAAGTATTCGATGCACTGAATGCCTCAGTGCTCAGCTGGGCTGATGGTGTTTTGCCCTTACTTCGCCTGTGTGCAAACGAGGTACAACTGGCATACAGACGGAGTAACATAAAAAGAGTCACCGGAATCCAAAAGAACATAGTATTAATTTGATGTGACCTAAGTGGAGCGAACCCGATTGTTGGACGTGGGGAGGAACTTTGTATACGTTGTGGCTTGGCAAACAGGAGACTGGATTGTAGCCTTGGGGATTTACGCCAGCGACGGTGGCGTAGGGTGAATATCACCAGCCCTATCGCAAAGTTAAGCCTTCAGTAGCACACTGCAGCCGAAGTCTGAGAAATGTTCTAAATTAACGTCCAGACAAGTATCTACCGGAAAAATAAGACGGCAGAACGCTTGAGGAATTTAGGTGTCTCCTTCGCATAGGGCTTTGGCTGTTCCTCAGGGGCCCCGTCGATGGAATCGATTCGAAATGCGAGCCGATCGACTCAGCTTCTCGGACCGATAGTGTGTGTGACTGCATGGGCTTGTCACTGTAACTAACGTACACCGAATGAGACATGAGAATCTCGCACACACACATACTCACGAGGCCCAATCGCAGCGATGGCGTTGCCATGATGACAAGCCCCGGGAATTACAAACACCAAAGTCCTTGTTACGTCACAAATGTGTCGTAGCTGGGACGCAACAGAGTCAGTCGGGAGGGCAGACAACGTCCTGAGCCAGGTGCCATGATAGGCAGGCATTTTAGCCCCTGCGAAGCGTAAATATCCCAGAAGTATACCAGTATGCGATTTATCGAACTGAGGTTTGGAAAAGATGTGAAAAACAGTCTGGTTAGGATAAGCTTAGATTCCATCAATATCTTGGCCAAACTCAAAACATCCTTTGATCCGCAGTTCGCATGTAGACATCGGTGTACAGAAAATTTCTACGTGGGCATTCATTCACAACGAAACTTCGGAAGAGCATGCTGGCTGTTGTTTCCACTCTGACACTCGTGATTTAGTCATTTAGGAACTGTTTTAGACTTTGATGGGGGCTAAGAACCTAATGGGTTTCGATAAATACACTCATTTGCAAATCAATTTAGTTTTTGCGAGAGACTCACCTGGAACCAAGCTGAATCTCCCGTGTGCGATGTTTCCAGGCAACTGAATGTGCTGCACCAGGTCGCCTCATGTTTCAGTTGCTACGATATTCGAGATATCGCAATACATGTATAGACGTAATGCACTACTCATAAGGTTGCTGAAGGTTGTCGAAGAATTTTCAGCAACCTTATGAGTAGTGCACAACCTAATGGTTTATTCAAAATTGACTGATCTACTCCATGAGACGAAGACTGAGCAGTTTGAATACTTACCACCTCTTGTGGTCTCCTAGTCTTAGAAAAACAGGAGGGCACAGAAACACTGAGCATGTCTGTGAAGTAAACGACCAAGGGTAAACCGGTTAAAAAACTGTTGGAACTTGAATGCGGACGTCTCACTGGAATACGGTCGATCGTATATTGCATGAGAAGTATTCAGGTCTGTGATTCGTTCAAAATAGTATCTCGACCTCTATAGGCAAATTCTCGTCAAGGTTTTTTGTGTGTGCAGAATTGTCCGAAAAACGCCGAAGCTACACGCAGACCGAAGAAAGGGATGCGCGGAATCTTATCGAATAGAACGAGACATGCCATTATAAGCCCATGAATAACAGCCAGGAAGTATACTATGAATGCCTAGGGCCGACTCTAATCAGCTTCAGACAGCACACGACTCGGAAGCCCGAATTCACCCCGCAGGTGCCACAAACTATGGACTATACTTGGACTATACTTGTTGCACATGGTCACCCGTTTTCACGGCTAATGTTGATGTTTCCTTTCGCCATCGTTTGTTCTGGTGGACTCTCAACGTATGTGGACTGGAACGGAACGGTAATCGTATGTCACAGACCGGGCGCAGCAAGACATATTTTTCAGTCCATTGTGAGTGTCATCAGGGCCACAACCTACATGCGTTGTGCGATTGTAAGCCTCACGCCTGGTCACAGTTTAAGCCAGATGTATTAGTCCTGTACAAGGTCTCATCACTGAGTTGAACGGATTGTGTCTGCATCAGTGAAACCTAGCTACCACGTGACTGCAAATATATACGATCAAAACGTTCGCGTCTCCCTCACTTCTCGCCATCCAGTATTTGTCAGTACAAGGGTCGTTTATTAATTTGGAAACGTGATTGTCACTGCAAGCGATCTACGGTAATATTTTGAAAGATCTTGGGATTCTGAAAACTCTTCGACGGCCCTCGACCGACTTTGCCCTCCTTGGGACTCATCGGCTGGGCACAGTCCCCGAGTTTCCGTCAACCTACCTGATGTTCTATTTGAATCAAAATTGGACGGACTTCGACAAATACACTCATTTTCAAATTAATTTGGTTTTTCCGGGAAGCTCAGTTTACGGGGATCACCTGAATTGTCGTGTACGAACAGGTATCAACTTTCACGCATTGGCATTGGTTGTCGTGCCTCAGAGGAGGGTTGTGCTGACCGAATCAAACACCCCATAGATGTCAAGGTCGCGCATGCATACTGCTGATGGATTCAATCAAGAGCGGAACTCACACACACTGTCGCCCTCTTGTGATGTGAATGGACAGCATGGATAGCCTGAGCCCAGGAAGAAAAGGACTGCTCAAACGAGGGTGATATGGGCAACTACACTCATTTGCAAATCAATTTTGTCCTCACGACAGACTCAACTGATCTCTCGTTTATGATATTCTTCAACTGAATGTGCTGCACGCGGACCGCCTGATGTTTCAGTTGGTACGTTATTCGACATATCGCAATATATTTTCACAAAGGAAACTACTCACAAGGTTGCTGGAAGCTCCTCGACACCCCCGACCGATTCCGTCCACCTTGGGAATCATCGGGTAGGCACAGTCCCCCAGTTTCTGTCAGCCTTATGTTCTATTTGAATATCGTAAACGAGAGGCTCAGTTGAGCCAACCGTGAAAACCAAATCGATACACAAATGAGTGTAGTTTTGAAAATCTTGAAACTCTCTTCTTGTCGTTTACATTCCGGTCGTGGGCTGTCGAATAACTTTCAGCAACCTTATGAGTAGTGCATTACGTATATACATGTATCGCGATATCTCGAACATCGTAGCAACTGGAACATGAGGCGGCCTGGTGCAGCACATTCAGTTGCCTGAAAACATCACAAACGTGAGATTCAGCTGGGTTCCAGGTGAGTCTCTCGCAAAAACCAAATTGATTTGCAAAGGAGTGTATTTCTGGAAAAAGCACCTTTTCCGTGTACCATTCACCTTCAGAAGATAAGGGATGAATTTGAGGCGTTTTGTGTACGGTTTGCAAGCATTTCCTAATGACAAATCAAGGAGTTTTCTGAGCACGGATCCTTATAGTTTGAGATATTTCAGTCTGCGGTCAAAAACGACCGCATAATTCTACCAATGTTCAAGCTTAATTCGCAGAGTCATTTAAGATATCGTCAGGTGACTTGGAATAACGGTGGCTCTCAAGCTCTGCAACGCTTTTGCACTCTTCCAGCATCTGCACCAAGGCATAATCCGATCCAGACGATTAACATGGATTGACCATCAGGATGCGTCACACTACGGTCTGTTGAACCTGAACAGGCCTACGGTTGTTCGTAATGCACTACTCATAAGGTTGCTGAAAATTCCTCGACAGCCCACGACCGGTTTCGCCTTTCTTGGGGCTCATCAGGTAGGCGCAGTCCCCAAGTTTCCGTCAACCTTATGTTCTACTTGAACCCAAATTGGACTGTTTTTCGAGAAGTACACTCATCTGCAAATCAATCGGTTGGTTAGTCCAAACAAATACATCAGTTGTTGGTTTTCGATAGGGTGGCTGTTGATTTGCTCGCCTAGCTTGGCACTAGAATCGCAAACGTTTCGTCATCATACTAGGAGACATCATCGGTGCGTTGTTAGCTGCCTAATCAGGTATGCAGATCGGTTGGTAGGTATATCGTCCTGGAAAAAACAGCTTTACCAGCTAAATAGTTTAGTGATAGGCCCTATCTGATAGGTCGAGAGTCTTGGTGTAACTAATGTTTTTTTAGAATCTGACCCCCCCCCTTTTACCGGCAGATCTCTAAATTTGCGGAAAACTGATTTCTCTGCCTACTCTTTCAACATTATTTATGAGGTTACAAGTACGTAGCTTTTGCGATGCATCAGAAGGTCGACTGTCGTTTCACGGTTCCTCAGCTGGGACGATCTGACCGTCACACGCTAAACTTCCGAATACAGGGTACAAGCGCTGAGAGGATGACTTGATGGTTCGACGAACTGAAGTCTAGTGAACTGTAATTCACTGAAAAAGATAGTCGCAAACCAAGGCTTCAATAAGTTGACGGCCCACTAATTCAAAGGTCGAATGAACTGAGAGTCGAGCTGGAGTAACTGAATTGTGACCAATCGACCGACCCCCGCCCAATTGTGAGTACCTTATGCGGCCGTCGCACTTTGCAACAGCCCTCCAAACTAGGCGGATTGGTTTACCTTAGAACAGTCTCTCCCTGGGCTGTGAGGTCAGTATATTAACCCAGTTTTCTTACGTTTTTGGGTAGGCTGAGCCGCACAAAATCGAGCGGCGTGGGAGGGTAGTTTTAGCGCTGCACCTGGTAACGTCGAAAAGCAAACCTGTCTGCTGCTCTCACAAACGAAAGAACTATCCTGGCCCATCGAGATCCAGGGCCAGAACATCGAGTCACTTGTTGTTGAATTCCGGCTTTTGGGCATTGTGAGCTTGTTGATTTCCCTTGAAAGTAAGGCCTCCGTGGTTGACCTGAATTCCTGTGGAAACCTCGCAGTGCAACTTGGAACGTCGTGCAACCACTTCACAGCAAAACTGATTCCGTGTACATTTCAGGCTTCTTCGAATTGTGCATTGAAGCAGCCAACCGTAAACTGATGTTTGTTACACGATCGCTACGGGGCTGCACATCAGTTGGTAGATCCCCACCACAGCACTGTTCATCCCAGCTCGTTTGGCATGCAGAAACGCACAACTCATGTGCTGTGAACTGAAAATAAACTCAACTTTTGTTGTACCCCAAAGTTGTAGCAATAAATCAAAGTCCCGGCCAAGGATCCTAAGATCGCTTTTTTTACCGTCAGTTGGGACGGAACTTCGGGTTTTATCAACCTATAAAACTACTCGTTACTAGAGTAAGCGATCCTGTTTGAGTTATTGTGAATGTCAGGTGAAAGGCAAGGGTCCACTGAAGTACACTTAGGTCCTCGCTGTATCACCGTGAACCAACACTGGCCCTAGATACATTCTAGATGTCGACGTCAGCTCGACGTCCCTCGTGTGTGGTCATAGAATGGCGTTCAGTAAAAAGTAATGAATTTCGCTTGTCCTCGACTGTTTGTATCATCAACAGTTCGACAATACAAACTCCACGCGGTCACTGCATCAGGTGGTCACGTGGTCCTATCAGCACCCAAGTTGCATTCTACATCATATTTGTTTATAATACGCACGGAACGCCTGACCACCGACCAACCAGAATAAAGTAAATACAAAAGCCGATTAATGCTACTACCCCCTTGTTCATCTGTCGTGGCCACACATACCAAAAGGCCATAGCGACGAAGTTCGAGATGCACGTCTATGTGACGATTGATTGACTGACCTGGCAACCAATCGCCCCTCTCGCTCACTCACTCACTCACTCACACACACACAGGACCATGTTTATTGATGAGGTTGCTGTGGCATCCGAAACAAGTGGGTCAGCGCAATGAACAACCCCGTGTGTCTGCACACCTGTACTGACAATTGTCGATTAATTGTCGCTTTCGTCTTATCCTCGGAGAAGTCGCTCCGATCATGCAGCACTAGATCGTCATAATCATCCTCCTGTTGTGTTGGTAGAACATCAAGTTTCCATTAGCTGAATTGAACACGGTTGTAGTTGCGAGACCGGCGCAGAGACAGAGAGAGGAGACAGTCTCGCGTCTAATCTCCATACACCCCCTGTCACTAAAAAACATTTAGTAGGCATTCGTGCATACAAGGACATGCATTTAAAAGCTGGAAATGATCCGCCTGAGAACATGACTCGCTGCCACATTTAACATAAACACAATATCGGTCGTTAGGCTAATAATACGCAGCGATCGATTGACTTCCAGTGGCTGCGAGGGTGAACAGACTACTTGTGTGGGTGGGTAGTTCGACACTAAATCGAGACTTGGTGAATGTGTGTGTGTGTGAGAGAGAGAGAGAGAAACCAGATTTCACAGGGTTGTTGGAAAAACTTTGAATAAACAAAACACATGAGCTAAATGGTGGAATGATGCATTTTTGATACAAACAGCCAGTAGCCGTGTGTGGGTGACACGGCGTCTACAACTCAGGGGCCTGACTGCGATAGCTAAGACATTAGTTGACTAGGAAATACACCTTAAAGGTATGAATAACATGTTCCATGTCCATTGAAGGTGTTTTGGAACCGACCGAGTTCCAAATGTTCGCTGAACATTTCCAATAATGTTTTTTTCGCTTTGCGTTTCTAAGCCAAGTCAAGGTGAGGGGTACTACATCCAGTCGTTGTGTAACTATCGCACAAGTTAAGTCTCAGGAACCATCAACTATTATTCACGGTTTGGCATGCGCTTCACACCTGCAAAGTGTAAAGTGCTGCTACAAGACTGGGTGGGATCAAACCCACACCTCATGCTTGCAGGTGAGCCAATCAATGTGGTAGATAAATTTGTTTACCTGGGCAGCTGTATAAGTTCCGGTGGGTGAGATTATTTCTCGAATCGGAAAACCCGGAGTAGCTTTTGCCAACCTCCGACAACTATGGCGCCGACGTGACGTCAGTTTGTCTGTCAAGGGAAGAGTTTACACTGTGATGGTGCGATCCATACTGCTTTATGGATTAGAAACGTGCCCCCTAGGCGCAGATGACATACGGAAGATGTCAGTGTTTGACCATCGGTGTCTCCGAAGCATTGGTCCGGTCTGGTGGGAACATCGGATTAGCAATGCTGAAGTACGCGAGGAAGAAGGAGCTCCCCCGCAATAGATGAGTTACTCACGCTTCATAGGTTAAGCTGGTTAGGACATGTAATCCGCATACCATAAGAGCGTCTGCCTAGCAAAGCTCTTTTCGCCCAGCCCTGTGCTGAGTGGAAGCGACCGAGAGGTGGACAGTGTATGACCTGGCAACGAAGTACGAAAACACTAACGAGTAAACTTAGTCGGGTGGGCAACTGCCGCCTCCCTGAATGGGGACCGCAGGACTCAAATCACCAGTGGTTAATAACAGTAGCAGAAATGGCCCAATCGCGCAGTCAGTGGCGCTTGTGCACCAAAGCCTTCAATGCGTAGCTACCCAATTTCCGAACAAAATGAACATGCCCCCATGGGTTGGTTGTACGTCCCACACTCCCTTCTCCCGGTGATTGAAACTGTAGCAGTTGGAACCGGTGTGCATTTGGTACACAGTTTGTAGCTGATAAATTTAATCGAATTGAATTGAACCAGTATTCACTAAAAGCCAAGTCCTTGGACACATGAACCAGTGCAGGAACTAGATTGCTTGAGTCAGAGAAACTCTGGTCGAGGAATCTAAGAATTAGTAGTCAAAAGCCGACGGAAGACAACTGGCTGACGTGAAACCGCGGCCACCTAATCGATTAGTTTCGTACGGTGAATCAAAACACTTGTCGCACAAGGTTTTTTGTCACCTGACTTTGAAAAAAAAACGCATGAAAGCTGTTTGAATTACACATTGTACAAACAGTCACAACTACTGTTCTGTATGGACCGCCTGCAAGTGCTCTTACTTGCAGGCGGTCCATACAGAACCGAAGGTGATCTGTCTTGATCGCTTATTCCCCAAGTGCTGTTTGATCAGTTTTAGACCAACTACATGATGACAGCTCATTTTTTGTCCAGATTTAGGGAAGTAAACAGGCATTTCATCTCACACAACTTACCAAACTGTAATCCACAAGGATCCCGTATAAGGGAGTCGTCATTTCTGAATTGCTGAAGTGTTTCGGGGTGCATCGTCTGCGGGAGTTGCTCACGAGGTTGCTGCTGCTGCTGTTGCTGATGGTGATGGTGCTGCATATCGCACAGGACGGAATTCCACGAATTGTACCGTTCCATGCTGGCCGTATTGGTGTGGAACTGCTGGTCCAATAGCAAGTCTCCCCCTCTAGGCCAACTGCTTGCAACGGAGTTCAAAGTCAGAATCGGTTCGGTTTCGGACCACATTGGTGGTTGACGAAGACAAACACCTGTAATGGGAACATGATATGTGCTACTGAGAGACCGTACTGAATTTGTTGTTATCCTCACCATTGCTTCCAAGCCAACCTCTTGATCACCCGATGAGCTTCTGTTCAAGTTATTTTAGCTTTAACAGAGCAAACCCGTTAAAATTCCAATTCTCAGGTGGAGAAAATACTGTGTACTTATATTTGAAATTCCCCTTTAGATTGGTCGCCAATCTAGTGTCGACATAGGTCAAGACTGTTCCAGGATCACCTGACCAACACCGCCTCGTGTAACATGAACCTTTCTGGCTGCACGCTATGTGAACTTTTGCCCTACAGTTAAGAGTATATCTGAACTCGAAAGATCACAGTAGCAGCAGTCGATAGGTCATTCGCGATAACCACTAACTGGCCTAGGAACATAACATGACAGGCGGCCAGCAAATCATGAATGCTGTCAAAAAGTGGCGACGGGAGGGAGGAAGCGAGGCTTAATTTTGTTGTTTGCAATGTGAAACAAAGCTGAACATGGTTCAAGCAGCAAGACTATCCTTTAGTTTCCGATTCGAGCCACACTAGCCTATGCCCCATAACTCCAGACTTTCCATGTGCTCCTTGAAACCTAGAAGTTTCACGTGTATAGGTGATCACATTTGAGAACAAAGTCACTCCTCAGGAGATAACGATACTGACTCGCTGGGACGGTAAAGTGACTATTTCTTCGAAAGTTTGGTGAGGTGCGGTCTCCTAGAGAGTGACTTTTTTGAGGAGTTGATGTAACCTTCAATTAAGAAGTTTCATTTGCTAAAAGTGTAGTTTCGCACAGGCGTTTACGAATTTACGAATAAAACTCAGCGCAATGGTTAACTGGGAAGAGGAGACGAAGACACAATGCTTTTATATAATAGAATGGAGAGTAATACAGTGGAGTGGTTAACGTATGGTATTTATTCGAAGGGGGGAATGCGTTTTTGCAGTCAGGTGACCGGTCGTCTGGGTAAATGGATTCGATGTGATGCAGCATTTTTGCAACAATCCATAGAAAGATACTTTTCAACCGGTGACCGTAATGGATACACTTAAAATGTATGCATGAGCTCAGTGTAACCTCGCAACCTTGCTTCAGTAAGTGAAAAGTGCATCCCTCGTTCAGTGCCCGTTATATGCGATTCGAGAGGGTGGCGTTAACCCATCATAATACCAGTTGGTTGGATACCTTAGGTGACTACGACTCATGCGTTGTTCCAAGTTGTGAAAAGTGCATTCTCCAATCAACCCTGTAATGCGTCCTGCGTTAGCGAAAAAGTCACGAGAAGTTTGCGTCTGAGGGAGAAAATAGGGTGAGGTCCGTGGTAGGCTGTCCGTGAGTTTTCAAGCTCATAAGTAGCTTTCTTTCAAGAAAGCCACCAACTTTGTTCGTCTAGCTCCTTCAAGACGGCCGCTGTAGGTTCGGGGTAAGGTATCATGTATTCGGTTCGATGAAGCCGGATGGCTGAATCACTCAGCTACTTGGTGTTAGGTGGTGGGACCAACGAAACGTCACTTCGTGGAACGTTGTGCACAGTGAACGTATGATCCATTAAGATATTTCACCAGCTAGTTCGAATCCATTCGGATTTCCCGTGACTTCGTCGCCCTAATCCAACAACAAGCAGTGAATTGTGCGATGCTGAATAGCATTGCTTGTTCGGAGGGCTGCTCTTGAAGCAGAATTCTGTCCACTAGCTAGTGATTGCGCATAGCCGAATGAAATTCAACACAGTTGGCCAAACTTTCAGTTTAGAGGAAGTAAACGAGGTCAGCAAGACCATATATAGTCTGAACGCATCCATACCACTCGGTAATACAGAGAGTCTCGATGCGATCTTCTGCGGACAGTTCTCTCTCAAGGGGATCTGGCCTCCTTGATTATGTGTTAGCCCTAAATACCAAAAAATGCATTCTCTGAACTTCATCAACCGTGCTTCTCACAGATTTGGGTCGTAAAAACCCTTTTTGAAAAAAAACATTAAAGGACGTTACGGTCCAATTCAGCTCCACTGTATCGGTTTTCTTGGATCAAACGTACAACGTATAATACCCCTGGGACTATCTAGCTGCCGATATTGTCACGTTACACTACGACACCAAAAATAATCTCGGTGCTTGACGTTCCGTTTTTTGCCCGATGATTCATCCTCGGGCATCATTCAGTCGGTCTACGCGATCAATAGAACGGGGCTAGCAGAGCCGCAGTTGTTTTAAATGAGTTTATTGTGATGATTTTAATCAAAGCGCAGCTCGGCTCTGAGCGAAAATCACTGTCGGTCGGAGTGGCATGAGTCTGATCCAGATATGGACATCAACCATCCATGGCCCCCTGTAGTTGCTGCGATGCCTTTCTGGTCAGTTTAGCGGACTGGCGGCCTTGGCAAGTCAAACACTATTGGTCGTGTTTGGCCGATTCAAACAACCCATAACAAACGCGGGTACCTCGAAATCGCGCGGAAAGGTGTTCGCATGAAGTAGTTATCTTGCGGGAAAATTTCAATTTAGATGGGCATAATCCTGGCTATGGTACACTTTCGTTTGCATTATATATTTTGTCCTGCCATACTTGCTGGGATAGCAATGCTTTTTCGTTGTCACACTGATCGGAACCGCGCTAAGAAACGAAACTCCCATGTATTCACACACGCCTGTTAGAATCACACCCTTTTCACGTTTAGTCGGACCGCTATTTTTCACTACTTGTTTCGACAAAAGCATATTTAAGGCTGAGTATTCACACCGAAACGTAAAGACCTGGTGTCCAGTTAGGGTTCCCGCGTGAAGGTGTCATTGGCTGTAATCCTTTTGAAAAACCCAACATGAGTTATCTGTAGGTAGTGTTAAAATTTCCATCTGTACGTCTCATGTCGTCTGAAGTTGACATGTCAGCAATGATCATCTCCATGAATCGGGAAATCAATTGTTTGAATGTCGGTCTACTTCTGGCAGGTGGGATGCCGAATCCTATATGCCCCGCATTTGGTCACGAGACATTCGATCTTCGCTTGAATGAGTTCCTTCTGGCCGTATTATGGTTTCGTTTCCCCTGATTTGCGTTTCTTGTTCAGAATTGTACAGCTTTTGCCGACCTTCATCTGTTAGTATGTTGCGTGTACCAGCTGAGGCACTCATTCGATTGCGTTCATAGACCGCCAGCTGGGATTATACGACGGGTCACGTGTGGTGTGTGTGCGTGTGTCCCACCTGGGGGAATTTGAATATGACACTGTAGCCTTTGCTGTATCACGTAGTCAAGCGACAGTGTACTTTCTGGAGCAGGACGATAAAAACCTTAGTTTATGTTTGAGTGCGACAGGACTGAGAGGTTGTCTAACCTTACCAGACCCATGCTTCTGTTGAAGGCAGTTTGGACAACTGGGAGGAGTTAATGATGCAGATCGATCAACTTTAGTCCTGTGAGTTCGTATGCCGACTGTGGTATATCATTCGGGTTAAGGATGGACCAGGTTAACCAATTTAATCTCCAAGTAGCCAAAAAATCGAGTCCATTTAGGCTGTGATGCGCTGTACAACGAGTACTTCCATTGAAGAATGTGTCCAGCACCAGAAGCTGCGTTGGTTGGGACATGTGTTGCGTATGCCAAACCACCGTCCTTTCCGTGCCCAATTCAGAGTGGCGTAAGCAGAGAGGTGGCCAACCCTTGACCTGGCAGAAGGGTATGAAAGAAATCACGAAACGCTTGGGTGCTGTCGGTGCTACTCGCCTTCCAGGATGGGGACCGCGTGATCCCCAGTGCGCCTGGTTGGAGACGCTGCAAGATATGGCTGCCAACCGATGTCAGTGGCGATCTTGTTGTCAGTTTCTATCCAGATTGCCTGAATGAGTGTTTGGAGGTGTAGGCACCTCGGAATGATTGTAGTAAGACAGCAATAAGTCCCCTCCCCATCCATCTTTATTCTTTTTCTTCACAATAAGGCTTTTAAATAAATCATGGTTGTATGGCAGTGAAGCATCGGTGATTCACACTAGCCCCACTACCATCTACGTTCAGGACTGCAATAACAGGGCGTATTTCATCGCGCATATTGCCAGCAAGATGAAAGATTGACGCCGAAGGAATGGCTTTTCTGCAAGGTCTCACATTGGACATTCTACTTTGGTAAAATTCTGCAACAGGTCACCTCAAATCTAGGATTTAAAAGGAGCCGTACTTATTCGAAAGCCGTTCGTAGTGTGCAGCGGAGGTACAATATCAAACAACACCTAGGCTGTCCGACTACAGTGGTTGCGCTTTTCGTTTGCCCATGAAATATGATGGTAGGAAGAACGGTGAAGCTTAAACCGCGATAGCATCTTGTACTGCAAACCGTGTAGAAAAAACTCACATATCTTGACATGCGAAGTCCAAATACACTTGGCCTGAACGAACAGACACGTCCGTCCTCAGGCTTGTCTTTTTGTTCGTTCCACATGCATTTGGACTTCTGATGGCATGATCAGTCCAAGACTCTCAACTTTCGAACGTCCCACATATGATCAACTTTCAGTAAATCACTAAAACAGCGGTCCGTTTGTAACTGTTTCAACGCAGTAAGAGACTCTCGAGGCATGCTGAAGGTGGTTTTCGACCCTCTGGTTCATTAGCTGACTTGAAATGACTCAGGACCCATCACATAATCAACACCAGGCCAGTGACCATCACCACGTCCCCCTTATCACAAGGCAACTCATCCAACGGGATCTTAAGCGGTTTGAGTATGTCTAAAGAGTTACTACAACTCCTACACGATTGCTGAGCGGATAAATGCCTCATCTTTCTTCAGTGATCGCGAGCCGTTTCATGGCTGACTACTATGTGGCCTCAAACATATTTCGACTCAATTCGGAAACTCCCTTTAAAACTAGTGTTTCGTCCTGTTCAGACTGGTTGCCAGCAAGGTGATCTGTTCTATTTGATGACTCGTTTAGTCACCCTCTCTTGGAACGCTTTTTCGTTGACCTTACGGTCCTGTTCAATCAAATAACATGCAAAAAGGAGACCTATCCTCTGTTTATGTGAGTCAACTGAGTTGTAGACGTCAATTTCGGATACGCCGATTGAAACCGAAACCAAGAGGATTAGATGAAAAATATTTATCCCATTTGCTACGCCACGACAAATACACGGGGAACTGACCAAGTCCTGACTAAAGACGAAAAACTGTGCATGTCTCAAAGATGCTATTAAAATACTTCACATGAAAACAGTGTAGCAACTTACTTATGACAACGCGGCGAACTGTCCAAATGCCTTCAGCTGGGTAGCATAGGTAATTACAAGCCTTTAGTTGGGTTTATCTGGTGAACCCTCACGCCAGTCGCACAGTTGCTCAGGTTAGCCAATCAAATTCTGGCTTTGCCAAAAATGCGAACCAATCATTTTCCGACGGGTTTCTGTCGCCCACATAAGCCAATCAGCAAAGCCACCATTGCGCTTCCCACGCACACGCTTGTCTTAGTGAACAGGTGAGCGGTTGCGCCGTCATCATCTTGATGCGCCACTTGATCTGAAGAGTCCGGGACGCAGCGATCAACATACGATGTGCCTGGTCTGGGACGAAATCGCTGTTCGAATTATTTTACCCGTTTTGGAGTATGGCGTGGATGGAAGATGATTCGCAACGAAAACTGAGTAGTCGGGTTAATCACTAGTCTGTCGAAAAAAACGTAACCTTTCGTGTTGCTTCGGATCAACCTCGATACCAGACATAAAAATGAATTCTACTCATCTCAGTTCCCGTCAAGTCCGTACAAACAGCTACTTTACTAGTACATAATTTTGTGCTATGACGAATTGTTCATTCGGTTTTTGAGTTCATTTCATCTTGCCCCCCGAACAAGAAAATAGAAACTAGTTATTTTCGACCGCTCTGTTAACCTGATAGTCATTTGTCACGTAGGTAACGTCATATAGTGGTGCCTAATCAGTAGTTGAACTGTTAACCGAAAATGCTCACCAGGTCGGATGAAACCCCCCACCGTAATGGTCGGAATGTACTGTTTTCAGTTTCTTAAAAGCGAGTTACCGTAACAATGCCATCTTTATTCTGAACACACACATTGGTCGAGCACTTCATAAGTAAGGAGACCATCGTTTGGCCTTAATCTTCTAACATAAATGGGGATGTAGTGGTCGCTAGATTGCTTTGTAACGTCGACGCCAACATTGACGGGGATGTAGTGGTCGCTAGATTGCTTTATAACGTCGACGCCAACATTGCCTAGAGTGATATCAGTTCATTAGAAAGCGATAGAACGGTGCAAACGACGGACACGATCTCAGGAATCAGGACAGAAGAACATGTCTGCCTTCGAAGACAGACAGTAAGACCAAAAGTGCACCCAACAAGTACAAATGGTCGCTTTTTTACTTACTTTGTAGCCGTATACGAATGTGACAATAAACAAGTAGTATGGGGTTAATTTGCTGACTATCAGAAGGAAGTACCGCTTGAAGTTGTCACAAAATAGAGCTACTCCACTCAGCATCTACGCATCCGTATCAACAACAATTACCAGTTGAATAGATGAGAATGCATCGTTTCCATGATATGCCTCTTTCTACCAGGAGTTTCAAGGAACTGAGCCGAAACGTGTCTTAGGCGAGACCAAGCTATTGTCACTGTCCAATCGTATAGAGTGATGCGTTGTTTCCACAGTGAAATCAGGAATCATAACCACGAGTATCCCTGATAGCCTGCACCAGTAACTAAGAAGGTGCAAGCATACCTCTTGATCCTGCCCGTGATTATGATAAAGCACCTTTCATCTCATTGTTTGTCATGTCCCCCGATTCGACACAACAGAATTCACCAGAAGCCACTTGCTGAGCACAATGGTTCACCCAATCTTCAGTAGCTCGTCAAAAGATTATTTACGCTGCGGATGCCGAAGGAATGTACAACTGGTCATGCAGAATTACTTAGAAAATCGTTCATCCTTTCTTCCATTCCACTGAAGCGATACACTTAAACTGGGAGTGTGGTGAAATTAGCCCTGTTCTCAAAGTTGGTTCCCTGACTATCAACGCTGCCGTCCATACTTTCGAAGGTGTGATCAGCACAACATTATCATTTGGTTTTGCGTTCACACTAAAATACCAGCATGGCAAGCATTTGATAAACTGAGATGCGATACCTGCGTCATACAATATTTTGCAATGATGACCATATACAAGCTCTTAATGATAGACGGCGGTTAGTTCTTGATAGAAGGTTACTTTCAAAGGATCAAAGATACAGTTCATTGGTGCACAAATGTATATGACAAATAAAACACTCATTATGATCAGTGCAAGCTTCTATCAAAATGTAATCGTGGGCATCACAGATCTCGCTTTTTACGCATCCGGTATGACAGTGTAGCCTCAACTCAAACTGATGTGCATACCGACTGCAGCCGCCGCAGGATTCTCCTAATTTCGTACTCTGAAACATCTAAATAGTGATGGTGCCGTCAGCTTAACAGCTGTAGTTGGATCCTGTATTAGGTTTTCATGGATGTGTTGGGCGCCGGTCGATAGTTTATCAAGAGTTCTTACTTGGCTGGTCAGTTGAGTTTCCTAAGAGTTTCCACCTAAATGTTGCAACAAAAAAAGGCGAACAAGGTCCCAATGGTAGATGACTGGCGGTAAATATGGGTAGTGGCATGCAAGGTGTCAATTCCTCAGATGCATGACTGACGTGCCCAAATGTGAGATCTACATAAGAGTGATTGTCAAATGAGACAGGCGGGGCTGCCAACCAGTAAACAAGCATGGTGATCATAAAAAGGCGTCACATTTTGTTACGCAGCGAATGTTCCCCCGTTTTTGAAACACATGATTGTTTAACTGAGTAGAATACAGAGAATTGCGACCGAAACAAAACAATGTTTAATGGAGTACAATCTGAACTGTCCACGTATCAAGGCTTTCTTCCGGCAGAGTACGGGAACAGCAGAAGGACATGCAGTAGTCGAATTCAGGGTCATAACCAGCCACAGGGCTGCCTGTATGTCTTTCAGCTGTTTGAAGGGGCGCAAAGATTTTTTGGAAATTTGGCACATATTCAACCTGATTAGTTTGAATACAGTTTGCCGCGATAATTCTCCTACTCGGAACATGCCTAGGCAATGTATGGACTGAGATACTTGATCGGCCGAGTGAACTGAGTGTCTCGGAATGGGGATCTTTCCTCAAGTTTATGAAGACCTCTTATACAATCTTCAGTAAATTATGTAGGGGAGACTGGCGTCGACTTCTAACAGTGGTTGGACCACTGGAAGTCTTCGCACAACTGGTTTGCGCGGAACCGGATTTGTTGCTGTCTATGACTCTGTGAATCCAATGGAAATCCGGAGGAATAAGACCGCTGCAAGTTCGCAGAGGCATGTTTGGATCTGTCACTCGGTCTGAGCTTTATTGGGACGAGATGGCCCAAGTGGTTAGAGCGCGAACTTACTGACCGGAAGGTCCGTGGTTCGGACCCGACCTCTGCCTCTCGGCTTCCCCTGTCTAGACTTGGACAACCTGGCGGTATCCCAATCCTCGTGCTTCCTTCGGGTGGTGGCTCACATTTGCCGTTAGAAATTTGAGTAAACCTATCCGAATTTGCTCGTCGGCCAGACCCAATTATAAATCCAACTTGCTGATGCAAGCACACAAATCGATTGAACTATTCCAGACAGAGAAAACCGAGGTCAGTGAGGATGCCCTACTGACCTTGAAACGACTCAAAATTTCGCCAATCACTCATTTTCACATTAATTTGGCTTGGATGGGAGAATAAACTGAATTCAGCTGAATCTCTCGTTTACAGGTAGAGCCAAATCGATTTTCCATTATGACAAACAGGCTTTAATGCCTTACTGTTTAGGTTGATTAATTTCGTCCTCCGGGCCATTAATGACTCGGTAATGACCTATTGGCTAACTTTAAGGGTTGTTCTTTGTTTTTAGCATGTCCGTTTCAATATCTACGAGGCATGCAGTTATTTATTTACCGTCCAGCTACTCCGACGACGCACTAGGATTCACCGTTGAATTTAGTCTCTCAGCCCCAGCAGGACTTCATTTGACAACCTCCGGAGTAATGTTGACACCATCCAAGTCGGTTGTACCGCAACAATTCACATGACAACGTGTTTGCATAAAAAATGTCTTTGTTGGTGTGACAAAGCGTGAACAGACATTACAAATCGATAAAGTACTTGTTTAAAATTCTCACTTGCATTTTGTTTCCACAAGATTATCCATCTATAGCAGTTGAACATCATCTACTCTAGACTCGTCTGGGCTATCTTTGTACAACGAGTTTACGAGGCTTGGCTGTAACCCTTCAAGACTTCTTGTCCTCTTCTTGTAGGCACACCATCGGCAGGGAGAAAAAGCCAGCCAGGCCCGAGTTCGGCGATCTGTTTGGCTCGTCACTGGGTACACATTGGTTGACCTATTGATCCCCTAGTAGTTCACTCCTGGCCAAGTGTGGCGGAGCGCCATCCTAGTGGAATCAAACAGCATTGGTCAGACTGAAGTTCGCCAGTTGCGGAACTACTGGTGTCGCCGCTGGTAATTGTATGATGGGGCTACAGCAAACACAACTTGGAAGTTGATGACCTCACCTACTATTCGCACTATCCATAAAGAAGAACGATCCGAGGGCTTGTGTGCCAAAAACACTTCCAGTTAGTCCAGTTCTTGAACAAGACAGCGCCTTCAGCGACCGCGTTTGTAGCTAGTCCAATGCAAACTTTCAAACTTGACCATTCAGATGGATAACGATGTGGACGGTACACCGGATTGAAAACACCTCTCTGTGGCAGAAAATCTGTCAATTCTCGGAATTCTGCCGCTGTAATAGTTGAACCTACGGTTCATTGGAACTTGAGAAGTAATTTTCATTTTTTAAACCTTATGCACAGCAGACTTCAAGTTGTTTTTGGGCAGTTAATTGCTTGTTCCCTTCGGAACTCCCATACAATTCCTCGAGGATTTGGTAGGCGGAGAAAATCATCGTCTGTAACATGCCTGTTCTACCGTGGCGTCTGCGCTACCAGTGTGTCGGTGTTTCGACACAAGTTTCCAAAATTAGCTGGCCGTTACGGATCATGCTGCACTGAAAATTGTATTGAATCGAAGCTCAGTTTCACTTGCGATGCAACCAGGTCCCTTCCACACCATCGCTGTTTGGCCTCGGCGATCAAGTATCGAATGAATCTGGGGTGGGCGTTACAGTCAACAATGCGCTAATTAGGCCTGACGAAGTCTCTGTGTGAAAAGCGAAACGTTGCTCAGTTGAAAAAAACGATGGACTGTTTACCGAGCCCTTGTGAAATGCGTCAGTCGCATCGTGTCGTCGCATCGATCGTGTTTTGCGAGACGTTCAGATTGCAAGGGTATCCGAAGCTTCGGCGGGTTGTTGTGTGATCAAGACAACACTCGATGTGGCTCAGCCGAGTTTCGGCAGAACTTGCCATAACGGGCGTGGTGCAGTCGATCAAGTTTACTTATGGGCTCGTCCGCGCAACACCGCGTTTCAATGCGCCAGCTAGAGACATTGGGTACTGGCTAGGGAGGAGGGCACACTGGGTGGCCTGGGTAGCGCCCACCGGTGATTCGTCTTACAAAAAAGGTAACTTCTGACACAGTCCAAACCGCTAAACTGCTGGTCACGGTATTTCATTTCAAGAAACGTTCACTTGTGTAGCGTGACAGTTTGGATGCAGTTTATCCATTATTCGTTTTCAGGGTGTGATTTACCGAAGAAAAACAACCATTTCGAAAACCAAGAGCCGTGTGGCTCTGTGGGTTCATTTTAAGAGTGATTACCTGGCAGAAAACTATCTGTGGCAAGTTGTTGTCTCCTTGAAAGGTGTTTCTTCCATGGCTGTTTCCCAAGGGGATCTACTCTACCAACTCCCCAATAGACAGGAGTGTTTTTTGGCATTGTACAGAAGCTTTCAACACCCAGAAATTCGTGTTTGGACGACGCACTACAAAACCCTATCGTCATGGTTCTGTTCTGATGAGTTCATTTCACGGTTTGGAAAATTTATCTATTAAGATGAGAACAACTCTTCAGATGCCTAATCAGTGGTCTATAAAGGTCACTGGTAAGTTTGTCGATGATGCGATTGATTTTGGATTAACCCTACAAGGAAAGTCAATCTATGGGGAGATGTCAGCAGGCACTGAACAGTTGTTTCATCCTCATTGGGAAACAGTGCGCATCTCAGGAATCTCTAAGAGAGTGAAACTCGCATCCTCTCGACTGGTAGTTAAAGCCTAAACAGCCTCCCCCCTCGACGAGCAGCAGTGTGCTTGACTGGGGATTGAATAGAACAAGACACCACTTATGGGTTTCCTCTTTATTAGTGTGTTCCAATTCAATGTTTGTTTTGCAAGCGTTCCTTAGTTAAGCGGTTTGCATTCTGCGACTTTTTCGGTAGAAATAATCAGACCAAAATCTGAGTTGTTCCTTCGGGTCTTCCTTGTACATTCAGACTCCTTGAAGAGAAGACTGAGAGATTAAAAACGGACGGTGGAACAAACCGTTCACTGGTATTGTGTCACTTACCAAATGCTGTTCACGTGAGTTATCAAACTGCTTGTTTACGCATCCTCAGACGCACACAAGAGCTCCGTGCCCAAACGCTGCCGACAAATGAGGTCTGCTGGCATCTTCACAAATGTGGTGGGAACTGGCAAAACATGAGCGAGTTTTAGATGGAGGATGTGAAATACACGGTCAACGTGTTGTCGTACCATCGGGATCTTGTCCAGAACAAGTCCTCATTTGTTCAAACCCAACGCATCCAGATGCATCTCGTAGGATTTAATGCAGTGTCCTGTTTGTTTCAGAGCGGACGCTAGAAGAATTCACCCTTTTTCTCTCTCCCGGTGCAGAGCACACCTGTTTGTTTTGAATGACATACAGGGCTTGGTATTCCGGCTACCGGTGGGTGATCAAACTGTAGAGTAAAGGTCGTGATGATATTTACTTGGTTCTATTGAAATCAATAAATTGTGGGGTTGTAGGAAGAGGATTTTTGTAACACTGAGAGTCAATGCGAAAAAAGTCGAGCAGCCCTAAGGATAATCAAAACAAGTGGATCATTGGTTCTGAGCGGTGGAAGACCAAGTGGTGAGCATTGTTCACTCTAAAATTAAGGGCCTGGAGCAATACACTACTCATAAGGTTGCTGAAAATTCTTCGACAGCCCATGACAGGTTTCTCCCTAATTGGGGCTCATCAGCTAGGCGCAGTCCCCGAGTTTCCGTCAACCTCATGTTCTACTTGAACTCACATTGCACAAAATTAACGAAATACGCTCATTTGCAACCAAATTTGGTTTTTCGAGAGACTCACCTGGAACCCAGCTGAATCTCCCGTTTGTGATGTTTTCAGGCAACTGGAAGTGCTGCACCAAGCCGCCTCATGTTTCAGTTGTCACGAAATTCGCGATATCGCGATACACGCATAGACGTAATACACTACTCATAAGGTTACTGAAAATTTTTCGACAGCCCACGATCGGTTTCGCCCAGGTTAGGTCAGGAGTAATGTATTTTGTGTGAAAGGAATCAGAGACTTGGGCTCTACGTGCAGAGGACGTACGAACGATGTCCGTGTTTGATCATCGGTGTCAAGTCTGGTGGGAACATCGGATCAGTAATGCTGAGGCACGCCAGATAGTCCTAGGAAAAGGAACTCTCCCGCGCTAGATGAATTACTCACGATTCATAGTTTATGCTAGTTAGGACATGTACTCCGAGTGCAAGAAGACCGTCTGCCCCGCAGAGCTCTTTTCGCCCAGCCCTGTGCTGAGTGGAAGCGACCGAGAGGTGGACAGTGTATGACCTGGCAACGAAGTACGAAAGCACTAACCAGTAAACTCGGGTTGGCAACTGCTGCATCCCTGGACGGGACCCAGGGAGTCAACTGGCAGAAATGGCCCAATCGCGCAGTCAGTGGCGCTGGTGCATCAAAACTATCGGCTTCAATGCGTAGAACTAACTGAACATGCCATCGTCTCCAAGGCTTGGCCGTACCTCCCGCACTCTCCCACTTTCCGTGATCGAAACTGTAGCAGCTGGAATCAATGTGCCTATGGTACACGGTTTCTAGCTGATAAGTCGATGGACTGACTGGCTGACTGATTGGTAGGTCAGTCGACTAATTGATTGATTGATTAATTGATTGATTAATTGATTGAAAGGGTTATCTACCTTTGGTGTCTTTACAGAAAAAGTCACCACATTCGTTTAAAATGTGCGTAAAAATGCACTTCTGCTTTCTTTCTCTTTACAACAATATATGTTAGATTAAAGAAGCAAAAAAATCCGCTGAGAGTTGATCCCACATTTTGGCCACCCTATGACAAAAGTCACTTTCGCATGACTGATCGATGACCCCCTCAAATACGGATAGTTTGTTGTATCCACTTGTCCTGTTCATCGCACTCAGTCGCCAAATATTTGTGAGTATTTTTTCATCTTACTGAGCAGGTTACACAGGGACTAAGCATTCAGTAGCCCAGCGTCAAAAATCGATACCATCGGGACCTCGATTCTGGTCACTACTAGCATTTGGTACATACGTGAACGTTTGGGTGACTGGTCACCGAATGACTCTTGCACAAACCCCAGAAAGCATCGAGGGGGGGGGGCATTGACAGCACGGATTGATGGTGAGCACGCGTTTCACATACATCGTGCTCAAATCGAGAAAACGGTACACACCTCACTGATCTAAGGTCTGATGTGTGAGGAGCGTAAGACCACCCAAATGTGTGTTTATTTACGAACGAAACGTGGTCCAGAAAAAAAACGCGTTGGACGCAAGATGCGACTACCAAACGTAAACCAGTAGAGAAAGTACAAAGAAGGAGGTAACAAGCAGCACGTCAAATGAAAGGCGAGAATGCTTGGGCGAGAATATGCTGTCATTTAGCGGTTTATCATTCTTGTTTTCCTCAAACAGGCTAGAAGCTGGAACCCAGCTGAATTTCTCGAATATCGTAGCAACTGGAACATGAGGCGGCCTGGTGCAGCACACTCAGTTGCCTAGAAACATCACAACCGAGAGATTCAGTTGGGTTCCAGGTGAGTCTCTCGCAAAAACCAAATTGATTTGCAAATGAGTGTATTTCTCCAAAAACAGTCCAATTTGGGTTCAAGTAGAACATAAGGTTGACGGAAACTCGGGGACTGCGCCTACCTGATGAGCCCCGAAAAGGGCGAAACCGGTCGTGGGCTGTCGAAGGATTTTCAGCAACCTTATGAGTAGTGCATTAGGCCAGAAGCTGTTTTTTGTTGTGAAATTTTTGGTGAAAACGTAATGCAAAAGTTACCACGTCGCACTGAAATAAAAACTAAATCTCCAACGCTGTTATTTTTTCGCCTACAGACGAAGGTTGTAGCTGTCGCGCTTAGAAGCAACGCAATGGGGCTCGGAGCGTCTGAATTTATTCCTACGAGTCAACACTCCTAGGGCTTAATAAGTAGTCTCTGTCCACCAAGAAAGTTGAGAATTCGAGCATGTTTCAGACACAATCTCTGTTTGGACACGTGCATACAATTTAGGGCTTAAATACAAGACGGAAACACCTAACGGATGAAAGCGAAGAACAGCGGAATCCATAATGGGCTGCCGAAGAGCGTCCAGTCATCTTTTCAGTAGTGTTACATCAAGACTGTTCAGATATCTTATAAAATGCTTGTATAACAGGAAAAAACTACAGATATGTCAAGAAAATACGGTTACTACTGACGAACTGTACATCAGAAGTGTCTATCCTTTCTGATGCGATCCTCCTGGTTATCAGGCGAAATCTGTTCACTCGGCCGCAACTTATCCATACCATATTGCGTATAACAACACAGAAAAAAGATCTTTCACCAAAATGTACTGACCGAGGATGACCAAAACCTGGGGTACACGTCCAGCAGATTGGAAATCATCTCAACTGGGTGCTTCTCGTTTACCGGATTCGTTACAGACTTCTTAGTGGGCCAAACGTGCGTAGTTTAACAGCCGATGTAGTGGTCCTACTCCAACCGGGACCACTTGGATGATAAGAGCGGATTTCTCAACCGCAAAGCTGTCCGAACGTCTGTTACATTCTGCGTGAGCGATACTCATATGGGACGGAAAGCCGAAAAGTCAATTTTGCTTTTGAACCATAGAAACGAGCCACGAGCTAATTAATTACTGATAAAATTAGTTACTGTACACTGAAAGCAAGTGAGTAAAACTCTCACTAGGCAAAATCCACTCAGTTCTAAGCATAATTCACATTTTTTAGTGCTCTAGAATGGTTGGTATAAGATGTACAACGGAAAATCAACAGAACCATTTGTATAGACGTGATACCCTACTCATGAGGTTGCTGAAAACTCGTCGACAGCTGACGACCAGTTTCACCCTTCTCAGGGCTCATCAGGTAGAGTAGTACTCCAGTTTCCATCAACATTATGTTCTACTTAGACCCAAATTGAACGGATTACGAAAAATGTACTCATTTGCGTGTCAGTTTGGCTTTGACGGGAGACTGCGCCTGCCTGCTGAGTTCCAAGAAGGACGAAACCGGTCTTGTGCTGTCGAAGAGTTTTCAGCAACTTTATGAGTAGTGTATTACGCCCATACAATGTATTGCGGCACGTATTGCTGCGAATCACCGCCCCTTGGGTCCTATGCTTCAAAACATCTCTTTTACTCTATGTTACTGTCCTTCCTGGCCCTTTAAAGTTGCTTCGGAATTCAACAGAATTTGTAAGCAAACTTCGCTACAGTTAGTCCGCTTGAGGTAGCCTAATGGGTCCGGTGAGAATTCCTCTGTCCAGAAAGCCGATGGTTTGAACCCAATCAGTGCAGTTCACTTACTTCTCCCTATGCCTGGTTCACCTGGCAGTATTTCAGCGCTTGCGCTTCTTTCGGGTGACGTGGCAGCTGGATACCGAAAGGATGCTATAGCAAAACGATTGTTTATTTTTCCTTGGTAACTGACACGTCTGCATCGATGGGGCTCGCGCCTGTAAGATACGACAATTTCATGGCTCGAATCGGATCGAAGCCGTCCCTGCATTCACCAACCGACAAGATTCATCCTCATAGTCATTAATTATTGTTGGTGGTTGCCGTCGCTAATCACATGATATCGACTGTGATAGGAGTAAGAATTGAGGGGAAGACATGTCGACCTGCTCTTATGAATCACACTGGAGAGTCATTAATTATTGTTGGTGGTTGCCGTCACTGATCACGTGATATCGACTGTGGTAGGAGTAAGAACTGAGGGGAAGACATTTCGACCTGCTCTTATGAATCACATTGGAAGGAAGGAGAGTGCAGTAATCATCATCCCTCCTGTCTTTCAAAAGCGTCACTTTCCGTGCGAATGAGAAGGCGTGGTTCCTGCCACTGTTCCAATTATTCTGCGTTAATTACTCCACCGAAGTCAGAAAATCTGTGATGTAGTTTGTAGAGCTTATGGACAGGAATTGGTGTCTCAATGAAAAGAAGAACGCTCAGCTGTAGTACCATTTCGGTGCCTAGCTGCCATGTCACCCGAAGGAAGCACGAGGGCTGGGATACTGCCAGGTTGCCCAAGCCTAGACAAGGGAAGTCGAAAGGTAGAGGTCGGATTCGAACCACAGACCTTCCGGGCAGTAAATTCGCGCACTTGGGCCATCTCGCCCCCCCCCCTAGCGCAAAACCATTGTTGAATTTGGTCTGGACGATTACCCCGGGGCAGGAGAAGGTCCTTTCAAAGAAGTGTGATATAAATGCAAATCTACAACCGAACGAACTTTCTCAGAACTCCTACAGAGTCCAAGAAGAACGAAACCGGTCGTGGGCTGTCGACGAATTTTCAGCAACCTTGTGAGTAGTGCATCACGAGTATACATGTATCGCGATACCTCGAATATCGTGGCAACTGGAACATGAGGCAGCCCGGTGCAGCACATTCAGTTGCCTGGAAACATCACAAACGGGAGATTCAGCTGGGTTCAAAGTGAATCTCCCGCAAAACCAAATTTGTTTGCAAATGAGTGTATTTCGCTAACTCCCACAGAATAGTTTGTTGGTAATAGTCCGACATCCCTGTCACTGTCGGGTTATGCACACCTTCGAACGTTAATATGGCTCCAGCGCACGACCAACGCTTGCGTCTCTTGCGTCATCCCCACTCACCCAAGTTGAATTATTATGTGGTGACTGAAGTTTTCCTACCGGCTGATATTCACACCTTGTGCGTCAACGGGGTCATGCCCTGTCCCGATCGAGTTTTGTGGGCACTCACGACACCCATCCCACCCAGATCTACCCACAATGTGAGCTAGTAGTTAACGGTTCAAACACAAACGCCGTATAAAAAAAGTTCGGATTAAATGTGATGAGGTGCGAATAGGTTTCCGTGCATTTGAATCACAGCCGACCCACAGGTAATTAGCCACGGATTCCGAACTGGGGTGGTGGGATTAAACCAGGCGTGACACGTGTGGGTATATACTAACATTTGTTGTTTGAAATGAGGTTACGGGACCAGGGTACGCAGGAAGTTCGAACCAAGCCTAGTCATCTCTCGCTGGTCAGCAAAAACGTTTGGCAAATTTGGTTTGAAAGGGCTGGGGTAACGCATGAGACTTGCAACTGACGTCAGCCTGAGTCCATGTGCTTGATTTTCCGTTTGAATGTCTTAACTTTTGTTTATCAAGGCCATCTTCGTTCAGTCTACTACAGTGCACGTGTCGTACTTACTGGTGGGTGGCGCCCTGGAAAGAAGATTGCATCAAACACCTTACTTTTTGCCTCACGTGATGGGATCAGCTCAGTTGTCGAAGTACCTTTCGCCCAACTCTGTCAACTAGATGCCATTCGGTTGCGTCACTTTTACTAACAAGTCAGATTTAACTCGTTTCAATTCATCAAACCCTACTAAAAAACGGCAGAGTACACTTGAGTACACTTGAGTACACTTGGGTACACTTGGTGCTTTTCTTCCCTACAAGGTGGACTGCAACCTTAGTCTGTCAAGGCTGATTTCATTGGTGAGGTTATACCGACGGGGTGGTCACAGGTCTCTTTTTGTGCAGTTATGTGGGTTGTAAATATCATCCCTTCAGCTGCGTGTAGCTGATATACTACTGAGATGGGCCAGGTCACTCAAGCCTACACAAAAACCGAAGAACCACATAAACTACAAATGTTGCTGCGAACATCGGAATTTGGGGCCATAAGCGCAAGATAAAACACAAACACAGGCTGGTGTGTAACATCACACACACACATTCTAGCATTCACCTGAACTAATGCACCTGTAGCTCTCACGATAGGAAAAAATCGATCAGATCAAAGTTAGTGCTTGTTTGAATTAATGGGGGATGAAGTGAAATGAACAGACAACGATCTTTTTTTTTACCTCAGTTCCACCACCACCACCACCCTTACCACCAGCAGCATTATGGTCGTGAATACATCTCTGATTTTCCACGCGTCTGAAAACCACGTGTACCACAGGAAAAGCCGGATGCTTAACTGAATCTGTCAGATTCACGCGATGTTACCGGAAGTACATGCGGACCTTTAAAAAAAAAGTCTGTACGTGACACAAACTTTACCTTCAACCGTGTCAGCACCCGGTGGAAAACCTGTTCAAAATGCGGGCGGTAGAAAAAAAGAGAAACCAGGTTATAGGCACAATATCCTTAGAACGGGGCGTCAAAAGTCCATGACTAAGGTTTTCAGACAGTACACGGTGGTGTGTCACGACGGGATGCGGTGGTGAAGCCGCCTGATTCTGACTAAGGAACATGCTGCAGTTTTGAACAGTGAGAGACACTCAGCTGAAATCGGGGTCTGTCTGTTAATATCTTCCAAGGGAATCCTGGAACATTTATTTATCATGTTTAATTCGTTTTTTAAAAATTCGTTTTGGCAATTATTTATAGGACGTGATAAAGATACCATGCCAGTGGGACGACAAACAAAGCTTACCTGCTGGAACTGATTTTATGGCTCATGCTTGACCATCTAACGCTTTGGTATAGACTTCTATGTGTTCGTCAAAACAAGTCGGTTGGAAATGAGACCGGCAGTTCAAGAAAACCAAGTTGTAGTTGACTTGGTATTCCTTGAATTCAGTGATTTCCCCAAAATATGATCAAACACATCGTCAAATTATGGTGTCATCCTCGCTGAATGCTACCATACCAACTGTATGGAACACAAGGAAGGGGATGTCACCAGACATTGACAGGAGAGATCGGGATGAAAGATATGAGGGCTAGCATCTACCATCCTCAGCACCCCCCTACTCAGGACCATTCCCGTCTTTATTCAGACGAATACAGTACAGTACACGAGGTTCACAACCTAGCACAAATTTGCACCCCTTCCACCGAGCTGATTAATCCTGTCAGTGTTTCACTTACTTCGTCTCTCGACTGTCAGTTTGCTTTCTCTTGCAAATTGGGAGGAATTTGCCGGGGGGCTGCCAATTCTACACATGGCCTTGTCCAAATTTTTGATGGAACGAAGTCCCCATATGTTAAGCGGTGCACACAGTTTATCTGGGGAGGGGCAGGTTACCTGGGGATCAGTTGTTTTTTGGGTCAGTCTCATCGAAGATGCATTGAAAATCGTGTGAATCGTTTGAATCAACCCATGCACGGCATCAATATGCACAGTCACGGACGTCAAAACACTTATCGTTCTGAAAATATTTACTGCAACCGTGGGGATATACATAAAAACTTAATTCAATCGAGCAAAACTCGATTAATCGAGATTGAACTGGAGCAGTTCAACATTCTGCTGTTGTGGGATAAATTTGATTTTCAACGATGTCACTGTTTCCGTCAATAGCTTGTCAGGGTAGCGTCTGTATTCCCGAATTACCAATGGTGTGATCCTACCTGTCGTGGGTGACAGTCACAAAGCAGTTTTCTGCTGTTGTTTCAGTTTGGTGTTTCCAACCGGGGTGCTCACCGGTTCACCTACTGAAGGCAACCACCTGGAACCGAGATAAGTTTGTCTCATTTTGTAATTAGTGTCTGCCCAACAGTGTCAGCATAGGCATAGTAACTGCAGGCTTAAATGAGCTGGGTTATCCACTGATTGAGTTTTAACGTGTGGCACAAGGTATTTTACCGTAATAGGTGTGGTATTACATTATATATATACGTATAGTATTGAGTCGTATCCTGTCGATGAATTTTACTTCATCAAGATATGCATACATATTTCAATTATATGTATGCATACAATCCGTTTTAGGGGCCACCGATTGAGTGTGCCGATGACTTTAGAGTTGCCCTGACCTGTTCACCCCTTAGTCTTATAGCCTCGAGTTTGTAACGGGAATAGGGCGTTCAGGTGGGTACACATGTGGTTCCCGGCAAACCGCATGTGTTTGGGTGTCCATCGGTTTCGCTCAACGTGACGGGCGAACACAAAAACGATGTCCTCCTACACCTGCCGCTTCAGCTTCCACAGCAATTGCCCGATGAAATCAATTTATATTTCTGGCTACTTTTATTCCAGGTCAGTAGTCCGATTTGCAGGAAGCGTCCTTTTACATGTAAGTTGCCCAGACAGCGACCGTTTTTGATGTTCCTCTAGAGTGATCCATATGCAGAAGATGACTGCATTGTTAAATAGAGGTGTGTTTATACTAATCTATGCTTCTGTGGTTGGGAAAATCGTCAACCTTAAAAGAGTACAGCTGGTCCCGGTGTAGTGGTTTTCAGTTAAACAACTGTGAATCGGATACTTCCTGAGTTGGAATCCAGTAGACAGAGCACGGAAAGTTACCACCCAGTAGCCAGTAATCAGGAGAGCTAGTTGAATAACATAGTATCTTACGAAACATTAAGTAAGGGATGGCCGTTATGAAGGACTGGACCTCACTAAAGTGTGGTGGTTTGTGTGCCTCCGTTGGAATAAGGTTTCCTTTAAAAGTAAATCTGTATTCCGTTCCGATTTATTATAAAAGGAATCCCAAAGCTGTCGGCCTGCCTGAATTTTGTAATGAGACGCGTTTTGGTTATGTCGCTTTGGATACCAGTTGAAATTTCGGAACTCCTACACCAGCGTTTATGCCGATGCATTCTCGGTAACAACGCTGTTTATGTGTACATGATTCGTCTTCGAAAGTTGTGTGCTTTTTTGGCCTAAACTTTCTTTTTTCCATCGTTTCATTCATGGTGACTGTGAACTTCATGTAACTGCATTTACTCATCGGATGTGAAGCTCCCGGTTAAAAAAAGTCGCCTCAAAGGAGCTAATACACAGCAGTACTTTTACCTGAACTTACAACCAACTTCCACATTATATCGACCTTCTGATGAATTTCTCGTGGGCTTCCCATTTGATCCCCTATGAAATGACAATTTTATGGGTAGACTTGAATTTGATCGACTAGATGGGGAGACTAAGTGTATTTGCTTTTATCGATGGTATGTAAATGATACTTTTAGGTTTATATTGAACAGCTTCGAAACAAACTGTGTCCTGGACAATTCCAAATAGGCGTACTATTCTATTCAGATCACTTTAAAAGCCACAATTTACAATGAAAGTCACCTACCGAATGCTGAACTGGTCAGACGATCCACGGATTTATCTTGGAGATCCATCTACGGGAAACCTATGTGGACGAGCCATGCACACATTTGCATAGCTTTGTGCCAGTGAGGTAGAAACGGACTGTGGTTTACACTTTGCCGAATACAGAAAGGCTTATTAGATACAACGAACTCTGAGTCAAAACGTAGTACTGAGTTTCTCAGACTTGCTGTTGATCTAGAGAGATTCTTCATCCATTACGACCGCTGCAAAGAGGACAAGCAATTGAGTCTACCCTATAAAGGTGAACTGTCAACCTCCACTTATTTCATTCTCCCCAGCACACCCTTCTGGCTGCAACTTTGTGTTCTTGGTTTACAGCCAACTCTTTGTTCAAATGAGAAGCCAGTCCTCACCCAGAATATGATTGTGTTTTCCTTCTCCTTGTTCTTGTTCAGCGGAATATGTTGGGTGCACGACAAGGGAACTTGCACCTCTAGTACCCGGACGTTAGAAGAATCAGTGGTTTGATCAGAAGAAGCTGGATTGTACCACACATGATCCACACCGGTCACGTGACGATTCCAGGCCAATCGTTTCACGTGATCTACGGACGACCGACCTCGTAGACTGCCGGTATCGATCCAGCGGGGGTCAATTCATTAAGGCCGAAGTAATCGGAATGAGATTGCGAAATCCGGCATTGGGTTGCCAATGACTCGCAGGAACTATAGGACTTCCTTGGTCATCTAAAACGTATCGTTGGATTCACTCAGTCAGCGGCTCTTCAGACCACTTTACATAATCCAATTACATGAGAAACTGACAACCAGTTGTCGGTTTCTCTCTCTCTTTTAAACTTACCAACCAACCGAGTTAACTATTCATTCCATGACTTTTCTCTATTCTAACGATTATCTATCTATGTACTGACCTAATGACAGCATCGCGCTGACATTTGTCTGCGAGGTTCTGTTTGATCGATTTGTTCTGACTGAACATTACTCATGAACGCAACAAGACGTCCATATAAGCGAATCTGATTCGGAAATTGCGTGGCCGGTTCAGACGGAATTTTGTCATATTCCGCGTCCTAGTGAATAAAATTCAGGCTTGAAACCAGTCATCTGGACCTCAACTGGGATTTTTGAGCGTATCGGATGAGATGCTGAGAAGGAAAGCGCCCCCGAAGCATATTATACGTTAGTGTCTCTAGTTTTCTAAAAATGCTATCAAAAACGGTCTTTCGACCCCTAATAGCAAAGTGGTCGGAATAAATACAAACTTCGCTCGGCCACATGTCATATGGACATTCAGATATGATCAGGGTTAGTACAATAGAACAAAAGGATCGACTAAACATG
Organism: Clonorchis sinensis; assembly: GCA_003604175.2. NCBI lineage: Eukaryota > Metazoa > Platyhelminthes > Trematoda > Opisthorchiida > Opisthorchiidae > Clonorchis > Clonorchis sinensis. The sequence goes on from CM030371.1 coordinate 10,219,229, forward strand.
AAACAACCAGTTTCAGAGGCCTCGCACCTCCGCCAGGTTAAAAATACCAAAATAATTTAGAATCACCAACCGCAGAGCTGGTCGTCCTAGCAGAAGTTGGGCGTTGTACTTTACGACGGCTCATGGAGATAGTCCAGTTGATTGTTGCTGGCTGAATGTTACAGAAATGCGAATAGTTATTGAGGTGAAATTTCCAAGCACTACGTTTATGCCAAATCGGCCCAGTTTTTTCAACATAAGGGTGATGACCGACAGAGAGACTCTAAGGGCGTGAGTTGCGTGCCATTAGTCAAACGGAAGTTGGGTAAATGAACAGCTCAACAGTTGGCTGCGGAACATTCGAGTAACTTTCGAATGGGAGCAGACATACCCACTAAGTTGCTAACCTAGCTGTTTTCTTATTGTCGAACCAAAAACCAGAAGTAATCGATTTTTTGGAATCACTCTGCGAAACGGTTGTTCAACGAATTTGTCAATCCACACAAAGTGAACGGAGTAACGAATCCGGTAAACAAAATGTGCATGATGATCGCCATTAATTCACCAGCTAGCAGCCTGTGTTGTTTTACTTCAGTTACCTCCCGTCAAAACCAAATCGGTATGCGAACGAGTGTAGTTTACGAATTGCGTCCTATTTGGGTTCACTTAGTTTGAAGGAAACTCAGAAACTGCACCTACCTGATGGGCCATAAGAGGGGCCAAACTGGTGGTGGGTTGCTGAAACGTTTTCAGTAGGTTTATGAGTAGTGTGTCCCTTCTAGACCATCCTAGGTAGGTTGTGAAGACGTGCTAGGATTAATGTAAGCATTTAGCGGGGCCTGTTTCGATATCTGAAGGGCCAGTTCGATCAGCTACCGATGTGAAATCGGAGGTCGGTAAGGAGTGAAAATTACCCCCCTGGCATGCTATATGCTGCATGATGCTGCAGAGCGCGAACCCTTTTCTGATCTGCGGACCACCCACTGGACGATTGTTCGAACAGACATCCACAGAAGCGTATCCTTCGCTTACGCTTTGATGCCTGAGCTGGTCCACCTGTCACATTCAAGTTGGTGTGTCTATGCATGTGGTGGATGTGAGACTGAAAGTACTATCCAGCTTACAGTTCCGTCAGCAATCGGCCGGCAGTTTAGGTTCTAGAGAGCATGTGGCGTGCAATTTAGGCTAGATTTCTTTAAAAAAAAGAGTGCACTGAATAACTCTTGTTCAAGGGGTGAGGATAACTCCTAGGCAATGATAAGTGGTTGCATGGAACTTATGTAATTAGTGGAAAAAAACTGATATCAGTTTAATGGGGGACAGTCACGATAAAGAGCCTAGTTAGTTGCTCTTCAGGACTACCGGAATTCTGGCCTCATACTGACCATCTTCACATTGATTCTTCAGTGAGGAAAGTCAAGTGTTGGAAAAAACCGCTCTTACGAGGAATCACAATTTCTTCCTCATGGACTGGAAAAGGACAATGCAAACCCATTGGTTATTTTTCAGACTTTTCTAAAAAGACACGTAGCCAGATTTTAACATTTCCTGAAAACCTACCTGTATTGCACAAGGGCTATTCAGTTGTCAGGTGCAAATTGGGCTGAGCTCGACCTCTTTTGCAAAAAAGCCAAAATGAATTACCGTGTTTAGGTGAAATCTACTTCGCGCGATAGAGGACAAAAGTTGGAAGCGCTTGTTACGCACGGTACACACAATGTCCCTCTGCTTCAGCCAACTTGTATTTTCTACGAGCTTGATCGACTCATGGCTGAGTAGAAGCACAGTTTTCACTGCATTCTTTTGATCACATCGCATCACACCGTGCTTCCATCAAAAAGCCCCCACTAGTCCAGGATACTGCAATGATAGTGTGAAAATTTCACATATTCTTCAAGTCCAATTCTGTGTTATGGCCTCTCCTATGCCTTTTCTTTTGTTAGCGGACTCTATTCTATTCTCTTCTATTCTCGACAGAAACAAGGGCCTTTTCTTTTGTTAGCGGACTCTATTCTGGATGGTAAAAATCGAGGAAAATACACGAATTGACCGAGTTAGTCTCGACAGAAACAAGACGTAGATCGCTGAATGATAACTGTTCATCTTGATGTGGTCAGTCCTACATCTTGGACACAGTCTGTCAATGTTGAACCAATCAGATCGACCTCTCTAGCCCCAAAACAAGCGAATTGCGCATCTCAAGGGCTTCTAAGCTTATTAGCTTGGATGGGAGAGTTCATTCAGTTTCGTTTTGCTGAGTACTAACAGTTTTGGGCTAGGGTTGTGGAGTGAAACTCTGAGTGATAAACAATGGCTTGAGTATGTCTCGGTTTGGCTCCAGACCCATGTCGAACTAGATGAACCAGCTGGCTCAACCAACTACCCAAGCGCGTTCACATAAGCTCAAGTTTCGCTCAACAGCCAGTTGAAATGAGCATGAAACGGAGACTTTGGGTGTGTTAGGCGCTCAACTGCTTGAGTTGACTTGCCTTGTCGTAGAAATTAAGAGTAAACGGACGGTTAGATAAGCCTGACCAACAGCAGCACGCTCTTTGTGCTCAGTAGTCCAATGGCCGCCTTTGGGTTGCTGTCCAATGAAGACACCTTTCTTGTTCTTCTCTGTCGCTGTTCTTCTCCTCTCGCTGTGAATGTGATCTGTGGGCAGCACCACATTTTGGAGGGTACCTCATTTCTTCCGGAGGGAGGCAGAAGTACGTATTCGTTCGTCACACCTGAACAAAGTATGATTGGATCCCCTTAGAAATCCATTGGAGTGAAACTGGAGAATCGCATATATTACGCAGTCCGCACTGACATATGTTGAACGCGTCATAAAAGATTCAAAAACGCGGTGCTCCCAAAAACGTAGAGTGTGAATTGTTAACTCAATTGTAGCATTGATATCCACCACTGTTTCTACACCACATTTGAAGATGCCGGACATTGAGAAAGGGAACCAAACTTCATGTCTCAAAGGGGTTAGTTCTGTCTGTTCTCTTTTGGGGCACGGCAACACCACCGTGACTTTCACATGCACTGCCTGAGGTGAATGCTTGGCGTTCACTGGACCGACTGGAATGCCTTATACGGAAGGTTCTCGATGAGCGCGGCCTGACCGACCGGCCCCTGCGATCACATTCGGCCGTTTGCAGTGGCTCGAGCATGTCTACTGCGTGGAGAGGAACAGGAGTCCAAAGCAGCCCCCACAAAGAAACGGAGACAAAACACGGACGAAATCTTCGATATCTAGACACTGGTCGGAAATCTAAGAGCCGCTGACATGGATCTCGTGAAGTGGGAAGGTGAAGCACAAAAGGAAACAGAACAGTACGGAGGGAAACGACACGAACTGGAGTTCATTAATTCAGCGACCGCCATCTTCGAGTCAAAGAAGTGAAGTGTGCAAGACGCAAGGTCGAGCTCGGAGCTGCTGGACTTGGAGGATGCCGAACAACATGGATCTGCGGACATGTTGGCGCAGGTAAAAGTGGATTAGTTGGACACACTGTGATCCGTCGGCAAATACAGCAAACGGATAAAGTAAGTTTACAAGATCTACCTCAGTTTACTGAGGTGATCATATAAGTGAGGCGACGACTTTCAGTGACCACTGCGGTACAGACCAATATCTACAAAAATGTCTTGGCGCACAGAGCCATTCGGTATGCATGTACCGCAATGGTGTTAGGAGTGACCTAAAAAAAGTCCTCATCATGTGAATGAGATCAAGTCGAATCACGGCTAACCGCGGAACGCCAGAAAGATGCATTCTAGGGTGATTTTCAGGTCCCCAGTCTATCTGAAACGGACGCCACTGGGTTCAGCTGCTAGGCTCATCCCATCTATCTCAACAAAGCTCTGCTTTAATACCTTGGATATTTCGAAGCGCGAAGTCTACAGCGATGCTAGAAGTAACTGTCTGTGGCAAAACTTGTACAGACCTAACTGGCTTGGTGTTTATGCCTTGGTGTGTTTTGCCTCGGGCGCGTGTGGTGAGAGGAAAACCTTTTGCAAATACTGTGAGCATCAACTGTTTAGTAGTGTTCACCACCCTCAACTAAGTGTGCCTTAAATGATCCCCGGAAAGTGGCTCTGGTTTAGCCGATAGACTGAACACCGGTTTTCCTGGCCCACCTGGTCTAGCCTACACCAAAACTCCGGACATTCGGGATTGTTAAGCGTACAAGGGTGTTGGAGGGGATCCTTTGATTGTACAAACCTAGTTGAATGATTACTAACAACGGCCAGTCATATGTGGGCTCCTAGAATGCCTCTCTTGAGTGGTACGGACCACCGGATGCTTCTTTTCATGCAAAATGGGGTTCAATTATTGGGTTATGCCCACCTGAGTTGTGGGCTGCCAGTTGGGCATGCTGATATGATAGTCTTAGAACCATCCGGCCTAATTCCCCTCGGTTTACACCGGGCACAAGCCGTTCAGGCGGGTGCACATGTGGCTCGACGCAAACAGTAGGTGCTATGTGCTCGACTCTCCATCAACTTTGTGCGAGGTGATCAGCCAATTATCATACTGTTCGTTCAGTTTAATTTGAAGTTTTTGCACAGTAACTCAACTTTATTTGATTCCAACCACCTAATATTGTACCGCTTGCAGAAAGTAGTCACATGGTCATCTGTTTGAATCTGTTGCATCTGCGCCAACAGTCTATCTCGATTTGACCAATTCTTCATAATGAAGCCAGGTAAAGCTAGCTGACACTACCGGACAAAGTAGATCATAACGATGGGTCATTAGCCTTCAGCTGGTCTGCCTTCCATTCTGTTAGTATCACACTATAAGAGCCTGCTGGTTCGTACCTACGAATTAACGGGAGAAAACGATATTCCCGGGGTATAGTAGTCCCGCTTGAATGTTCTGTTTTGGTCTTCCGACAGCATAATTATTATCCTTTGTTTGTGTCTGCAAAGCATTACCAAGTCTAATGAGGATTCTGATGATAAACCAGTTATTCCAGATTGTGTTTCTAAATACGTCGTTCTCCTACTTACTGGGGGGTTTTGAGTGCCGCGGCACATATCGGCTCTATTATCTCCCCCTCTCGTTCCACAGTTGAACGCCAATCTGGTATTTTTGAAAAAAAACAGGGTGGATATTTTCGAGAAATACACTAATTTGCAAATCAATTTGGTTTTTTTGCGAGAGACTCACCTGGAACCCAGCTGAATCTCTCGTTTGTGATGGGTGGATATTTCTTGTGGTGATCTTTGATGTCCGAGTATGGGGTGAATAAATGTTTAATGTGCAAGCTACTGAACAAGAAGTAAGTAGTTCAAACACCATCCTGTTATTTGCTCGTTCCTGTCAGCCTAGTCAGTCTGGCAGCGCCTCGGTAGGATGGCACAGTTCGACGATTTGATTTGATTAATCGCAGTCCATCAGAATAGGGTTTCCAACCCATACCCGCTTCATACTGATACGTAACTCAATACTTATTGCACGAGTTACTTAATTTACCATCAATTCTGATGCTGTAAAAAACCATCCCATATATTTTTGTGAAAACTGGTGAAAGCGATAGGTTGTTTTCTGTCTGAGACTCTGGAAAATACGCACGACAAAATTTGGTGCGACAACCTTGCGCATACTGCATTAAATTCACACATCCTTCCAAGACATTTTTGTATTTGGAATGGAGATTCAAAAACACAGCTCGGTGCAGATTTTAGAGTCAAGTATCATTTCCCTCCAATCAAACACAGGCTAAAAAGATAAGGATAAACACTTAAAAAGCTTCCTCAATTTCGTTTACGGCATCCCGGGGAATGTTCACGCTCCGATTTTTGAAATGAAAACGCACAACGATTGTTCTGGAGTAGCCTTCACTCCTTTTTAGTTGAGAGATAAACCTGGAATTAGTAAAGCGCTTGTCAACCCATTTAAATCGTAATGAAACAAAAACAGTAACTTGGCAGCGAAATAAAACCGGTGGTGGGACCTTACCAACATGAATGATGCCAGACGTCGATGGACTCAAACAGAATATACATTTTCGGCACTTGTAGGAGATATGGAATAGCGTGCTCGCAAACGAGTTTGGCCAGTGAGGTAAACCGACCAATAAGAACGCTCCATTTTATGCTATTTAAACAAATGCGCATGTATACATGCATTACCAAACTCCTTCTTAGAGTTTGCTACATTTTTGACCACTTATTGTTCCTAACGGCTTTCCATCCGATCACTGACCGTCATGCACGTCCCTCTTGTTTACATCACGCTACTAATTACGATGGAAATCGTCGTGAACTGCGAACCAGTAAGTTTTGGTAATTTTACTAAATTCACATGTCATCAGCTCAATGCGATTTATGTACCAGGGCGCAGAAAGTCTTCCAACCCCGTTTGTTTTCACTTAAACTCAGTTACTGAGTGAACCATCGATTTGTGCTTAACAGTGTTTGAAATACTGTCGCAAAAAGCCGCGCCCTACCAACAGCCGACAGCCTATGGGCAGTCAACCCTTCTGTCGAAAGGAGGGACCGTCATTTCTTTAGATTTTGAGAAGGTATTAGTTTTTCCAGAATTTTCTTGTTGCAAGTCTAGTTGAAAAAATCGCTCAGCTGTAGCACCCCGCCATTTGGTGCCTAACCGCCGTGCCGCCAGAAAGAAGCACGGGATACTACCAAGTTGCTCAAGCCTAGACAAGGGAAGTCTAGAGGCAAAGATCGGGTTCGAACCACGGACCTTCGGTTGCCCAAGTCTAGACAGGGGAAGTCGAGAGGCAGAGTTGGGGTTCGAACCACCGAACTATCTCGCCACTGGGAGTTTAGTGAAGCTGAAATTTACCGAGTCTGTGTTGGGTCTCTGTTTAGATTTTTTATCCTAGACAGACCTACCTTGAAAAGTATGGAGACTTCTGACATTTCCATCGACAAATACTCTGAAGTCCCAGGAAACGGTTGCTGATTGCATCCGCATTCCACTCAGAGGTGCACTGGCATAGTTCTAATATGATTGTCTCCCAACCCATCATGTGAATTCGTGTGCTAACACACTCATTTGAGGTCCGTTAATTTGTGAGTAGTATGTGGGAATAAAATATTTAGTTTGGCACACGGAAGGCCATGACTTAAGTGGCAATTAGGGTTATTCGGAAGTATTCCACAGACTTCCAGATTGATGCTAGTTGATCTTAGGCCATGAGCGTTGTCAACTAAAGTTACTTGCTTGACCTATTACTTGGGGTTCGGAAAGGTCTGGTCTACGGAGGCCAGAGTTTAGAGATCAATAATTTGCGCGCATTTTATCACTTAGCATTGATTAGGATGGGGTCCTCATAAAATTTATTATTATATGTCAGGTACTGTAGATATCAGTTTATTCAGAAAAGAGAGATAGAGAAAACTGAAATTTAGAACCAACATTTTCATAAATCATAGTAATATCTCTGCAAAAAGTAATTTCTCTAAGCCCTTTGAAGATATCCGCGGTAAGTCATCATTTGTACCACCAATCTATTGATAACCTCGTATAGGAATGAACGAGCTTACTTGCGTCTTCAAAATTGCACCACCTAACAGTAGTATGGCATCAGTTTCTCAGCTAATTTCGTGTGCTTCCTACACCATGTAGGACGGCAGTCCAATTTGTTCGCGGTACTGTCTGTTGAAGATAACACAAGATCCGTGGAGATGGCTTTATTGATCACTTACTGAATTAGTCACCAAAATACGGTTAATCTCATTTTTGACAACACCAGTCACTTTTGCGGAATAGCTGAATATAAGCCTGGGATCAGTCTATGGCAGAGCCTTTTATCAGGCAAACGGATAAACTTCTCAACCCCGCACTGACAATGTCACCTCGATTGGTGATGAAACGTTTGCAATCCAACTGCCAAGCTCGGCGAACAGACCAATAATCAATCAGTGCACCCGACCTACCTATATTCCACAACAGTGCCAGAGAATGCAATATATGTATTTTGCTATGGTATACGAAAATCCTACTCAGCCGCTCAGTCTTTCCTAAATTTGTCTGGCCTTGCTCGATGTAAGCAGATCAACTGTGGACCGAGGCTGAGGATATCTTGAGACGTGAAAAAATGTATTTATCACTGAAGAAGGCAGGTAGCTTCCATCAGAGCACATGAAGTGCCTGGAATTCACGAGAACCCTCTGAGGCACTACAGATGGGCATCGAGAACAGAAGGTGTTTCCCGGGAGATAAACCAAATCTCCAAGGCTGGCTTGTTCCAAGCGATGAAGGTTGCCAAGAGATCTAGTCATTTTTCACGATCATCGTGGACTACAGATCGATATAGACGCCATGAGATTTGGTTTCAAAACTAACCACATTCTGCCTTTTCATCAGCCTTCGTAGCTTTTAACCCAAATAAATTTCTGACTGCTGTTCCCGCTGCAGTGCCTGGTGCCAGAAAAGGAACTCACCGACAAGGAACACAGCAGCAAGCGAGTGCGTGCGAGTGCAAAAGTCACAACGGCCCCGCGCAATTTAAAATGCATTTTTTGACACTGATCCAGGCTGTCTGATAGGCGTTTAGTGAACACCAATCAACATCGACCGTGCTTCTGTGGCGTGCCTGAACACTCATCGACTTTCGCTGAATTGAGTGAGTGATTGACTGGCCTGGAGGCTTGCCGACATCCCTATTGAGATTTTGGTGTAGTTTTAGGGACTCAGTAAGTTCCGGGCGTTCTAAGTTTGATTTCGGGAATTTGACCTTCTTGAGAATTTTCTGGGATTGTAGTTGTACTACTAAAGATGTGAACATCCAGTTTCATGTAATTTTTTCAGTATGAACACTCCCCGGGTCTCTAAAAGCATGTGATACAGTTTTTAACTGATCTGTCTTAGCATGGTGCCTTAGACAGTTTTAGCTCTGGGGTATGAATATGCCAAAAACTATTTAGGGCTGTCACTTGAGCACTATTTCCAACTCAGACACCAGAGATAGATTAGCTAACGTTTCGTGGCAGAATAAGCGTGGGAAAACCTGATTAGGAAGCCTTGGTGCTTTACACAAGGTCCAGATCAGACTTTTTTCATTGGTTCAGAAGATACGTCGTCCTGCCTACTTCGTTCTATCACAGTTTTGTCCCGGGTTGGGCTAGAGCGATTTGTTTGCCCTCTGCTGTTGCCGTTTTAATCTATCTGAGTACAGGCTTGATTGCCTTGCTAGCTAATGTACTGACTACCTCATTCGACAGAGAAACCACAACTTGCTGTTGGTTTCACTAGACAAGATGTTCTTTGCTGGGATTCCACACATCTTGAAGAATATCCCTGTCTGCTGTTTTTTTCGTTCGCCTAATTCTGTATATTGGAAAAAGGAGGAATCTCTTCTCTGAGAAGTCACTTTCAAACACGAACTATGCGGTTACAAGGATTTAGTCATGGAAGTTAACATCTCATCCGCACAGTTTTGAAAAACGTACATCCCCAAGCGTGCTCTGGAACTTTTCTGGACGTTCACAGAATATTAAACAATAATGAGTGAAAACTGCCGAGTAGCTTTATAGTTTCCGTAGTAACCTTCACCTCCCGTGAAATGCGGGGGCGGAGTTTTGACACCAGGTCATAGACTACTTGGGTGTTTCATCAGTAGTATACGCCGTTATTTCGGCAGGCTAATAAGGATGAGCGGCGCTATATCCTGTCCAATTGCGAGTTAATCACACTGCTGATCAGCCGCTCGCGGCCGAACGGTCAAGTGTCCAAACTACTGGCCAGGAGGTCGCGGGTTCGAGACTCTCCGGAGTTTCGTGAGATACGCACTGCTGGTGATTCCCAATAAGGACGAAACAGTTGTACAGTGCTGCTCGGTTTTTCAGCATAGACTGGCTTCACTTACAGGACGAACTCTCCACAGGCTATTAATTGTATTCCCGTGAGCGTTGAAAGAAGCAGACTACAAAGAACTCTTCACCTAAGTCTAACGAATCATCAGATTGTTCCTTCAGTGTATACCTAGGTGGCGAGAACCATTCGCTCGCAGCAGTTCAGACGAACCAGTCATATATTATCGTTTAGAGAGGTGGTTCTGCTTAGAAGATAGAATATATACTGTACTATACTATACTATGATACAATATAATAATTTATTATGACGTGATATCATATAGTATTATAAGCGAGCAGTTTAACACAGATATATATATATATACATATATAATACTCTGTATAATAATTTGTATAATAGATAGCTAAATTCAGCAAGTGTAATGGTACAGTATTGGCCGATGAATAAAGGAAGGACTATTGTATTACAAAAATTTAATCTGATCATACTCTTTCATTGATCAAGTCAGACAGCCCGTTGGGGAAATTATAGAGAGAAAAAGGGTGATTTTTCCAAGGAGGGGAGGGGTTGTGTATTGTCCTAGCGATGAGGTGGGTCAGATCAACTTGCAGTATCGATTAGAATGGCTGCTTTGGCAACGGTTTATCAGCAGATCCGTCTTAATGGACAAACAGTTATTGTGGCAAAAACCTCAAATGTCCTTGTTTTCTCCTAGAAAGAACAGACATGTATGAATCACCTAATGCTATAATTATACGATGTTTTTTAATTGGAACGCATGAACACCCACGCTGGGTGAATGAAGACTGATAGGAGAAAGTTACGCAACCCAAATTATTTGGTTAGGAAACCAACTTCAACCATTGATGTATAATAAGACCCTTATTAATTCTCCATAGTCTCCATAAAACCGGGGAGGGGGTATGCCAGTATAGTTTCTGTTTTTGGAAACAAGCTGGAAGAAAATTAGTGTTGAGCAATTTAGATGTCTCGGGAAAACCGGATTCTTCTCATGCTTGGAGGATGGGGGTTCCTTCTCGGAAGCCTAGCTTAGGTTTTTTGAGTGTGGGTTTGATGAATCGATACTTGTCTCGCCTGGTGAACTTCACTGGGAGACCGCGAGCGTCATCGTGCTGCTGACCGATGAGCCAACTGAGATGTCTTGTCTCATCACCTCTGAAAACGAGTCTGATCAATTCTATTCGGCCGGAGCAGTGTCTAACAGTGCTTCTTCTCCATTTGGACACAAGAAATCCTCGTTGTTGCTTGGCCAGGATAACCCTAGCTTACCGGGCCTAAACGGACAACAAAAAGCTGACGGCAACTGGGGAGTCTAAACGGAAAATGGAGATGAACGGTGACCGTTTGACGTACACATGTACTTCAGCTCCCTGCTGACCAAGAGAAATGACGCTTTTGCTTTGTACTAAAATGCAAACAAACGAAGAAATGTCATTCGCACAGCCTTTTGAGGATATTTGAGATAGTTTTCAGCCTCATGAACATTTTCAGTCGTAACACTGAATAGCACAACAGGACTGATTTGATGACGGGCTCCCATCCTATCACTTTGCAATTCCGCACTGCTGCAGGGCATTGATTCGCGGACTACAGTTTTTTGCCTTTCTTTAGAGTAAAGTCTAGCAGATTTGGTTGTGGTGTGGGTTCTAGTCCAGTAGTGTCCTACTGTCCTCTTTGTTTGAAACACATATTCTGACTGATTGTCCCACCAGGAATTCTTTCAAATGGGGAAGGAAACCATCTTCGATACCTAACCACTGTGGTTAGCTCTACGAGACAACCGTCAGTTCTTCGGACTAACAGACTGCCAACAAGCAACTAAAAATTGCGGTATTCTGAGTTACAGTACCACGTTTCAATTGTCTTCAGTGGACTATGGTAGAGCTTTTCGACCTATAGGTCAAGAGGAGTCACTTTGCATACTGCAGACAGTTGGTACAAACGCTTTGAAATCTCCCAGCTGTTCATAGACAGTGTGCGCGTGTAAACGGAAAGATACCTTCCGAGCTTTTTCAAGCAGGCATATTTTTGAGGCTCTCTTTCGTTCAAACCGTTCGTCAGTGAGCTGGCATCGCCATCATTGTGCTGACAGCTACGTTACTCTAACGAAAAAATCCATCTCTTTGGGTGAACTCTCCACAGTACCTCAGTATGCCACAGTATGAGACTGACGGCTTGATCGGAGAGCAAGTGTTTATTCAGCAATTTTTAGGACTGAGCAGTGTTTTGCGCTGGACGCTAGCCTAGACTCACTGGTGGGGCTGTAGACGAGACACAAAACAGACAGGATGATGGGCAAATTCGTTGTTCTCGTACCACATGGGAGGATCCGAGAACCGGAATACAGCTGATACTACTGGGGTCAAACGAGGAGCTGGCCGGATGCGTGGTTGTTTCTCAGTGAAGCGCCCATCATTAGGGCACGAGAAGTCGAGAACGAAAGATCCACTTGGAAACGTAGACATTGGCTTCCCCGAGCGTCAGGTAGAAGGAATAAAATCTAATAACTCAAGAGTAATAATGTCATCGGTCGGATAACTGCAGATTTACTGTTTCAAGTTCCAAACAAACTTTACCAATTACTGTGTTCATCAGTAGCACACACCGACCACAGCGCTCCTCATTCAAAGTCCCCCCATACACGGATAGTGTTCAGTTGTCTCTCTTCAGTAGGTTATTGCTACTTATTTTCGTTTGATGTTCCCTCAGACGAGATGAAGTTGTTTCCTATTCCCCTCTGTTGTGATCGTCGACTATCTAATGTCGTGTAGAGGTTTCTTTGAATGGTGGCAAGGTGCCCGTTGCCAAATATCCACCTATCCAGTACTTCGGGGATTCTTACGATTTTTGTATTTGACATTAATACGTATAGGGAATTGTCAAACCTTACTCCTTGCTGTGTTTCTTTTAAGTTTGTACTTCGAGGCTTTCAAGTTCACTTGGGCTTTGCTCCAATCCTGTCAGAACTCCTCCGGGTACAGTTGTCCAATGGTCGATTTGTTAATCAGCACGAATAACTGGATATCGATCGTACACCAACATGAATACCAAATTGCCTTTATACAAAGAGAATGTGCTAGCAAAGTTATCGGCAGGTTCTCTTCCCCATCACTCCCATTGGCCGCCAGCCATTCTTTATTAGTTCGATTATTACGTTTCAGGAAGCGATTCTTTTCGAAATGACAGGGTATCGTCCTTTTGATCCTGAGAAGCCGCAGCAGGTGAGACCGGAATGTTTCACGTGGGAAACATGGCCCTCTATTTGTTAGGATTGTCTTTGGCACCCCGTGGCTTTCTACATTGCCACGTTCCTTTGCTAGAGTTCGCCTGCTACTTCGGTACGGTTGCAGTCTCGTTCTGCCGTGGAGGACTTTCCGCCGTTTTCACGTGTCGACTGTCGCTAATCGTCGCCAAGAATGGCCTAATGACGTCGTGGAACATAGCACCCCAAATTTTGGTACAGCCCAATTACCGTAGGGTGGTATATTTAAGGTGTGTTCCCCTGCATCAGTTGGTATTCCTTATAGGTAAAAGCGAACCTCATTCAATCACTTCTGATACACAGCTTATAAGACCTTCCAGGGATTAGAACGTGCGTTGCACAGCATTCCGTTGCGTCATGGATGTCTTGTAGTCAACTTCTCTTCTAGGTCATCAGGTATTACTATATTACGATCCTGAATCATGTAACTTTCACGCTACTAGGTCGAAGTTATTTAAACTCGGCTTTTCCAACAGCTTCTCAGTTCTCTTTTTGTCCTAACATGTTCTTCTGTCGAGCAAGGTATCTTTTATTGACGTTTTGCAAGAAGGCCCCTTTTTGTGGAACATAATGTCTCTGCACATGTACCGATAGCTAGGGATAGTCCTTGAAGATCACGATGTTTACGCCAGGCATGGTTTTCTATGTTTCTTTGTCCGTAGCTTACGGTCCGAAAGCCAGTCAACCATGTAATTTTCATTCTCTGTCATACGTCGTATCGTGGAGTCTTGCTCCTTTCGTTGGAGCCCCGAGCATCGGGTCATCCTCTGAGGATCTCTGGTCATCATCATCACCATCGTCATCAAAGACAGCAACATCAGTGTTGACACTGATGCTTCACTGCCGTACAACCATAAAGTTCGTCTAATTTCATATATATACGTATATATGTATTAGAAACCCTAGAGTGAAAAGAAGAGAAAAAGAGTGGATGAGGGAGGGGACCTAGTGCTGGCCTATGTCAAGCATTCTGAGATGCCTACACCTCCAACCACTCAATCGGATAATCTGGAAAGAAACTGACAGCATGAACGCCACTGACATGGATCAGCCGCCATTTCTTACAACGTCTCCAGCCAAGCACAAACGGGGTCACGCGGACCCCATCCTGGAAGGCGTACAACACCAACAACACCCAAACTCTTGGTGATCTCTTTCACGCCTTTCTGCCAAGTCATGCGTTGTCCACCTCGCGGATTGCGTCATCCTGAAGGAGGCACATGGAACAACACTCGTCTCGGTAGACGGTGTTTTGGCATGCGTAGCCCATGACCGAGCCATCGTAGTCGGTGGTGCTGGGTGATTTCCCCAATTGATGTACCTGCGGCACAACCAAATACCGTTTGTTGGTCGGTGTAGACGAAGTAGTTTCGTCCAAGCTAGGGAGTCCCCACTCCTTCATAACCCACACGGCAGTCAGAAGTTCCTTATCAATATGGGAATTAGTTTTCTAGCCGTTTGTCAAGAAGCAGCTGATTCCTTTATTACCCAAGATTTTCGCTTCAGATCTGTTCTGGGGCGCTGATCACTGGTCTCTCTTCGGTCTCTGATTAGGCTAGAATGGGTCAGCGTTCCAGCATTTGAATGATGAATTGTTCAAAGGTCCAGTTTGTCCCCTACTAGCCCACTCGAGTATCCTTGTGTGGCGGAGCAAGTCACAGGGTGACACAGTGATGGAGTTAAAAGCCCTTACAAATAACCCTTAGTAAGCTGCAGGTCCCAAAACCCACGGCAGGGATCAACCTAGATTAGAAGCAGGACAGTTCTGACTCTTTTCTAGTTCCTCCGGTCGCGCCGTGACATCTCTTTGATCAGGCTTGTGACAACACGGTTTCAATAAACTTTTAATGAGTGTAATTTTGCGGCAAATAGGGGAGGGATCACCATCCTGGATATGTCGCACAAGGTCTCTCAGTGTGCCTCATCTTTCGGTTTCAAAAGGATGTACACAACCACATGGTTTCCAGTGACTGAGGCGTTATTCGATTCAAACTAAAAACAAAGCTTATGAGCCGGAAATAACCAAATTGCTTTATTTTGGACCATCGTGGTAAGGACAGCATCCTTATGTGATGGCTAGTTGTTAGAAGCCAGAGGGGAAGTAAAAAACACGCTGAAGTATCGGAACTGCTGAGGCGTGTCGAAAATCCACAGCTAAAGAGACCACTACTAACTAATGTATCGTGTGTCAGTTCATTTAAATGGGTAAATCGATACAAAATCAATGTTGCCCAACTCGTCTTCTTGAGGAAAACAACCGAACAGTGGGGAATCCCATTTACCTTTGAGGGGGAAGGGAGCTTTTGAACAGGCTGTTAGGTGTCTTTGGATCCTCAGACCGGCAGGTACTTTTTGAGATCCCTCCAAAAATTCCTCTATTCACCAAGCTTTCACCTGCACGTAACGTGTGCAAGAATACATTAGTTACGAATGCGAGAATACTAGTTACAGTTTGCTGCTCTTGAACGCTATTTGTGCTGCTGGACACTCCTTATTCGCTGGTGTATTGCGAGCTAAGTAATATACCCAACAATACAATCGTTGCACTGTTGAGCTGCTCATTGAATTCACTATTGCAAGACTGTAGTAAATTGCATATATTTGGAACAACTACCCAGCAAGCACATCTCTGATTTGCTGCATGCACTGGGCACATGATACCGGACAGGGATTCCTACTCATTTTGCACACTTATTAGCAACTATGTCCACGAACAAAAAACAAGCAATGAACAGTGCCTTCTGTGAATAACGGAACCGATTTTTCTGGTGGCCAGCTCTGAGCACTACAATGAACTCTCTCTCTCTCTATTTGTTTGTGCTTTGCAACGTTGAAACAGGAGGTAATCACTAGATAGTTAGTTGTGTTCCCAATTTGGGACAACCTACAGTAGGACTATTTATATACACTGGTAACGGTAATCATAATCCGAAGGATTCGGAACTGCATCTCGACGAGTCATCTTGAGTGGGCTTCCTTTGTAAGGTGAAATCTGGGTGTCAGCCGCCTAAGATGTCTACAGAATTACAGTAATCTACTCACAGGGGACAACATTCTACAAGTTACATGAGCTTTCCATCAGATAAGTCTGCGCCATGCCGCGTGGCTGTCTGATTAGAAGGCAGCGTTATATCTCGTTGGACACCGTGCTGGTCGACGACTCTTGAATGTACGGTAAGCAGGTTGCTAACCGTCTTAGGGATTTACAAAGTGTGGAGTGCTGACAAAACGGCGAAACATTTGTACAGTGACTGTCGGCTTTTAAGCGCAGACTTAATTTACTTGCCGGAAGAAGTATAAACTTGAAATACCTTCAACCACTTTGCCACATCGGTTCACATGATGTTTGAAATTGAGTTTTTTGAACTGCATAGCAAAGAGAACGCAACAGGCATTCAACTCAGCGTTCATTAACTCGTTTAGGTATGCCTGAGATTTACAGGACTGATTTCTTACGGGACCACATAAGACAGGCGATTAGGCCCTGACTTCGACAGGGCATCTTTGCGTTAACGCTGCTAATCAATCCCCGATCTTATCAGTTCCCTGAATAAAGGGTCAGCTGACACAATCGTATTTGACTGGAGGGATATTGATTTTTTTGCCGGTAGACTAACTTCAGCAAACGTCAACCTCTGGTGATGTAACGATGATCAACCCACCAACGTGCTACCCTCATTGAGCATGGAACATTAGTAAACAATCGAGGCCCTTCGGAGCAAATCCGCTAAGATGATTCAGATGACCATTCGACCAAAGTCCCCTTAATAGTGGAGCAAGTAATCCTGGATCAAAACTGGGCTGGTTTTGGTGCATTAGTTGGATGAAACAGATAATGACTATGTTAGTAAGGTAACGCTTGTAAATACACTCGTTTGCAAATCAATTTGGTTTTGCGAGAGACACCTGGAACCCAGCTGAATCTCCCGTTTGTGATGTTTCCAGACATTACGTATACACATGTATCGCGATATCTCGAATATCGTAGCAACTGGAACATGAGGCAGCCTGGTGCAACACATTCAGTTGCCTGGAAACATCGAAAAGCGGGAGATTCAGCTGGGTTCCAGGTGAGTCTCTCGCAAAACCAAATTGACTTACAAATGAGTGTATTTATCGAAAACAGTTCAATTTGGGTTCAAGTAGAACATAAGGTCGACGGAAACTCGAGGAGTGCGCCTACCTGATGAGCCCCAAGAAGGGCGAAACCGGTCGTGGGCTGTCGAAGAATTTTCAGCAACCTTATGAGTAGTGCATTACGTATATAACTGTTATGTCTGCTGATTCGCTAATCTGCTGTATCTGATTGCTGACCCGCTCCAGTGCCTAATGCCGGAAAAAAGACTCACAGAAGGGAAGGAAGCGTGAGTACGTGCGAGTGCGAGAATACAACTGTCTCAAGCTTGTTATTGGTGGGACATTGTCTAACTTGGTCCAATGCTGACGCACGCGGTCTGGCCTTGGTACAGGCCGCGACGCGCTGCATACTGCGGGGGCGTTGTCTGACCTTGATCAACGCTGACTCGCGCTGTCTGGGTTTGATAGAAGGCTGTGAGGCGCTGTATATTGAGGGGGCGTTGTCTGTCTGGTCAACATCTAGCAGAGCTGAGGGTCTCAGTAGATTTCGGGCATTCAGTGGTTGCCTTCAGGAGTCTGACCTTCCTGATAATAACGCATGTAACTTTTCACCAAAGAGCTGACCCTTTCATCTCTTCTTTCCTTTTTCCACTGGAATTGTTAGAACGTCTGCAAAGTAGTCAAGATATTTCCCTTCAAATTTTGCCGCGGGAACCATAACTCTAACCCAGGTATCTTGGATTTGACCTTCCAGACATGTCATCGAGAGAAGAGGGACCTCTCTTCAGTTTGAGTTTTTTTCAACGGATTGCAAACTATATCCCGCTTAAAGATGAGTGCCTTCCTGCTCTTTAGGAGGGTACTCTGTCTTCGAAGAAATCTTTGTTGAGTGATTTGAGTTGTGTGTTGTTCATGAAGGCGGATAATGTCGTAAAAAGTTGGAGAGCAAATGTCCTAAGGAACCCTTTTTCATGTTTTTTTTTCAGAGTGATGCCTTCGAACACGAAATTGAAACTGAAGAACCTCATTGGTGGAAATCACAATTACCCGTATATGATCGTTTGCTAAAGGCGCAGCCGTTATACAACACACAGGAGAAAGTTGAACCACGCATGAGTTACTACAGGAAAAAAGGCTTCTTGCCCAAAAGAGGTGGAATGCTCGCTGACTTCCGGTGACGAGTGTGCGTAATTTTCAATTAAAACTGCTTCAGAAGCCGTTTTCGCATGTTTTCGAATATACTTGGACAAGTATTCAACACTGTTCTGCTTATTCTGTAATGGTCACATTCCCGGACTGTATTCGCTTCTTAGAGTGCCTGTGAATTTTGTGAAGGGTCACAAGGGTTGACTTAAATTGTTTTGTTCACGGAACTGTTTGGATTGCTGTTGCTAGCGACGGCCCAATTCAAGTATTTCTCGCTCCGTTCGAATTGATTCTTCCGCAAAAACCAGTCAGTCGACTTTTAGCGATTAAGAAAATACTCCCGGTTTGTTTCAGATGGCTTAGTGATTCCTTAGGTTTAGACCCTGGAGGGTTACCGTCGAATTAGTGCTATCAACAACCTTAGAATCTTGATAGAAGAGCCACCATATTGTCACTTTTTGCTGTTCTATGAAACCATCTCCACTAGACGCAACCACAAAAAACGTTAAATTTTCTTCGGTTTGAGCTAAAACAGTGGAAGAATCTTGGGTGCCTATACCACGCCATTCAACCTACGTAATGGCTTGTAAAGTAGACACCATTCTACAACCAGCTGCGGCTCAGTTTGACCGCTGAACTATTGCGAGCTAGCATTGAGCTAGCGCCCTAAGTTCTACACACAGACGCTCTTCTCTCTTCTCTATACGGTGGTCGAGTCGAGGGGCCTTCTCATCTTCAGAGACTCTCAGCCTATTGAACTGATTACATTATAAGCTAAGCTCCGGTCGTGAAATATTACCGTCGCGGTTAAGCCAGAAATCCCTAACGAACTATCATGCCACAAATCGAGCGGCTATGTTGTGTGATCTGCTTTATTGATCAGACGGTCCATCGTAATTTGAATGACTATTGATCTGCATTTCACGGGATGGTAGAAGTGTGACACGCCATTCTGACAACAATGGAGACGTAGGGGCTTTCCGTGCTTCTACTTTGATTTAGTACAGGGCGTCTCACAAAAAATAATACCCATGTTAAAACTTCAACACCAATTTAAACATTTATCATTTTCTATGTGAACATGCATGCATCATGGAGGTTTACTGTGAACAAACTGCCATTACAAAAGATGTTGAAAGAAACCGCCCCTTTCTTCTATGACAAGTTGGAGGCGGTATGAGATGTGAGACACAGCATGCTTAACTTCTTCAAGCGTCACTCGTGCACACTCCTCTCCAATTCTTGCTCTTAACTCCACCAAATTCTTCGGTTTATTTTCATGATATACGCGAGCCTTAATCATTCCCCAAAACCAATAATCCAGAGGTGTGAGATCGGGTGACCTCTGGGGGGGCCAAAAGTTTGGAAATCCACGAGCAATGGCTCTCTCATCAGAAAATTGCTCTCGGAGGTAAGTTCTCACTTGGTTTGAGTAGTGGGGTGGAGCGCCATCTTGTTGAAAGACGGTCGATGACTTTTTGTGCTGCTTGAGTTGCGGGATAACGTGCGTCTGCAGCATATGGAGGTAACTGTCGCCGGAAACCGTAGCATCAAAGAAAAAGGGACACAGGAGACACTGAGGAGAATCCCATCCACACACAGAGATGAGGGGAATGGAGATTATCGGTGAGGTACTCGTGAGGAGCTTCACGAGACCATATCACGCAATTTTGCTTGTTGATTATGCCATCCACAGAAAAATTTGCTTCATCGCTCCATAAAATGTTGGGAACGATTTCTTCATTGTCCAGCAGCCAGTTAGCGAACGTGACACGTTGCTCCTTGTCTTTTTCCGTGATGTTTTGTAATAAAGTGAAATGATACGGGTAGAGATGAAGGTGGCGTCGCATAATACGATGCACGCTGGTGCGGGGAATGCCGGTCAACTGAGACACCTGAGTTATTGACGAAGATGCCATGGTGCTCTGGGACTGAAGTTGCTCGACGGCATTCTGTACAATGGGCGCTCTTTCATCACTCAGAGACTTTCTCCCTTTGCCAGGAAAATCCAATACAGATCCAGTGGACTCAAATTTCGCAATCAAGCATGTAATGTTCGACACGGTGAAAGGATCTTTGATGAGACCATGTTTGGTTTTGTAACCACGAAGTGCAGCGGTGGCGCTTTCACCAAGGGAATAATAGAGTTTCACAATTTCAATGCGCGTACTGACATCCATCGTAGACAAAAAAAGATGCCAACACTTGCGTACAAAACTTCCTTTATGTGGCTACTAATAATGAAAGATTTTGTTATCCTTTCTTCTAATTGCTTACGTTTACTTACCCAATCAAATTTTGCGTCTATTTTGAGACACCCTGTACTTTCGAATGGTGAATGTGAAAACGATTCCAACTCAAGTGTTAGACACTCATAGGTTGTGAAGTTGCCCGATTGACCACTTTGATTCGAACTGGGGGGTCAGAACGACAATCCTGATATCTCTGCGGAAAGTGCGTTTCGCTGCAGAACCCTGTCAGGCTGCACGGTACTTTCTTACTGCATCTGCCATGAGACGAACTTCTGACTCCAGCGTAGGGAGAGCTTAGAGATTTGTATCAGGAGAGAAGTCTTGGTGACGGTCACGTCACCAACTTGGACGAAGGATTTATCCGGTATTCTTAGGGGAGCGTCGGGGTATCTCGTAGGATATAGCAGGCTGACATCAGTTTCTGGATTAGCTTGTCACATTGAACTAGGCCGGGGGACCGTAAAGCACAATAGTGGCGCTGAGCATCCAACTTAACGCCCTGTATCCGGCGTAAACCCCAGGGGCTGGATCCGGAGAGGTACCAATTGGAGACATGTCACCAACATTTCCAGCTACTAGCTCGTAATTGTCAAGGTCAAGTGGGGACATTTGAACAAATGAGGCTCACAGTGTACTGATAAGGTTATCTGGTGTCTACCTGTTGCTGACCACCATTCAGCCTAGGCAGCAATATTCCCACAGAACCACTTCTAGTGCTGTTGTGACGTGCAGAGTGTTACGGTTGAAAATGTACAGATATTTGCATTAACTACAGGAAAACGGACCTCACAGTGGAACGACACAGTATACTACAATGTATATACAATTAATCCTAGATAGCAATGAAAACAAGCAGACATCGCTGCAGCCCGGACCGAGGGATTTCAGGGGCGAAGCACCCAAGTCCTCTAAAGGTTTTGAGTGATGATGTACGACAGTCAGGGCTGTCTACAGCCACAAATGTGGTAGGCTAAAACCGCTGGTTTGCGAATTTGGGGGCTATCGCAATACAGCTGCCCTACTATGGACCACACTATACTGAGTCCGTATCCAACATACGATCAGTAGTTTTCCAAACTTATCGGGGCAACTTTGCCTAAGGTGTTGCTCCGCAGATTCTAGAAGCACATGAGATGTGTGTTGATGGTTAATTGAGCAAACCAGTACGCAGCAGAGTTTCTAACGGATTGTAAGCATTCTCGTGTCTTATTTAGTGCTCTGTACAGAGCGCTAAGCTTGGGAATTTTACCGTCAGAATTGTAAAAACGACCCTACGTTTATCTAGGAAATTACAGGAGAATTCGTACGTCATCTGACATGTTGCTAAACTTTTTTTGGTGGTGTTATATGGCGTCCTTCAACTTTTATCTGCTGGTTTGGATGGTAGGCAACAGTCGATGTCCCCGACGGAAGGTACCTACTTAAGTATGTAGACAAATGCTCGTGTGTTCAATTTCACGAGTGAAACAATGCTAAAATAGTGAGCACAGGGACAAATCACTTTGTTAATTCGTATTGTGTCGAACTTGGATTCAGTTCTTACGGAGCTATGGGCTTGGACATGACCGGCTGTTTTGCATCGAACTCCGAAGTCAACCTGACGACCTCAATAATCAATAAGGGCTATATGGTACCGACAAATACACTCATTTGTAAATCAATTTGGTTTTCACGGGAGATTCAACTGAATCTTTCGTTTATGATATTCTTCAACTGAATGTGCTGCATAAAGGTCGCCTTATGTTTCAGTTATCAAGATATCTTGAAACATGTATAGGCGTAATACACTACTCATAAGGTTGCTGAAAACTCTTTGACAGCTGCGACTTTTACAACATTATTTAAGTTCGCAGGATTAATATTAGCGTACAGTATGATTATTATTATGCAGCGTAATTAGTAATGTTTTTTTGTAATGGTGTGAAAATGCTTGTGCTTTTTTGTTGCAGTATGTTTCTCCTTCTCGTAACATTTGGCAATTAACAAGAATGTATCAGAAAGATTTCAAAAACTATACTCTAGTGTGCATCTTTAGATAGCCCGAAATTCGCACATTCCGCATAGCACGACGGTTTGAGTGTTTTGCAACGTGTGAATCCCAGTTGATCATAACTTCAACGCAAGCTGCTGTAAACGACATTAGCTGAAAGTTAGACATTCTAGGTTAACCACTGCTGACAAGAGCAAGAGAAGTGGACAAAATAAGTAACAGGGGGAGATTGCTGAGAAAACGTAGTATCATTTTCGTCCTGGTTGGGGCTCACCAGGTGGGTGCAGACGCCGAAAGCCGGAAAATCAATCCTGACTTAAACAGTAATTCGTTTGAATGCTTGCTTTCGTTTCATTTTCATGGTTAAACTTCCGTAACTGAGGACTTGGTGGGGTTCCCCATTTTTGCCGGCACGCTGACATTCTTTCGCACAATGTACATCATATGGACAGTCCCCAGATTTTGTTGCGAATTGAATTAAGTTACTTTTATAAACGTAACACACTACTCATGAGGTTGCTGAAAAGCCCACGACGCGTTTCGCCATTCTTGGGGCCCATCATAGGCACAGTTCCCGAATTTCCGTCAATTTTATGTTCTGCTTGAACTCAAATTGCACGAAATTAGCAAAATACACTCAGTTGCAAACAAATTTGGTTTTGCGGGAGACTCATCTCTCGTTTCTCAAAAACGAGAAATTCAGCGGAGTTTCTTTTGTTTTATAAATACTCAAAAGTTACCCAACTGAACGTCTTCGCAACGAAATTTCAAAAGAATCTGTCCGCTGCATGTTATGTCATCACATACGAAGGACTCCAGCGAGATTTCAGCTCCGAGAAATTTCATCGTGCCCATGAGTTCAAGGGTGTTTGGCCTTCATAAGTGCAATAAAATTGTGCAGCGCGAATGAAAATCCTCCGAAAAGGATTGATTAACTATTTCACTGAAGTGTAATTGCGGTATTTCTTCGCATCTTTTGAAATTTGAAATATAACTTCTCACATCGAAGTTTCTTCATTCTTTTCGTTTGAGAGTGTGCCAGAAAGACCCGTCGCCATCTTATTCGTTCGGTTAGGTTAGGGCTATTTGACCTTGAAGACGAATAATATCCTCCGATAGATTGACTGCGAACTATCGATCAATCAATATTAACTTCGTTTACCTAATGCTACTTCCTTGTGAGTAGAGGAAAACCGGTCAGTCTGTATGAGACAGAATTCGTCTTCTGAGCAATTCTGAACGTCGCAAATTTTAAATTGCACGCAGCGAATGCACAGTCCCATAGTCTTACAAAGTTATGCTTGGTATTGTGTGACACTCCTACGCTCCGGTCACGAACAAAGTTTCATTTTTGCATACCCAAAGTGGACGTTCGGCAAACAAACGACAGGAAGCCCGATTGTACTGGTTCGTTCAATCCCTATTTACCAAACGGAAATTCCTATCGATAGCTGAATAGTTCCGCTGAATATCGTTTTTTGTCATAAGGACTGGTTTTGATGCAAGCTATAGAGAAGGAAACAAATCCCAAGATGATCAGGCACCAACTGAGGGCTGTGGCAAATTGAACGTACAGTACATATACCGGGGACTTTAGGCACCATAAATGATTTATTGAAAGCTTTTTAAAAAAAACGTGGTGCAAACTCATTCGGTTTAAAACCGGACATCCGACCAATTTCCAGCTGAATCTTCCTCTTTTGTGACGTTCTTCAAATGAATGCGCTACACAAAGGCCAAAAACTGTCAGAATGCCTTCAATGGCCCGCAACCGTTTTTGTCCGGGGCTCATGTAAACGAGAGATTCGGCTGGGAGTTAGGTTAGCCTTCCGTTACGACCAAGTTAGTGTGAGCACTTTTCACGACTGGTGTCCAATTTTGGTTCAATTAAAACGTAAGGTTGACGGGAACTTGGCGAGTGCCCATCATCATTATCATCATCATCATCATCATCATCATCATCATCATCATCATCATCATCATCATCATCAACAGCATGACATCAGTGTTCAACACCGATACTTCGCTGCCCTACGACCATGATTTGTTTTAAAAGCTTTATTGTGAAGAAAAGAATGAAGGTGGACGGGGAAGGGACTTAGTGCTAGCTTACTACAATCACACCGAGGTGCGTACACCTGTAAACACTCATTCAGGCAATCTGGATGGAAACTGACAACAAGGTCGCCAGCAGCCATATGTTGCAGCGTCTTCGACCAGGCGCAGTGGGGATCAGGTGGCCATACGATCCGACGAGACCCAAGAAAAGCAAAATCGGTCATGGCCTGTTGAACTGTAATCAGCAACCTTATGAGTAATGAGTTCCGTCAGGATAGTGGTGCATACGTCCTTTGTACGATACTACTTGGGGTTGCTGAGGACACCCGGTCTGAAACATCAGATTGGCTTTTTGCAACATGTTTCGTGGAAGCACGTCACAAACGATGGATCTGTTTTAGTCTCATCTGTCCCCTACGTTGATACTTCACTCAGTTTAGACCTATTCAGTGAAATTCTACTTTCAAAAAAGCTAGTAGTATATGGTCAAACAGTCGGTGCGGCCCACTGAACTGTGGCCGTTTGCAAGCAACCCAGCAAACAAATCAATAGCCGTCGGTGAAATATAGTTTTGAAATAAAAGCCGATCATCTTGAACGTGGTGGTTGTTTGTATCTCTAAAACAAGATAAGAAGTTCCAAATACTCTCTCCTCAGTGGACCAGTGATCCAGTTCTCGTGGACTGCTGAGCTTTTGTACGCCTCAAAAGAGGAGAGCAGAGGGAACACATATGTGTATACAACCTCATGTAATGTGATTTTTTATCGGATCTGGTAGTGCTGTTTCGACTATTTCTGCTTTGGTCGAGCAATACCGTCGGTCAGTACTGACGGTCTGTGAAATACTCTGCGGATGACACGAAACCGTGTCACCAATGTGATTGATTTCAGAATTTTTTCGGCACAATAGATGCTTGCCTGCCTTCTTTCCAAGTTTTTTTGGCTCAACGTATTCCACTGAACAACACAATGAAAATTAATACAAAACTATAGTTGTGTATGCATTGATTTTGTGTGGGGGGAACCGAGGGGAACGACCGAGGCGTAACATCAGCCCACATAAAACCAACCAGCACTGTGGAGGTCAGTTGCAGGAGACCATGTGCCCCTCTTGGGTGTGGACTCACCAGAGTGTTTGCGTCAGGAGAGGAGAATGATTGTTCAAACGAGAGTCACGTGAGTGTGCATTCTACAAAATTCCGCAAAAATCAACACTTGTATGGATTTACAGCTTGTTGAGCGAATAAGCACATGTTGAATGTGTTCGGAATTAAACAATAGAGCGCCAGTGGACAGAAAGTTAGGGAGTAGCTGGCGGGTGATTGTGCATTGGCTTCTTCAACAGAAAGTTTTCAAGACGATGAGTGTGACCAGTCCGCTAGTTTTTCCTGCTAATCAGAGACGTCAGTTGAATCCCTTATTCACTGGGCCCCCGTATTGATTGTGTGCATCTTGGTCAGCTGCAGGCTACTTCCTCTGTGCAGTGGTGGTGTGATTATCGATTATCGATTTAATCAAGTAGATGAACTGGTCCAACTGGTCTACGAAAACTTAGGAGTGAGCAGACGCAAGAGGTTTGGTAAAATGTACAGCATGGTGAGGATTACTCACAGTTGTCCAATCGATAAAGCCAGAAGAATTGCGAAGGGCATGAAAAGTGAAAAATATCCCTGCTGAACAAGGTAGAAGACCTGCTTGCTTTGTTTCGAACAACTAGTGAGTGTAAAAAGTCGCAGTGGTACAGCACAGTTACTGCAAGAGTTTACGGAGAGTTGAACGGAGTTCTTTGGAATGGTGGCCAACTTAGTCGCGAATCGTACCATTAAGGGCCTTCGGTCGAACGATCGGATCTTGATGACGCACACTTGGGCACCATTCAAATGTGAATGAACCAGAAACGTGTTTTTTATGTTACCCGATTCGACGGTGACACCGCCCTGCAAGGAAAAGAAATAGGAAGAGATTTTGAAATTTTCATTGAAGATTTCGATCTGTAAGTAAAACCAACCTATGCTGAGAAGTCCTGTACAGCTGCTTCATCCTTGGTGGAAATAATCGGCAATGCGTGTCTCCCGATTCTTTGGAGACAGCGGTACCCGAGACCTTCTGGCTGATAGCTGAAGATTTAACTGTTCGACCACAAGCGGCTGATCACACTCAAACAGGATATGGCTTTACCCATTCTTCACTCCCGGAATTCATATCACGTGGTGACGTGTTGACTGACCGCTTGACTGATGACTTCTCAGATGGAAAGTTCACAAGCCGTGTTAATTGTTCTCTTCTCTGCGCAGTGCCGATGATTCTCAGCAGGGATGAGATAGCTGGGCAGTGCTTCTTTACTTTTCTTCGTCGAAATCTTTCGGGTAAAATCCTGTTGAAAAAAGGACGTTCGTTTGCTGCAGTGATCAGGTTAGTGACGATATTTCTGCTGAAAATACAGCCGCTGTAGATGATTACTCATCCGAAAAGCATGGAGCATAATGTCCCAAAATCATTAGAGGCAGAAAATAACGCAATGGGTCAGCGCATTCGGAGCCCAATGCGGACATCGTGGAGTCAAAACAACTTGACTCTCTCTCGGTTTCAAAGCAGCCGTTGAATGAATACGAAAACCGGTCGAATGCGAAACCGGTCGTGGGCTGTCGAAGAATTTTCAGCAACCTTATGAGTAGTGCATTACGTATATACATGTATCGCGATATCTCGAATATCGTAGCAACTGGAACATGAGGCGGCCTGGTGCAGCACACTCAGTTGCCTGAAAACATCACAAACGGGAGATTCAGCAGGGTTTCATTCTGTTTTGCTGTTTTTTTATCACACCGTCAACTAGTTCATATACTTTC
The DNA here is from genome assembly GCA_003604175.2 of Clonorchis sinensis. Classification (NCBI taxonomy): domain Eukaryota; kingdom Metazoa; phylum Platyhelminthes; class Trematoda; order Opisthorchiida; family Opisthorchiidae; genus Clonorchis; species Clonorchis sinensis. The sequence goes on from CM030371.1 coordinate 10,246,647, forward strand.
TCCATAACATGTTTTGAGATGCCGTATTTTACTGAGTACTTTGTGATGGGACCACATATCTCATGTTTTTCAAATTCTTTCCTGCTAACGCGAACGGCAAATCTGTAGAACATGGTTCTGACTGTCTTCTGGAACTCGCCATATAACTACGCATTTTATATGAATCTCTATGCAGTACTCATCTAATTGAACAGGTTTGAGACGAATAGCCATACATCTCTCTAGCTCTGTGGTCCGGCCCGATTGTGATCACAATGAAGTATTTTTTCCAGTTTTCGTTTCCTTGGCGTTCATAAGCACCATAACAGTGTTTTAATGCGAAACTGAAAAGGTTAACCAACCGACCGTGCTTAGGACCTTGACTGTGTTTGCCCGAGATGTGATCACAACTGGGGAACCGTATTTGTCTCTCCTCACAGCTTCAGGAAGGCTTCCGGCACTTCCGAAATATGTCCTGTCACCACCATTCCACGTATTTCCGCACGGCCGTTCTGTCATCGCATTCTTTGCCGTTCATTGGTTGTTTAGCCAGCTGATTAGAGGTGCTAGTCCTAAAAACAGCCAAGTTTCATGCAGCAAACCCGTATCCACCGGGCCTTCACTAAAGCCGAAACTGAAGCACGATTTGTTCAGGCCAGGCAGCCGATCGTCGTACCTGACCTGTGTAGCCGAGACATTTTTGAAACCTCCTAACCCTGAGACAGTCATTCAAAAGTAAAAAGTAATCTAGTGGTTACGGCTTGTGAAATGTTTTAGTTTTCATGGCGAACACCTTTGTAGTTTAGCAGTGCCCTGAACTGTGTGCTGGGACCACAGCAGTGTATAACCCTCAGCTTTGTGAAGTCAGCAGCAGCAATTTTCATTTGAAAGCACTCAAATATAACGTATCTAAAAGTCTGTGCGACCACTAGTCAGGTGTTTTTGGCCTGCTAGGTGTACTTGAACATTGAGTTCGCTGATGTTTTCAAGGCTAGCAAACTTGCCCCTGTAGTTCGGTGGCAGTTTTCTGTTCGTTTAGCCTGGCAGTGGCTTGAAAAGTTTCGTCACCACGCGGCAAGACACTGTGAGTGCGCGATTGGGTGGCTTGCACCTGCAAATTTTGCTTGCGGCAGCGTCGGTCAGAAGCAGTTCGCCCAGGTAGATGTCTTGCGCTACCGTTAGTTTTCCACCGAGGCGAGTGACTGACTCATCCGTTATTTTCAAAACATCTCGAGCGTTACTGAAAGACTCGGTAATTGCGGAACATGTGCTGGACACGGGAAAAAATAGATTTAGAACATGTTGAGGTTTTGAGGAGAGGATCACGGTCCACGTCACTGAGACTGATGGCCAAGACGGTAGAAATCGCCAAACATCCCAGTGCTAATAGAATAGAAGGCTTCGATATTATCAAGTACTTTGACTTGAAACTCACTTTGGTAAGTAATTTTCATCCCCCAACATCTTCGCGTACACTACAAAAAACTACCTGTTACTGAGATTACAACAGCTTGTTTACAAAGGAATCCATGCTCCTGAAACTTCGGGCTCGTCATTCTGGTATCAGTGACGACGAAAATCGAAAAACGCGGAATATTGATGCGATCAAACATGAGCTGTGTGCTAAACAAAAAGCAGTGACAATCTGTTTGGCTTTTTGGAGTTAGCCAATCATTTCTGGCCGCTAGAAAAGTAATGCTTTTGACGGACAACCGAATGTGCAGAACATGTAGCAAGCATCGTCCATTGAACTAGCCAACTGAACGCAGTCCGATGAGTGGGCTGTTAGTACATTGTACGCACTGCCTGAGGTCAATGTTTAGGCGTGAACACTGTGAATATCTTGACACTGACGCACCTATAGGACTCGACTGGTGACAAAAGGCTTGCTACCAAATTGTCAAGCTCAGGGAACAGAAAATCATCTACCTTTGTGATATTGAATTGCGACACCAGCTACTAGCAAAATGTGAGTAGTGAAATGAGAGGATAGATATTGGTGGTCCCGCCCTTCTGACGGAACCATGCGCAGCTGATACTGAGTAGATCGAACGACTTATCGTCCAAAGCTGTCACCTCCAAACACCCTTTGGGTGGATGATTACACGAGAATTTGGAAACTGGGGGAAAACTCATTCCATCGGTGATGTAGTTCTTCAGCTTTTGAGAACTTATCTTACGTCAACTTCTCATGATTTCAAAAAGGACCAAATGAACTAAGTGCATACAGTGTTCTTGCATATAGGTAAGCCACACTACAGCTACCCAAGCACAGACTCTCCAAAAATAGGTGGTATTTTACTTTGCTACAACATTAATTGTTAGGTTGATGACAAATTTTCCAGAGCCAGCTACTGTTTATGCATTTATGGCAAAGAACATCAGCCGAGTTTTTGAAATTTGGCGATATTTTTCTTACATTCAAGAGGTTCACCTAATGAGGAGCTGTGCAACCTGATGACGTTCTGTTCCTCACTACATGGAGATCGCACATTCTTCCACCAATTGTGTGAGTGATCATGTGATGCACAGACGGAGCTTTCGATGTGAAGCCAAACTCTAGACAACCGAAACTCTCACATCAGTTAAACGAACGTCCTCGCTGCAAAATGCGCAGAAATTTCTGTCCTCAGGAAACAGCACATCCAGTATGTAGGGATCGGACCATTTGTGTTCGAGCTTCCTCCAGGCGTTTAAGCTCAGGGTTGATAGGTTGTGCGGTATTCAACCAGAGTAATTGAAACATGGATACAGCAAACCAGAAAGAACGATTGGGTTGTACCCGGAAGTGACAACAGAGTTGAGCTTATTCTAACTGAAACTTGTAGTTTCATTTTTGACAGGTTCAAATATGGGCGGTTCGGAAAAAGCACAGCACAATAGGAAATCTACATTCGACATTTGCCATTCCCTTACTTGTAACAATGAATCGCCTGTTTCGTCATTCTCGAGTGTAGGCACAAACCCACCCAGTATTTTGCAGAGTGGTTTTGTGAAATTTACTTAACGCAGCGGCTGTTTTGTTGACAAGCTTGATGTTAAGGATAGTCCCCTCAGAATAACGCCAGCCTTGAGATGTATTCACCTCAGTGTTACGTTCCTTAACAAAATCCCTGTTGACAAAAATATAACGCAATAAATCGAGTATAAACTGTGTATTGAGATATGCTGATTGAATTGCCGCAACCATTTGCTTGCAATAAATCGAGTATAAACTGTGTATTGAGCTATGCTGATTGAATTGCCGCAACCATTCGCTGTTCATTTGTAGACAGTAGGTAACGTTTTGGTTCATGCCAATTCAACGGAGACATTACTAAGCTCAGTAGGCTATAGTCTGATGATGGAAATGTACAAAACTCTTCGTGGGTGCCCTAGGAGCTACCCATCGAAACAGTAAAGCTGATGTGAGGGCACCAGTGGTTGAACAGTTGGAACGTATCTTTCTGTGCTCCCACCCGCTAGAATGTCCCTTCCCGGGGTATCCATTCAGAAAGACGGTAACTGCACATTCCTGCCGGTTTGGATTACCATACTTCTCTTCCAGGTAAGTATATACCGGCGTATTACTGTAATATTAGGTGGTGCCTTTTCACCCCCTAGAAAGGCATTCATTCGGCATCAGAATTAATGCTCCGATGTCTGTTCAACGATGTACAATTCTAGGGAGATTTGGGTGTTTGAAAAGTTGAATTTTCGGCCCATATGGAACAATGGGCCACTTTGTGATGGTTTATTCTCTGTTTTTTATGGAGGTCTGGGGTTCGATCCCACCCAATAATGTAGTAGCAAAGTACAAATTACTCGATTTGTTTCAAATTTGGTTGTCCTTTGTGACCAAACCTCCATTACACAAAACCATCACTTGAAAAGGATATAACATTCTTTGGCACTCTTAACTTTTTTGGACAATGAAGGGCGTGCCAGAAACGAAAGGTGAACACTTTTAGAAAGCGGAACTCCCGATTTCCACCTTGTAGGGTCTAATCGTAGAAGCGTCCTACTACTTATAAACTCCACCCTCTTTAGAATCATGTGAGGAAATGGAAGGCAAGCGGCATGCTTCAATGGATGTAAGTTGCTCCGGAAAAAAACTTTCCGTCCACTTTTTGACGTACACAGGTTTTGTATACCGACCTCTTAGAAGAGGCAACAATCTAAGTGAGATTAATGTGGGCACTAAACTTGCAATGGTCTCAGATGGAACGCAGCTTCGGAACGGCTATTTCATCAAGTCAGGGGACAAAAGTTGACGAACAGGAGGAGTTGCACTTTTACAGATGAAGTCGAGGAGAAAATAATGCCATTCTAAGGCGAAAATCAGAGTATTTCTGACAACGCTACTTCCTAGCCGTTTTGCTTATTTTGGGTGTCTCTACAGCCAGCTACTGAAATGGTATTTTAGCTGACCGACGAATGTCAGACGAAATTTTGAATTCTCCGACTACCGTGGCCATATCAAAGAGGTATTGTCCTTTCCAAAGAAAAAAACTGGAATCATTGTAGAACTACCAATTTCTGTGGGTGAGCGCGCACAGGTGACTGTATTCAAAAAAGTAGAAAAAAATCGATATTTTACAGTGTGGTGGAGGAAACCAAAGAAACTAGTTCATCGGAGGCTGTAAAGTGCAATCCGTGCTGTGATGTTAGCGGGTTGAGGGAAGGAAATGAAAAACGATGGTTTTGTCCAAGAATCTCGGATTTGGTCATATCCACAATATTGGGGCACAAACAATGAGCTCTGGAATCCGAGGCACTATCGCGATCGTCTTCAACGCTTTGCGCTTTCACATCCAAATCCTCCCCCTCTTCTTCTTCTTCTTCTTCTTCTTCTTCCTCATCCTCATCGTCTTCGTCATCATCGTAAATACCAAGTTCTCGAAGTTCTGCGACAGTGAGGTACTGTGGTGAATCTGAATAGTAATCTGCCTCACCGGCTTCGGGGATGGCCAGTAGAACGGTTGCCGAAAAGGCCTCCACTCGATCTTGGTTGTCAGCCCACTGTTGGGCCTGAAACTTGCTATCTATCAAAGGCATTGAAAAGGGGAAGGTAGGAAAAATGAAGCATGGAGAGAACAAGAACACAACATGACTTGAATCGAGTTTGACCAAGTCAAAAATTAACTTTGTTGTTCACGTGACCAGATGGTTTTGCCGTAGGCCGACTCCCTCTGTAACAACTCTTTTCCTAATACAAACTTCCGTAGGGGCGTGTCCATTGCGGTCACCTCTCCACTGTGAAAAAATTCACCTGGCATTTTCAAAGACTTGATATAAAGGGAGTAGTTTAAATCCTTCCATATCTTTAAACTAAAATCCTGTCAAAGCCCTCCTTGCGGGGCGAGGTTTACAAGCAACACTATAGGAGTTTTTGAAAGGCCAGTAGTGAGGTCAAAAGTTTGCACAAGGTTTTTTGAAAACCTTCTTAGACGGTTTCAGGTGGTTGTAAGAGTTGCAGAAGTTACGCTTACATAACTGTCATTTGACCACTCTTCATGCACTCCTGGCACCATTATCCTGGTGAGTACACACCGATAGGGGAAAGCACTGGACTTGAGTTTCCCTCTTGTCGGAGCTTATCAGCAATGCCTATCCTTGGCCGTGTCGAGGTCTGCAGTTCGGACACGCGAAGCGGGCGTCTTATTGCTGTTGCACCAGTTCACAATGGATGCATCCGAATTATCGCAAATGGGAAGTCTTAACAGACGGGTCAGTGGATCGACACAACCAGGACATCTACTGGGTTGTTGTCCGAGGTATTGGGCAAGGCCGGTCACTCAGGCGTGAACACGTTTACCGGTTCAGATGCATCCAACGTGCTTTGGTGAAATAGCGGTAGCACGCTCGTCCCGCCTGTCGGATGTGAGGAGTTCACGTCTGAGAAGGTCAAGGACATGCACTACTGAATAGTGATACTCAAGTCCAGTGCTTTACTCTACTGATGTGTGCCAGGGTTAGACAAGGACTGTTCAAACGAGAGTGACGTGGATGTGAACTCCAAAACTGGTAAGGCAAAATCAGACAGAATTTTTTTTTACTAGTTTTGATTTTCAAATTTACGACGAACAAGTGTGTAAACTGCAGAGGTTTTGGTTGTACTTTGCAGGCGAAGTTATGCAAGTCGCCATTATCTAACCAGCCAGTGTGGTCGCTGGTCAATTATTCAAACAACTGTGAGTGCTCCGGTTTATTTAAACAAATTTCTAAAAAGCGGTTTCACGCTTCATCGATCGAACTATCAGGTGTCCAACAAAATTGACTATAGCTATTTTTACACCGATTAGATCGTTTTTACGGTCAACCAGATCTTAATTCCTCGACGAACAGCTCGTTAATCGCGTTACCATGAGCGTTTTTAATCGACAAGTGGTTGGAACTAGTTTATGGTCATCAGTTCAACGTTGCGATCCGATTCCTTCGTTTTTATGGTTAAAGGTACTCTTCACGGAGTTAATTTTATGAAGACAAACTTTAGCATTGTTCGACTCTGTACAAAATACGGTTGAAAACCAATAAATTGTTTTTAGCTCCGGACCTTATTTTTTCAACAAAGTGGAGTTTCTCCTGATGAACGCGCATTTCAGTTGGCTGATTCATCCGGGGTAGTTCTATTTTATGATTAGCAAGGTACTAGTGTAACGGATACTACTGATGAGGTATGCGAGTAGCATGTCTTTTCGTAAATCCACTTCGTGTCTCCTGAAAAGTGAGATCTATTACGGAATCGGCGAAGTCTCTTTGTAGCATTTGCCTTGATTTGAGAAACAGTCAATGAATATCCAGAAAAGTTCAGGAAGACGCGTTCAAGGAGAAGGTGGATATTCAGTTTTGTAAACGAGATGCATATGAGAGTTTTGCTCCCCTGTTCAATAGTCTGTAACTGTTAAGTTGGTGTTTCTGTAATAAACAACTTCGCAGCAAAGGCCTTCTTCCTTTCACTAGTAAGGAATTAATCAGAAGTTTTCCAGGGAGACGCGGCTGTAACACTCTTTCGGTGCCTAGCTGTCACGCCACCGGAAGGAAGCACGAAGGCTGGGATAGTTCCTGGTTGCCAAAGCCTAGACAAGGGAAGTTGAAAGGCAGAACCACGGTCAGTAAATTCGCGCTCTAACCACTGAGCCATCACGACCCGTTATTAATATAACTATCTCGTTGATGCGTATGATTGCCATTCTATACAGTACACACAATGGACCACGGTCGCTGCAGGTCTTCAAAAAAAGCTAGTCCTGACATCCATTATTCCGAGAATTTGTACTCTCCATCCGGAGTACGAGAAAGAATGCTGAAACGTATCAACCCATTAGCTGGCAATCGATACGAAGAGTAACAACACGGAGTTATGTATGGTATACAAAACAATACCTAATGGTTGCCGATGAGGAAGAACTATTGTACTTACTTTCCCTTCCTTCTCTTGTCTGAGCCTGCTGTTTGCTGCCTCTACCTCATAGACTTGATATGCATTTGTTAGCCCTCATGAACTTTTAACCCTTGACCTGTCGAGCCATTTGGGTCGACCATCTTTTACGCGCGCTTTTTGACCAGCTTGCGTTACCGCGTGTTGTGCGCAGGCGTGTGTCGCTAACTAAGATCAATTTGCCGTCTTCTCCGGGCTTTCTTTGGACTTGCACTACTTTGTGCAACAACTTAGACGGTAACCCCCAAAATTTGAAGTTTGTACCCCTTTTTGTAACGTATTTTATACATGTAGTACCGCATTTCACTGATAAATCGCAGGAGTCCACAATTTCTGGCTTGTGATTTTGCGCGTCACTCAGTTGGGCTTTCCTGAATACTTCGAAGTATTCGACAACTATAGAACTAACTACAAGAGAGGAGATCAAAGTTGATTATTGTTGGCATGGTGGCGTACAAGTAAGTCAACCTTCCCTCTTATAGCTGCCTGCTGAGCAAATTCGATCCGAATAGAATCCATGACAATTCAAGTGGATTGGATCTTCTGTTCGCTGTCAAGGTCAATTAGGTTCAAAGAGTTATCACACCTTAAAATCGTATCCTTATGAACACTGCTGACGGGTATTGTAGAATGATTGGTTACCAAATTGTTGTTGATGTTTTTCATCGGGTCCGGTAGTATGGCAAATCTGTTTTGGGATTGCCGTGAAAACGATAAGATAAATACCAAAAAAACCCAGCTCCAAGTGGACATCCGATCTCAGACCTACAAGGCACATTTTATTGGTTATGCATGCATGCAAGCTTGGTCTACATATTTGAGTTTGCGTGCACATTTCGTGGAAGGCTAATACGATACCACTCCCGATTACGTGTGCCACAAGCAAGCTTGGAACAAATCTCAAATTTAACCCCTTCAAACGGGAGTGGTTGCCAGTGAGCGTAGACGTTGTAAAACGTCGATCCAGATCACTCTTTTCAGGAGGGCTTGGTAAACAATCGGTAGTTTTTTTAGTTGGGCAACGTTTCGCTTTTGACACAAAAGCTTCATCAGGCCAAGTGAACAGGTCACCAAGTTGGCCAGGTCAGAGGGCAGAAGGGGAACCAATCAGTAAGTTCTCTTCAGATTATCACACTAGGTCAGTGTTGAGTGTCAATTAACAGCTTTTGTCGGCTAGTGTGGTTGCCAAAATCTTGAATTGATGGGTTGGAGGAGTTCCAAATTAGTTCCGATCGGCTCTTGTTCCTTAATCTTCCACTTCAGGGTGCCTCAATTGATGGTTCACCTCGGGTGCCACTGGTAGATTTTCCTTGCTCGCTCTTGTTTTTCCTGGATTACTCGTGTTCGAGCAGTCACACACACCAGCAGTTAACAAGGATCACCAGGTATCAACTTTCACGCATTAGCGTTGATTGTGGAGGCTTCAGTGACTATCTTTGTTGTGCTGATCGACTCAAACACCCCTTGGATGTCAAAGACGCGGATGCATACTGCTGACGAATTTAATCAAGAGCGGAGCTCACATACACTGTCACATACACTTGTGATGTGAACCAACAGCAGTGATAGCCTGAGCCCAGGGAGAGGAGGACTGCTCAAATGAGGGTGATATGGACAAATACACTCATTTGCAATTCAGTGTGGTTTTCACGAGGGACCCAGCTGAATCTCTCGTTTATGTTACTCTTCAACTGGATGTGCTGTACAAAGGCCGCCTCATGTTTCAGTTGGTACGATATTCTACATGTCGCAGTATATTTTCACAAAGGAAACTACTCACAATGTTGGTGAAAACTCTTCGACCGGTTTCGCCCTTCTTGGGGAGAAACATGCGGCGGCATTTGTGCAGCACATTCAGTTGAAGAATATCATAAACGAGAGATTTAGTTGAGTCTCCCATGAAAACCAAATTGATTTGCAAATGAGTGTATTTGTCGAAATCATTCCAATTTGGGTTCAAGTAGAACATAAGGTTGACGGGGACTCGGGAAATGTGCCCATCTGATGAACCCCCGCGAATGGCGAAACCGGTCATGGGCTTTCGAAGAGTTTTCAGCAACCTTGTGAGGGTGATATAAATTTTGGAACTTTCCCGTAATCAATCAGTTCTATTCAGTGACATTTTTTCTACCACCAATTAACGTGGTTTCAAAGTGGACAGACAGTTTACACGTGTTCTGCGGTGAAATTCCCTATTGGTTGCAACGCAAGCACACATTTCATGTGGTAATTTCAACGCTAGTTTGAATGATTTACTAAGTTTTTCAGGTCAATATGTTTGCAGGAGATTTTTCGAAGCACACGTTCTGGACTGACTGATGTGATAAAGGAGAGAGAGAAACTAGATTTGGGAACGGTTGACTGTCTGTAAATCCGCGCCGACATCTCCCCCACAAAAGGTCACAAGGATAGGTTCACCCACTGTGCCGATATCGCCTTCATGTTCTTTTTCCGAAAGAAAAGACTGTATGCACATCAATTTAGTTGTCTTTTATTTAGGCAAAATCGTAAATGGCCGACTAGACGACTCCTTGTTAAGGCAAATCATGACGGCTGTGTTTATGACCTGTTGCCGGCCTTTACACACAGGTGTTAACCTAAGTCCCTCATTTCTAAGGCATTTCTAAATAAACCTGTAGGAGTAACGTTTCTAGGTAAGCCAAAAACTGTATGGAATAGCCATATAACTACTGAGATTATAATCCTGTGTAGCTGGTAGGCGAAACAGTGCATTATGTTATGCGACTTATGGTGCCTTGTGAAGGATGTTGGTCGTCTACATTGTGCTTGTTTGGGTCTCTTTTGCTTGTCATCCGTTTCACAGATTGCAACTTAGCGTTTTGTAGAATTCAGTGTTTAGGTTTGTGTTGTTCTCAAGAGGTATGGCTCGGAATACACTCGAGACTGTTTAGGGAAATCAAGCAGAGCTTTAAAAAATGGACGTTACTCACCTTGCCACACTGCTTTGTTTGCACCGGACACAATGTTATTGGGTAAGTAATTTGGTCCCGGGGTATGCGTAGGATCAGCTCCCCTCTCGAATAACACTTCTTGGACATCCAAAGTGCTTCCGACTTCAGGATTTCTCTAAAATAAATCAAACCACTTGTCATTATATTTGGAGAACACACAACTTTATTATTCTAATGTTTCCCAACCATAAAATAAAACAACAAAAATAAAAATAAATAAATAGAAAAATAAAAAAATAAAAAAACAATTAACAATAAAACACTTTCCTCCACTGATATCATTCGTAAAGCCTGCAGAGTAAAGAAAACAAACGTACGTAATAGAATCGAGCCTATCTACCATATATTTGTGTTTTTTAAAATCTGGTGGCTGTTGCACGACTGAGTTATGGATGAAGGGGTGGCTCTGCTTAACAAAGCGAACAGTTGCTTGATGTGTTTCATGCAACATGCAATTTGTGTTGTTTCAGTTCACTTCGCAGAGCATGAGCAAAACCAAAAGCGATGATAAGTTGTAATGCATTTTTCGAATAAAACATCCATGATGGCCAGAGCCTGGAATATTTTTTTTACCAAAGAATGATAAGTTTATTCAGGGCTTTGAAAGAGTTTCACTCAAAATCACATGAGACAATCACTACTACTGCTGAATCGAGGATAGTGGAGGAAATGACGGACTGCCGTTTCAATGACCCAAGTTAGGTCCCCCAGGACCCCAAAACTGGTCTCGTCCTGATAATATGTACAATTTTTTCTCAAAGACGGAGACAGAAATGTGTGGGGAAAGTTGTCCAGAACATTTCCAATCTGCTAGGCGCTTGTGTAGTTGATGATTTCAACGAGTTCAGAAACAACCCGTACACTTCGGAAATCATGTCGTCGTGTCAAACTACATCAGGGTAACTGCTTTTTTTGTACGAAGGCCCTTTGAAGTACCAAATTCAGCGGACTGATAAAAATCAAAGAATGGATTACTTTCAAGAACACTAAGCGGACGCGTACGACGCCTCAACTAATATTGTGAGGGGTTAGTCTTTGGGGAGCCTTGGAAATCAAAACGGTGTTTTATCTCTGTCCATTTAAAGCATGCGGAGATTAAGAAATGTCACCATCTGGTTTTTACCAGGTTAGCTGCGTACCAAAACAACCGATTTAAAGTATAAAAAAGACTAAAACCTTGGACGAAACCAGTCGGTAAATAAATCAGTTAAGTCCATTATTTTACGGCGAAGGTGAGCTTACAGCGACCAGCAATATATTTTGAAATCCAGACTTTATCCATCTAAATGTTAACAATTTTGAAGCAAATCTCCCAACCACATTATTGACTTAGATCAGTGACCGAACTTGTGTTTGATCATGTGATCAGTAGCTGACTTTAGCGAGATGTGTTTTGCTAGTCATTGATAACAGCTACGGGCTTCCCTGCCGATGTTAGTGAAAAGGAGCATACTACTGATGAGGCAGGCGAGTAATGTTTTCTCGTAACTCCGCTTTGCGTCTACTGGAAAGTAGGATTTATTACGGAATCTGTGGAATTACTTTGTAGTATTCGTTTACATTTGAGTGATAATGAGTGAATATCCAGGAAAAATTAGGAAGACGCGTTCAAGGAGAAGACGGATATTCAGTTTTTATAAACAAGATGCATATGAGAGTCTTGCTTTCCTGTCCAATAGTCCGAAACTGTTCAGATGGTGTTTCAAAGGCAACAATTATTTCATTTGCAGAACCCTCATTCTTTTGGATGCCAGACTTATCATCCTGACCCCACTAAATGTTGACAGTCGTGGAGTAAAACTACCGACCGCATTGTTGGCTTAATTCAATGGCCGAACTTGTGTTTGATCAAGTGATCAGTAGCTAACTTTGACGTGATGTGATTCGCTGGTCAGCTACGGGCTTTCCTGCCGATGTAGGTATCACCGCGAGGTGTGAAGCAGGGTAAGGTCACCTCTTTGTTGATAGTAGACAGATGTGCAGCTGGATAATTTCGATTACAAACAATCCGCAATCCATGTCATCCTAGATGTTGTTAAGTGACATTATGACTGCATGAATAGTTCCCTGCAACAATTCTAGCCTGGTTTCGACAAACACACTCGGTCGCAAATTAATTTGGTTTTCACGAGTGACTCAGCTAAATCTCTCGTTCAAGTAGAACATAAGACTGACGGAAACTCGGGGACTGGGCCTACCTGATGGGCCCCAAGAAGGGCGAAACCGATCGTGGACTGTCGAAGAGTTTTCAGCAACCTTATGAGTAGTGTATTACGAATATAGATGTATAGCGATACCTTGAATATCGTACCAAATGAAACATGAGGTGGCCTAATGCAGCACATTCAGTTGGTTAAAAACATCATAATCGAGAGAATCAGCTGAGTTTTAGGTGGGTCTCCCGCAAAACCAAATTGGTTTGCAAATGAGTGTATTTAGCTAATTTCGCGTAATTTGCGTTTAGGTAGGAAACGCTATCAAACAGAAGAGTGGACGCTGGAAAGCTAATATAACTGTCGTGTATATAGTAAACACGCATTAGCGAAATACACTCACTCGCAAACCAGTCTGGTTTTGCGGGAGACTCACTTGGAACCCAGTGAATATCTCGTTATTGAGTCTCCCGCAAAACATTGGTTTGCCTAAATTAGTGTAATTTGGGTTCAAGCAGAACCTAAGGTTGATTGACGGAAACTCGGGGACTGCGCCTACCTGACGAGCCCCAAGAAGGACGAAACCGGTCGTGGGCTGCCGAAGAGTTTTCAGCAACCTTGTGAGTAGTTTACTTTATGGAAATATACTGCGATATCTCGAATATCGTAGCAACTGAAACATGAGGCGGTCAGTGTGCAGCACATTTGGCTGAAGAACATCATAAACGAGAGATTCAGTTGAGTTCCCCGTGAAAACCAAATTGATTGCAGAAGAGCGTATTTGTCGAAAGCCGTCCAATTTGGGTCCAAGTAGAACCTAAGTTTGACGGAAACTCGGGGACTGCACGTATCTGACGAGCCCCAAAAAGGACGAAACCGATTGTGGGCTGTCGAATCGTTTTCAGCAACCTTATGAGTGGTGGCACAACCACCAACCCATTGCTACGCACCACTACGCTCCCCAATAACGCACTGATGATGCCACCTCGACTGGTGATGCAACGTTTGCAGTCAAATTGCCCAGCTCAGCGAACAAGCCAACGAACATCTACGCTACCTGAGCTACCAACATTCCTCCCCCCTATAGCGCTGGGTCTATGTCATAATGCTCCGAATTAAAAACGGTTTTAGTTCAAGTCTGCTTACTATACACCGGGTGTTTGAAAATAACGGCTAAGCGTCTACGGATAAGGGGGCTGTTGGGACAATCCCAAAAGTTAAAGCTAAACTGGGGTGTGATTGTCCAAGTGTTCAGCGCGGAGAGCGCCTGTGATAATTGAAATATTTTCAACACCGCTGAAAAAGGAATGTCAAATGGTTGAACTTTATTCAACCTCAGAAGAACTCTTGTTGAAAGGGGAAGTGTGCGTTACTAAACCGCCGACCTGCCTTCCTGCCTCCCCTTCGAAATAAAAGCGAATAACTTGAGAGCGGCGCTTCTCGTGGGATGCAAATGAGGAGCTTATAAGCTTATGATAAAATCGAGTAACTAGTGAAATGAAACATAACGGATCAGGTAAATTGTTCAAGAAATCGACGGGGTTTGATAAGCCATAAGACTGATCTGTTAATTAATTAACGTACCCGCCACGCCACTTAAAATGATCATAATTGCGACGGTAAATACGGTGATAACATGTGCAATCATAATACGAACTGGCCCAAATTGCGTTTGAGGGGCCAGCCAGAATCTGATGTGTGCACCAGAGCTGTTGAGCATTTGTTTCTCCACAACTGAAATAGGTTAATATAAGTAGTGATAATTCTGAGCGAAAGTTGAGCCTGCAGCGGATGCGGATTCGAACCGCCTCACGTTTGACGACACAGCCAATCACGGATCAGCGTTGTAGTAGACCTAAGCCTTGCACGCGCTAGTGTGTTGCCACTAACAATGGGTATCTGCATGAATGACCGCATAAATCAACAGTTAAAAGGATGCGTAATGACCTTACTGCATACTTGTTACATATTGGCCGCTGATAATTTAAATAGAAGACTAGGGAAACACTTGATACCCTGGCATAAAGTCACTAGGTTGAAGAGATGGTCAGAGTTGTGTTCTGAAATGTCCCTGGGGTTTTTACTAATAGCGATATTTGTTCGTTTGAGTTTACCCTGTCAGAAAGGCCAACCAAGAGCAGCTGGCCCTCACCGTAGGAGTAGTTATATTATGAGGTAAAATTGTACTATCCGCTGCGGCAGCAGTGTGAGGACCATTAGGTTTTTACTCCAGGAGACCAGCATTTCCATATTCATAGAGGTACACTTCGACCACCAAAAGGTTGATCGTCCCAACCAGCATATTACCTAACACGGTCGAAATACGTTCTTAAATCAAGAGGTTGGTGCTGCTCACAGCGCACGACGCAGCTCTAAGAGCGGGGTACCCATATCTCATCCTCTATATTTGCGAGGCGGGAGCTCCCCAAGCAGCCCAACTGGATGGACCGTCGCGTCGTTCGCCTCGAGAAGATCCCCACAAGAAGACCTCGCTATTGGCGGAAACTGGTGGTGGATTGCTTCAAATCATTTCCGTTCCACATTCCTGCAAGTCTGAAGATAAATCAATCTTCAAAAAATCTGATCAAACGCGAAGGCACCCTGTCTAAGGACAACCTGGACTTGCCATCTTGAGCATCAGTACTTTATTGCGTTAGGACGGTGAAGATACGCCTGAACGGCGGACAATGCCTGTTGACAAGAGACTCAAATTGCATGGTAGCGATATCATGGATTTGAGCGAGAAAAGACTGACAGGACACGGAAGTCAGATGGAACTTCTCAACAAAAGTCACAAAGGTTGGTGGACGGGAACAAGGAGGCCCCGGGAAATTTGTTTGCAAGAATAATCGATAAACCAGACTGCATCAGTACAAGAATAATGACAGGTCGACTTCTGCTCTGAGGACCAAGAATCTACAATGTACCATTCTGAGGAGAAAACACCGGGTTTCACCTTTGGCTATAGAAAGGTATCCAATCAATACTCGCCAGAGATAACTGCTTGTTGATATAGGACCCTAGTACTCGAGTTGGTAAAAATTTATGGACCTGAAAGTATACACCAGGGTCTTTTGAAATTAGATCAGTGATCGACATTGACAACGTCCTTCGTCTACGTACGTACGTGTCCCTAAGATTCAACTTTATGAAAACGTGATCTGATCTTAGGAAACTCAGTAGCCGCACGATCCTATACCAGGATAAGTAAGGACATCAAGTTGACTGGATCATTGTTCGGCAAGAAACTAGACTATGGAGTTTGATGCAGCAGGACTGAAAGACCCGGGATCTACGGCAAGATTTCAAGAGGAGTTATACAAAAACCTGTAGGGATCACCTTAATGGAGGTAAGTGGATGGACAGTGGAGCGAAATGAAAACATTGGTAAAACTGCACTGGGTATAACTGGAATGGGGAGTTCCTTGAAAAGGATTGGTTTGACGAGGATGGCGCCTCCATTTTGTTTGTGGAAGAGTAGGAGAAGTTAGTTTTCATTAGACTAGTGAAGAGAGGGCGAGATGGCTCAAGTAGTAAGAGCGCGAATTTATCGGCCGGAAGGTCCGTGGTTCGAACCCGACCTCTGCCTCTCGACTTTCCCTGTCTAGGTTTGGGCAACCTGGCAGTATCCCAGCCCTCGTGCTTCTTTCGGGTAGCATGGCAGCTAGGCGCCGGAAGGGTGTTACAGCTGAGCGATTTTTTTTAGACTACTGAAGAGCTCCTCAGGCTGCATTGTCATAGAAGAATTTTGAGCTGCAAGAACTAATCTCCTCGAGACACTTGCATAAAATGAAGTGTGGACGTTGGATAAAGTCTAGTCGTACACATAACGAGTTCTTTTGAGTACTGGAAAAGAGTTTGCACACTCAAAACTCAGAGTGTGGAACCATTTTTGCAACATCCTCACCGGTCCAAAGCTCCTAAAAACTGGAAGCATCATATACGTGGAAGAGCCGTTAAAAATTGATTTTGCTCAACTAAATCGAATGCCTTAACTCACTAAGAACTGTATGAACAATTCTACAAAGGTGGGTATAAGCTGCAGATAGCAGTCTCCCAGTTTCAAGACGGGAATTCTTGTGGAAATGATGGATAACCCACGAACCACCAAAAATTTGTGGACACAGACTACAGCACATATTTCCGTGGGTGGATCAGTCATTGAACGAAGCTGGGACTGCAGGACTACAAGGATGCCACAACTCAGTCTATTCAAGGGCTGAGGACTCGGTCAGAATACAGACAATTACCCGGGGTTTAACCTAGCCTGCAGTGCCAGCAAAAAAATGCCCCCCCCTATTCCGGCGAATCGTAGAATTCTTTCCACGAGGAGTATGTGGATTTCTGAGGGAAAGGACTTAGCCTTCTCATTGAGACAAATGTCAGATGGATACCATGAACGGAACCAATTATTGTGTCCTATTCGTTGACTTCAAGGAGGTCATTGCTTAGTTGAGCAGGGAAGCCTCTTGGGTCATATTTCGGAAGGTAGGCTGTCAATCTCTCCAGGTCTCTCCACTCTGGGAAGAGGAACGATCTTCGAGCTGAGTATCGATTTCGAAATTGATACGAGATGAAGCAATATTGCACTATGATTCCGACCAGTGTAGGATAAGTGTGACTCCTTACATCAACTGGATGTGGTGCCTGAAACGTGCAGCGAGGGGTTTGCTGAAAACCACACCTTTTTAGTTCAGCATAGATTTGTGTTTAGTCATTCTTGACCAACTGCGGAGATGGTTATCGCTGAACGCGTACACAGTACAGCTTCTATAGAATCTGAAGAAAAGGATGAAACTAATGGATTTTACTGTCCATGCCATTTTCAGACGAGGCTGTCCTTATGCTTACATAATCAATGAGACATTCAGAATAGTCGAAGGTGTTCTTTCCTTGTTTGAATTATTGGACATCCGGAGTTGACTGTGGATGCGGCTATTTGGCTGTCTGTCGAAAAACAGCTGATTAGGAAAATACCAGTTTTGATGGCTGACCTATATGATCTCGGTCGACGACTGGCAGTTTATATGTGAGAGCGTCACGACCAGAAGACGTGCGTTGGACGCGCCACTATCAGGATTTGTCTAGAACAAAACAGAGTATCTAGTTCTTGATCTGACAGGTGCACCAGGGGTAGTAGGAGATCCAATTCAAAGACCGTTTGGCAAATTTTTTCTACACCGGTAAAACACCAGTGCAAACCGTCATGCGACATAGGTCAGCAGTTTGAATATGCGCGACCAGTGTGGATTTTCGGCCAAGTCAGGAGCAAAAATATATCGCCATCGCCTAACAACCCGAATGATCAAGGTACCCTGGGAAAAATACGCTTCCTCAGAACCATCTTCCCATTTGACTTCGACGTTGCACATCGATTTCCAAATTATTCCAAGTCTCAAGCAGGCGGGACGCGACCATACCATGTTGGAAACACCGATTCTCGTCTGATCACTGAAGTTAAGCAGCGTTGGGCCCGGTTGGAAGTTTCATGAGTGACTGGCTGGGAATACCGGGTGTTGCGGCCGTTTCTCCATTTGCTTCAAGATGACTGAGTGGTAAGAGCGCGAATTCACTAACCGGAGGGTCCGTGGTTCGAACCCGACCTCTGCCTCTCGACTTCCCCACTCTAGGCTTGGACGACCTCGTAGTGTCTCAGCCTTCTGGTGGCATGGCAGCTAGGCACCGAAAGGGTGTTACAGATGAACAATCATCTTTTTAGCATATTTAGTATCTCAACCAGGCCTGTTTTATCTGACTTTAGGAGATCGGTTCTCTGTATGTTGACAGTGCCCATACTTGTTGTAGTAAAAGCGTCCATTCCAATTAGATTCTTCCAATCCGTTTGATGAGGTGCAGGCGATCAGGTGTGTTACAGTAGTGTCTGGTTATCGTGGGCGAATTCCGAACGACTGCAAGTGTAGATAGGATGTCACTAGTTTTTCCATCTTGTTTGAATGAGCGATGGTTTCGTTTATTATCAAAAGCCTGCATATCGGAACTATGCCCTCTAGGGGGCTCAGTGGCTAGGGTGCAAACTTACTGACTCCCAGGTCTGTGATTCGAGTCCAACCATGAGCTTCTCGAATGTTCCGGTCTATTCTCAGGTAACCTGCAGTATCTCAACCGTCGTACTTCCTTGAGGTTGTACAGCAGCCGGGCATCGATGCAGCGCTATAGCTGAATGGCTACCACTTTCAAGTTGAAGCGTATATTTAGAGATGCAGCCTTGTTCCGCCTTGGCTTCTAATACCTGGTCAAGTATCTAATAAGTCCACCTGATGTGTGTCCATTTTCGCGAGAAAATGCATGCTAGGGTGTGGTGACTGATGCAAAAATGTTTTACTAGGTCCCAAACGTTGAGGAGACTGACGAAAAACTCGTAGTAGTTTACCTATACATTGATGAACAGCTCTAGGGTAGCCATTGTTCGTTGGAACGCTGGAATAACTGACTTTGGGGTGGCCGGAAGCAAATAAAGTACCCATTCCACAAAATTTTCGTGAACAGTTCGGCGGAATCTGTCACACATCATATTTTATAGAGTTTTGTTCGAATGATGAATTTTCGAGACAACCTGACCAACATTTCTGCAAATTCTGGAAAAAACCAGGAAGTATTATCGTTTGTGTGAAAATATTTGCTTGAATTCTTACAAAACTGTTTCAGAGAACCGTCGGTTAATTTAGGCTCTTTTGGGAGTAGAGTGAAATTTTCTTCACCGCCATATTACTCATTAAACTACTAATAAACTCCTTTTGAGGAACAGGAAACCTAGAAGACCCAGGTAGTGCGCAACTGCTGGATTTAACTACTTAGGTGTATTAAGACAAGTTTGGGTGTTCATTCAGACATTCAAGATTATTCCACGTATTTTTATCATTTGATTGTTTCACAGGATGGGAAGGGAAGTTATAAGAATGTTTATTAATGACTGGAGTTAAGAAGTATAGTTTTTTTCTTCGGTAACGTGCGAAACTCGCACTAGCATGCACAGGAACCAGTTAAGCATCTTGGATGCCGCTGCTTGTAAGCAAACACCAACTAAAACCAGGTAGTGCGCAACTGCTGGATTTAACTACTTAGGTGTATTAAGACAAGTTTGGGTGTTCATTCAGACATTCAAGATTATTCCACGTATTTTTATCATTTGATTGTTTCACAGGATGGGAAGGGAAGTTATAAGAATGTTTATTAATGACTGGAGTTAAGAAGTATAGTTTTTTTCTTCGGTAACGTGTTTGGAGTCGCGAAACCCGCATTAGCATGCACGGGAACCAGTTGAACATCTTGGATACCGCTGCTTGTAAGCGAACATATTCATTGACTATCACGCAATTGTAAGCGAATGCTGCAAAACAGTTTCATAGGTTCCGTAATAAACCCCACCTTCCATTAGGTGCGATGCGGAGTTACGAGAAAACCACATACTACTCGCACGCCTCATCAGTAGTACCCGCCATTACACAAGTTCTCCGGGCGGTCTGATGCAAATCATCCGTCTGATACACTTTTCTCAGACAACTGTACTCGTCCAGTGCATTCGAACCCACAAATTGAAGAGTAAAGAGAAAGGAAGTGGGAACAAAACTGCATGAGCAGTTCACTTTATCTTGTAAATCAAGATCGCACGATTGTATCCAATTGGATCTTCGTCACAGAAAGAACATCTATTGTGAGTTGGCTTGAGAGCGGGTCGAACGGTGTGAAGTGTGATTACCCCTCACCTGTTCAGAATGCTGAATTGCACCAGCTCGTTCAGGAATTGGACACATTCACAAAGTTTTTTAAACAAGATCTAAATACCTGTGACAATAGTCGAAGAAAATGTCCACCTCATAAGAGTGTCCATTTTAGAGGGTCTTTAGCGGTTCTCTGTTAGACTGGTAGTGATGTGCTGCGGGAATTCCATCAGTGAGCTTGTGGGGACATCACAAGGTGTTCCTTATTCAACAGACTACTTATTCGGGTTTTTCCCATTGAGGGATTTTAGTAAACCTCCAAAGATTGACTCCTTTTTCTTCCTTGTGTTGAACTTCTTACGTTGTTCACCATACGCACAGGAAATCCGTATCAGCCATGCTACATAGATTAGCAGTGTCGCCTCTTATTGATTAACTGGTCATGTGAAATTCGCATCTTATTCCTTTCCTAATTGGGTTCGATTTTTGGGCCTGCCAACTAAACACTTTTTCCCCTGGTGGGCGCGGCCATTTGCATAATGCCTGTCGCAGCTGAGGGTAATCGCGGACAATAGACGAATACAAATTATGTTCCTTTGTCTACAGACTCAGTAAGTGAGAATGCATGGTGATCTCTGACGGGGATGAAACAGCTCTTAATTTGTTCTACGCCCTAACGAATTGATTGCTCACATCGCCATCATGAAATTCGGACGTGATAGATAAATATCACATCAATATGTGCAAAACATAAAAGATAGCAATAACTGTCATCAAAATGATGCTCCCAATATTGCCCAGACTGTATCAATCGACACAAAGCAGCGTAACCCAATCGTTTTTGTATATTTGAACTAGGCAACCTGCACTTCAGTCTAAATAGAGATAAGAGTAGTCTTCCACCTTAAATGCATTAGATGTTTGCATTAGATGTTTTTGTTTTTTACACAAGTGGTATGAGAAGATTGCCAGAAGTATGAGAAAATCCCCTGTTTGCTTTCAACCTGTTTGGGAGTCAGCAAGTAGGGGCAGTCCTGGAAAGCTAAGGAAAACGCTCCTGTCTTAAGCAGCAATTTGGTTGCAAGCTTACTGTTGAGCTCACGTGCGTGATGCATTTGCTGGAACTGGGAACTCGGTGGACTTGCCAGTGGTCACTGACATACTGATGTTCTGCAATACGTGCATAATGCGTTCAGCGCATTCTAGAGAATTATAGCATTATGCCAAGACTACGAAGCACCCCAGTGAGTCTTTAACTTCAACAAACCGACCGAACACACGAAATAAAAAAAGACCAAATTTCTGCTTAAGTCAGAGATAGTTATTCACAATTTCCGGTGACTAGAGCAATCTGCTGAGTACCAGCAATGGGCTGCTTGCTTAGTTTCAGCAACCGGCACATACTACTTAGAGCCCGAAAAAGCAACTTTATTGAATAACTCTGCATGAAATCTCGAGGTGGCTTGTTTTTTGCACAGGTGAATATCCGTATGCCGGCGGTTACGGAGGGCCTCTTCAGTCCCAGTAATTCCATGTTACATGAATCTCTGCTGCGCAGGAAGCCGGTAAACGATCTGTCGCAAGTAATCAAGTTTTCTTTTCGGCGTAGCTTTTGAGCCGGTTGAAAATTCTTGTTGGTCTATCTACGTTCCAATTTTGATAGTGAGTTGAAATCTGCTGACGTCTCGCCGCATCACACCTAATTATCGATGTACGCATTTCGTGTTCCTAGCTGGCGAACTCCTTTTTCTGTGTTTAGAAACCAACTATTAACTTGGCGAGGTGAGACTAGAGGCGCACTCCGTGATAATAGCGTAACAGATACATCTGAATGTTTAACTGCAGACTGACTTCGTCCAGTGTCAGGTAATCAGACATGCTCCAAATATTATTTGATATGCTGTGGCAGTCATGAGGTTACTGATTCTCTACAATAGCCCACTACCGGTTCTGACCTTCTTGGGGCTCGTCAGGTGGGTGCGGACACTGAGTTACTCAAGAAGAGAGGTTTAGCTGGGTTCCAGGTGAGTCTCCCATGAAAACCAAGTTGGTCAGTATACTAGTAGTATTTAATATAGGTAATTGTCCAGAAGTGCACTGGCTACTAACTACATGAACATAGAAAGTAGTAGATGGCACCCGCTGGTCAATCTATTCAGGTGGTACCCCTAATCTGTCTCCCTTGAATATCGGGTTCCTTCTTGTTGGACTAACTGTGGGTGAAGAACAAACAGTTTTGTGTCTGGTTTTGTAAAAGCCGATGTATGAAATCTAGTGGTTAGGTTTATCATTCAAATCATACGAATTTCGTAGCTTGGGAGCAGCTGCGACACGCAGTCTATTTTGGGAGAGGACCACCGGTCTTTGCGCCTGGGAACGGATTGGAAACTAAAAGGGATAACAGCCATCGTGAAAAAACTTGTCCTTTGATACAAATCAGTGGCTGCTGTGAGCAATCAGATTAACAGCTATTATTTCACCAACCCCTGAATGCACGAAGCTTTGAAAAGCAACACGTTGCAGCCAACCAGTGACTCGGATGACGTGAGGTTGCAGCTTTCGTCAGTGAGAAGAAGGCTAGCCATGCTGTGAACCGAAAAACCGTGAAGGCACTCACAGTGTGGGACGACGAACCAATAACTATTTGACAAACACATGTCAGTTATTGTCTGGCTGCGCGTAAAAGTCTTGGTTGATCAGTAGAGGACTTTACAAGTTGATCAAACTCGGGGACTGCGCCTACCCAATGAGCCCCAAGAAGGGGCGAAACCGGTTTTGGGCTGTCGAAGAATTTTCGGCAACCTTATGAGTAGTGCAATACGAATGATACTTCGCTTTTTATGACTGCCTGAACTCAAGGGTGAAAGTTTTGTGTGCAAGGACAGACTCACCGGGAATCATCAACGCTTTCAAATGTTTACACTTGATCGCCAGCGAATAATGGGACAGCTAAATGGTTACAATCACAATGCGTGGGCGGGTGACCGATGGCAGCCACCGACTGGTATACCGAAATAAGTCCAGCCTTAGTCTGATCTTCGAGACACTGGTTAGCTTATTCTCGGTAAATTATCTTGCAACCATCTTGATAGAAGTTGGAAATTTGATCTTATAGGTAGTTGCGCGTAAATGAGTATCACTGGCAGTATTAATAGCTTACTGTGGGATTTTCCCGGGTCTGGTGCAGTTTTTCTTTCGATTTGTGCCTCAGCTTCTCAGTTCATCAACCGATGACCACATCAACAAGCAAGCTCATCATCTTTCAAGAACTTGAACCAAGTAACCAAAATGGCGGGAAATCGACTTTTCAACAATCATAAGATCTATAGGTATTTTTGCAGTTACTAACTTCATCCTGTACTGCGAGTATCAGAAACAACGAAGATGACTGTTGCACATCAACATTCATGTCTTACATCCAATGGTTTAACATTAACGGCCACTATGAAACTGAACACAACGCAAATGCAGGTCGACATTGGCGTACATTTAAACATGGGTAAATGTTGCACCATCCTTTTTTTCAACAACTGAAGACACCTAAGGAATTCATGATAAGAATGCAGGTCACGAGCAAGGCTTATTTTTACGACTGGTCCTCTCGGCTAATTCATATGATGTCACGTGAATGGTGGTACTCAACGTGGCTTTTTGCAAGCAAACAAAGATAAACGTTCAAAGGTATTTTGACCTGCCAGTGTGAAGCACCCACAGCTTCGGGGTCCAAGTGACCTATTCACTAAGGCCCATCCACCCACACAACGACGACGCTTCGTCGATCGGTGACGAGATATTTGCAACCATGCTCATCGGAAAGATCAACAAGCGGTAGCCTTTCCCCAGTTTTAAGCAGCACGTCTTGTAGTTCATTTCTGAGATCAGGAGTTCTCTGGAGGAAAAAACTCCGTATACTAGCTCCAGTTTGTTGAATCGTAGGCCTACTACAGGGAGTGGTTGACGGAGTGCCGTAAGCATTCAGCTACGACCCTCACTTAGCCGATCCAATATTTTTCACTATTGACGGTATTGCAGAATTGCACGCAAATCTAAAAATGTGCATGTCAACCAACTCTCAGATCTATGCAGATTTATGCAAAGATTGTTGGGTGATTTATTTTTGTGAACAATTGATTTCCATATATAGCTCTTTTTTTGGTGCAGAATTTCGATTTTTCCCTTCAACCCTCGTTCGATTTCGATGTTATTGGGGAAAAACCGGATCGATTTAGTAGGAACTGCAGCCAAATTCACAAAGTGTCACGTGGTACTTTTTGAGTGAAACGAGAGCAATGGTTTTCTGATTTCTACACCTCCTACGTTTGAGTTTTGATTAGCACTCATGGAGTATCACACCTCGTATAGACGTAATACACTACTCATAAGGTTGCTGAAAACTCTTCGGCAGCTCACGATCGGTTTCGCTCTCATTGGGGCTTATCAGGTAGGCGCAGTTCCAGAGTTTTTGTCAACCTAAGTTCTACTTGAACCCAAATTGGACTGATTTCGAGAAATACACTCATTTGCAAATCAATTTGGTTTTGCGGGAGACTCACCAGGAACCCAGCTGAATCTCTCGTTTATGAGGTTTCTAAGCAACTGGATGCGCTGCACCAAACCTTCAGATGGTACAATGTCCAAGATATCGCGATACATTTTATGGACGCACTACACTACTCAGTTGCTATTATCATGCCTTCTTCTATGCAAGCGGCAACTGATTTTCCAGTGGGATATCAGGGGCAGGCACACAAAACCACGCTGGCAAAAGAAAGGAAGCAAAGCACGCGGTGGCTGTGTGCCAACCGTCTCATTGCTGACATTTTCGAAGTTGAAAATAGCGAAGCTGGACAAACAGCTAGTTTTCACGATTCAGTGTTTCTGGTTGGTACAAATCATGGTGCATCTAGAAAATAAAACAGAACTAACTAGGCAAAACAAATGGTGCGTGGTGCCTCTTAACATTGAATGAAAGGCAAGTATCACTAGGTCAGTTCAGCGACAGACACCGTCGTTCTGAGTACAACATTTGAATGCAAGAAGGCAAATTACAGTAACCTCTTTAATCGCAATAATCTAGCCGCTTTGTGCGCGGTTCCCGGCAAATGATCAGAAGTGCTACAACAAGATTGACTATATCCACCTGTCGGACTGGAGTAGATCTATGAAAGCAGTTAGTGCTTCCTTGGTGAGCGAATTAGAATAGTGTCTGTTGGCCAAATTAGGCGGCACCCCATAAACAACAGAATCATCAAGCAACCACGAAAGTAGTCAGCGGCAACAGTTTGTCCTTATCGTGCACACAAACGGTGAAAACAGTGAGGGGAGGCATTTCCATATTTTAAATACAAAGTGGATTTTACTGCTGTAAACAGGATTCTGGGCAATATTTTAGCTACCTGGTTATATTTAAAAACTGCTTGGGTTCGGTTTGCAGCCAAACATTAATTTTGACAGGTCTTACAGTGAGTCAGTCGGTTTTGGGGGCATAGTTTACTGGGGTCAAGAATATACCAGAAATTTCCGAAGGAAATGAACTTTAGGGCTTCAGAGGAATTACTGAAAACGAGGGAAAATGAGGCATGCTTATTGATGCAAGACTACTGATAAATGAAAACGACTTTCTTAAAAAAAGTTGCTGCTTTCATTGATCTAACATTGTCAGCGACGGAGATTTTTTGTTAGGTGTTTGCTTGCAAGTTTACCAAAATTTGTCACACTTAATATTTCCTCAGAATAGTGTCTGTTGGTTCATCTTAGAGATTACTGAGCCAAATTAGGCGACACCCTGTAAACAATAGACTCATTAAGCAACCACGAAAGAAATCGATCGAGGTAGTCATTTTTTAGGAAGTATTTTTGACGAAATCTAAACCGGTTCATTTCTTTTTAGATTGTTGAGTTCAAGCAAGATATCGGGTTTCGCTCATGTTGCACAGGTTTGAATCAATTATTCTTACTCATTTGCGGCCAGACATCAATTTTGACAGGCCTAGCAGTGCGTGACTCGAAGGTATTGGGTTGTAGCCTACTGTGGCCAAAAATATACCAGAAATTTCCGAAATAAATAAACTTTAAGGCTTCAGAGGAATGAGGGGAAACGAGGAAAAATGAGGCATGCTTATTGAAGCTTATGGTTGACCCATTCATTGATCTAACATTGTAAGCGATGGATATTTTTTGTTAGTTGTTTGCTTGCAAGTTTACCAAAATTTGTCACACTTATTATTCCATCGCAAACAAAAGGTTACAAACATCTGAGTCGAATAAACTTAATGATTTGAAGTGAACCTCGTCAGTAGTATAATTTTAAAGAAAGTTTCTTCAAACTTCTGGATGAAATAACACTATCTGATGACTACTTGAAACCTTTTTGAGCTTTGGATAAGGAATAAAACCGAAGTCAGAAAAATTTATGCTTTTATACGGAGATCATAAAGCTGGTCAGCCGCTTTCCCGGGTCAATGTACTTTCCACGCATGAAAACCGCTTTTGATGTTCTGACACACTCCTATAGTTTTGACCAAATAGACTGACTTGTCTTTCCGCTGTTTGCACGTTTACTTTCAAAGTTTCAAATTTGCACTGTTATTTTTTGACCCTCCAGATCTAATCAGGTTGTATTCATGGACTGTCCTTGGCCTATCTCATCACCGTGCGTAGAACACCACCATCCTGTTTTTCCGGAACAATCAAGTTTTTGGAGGAATTTCTTCAAAGCCGGTCAGTGAACCTCCAAAAGCTCATTCTGAATTCTTTGGAGGTTATATTGAGCGTATGCTCAACCCGACCGGGAGCAACAGGGATGTGAACCGTTCGATAGTATTGATTTCCTGAAGACAGCGCTTTTGGATACTGCCAATCCAATTACTTGGAATTTCGTCGCCAATGTCCGCCGTACATCAAAGTTTATCTCATTAGTCCACTGACTATAGTAAAGAGGTTTCTTATAATCATTTACAGGGTTCCTCACTACGCCCAACATGCTTCTGAGTAGATCTATGCTTGTATATTTGTCCAAGACAGCTGGGGTGAGTGGGTAGGTAGGCAGTACAAGTCGAGAGAATATTACCGTAAAATGTAGCTTTCCATACGTGTGAGCTTTCCGTCCGGTTTAATCGCATGCTGTTTATCTATAATCAAACGGAATTTACAGTTGGGCAAAGTTGAAAATTGTGCTTTTGGCTGATGTAGCATCTTTTTCTTCTAGTTATAACATGCCAAGCCCTCTGGACAGTCAAAATTGCGAGTTTATCGTCACTGAACATCGCTTTCTTGTATTTTTGGACTTGGTACGGTACTGCGGGCTAGAGAAATTCCAGTTAGCCAAAACAGCTTTCTTAGTTTTGTGTTTCTCAGACTTTGAGGACCTCTAAGAACCTTCCGGATAGACTGAATTAGTTACGGCCCTCAACACCTTCCATTTTGCACGAAAGCTCCGAGTTAGTCTGTGGTAATTCCCCACTTTCTTGGAAACCACCTCAGGGGAACACCTTGCTCTGTAGAACTTAGTTTCGTGCCCCAACATCCCTAAGAACGCAACTCATTACTCTACCCGCAAACAATAATGAGAATTTTGATGATTGCATGATTGCATCACAATTTAGACTCGTCACTGTTTGCCTGTACTAATCTGGGAAGACGGAGCTTGTGACCTTGGGCCATTGTTTGTGGATCTGGTGAGCATCAAGCACATCAGGTGCACCTCATAAACAGTGACCTTTGAGTCCGCAAGATGGTTCTTTCAAAGTACCAGTATCAATCCAAACGTGACGAGAAAACCAGTGAACATTTAAAAGTCCTAAATTGAACTCGTGCATAGAATATTGACAACGGGGGCGCAGGTGGTAGAATTTTGATGCGACCAGCAATAAAATCGACCGTAACCTTAATACGTGGTAATAAGTTGGCTTGCAAATATTTGTCGGTTGATTTTGTTGTGCAGACTGCAGATCTCCTTGCTACGTTTCAAAGTAATACCCAAGGCAACCTAAATGTGTTGGCACAACTTGAACACACCTACTACACTCGGTCCATTTTTCGGGGAGAATTAGTTCTGGGCGGATAAAGGAAACAAGTAGCATTACAGATGTAACACACTACTCAAAAGGTTGCTGAAAACTCTTAGACAGCCCACGACCGGTTTCGCCCTTGTTGGAGCTCATCATTTAGGCACAGTCCCCGAGTTTCCGCCAACCTTTTTTCCTACTTGAAACCAAATTGGACTGATTTCGATAAATACACTCATTTGCAAATCAATTTGGTTTTTCGAGAGACTCACCAGGAACCCAGCTGCATCTCTCGTTTAGGATGTATCTAAGCAACTGAATGTGCTGCACCAGGCCGTCTCACGTTTCAGTTGATACGATATTCGAGATATCGCGAAACGTGTATCGAGAGATTCATCTGGGTTCCAGGTGAGTCTCTCGCAAAACCAAATGAGTGTATTTCGCCAAGTAACATCATAGTTTGGAATTTATTTTGTTACAGGGAGTCACGAAATATATATGATTAAAAAGATACACAAAATTAAAATTCTGAAGACAGGCCACATCATTAGTGTAAAGAATTAGGTAACCTCACACCTTAAGATCGTGTTTTCAATTACAGAACTACACAAGTGAAATTGTTGAGGACTGCTTCAAAGTGTGACGTCTTGGAACAAGAAGTATTGATTCGCTTGGCGAAGCAACCTGACTAAAAGTCTGGAAGAAACTTTATCTTGTTCCCAGAATGAAGTGGACCCGATGAACTTTGACATGTTCTCCAGAATGTGGTATTCCCACTATCACACGATGGATTGCTCATTTTTCCTGGAATCTTTTGAGCGAAGCTGCAACAAGAACATGAACTTGACAAGCCTCCCAAGGCTTCTTTCGGTTTAAGACTTTAAAATTGCTTTAACCGATTCATCCGTTTAGGCTGGTCAGCCATCCAGTTCAGAGGTGATCATTTTGTTGACCCCATCTTAGCATGAAAATCACGTTGACACTATCCAGTTGCTTGTGTACAAACCTGATGTATGAAGATATGACCCACTGATCGATGGACTCGTTCTTCTGGACTTGGGACCGTCATTGTTGTCTGCCAAATCTTTCAGACCAACTGGGTCCCAAAATCACGAAGAGTTATATTTAACAGATAGTCTGTTCCGAACTAAACTTTCCGAGAAATTTTCTCTATTTATGACCCCCCGTATAGACTGTTCTTGAAAAAATTGACTTAAAAATAAAATTAGGATACTTTAGGCTCGAGGAGATGCAAAAAGAACACACTCAACTTTGTAGAAACTAGTTAGCTTGCTTGTAAGCTCACTAGAAGTAGAGCTACTTGTGCGGGTCCCCTCAGAAACTAACTCTCCACCCATAAAAAACTAAGCTAACACAGTCTAACTACTTAGCTCAGTACGATTCATGCGATTTAGCACAAATTATCTGGCTGTTAGTAGTTCATAAAATAAAGGACAGTTTTCTGATTTCGGAACAATTTTTTTTCGAAATTAATGGGTCTGGTCCTCTGTCACAGAGGACCAGAGTCCTTTATAACAATGGCATTTGCAAACCAAATTGCGTTCACTAATCTTTTTTCAATATATTCATCTAAACAATACGGGCTAAAAATTGAGCAAACCGAAAGCAGACGATATATTTAAACAAAATGAAGATTAGGTGGATCACTTTATGATCGATTGGTCTGATGGCCAGCGGTCAAATAAGCAGACCTTGGTTAGAGGTTTCGGTGCACGTACGGGCTGCGCGAGCGAATCACTATTGCCTCGGCTATAGCCAGACACGGGTATTGAACGGAGCTTGGTGGACCGATAGACGTTTCCTACAGTGATTTAAAAGCAGTGGTCAAATTGATCGTGTGATTCGTGTTAGTCACGTGAACGACCCTTTCTGTTGTAAGCTATGCATTGAAAGGGTACCACATTTGAACTTTTTGTTTATTTTAAGGATCTTCAAAATAACTGGAAAAATTAACTTCTTACAAGGGTGGTTTCGAATGCCCGTGATATTACAGCGCTATTTTTTCACGTATTTGATCAATACGACCAAATTTGGAAAGAGTTATTCAATCCAAATGGTTGCACAAAAGCAAACCAATAAAAAAATGCATACACCAGTAGTTGAGATCACTCGAATACAGTGAGTTCTCCGTTGCCACACTCTCTACAAAATGCATTTTAGACATGTTAGCTTGCCCATTTTACAGATTGGCAGTTAAGTCGGCCATTTACCTGCAAACGACAACAACGCATTCTGAAATAACGTCGCAGTTAAGAAATAATTTCGTTTTCGAGTTTAGTTCTTCCACTGGTTCCCAATGCTTTTTAAAAAAATTAACTTTCGGTTTTTGCGAGGTTTTATGGGCCGTGTTGTATTTGTGCCTTGAATGTCAATTCCAGTGGTCCAACTATGTACAGCCGAATGAAAACCATTTCCGTCCAGAATCGCCAAGACATACCTTAAACGTACGTTACAAAAACATGCATGATGTACAACGAAACACTTCCATACATTTGTGTGCCTCGAGCTGCTCTTCCGTTATTGGGAACAAGGTAATAAATTATGTATAGTAATATGGATTGGAACATTGTTAGTTTAAGAAAGTTGATTACATGCCATAGGTCACTAGCATTCAAATTACTGGGAGTTTGCCGAAGAAGGAACCAGCAAATCGTGCTGTTAAAAAAGACATCAGGGCGTCCAACATGATGATTGGAATTTCGCGACTCAAGAGGCAAAGGCGCCCTCTTGATTTATAGCCCGACTTGCCCAAGAAAATTAACGTTGGTTTGAGGCTTTTTTTAGATGATCCAAGCAATTTGGTAATTAAGATCTAAGCCCAAACTCTTACCCCAGTTTGTCTGGTTGGCATGGGCGCCGAAAGAGCTATTTTTCAAAACATCTTTGTGACTTTTTATAACCTCTATCAAACACTACTGATTGATGTAGGATCACCTCAGTCATTTCGAAATCTTTTGTTATAGCAAGCGTAAGTTGAAGTTGTTCCTATCTAACAAATCATGGGGATAAAAGCTAGATGGGTGTAGGCTTTTTTGAATTTGTTTGCACTACTGGTCATTCCTGTGTGTGTGGATTTTCTGGTCTGTAGGTTGTTAGCGCAAAAGCCGTTTCATAAGCCAAGAAATCGTAATGCGAAAGGCTTTTAAAACAAAATGCATCTGTTGGGTTCTTAATTCGGTTTATGCAGCTTGCATTGGGGCTCTTTCACTCGCATACAAGATGCAGATGCCATATATGTGTACATAGACTTGAAGCTGGAATAACGTTTTCACGGAATAGGGGACTGGCCCTAAAGAGAAAAAAGCCAGAAGTCGGCTGTTTCTCATCGTAGCCCTAACACGTTTCAGCTAAGTAGGTCCGAAACGCTCAAACGCTGTGGAGTTTGAAATTGGGTGACAAAGGGTTACGGAAAAAGGTTGTACAATGCTCGGTGTGGAGCTGATTGCATCTGTGGAACATAACGTGCTAGTGAAAAAGTAAGCAATTTTCTTTGAATCAAAATAGAATGGAACAGTGGTTTGTTGGTTTTACTCGTCTAGCCTGAGGCAATTGGAAGTGAAGGATGTTCTCTAAAACACATGGGGGAAGTTGGCGTAATTCTCCTCCCACCTGCTAACCATCCATACTATTCGCTAACATGACCGGCATCTGTGTCTCCAATCTGCTTTTGAATGTTTTCTCGCCTATATGAGCTCCATATATATAGTCTTTTCGGCGAAAACGGCTTTTGTTGGCTAGGGCAAAACAATACCCAGAGAATAATTCAATGTTTTTACCTAATGCACTACTCATAAGGTTGCTGAAAATTCTTCGACAGCCCACGACCGGTTTCGCTCTTTTCGGGGCTCATCAGGTAGGCGCAGTCCCCGAGTTTCCGTCAACCTTATGTTCTACTTGAACCCAAATTGGACTGCTTGTAGAGAAATACACTAATTTGCAAATCAATTTGATTTTGCGAGAGACTCACCTGGAACCCAGCTGAATCTCTCGATACGCGTGTCGTGATATCTCGAATATCGTATCAAACGGTCGTGGGTTGTCGACAAATTTTCAGCAACCTTATGAGTAATGCATTACGAATATGCTTATTCGGGTTTTTGTAAGCTGTTAATTCGACGACGGGTTTAGCGACAATTCCAACGGTGAACTTTTATTAGCGAAGTGTAGTGAATATGCGGAAGCATCTTCGATGGAAGAACATTCTTGCATCCCGTACTGCCGAATGTCGCATAGGAATACGGTCAGATATAAACGTGTTAACGCCCCACCCTTAGGATTGAGGCACCAAAGTTATACGGCATAAAACAGAGTTTATCCATATGCATTATTGATCTTGAATGCTGAATTTCATCAGGTCCTTTGCAGCGGTACAAAAATGTATGTATTCTTGCTAGTTGAACAAGCCGGTGAGTCTTTAGTGTTTGTGCGTAAAATGCATTTTCGCCGTCTTAGTTTCCCTATTTATGCTGATCGATCGCAGCCTAATCAATGACTCCCATCGACCTTGGGATTTTCAGACAGAAGAAATATTCGAATGTTCATTCCCTTGCATTTCGTTTGCCGATAGCCGGTTGTTTATACCATGCCAGTTCGCACCACAATGTAACCGCCATTGTGTTAACAAAAATACAGATATGTATCTGGTTGCCTAATGCTACCGCATGAACAGTGAAATCCCCAAAACCTATCTTTTTAGAGGAGAAATTGCTCCTGGTCTGTTAAGCACACCAAGCGTTTTGAAATTTTGATCCGTCCAAAATTTTTACACACACACACACACCGTTTCGACGGTATACTAGTAGAACTACACCAGTGAACGACGTGGTTCTCCGATCAAGTTGATATCATAGTCACCTCAGGTAAGCGTCGAGCCAATCCGACTAGCGTAGCCTGCCTTATCAGGTAGGCATAAGCACATCACAAACGAGAGATTCAGCTGGGTTCCAGGAGAGTCTCTCGAAAAACCAAATTGATTTGCAAATGAGTGTATTTGTCGCAATCAGTCCAATTTTGGTTCCAGTGGGACATAAGTTTGACGGAAACTCGGGGACTGCGCCCCAAGAAGGGCGAAACCGGTCGTGGTCTGTCGAAGAATTTTCAGCAACCTTATGAGTAGTGCAGTACGTATAGCCATGAGCATGGTTTGTCGCCATTTACTTGCTCAAGACGTTCGTAGGTCTGTGCTCCGTCAGACGGTTGAAGAAGATCAAGAAATGGTGGATATAAAATTTTTCTCTGTTCACTAACCGTTGTGTTCACTAACGAACTCGGAGGATGGTTATCTGAAGTGTTAAGATTCTTGCCTGAGAATGTCCCTAAGAAGTTACGCTTTGACCGTCCGCTTTCGAACAAAATTCGCTGGTTCTTCTTTGTTTTTGCTAACGGAAACTGAGTGGTTTCACCGACTAATTCAAGTGGCTTACACCAGTCACCGTTGGTTGCCATCATATTCCAAGTCAAACAACACAATGAGCACACCTCTCTGCGGCACCTGCTTTCAAGCAGTTTTGGGATAGAGACCAATTTGGACGCATAAGTTTGCTGAAAACTCTTCGACAGCTCACGACCGGTTTCGCCCTTTCACTTAGGGCTCATCAGGTAGGCGCAGTCCCCGAGTTTCCGTCAAACTTATGTCCCACTGGAACCAAAATTGGACTGATTGCGACAAATAAGCGAAATACACTCAGTTGCATACCAATTGGTTTCGGCGGGGGACTCATCATAAACTAGAGATTCAGCTGGGTTCCAGGTGAGTGTCCCGTGAAAACCAAATTGGTATGCAAATGAGTGTATTTCGCTTATCCCTAACTTGATTGCACGTGTCCACCCTCAACCACTTCAGCACAGCTGCTTCCGAAAATGCTGCATTAGAAATGTTCACAGTTAGTTTAGTGTATGTTCGTAATTCCTGCTCCCATGCTGTTTTCTGGTTTCCGGCTCTCGTGATGTTGAAATTGAGACCCTAATCTTGCTTGCTGAGCATTTGTGCTGAAAGAACGTGAGTGAATCTCACGAGTAGTAGGATATGAGGTTGAAGTCGTGGTAAACGTTTGCCACGACGAGAGCGTCTTTGATTTCTCTGAAGGTCCAAGTGCAAGCTGGTAGAAAGAGCGATATATTCGGATAATCAACTAGCTAGCTAGCTAGCCAGATTTCTAGGTAGACAAGTAGATAGACATACCAGCATACATACATCCATATACGCATACTGATAGACGAATAGATAGGCAGACAGACAGACAGATAGAGAGAATGACAGGCAATCAGACAGATAGAGAGACAGACAGACATAGATGGATAGATAGATAGATGGATAGATAGATAGATGGATAGATAGATAGATGGATAGATAGATAGATGGATAGATAGATAGATGGATAGATAGATAGATGGATAGATAGATAGATGGATAGATAGATAGATGGATAGATAGATAGATGGATAGATAGATAGATGGATAGATAGATAGATGGATAGATAGATAGATGGATAGATAGATAGATGGATAGATAGATAGATAGATGGATAGATAGATAGATAGATGGATAGATAGATAGATAGATAGATAGGGAGACAGGCAGAGTTAGATAGATAGACAGACAGAGATAGAGATAGAGAGAGATGGCGGATTACCGACAGTACTACTGTGCTATAAAAAGTCATTTCGAAAGTGCTCACTTGTTTTTGTCCTAAGATGTTTCCCAGTTCTTTCAGTGTATCCCGATCCGTAGATGTAATCAAAAGGATAGGTTGATTTGAATTTGGCAAGCAAGGCAACGCGAGGCTTTTTGGATGGGTTGAAATTCATGCCGTTTGTTGGAAAGCCGTCGACCAAGCAACATTGTACGTAGGTTTGATCGCTACAGTGGGACCATGAGTAATCTGCGATGGTGAATTATCGCCCCCTAAAGTGTAACTATAAACGCACTATCCTTTTTGGAATAGCTAACTTTTAAGAGGTGAAGTTCAACGGGCGACCTTTCTCAGTCACTTCATATGTAAGGTTGACAGGCATGGTAATACGGTAAGACTTATGGAGTACAGTATTCAC
This sequence comes from Clonorchis sinensis, assembly GCA_003604175.2. Lineage (NCBI taxonomy): Eukaryota > Metazoa > Platyhelminthes > Trematoda > Opisthorchiida > Opisthorchiidae > Clonorchis > Clonorchis sinensis. The sequence continues at coordinate 10,281,928 of CM030371.1, forward strand.
GGCAGTTTGTTGCCGTTCAATGTAAACATAACCGCCAAAGTGACCTGTCCAAGTGGTTTTCACTCGCGTATACTATCGCCATGCTCAAAAAGAAACAGGTCAACAAAATCCATTTTGAACTTCTATTGTACAGACATAAACATTCGGATGATTGCTGCGTGCGCTGGTGGAGTAGAGATCACACGCTCCCGTGTGAGATGTGTGGAGTTCAAACCCCGACACGTTCATTGAATATGCATTGCTGATGAGGTCTAACAACAGCGATACTCGAGTCCATTGCTTCCCTCCCTTTGGTGTGGACTCCCCAGGATGATTGCGCGGGGACACGAGGGTGATTGTTCAAACGAGGGTTATATGGGTATGTATCAGGAAGGTCAGATTCCTGAAAGCAACCACTGAATGCCCGAAATCTACTGAGACCCTCAGCTCTGCTAGATGTTGACCAGACAGACAACGCCCCCTCAATATACAGCGCTTCACAGTCTTGTATCAAACCCAGACAGCGCGAGTCAGCGTTGATCAAGGTCAGACAACGCCCCCGCAGTATGCAGCGCGTCGCAGGCTGTACCAAGGCCAGACCGCGTGCGTCAGCATTGGACCAAGTTAGACAGTGTCCCACCAATAACTAGCTTGAGACAGTTGTATTCTCGCACTCGTACGTACTCACGCTTCCGCACTCGCTTGTTCGGAATATAGCTGTTGTGTTCCCTTCTGTGAGTCTTTTTTTCGGTATTAGGCACTGGAGCGGGTCAGCAGTCAGATACAGCAGATTGGCGAATCAGCAGACATAACCGTCTCCAGCCAGCATACCTATGTGTGGACTTAAAACTTGTCTGTGTCTGAGTTCTTGACTATTTTTCAATATTCCCCGAGAGTAATGTGAGTATGTATTCTACAAACTATCAAAACCACCAACACCTGAAACAAAGTGTGTCCAGCGGGTTTCAAGCGTCTGTGGCGCTACCTGACTGGGAAGTCCTGACTTGCGGGCCAGTCGATCAACACAACCAAGTTAAGTTACTGGGTAGTCGTTGGAACCGTCGGGCATTCCACTCAGATCCCTTAAGCGCGAACAAGTCCACCTGTTCAGGTGTAAAAATTTGGATGAATCAAGCGTGCGCTAGTGGAGAAGTGGTCACACGTCCGCCTTGCATGTCAGATTTACGGAGTTCAAACCCCGGCACGGCCATTGGATATGCCCTGCTGATGAGCTCTAACAAGAGCGAAACTCAAGTCCGGTGCTTCCCTATCTTTAATGTGAACTCTCCAAGATGAATGATGATCACAAGAGTCACGTGGATTTGGATTCTTTTGTATGATCTAAACGGTTGTAAACACCATTTTCTTTATGCCGACATTATTCTAGTTGGCTGCGGTCAGTAAAGATGAAAAACACATCATCCACAGGGCGTGTGCAAACCACTGGTTTCTCGATTCGGTCTTCGAGGTTACGCTACAGATTGCCCTGATAAGACTGGCCATAACAGGTGGTAGAATACAACAGTCTACCTGTTTGTACTATGAACAAAAACTGCACAGCTTTGTGCACACATGTAAAAGGTCAGATAAACCGTCTAGGGAATGTCCTAAGATTGGTCCATTTTAACAAAAATTACAAACGAAATCTACAATTTCGCCTGTAAAAGATAACATTTGCAAACAGGGATCGAACATTGAACGTGGACGTTAGCTTGTCCATGGTGCTGTGTCAAATCGACAAACTGGACAGCATCTTCGAGACTGTGCATGGCTAGTATGGATCGCACATGCCCAGTTTTGTCAGCCAGCCATTGGGAAAGTTTATAGTATAGTGATATATACATTGCATTTATCCGAATAAGAGGTTTTTGGCCATCCGTATGTGCATGGTTATGTTGGTGATGTGTAGCTAAGCTTGAGTTTCTTTCGTTTTTTACGATTGACCCAAGTTACTCTTCCATGGGATATCGCGTGCCCTGCTTTGTATACACCGATCGGTCTAGTCACTCAAGAAAACCTCCATACGTGACATGACCTTGTGAAACTCTGCAAATACCGCTTAGCTTAATGTCGTAGGAGTTAATGTTGATCTGCGATTGTGCACAAGATATCTCATGCCCCAAAATCGGCCTGTTCAAGGTCATTGTTGTTTTGTGACCAAAAATTAGTCACTATTGAACGTATAAGATGATCGATACAGTAAATGGGCCAGCAGTACAATGAACACATCACATGGATCGATGCGCCATTCACATACCAGGATGACGTTGGGTGTCAAAGTGAAATCCGACATGGACGACCGTGAGAATAACTCATCTGGAAAACCATCATTTCAAATCATCCGTTGCTATAATCGTACAACCGTGGGATTTTTACATTGCTTTTTTGCTGATTAGAGCGAATGAATATTAAGTGGTTGTATGTCACTGATGTTGTAGACTGAGGTGGTATTAATTTGTCTCAAGATTTTACACACTAAACAGAGATTATCTTCCTAGTAAGGACGGCATTGTTTGTTGTCCTTCTACGTGATTAAATTTTGTTACTTTAGGGATTCTATCAGCAAGAATTTCGCTATAGCTTACACAGAGCAAATATGGGATAATTGCTAACGTACATCAATGTTGGTCGTTGGCTTGTTCGCTGAGCTGGGTAATTTGATTGCAAACGTTTCATTACCAGTCGAGGTGACATCATCAGTGCGTTATTGGGGAGCGTGGTGGTGCGTAGCAATGGGTTGGTGATGGTGTAAAGAAAACCTGGATTTTGACTTTGGTATGGAGAATACCGCTCAGTTTACAGAGGGGCGTAGGTGAATAGGCCTTTTACAACTATTTTTTATTGGTTCGAGAATTGCGGCCTTATCGTGGACTGTGGTAAAGCACGTAACGTTGAACTGCTTGGGGTATGGTTTCCCTTGGAGATGCAGAACCCCTTTTACTTTGGTTTGCAACCACCAGAAGCCATGATACCAGGGGTTAACCTGAGATTGATGCAAAACTGAAGGTACAGCTACATGTCTGGCTGGTCCCCACGGCTGTTTACCACATCGGATTGTAGGCAGGAGCGGAGTTTCATATGAGGACAGTAGAAGAACTTGGTTACCACAGTGAATGGCAATTCAGTTGTACAAGCTTGCTGAAGAGCACCCCAATCTGGAATAATCCACCCTAACCTTCAGATGGGGCAAGTCATTCTCGAATTTCTGAACTGGACTCGAGTGAACAATGCAGATGGATTACGCAACACAGCAATGAGTTGGATAGTACGGGCGGTAAATTCTTGTGCACAAGTGTGTTCAAAATTGTTATACAACTATTCATGGAGGAATAAAGTGGCTGAGAAAGGAACATCAAAATTTCCTGGTTGATTTGAGAACTGCGGTCTAATTGAACGTCATGATAAAAGAGGTAATTCTGAACTGCTAGTAAGCCCATTTGAGGAACACGCTATCGAAGGATAGTCGGGTGATGTGAATTCCGCAAAAGAGTTAGTCGCAGATCCATTTTTCCCGGACCGAACTTTATTTGATTTCTGTCAGAGGTTCACATTTAGACTGCGTGATGGCTGGCGAAAGTGATTTTCAAACGGTTTGTTACAGACAGAGAGAGAGAGGATGAACTGCTGATGGGTGTGTCAGTGCGACACATCTGATTGGGAAGCTTGTGAACTCGAATGTGGTGGATACTGCCACCGGAATTTTTTCGCCTAGTGCTGACTGTAAAGAACAAACTACGCTAATAGTATTCTATGGAACTCCCGGTATATATATATGATTCCATTAATCAGAACCGACTTTACACATCAACATCTGACGGAAAATAACGATTGCACTCGCGTGAAACAGTCAAACACTCGTCAAAACTGTCAAACGATTTTGTTCGACAGATTTCCCAGCCAGCGGATACACACAGAAATAGCTGAACTATTAACGCATTCGTCAGGTACTCAAATAGAGAGTCGTATGCAAAGTTGAGCTATTCGGATAGTTGGAGGAAGAAATGAAATTAACCCCCGCCCGCCACCACGGCCGGAGCAAGCTGCAGTGGCGACACTGGTTGAAACGCATTTAGTTTGTACGTGTGTATTCTGACAAGATCGTAACCCACCACCCTCTTGACAGGTGTGCAAAGCGGCTTTGCTGCCGTTTGAATCACAACCCTTATCATCATTTTGCCTTATTCCACCTTCGGTTTGAATTTTTCATGCTCGATTTAAAAATAACCGCAGTGTTGCACCAGTTGGTGTGCCCTCTCCCCAACCTGTTCAGAGGTCTGCACCCCAAAGATTTATTCATTCGCGCCAGTCGGCTAGAATTTTTTGGGTCCACACAAAATCATTCAATCTGATGAACATTTGGTCCGTTCTCATGCTTGATACAAAGGTTGTTCGTGTGTGCGGTTAAGTTGACTGGTGGCCACGTGTAGTGTGAAACACTAACCGACAAAGTACACCCTGCAAGTGGGTGAGAAAAAGCAACGCTTCGGTGGTAGACTGAGTCATCACATGAATCGTGGTCTGGTCTCCCTCCTGGAACTTTCCGTTCGGAAGAGTTTGTGAGTGTTGCAACCTTTTACTGTGACCCTTTGTGTCCATGTCGTTGAATTTCCAGCTCTTTTGTAGAGTGAACCAAATGAAGAATTGGTTTCCCGTAAAGTCTGTGCGAATCAGACTCCTGCTTCAGTCGGTGAGCAAAAACCAGAACCGCAGTGGATAGCAATCCAATCCATACTGAGTCTTTTTGTCACTCACTCACTCACTCACGTAACTGGGGTTCTAGTGTTCGAGCCCGACGTCCTCACCGAGGAGAGAATCAAACCGCGAAATCAATAGCTATTATGGCATAACATGTGGGCGTGAAGCCATGTTTCCTAGCTTTGTTAACCTACCTCTCAACGTACAGGTAAAACTAACTTGGTTTTGTACATGCCAGTCGAAAAGAGGCCGTCGATCTAACAAAAATGTGCGTACATTTAGTAGTCGTATTACGATAGTTTGTTAGGTAGGGGACTATTTTGGCTTGCATTCAAAAAAGGCCTAACTCAGATTACTAAAGTGATTACGACGTGTTTAAGAGAGAACGACTACCCATTGCTTTGCTGATCGCGGAGGGGCAGAGTCATATAAAAGTGTTTTCGCGTGTGTGACTTGTTGTTTGCTAACCAGCTTACAACTTGGACAGGGTGTAGTGAGACAATCATTGTGCTTATCAGCCGCTCGTGTTCAACTGTTCAGTCTTCAACTAACAGCTGAGAGGCCCCATGGTCACATCTCTCTGGAAATGCGTAATATAGTCGCTACTGATGACCTCCAATAAGAATGAAACGGCTGTATTGTAATTAGGGCTTTTTGGCATAAAAAGCTTCATTCACAAAGTGAAATTTTCTCCGAAAATAGATTAAGTCAACCCTAGTAACAAGGCGGTCACCTGTCCGGGCTGTCTGGACTGCAGTCACCGACTAACTATGATTTATTGCCTTCCGGGCGGGATCGCTTATCCAAAAAAAACGTATAAGATTTACTATTCTTACTGCAATTAAACAGCCGAAAAACCAGAGTTGGAGAGGACCAAGACACGTCACGTGCTAATGTGAATTGCCCGGTTGTCCGTCTCCAAAATATAGTGATCAACTTAGCATTGGGTAGTCCCAGCGATTTCGCCCAGTTTTGTCTCGTTCCACATTTTTTAGGAATAGATCTTCCATCAAAATACATCAATGATCGATCCGGTTTAGCATCTGAACACGGACTTTGTTAAAGTACCCTTGTGCTCATTCATATCTCATTAAGGATAGAAAGGCGCGTGAGGTAGCACGGGGGATATGGGAGTCGCTCTTCAACGAGCGAAAAAGAAGTCCTTTTACTTCACACTGCCTAAAAATAACTTTTAACGAGAAAGTTTTGTTTTTATCTCCTGATGCATTACCAGAGCGACGCTTTGTCATGTTTGCTGTCCTAAACGGAGTCGATGATATGTGACGTAATTATTTGTGTTTCCCTGTTCCTCAGACCAATTCATCACCCTTCCGATGAATGCTCAAGACTGAAATATTCTATTTCATACAAAGTCGATTTTATATTAACTGTTTTCTGTGGCCGATTTGTCCACATTCATTTCTGGGCTTTTTGTGGGACATTTGTCCCACTTTGAACTGAACAACATTTGTCCCGTTTAATTTGTCCGATAACACGCTGACCTTTCTGTACCCTCCTGTGTTGCTAACTGCCCAAGGTTCAACCTAGCCGTAAGCCTTCCTTTACTTCTGCACACGATTTACTGTTATTTTTCTATAGAACCACGGTCTACCTGTCTGTACTGTCTGCTCACATCTTAATTCAATATACTGCTTGACTGCTCAATTGCGATTACCGAACAAACGCAGGTGAAGTTCGTAGAACTCAGTTTCGCCGCAATTGTTCCTGACCGTCCTACGTTGAATTAGACTGCTCGTTACATGTCAGATAGGACTCCTAGATCGTGCGTTTAGGCTAAGTAAGCAATTTTTTGCCTTGAGATCACGGCCTTAGCACAAGACATTACAATACCGTTGGCCGAAATGTCTCAGATAGTATAGTTGACATAGAAGTGTAGTGCGTAAGTGACACGCAGTTGCAGTGGATTTGATTCGAGGAGACAAACGTTGCTACTTGAATTCTATGGATCATGTGATAACCTTCTATGAGGAGGCGCAATACAGCTGAGTGCTATTTACTTTCATTGAAAACCAGACGCGTAACTCGCAGGGAGCGTTCGGTCGTATTCCCATATCCTTTCGGGGAATCACGACACACACTCGCGGCAACCCAGGTCAGCAATCCAAAGAATCTGAATCTAACGTTAGGCCTAGCATGGGTCTCTTAAGCAAGCAAGCAACCCAACTCTTATACTTGAGATGGGTTCAGGGGGCGAGATGGTTAAGTGGTCAGAGCGCGAATTTACTCACCGAAAGGTCCGTGGTTCGAAACCGACCTCTGCCTCTCGACTTTCCCTGTCTAGGCTTGGGCAACCTGGCAGTATCGCAGCCCTCGTGCTTCCTTCTGGTGGCATGGCAGCTAGACACCGAAAGGGTGCTACAGCTGGATGATGATGAGGATGATGACTTGAATTTCCAATCTCCGAGTTTGTGATGTTTGCCCATTTGTAAATTATTTGGTACACGTTTGGGTAAAATCTGCCGGGACAAATCTTTTGATAGCAGTAGGGGGGTAACCCGGTATTGTGGAAGCTTAGAGATCGGTGGGCTGCATACCCTTGCACCATTGTTAGAATCAAGCATCTCTAAGATAACAGTCTGAACTCCACTTAGAAGTGCTGGCCATCGGAACACCCAAGTGATGGTAAGCAACAGTAGGTGAAAATGGGCAACTCATTCTCTTTGCTGACCATGCTAACGCATTCGAAACAAATCGTTACTTCTCCTTTAGGTTCATCAAGCTGTCTTGGAATGGGGCTCGAGTGGAAAATTTAGGAGTCAAACATACTCAACGTTACCAATTATTCGCTAATCACGTCAGTCCAGATGGCAGACCTGCAACGAGCAGATGCACCTGATGCTGTCATCCATCTGTTAGATGAATCGTCATAGACCCTCAGCACACACTTACAAAGCAAGCGAGGGTTTTCAGTCTGGCAGATGGTAGGCTGCAGGTTCGAGTCTCGTGACGTCTGTTCTTTCGTCTGGAAAAGCACACCAAGCTCCTTTGTTCTACACAAATGAGTTACTTGGGTGTCCAAAATAATTTGACGTGCACTTTGTTGTTCCGACACTATCCATCCCGGTATACATATATATATATATATATATGTATATATATGCACTAAGAATACAAAAAGATGGATGTAAATCGCCTTCTTTCACCATTTTTACTGCCTTACTTTTTCAGTATTTGCAGCTGTCTGGTTAGCTGTCAATAGGGCGTGCAAACAAACATGTTTTTGCGTTTTTACGGAGAGAAGCAAGTCAACTGGATCACCCACACGTGCACGAAGCTACGGTTGTTCCTGAGTGACAAGCCTAGACCATCGCTACGCACTAACTGATTTTGAGGCAAAGCCAGAATCTCTTGGTAGCCAAGGCATAAAAAAACAGCATTTTTCTTTAGGGCCCGTTTATTGGATGTAGAGGTTAGATAGAAGACTTAGTGAAATAATCTATTTTTAAAGTACATAGGTTTTGCAACACGGGTTCTGGGGATGATCTCTTCATTCCTCAAGCTTAAGAGCGGCGTAGAAAGGTAGTCGTGTGTAACAGGTTATCGGTCATTAGACTTTGCTCTTGATTACTCTTGATTCCACAAGATGTAGTTCATTCAGCGGATGGAGCACTCGTACCTACAGTAGAGGGCTCCAGAACAACAGGCAACGGACAAACACACTGAGATATTTGCTAATGGACGAAATCAAGCACATTCTGCCGGATCATTGAAAGGCTTGAGGTATTTTGAATTCTCGTGGACATACTCCCAAGTTATAGCACTCCCTCTCATCTGGATATTTTCCAGTTTTATTTAAAACTCCTGGGCAACTCACAAAATGATCGATACTTTATCCTATTACATACCGATGCTCACTTCAGCAAGTGAAAGAAACCTAAATAAAAAGGACGAAAACCCAGGCACGAGTGGGCGTTGTCTGAAAGAGTGGAAATGCTTCATGAGGGTATATAGAATTGTCTAGTGATCTGTCGCACAGGACTGACAATACGTACAGATACTCAGAGCGCATTTTTTTGACTGCCGCCGGCACTGCTATCTTAATTATCAAGCTGGAAAGTGCGTAAATTAAAACCTAACCTATTTGCCGGTTCATGATGTTTTGGGCAGACAACCTGTGGTTCATTAAAATGCGTAATTTGCCGTTGGCTACTTGGGAGAAATGCGATTTTTACTTGCAGTACAGCGGGTAAAATGCGCACGGCTGTACTTTACGCTTGAAGTTGAGTTTGAAGTTAAATGGCATCTTTACCGCTTGAATTTGACAAAACAACGAGTGTCGTCAAATACTTGAAGTAGAACTAAAATGTCAACAGTCCTGACAAATCATCTGAGAAATTTATGATTCTCATACGCAGCGATATTAAAACTATGTTCACATTCCGCTACTCATGAGGTTGCTTAAAACTCTTTAATAGCTCTCTACCGGTTTCCTCATTCTAACGGCGTATCAGTTAGGGACAGTCTTCGAGTTTCTGTCAACCTTATATACTACTTGAACCGAAATTGTGCTAGCGAAAGATTCAGCTGAGTTTCGGGCGAATCTGCCGAAAAACCAAATCGATATAAAAATGTACATGTTTATCGTAGGTTAATGATCATCACCATCAGCGTCATCAACAGTGCCGACCTAGTCATTGACATTCCATAGAAAGTTGCCAAAGCATGCCAAAAGCATGACTGCATTTCATCAAGCGTGGCCTTATCTTCCTCTGTAGCACTGGAAACATAGAAGATTTGAACAATGGACAGAAGCAAAACACATTTATGTTCTACTTGAAGCCAAGTTGCACGAACTTAGCGAAACACAATCATTTGCAAACAAATTTGGTTTTGCGAGAGACTCATCTGGAACCCAGCTGCACCTATCGTTTGTGATGTATCCAGGCAACTGAATGTGCTGCACCAGGCCGCCTCATGTTTCACATTCAGCTGCTTGGAAACATCAGAAACGAGAGATTCAGCTAGGTTCCAGATGAGTCTCTCGCAAAACCAAATTTATTTGCAAAGGAGTGCCATATGGGTTCAATTGGAACATGAGTTTGACGGAAACTGGGGAACTATGTCTACCTGATGAGCTCCAAGAAGGACAAAACCGGTCATGGGCTGTCGAAGAATTTTTAGCAACCTTATGAACAGTGCATTACGTATATATATACATGTTTCGCGATATCTCGAATATCGAAGCAACTGAAACATGAGGCGGCCTGGTGTAGCACATTCAGTTGCATGGAAACATCACAAACGAGAGATTCAGCTGGGTTCCAGGTGGGTCTCTCGCAAAAACCAAATTTGTTTTCAAGTGAGTGCATTTCGCCAAAACACATTCACGTACATCCAGGCTACCGTAAAAGTTGCAAATGGGAGGACGAGTAGTGTGGGGCGATTGATCAAATGCACTGCACTTGTCACGCTAAAAGTTCAAAATACCTTGGTCGTAATAGAGAGGTTGCTGCTACCGGAGAGGGTACAATTTATTGAATCCCGTCGCCCACGAGTGCAATCGATAACAGTAAAAGTGCGTTTCTCACAACTTGGAAAAGTTTCGTAGTGCTTCAGGCTGTTATAAGAAAAATATGCCCTCAATCGAATAAAACCTTTTCCGCTGTTGGGATTTTTTTACCAGACTGTGAACGTGCGCATTTCAATACATTTTTAACACAGCTGATCCTATTGACAATGGTGTTTTGTATTACTAAGCAACTCTAAAGAGGGTAACGTAATGGCATGCGGCTTCACGGGTGAATTCCTTAAACGTACTGCAAAGAAATCATGATCTTATCATCTAAATGACTCCAAGCAATACAGAGAAGATCGAAAATGTGTGATGCCGGACGACTCACTCAGCCGAAATGCAATATGGTCACTGGACTACGGGCACCTCACTTCAAACACGAATATGGGACAACCTTTAGATTAATGAAACGGAGTGGAAAAAAATCGTAATTTGAAAAACACTGTACGGGGGGAAAGAACTTTGAAAGATGAGAAAATTGGAAGTGTTCCGATACATCAAACATGCTGGCTTGTTATGTTGGTGAAGTCAGTCACCTTCCTACAGGTAATTTTTCAAGCTTCGACACAGGGTCACACCTCCGCATGAGAACAAAAATGTGTGTTGATGCTGAGCAAATGGGATGAGAATTTTAGCATTTTTATTAGGCTAAGTAAGACAAACACTGAGCGGAAGACGCTACAGATACTCCTACAGGTGACGGGCATTCAGATAGCGTGGTTAACAGAGCAATTATCGTGACACGCGAAGCGGTGTTGGCTGCGTTCTTACTGCAGTTAATTGGGTCTGGTCACGAGAGAATCTTGTAAGTCTCCCTTCAGCATCTAGCGGTTGAGTTTTCGTAAACGATGCTCCGTCAAAATGTTGGCAGTCTTGCTGCCTTCCTGTTGAGTTGACTACTGTGGTGGCTGTTTGGAAATATTGCCTACACTTGACGGAATGTTGGTTACGGTTTGTTACACCAGGCCGGCTTAGATTGCGACATATACATAACTGCAGTAAGTCCACCGATTGTATGAAAAACATTTTTGGAACGGAAACCTATGTTTTTTGGCGAATTGGTGACTAGCTATCTTTCTCAAAGAGTGTAAAATGGACAGTTGTGTGTTGTTTCGACAGATCAACACTGTGTGATGAGGAATCGAACCCAGACGTACGACTTGCTCACTTTGAGCTTGCCAACAGGCTAGCGTTAACCTTGCACACAAGGAACGCCGTCGTTGGTGTTGAACGGCTGACCGTGAAAGATCGCGGTTGCGAAACTATCTGAGTTTCGCGAAATTGCCCACTGGGGATGTTTCCGAATAAGAAGGAAACTGCTGTATAGTGCATCACGGCTTCTCAGTATAGATTAGCTCCACTGACAGGACGGAATCACTCCGGTAAATTAGTACATTCTTTCAGACAGCCTCAATCCACGCCGATTATCACGAACGGACCATCAAGGGAGTCGCCTACAACGAAAATAACCACTCTGCTACTGAGAAATAGGCGTACGCCATTGTTGAGCCTATCCGTAAACGGAAGCATTGCTTCTTCGAGAAACACTTAAAGCTTATTACTGACCAACGGTCGGTTTCCTTTAAGTACGGCGTTTCGCAGAAAAGTGAGATAATAAACAGCTATGGAAAATGGAACTCTCCACTAGCTACGGAGTCAGCCAGAGATCCCGAAAAAGACAATCTGGTGGCTGGCACCTCATCCCGTAACTTATGCGCTAACGTGATCGGCAATGACAAGTTAAAAGAATTTCGTGATTCCTTGTGTCTCCCGGAGTTACTCGCATCATTAGTTTGTTTTTTTTCCAAAAAGCTTGCTGCTTGTGTTTATTGATGTGCGAACACAAAAAGTAGCCACTACCGAGACTTCCTTAACTGTAATCGAGCAAAAGGTTAATAGGTTCCTCCAAAAAGTTTTACTGAATGAAAGCTCAGTAGGCAAACCCCTTAAGACGCAACGCAAGATTCCTTGAAAGGATAAGTTATACATGCATTGTGAGATTTTTTAAAACTAACATTCGTGTTTGTCTCATGGTTTATTTGCAGTCAACCACCTGTTTCTAAACGTCCCATTTGGCGCTGCTCAACTAATGTTACAAAGAACCAACACGGCAAAGCGGAACCTTGCTATCATTGAAAGGAATAGTTGGCTGAGTTGTGCTCACTGATCTTAGTAACGGGAGTAACAAGTCCCCCACATGGCGGGTATTCTGCCACTGGCTATGGACCCCATCAATATAATGGGCGACGATGGTGCTAGGGGCTGGGTGGTTCTTCTGTCGTTCTGTACGGTTTACTAAACGGGTGGTTTGAACTCGTCATTTGTCTTTTACTTACTTTCTATCACCTTACCTTTGAACCGTGTATATACAGGAACACAACAGCTTGCCTGGGGGCGTCAGCCAAGTTTACACTCTATGTTAAATTTGAAAAATCCCCGTTTTGTGTATTTATGTGTGTGTTTAAATGCGGTTTTCGGTCATTTGGATATATCAGCAGACTGTAGCTGATTGTGGTTCATTTGATGAACTTTGCACCTCTTTCTCAGTTCTGCAAAGTGCTGATGTACCATGCAACCACTGGCATAGAATGGTTGTTTAAAAGCAGTGTGTACGCGAGATTTTAGTAAAACTTGTTAATGAAGCACTCCAGATAGATGTGTAGTGTGGACCTTCCATCTGGTTTTAGTCAGCGGAATCTTTGAGATTTCAAAGTACTTCCTTTCATGAACCGTATCACACATAAGGTGTGCGTCGGCCGATTGGGCCGGGGATGTAAGAAAACCGAGTTTCCGAAACTAACTTATCACTAAGTTGGTGAGAACTAATCTGTGGCAAGCTTTAGCCTATTGTGGAAAACAATATTAGGCTATTTAGTGAACCGGGTTTCCGAAACCCTTCTATCCAGCACGCAATGCCCCCACGTAACAATGGAACAAGTCTATTCGTAATGCACTACTCATAAGGTTGCTGAAAATTCTTCGACAGACCACGATTGGTTTCTCCCTTTCACTTAGGGCTCATCAGGTAGGCGCAGTCCCCGAGTTTCCGTCAACCTTATGTTCTACTTGAACCCAAATTGGACTGTTTTCGAGAAATACACTCATTTGCAAATCAATTTGGAACAAGTCATCAAGAAAAGCATCACTCATTGGAGAAAAACCGTCTCATTTGCTGTTTGAATGAAGGTCATAAAGCCAGTGGATGCATTTATTTGGACACCTCAGTTGGATAGAGACCTAGTTACTCAAACAAAACCATGCTGTCATCGATAAAGCCAGCTTTCATTTTGCTAATGCATTCTCATCAAGTAAATATACACTGCTTACCTCATCTGTTGTGGTCCCAGTACGATCTTCGATCATTGACATTGAACAAGCGGGTGGTATCCACATCCGGTTACCGTGAATTTCAGCTCCTTCCAAATCTTCCATACAGCTGACTGCCATTCGTCCGGGGACACCATTACCAGCGCCGACGATGGCCGGAGTCTTGAGGCCAAGTTTGAGGTTTGACTTAAGTTTACTGAATTGTACGGAATAATTGGAAGATATCCATGTTGTGGTGGAATTAATCCAATCGGTCGAAAAAGCCTTACGGAATGTCTCATACATTAGATTCTCGTACTCATTGGAGGTCTTACTTTGTGGCCTAGAATACCAAGAACTTCGTGTGAAGAGGAAATGGCATGTTGTGGTGCGACCTCGAAAGTGACTGCTTACTTTGGTCGTTCGACCAATCACAACACGACCCGTAGATCAGCCAATCAAAACGCGCTCCCTCTTCACAGCTGCGCCGAAAAATGCAGCCATAGTTGGCAGAAAAATGCTTTCCTATGTTTACTTCTTCTTAGATCGCACTACGACTATTCATTGCACTAACGGAAACAAAAACACATTTGGGGGTTAGAAAGTGTGCAACAACATGTGGAAACCTACAGTGTCAACTGAAACCCCAAATCCACTGATTTAATTTGTCCACGAATCGGGTCAAAGCCGGGGACAGTCGTAGTGAGTAGAGTTTTTTCTTATGTAAATGAACTTCTAGCAGGACCACCCTGAGCGTCGTTAGTAGTAAAAATGCATCGTGAGGTTCCATGTGTGAAAAAGCAGGCTACCACTTAACTGTGCCCATAAAACATTGTAGGACCAGAAATAATCGATTTACCATTTTAAGCCATCACGTTTGAGTGACAACCAGTCTAAAAGACGTTTCCAGGCAGTGGAAGTAAGGGGGGCCAGCTGATAAATAATGAACCGGCTTCAGCTGTTGTCTTGGAGTTTCCGTTATTCTAGTAAGGTACACAGGACTAGGTCCCCATGTGGATTCCTTACCATATGTGGACCCCCGTCGATTGCCCTGATTTCGCATAAAACTGACACTGTTGACCATGTGGTACCAGTCTGATTAGCTTTGCATTCGAGACATATCAATGTTGCCATAAACAGAACTTTTTTCACTTTGTTTGCACCGATGACTCATCGTCATCAAGTGTGATGCGCATCGAGACTATGTGGAGTGCACGCCACGCCAATATGTCGGGAGATCCGTTGCTCCCTGCATATGACGTTCCCAGTGTGAACGATAATGTCTGTCCGTCTGGGTGGAGGTCCCTCTATGAAAGACGAATAAACATTTGTCTTCAGCCAACTCTGCGTGCTAACGTTCTGTGATTTGGCATAAAATTGGTTTTCGAGACGAAGATATGCCAAATGGTCGTCCAGGTGGATCGTGCACCGCTTTCGGTGAGTAACTGACAGCTACAAACATGGAAGTCCCACAGAAAGTGTCCAAAAACCTCGGCTAAACTGTGCCCAGCCGTCTTTCTAGTATGAATATTACTCTGGAACAGTGGTGCATAAAACACTGGCTGCAAAACGAAGTATGAAAGAAAATATTCATTAATGACGTGAAGGAATGTAAGCTAATACTGTTCAGGTTGACGTACCTCTTGCGACCAGTGACATTGGCCAAAGTTCTTGCACGCTGACGGTCAAAGCCTGCTGTGAATGTGTGCGACTGAGGAATGCCATTACGCTTTCTGAGATTCAATTGAGGTGCTGCGCCTGTGTCGAAAAGAGAACAAACAAAAGTTCCAAATTTTTTTGGACATTGAATAATTGCAATTTACAAAGTGTTTCCTTACATTAGATGAAATGGAAGAAGGCTAACAAATTCTAACCGGTTCGACCGTCTGTGCTGTTATCCTAGAATGGCCGTGGTAGGTACGGTTTGGTGATGACCCAGTGTTACACGGCTAATTTCCAATTAGTCCTTTGATCACCAAAGCCTTGTTGAGTTATGGTTGCAGACCGTGGCTTGCGTCTCTTCCAAATGAATGCGTGTATTTGTGGCCAACTTTAAATTTCGAATATGGAATTGGGCAATCTGTCTCCTTCAGGAAAGTAAGTAAGTGTTTAACCAGGTTAAAATCCGTTTAGGTAACAATGTTATCACACATATGATGCGAAATTTTTTAAATGTAATTTGAAGCTGAGGAAAGTCTTTTTATTTCGGGAGAGATTTCACATGCATCTGGTGCGCGCTAGTGAGCACAGGTCAAGCGGCTGCCGCCTATTTCGGGGGGCAGTTCATAGAAGCTAGCGCTCATTGGATGATGCAAAAACGGGGATATTCAACCCAAAAATGAGGTAATTGCAAACCCGAAAATCCGAAACTACTCATGAGTAGCCACGGGATAGAATAGGAGTAAATTCCAGAGTGGGCGTGCTTGTACCAGCTGAGCTAAGTGAGTCAGCCGGAGTTGTAAGTGCACTTGGAATCAGAACCTTCCAGGATATATGGGACTATTTATTGACCGAATCTGGCACGGACGTACTGAATTATGAGTTTACTCGCCAGACGGATGAATCAGTTGCGCTGGGCGTTCCTACCGCAAGCACATTAGGAAGGTATTTGGTTTGACGAGAATCACGGTGTATGCGACTGTGCTTCAGCCATCGTATGCAGATGTTAAACTTCTCAGTTTGTCCCATCCCTATAGTTTTAAGTGCGTATAGATATTCCATTTTCTCTCCAATTAAGCAGAAGTTTTTGCCCCAGAGTATTTTTTACTTAAGCCTTCTGAGAAAACAATCTATAGAACCATGTAAAGCCAATTTCTGCCGCTTGGATATGCAGTTTTGTTCATTACCAAATGTCGCGCCACAACACTTGCTTACTAGGTACTACTATGAACGGATAGCGCCAACTAGACAGCCACTACACCGTACTCTAACACGGACAGGTATATGTTATCGTCAACATCATCGACAGCACAATATCATTGTTGCATATCGACGCCTTGTTTCCATGAGACCATAGTTTATTTGAAGGCATTATTTGGAAGAAAGTAGCAAAAGTGACCGGATAGGGGACTTGAGGCTAGCCAATCACAGTCAACCTGAGGTGACCACAACACCAACCACCCATTCAGATAATCTGAATAGCAAATGACGACAAGAACGCCGTTGATATCGACACCATACCTTGCGGCACCTTCAGTCTTGCGCCGGATAAGGAACACTGACCACATCCTGGAAGGTGAGTCGCGCCAAAAGCATCCAGACATTTCCTAATCACTTCCATGTCCTTCTGCCGGACAAAAGTTTGTCCGTCTCCCTGCTTGCACGGCGATAGACAGCACTGCTTTCAGATTCGGCGTAGACAAAATATGACCAAACGACCGCGCTTTTCGGTGCTGAACACACACTTCACTTGAAGTATCTGCTGCAAAAACCAACATTCGTTTTTTAGCTGTCTCTTTGCGACTTCACCTGGCTATAGCCTAAACCAGCTATGGTTCTGAGACAACCGTTATCACCGAACAGAATAAGTTCCGTTTCAGCTGCTTTTAGAGGCTACCCCTCGCAGTCATACAAGACATTCCGTTCTGTAGCCTGATACCCACGTCCTTCGAGAGTCAGGGACATGCCGCTTTACCGCTATAGGTGTCTCAAATTAGCAAACGCAACCTGAGTCCTAGAGATTCGTGTAGTGACTTCATTTGTCGCAGTACAATTGGAACTGATTAGCAAACGCAACCTGAGTCCTAGAGATCCGTGTAGTGACTTCATATGTCGCAGTACAATTGGAACTATGCAACTCCCAAGATAAGCAAGACACTTCGTAACCCCTCATCTTGGATCGTAAGTGGCATGTAAGGTGATTGCATTTTCAGGAGCATGACCTTGCAAAACACATGCCAGAGCGCGAGATAACTGGTCAGTCCATTCAAAAAACCTGTGCTTTCTTTTCCGAGAACAATGTTGCCTGCACATCTCTGACCAACAGGTTTTTTTACACGTCGGCAACAATTTAAGCGCCAGGAATTTTTAGCACTTCAAAAGTTCGTCTCATCAGCTCGACAGCCAAAAATGGAATTGAATAGCGAGTGCACGAAGCTTTTTGAGGTCTTCCGCTGTAGTTCTACATGCCCGCAAGTTTACGGACAAACTTGTGGGCATTTCCTGCTGAGCAGCCATGTCAAGGAGAACAAACCGATTAGAAATTCAGGAACATCAAATTCCCGGATCCCTTCTGTGTATGGGCGTTGTTATGGCACCTGATAATGGAATGTGAAGGTGTGGCGAACCTAAGCTCTCTTAGGTTGAAATCCCGTTTACCGCTCTCGGACCAAGTATAGCACTGATCAAAGACAGATGACACTAAAAGTATCGTTAATTCTTCAAACAGGCTGATTTCTCTTCGATTGTTGCACCATTATCGCTTTTTTTTGGATGGTCTTTTTCCCAAAGTGAGAAAACAGACAGGAAAAACACTGGCTGGGAACTTCTCCTCCGTCCTTGAACAACTCCGGCTAGAGGTCATACGGATCGGGATTTCGGTAACGTTTGATGACAGGAAGTATGCATCTATAGGCCTCTGAGGGGTTCCATGTTCACCACCGATGGTTTTAGTGAAGTTTGAAAATACAAACAGTTGGCAGCAGATGGTCACAAGACTTGTCGTTAAAAGTGCCCGCCCTAGTAACCGAGGCGTCCTTCCTCACTGAAAGCTGGTCGCATCAGTTTGATCTTTGATAGCATATCAACAGGTGTAACGGTGGATCCTACTGATGAGGCATGTGAGGAGTCTCTTTGTAGCATTTGCCTGCATTTGAGTAACAGTCAATGAATATCCATAAAAGTTCAGGAAGACGCGTTCAAGGAGAAGGTGGATATTCAGTTTTGTAAACGAGATGCATATGAGAGTTTTGCTCCCCTATTCAATAGTCTGTAACTGTTAAATTGGCGTTCTCAAATAGAAAACTCCGCAGCGAAGGCCTTTCTTCCTTTCACAGGTAGATCAGTCTCAAGTACAGGACCCACAGTATTTGTCGACTGGGCTTTCAGTTACAGTCACGATTCAACGAAGTTATTCATACGCAATAAAATGATAGTAATCAAGTCCCAATTTGGTGCGGCCTCTCAAGAAACCCTCCAAAGAACGTACGAAGAGACAAGGTCGAAGACATAGAAGCCTTCCTGTTGCGAACACCTCTGAAGAGCAGAGCGAGGAGACGTTCTAGTTTATCAAGAGGATAGAGGTCAATAGAACCGCCCCATGCTGCTGACCTGGACCGGTCCAAATGGCTCACCGGCCTGCCATATCACTGAACTCCCTTTACCTTCATTTTCGCTTACACTCAACCGACATATGAACTTGCGAAAATTTTACATCCAAAACAACGACTGAAGACAAGGGCGCTGAATTCTCGGATAAGGCGCGATGACCAAACTCTTACTGAGTTCATTCTTATTGTTTTCGGCAGATAAAAAGCCTGAATTACCAATGACGCCAGATGAGGACCACCAAAGAAGTTCATCGTGTTGCGTTGGGATGTGTGAATCACGGATTTAGAAGACCACTGGTTATTTGGAGGAGGACTACGTACGAAAGCCAGGGAGAATCACTCTGGTACAAATGAAACTTTACTACTTTAGTATTGAAAGTATGCGATACACTCCTCTTTATTTACGTTTCCTGGAAAAAATGACTTTCTTCCGGGAATTGCTTTGGTACCCCCGCAATAATTTTCCTCCATCGGGAGTAGAATACTAAAATTTGCGGTACGACATTGCGGTTTTTCGTCCTTCAGCAATAAAAATAGGAGTTTCTGGTGGTTTAAACCAGTTGGTAAACAGAACGATGGGCTTTTTGCAACAATCCCCAGATGCCAGAAGCCAATAGGAGATATTAGCCAACCCAGCAAGTTGCTCTGCAAGTAGACATATCAGCGAAAGATGTTAGAATGATAAATATCCGAGGTGACTTTTCAAGAGAGTGTAACGTTTTTCCAGAAGCACTGCTCAAAACCTCGCGGCGTTGAGAAATAACCACTACATAGCTGGTAATTTGTGGCCTAATTGAAACAGGTAAAATGAAAACGATCGTTAGTAGACACTGAAAAGGCTGTTAAAGAGACCGTTCTATATATACAGGAAATCCCTTTTGAATTCATGTCTGTACGGCTGGGCTAAATAGACTTCCGTTTTAAGGTTGCACTATACAGAGATCAGTGCAGTTTGCACATAGCGATCGATACACTGGCTAGTTCAAACCGATGGGCATCTGCATTGTGCAAGCTATGGAAATCAGTTACGGACAAAGCAGGCCTATGCTAATGCTCCACTCAATCATTCTGCCTTATATATATATATATCCTAAAAGTTTCTCCCTGCGAGTGTGTTTTCCTAAACAGGGATTCCTGCAAAAAATGCCGTATCAATCCACTTGTCTTTTCTACATACGTTTAAAAGCAAATAACGGATGTTACGGGCCGCATACTTTTAAAAAATTGATAGAACACAACATTTATTGATTTTACAAGCGTTTTTATGTCTGATATAGCGAAGCTTTCAGAAATAATGCCTCTCAGTCCTTCAAAATCGAGGTCTTTTCAAAAGATTTGCACTTTTCAGTGTCAATGAGTTTCATGTGCTTCAAGGAACCATTAGAACAAGTGACTGCAAGGGATCATATCCAGGTACGTCAGATTTCATTTTCCTAGAATGCAGCTTGCCTTAAAAAAAATTTCGAGGATCCGGAGTGCTGCATGTTACGATTAATAATTTATGCATACGTACTGGTGCATATGACCTTTTCCACTATGTGTACATTTCCCCGTTTCATTTCCTGTTTTTAGCATCACGTAATTTCAATTCGGGTAACATTGTGACATTTGTTCCCTCAAACAGTTGTTTCGAGTGGCTGACATCCCGTTGCCATACAGTGTCATGCACCATGGCTGGATGATTTCCAAATTGCCCAGCTGCGTCTGAGGATTCGATTCTCTCTTGTCACGCTTCCACCTTTAGTCGACATTGTTTATAACGTTTTTTTAAAATCTCATCAATCATATACTTACGTTTTTCGTACGCACGGCGATTTTGTATGTTGGGCATTCAAATCTCCGTGTACATCACACAGCTACTGATTTGAATTGTCCTAATTTGCTCCTACCGATGTCAACTATTGACTGTGTAAAATGCCAATAGACTGTTCCGCCTGGCTTGATATGATACAGAGTAAACTTTACGGTATGCCGCACGTGTGAGCCTCCGCTGGAAAAACGTTACTTGTCACGACAATAAGCTTTGATGGCCGTTGGGGTGTTCGGTGTTCCGACACGGAAAGTACTGCCCAATTTTTTCAAACTGATGCTTTGTTGCTTATCATGCTAATTTTTAAGAAGCTATAATGAATTTTCTCCATCAAGTTTCGTTCAATCTCAGGTGGTAGGAAATCGTTTGGAACTAAGTAGGTATGAAATTATTGGTTGTTTTGCCGAGATGCGGATATATATATACGATTGTGGTTGATCCCTCCAGCTTGCTTGGTTCCTATCTGCAAACTAGTTGTTGTCATTCGGAGAAGAATCCTGATCGGTTCTGAGGCAAAACAACAGTCATTACAGCGGTGATAAAACAGTACTAGGCAGAATGATTGGGTGGAGCATTAGCATAGACCTGCTTTGTCCGTAACTGACTTCCGTAGCCTGCACAGTGCAGATGCCCATCGGTTTGAACTAGCCAGTATATCGATCGCTATGTGCAAACTGCATTGAGCTCTGGATAGTACAACCTTGAAACGGAAGCCTATTTGGCCCAACCGTACAAACATGAATCTAAAAGGGAATTTCTCCCAAGTAATGATGATTTTGTGCGAAATTGTTTTCTGTTTGTCCGTCTTGTCTATCACCACCGGGCTATGGTTGGGGGCGACTGATAAACTCCGCGTCGATAAGATGGGCGAAACCGGTCGTGGGCTGTCAAAGAGTTTTCAGCAACCTTGTGAGTAATTTTGTTTATGGAAGTATACTGCGATACCTCGAATATCGTACCAACTGAAATATGAGGAGGCCTTTGTGCAGCACATTCAGCTGAAGAATAGCATAAACGAGAGATTCAGTTGAGTCTACCGTGAAAACCAATTTGATTTACAAATGAGTGTATTTGTCCGAACTCAGTTCAATTTGGGTTCAAGTAGAACGTAAGGTTGACGGAAACTCGGGGACTGGGCCTACCTGATGAGCTTCAAGAGGGGCGAGACCGGTCGTGAGCTGTCGAAGAGTTTTCAGCAACGTTGTGGATAGTTTCTTCCAAGAAAACTCACACCTAAGTTGAAGACGTATCTGGTTTTCTTAGGATGAAAAATTGGATGTTTATCACGCGTTTTGATTGACATATTTTAGTGAAAACTACGGGTCACGCAAACAACCACTCGGGCGTCTGCCCAGCCGTGTGAAACTCTGTGTCTTCGCGTTAAGTTCGCCAGACAAGAATCTAGACATCTAATGTTAAAGTAACACGTTTCGATGTGCTTCGCATTTGCGCTGTCTACTTTCTAGTACCTATGTTTATGAAAGCTAAAACCAAGCCGCCACGTAATTGGCCAAAACCAATCGTTCCTTGGGACCTCAAATGCCTGTCTGTCTACTAAACTTATACTGTGTTTGTGGCACGCAAATCAATACATTGGGTGCAAGCCGTCAACCATATTACAGTGACCACTAGCCTATGGTTACCGGGTTTTGACCGTTCTCTTCAATTCCCTTCTGTGACCGGGGATAAATCAACATGAAGGTTCACGTACGTAGAAGTTCGCCTTGCGGATACGGCTGCAAAACGAGGAAAATGCTTGAAAAGATGTAGAGCTTCACCACTGATCTAAACCCTGGACACTGTTTATTCGGTTGGTAGGGGTAACTTGATTTGCATTTCACAGCGGTCCTCCGTCACACCCCAAGTTGTGTGCCACTTTCTGATAAGAAACACAAATTACCACATAAGAAAAGCGGGATGCTGAAAGTTCTTTGTTATATTTGCGGTGGTCTTTTCGATAAATATAAGCTGTTAATTGCCTTCGCACTTCAACTCAGGCTGGTACATTGTCATATTCATCGAAATTTTGCGGTGAATGTAAGACCAATAAGCGGTTCACGGTTTCTTGGAACGCTAATTCACCCTTATGGGACACGCTGCTTACAAATCTGCTGAAAGCTGTCAGACAGCCTACCACCGGTTTCGCACCTTTATTAGCCCAGCAGGTAAACACTTGATGTCTACCCAGTCGAGTGGTCTCAAATACTGTAATGCGTTAGTTTTTTCTGACTCTGGAATTTTTCCTGAGACCTCTATGTTAGGCGGAATCCTGCATCGAAGCCGCCCTACTGCTCTTAGGAGCTTCTACGACCACGAGACCCATCTCGCATGTGATTGGCCAGGAGATAGGACGGTCTGCAGCATCGGTTCGAGCTCTGAATGGCCGAAAATGCGCACCCAATAGCCAATCATGTTCTAGTGCCCACTGAATGCTGGTTACCTATGCCATATCCAGAAGCCGTCCGAATTTCCAGAATGTTGTTACTGTATTAACTTTAAACGCGATGTGCCGTACATGTTTTTGCTCGTCTTTTTATAATAAAATTAGATGGATTTTACTCTCTAAAGCCAATTCTTTTCAAATGTGTCTGAGTACATTTTGTTTTGGATGGAACTTTCTACAAGTTTCCGCAGAAAGACTTTTACCATAAGATTCGTTTGCTTACCCGGAAACAATTCCATATTGCCCGATGAACAAAGGTTGTTTGACGTCGTGATTATTTCATGCAGAAAAAGAGAACAAGAAATCTCAGCAAAATACACTCATTTGCACATTCACCTGGAACCCAGCTGAACCTCTCGTTTGTGATGTTTCTAGGCAACTGAATGTGCTGCACCAGGCCGCCTCATATTCCAGTTGCTCCGATATTCGAGATATCGCGATACATGTATATACATAATGCACTACTCATAAGGTTGCTGAAACTTCTTCGACAGCCCACGACAGGTTTTGCCCCGAGTTTCCGTCAACCTTATTGCACGAAATTGGCGAAATACACTCATTTGCAAACAAATTTGGTTTTGCGAGAGACTCACCTGGAACCCAGCTGAATCTTATAGTTTTCCACCGTTTTGGTTTGTAATCTTGGTTGTGACAGCAAATATATTTCACATTGAACGCTCGCCCTTAGGCCTTGTTATTCATCCTAGGTGTCGGTTGTTGTCAATTATCTGCGAAACACTTTTCACCTTACCAGTAACTCAAACCCTTAGTATTCCTTGCATGGCATTTTTCGCACACGACCAGACATCTGCTCCCCTGTGGTCCTAGATGTATAGGCGATTGTTGTCCCCCAAATTTTGCACATAGTAGGATGGTATCGACTCACACGGGACCGCGACAGACACAGAAGTAACGCAGTCCTACGATGGTAGAGTTTTCACGGTCAACTTGGCCCAACATGTTAGCGGTACAGGTCAGCCTAGGCCCGTGGGACAAAAGAGGTGTTTGGCATTTTACAAGTTCAGCTGAGTGGATAAAACTAATGGTCGCGTGCATGAAGAGTTTGACGAACCTATGCACTTAGAGCTAGTCATACCGTAGCTCATTTGTCTTAAATTTCCAGGGGGTGTTGTGATAACTGTCTTATTTACACAAATTTTTGGCACAACGTCAAATCCATTCACAAGTGTCACATAGAACGCAACACAAATAAAGGTTCTTCAAAACGGGCTCGTGGTGGTTTCCGACCGCACATGCCGAAATGCTACACTGCCTATATCCAAACCTTACAAATCAGGTGTTTCACTCGTCAGATTTTACCACTTTAACTTTTGTGCAAATTATGGTGACAAATTTTTCATGCCGTCAAGATGTAGTACATTAATTGAATCCTGTGTTCCTCAGTGTTTAAAATTCATCTTGTATAGTAAGTAGGAAGCCACTGATCATTTTCAAGATATAACATGGTGGTTGTTTGTTTCCTCGAGTTGTTTTTTTTGAGCATCGCGCTATCCGTTAACACACACACACATACACAGCTGAATTGCTACGGTCCACTGCAATCAACATTTCAGCTTGTTCACATTAATCATCTCTCATGGACGGAAACGCAAAGCACTTAGTGAGTCATCGCTTGGCATGGACTTCCTGCAAGCTTGCTAATCGATCGAAAGGTTGCGAGCTGCTTGAAATCGGCTTTATTAGGAATCATGCAAAATCCACATGTGAAAGATGGGCTGAGCGGTGGGAGGTTGGAAGGGGTGGAGGATATGTGTATTCACTCTAGAGTAATATTCCTCGTAGGTGGCATTCGAATGTGAGAAACTTGGGCATCAAACACGAGTGGTGGAAAGTTTGCAACGTGGATCCCCACGATTTTTGAACTTGAGTGTTTGGCAGTGTATTTCTACCAGGAATAGCTTTGACAAACAGTATGTATGTACATTTAAATCTCTGCTATGTGGAATAGTCTTCGATTCAGACGATCAATATTTGAATTACACAGGCAAAAATCCTGCCATAAAAGTCGCAAACGGCGCCACGACAACCGTACAAAAAGGGTGGTGTCTAATCTGATCAAAAGAGCAAAAACTGTCTTAGAAACCAGTAATAGCCTGGCTGTTATCCTCTTGTGTATCATTTAAGAGCAAAAAAGTCTAATGATAAGTGAAGAAAAAACCATGGTCAACCAAGTGAACTTGACTGGATTTTTTATCGATCTGTGAATTGTTGTCTGAATGTGAGCCACGTGATATCTCAAAAGTGTGAACTGATTTTATTGTAGTAGGCAACATTGTCTGTTCCAAATTGTCTGATCTGGTACAGGGGCAATTTGAAATATTTAAAAGCCCAATAAAAGAAATTAGAAACGGATTTGACCTTGGCAGGAACGGCACTATGAGACAGAAAAGCAGCAAGCCAGTCTTTCAGGTCAGATCAAACCTACGGAGCACACTCTACCGCATCGAAAATCAAGACGCGGAGGAATGACCTTGAAGGAATATAGCAACTCATTATTTTACCGGTGGCACGCATCACTTCTAAAAATACGCAGGTTATTTATAAGGTATGGACTTGCATTAATGAATATGAGTACGTCAGCTAAGGAAATCTAAAAAATATAAGTTACAAACTGTTAAAAGAGAAGAAATGGAGTTCGGAACTTGGCATCATGATTAGTTGCTTCTTCCGAACACATCACTGATCGAGTAAGTCATTAACGTCTGACGCTTGGGGGATACAGAAACTCATTCGTGGACAGAACAGACACTGTTTTACATAGAGCATCAAAAAGCTTTTGGAAACAATTATGAAAATTGATAAACTGATCGACACGCTTCAAAAACGGCGTCCATGCCATGGTCAGACATTTAACATTTTTAAGCCATGTTTTTGAATCAGTAACTGTCTGCGTCTCATGAAGAAGCTGCATTTGATGCAGCAAAAGCTGTGACCAAGTAAAATTCGTAAAAAATAGTTGTTAGAGGCTGTAAACATTCATCAAGTCCTAGAGAACGCAATGGCAGATGACCCAGAAATTTTCATTGTGTTCTTCCATAACTGAACGCACTTGTTTTGTGCAGAGCGCGTTTTAGACATCACCAATATGTGGAAATGGATTGATGGTTTTTTGAAAAGCCAATCAAGATGTTTTATTAGTTCACTCTACCTATAAAAATCACTGTACTTTGAATAAGATCTGGAGGAATTCATGGGACGATATCATCCAAAGCTACCTCTGGCATGCTAAACACTCGCGTAGATGTCATTATCATGTTTTGCGCACTTAAGCACGTCGAACGATTGCATTTAAGGTATTGTTTGAAAAACCACACACACAAGTGAATCAGCCTTTTCTAAAACCGGGGAACTCACTGGAGATTTCGCAATGACCCATTCTAAGTAGGAATAGGTCAGTTGTTCGTACACACAAGTCCACTCTCAGCACGACTGGCTTTTATTTAAAAATATTCGTTCAGCTGTAACACCCTTTCGGTGCCTAGCAGCCATATCACCCAAAGATGGGGGTGGGATACTGCCAGGTTGCCCAAGCCTGGACAGGGGAAGTCGGGAGGCAGAGGTCGGGTTCGAACCATGGACCTTCCGGTCAATAAATTCGCGCTCCAACCATTAAAACATCTCTCCTCCGTTCTTTGTTCAAGGGGCAAGTCCTAGAATATAACTTTTCTACTTGCCATTAAGAGCCATTACTTTGCCGTGCTAGGCTGACATTCATTTTTGACCGCTATCGCTTGGCACCTCTGCATCCTGCGATATCGTGTGTGACGACTAACTGCGTACATTTCTGTTTGACTGGGGGTATTCGAACGGATGACAGGACGACCTTTTGGCACAAGCACGGTACGAGCCTTGCATGACATCCTGCTAGTAAATATTGCTCAAACGGTCCTCAGAACTTGCTTCTATCTTTAGGTTATTCATGCATTTCACCAGGTCCTGCATGATTGGAAATCCCACCGGTGCACAACATTGTGATGCATACGAGCGCCGTTACCGAAAACATCATTCTTGGCCTAGTGTTTAGTTCGAGATAGCCTAGTTTTTAAGGTGTGAACTTACTGAACGGTAGATCGATGGTTGGAACCCAAACCCGGCATCTCGACTGCCTCTATCTAGGCTTGGGCAACTTTGCAGTATCTTAGCTTACGTGTTTCCTGCGGCCGACTTGGCAACTAGGCATTGAAAGGACGCTACAGCTGAACAGCCATTACTATTTTCATAGAAGTTTGATATTTTCGTCGCGATTTCGTTTTTTTTCATTTGTAGACAACTGCTTTTCGTGAGCATAACTTAGAGGGTCGATGAAGTCCGTCAGATATACCACGACCGCTTTCATCCTTCTGCGGTCTCATTCGGAAGACGAAGGGTCCGAATTTCCGTCGGTCCTATGTCCTAGTTAAACCCAAAATTCGGAAAGTACATTCATTCACACACAAATTTTGAACTAAATCCCAGCTGATTGCCCCTTCCATGATGTATTTTAACTGAACCTGCTATACAAAGGTCGATCCTTGCTGCAGTTGGCACGATATTTCCCATGGAACTGAGTTGTTCTCACAACAGAGATTCAATCTTTTCTATCCACAAAACATTCCTGCAGTTTTTATCAGAACTGAAGCCCCCCACCCCCATTGTTAACTCATAAAGCTGTACGAAAGTTCACCTTATCAAGGTTAGTGATACAAACGGTAACGATATGCGCACTCGAAATTTGTTACCCAGTGGCACCTATTCATATCTGATCGTTTCACTGACTGCCGTTCACCGAAGCTATATGCGGCGTTTTGCCATCACATATGTTTATTTTTGGTTCCATTTTGTGGCCAAGGTTTCCATCTACAACATTCTTGGTGTGTTTCCTTGTGACCCCATTTTCTTTGGCACAAGTAGTGTGCGACAGATGCAACTGTTGACCACATCTCGGAAGCGAAAAAAATCTTTTTGTTTTTTAAAGTCTCGACAGACGGAGAGTGCCAAACGAAAGTTCCGACTTCCCACGCATGTCCGGACTGCATGAATTACCTCAGCTGCCCACAAGGACGGGAAATCTGCTTGGCCCAGTTCACTCAACGACTACTGATTTGCAGGGCTGTCCTGGTTGTGACGATCGATTGACCCGCCAGTCAGGACTTTCCAGTCAGGGTCGTCGTTCGATGGGTCGGGCACACCAGTCACATCGCTCAAGTGTGAACACGTTCGCCTGTTCAGACGTGAAAATTCAGATGCGTCCAACGTGCGTTGGTGGAGTAGTGGTAACACGCTCGCCTCGCATGTCAGATTCCGGGGTTCAAATCCCGGCACGGCCACTGGATATGCACTGCTGATGAGCTCTAATAAGAGCGAAACTCGAGTCCAGTGCTTCCCTTTGGTGTGGACTCACCGGAATAATTACGCCAGAACAGGAGGACGACCGTTCAAACGAGAGTGGTGTGAATATGAACAAAATACCTAGCACGTTAGTTGACCCTAACTCAAAGCTGGTGGAACCCGGGGTCAAATTGTCGATCTCTGGGCTACTGCTCAGGTCACAGAGTTGAACTTCACTCATCGTTCCAGGCTCTGGAACGAAGCATACGGCCACAGGGGTTGAAGTTTCCCAAAGCACCACTGATTAGTCGCTTCAAACCTGTTCCCTGCGCTTAAAAAGACCTAAGAGTCACCCTTGGTTTTATTGATCATTCATGTTGTTTTAGAACTATATCTATGTTGTACGCGGCACTGCGTAATATAGCTTGTTCTTTTTTTACACGTTTTGCGGCGGAACAGAATGTAAGCTATATTTGCCCAAGGGTGCCAGAGCATCTATGAAATCTAAACAGTAATTTGTTGCTCGTTTGTTACACCGAGTTGTTGGCTTGAAATGGGACGATTTCGAACCGATCCCACCTAAACCAGGTGGGGAGAAAAAGATCATTTTCACAATGAGCAGTTCCGGTCAGTTTTCTGTGCCGAAGCAGAAGAACCTGAAAAAATTACTCACTACTTTAAAGGGTTCCATTCCTTTGTCATGCAGTCGAAATATGATTATTTGGCCAGGCTGCGAGATTTTCATAGGGATAATCACCTCAAAAAGAAACAACAGTTACTAGTCTGCACGTGTTGTAGCAATTCAGAGGAAAAACTCCTTGACGGTTTTTTTGGAAGCGCAAACAATTCTGAAAATATTTCTATGGTCAGTCCCTTCTTATGCGGTCTAATCAGCGCTTTGGTCGATAAAGTTTTAATTACCACCGGCTGTTTCGTTAATTTCAAAGCATCTCCTGTAGTTTAGTTGTTATCTCTTTCCCGCTATTATCGCAAAATCGTAGCCAACGTTGTCCATAATATCGCGCGCCCGCTGAAAAGTATGGTAATTTTTTTTTTTTGAATCCGAATAGTTATGGGAACATTTTTGCTCGTTGGGAATTCCGCGCCACCCAAATCGAATCTTGGCGTCAATTCGACCAGCCATATGGGTTTGTTGGATCATTTAACTGGAAGAAATATTGCCATGTTAAACTGGCGCCGATAAACGTACGCAATTTTTGCCATTTGTCCCATTCCAACATCTCGTATAACATGTGTATTGTGCGCGTAAGCTGAAGTCCGATTTCGTCACGTGATTACCAAAGGGATGCCATGGTTCAAGAGACAAGCAGAAACATGCATGTTACAATGTCACCAGGCTGTTTTGTTTAAAAGACTTTGTCGAGATTTCTGATTGGGTGACTCTGGTACCCCTCTAAGCACTCAAGAGTCGAACCGCCACCCCCTAGTAAAGGAGCTAAATTGTTTTATCGGTTTCCGATGGCATGTTTTGTTAACTGAAACACCAGAATAACTTTCGTTAATTACCTGTGACCAATCCTTGGAGAGCCACCCACTAGGTCAGTGGATCATTTGAGTTTCCTATTTTAAGGAATTTATGCACATACAATCGAGGGGATACTTTCAGTTTTGACATACTGTGCAGCGGTGGATAAAATTCATTGGCCATGTTTTGGGGAGATGAAAGACATCAATGTAATTCAATTGGTAGGCGCAAAGTGCGGACATTGGCTACAGTTGATTAACGGGGATGTGGAATAATGCAAACATGTTATATGTAAAGTAGACTCTACCTCCGAATGTGAGCGCAAATTGAGAATGATGTACATATTTATTGACCTCGTTGCTATTTTATTAAAGAAGCCTAGAGCTGTGCAAAATCCCGCAGATTTTATGCACGTAAGCAATTTCATGTTTGTGACTGAGACGCATCACGTCTATCGAATTAGGTTTTCCTCAATCTGCTACTGGATGGCAACGAAATAAAGGGATTTTACATGTGCAAGACAAACATATATATCAAACTTAAAAGCTCAAGCACGGCGAAACTCACCTAGTTTTGTGGAATTTACTGATCTGACGGAACAAGAATGAAGTGTCAGCTGTCGGAAAAGTGAAGATAATCTTTTCACAGCAACATTATCTGGAGGTTCGCAAGAATGGCTGATTTTTTGTGGGACTGGGTCGTTGATGGCACAGTAAAGTAGGATTTTCGTTTTGTTCAGTGGTTGTCTCGAGCTATCTCGTGAATTTGTCTCTGAATACCACACGAAAAGTGCGTCAAATCGATACGCGCCACCTGGAGCAGAGCGGAAGTGGGGGCAGGTAGAAAAAATCAAAACAGATTTAAACTACTTTAATCACAACAGTGGTACAAATCGGATGCGAAATTTCCATCGCCTTCGATGGCACGCAGTTCAACCAGATAGGGAGAACAACAAGTGCTTAGCAAGGCTTATTTTCTCGGGGTTTTTGTGCTCTCTGGGACCACCGCAAGGTTCCTCCGGCTTTTCAGATACAATAATCTCTACTAGTTAAGTAATAAGGGAGTGGGACTTGTGAAACTCAAGACTGTTTTCTCTGAAATGATTCAAACGCTCATTTCCGATTAAGTTCCTACAAGGTAAGACCATCCCAATCCAAGGCCACTACAATATAAGTAGACGTGTTTGCGTTTGAAATTACCAACGTTTTTAGAGGCGAGACTCTAAACCTGAGCCTTACGTTCCGTTCCCGATAAGTAGCAAAATACAAAAATAGCAATACGTCTGAAATATTGGTACCTCGGTTGAATCGATTGACTTTTGATCAGATGACATTTCATCAAAAGCCAGAATACCAAAATCGTGCACTTCTTTTTGTATCCTAATTGTTCTGTTGTAGAGACGGAGCCAAGGGACAATGAACCCAGGAATTACCATGTGTAACTGTTTGTGAGCCTCCGTGACCCGTTAAGCTATACTGATGGTGTCCTTGCGACACTCAGAGAGTCTCTCATTCCAGACTGGGCAGTGGTTAGAAGTCTGATCAACACAGTTTCCTGGCCCTCCAGGTTGGGAATGTGAACTGTGCTACAAAAAATGCATTTCCCGCCGTTTCCCACTTTCTTTTGACCAGGCTACTGAGCCAAACGCTTTGGTCGAGATTCCTACTAGTTCTTCTGCCTAGATCTGGGCGCCATGGAAGTATCCCAGCCCACATAAACCCTGAATTGCAGGGCAACGAAGCATCAAGGCTGCGCACTGATCTCACGTTGTCGATAAATGTGTTTGTACTGATGATGATGATGATGATGATGATGATGATGTTGGTCATGGTGATGTGGATGATGTTCGTCATGGTGATGATGATGATGATGATGATGATGATGATGATGATGATGATGATAAGGCAAACTCAATAAAAATGCAGAGTTCGGTTGTACTTCACAGGTGAGTTGAAAAAATCAGTCATAATGTCTTGAGCAGTCTCACGACTTATTTCCGCGAGCACTTTGGTGAGGTTTTTGAATTTTGAATCAAGCTAGTACGTAACAAATTAACTTCACTGCTCGTGTAGCGAAACTTGCATGGGGGTATGTGTTAAAGCCTGTATGCTGCTTCAAGAACACGCATTCGAATGTGTTGATAATATCCACACAGCAAGATAATTCCAATAAACAGTTAAAGTAAATAAGTGGAAGAATTTTGAATTTGGAAGTGGTGTTTTGAAAGTAAAAACTGTTGCAATCAGGCGGAGCACCACACTTAACTGGTAAGAGAAAATGTGGGCTCTACTTAAGCAAATGACTGAGTAAATAACGGAATGAATAAATGGACAAAATAAGGGAGAAATGCGTGCAAAACTCACCTGCATGAACCGGAAATATGGGTCTCATCTCGAGACTGCCCGTGCCCAACTTCTGGTACAACTGTATCCTATTGACGAAGCGTTTTTTCGGCCCCAAATTGTCAGATGCATGCATCTGGTCGTTAACAGCCCTGGTGCTGTGGAAATCGTGATGGTGCGTGGTTAGACTGCTTTGAAGGCACGGACATCGCTGCTGAGTCCCAAAGGTGTCCATCTTCACGTCGTGAGCGGAGCGACCGATTTGTAGAACTTTGATACCAAGTTGCTCGGCCAAATACAACGAGTGTGGCAGATGGCAAGTACGCCTCATCCGCTCAGGTTTGGAAGACTCATTCGGTGGAAAACGTCCCCGCAACCGAGGAATGATGAGGCAACAGAGTCTGACGATCCCAAAGCTCGACGAATGGAATGCTCCGAGGGATTTCGTATGATGAATTCTTTTCCATATTTGTGAAAGCAGACGAGCTAGAAGTGCATCCGTTTTGACACTCCATTGTAAGAGTACAATGGTGTCTATGCTGCAGAAAGTAAATAAAACCGTCGTCCTGTGGGAACTATTGTCGTTCACTAAACACGAATACCTAATGAGTAATCAAATACAACCATATCCGGCCTTGATGGAGATGAATTTAGTCGTCCTTCGTGGAGGGCGTTTTCTGTATCAATCCTTTATAGAGTAAATGGCATCCTCCTGTTTGATTAAAGCTGATTTTTGGTGCAGATGCCACAAAAGTTGTTGATTATGTTGGAGATCACATGCCTTTAGCAAAGGCTGACAGATAAGCCATAAAAATGACCTTGGAGATTGCAGGTACCGTGAAACAGTTTTATGGGAATTTCTCCAGGTGTGAAGCAATTCAAGCGTCAGTTTTACCCCCTGGTTATCCGGGATAAGCACGGTAAGATGTTTCTCTGGTGATTCCAGGTCACCGTTTTCTGTACCGTAGTTTGTGCTAGCCGTTTGATCAACCAACCGGGTTGCGTCTAGCATAACGAATCATTATGTCTAGCCCTCATGACATCAGATCTCGTGTGACTGACTCGCAGTCTGTACAAGTCCACGACAGTGCGATTAAGCTATTTAAACTTTCTCTGATCTGCAGCGCAGTCTTATCTGACAATTTCCAGTGCATCCGTACATCTCCAACGACTTCCGTGTGTTACAACAATTGGCATCCACGGCAATTTCGGACTGCCTAACGCTCAGCTTTGGGCAAATTTCTGGCCCTCCACCGTCACTCAACTCTCAACACCCACAAAGCGAGTTCAGTGACAGAAGTTGTTTATCGATCATGCCTCTCTTTTGAAAAAGTAACAGGCCTGTGTGTTATAGTGTGGGAGGCAGGGATCAATATATGCGGGCTATTTTTGATGGACATGTTTCGGAAACACTTTTGTGACCACAACGTTCAAAGTGGTGTTCTAGTAACTGCTGTGTAACTCCGGAAATTGCATATTCTGATGTGAATCACAGAACCACATTATCCAGATCTATTCTATGTCCCGTGTTTAAGGCATGGACCGCCATCGCTGAGTCTTTGACCAGCATTTGGTATCCCACACAGGAAGCTTGCCAACTGAAACAATGGCTGTAATCCAGCGACGACCCGTCCTATTAGAGGTAACATAAGCCCCATAGAAGACGTTAACAGTGAAGCCGTAGGTTGCTCAGAGTAAGGGGATCCAATTGTGGTGGTCGTTGGGAATCTGCAACGGTCTACACGAGTTGAATTAGCAACCAATAGCCAAAAAATTCCTACTTCTTTCGGTGGAGAGGCTTGTAACAAGCATAATTAGTCCACAGTTTTTGTCCGAACTACCTCCACGAAGTATATTCTACATATCTAATATGCCCTCGATTGAAGGCCACTTGCTGCTTTTCCGACTTTAAAAACCAAAAGTTTCAATAGAACGTCTTATCGGTGAGGTTGGGCTTAGTAAGGGAAGCCTGGCAGAGGGCCGTCTCGAAAACATGCCTTTAAGTCTGGTTAAGTCAGGACATCACTCCACAAGACAAGAAGCATTTACACAAACAGCACTAGTCCTTGAAACGGACCATATCAGGGAATGACCATCCGGAATTTTCCTGTCAGAATACCCTGTGTGAAAAACCTAGAGGAGGGGGACAACTGGTTACCGTCGGAAAGAGGGAGAGATTTTCATGCGACTACAATTTAAAGGCGAGAATATATTTTTCAATTACGAGTTGTTCGTATAATAGCAAGTGAAAATCCGAGAAACACCGTACAGCTGTTTTATCTTTAGTGGGAAGTGCGCAACTCATGAAGCCCAACGGAGGCCGGAACCCGAGACCTCCCTGTATCCTGTCTTAGTTCGAGTTAATCAAACTGCTTATCAGCCGATGGTGAGTGTTCGAGCTACTAGCCGGAAGGTTGCTGGCCCGAATCTGTTTAAATTTTGTGAATTATGCAGGGCTGCTGATTCCCAGTGGGAATGAAACAGAGTTCCAGTGCTTCTGAGCATCACACACACGGCGAAGTCTTTATGAGAAATTCCCAACTCTCCTCACGTTGCCAGTGGTCAGGAATTTTCAAACGTTATGCAAAAACTGTGAGCAAATCGCATGCTAAGAGCCTAACTCTGAGAATCGAGACCATTCTGTAACTCATATCGTCCATCCGTTCAACTGCAATTGCGGCCAAACATTCTGGATTCACGCCTATCCGGATAGAAACAGTCTTTTTATTCACCCAGGCTCCGAGGTACTGCGCGCCAATAATCTTAGCACAAAATTCTGGCATTGCTCTTACACTTCAAAGTGTTAACAGCGATCTTATGAAGTTCCCCTTGCCGTCAAAGAAAGAGGCATTCCGATCATGTGACCGTCTAGTGGACTTACGAAGGAGTACCGTTCCAGGAATTTCAAGTCACCTGAGTGGTTTGCCACAAAAGCTATTATGACGATATTGCCCTGAAAACCCAGCCCTTCTTTTCCTATAGTATTGAATATTTTGTCAAAATACGTCTTAGTGATACAATTTACACAACTCTTACTTCGGCAAACTGTGAGCCCATCGTCATTACTATGCGAGACCATCACCTGTCTAGAAACTCATGACGTATTTTTTCCTAGCTCTTGTTATTAGACCTGACTTGGAATGAAATACCTCTCTTTAGTCGTATCTTCACCCTCTGAAAAGAAGTCACATTCCGTGTGTTCAATCCTGCCACGGAAATGCGCGAATCCAATCAACTAGAAGGCATTCTCACCGGGGCCACACAGGATTTCTAGACCTGAACAATAGGAATAGCTCTTCGTTGCGTGGATTTTTCTTGAGTGAGCAAGAAGAGAGTGCACAATGCCAATGAATGTGGAGTGTTCTTCGGAACTCCTCGGGGCGCCCCGGAGAAAATGGGTGAGAAAACCTAAAGTGGAGTGGCCTGTAAGGTGTAAGTTATAGCCTGCGTAAAATTAAGCGAAATCACTTGTGTTCTTACAA
Organism: Clonorchis sinensis; assembly: GCA_003604175.2. Classification (NCBI taxonomy): domain Eukaryota; kingdom Metazoa; phylum Platyhelminthes; class Trematoda; order Opisthorchiida; family Opisthorchiidae; genus Clonorchis; species Clonorchis sinensis. Next base: position 10,317,599 of record CM030371.1, read on the forward strand.
AGAATCTGCCACTAAGGTTGCAACGCGATAGTCATTTGCGAAAACTAAATTGTAAAACGGCCGTCGCCCCGGTAGCTTAGTTGGTTAGAGCGCCGTACTTATAATGCGGAGGTCGAGAGTTCGAGCCTCTCTCGGGGCACCACCTTTTGTATGATAACATCTACGAGGCCATAGGAAACATTTAATAATTTGTGAGTAGTGCCCACTGGGTCCGCGGAGCTTGTCTGTCTGAGTAAAATAGACAAGGATAGGGTTTTTGAAAAGAATAATTAATTTGGCGCATGCTCAGTGGTTTCAAAAGGGACAATGTTTTGTCATAATTGGTAAGGCTGAGAGAAGGCCTAAATTGCTCACCACTCAGCATCACTACCAAGCATTTGTGTGAAATTTTGATTGAGAGAATGTCGCGCAAGTTGTGTGCGGTATACTGAACGACTTCCTCCCACAGCAACTGCTGACAGGTCAGAGATCTTCATTACAGGGAGGCAGATGTTAAAGAGGCTGCCGAAACCGTCTTTTTTTTCAGCGAAATGCAATTGCAAGGCTGGTCCTTATTTCAGATGGTCGCAGAGGGAGTTTTTTATTTTTGCTGGTCACTGGTCCGTGAAGAGTTGAGAACGGGAGGAACTGAAAGGCATAGGGTAAAATTTTGTTTGATTCTTGATGATTATTTCAGACTTTGGAAGTTGATTTCAAATGAATAAGGATCGTGCTAGAGTTTTCGCTGTTATGTAGAAACCGCGTTTAGCCTTCTGTGTCCAGTTATGTCACCCGCCAAATAAGCCTTTGAAGATTCAGAGTTAGAATTTTGCAAGCCTTCGAACTACTTATCAGTAGTTTAAAACGAATGTGAATCTGCCGACCGCTGACCGCGTATGGTCGGAGGATTTGAACTAACCTGCTACAAATTTCGGTTGAGATGACATCAAAAGCCGAAATGGGATTACAAGTTAACCTGGTGGGCTTTCTGATTACAGCACTAATGCGCTCACTTTTACAACTCACACAACTGAATGACCCATTTGCTTACGTCGATTAGGCATCACGAAATACAACCAATGAAACCGACCGACCGAACAACCAATCGTGACCGAAGGTCAACCCCGGCTAATAACATGCATATTAACACACACACAACACTACTCAACGCACAACCACCAACCCATCGCTACGCTCCACCACGCTCCCTACCAACGCACTGATGATGTCACCTCGATTGGTGATGAAACGTTTGCAATCAAATTGCCCAGCTCAGCGAACAAACCAACGACCATCTATACTACCTGAGCTACCAACATTCTCCTTTATAGCACATCACGATATACTTCTCACCCATAAGAAAAGCCACTAAAGAGGAATGATCATTCGGGTCTATCCCTTGAACAAGGAGAAATACGAGAGTAACATTTTTATAAAAAATAAAAAGGAGCAGAACCTTATTTCCGACAAGTTATAAGAAGTAAGCTCGATTCACACTTTAATCCATGTGAACTTCACCGGAAGTTGTCAGTATTTCGATGGTTACGATGCAAGTTTGATTGGTTTTTATCGTTTGTTCGAGGCTTTGGCCGGCCCGCACATAGTTTCATCAGAGTGAAATAATTGAAATCTCAATCTATCTTCCCGTACATTTGAGTATAAATGACACAATGTTCTGAAATTGGTCTAGAACTGTTTTGTTATCCTAAAAATCACACTAAACATGGACTGCATCATGGTTTATGCTTTTTTCATAGTTTCATTCGGCTTTGAAATCACGCTAGTGTAACATAATACAAGCTGTGACTGTATAATTTGGTCAAACAATGGCAAACTTGTAATGCATCAAAATTTGAAAAGTCAGCTATCTAGGTCGTTTTGATAGCCCATTGGATACAAAATTTATTAGAGTTGTTACCTGGTATAGTCCTATGCCAAGAAAACGATGCTAACTTGTTTGCAGATGAAAGTGGGACTATAGCATGAATTTTGTTTATTGAAGTGTGAATCAAAACTCAATACTGGCCAGTTGTTTTGGATTCGACACGATCGCTCGCTAGGCTAACCGTGTTGGGGAGTTTTTAAAACCACGAACGCGTTAGCTTGTGTCCTTAGTTCCCTCACCAAGGATACGGTAGTTGACCACCTGTGGGTGTGAGTTTGTCCCTCAGACGAATGACTGAGAATGTTCGATAAGGACTTTCCTCGAGGTTGGTTGAAATTACACAACCACGTCTTTTTGGAAGTTCACCTTTATGTGACATCTAAGTTCCCACATTGATATGACACGCCCAAAACAATGCCACCGTGGGATAAGACATCTAAGTTCCCACATTGATATGACACACGCCCAAAACAATACCACCATGGGATAGGTTTCATTTCGACAAAGTCAAACGTGTGACATGCGAGCGTCAAATTAAGCGTTTTAAAAAAGATAAAATCTATTCTTTTTTCGGTCGCAATTGTTGGATGAGAAAATGAAGATACCAAAAGCACCAGACGGCATTTAGTGACATAAAAATCGTTCACAGCAAATTCGCCAACGTGAATCTACTTAACAAAGTCTACCTGACATTGAGGTTCATGGTGCTACTCGGTTAGGTACAGCTTCCGCCAAGTTTCAAACTCACTGCCACGTGAACTTGATTTATGTTCGAACAATTTATTTTCCGCTGAGTTGAAAACACACGACGGGTAAGGTTGAGTCGTGTGGTAGGAACACCTGGTTACTTGAGTAGACATAGCCATGACGTGCAATAAAGCACGCGGGTTAAAGTTGGATTCACAAGTTCTTATTATCACATTCTGTCTTGGCTAGTTACTGTCACATACTCCATTGTATAAAGTAGAAAGAAATCGTGTAAAGTTCGGGGAGTATGTGCATTCGTTTAGTTCTACATGTAGTAAATTGTATCACAGATGTGTGAACCGATATGGCGACTCACTAATTGGGCTATTTGGTGAGAGACCACTTGATCCTGATACTACCTGCATCGTGTCAAAGAACTGAATGCTTATATATACGTAATGCACAACTCATAAGGTTGCTGAAAATTCTTCGACAGCCCACGACCGGTTTCGCCCTTCCAGTTCGGGCTCATCAGGTAGGCGCACTCCCCGAGTTTCCGTCAACCTTATGTTCTACTTGAACCCAAATTGGACTGTTTTCGAGAAATGCACTAATTTGCAAATCAATTTGGTTTTGCGATAGACTCACCTGGAACCCAGCTGAATCTCCCGTTTTTTATGTTTCCAGGCAACTCTGTTGTTCCTTAAGTGAAAACAAATGCAGACTTGCACAACAAGTTGCGGAACCGGTCGTGGGCTGTCGAAGAATTTTCAGCAACCTTATGAATAGTGCATTACTTATATACATGTATCGCGATATCTCGAATATCGTAGCAACTGAAACATGAGGCGGCCTGGTGTAAGCACATTCAGTTGCCTGGAAACATCAAAAACGAGAGATTCAGCTGGGTTCCAGGTGAGTCTCTCGCAAAAACCAAATTGGTTTACAAATTAGTGTATTTCTCGAAAACTGAACGCTTACTTCGGCATTTTCAATAGTGAACAACTGTCCTGTCATATTTGGACATTGTCAAGGGGTGAATTGGAATATTTTTCCGTTGACAGCTAATTACAATCAATAATGATCTCCAAAGTAGTTGTTGTGCCAATCATCCCATCCATTTTTTCCGGCGTTGTAGTCTGCGCACTTTTGTAATAGTGCATCAGTGCAAACTTGCTTAAACTCTGAGTTCGGGTTGGTCGGGGTGAGCTCAAGTCAGGGGGCGAGATAGCTCAAGTGGTTAGAGCGCGAATCTACTGACCGAAAGGTCCGTGGTTCGAACCCGACCTCTGCCTCTCAACTTCCCCTCGCTAGGCTTGGGCAACCTGGCAGTATCCCAGCCCTCGTGCTTCCTTCTGGTGGCATGGCAGCTAGACACTGAAAGGATGTTACAGCCGAACACTTACTCAAGTCATGTAATTCGCGTTACCCTGTAGGTTATTTGTTCAGTCTTAGAACATTTGGTCACTGAAAATAATACGAGTAATAGTCGAATGTGCCCGGTGATAGGACCGAACTGGAATGGTCGCAGAACAATCGTTCTACACTTGACAAACTAAAATGCAACTTTCAGTATTTACTGTAAAATACTAGTGAACCTTCCTAATTCGATCAAAATTATCTTTGCAGATAATTAATCAACCGCCTTGCACGTATATCACCCAGACTATGTTGTCATGACGAACTCCCGAGGTTTTCGGCACTGAGCTTGGAATTAGATAGTTACAAACGGACATTTTCACACTTATGAAACGCGAAATACGGCAAGCTGTTCGGGAAAAACACGACACAGAGATCTTCCGCTTAAAGCTCTCTCTCATAGCGGTAAGCAGCCTCTCACTACCGAACTGAATTTTTGTGCTGCACTGTTCTACCGACCTCCCCAACGGAAAATGCAATGTTTGTGGTCGTTGACTTGTTCGCTGAGCTGGGCAATTTGATCGCCAGCGCTTCAACAATCGAGATGACAACAGTAACGTGTTGTTAGAGAGCGTGGTCGAGTGTAGCGATGGGTCGTTTTCGGTCATTGCCGGTCCAGTCAGACTTCGTCAGTGGGATTTATACATTCGAATTAACCAAGACTGGTGTTTGATTCAAGGGTTGATCACACTTTAAACATTGTCAGTCATCGTCCGAACCAGGTATAGTCTAATGTTTATCCTGGAATCAAACGCAATTTTAATCAAAAGTGTGTTGCTGTTAGGCTTCTATCATGCTTCAGCAGAAAGGTTACAAATTTGAGTGTTATCCATCCGTTGCTGTTATCGGAAATTACCGCCTCCCTGTTGCTGGAAAATTCGATTTCAGAAGTTTTTGGTTGCGCCACAATCACTAACCCACCGCTACGCTCTGCCACGCTCCACGCACTGATGATATCACCTCGATTGGCAATGAAATGTTTTCCATCAAATTGCCCAGCTCAGCGAACAAACCAACGACCATCTACGCTACCTGAGCTACCAACTTTTTCCTCAACAGCGTGCAGTGGTCTATTTTTGACTCACGCAAATTTTGCTGTCTGAGTACTCAAGGACGACTAGCATTGGGTGTACAGACGTAGATGTACTTTCTTGCCAATTCCCTATTGATTCAACCTAACGTACGTGTGTTGTCAGACACACAAATGGACAGGGCGTTAATCTACGAGTACACTACTTAAACAAGAAGAAAGTAGTTTGTGACTTTTTCGACGGGTGTGTGAGAACAAATCAGTATTTTGTGAATCTAGGGAATCATCGTCCAGCTCAGGCAAAACGGTATCATATTGAAGCCTGGCCATTTGGGGATGGAACAGATGAATTCGTACTTTATCGTTTACCAGTATCATTCGCCTATTCTGGTCGACACGACCATACCGATGTATGGACAAGCCTGAGTCCATCAACGATACGCATAACAGAGTGATGTCAGTTGCTAGGTAACTAATGTCACGATAAACGATGGAGTCGCATTAGGATAACCAAATTAACTTCTGTCGTAATGTAACCTTTCTTTGGCTAAATACTTAATGTATGATCGTTTCCATGTCGAAATATATTGGAAACGGTTCTAGGAAACTCCAGTTCACCATTCCGGCTATGGTTTTTTTTATATCTATACCAGCTTACTCAGGAAAATGTCAGAAGAGCAACAGCTTTTCAGGTGTTTTTCCTACAGTTTTGGGGTAAGAATATGCCATTTTTAAGGATGTTTCAATAGTCACGGCAAAAATGATCCTTACAGAGTCGCTAAATTAAAAACTGACTAGCGAGAAGCGCTGAAAACAAGGTAGAAAAACTCAGAATACCCAAAGAGTAGGTGATTTCTGTCAGAGTAGAACAACAACAGCCCCCGGGGATTTTATAATCGAATGCCGAATGAAAACACAAGTGTTAGATCCGTTGAAAAACAGTAGCTGAAAAATGGCTAGACGTGACGAAACCATCAACTATTCTGGTTTACCAAGCAAAACGCTCGACCGGCAGCAAAAATAGGGGGCCGTACGAACGTAAGGCAACAAGCAAAACAGGCTTTAAATTTGGACGGAAGGAATTTGCGTTTTTGGAATATGCATTCAAAAGCGGTCATCATCACAACCAGCTGCCAAAGGCTTTTTGTCTTCAAATGTAGCTAATTAGTTAATTGAGGGGAGAACAGTTTACAGACTATTCAACTAACAGCCAAGCCTATACCAATCATTCCTAGCTGCGTGATGATTATCACTGGTTCCCAGGAGGCATTGGTTGATATAAAATTCAACAAGTGCTTTGTACAACCATCGGTTAAACGGTTACAAAAGAAGCCAACACTGAGGTATAACTGAACTGCACTCCCTGTTTCAACCATCGGTTAAACGGTTACAAAAGAAGCAACACTGAGGTCTAATTGAACTGCACTCCCTGTTTTAAACAACTGTTGATAGAATGACGCATGCAGCATGACTGCTCTTAAGTAGCCAGAGTTTTAGTTTCAACGCTCAACTTATGACCGTACGAAGTCCTTCTCTGATTTGAATGCGATCGCTGATTCTCATGGGTCATCTGATAGTGACCGACCATCAACGACTCATCGGTCAACGTGAGACCATAAAATCAACATCTAGCGAAAGACTCACGTGCATGGTGAGCTACAGTACGCACAAAACATCGTATCTCGAAGCACCGCACGAGAACCGATTTCATCTGCATGATGTTCATCGGGACAAATTCCTAACTCGTATCTACTTAATCATCAGGTCCTCCACGATATCCGATATCTATTTAGGATAAGAATATGACTACGCACGACGGACCTGTGCGTTCAAAGCGAGATCGATACATCTAAACAACAAAGTGTTGAAGGGATCTTGTAACTCTTTGAGCATTCTTCGTGGCTAAGATTCTGGATCGGGCATACATGCTCCACGACCACTGTGTGTCTGATGGTCAAATAGTCTGTGCACTCATGGAAAACAGCAGCGTTACGACAACAAATACTGCTGTAAACCGTGCCTGCTTGCTCGCAACTAACTAGCAGAGGATCCATAGTGACAGTGAAGTGTGGCCCACTGAAATTAGTAAAAAACAACTGGTAGGCCAACGCCAAAAATAAGTTCATGGAGAGTAACAAGCGGATCGACAACAGTCCGCGCCGCTTTTTGTGGAACACACAACGAATATCTGAGATTTCCAACTTATGGGATACAGCTGTGCATTTAACATCTCTGTCCAATGCCTCAAATAATCACTAATGGTTTGCTTCTGCTTGATTAATTTGGATTGGTCCTACCTCGCAATAGATCGGAAGCCGATTAAAAGAGGCGTATGCCAATTGGTATCGAGTTCCGCGATAACACGGCTGTCCCTTAGTCTGTGAGAATACTGCCTGAAGGGTCGTAGCACCTCACAGATAGGCCCGTCTGGTGAGAACGACTAGGTTATAAATGAATAACCCTAAGAAGCAAGCCGCAGGACATCGAAAAGTTTTCAGCAACCTTATGAGTAATGTGTTTTGTCTAGGCGGTGTATTCCGATATCTGGAATATCGTATCAACGGAAACATGAGGCGGTTTTTGTACATCACATTCAGTTGAGGCAGAGCAGCATACGTGTCAGATTCGGCCGGGATCCAGTGGAGTCTCCCGCTAAAACCAGATTAGCTTGCAAATGAATGTACTTCGCAATTTTCGCCAAAAAGTTAATACACGGCTTCTTTGCGAAATAATTGAATTTCACGAAACTAGAGCCAGTTGGGTCTAATTAAACCAGAAAAAACTTTGTGTAATCGACTACCGTCATTCTCTATTGACTCAGCAGTAGACCTAAACTCTCTGAGCATAAGGGATATTTCATTGGTGTCTATCCGTAACACACTACTCAAAAGTCTGCTGAAGTCTCTTCGAGAGCAAATCATCATAAAAGAGAGATCTGGCTGGATTCAGTTGAGCCTCCTGTCGAAAACCAAATTCGTGTGCAAATGAGAGCAGCTGTCGAGTCCATTTTCTTAGTTTGAAAATATTGTACAGTTAAGCCCCCACTGGGACCAGCGCTAGCAGAAGGTTGCCTCATTGTGCACCTCATGTAATTTCCTGAGTAAAGCGAGGGTTGAAAGTGTCCCAAACAGGTGCCCGTGGTTTTAAGTCACTCCACCCCGGGAGGGGGCGGGACGCATTCGTCAATATTTTGGTGTCCTGGTAGTTATAATTTTGTTATAGGAGTCCGTTTAGGTGACCTTTTCCTTTAAGTGCCCACCAACCACTTGCGACAAAATTTATGTCGTCTTTGGCAACAGATGCTGCCTTCACCATTCAAACACACGACTAGCACCAGTTTGTGACAACCAGTAAAACGTTTTCCAAATGTTGACATTCTTGCCATATTCGGTCTGAGCTTTGCTGAGCAAACACAAAACTCGCAATCACAAGGACACCGGATTTAAAGACTGTACGGTGGGTCGACTGAATTACCTCTCGCAGTTGAATAATCTATGAAGTTGATACCAATTAGGTTGCCTTCTCCTCACGTGACTCTATTAGTTCGAAACTGTGCTCAGAATCTGGCGTCTAATTGGTTTTGCGACTTGTTCAGACACAATATACAGGCATGTCGGAACTGTTCTCCAAATTAAGTTGTTATAAAGCGTCTTCTGCCCACTTCAAAAATGAAGTATCCTAATGTTTGGACGGTGGTCTTGATAGGGGCTGGATTTTCTCACACTAAGGAGTATTTGTAGACACGTGAAACCGCGAACCAAGAGCGGCGGTATCGATTTCTCAGTCTCATCCCCACCGGCGACCAAACCCATAGCAAGTTTTGTTCTGTTCGTTCGGTACATAGTGAAAAAATGTTCTAGGCAAGCCATATTTTTCCGAAGAACTTTGTGTGGATAGGTCGATAGAACTGTTTCATAGATGGGCAAAGATAATACTGCGCAGATATGTCTGTGCCAAATAAACTGAAGTGAGAAAACAGGCAAACCACCACTTCGCAAATAACACTGTTCCTTCATACACAGATCACCTACAAACAGAAACCAATTCACCTCGAGGGCGGTCGACTGGGTTATACGCCATTGTCGAATACGTCGTATAATGAAAAACGAAGTCCACTTTTTGGATGAAAGCCACACACTAGCTTGGGTGCACCCAATACAAAAAAATGAGAAACCGTTTGAGCTCGTCGTACTTGACTGAACCAAAATATGCTTAATGAAATGGCCAAACGGTCGCCAGTTCCGAATTTAGGTTGACTCCACCTTACTCAAATGAAAGGAAATCGCTCAGCTGTAACACCCTTTCGGTGCCTAGCTGCCATGCCACCAGAAGGAGGCACGAGGGCTGAGATACTGCCAGGTTGCCCAAGCCTAGCGAGGGGAAGTTGTGAGGAAGAGGTCGGGTTAGAACCACAGGCCTCCCGGACAGTAAATTCGCGCCCTAACCACTTGGGCCATCTCGCCCCCTTACTCAGATGGATGGAGCACCAAAAAGTTGTAGGTGTTCCTCTAACTACAGTATACAGGTAACATGTCGGTAGAGTATCATGTGCCACAAACATTCAAAAGAAGGGAATATGGTGAATGTGAGGTGGCTTTGTGATATAATTTATAAGTTAATGTTACGATTGAATAACTGACTTCTAAGGAAGCAGGTAGTCACCAATTTGCCTTTAAGTATTTAAAATTGCGTTTAAAACACACTATACATTCTAGAGAATGACAACCACGAGAAAAGACACTAAATAGGACAAAAAGGGTGCACGATTGTTTACTCACCGTCCAGTGGATGAAGTAGGTTATCCAAAAGCAAAGGCTTCCTCACAAAAAAGACTTATGCTTGTTTGGAGGACCGTCGTTTCACTGGTGAACTCAAACACCCAAAATGTTAGTTCTTCTTGGAGTAGACACGGCTGCACTGCTGAGCTAAAACGAGAGTCTGGACAAATCTCAAACACAAATTGGACGAAAAAGTTTTGCAAATTAGTGTATAACTCGAGGAACCAGTTTTGTTCAGTTTTGCCTTTCTTGGGGCTCATCAGGTTTTCAGAAACATTATGAGGGATGTGTTGTGTCAATACACTGGGTTGTGACATCCCTGGTGCAGCATATCCAATTGAAGATAAACACAATAAACGGGAGATTCAGTTGGGGTTCAGGGAAGTTTCCCCTTGAAAACCAACTCAACTTGGTATGCAAAGGGGTGTATTCGTCGAGTAGCTGTTTGTCTTCCTCAGGCGGATCGTAAACTATTAGGGAGGTGCTTTTATTTTGAGTTGAAGAACACAGTCAGAATACGGTGACCCTACATGATAATCCCTGTACAAGCTCCTTCCGATTTTCCAAATTATTAGGGATTACGCATAAATACCAAGGGGGTCATCTTGAATGCGGCTGAAACATCCTGCATTCTAAGCAATTGTAACTGTGTTATTCAGAACCGTTGTTGACGCCAAGAAAAATCCGTAACTGGTAAACAATTTCACATAAAACGAGACGTAAATTTTCAAAACATTTCGGTCCAGGTATCTAAAAATGTTTGATACAATCGACGTGAAAATAACATTGATTTTCACTAGCTGTTTCTATGATCATCCCATCGAGGTTCTTGTTATGACTGTGTGACCAGATGCGCAAAAACAATAAAGCCCCAGGCAGAGTAGAGTTGTAAACTGTGGTGTAGATGCTACTCATCGACGCGTCTATGGTTGTGATACAATGCATGTTCTCGCGTGCCACCGGTTTACTCCAAGGTTTACTCCAAGGTTCAATCCAAGGCAAAGAGCACTTCCGCACACTTCGTCTGGAGTTGTATTCGCGTCATTTTTGTTTAGAAAAATCCTCTTCTTGTCCAGGTGCGGTTATTCCGGGGTGTTCACACCAATGAGGGGGGGGGGGGGTCACTGGACTCGAGGGCGAACCAGCGATGCATATCCTTGGAGTTTGAACTCCGGACATCTAATTTGCGAGGCGAGTGTGTTATCACCACTGTTTCACCAGCGCTTGTTGGACACTTATCTGAATGATCACGTCTGAACAGACAAATCTAATAACAATGGAGCTAGGTGACTGGTTTACCCAGCGCCGTCAACTTTTACACTGATTGCGCACATGTGCAGCCGAAATTCCAAGATTGTTTTCTCGGTGCACGTGTGTCCTGGTATCAGGTTTCCAAAAAATAAGTGTGTTTCAGCACCCTTCGTCGACTGTGAGAAGTTGTTCTGTTAGGAATCGGTAAAACTGACGAAAGGTGTTGTGCTGCTTTCCCCACATCCTAACCGAATTGACTCACTTTCGGAGAATAAGTGCGTGTGACATTCTTTCGAACGACGTGGCACTTTAGCACCATACTTGTGGTTTTCACACTCCAGGGTAGTACTGGTGAAAGCAAGAATGCCTTCGCTGCGTGGTTGTCTATTTGAGAACACCAACTTAACAGTTACAGACTATTGAACAGGGGAGCAAAACCCTCATATGCATCTCGTTTACATAACTGAATATCCACCTTCTCCTTGAACGCGTCTTCCTGAAGTTTTCTGGATATTCATTGACTGTTACGCAAATCCAGGCAAATGCTACAAAGAGACTCCACCAATTCCTTAACAGATCTCACTTTTCAAGAGACGCGAAGCGGATTTACGAGAAGACGTACTACTCACATGCCGCATCAGTAGTATCCACCGTTACACTGGTAGACGGTGAGTAGTTTGCACATACTCTATTTGTTGTTTCAGGCGAAAAAACGACCGAACGATTAGGATCTTCAAGCAAGAATTCATCTGAATCGAACGTATTTGTGCTTGAGCGATGTGTAGCTGCCTCAATTGAGCCGCGACTTTGCCTGACCGCAAGACCTTGCACTGGTTGCACCCGAATTCATAAAGCCGTGAAGGACAACGGCGTCATAGGCAAACTACCGGTTGGATGGGATGAATTCTGTCGATATGACTCATTAGATGTGCGCGACAGTTGAAGGTACTAGGATACTCCTCCTCATATCGGAGTAGAGAATGCGTGCGTTGGAGAGGGCAGAGGGTAATCACCGAGATAATTTTGCTATGATTTCACACATGACCACCCTGTAAGCATACGGGTGGGTTTACCCGTCTAAGTTGTGTACTGATGCTGAGAAGGATGCACGCATCGGCAAGGTAAAGGCAACTAATATGAAACTGTTAGTATTCAATGCAGAACGATCCATTCATTCAAGGTGAAGCGGGCCATCAGCAAGCGGTACGTCCAGAAGTACATACGGAGCTGTGGTCTCTGCTTCGTCATGAATCCTCTTGAAGAAAAATTCTTTGGCGAGTGTCTAGTTGTTAGCCAAGGCCAACATGTTTTCCAGAAGCCAAAGAGGTTATTATCCCGCTGTTGGAAGTTTATCCATATCGATCGACCCACAAAGCATGGTATGGAAGATTTATTTCCAACTTGTAAAAAAATGAATCTTGTCAATTGGATTTTTGCCCCTGCCTACTAATGAATAGGCAATGAGTCTTTCTCCCCTCTTACTGGCTGCAGTCAATGCAGTATCTCATTCCCAGCGCCAATGATACAATGCCTTTTCTGTTAGTCGCTATTCTGGACTGCCGATTCACAAGTACACTTGCCTGATCACGGTACAACTGTGCCCACATCAGTTTTCGACCAAGCTGGTACGACGATCGATGTGTGGACACGGAGAAAGAGATCGGCATAAATTAAGTGAAAAAATACTTTAGGATGGCCTTCAAAAGTTATACAGTTTGGTTCACTTTTTCGACTGCTGTATAAACCCGGTTCAGTTCGTTCGTTTTCCACTCACAACAATCCTCGTAAATATTTCTGTTTGGTTTTTGATCACTTGTTCAGACATGCTAATTCAACGATGCAACGGGACAAAGTCGCCGCCAAGCTGCAGCTGAAGAGCGACTTTACCGAAGCTAAACTGGGAATCTTTTTTGTCAAAAGAAAATGCGGCGTACCAATGAATTATCGATGAAGATGTATTACTTTCTTATCGAACATTTTGGACTACTAAATTTAGTATGAAAACGCAGAGCGCTAGAATTCGGCTTGAATGGCCAACGGTAAGGCCAAAAAATACGGAAAATTGTTTAAAAAATAGCATTTTGTGTGAAGCAAGTGTATACTATAGTATTGGAAATGATTTTTTGCATTTGGGCCCAAGCTAAGCCAACTGAATACTAACGGCATACTTTTCAAGGAATTCAGTGTTTTCAAAGAGGCCATAGAGGACGAAGAATCTTCTCCGATAAATAATTTGATTGATTAGTCTTCATTTTATGCTAACCACATTTTATGTCCATTTTATGCCCAAACACATTGAGGTTAATGGGTGCTTTTGGGCATCGTAGCCAGTGGGTTAAATGCCATTTTGTATACGTAATACACTACTCATAAAGTCGATGAAAACTCTCGGACAGTCCACGACCGGTTTCGCCCTTCTTGCGGCTCATCAGGTGGACGCGGTCCCCGAGTTTCCGCCAACCTTATGTTCTACTTGAAACAAAATTGGACTGATTGCGACAACTACACTCATACGGGAAACTACTCAAAAGTTTGCTGAAAACTCTTCGGCAGCCAAACAAATTGATATGCAATTGAGTGCATTTGTCGAAATCAGTCCAATTTGGTTTCAAGTAGAACATAAGGTTGAAGGAAACTCAGGGACCGCGCCTACCTAATGAACCCCAAGAAGACCGAAACCGGTCGTGGGCTGTTGAAGAATTTTCAGCAACCTTATGAGTAGTGCATTACGTATATACATATATCGTAGCAACTGGAACATGAGGCGGCCTGGTGCAGCACATTCAGTTGCCTGGAAATATCACACACGGGAGATTCAGCTGGGGTTCAGGTGAGTCTCTCGCAAAACCGAATTAAGTGCCACCTGATTTTTCCAATCTCGAGGCTGAAGTGGAGTTAGTAATAACGGCTGGAAATTTCAGAAAATACTCCGCAAATGCAAGTTAAACCATAACGTCTTAGGTAAATGCAACGTAAAATCATACGAACGGATACGCATTCTATCAACAGTTGTTTGCGAGTTATACCTGAAACTAAAGGTGATGTGAATAAGCAGCTGTTAGAGTTTATCAGTTTATAAAAGTCATGGTAAAAATATCCATGAGTTGAAAGTTTGCATTTAGACAAAATAGCTAAAATAATCGGGTTTTGAGGATGCAGTCTAGATAGTGATAAAATTTCTATCCACAGTACAAACTGAACGCTTAAGAATGAAGTGGACCAATTTCAGTCAGCTGTGCGTGTTGTGCAGTTTGTGATCCTAGAAACCGAATTGCGTAAAGACAACCAGAGAGAGAAGTGTCCTTCAAAGTCAGTTTCCTTTGCATTTCGTCCAAATCACAAGAGACCAAAGGAAAATACGGGACGGTCAATAAAGCTGGTCGCGGTCCGCACTCGACCAGGCTAGACACAATCATCCAGGTAATTGAAATTCTCTCCCTCTGCATTTGGCGGGTAATTGGATTACAAGATAGGGCCAGCAGAAAAATACACTTTTAACATTTCCTTTGATGAACATCCCAAGGGAATGAAGCTGCATGCCTAGGGAACAGAGCAGAGTTGGACACAACAATGCTGGCTTGATTGGAGATATAAAAAGGCATATGTAGCGCTGATCAGCTAATTAACCGAGAGGAAGCGTGTCCTAATTTATGGACGAAAGTGGTGGAATCGGCAGCTGAGAATGCCTGATAAATGGATGTGGCAAACTGAAATTTGTGGAGTGATTTGCTGTTGGGTCATTTATAACCGATCATTTGGTTTTCATAGACATCCTATACAATTGTAATTGATAGAGCCGCTGGTTCTTCAAATTTTGTAAATGAACCGAAGGAAATGGGTAGTCGGATTTACTGTATGCCTACAAGTTAGGACGTCTGATGACATGTATGTTCCTAGAAAAACTTTACCATACTTCACTTTGTATACTATCGGAGTCTTGCCACTTACAATTCAGGAAGAGGCATCAGGAAGTCATCGCGTCCTTTTTATATGCACTTTGCACCCAAAAAGTGTAAGGTCATGCTCCTGGACATGCAGTCACTGAACACGCCACTTACAATCCAGGGAGAGGCACTGGAAGTTGTGGAGCGTTTTACATATCTTGGAAGTTGTATTAGTTCTGACTGTAGTGTGACAGATGAGGTAAATGCGCGAATCTGCAAGGCTCGGGTCGCGTTTGCTAATTTGAGACACCTATGACATCAAAGTAGTGTATCCCTGACTCTCAAGGGACGTGTGTAGCAAGCTACAGTGCGGGCTGTTTTGTTGTATGGCTGTGAGACTTGGTCCGTTCGAGCAGCGGAACTGAGACGTCTTCAGGTGTTCGACAATCGTTGTCTCAGAACCATAGCTCGTGTGGGTTGATGTCGGCGAATCCGTAACGAGGCGGTCAGAAAGTGAGTTTTGGGTTGTGCAACGGCTACCTCCATTAAAGAGTGTGTCCAGCACCAGAAGCCGCGTTCGTTGGGACATGTGTTGCTTAAGGCTAACCATCGTTTGTCGAAGAGAGTGCTGTTTTCCGCGCCCAATTCAGAGTGGTGTAAGCAGAGGGGTGGCCAACCCTTGACCTGGCAGAAGGGTATGAAAGAAATCACGAAACGCTTGGGTGCTGTAGGTGCTACTCGCCTTTCAGGATGGAGAACACGTGATTTTGTCAACCGATACTTCGAATGGATTTCCGAGCACGGTCTTAAAAGCATATTTGGAATAATGAATTACTGATGTGTGTGTGGGAGGTGTAAAATATTGATAGAACCGCTGTTGGTTTACAATCATCACCGCCACCTCGGAATGATTGTAGTAAGGCAGCAATAAGTCCCCTCCTCGTCCATCTTTATTCTTTTTCTTCACAATAAGGCTTTCAAATAAACCATGGTTGTACGGCAGCAAAGCATCGGTGTTGAACACTGATGTCATGCTGTCGATGATGATGATGATGATGGAGTCTTGCCTGCAAAATCTACCAAATGAGGGACGTTTTGGTTTTGAGCAGTGGGAGAGACGAAATACAGCCAGGACAATTGTTTCATCATATTCGAGGGTTATCTGTTCGTTTATGTACTACCCATGTGCTGTGCGGACCACACCCAAGCGGTTTTGTGTAATTGAGTCCCGCAAACGAAAACCCAATAAAAATAATTATATTTTTAATTAAGCCTTACGGGCCTAATTTTCGTAAAGCCAGTTACAGCAAAGGATCTCTACCGAGTCACCAGATGACAACGACTATACGGTGAACAGACGCGTTTTAACATGCTTTGACCCTGTTAGATTTCTCAGGGGGGATTTTGACATCTCAAGCAATTACGCTTCATTATAATGCAAAGATAAACTGCACATTACGCGCACAATGTTTCCGCCAATTTAGTCAACCAATCAAATCAACCAATCAACCAAAAATATCTTTCATTGCACAACTTCATCTTTCAGTTTGGTATCGGAACTTATCTTTGCTGAAGAGGCATTTTATATGAGAAAATTCACTTAGTAGTGGGCAAAGCGGCCAACAAACTAAAATGTCCTTCACTAAAGTCCTTTACACCCGGCCGTGACTCGGCTTGAGCACATGAAGTCGCATCGAGAAACTGGGGAGGGTTGGTTTGTGTGATAACCTTTCAAAGAGCGGAAACTTCTCAGGTTTGTGAAATAGAGCTGTCTATTTATTTTTGAGCAAATAACCAGTCCTTTGGCAACCCAAAAATCATGTCAACTTGGTCAAGCTTAAAAGCCTGAAACCGCAATCAGGTAGATTAATCCGACAAACGAATTTGGTTTCAACAGGAGACTCAACTGACTCCAGCTGAATCGATCATTTGTAGTGGCTAGCTTCAATTGCACGTTTCAAATGGTATAGTATTCTAGATACCTCAGTAGATTGTCGTCTCAGTGTAGCACACTACCCGTAAGGTTGCTAAATACGTTCAAATAGTTTTCAGCGACCTAATGAGTAGTGTGTTACGTCTGGAGCATAAACATAACTTGCGGGATATTGTTTTGTGCGCAATTCTTCGCCGAAGCTTATCCAAGCCAACGCAGAGGTTTTTCTGACTGTGAGGCTTAAAAGTTTTTGTAGCTCATCGATAGGAATAAATATTACTGTGTAAAATGAATAGTTTTTATTTTTCAATTTGCTCTCCCACATGATGACGGATTACACTTAATTTGACAGAAATCAATTGAAAATGAAACAATAACAAAACTGTTTCATTTGCACGTAAAACATCCTATTTTTATTTGTGGAAATGTATGCTGACTCCTTTTTCTGGCGACACGTAAATTTTGTGGGCTTAAAACAACGCTACACACTTAACCTGCCCATTTTTGTCTATTACTGATTCAAGTAATCTCTTTACTACCTCAGCCGCTGACGTTCAATTAGATGTGGACAACACAGCCACATGCTTTGGGATTAAACAACCCTTAACCGAATTATTCGTCACGGCTGTCGATTTATTTCGGAGCGGAAGCAGCCCAGTTGGTAAAGGAACACCTCAGTTGTTTTGGCTAGAGGGGTGGGAAATTTCGCCAAAAAGCTTTTGGTGTACGTTTTAGTTTAAAGCATGACAATATGCGAAATATTGTTTCCCATCTCAAAGTTGTGATCATCATGGTAACTGGGGATTTCGCAAACAAGGAAATGATACGGCAAGTGAACTGTTAGCTGAATCAGTCGTTCAAAGTTGTTTTATAAATCTTTCGTTTAACCCATCTTTCTTCAAATGAATGTGCTGCCAAATTCCGCCACATGTTTTATCTGGTACGTTGTTCGAGATATCGCAGTATATTTTTTCATAGAGGAAACTAGTCAAAAGTTTGCTGAAAACTCTTCGGCAGCCCAAACAAATCGATATGCAGTTGAGTGTATTTGTCGAAATCAGTTCAACTTAAGGCGAGATAGCTCAAATGGTTAGAACGCGAATCTACTAACCGGAAGGTCCGTGGTTCGAACCCGACCTCTGCCTCTCGACTTCCCCTGTCTAGGCTTGGGCAACCTGGCAGTATCCCAGCTCTCGCGCTTCCCTCGGGCGGCGTGGCAGCTAAGCACCGAAAGGGTGTTACAGCTGAACAGTTAGTTAGGGTTCGAGTAGAATATAAGGTTGACGGAAACTCGGGGCCTGCGCCTACCTGATGAGCCCCAAGAAGCCCGAAACCAGTCGTGGACTGTTGGAAAATTTTCAGCAACCTTGTAAGTGGTTTCCTTTATGAGGAATAACCCTTTTATTGGCGATGGATACATGTGGAACGGGAAGTTGGACACAGGCAATAGGCGTGGGCTAAATATAAAACGGGCGTGGTCGATCATGGAACTGCTCGTTCGTCCTCAATTGGACCTATCAGGTGAATGTAGCTTGGTTTGATTGGATGACGATCAGGTTTACCATTCACACTCCCAATGCCAAAACTAAACAGTCCCTGAAAGCAATTCTATGCATGGCCTGTAATGGTTTCAGGCTTTTTTTCTCGGTTAAATTTGCCTGTTGAATTCGTCAAGAATCATATGATTGGTGAGCAGCTATGTAGTTGTTTCTCAAATTTCGCGATCCTCACGGTGCTAGTCATATGCGTCGTCTAAAACCAGACTGAAGTATTTGTGAGCTCGCAGAGGATGTCCGTCAACTAGGCTATGACGACCTTTCGAGTTAACCTAAACTCAGTTCAACAAGCAAGAAAAACGGACGCAAGATGTTACGCAAGATTTCGAACGCGAACGCAACCGCAACGGACAAACTATGCTCATCTGTTCATCCCAATTGTCGTCCCAAACTCGGCCGACAAAACCTCTAACTTGAACATGATGGGTAATCACGAAGCTGCCAATATCTTGTTAACCGATTAGAACTCCTGATAATTAACTGATCCAAATGACAGTGCACCGTATCCTTGTTTTGATTCTTAAGCGTTCAAAAGCGCCCCCTCAGTCTGCTTTGTGGAATTCCAGCTCGAGCCATTAGATGCAAGTCACGTTCCAGCCCGTCGATCAACAAACACGTCAAGCCAGATCCTGTTGTTTCACCCAAGTGAGAATAGCACCACCATAATACAACTACAAATACTATACTACCATTATACTATTATATTACCATATTATCCTTGAATTCACCTCGATTATCAACAACTTCAAAAGTTCCCACTTTTTATTCTTCAGGAGATTTTGTCTTCAAATTCAACTTGATGTCTATTTTGAAGAATAATCATGTTTCTGAGTCTTTCAAAAATTTACTCTCATTTCAAATCTGCCAGCAAAAAGCTGGTCAAGTATGAGGATAATATTTAATTCAATTTAATGAGCAATTTACGTTGAAAAAAGTTTTGCATCCCAATTAATTTCTTAAACGTGTACACCCAGTTGATTCGGCTCTTAATAATTCAAGTCAAACGAAACGGAAGTGTCGCCTACTGAGATACCTTTGACTTTTGAATTTAGTTCAAGTTTAAATTACGAATATGTGTTTGCAATTGACTGAAGTAATTGGCCATTTCCACCAGTTTAATTGTACCAATGTCTGTGATTCGCTCGTGAAGTGACCCTATTTGAAAAAGTGAGTCCTTTCATGTCGACTTTTTCCTGCAAGCCAAGAAGCATTATATACCTCCTTTATCCTTGGTGGAAATTGCCAGCGGTCCGCATCACACGGCTGTGCATGGAAATTGGAACTGGTGACCTCCCGGCTAGCAGTTGAAAGTTAAAATGTTCGGTACTGGGTAGCCAATAACCAGCATGTTTAACTCACTTCTGAACAGGATATAGCCTACTTTCACAAAGGAAACTACTTACAGGGTTGCTGAAAACTCCTCGACAGCTTCACGCATTTGTAAGTCACGAAATTAGTATCATGTGATCACGTGTGTACTGGCTCCTCGAGTGATCACTCCTCGGATCAAAAGTTAAGACACCGTGTGAATTACCTTTCCTTTTGAGGAAATCCCTTCGATGCGGAGTCAATTATTAGCATAAATGAACTAGGCAGTTTTCAAGTCATTAGAAGGGAAGGTAAGCATCTCATATGCACATGGTCTTTAAAAACTGAGCATTTTCAAGCGTCTTCTTGAACTTTCCTGGATATTCATTGACTAACACACAATATTAAACGAGTGATGCAAAACGGTTCCAAAGTTTTTGCAATAAACTTCACTTTCATCAGGTGCGGGGCCGAGCTTGGCCACCAACCATAGACTAATCGCATTGTTCATCAGTAGTATCCATCGTTACGCTTATGGCATCTTGGTGACAAGACGGGCCCCATATCCTATCCAAGTACTGAGTAGCAAAATTTCTAACCGGCGTTTTGAACAGATCAGCTGGGATGTTGCTAGTTCTCTAGAGAATCGACAATGGGCAATGCTAGCGATCTCCAGTGAAGATGAAACAACTGTGCAGTGCTTCCCAGTTTTCTCACATAGATTGAGGACAGAAAATGGATTGAAAAACTCAAAAGTCTCATAATGCCGGGAACATTTGAACAACTGGGTGAAAGGAGACCAGTATTTTCACAAAAATAAAATGTCCCTCGTTCCGGCATCATCGTCTACAGGTTGTACTACGCACGCGATAAATGGGGCATTAGTTAAGCTCATTAGCTTTCAGTATACTCGTTGATTGACTCACATATCCAGATAGCATACAACTTTGAACAAAAAAATGACAAGTTTCGCCAGGCCCCGAACGGCTTGTTCGTTGGAAGACTCCAGTGGCAACAAGTAATGAAAATACGCTTTTGAAGGTCAACCACCGCTATTTTTTCAGTCTGGAAAATTCCGTCAATACCCCTTCTGTTTGCCTAATAAATCTGGGGCTGCTTACCCCCACCGATATGCGTCCCCGTGTACGCATATCTGACTAGTTTAGGATGGAGTTTTCTATCGTATCTTAGAGTTTTTGGTCTACAGATTATTCGCTGTTTGTTTTTCACAGCCGATTTTAACGTTTTCTCAGTAATATTTTTCTCATTTCTGGAGTTCTACGGACAAAAAACGGTGGCTGTTGTTTTATTCGATTCAAACACAACATGCGTTTTAATTTCTTCCCAGGATGAAAGTCCTCCTTGATCTGGAACAGGCGAAAACAAGTGGCAAAGTAAATCGATGTCTTTGGACGCGACGTTGTCGATGTGTAAATATCGACTGTATTGGGTGCCTTATTGGACTAGGTACAATGGCGTGTCATTTCCGAGTCTTGTGCTCTCAATTACTATCACTGACTGACTCATTTAATTGAGTTTTTAACTGAAAAAGCTGATGAAACGTATATACATATATATATATATATATTAGTCATCTTTCCAATCACATCCAGGAATGCATGACTTGTTGGATTTACGGAATCACAGAAAAAGTGTTTTTTATTCACAGCAAACAAAACTATTCCTGCAGTTTCTCCATGAGTTGTTTGTGTTTAAAAACACTGAAATTTTCGTGTTTATTTGTCTGGAGATATCGATTAAAGGTTACAGAAAGCGAAAGCCTTTAGAATGTGAGGCAATTGCTTCCTGAACTGAATGGCACTCAAATGTTATTAAGCAGATATGAAGTCCACGACTGAAAACTCGAATAACGTCTCAAATAAAAAAATCCGTTGTCATTACACAAAACAATGTAAGACACACGATACATCATGCAGGTCGATAATAAGACTGCGGGAAATGTTGTGCCTCGCTTTTGTTTAGGACATGAGTGAATATTCCTCACGATATAACTTAATACTCGTTTCATCCTAATTAACTTACGACAAGCAGGCACATGTTCTTCCTAAATGGTACTAAACTAAACATGTTAGGAACAATGAAGAGTTCACTTGTGAAAACTCTGCAGGCAACTTTTTTCTACAGTTGTCTGTGCTCATGTCTCTAAAAGATCGAAATGTGGTTTGTTCTCTTGTGGCCAGTCAATAAATTCCATTGACTTATGCGTACTCTCATGATTTTTTCCTTAATTTTTTCATAAATTCTCTAGCCTCTTTTCGGTTGAAACAAAATCAGATTTTTCTAGTTTACAATCAGGCAAGAGTCGGCAGAGTCCGACTGATCGATCAGGCAATCAATGTGTAAACAGCAACCCCCTCACTTTCAAAAACGTTCTGAGACTGATTTATCGTCATAACTCTTACAAACGACAAGCAGCGCACTGCAAGTAAAAGTCATCGTTGTAGCTATTTTCCTATAATCATGATGATCTTTTAGTTGCATAATTGTTCTGGCACTTAGTTGCTGTGTCATTCGAAGGACGCACGAGGGCTGAGATACTGCCAAGCCGCCCAAGCTTAGGGAGGAGGCGTCAAGAGTACAAAGATGGCTTCGAACAAACGAACTTCTGGTCAGCAAGTTTGTGGGTTAACCAGTAAGCCATCCCAAGCCCTTTTTATAGTGACAGGTAATTAGAGTGTACTGAAGTGTGAAAGAGCTCCAGTTGGTTCAGTGGTGAGAACTTAATGACCGGAACGTCCGTGGTTCGAGCTCGACCTCTGCGTCTCAGCCGCTTCTTTCAAGGCTCGGGCAAGCTGGAACTACCTCAGTCCCTATGTTCCTCTTGAGTAGCACGACAGCTAGGCACCGAAATGGTGATACAGCTAACCAATGGTATGCAAAGCGCTTCCAAGCTTGCCCGGTGTTCTTGGTTTCCTTTCTTCTTGGTCGACTTAGAAGGTTACAATTCTAGGCATAAATCGCTTGGGCGAAAGATTTATAGATTTTGCTTTTTTCAAATCTGAAAACAGTATGTTGCGCACCGATAATGCTCAAAATGTTACTATGACCTCTTTATTGATCAGATTACGAACAGTTTCTGGGTTTCACAAAGCATTCTCGGTGCTCACACTTCAAGCAGGAAGCATGTAAGGCCAAAACTGACGTTAGATTGGAGCATAGTTAATATTTATTGGTAATTTAGTTTCGTTATCAGCGGCGCACAAACTCGCTCCGGCCAAGTGATTAACTTCGGGTGGATTCTTTTTCAGTTAAGCAGAAATCATGTGTCTAGAGAGACGCCCGAATAAGCTGCTGGAACGTAGCAAAAAAATTCACCTGGGGAAAAATTTGTGAACAAAGTCATGTTTACTCCCTCTGATCAGATTAATAGGCTAACCACAAACTCTGCTCAGCTATGCTTGAGAACTGAATTAAGCAAGCAACAAGAACCCCAACCTCAGTCGAAAGTCAGGCATGACAAAGTGCCATCCTGCCCTCAGCACTTATATCACAAACATAAGGGACCTTCTTTGCTGGTGGTCGTCTCGGAGGGTCGCATTCTGTTGTTTCAATGAATGAAGCTTGTGACCTTGAGTAATGCGGAAATTTGCCATGTAAACCGCCCGAATAGGAAAGTTCAGTGTTCAAACTTAGTAGGTAAAATAAAAAATTCCGAACGAGCGATTTTAAAGCAAGATACCTTTTATATACGTAATGCACTACTCATAAGTTTGCTGAAAATTCTTCGACAGTCCATGACCGGTTTCGCCCTTCTTGGGGCTCATCAGGTAGGCACAGTCCCCGAGTTTTCGTCAACCTTATGTTCTACTTGAACCTTTTGTAAGCTGGCAACCCGCTTTTGTGACAGGGAAACAAAATCGGATGGTAATTACACGACTGAGGCAGCAATTACGTGGTCAAGATATCTGACGACCACCTGCTACCGTTGTTATGGTAACGGCAAGTGAAGAAAATAAAATTCTAGGCTACTTTGACGTCTCTCCACGGAAAGCTTGTTTCACGAGATTATGGTTTCGCTTCTGGATATCTAGCCGTTCTAGCATACGTAAAAGGACAAATGCCAATGAAAAATATTGCACTCGGCAAATATATATATATATATATACATATAGATTAAATGGACTCTTGCGAATCCCGGATGAACGAACCCGATGAAAATGAACTCATGGGGGAAATTTGCGGAAAAACTTTGGCATTATTCTGTGGAGAATGAGCAGAAATTTCATCTTTCGGACACAAATAAAAGGTGAAAAAAGACCGAAAAATGGATCTTTGTGCGTATTTGATCCGTTCTGGTTCCAATAGCACTTTGGGCGCCACGAACATGATTTTTATTGGGATCTATACATAGCAGATCAGCAGTAATGAAAAATAACCAATAAAACGACAGAATTTTAAGTTGACTACAAGTAATGGAAATCAAAGTTAACATTTCACGCCATGCAGATTTGTCACAGAGAATATTTTAGTGTTGTTCGCGTACAATCTGAGTACGTCGGTACGTCCAAACACGTGATCGCATGTACTGAATCGTTCAATGACGATCAGCCGGTTGGCACCTGTCTGCTACGGAACAAACTAAGAGTATTCGGCCTTGGTAGGTACTGGGCCAAGCCAAAATCAGTCTTTTAGTCAGGAAACAAGCTAGCTGCCTCATTGAAGTCTTCGTTATTTAAAGCCATCAAATTTCTGTCGCTCCGTGAACCCTTCCAAAATAGTCACGCACCTCCAATTTACAGCTGGCACGATCGACATTAACCCATCAGTGTCTGTCGAGCGTAGCTGACCAACTTGCTTCTTACTACATTGTTGTGCGGAGAAGGTGAGAAAAATAAACGTAAAACACCATCGCTAAACAAAACGAGTTAAATTTTGGACAAATCCAAGAGCAAGATTTTCTTCTGAAATTCTAAGGACACTCAAAGCCGAACAGTATAAAATGTCTAGTGAGTAAGCAAAAAATCGAAACTGTTTAGACCAGTCGTGCTGTAAGCAGCATGGCACTCGGCAAATTTTGAGAAATTTATTGAAATGTCCCAACATTATTTTCTTGCGATAAACTCGTCGCCACTTGTCGTTAGGACGTGAGTGCTGGTCTCGTTCCTGTCGCAGTGTTCTGCAAACGTTGAAAAATTCCTTCCCACTCGGTATCACATTACGGTGATCTGACGAACGGTCAGGGAGGTTCAGTAGGGAGCCTGTGGCATGAACAAAAAATTTGATTCAACAGTCTAGAAAAACACAGATCAGCAAATTCCTGTTGCTGGTGATCTGCTGAGACAATCACCTCTGTGACTTAGCGTTAGTTCAACGTAGCAGAAGTCTGGCATGATATCCAAGTGGCCACCATCTTGATTATTGATTAGTTATTTTTATCTTCTGTTGTTGGTCTAAATGAAGAAAACGTACTTTAATTCGCTAAGCCATACTACCCAGGTTGCAGGTGATCGCAACTACTCAGGGAATAATTTCCTACCTGTCGTCCTTCTCATGTTCGTCAAACTTTGCAGCATGACCTGAATACGCTACAAAAGTTACTTCATCTCTTGGGCCAGTAGATTATCCGCCTATGCGATTTATTGCGGTAACATTCACGAAGAAAGACCGTTTTACTAAATATATAGGAATGACAATTTATACTGTATAGCACTACTCCTCCAAACTTTATGCATAAGCCAACATCATCGTGTCTGTGACAACCGGAAAAGTGCAAATTCATTTTCATTGACGGTAAAGGCGAAATAATTTTCGACATTGCTGTACACGGATTGAAAAAATTCCCGTGTTCTGGCAGGTATTGTTTAACCCTATGTACTGCAAGCTACATTTAGCCGGAATATCTGTCTATACGTGGCTCATGGCAATATGATTTTCCGAAGATTTGAACTCGCTTGCTGCACTGTTCTGAAAATTTCGTTTGGGATGATGGCATAATTCCTAACCAGCGGCTAGTCCCACTAACTCGATGAGATCTTTGTAGTTGTCATGACGTAAATATAGTCAACCCAAAGAAAAACACCCAAAAACACCCAATTTTATGAACGGCTAAATGCGCAATATACACTTTAAGCGAAAATTTGGGAAAATACCCAAGCTGTCCAAATTCCATATGTTGTATTTAACGTCATTTTGGCCCTAGCATAATACATATTTACCAAGGAATCCTTTGTTTTCTCGTTTTGCAACCATTTTTTGGGTGATTTCAAACTTAACCCTACTCGCACTGTCATGTGAACACGAAAATTCTAAGGTAAAAACACATGGGAAGCTAAGTAACAACACTTTTTACCTCTTAAAACCCCGCTTGTTCGTCTGTGAATAAAACATCAAGGAAAAACAACCGCAGCTCCAACATCTTTGGTTTACACGCAGAAACCCAACGAGTGGTTGCGTGATGATTGCCGAAGCATTTCACGCCTCAATGAGTGTGGTGTTGACACCCTCGGGAGATGCTCGAGCCTACGTGAACACAGAGTAAAGTGGTGTGTTTCGTCACCGGTGTGTGGGTGTACGAAAACCTGGACAAAACCCTTTGCACAGGAGTAAATTCACTCAAAAACTGGATTTCGTGGGAGAGTGGTTTTTTTATTGCGCAACGCAGAAGTTTTATAAGTCAGAATCATTGCTAAATGCTTTAGATTAAGAAAAGAGGATCGCCACACGAATGTTCCGCTCGACAGGGGGACACAAAAGCAATGTATTGAGTGCCTCACAAGCGCTTCGGAGATTTTCGTATCAATTATTAAACAGTCATAAATTAACTTATCAACTGAGACCGGGACAAGATAGGTGCAGGTACACTGAAGAGGGTTTATTACGAGAAATACACTCATTTGCAAATCAATTTGGTTTCTGCGAGAGACTCACCTGGAACCCAGCTGAATCTCTCGTTTGTGATGTTTTCAGGCAACTGAATGTGCTGCACCAGGCCGCCTCACGTTCCAGTTGCTACGATATTCGAGATATCGTGATACATGTATATTCGTAATACACTACTCACAAGGTTGCTGAAAATTCTTCGACAGCCCACGACCGGTTTCGCCCTTCCAGTTCGGGCTCATCAGGTAGGCGCAGTCCCCGAGTTTCCGTCAACCTTATGTTCTAGTTGAACCTTTTTCCAAACGTTTTCCCGGTAAAGTCACTTTTATTTCAACTGATTAAAATTGGTAACCAGTGTGGGGAACAACACACAAACAATGCGCGTTACTAAGTCAACCGGATAAACAGAATGCCTGCATATCCACCCTGTTATCCATGGTTGGTTTGGCTTTCCACTGTGTGAGTGACGGGCTGCTTTAAAAAAAATTGGCCTCTTATTAATTGTTCAATTCCATTAGTTAGGAAAACGAATTGGAGAATCAAGCTTTTGCCCAGATATTAGATAGAAAAGTTTCACGAGGTCCATTGTTTTAGCCTTGTGGACTAGATATCATTCAGAGACAGACAGGGAGTTGCACGCATTGACTGCCAACAATGAGCATGAAATTCACAGGAATATGTGAACTACTAACGAACGCCACATAGTAGTAGTTTCTCCCAGCCTGGCGCTGATAATCAGTACACATAATCCAGTCGCTGTGTAGCACGCCCGGGTAAACGAACATTGTTTGTGTTGTTGTTTGTCAGGAAATGGAAACATGAGACTGATTTCGAAACCGGTCAGTAAACATTAAATACTGGGTTTGAAAGTCGATGTTTGCTTGTCAGTGATGTGTCACCCTCTGCTGGAAGGCCAGAAGTCCACTCATACATAAGCCTGATCAGTTGTTGGTCAAATCGTTTGTTGAGCTCAGCTATTTTATTAAATGTTACTATCGGTGGGGGGCAAAGCTGTGAGTCAATCGGTGCATTCAGTAGTGGATTGTGGGAATTTATTTACGTACTTCAGAACGGGCTGACGTTTGATTTTCATTGGCTTTTCCGTGGGAAGAAGGTCATAGCAGAAAGGTACCCATATAAGTAATCTACGACCTTCCCTTTTTGATCTAACAGCTCTCTTTTGTGTAGTAAGAATGAAACTGCCTGGTGACGCTCTAAGGCTTCCTTCCGACTGCGTGCTGCAACAGTTCTTCCGTTCATTGAACGCTCATCCACACTGGCACACGCTTTCGCGTGCACATACTTACGTGTACTCGCGAGCCCTTTGATGCTCTCTCAGGTTCGAACTAAGTCATCATTGGTTCGATCTCACTTTAATGATTGTGGTCCGGAGGATGTATGCTCTGCGTATCTACGCTCACAGACCGGTGTCCCGGAAAACCAAACTGTGGGGCTCATCTAATAGAAACTGGTTAAACAAATAAAACATACGCATCAGGTATTGACGTCAACCAGAATGAGCCTGATGAGATCGTTTGCACCTGGCCTAACATAACTTGGTACACAATACCGGGACTTTTATCCAAGTCCATGGGATAATTATTGTCCTAGTATCCACCTTTCCTTGTTACTTGTTCCTTGTTTACTTCCTCAAACCAGATCACACTATCTTTTTAGCTTATCTGACGCAATGATGGAACTCTGTTCAGTTAAGGACTTCAGCGCTCCACCCAAGAACTACGCACTGACGACGTCACAGGTTTGGCAGCGAAACGTTCGAAACGAGGTTACCGAGCTATACGAACAATTTGAGTGGCATTTGTATGGATTTGTCATTTGTCTACTTGTACAAGCTACCTATAAACGGATGATTGAGGAATTAATGAGAAATGCATCACGATGCGCGTCTTAAAGCGACAATAATTAGTAATATGGTTCGAACCAGGACGAATTACGGTTTCGGGAAGCAGTAATGGTGTCCAAACGTATTCAAAACAAGCTTAGCAACACGAAAGCACTTTAATCTACAGCATGTGTTGAGATTTCTGACAGACCCTTGTGTTTGTTCTGCGTATCTCAAGTAGGATATTCAACTGGATTTTTACGCTCATTTTCTAGCATCAGTAATACTTAGATGTACATCGTTATGGGAAACAGGGTGCACATTTCTAGGAGCACCTTGGCCGCAACTTACAAAATGACACGTTGCAGTTGTGGGGTTTTGCGGGATAGGTATTCTGTTCAGATTCACACCACTCTCGTTTGAACGGTCGTCCTCCTGCTCAACCAATCGTCATAACCAGGACAGTTAGTGGGTCGTCGTTCGATGAGTCGGGTACACCAATTACGTGAGTTGGTGGAGTAGTAGTAACACGTTCGCCTAGCATGTCAGGTGCCCGGAGTTCAAATCCCGGCACGGCCACTGGATATGCACAGCTGATGGGCTCTAATAAGAGCGAAACTCGAGTCCAGTGCTTCCCTTTGGAGTGGACTCACCGGAATAATTACGCCAGAACAGGAGGACGACCGTTCAAACGAGAGTGGTGTGGAAATGGACAAAGTAGTGAGTACCAGAAGTGACATATTAGTAAGCGAAGTCCTACATCAGTCCTATTTATCACTCTTTACTTGTTCGTTCATTGAGTATCTCTTTTGCGACTAACGTTGTTCATCGCAGATTCCACCAGCTGGAAGGAACATTAGCAAAGTTTTTCTTTCAGCGGTGAACAGTATCGGGTTTCAGTTCAAACGAATCGATAAAGTTGCGGTGTGGGTTCTTCTATCCTTTCCGTCGAAGTTTTGAACTAAAATTTTCCAGCTGAAGGGTTATTTGCTCCTGTTGCCAATGCGCTAGTGTGCTTATAAAAACAGTGCGATTTTCACCTGGCACAGAGTTGCATGAGAAAGCATTTGCACATTTCTTAAAGCAGGAGATTTCAGTTTTCACACCAAGTAACCATACTATTTCTGATTGTCTATTTAAAGCTGAAAAAGATTCTTTCCGTTTCTACCACTGACCTCCGTCTTCCCTCGAACTTTGACCACTGTCGTCCATAAAGTGGCTTTGCTTGGATTTGCCAATTAGCAAAGTTTATCGGTGCTGCAGGACAAATGAAAGCCGGACAAAATAAGTCTCGCGGAATGAAAACTTTGATGTAAATTAGAAAATTTCTTCCGAAACTGATTGGCTACCGGTATTCTCAATGTACAGCTTAATTTTAGGCTCCATACGTGCTTCAGATCATGGTAAACTTATAGGAATTTCGCCCCCCCTTAATTACTGGTTTTCAATTTCCTACGTGTTTTTCAGCTGAAAAAGACAGAAAACGTTGATAAAGGACAGCAACCTGCCTACTTTGGCACCCCCACTAGCGGCTGTTTTATGTACTAACCAGTTTTAGTTCCGCCTCGGAGCAGCTATCGTGTGAATGCATTTTGCGTGTGCATTTAAATCAAGCCTAGCCATATCAAAAATTCATCATTTTTGTAGCCAATTATAATCGAGATTTATCTTATTGCTGTTAGTTATTTTAAAGCCCACACTTTGTGCAAAGTCATTAGTGAAACTCGAGAGCCGAGATGAGTATAATTGTCCGGAAAACGGCACACGGACGGTGCAGACAGTTGTACAGTCATCTTGTCGAAAACGCACGCCCAAGGTTTCCGGCGATCGATGGTGAACAGAAAACAGCCATGACTGTCATTCGAAATGGTTGTGTAATTCATCGTTGTACTGTGAACTGTTTAAATTTGCACTCTGCCAAACTGATTTGCTATTCATCCGTTTACCACTGTTTTTCATTGCCCTTGTTAATAATTTGATATTGAGGTGTTCAATTAGGTAATACGTATGTGACCAGTCGAAATCAAACAGCAAACTTATTTGGGTGTGTCACCTACCAACCAGTCGCTTTCCTATGTCGGTCCATGTGGTAGACGGTTATTCTGTTAGGTTATAAAGAATTTCTTGAAAAAATTACTATTGATGACTACTGGAAGGTCTTTAAACTTTTTCTGTTAAGTTGCAGACATTATATCCTGGTGAAATCGTGCCATGTAGGATGGATGATTGCGTCTATTTAGTAACCTAATTCCTAAACAAGAATTTGTTTGTGTACAACCCACTGTGGAATGTTGCCATGACAGAACTGGTTCTCTGTTTGCATGCTGCTTGGAAGTATATTCCTGGTGGACCAAAAGCTTTAAGTCCCCCCTTTCTGTTGCAAAAAGAATTGTTTCCTCGTTTGTCTGAAGAAGTAATAAGCTACTTTTTTTGGGACAAGTGACTGCTTTTTTCTTCTCCCTTAAGCATTAGACCTTCCCAGACCTTCGAATAATTTAAAAATTTCGTTAAAAACGGCTCAATTTGGCTAAAGCTAGACCGTGATCATTCAAATTCGTCATTACCTGCTGTGTAATCCATCCGCACATGCCACAGTAGGCGACGTTATCACCTCCCAACCATTTCTGCATGAAATACGATGATCCAAGGAGGTAGCAATTGAGTTGGGCAGTCACAGTTTCATATTCCTAACCAAGAGGTTGACGTAATTTCGACAAATACACAGATTTGCAAATCGATTTGGTTTTCACGGGAGACTCAACTGAACCTCTCGTTTATGATGTTCTTCAAATGAATGTGCTCCAAAAGGCCACCTCATGTTTCAGTTGGCACGATGTTCCAGATATCGCAGTATGGAAAGTACTCGCAAGTTTGCTGAGAACTCTTCGGCAGCCCACAACCGGTTTCACCCTTCTTGAGGCTCATCAGGTAGCCGCAGTCTCCGAGGTTCCGTCAAGTTTATGTTCTAGTTGAACCCAAATCGGACTGACTTCGACAATTACACACATTTGCAAATCGATTTGTTTTTCACGGGAGATTCAACTGAATCTCTCGTTTATGCTATTCTTCAACTGAATGTGCTGCACAATGTCCACCCACCTGTTGAGCTCCAAAGGGATGAAACCTTTCACGGGTTGTCGAAGAGTTTTCAGCAACCTTGTGAGTAGTTTTCTTTACAAAAATGGTCTACACAATCTTCATCGATCTCGAATCAGTCCGCTCAGCTGATTTTGCTTGGCTAAAGAGTTTGTATGCAGATTCTCATGTCAGCAGGAGTCTGCATGCTCACCCTGTATTAATACCTATGTGTATAAAGACGGATTCGTCTGCAAGTTTATGCCCGTTGACATTCCACCGTCTGCCAAAACACCACACGTCGGTTTGGGATGCATTCCAATAGGTACACAACGAAGCAGCCACTTTCCCTAAAAACATCCAACTCCGAGTTGTCTAGTTTGATTTGGCGACTAAAGGTGTATTTTTAATCAGGAAGCTTACAGTGGACGGGCATAAACATTTTTGTTTACATAGTTTAGGGAGGCACGCATACTAATGAGTTTTGAGCTAACTAGGACAGGGTTTGGAAGGCCTGTTGCCTTGTTTCAGCGCATCCCGTTCAAGTTGCCAAGTTTTACTAGTGCCTCAGTGTTGATGGCCTAACAGAGCTATGTATAGTTAATTTGCATACTATAGAAAGGCGATTCGCTGTCTTGCCGGGGCCGAGACATTGTAGTACCGCAAGCTGAGGATGGGATGGCTGCGCTACTAACATCCGGAACTGGGCAGTTGTATTCACAAGTAAGTTCTTTGCAAATATCTTTGGGCGTCACGGTTTACCATTTAGTACCTTTCGGTTGAGCACAGGTTACCAAATCCATGGAGTAATCGGAAAATGAAGTAGACTTTTAAGGTTCCTTAATCAACGACTGATATAAATGCAATAATTGTGGTTGCCCATTCATCACCACTCGGTAATTCACGTTTGGCGTTGTTAGCCATATCCCACAACTCACCTACAACTAGCCAAAAATTGTGTTTCAGATTTCAAGCTTCGGTGAATCTACCTGACTGAGTAGTTCTGACAGGCGGGTCAGTCGACACAACCAGAAAAGTTATTTAGTCGTTGTTTGAAGCTTCGAGCAAACCAATTAAAGCACTCAACCGTGAGCTTGTTCGCCTGTTTACATGTTATAATTCAAGTGCATCCGGCGTGTACTGTTGGAGTAGCGGTAACACACTCGCCTCGCTTCTCAGACCTAAACACGAACAAGCGCATTATGCAATGCTGATGAGCTGCAACGAGAACAAAACATGAGTCCAGTGCTTCCCCCCTTTGGTGTGGGCTCACCGAAATAATTGAACCAGCACTGGAAGAGGAGAGAAAATTGTTGCGAACGTGAGTTTCACAAATATCGCCGCCACCTACAATCAGTTGCCTTCCATTGGCGTTCTATGCTACAGCCACTTTTCGGGGCTATTTTGTACCTTCAGAATCCTTAAGACAAAGGTCAAAGATCTAATGATGGATAAAACTGTCTGGCAACCAATTTCTCGTCAAAAATATGCTTCAAAACCGTTTTAGTATCGATTTTCATTTGCCATGAACAATCTGTTTACCATGTGCTGGTTTGTCGGCGACTGGTTATACACACAGTATCAACTGTTGATATGACTTGTCCCCACATTACCGGTTCTGTAGCCAATTGCCGTCCGTTGAAGTCAGTAGTGCAAACTTCTTCACATGGCTGACAAATCATAGAATAAGAAATGCGAATAGAATTGCAATGTTGTGCCAACGGTCTTTGGCTACCGGCTAGGTATTTTACCAGCTATCCGATCGTAAACTATTCGTGAGCGAACGGCTCAGGTTTTCCTGAAGTCTCACAGAGTTTCCTTTATGCTATGAGTCAGTATTTTGCGCCCTGTTTGGCATTCTACAAATAACACGTGATTTATCATCTAGGTCTGCCGTGGATCGTGCGTGGATTATGTCCCCAGTTTCGGTCTGTGTAGCTGCACGGCCTCTGCGCGTGAGTCGACAACCCTTGTTAAGTGATCACCAACTGATCAAACAGAGCGCCTTGGTTCTCTGGAAGGGTGCAAATTGCAAAACGCCTATTATCATCTTCGCCTGCGCTAAATTTTCTGACTGGCATTCACAAACGTTTTGCGTTGATCGGAGTATTTTTCCCTTTATTGGCCGCTTTCCACCACGGGATTTTTAACCAGTCTGTTTGATCGTACAACTCTATACATGTTTCACACACGACAGGCGTCACCAAATACAATTATTTATCCTAATAGAGGTTCAGACATCGACCTTGATTAAAACTGTACCAGTCTTGTCGAAGACTTGCTCACAATAAATTGTCTAAGTGGTTGATTCGAAGAGAATTCACGCCAGTAGACGATTACCCAGCATTGTAGAGACTGTGGTTGAAAGCAGGAAAGAAATTCCAGCACACAACCGAAAGTACGCACAGAAGCACGTGCAGCTCCTTCAGCGTGCCCACTAGACAGGGGTTTGGCCTGTAGACAGACAGAATATAGCTGGTCTCGAGAAGCAGTCCACTGCGCGTTTCATCCAACGGTCGACTGATTAATTAACATCCCAAGTTAAAGTGCGTCTCGCGAGCATTACCAAGAAGCCAGGAATTACAGACATGCGTATGGTTAATATGAATAAACAGCATGTGGTGAATTTGCCAGGAAAACCGGTGACCCGAAAGCAAAGGGTCATTCTTAAATTTCAATTATACTAGTAGCGAAAGTGATAAGTATCAAGCTTATGAGAACTGGATTTGGGGATAGCGATTTTAAGAGCAAATTTGAGATCATACTCACATCACTCTCGTTTGAACGGTCGTCCTCCTGTTCTGGCGTACTTATTCTGGTGAGTCCACACCAAAGGGAGGAAGCAGTGGACTCGAGTTTCGCTCTTATTAGAGCTCATCAGCAGTACATATCCAGTGGCCGTGCCGGGATTTGAACCTCGGACATCTGACACGCGACGTGATTGTGTTACCACTATTCCAGTAACGCCCGTCGGACGCATCCGAATTTTCACGTCTGACCAGCGGAATTTGTTCACGCTTAAGCGAGGGGATTAAGATCGCCAATCCAAGTGCCATCTATGGCTGGATTTCCAAGGTACTCCTTGTTTCAATACAACGGCGGTCTTGCAGGCCTACCAGAGTAACTCAACCTTGTGTTTAACCATGTCAACGTCATTTCGGAAAGAGCTATCCTGGCGCGCACAAAGATGTGACGCCGAGACCAGACATAACAGTGGACAACAACTGTCTGTCTGCCTATCCGATCTCACCCACAGCACAAGGCCTTAGCTTACTCTGCACTCTCTCCAACTCAGTCCTGTCAAACGAACAGCAGCTTGGACTGTTGGCCTAAGAGACGTACGATTTCATTGCACACGGACGCCATATTCATTTGTCTCTTGTTAGGGGGCTCCTGTAAAATTTGTTCGTTTTGATCACACCTATGGGCGCCAAATTTTAACTTGTTTTAGGCATTAGCTTAAAGCCGATTGCGCTCACAACATTAGATAAGCTTATCACATTCATTCGTCACCTAATTGATCCGAGTGGTCCACTGATTATCCTTATTGTTCTTGGTCGATTAACTTTTGCCCAATAAAAAGAGGTAAATATTCGTAATACACTACTCATAAGGTCGCTGAAAATTCTTCGACAGCCCACGACCGGTTTCGCCCTTCTTGGGGCTGGCTCATCAGGTAGGCGCAGCCCCCGAGTTTCCGTCAACCTTATGTTCTACTTGTACCCAAATGGGACTGATTTCGAGAAGTACACTAATTTACAAATCAATTTGGTTTTTGCGAGAGACTCACCTGGAACCCAGCTGAATCTCCCGTTTTTGATGTTTCAGCTGGGTTCCAGGTGAGTCCTTCGCAAAAGCCAAATTGATCTGTAAATTAGTGTATTTCTCGACAGGTTGCGAATTAAGGTCGCACATTTTCTGTTGGCGGCTATACATTTTCTGATACATTTTTACAAGGAAAGTCTGGGTCGCACTATTTCACATTGATTTAGGTTGACCAAGCCATGTGAAATTAGCCGTGCAACATTCCAGATGCGGTAACGACCACGTCTACGGATATTCACTGGGTCCCGTTTTGTTCTGGGGATGATAACTGTGGTCTTCCTTGATTTCGGTTTCTTTCCCCCCTGTTGCCCAACACACTGTCTCCCAAAATAAACCCGTCCTTGTGAGTGGTTTTGAAACCCACAGCAAGTGCTTTGGAATACTTCGCGGACCTACCCTTTTGCGCAGTTTTTTTTATGAACAAGGATTTACGGAATTATTAGACGCGGCTAGGAAAATGGGGTTGATTTCACGATTCGTTATGATTATTCGACCTGCTGATTGACTGGTTAACGAGTGGGCACACACGAGCGGTCATGCGTGAATACTGAACAGAATTATTCCATCTGGTTGCAACCCACGAAAACTGCGGACGAATCGGAAACTTCGCGGGCTATGGTCTACAGTTCTGAAAGCAATACATCAATGGTGATTGCTCAACTACCCCGTATCCTTCATAATATACTCACACCAAAGCAATTTTTTCAGCCTTAATACGATTTGAACAAAAATGGAGATGCCGTCTATCGTATACCTATCCTTGTGAGATCCTTCCGCCCCCGGCAGCGGTTTGCATTATTTTACCAGAGTTGCAACTGAGAAGGGGCAGTGCCTGGAATCAAACGGCTTTCACCAGTGCTGACGCGCCACAATACCTCAACCTTTTTGTGCGTGAGACAAATGCTCGTGATGCCTGCATGTCCACCAGCATTGCCGACAGTCTTGCTAAATGAGTGACAGTCACACGATCATTTTGCAAAGTTGGTCTTCTTTGCAAGCGCTACAGTTGCTAACTACCACACATTTCCACAAAAATGCTCGTGGTCACAGGATGGGCGATCCTTGGTGTTTCGGGCGCACAGACCTCGCAAATAGGCGATGAGAAGGATGAAATGGGTAGACTGAACTTGGTCACGCAATTGGAAAGCGTGGGTCACGAAGCTGTTCTGCCATACTCGTACGAAGTTATGTTGAGTTGTCCTCAAGCTGCTCGCAGTATAAAGACTGCTATTGGAGGAACAGTTTAGATGAAACTCGAATGAATCTACTCATTTGTGCAGTATGGTGCATCTCACTGCAAAAAGACCGTCTGTAAATTGATGCATAAAAGAAACCTTTTGTCCGAATGATGATCAACGTAATGTAATATTTTGTACAGTAGCCTTACAAGTTCGGCTGTGGATGAGTGCAATGATCAATCTCGACTGAAGAAAGCTTGCTTCTCTCTTCAAGAGAGAGAGCCGTGTTAGGTATCAACCCAATTCCATACTGGTGTACTCGGTCCTACCACGAAGATCAAGAATCGAACTAAATACAGTCAGGTTAAGCCATACAGACGCGGCTGCTCTCACGTTTTGGCTTTCTTAGACATAAATCACTAGCAGAACTCATTTATTTCCGTCGAGTGGTCCACGCACCGGAAACTTGACATCATCCAATGATGATGATGATGATGATCAGTAACTGTCAACGAAACCGTCGAAAGTGACATTTTATTCCATCTATCCCCAAGAGAGTGCACACCAACCAACAAGGCACAACCGTCATTCAGTCGAATGCATTACGATTTAGTTCGATGTTGATCAGCCTCATCTCTTAAGCACGGTTAGACCGGAAATTCGTCCACTGGACTGTAGTTGACAGCAGACCAGTCTGTCGGACTTCCCGATCATAAATAGTTACTTGGTCCAATGTTGCATACTAAATTGGTCTTCTGGTTGAATTAACAATCAACCGCCGTTTGGAGAGATGAAAGACTTTGGGGCAACGCAGACAACCTTTGTAGAACAAATTTTTTTGAAAATTGTAACGGAAGGGGAAATCATTTTAACGAGGGCGGTTTTTTCCATATTTTAATCAAACCAAAAAGAGTTCATCCTACACATTAGTAGTAGTAATTGCAATCATACACTCGATTTCTCTGGTCCCGAAAAAATCCAAAAGCCTCCCTTAATCACCGGATGAGACCCTTAGCCACAGCAGGGTGAGAACAGTACATCTTGAGTAGCCTTCATAGTTGAACATGCTGTTTTACTGAGTGACCTTCGTGACCGGTTGAATACTGGATTTTCTTAATCGATTCTAATGCTAGAAGCTTTTAGAAGCTAGAATACAAACTCTTAAGTACCGAACGTTGGAAGCACCCGCGTTTTTTCAAATTGAACATATCTAACATTGCTTCAGGGTCGCACCTAGAGTGGACTTTTTAGTCGGGTATCAAGCTTATCATGAGTAGAAATTCAGATGTACCTCGTGCGCTCCAGCGGAGAAGCCATTAACACCATTACTTTGCACGTTGGCAGATCGAATTCCACCTTCGGTAGAATAAGTGATATAGGAACTGTCGATGAGTTTACATAGAAGACCATTTCAGGTCAGCTGATTCTTTTTTGATGACAAGCAGTTCTGGAGCTGTGGAATTCATCCACAGTTGAAGTTTTCAGACATGTTAGCGGCTTTTGGAGCCTTGCTGCAATAATTAGGTCCACAAATCAGAGCATTAGGAAACCAATGGCTTTTTTAATGAGTTGTTCAGATCAACGTTTATCAGACGACCCTGCATGGCTTTAGATGTTTAAGCATTCTTGATTTCGTAGAGTAGTATATGCGTAGACCTTCTTCGGCGATCTTACAGAGAAATGTTGGATGACCGATTACTGGCTACCTAAGCTGAGTCTGTAACTCACAGTTGCAGTTTTTAATAAGGGTTGGTTGACACGCGTAGGTCGAAAAAATTGCGCATTTTCTTTTCTGGTTTTTGGTAGCGATTTATTGTTTTGAACAAGCCGTGATCTAGTGACACGCAATAAGAGGAGTCGATCCAATACTTGACGTTTTTGAAGATTCCTGTCGTTCCTGATGTGTCTTCACTTGCTTCTTCTGGCACGTGGTTAGAAAATTTGAAGAACACGTCACGTGGTGACTTCCAGTGACGGATAAAACATCACTTTCTAGCTTAGCCAACTACTCAGAATTAGTGTACTCTGCTAATGTGGGCGAGTTTCACAAAGAATGCACGGTTGATCCCGTTGATGACATTCATGCCAACATTAACTTTGACTGTGTCTACTTCATTGCTTACTAAATGCGTTAACACTGCACATATGGTAGTATCCTACACAGATACACGAATAACAGATTTGTTTTAGCAAATTCTGAAGATGCTTCGTTCAATGGAGATTGAGACAGCTAAGAGATAAATGCGAGAACTGGAAGCTGAAGGATCTGAGTGTCCTATTCACTTGCGTCCTTGGTTGCGCGCAGACTCACAATTATCCTTTCTACCAACTGTGATTGGTCTCCTAGCCAACTGGTCATCAGAATTAGTTCAGGTGTAATAGAACTTTAATATTCGTAATGCACTACTCATAAGGTTGCTGAAAATTCTTTGACAGCCCACGACCGGTTTCGCCCTTCTGGGGCTGGCTCATCAGGTAGGCGCAGTCCCCGAGTTTCCGTCAACCTTATGTTCTACTTGAACCCAAATTGGACTGTTTTTCGAGAAATGCACTAATTTGCAAATCAATTTGTTTTTGCGAGATACTCAACCCAGCCAGCTCTCGTTTGTGATGTTTTCAGGCATGAGGAACATGAGGCGGCCTGGTGCAGCACATTCAGTTGCCTGAAAACATCACAAACGAGAGATTCAGCTGGGTTCCAGGTGACTCTCTCGCAAAACCAAATTGATTTGCAAATGAGTGTATTCCTCGAAAGAACTTTAATATATTTACGTTATATATATACATATATATCTATATAAATGCTCCGTCTATTTTTACCGAAGCTTATATGAAGATTTGTAAATAGATATTTATACAAACTTGTGGGTGATAGTGTACGCAACTCAGAAAACATAAGAGGTTGTTTTCAGTGTGATTAAGACGGACCGCGTGAGCTTTGGAGGCGTAATACCGTTTTTCATCTCATGTAAACACGCATTCAACATGAAATTTTGGACCATCGTTTAGACAGCTTGATAAAAGTTATGAGGCTAATTGTCATTGTTCCACCGGTGAATGAACAGGTGTTCAGAAGCCTGCTGATTGTGTAATTATTCAGCATAGTTTATTTTGTAACTATGGTCCAGAATAACAGTAAATAGTTAAGGAAATCTGTCGTGATTGAACTCTTCCCAGTGATTTTGACAGAGACACTAGCTAACCGATCAGTCATCCTGGGAAAAAAACATGAAAAGGCATGTTTCTTTTTTACTGAATTTGAAGAAGCTATCTTGCAGAGGATCAATTTGACAGTCTATATTGTGCATTGACAAATCACCTAGGAGACCTTGAGACAACCAATAAATCAGGCTGAACGTTCCCACTAGTCCACGCTCTGCGTTGACCAGCGGATTGGAGATGGTGTTTGTTTGTCACTGGCCTGGTTTATTCGGTTCTCGGTCGGTGTGATTGGGTCAAGTGCTACCTTATTAGGTTTTGCCAAAATCTGCGAGCGCCTAAAAAAGTGGAGAAATGTTGAGAACCAATCGCTGCGCATTTCATATAATTTAATGAAGTAAACCATGTTTACGCGGCAAAATTCTACACCCGTCTTTCTATTTCCTATACATCCCGATGATTATTTCGTGATCGCACTATTTGGCTTAGTTTACTCTGACTATGCAAAGCGTCGCATGTTGCATATATGACTTGTTTAGTGGCTTCGTGGTTTATCAAAATGACGCAACAATAAACAGGTTAATCTAGAGCAATCTGAACAATCGTGTTCACTTCTTGTTTGAAAGCATCTTTGTGGTTTGGCGGTGCATCACGCTGATTTTTGGCTCAACTCCGGTTAGCGAGCGCTAATCCCGCTTGACAAAACTGGGAGCCAAATTAAATCAATAGGTGATCAGCTGATCGTTAAGGGTGCACGTTGCATTCACAAACTTAACCAGATGGCGCCTGTAGGCACCATCTGGTTTTCAGCTTGCCAGGGGAGTTGAACGATTTCCCCGCTGTGGCAGCTGAAACATTCATTGGTCTACGAATAACCTCAGCCTTCCGGCGCATTCTCCTGCTTCCGGTAAACGCATTTTTTGCTTCCGGAAAACGCGTGCAAAAATCTTGAATTTGGTTCACTTCTCTCAGGCGAAATAACAAGACAGTCTTGGTTAGCTGAAGTAGTATCTGTTGAGCACAACTGTACTTTCAGGAGTTTGTGCTAAAACATTGCGAGAACCATTGACTACTTTAGTGTAAAACTTTCATCCCATTTTGATGGCTTTTCGAAAATTCTCCTTAGTTACCGCGGGTTATTGATGCCGTCCATGGCGATTATGGACAAATGAAAATACCTCACTCGTATACAAATTAACTTTAAACAGCCTACAAGACGAGCTTGGCTAATTTCAGTCAGTTCATTGCTTTTGTGCAAAGTCTGATTGTATCTAACTTCTATGGTCCGTATCGACTGGATTCAGCACTTATCCGAAAGAAATGACGAAACATTATTCTTGATGGAGGACTAACATATATATTTCATATGTTACCAGTCAGCTGATAGAGTGACATCTGGGGAGAGGGTGCCGCAGAAAAGAAACGCCGTTTCCGAACGATAGTTGTTGAGGACAAATATATACAATCCTGATGAATACGTTTCGCGCGGAGAGTGCAGTGCTTCTGCATTACATAAGCAACAATGAATAGTAAAGAGAGGGGACCTACGACACTGAAAACTTACAAATGTTTGAATAACCCAAGAAAGTAATGGGTCCTCCGTTTTCGTAGTAGGGATCAACTCTGTTACGACTTTTCTCCTTATTCAAAACCGGAATTTTTTACAGTGAATTCGAGTAAATCGTTTTTATTTTTCACACTTGAGTGAGGGCGCTTGCTTTCAAACTGGTTCGCAACGAAACAAGAGAACAGCAATACACATTACTACTGCTGGTTTGATTTTCGTCTGCCTGTTGCACCGGTCTCTCTGTGTTCCATACAGTTTGAGTAGCCAAAGCTAGGCACACTTCGAATTTGAGAAAGTTTACTCCACCGAGATAATTCTTTTAATTGAAAAAACGTTTTTGCAGTATGGCAAATGACTAGTCGAGCCATGTATCCTTACTTGTTGTATTATGCATTTTTCAATCGGGCACGCCGATTTAATGTTGAAGTATCAAACTACGAGTATGCATTTATTCAAGAATAATGTGTCAGGAAACCAATTTTGGCATAATGTCCTCTATACAGCATCACAAATCTGGGTATGCCAATTCAAGTCGATGAATTTTTGCTGGATTCTGACTTCAACGTTCTTACACACTCGGCGGTTCAAATAACATTTTCAGGTTGACTGGTGTTCACCTGGTGAAGGTATTTTTTAAAATGGAGCTTTCAGCCGATTACTTTAGGGACGGAACAGGGTGTGGTGTTTTATGTATCAACCCTAACTGTATGAAAAATATTACAGTGGAAGTCAAACGCTTTCCAGATTTGTCTTACT
The DNA here is from genome assembly GCA_003604175.2 of Clonorchis sinensis. Taxonomy (NCBI): domain Eukaryota; kingdom Metazoa; phylum Platyhelminthes; class Trematoda; order Opisthorchiida; family Opisthorchiidae; genus Clonorchis; species Clonorchis sinensis. The sequence goes on from CM030371.1 coordinate 10,359,552, forward strand.
ATGTGACAGGCAGTATATATATATATATATATGAGGGAGTGATTCTTTCTGAATAGTCAACTGTGTAATCTTTATCCGCAAAGAGAACAAAACAAGAAAGAAACATTTGTACCGTCAACTATAGGGTTTTCAAAGGAAGAATTGTCGCTGGAACAGAATGTCTGATACTAAGGCGAGATGTTTCTGAAATTTCGTAATGGCTGTTTTGACGTGGAGTCTTGGTAGGATTACAAAGGTGAATTTCGCCGAACAACTGGCTGGCAAGTTGCGGGCACTAAAAGGAAATTTAGACCATGTGTTTTTGCACAAGTAGCAGCAGACGATAACGCAGTATAATATCGATGCGATGTTTGTTCAGTTCCCGGTCCCTTTGAGGCATTTAACGGAAAACTTCCGGGAAACGCTCTTGAAGAGGAAAATTAGTTCCTGCTAATGTGCGAATGGGGGCTTACGTATGCGCATGAAGTACGCAGTTTCATAAAATTTCCCCATGCAGTGACGAGAGAGATCAATTTTAGGTGTGTGTGAGTACAGTTCATACACAATTAAGAGCTGTCAGAAATGGATCGTTCGCCCACTAGTTGCTGTGATAAATTTGCATGTTAGTGACAACTCATTACAGTGAAATGTCTACATCCTCACAGGTTTTCGTAGGTTGATTCTTGAAACGTGAATCGAACTAGCACAAATTCTAACGACTCAGATTAATAGGCAATACAGTATTAAAGATTTCCCCCTTGAAACTTTAAACAGCCTACAAGACGAGCTTGGCTACTTTTAATCAGTTCATTGCTTTTGCGCAAAGTCTGATTGTATTTGACTTCTATGGTTCCGTATTGACTAGATTCAGCAATTATCGGAAAGAAATGACGGATCATTTAGTTGGATGGAGGAATAATATATAGTTCTAATGTTACCAGCCAGATTAATAGAAGAATCCGGTAACATCTGGGGAGAGGGTGCCGCAGAGAAGAAACGCCGTTTCCGAACGATGATGCTTGAGGACCAATGTTTACGATCTTGATGAATAATTTTCACGCGGGCATTACAGTGCCTCTGCATTACATAAGTAACAATGAATAGTAAAGAGAGACGACCTATGACATTGAAAACTTGGGAACGTCTGAGTAACACAAGAAAGTAATGGTCCTCCGTTTTCGTATCAAGGACCAACTCTGCTACGGCTTCTTCCCTTATTTAAAACCGGAATTTTTACAGTGAATTCGAGTAAATAGTTTTCGCTTTCCACACATGAGTGAGGTTGCTTGCCTTCACACTGGCTCGCAACTGCTGGTTTGATTTTCATCAGCCTACTGCACCGGTTCCTCTGTCTTTCATAGGGTTTAAGTTGCCAAATCTAGCCACGCTTTGAATTTGCGAAAACAAAAGTTCACTTCACCGGGAAAATTCTTTTACTTGAAAAAAAAGTGAAAAAAAAGTTTTTGCAGTGTGGCAAATGACTAGTCGAGCCATGGATTCTTACTTGTTGTATTATGCATTTTCCAATTGAGCAGGTCGATGTTAAAGTATCAAACTGCGAGTATGCATTTATTCACAGCTAATGTATCAGGAAACCAGTTATGGCCTAATGTCCTCTAGGCAGCATCACAAACCCGGGTATACCGATTCAAGTCGATGCATTGTTGCTGGATTCTGACTTCAACCTTTCTACACATGCGGCAGTTTAAATAGTACTTATAGTTTAACTAATGTCCACCTGGTGCCGGTTTTTCCCAAAATAGTGCTTTCAGCCGCTTACCATCAGGCTGAGACAGGGTGTGGTGCTTATGAACTAACCCTAACTGTATGCCACACTGGATGTCGTACGCTTATCACATGCGTCTTACAGTGTGGCAAGCAGGAAGTATTCTTCCTGAGTAGTCAAATACGCAATCTTTGTCCACAAAGAGAACAAAAACAAGAAAAAGAAACATTCGTACCGTCAAATATAAGGTTTTCAAAGGAAGGATTTTCGCTGGAACAGAATGTCTGATACTAAGGCGAGCTGTAAATTTAATTTTGTAATGATAGTATATTCTGGATGTTTTGACGTGGAGTCTTGGTAAGATTAAAAAGGTGAAATTTGCCCAACAACTTGTTGGCAAGTTGCGGGCACTAAAAGGAGATTTAGACCATGCGATTTGCACAAGTAGCAGCAGACGTCAACGCAGTATCATATTGATGTGGTGTTTGCTCAGTTCCCGACGATGTTTGTTCAGTTCCCGGTCCCTTTGAGGCATTTAACGGAAAACTTCCGGGAAACGATCATGAAGAAGGAAATTAGTTCCTGACAATGTGCGAATGGGGGCTTACGTATGCGCATGAAGTACGCAGTTTCATATAATTTCCCCATGCAGTGACGAGAGAGATCAATTTCAGGTATGTGTGAGTACAGTTCATACACAAATAAGAACGTCCTCCCACTAGATGTTGCGATAAATCTGCATGTTAGTGACAAATCATTACAGTGAAATGTCTACATCCTCACAGGTTTTCGTAGATTGATTCTAGAAACGTGAATCAAACTAGCACAAATTCCAACGACTCAGATTGGTAAGCCATACAGTGTTAAAGATTTTCCCCCTTGAAACCTGTTATATATGACTGTTGTTCCCGCTCCAGTGCCGGAAAAAGACTCACCGATAGGGAACACAAGAGGTTCATTGCAAACCAACGAGTGCAACACTTACAAGGGACCTGACGCTATTTGAATTTTACTTTCATCGATCCAGGTGGTTGTTGAATTGATTGAATGCTTGATTGGCCTTGATGCTTGTTGGCTTTCCTATTGAAACTGTGGTGGAGTTTCAGGGTCTCAGCGGGTTTCGGGCGTTCTAAAATTGCTTTCAGAAATCGGATCTTCCTGATAAAACCGGTCAACGAAGGAAGCTAAAATGGTTCTGAATACTATTTTTACCCAATTTTGTGAAAAACCATCTCAGAGCAGCACACGATGAAAGAAGCATCGAATATTGCGGTGTAACAGCATAGTTGAACATTAGACAAAGCGATAAAAAATCAGTCTTCCCCAGCTTTTTATCCTTAGCTTTCTCTTGTTTGCGATTAAAATTACTTAGAAGACTGCTGGTTTATAAATATTTGATTTCAAATATATGATTCGTACTGGGTGGGCGAGCGTAAAGGTAGAGCGTCTACGGAAGTTGAGCTCCAAAAGGTTGTTCCAATTGTTTTAAATTTTCAAGAGGCGCGTCATTTACTGCACTTTGGTTTTTCATTGGAACCACGGAGTTCACAACTTTTCTTGTCCAGGGTTACCATTAAATATATAGAGATAAGTATATCGGATCCCTCAGATTTCGTGGTGGAAAGCAGCTACAAAACTGGGTTGAAAGTAAAGCGGTCATTTATTTTACCGGAGCGAATGTACTAAGGAGAATAAACTACGGCTAAAGCTAATCCGACGGACTTTATCAAGAGAAACCTGCGGAAATTGTTGTCCGAATCGGCATTTGCATGCATGCGGCCAACCAAACACTGGCTATCGTCTATAAGCATTGCGAAGATCATCAACTTTTGCTCAGTAAGTTCACTGCTTTTTGTGCTGCCCTTTATGGAATTCACGGCATTTACGAACAGGTTGTCTGGACAAAAAAAGTAGACTCTGTTGTTTCTTTAAGTGAAAACAAATGCAGACTTGCACAACAAGTTGCGCCAAGGAATTCATTAGTTTCTTTCTTTTACATTCCATCACCGTGACGCACTTATCATCCTCTTTGGGAGTTTTTTCAGTACTTTTTTCTAAATGGCGCTAAAGAGCTATGCCCCAGTTTTGTACACTTTTAGCCTGTTTAATAAAACAAGATGATTTGAAACCAAAAAGGTGATTAGAATTCAAAAATACCAATTGATTTGTTCTTTGGGTTAGGGCTTTTTGGTTAGCGGTATTTCACCAACAATCGAGACAACATCATCAATGCGTGTTGTGAAGCGTCAAGTACTTACGAAGCACCACTGCCAAAGTGCGCACAACAAATCTTCCGGTCACGCAGGATGAAACGGAACGTGAACAGGAGGCTGTTGGATATTTATTTGGCTGAAGCGAATTCAGATACCGGGTCTTCACAATGGACAGTTATTTGTTACGTGAAACTCTTAGGCCGTACGAGAGCACAGCTTTTCAGGTAGAAGCCATACAGTATCTCAAGAGTAACAGGTACTTGATTCCTAGCACATTGTATGCCTGTTCAACCATGCATGGCCTAAGTTGATATAAAAGGGACTAATAGTGGGACGGCAGAGATTAGCACTCCAAGAATACACAATTCAGACAAGTTTGTATGCCAAAAACTGGATGCGAACTTGTCATAGTGTTTCCAGTAAAGCGGCCAAGCATACATACATTAAACTAAGGTGACATTAATTGACGACGCTGCCTATTGATCAACCAACAGTTGATATCTTTCGTTTCATATTTAGTTTCCCATTCAGAATATCCACCTCTCTGTTTTGTTTATCTGAACGTTTCCAACTGTTGGCGCCTTACACAAATGGAATAAATGGATTACTTGATCGCTTAGATTTCCTGGGGCCGCAGTTGATTTATTGCACACAGCTGTGACAAATCAATGGCGGGTTCCGATACATGCAAATGACGCAGCGCTTTCAAACTTTGTATATTCAAGCATCCCCCATGACCTTTCATATTATTCAAAGGCTGAAAATTTGTGCATGGTTGTACACACAGGGAAATAACTGATCTAGGTTTTGACAGCCACAATGGTCTACATTTCAACGGTTCCCGGTACATAAAACATGGCGAAATATTTCAAAATTATCCAAAACGTCTTATCCAAATTAAAACTTTAATTTGCTTGCCAAATCAAAGGGGAAAAGCAACATTCTCAATTTAAGTTAAAGTAATTCGGCTACAGCAGTGCATTCTTGTCAGTGTAAAACGTTGCTATCGTTTTGATCGGTTGTAACTTTAAGATATATTGTCCTCATTCGGATTAACTAGTGAAACTTTCCCACTTTACAGAGTAAGTCAGTTTGTAATTTTGATAAAAATGTGTTTGAAGGCGCGCAAAATTTTTGATAATTTTCTGTTGTGTACCACTAAATTTTTTTTACAATCACTCACCTAGCACAGATCACTATAAAATCAAAAAAAATGCACTCAGAGGCATTTGAATAAACGCTAGCTTTTTGAAAATCAACGCTACTGAAGCATTCCACGTGAATCCCCAGTTCTATAACTGTAGGTTTTGCGAAACGCAAAAGCAAATGGCTACATGGGGAAATCATCTATAGACAAGAAAGACCCGATTACGTCGCATTAGGTTTTGATGTTTAAGCAATGCGGAAAACATTGTTTTTGTTTAGTTAATAGATTAGAAACTGTCTGGTGCGCAGTGTTACTAGGAACAATTGAGCTGTTCTGCTTGGCTGGAAGTTCAGCCATGGTTGATTGCGGTCCAGCGTGGTCATTAGGCGGTACGTCATGTAAGATTATACCAATCGAGGCTCAATGAAGCGATATGTGAACTGCCATGTTTGCGTTCGAATTTGGCTGGCTAACTCTTGCGTCCAAGTATTTGGGTTTTAAGGCAAAGTCCAAAGCCTGAACGCTTCTTATGGTCTCCAGAAACCCAGGAAATATCTGTTGTCTGACTTCGTTAACCAGTAGAATTCGTTACACTATTTTGGTGATTTGATTCTAACTGATAGCGAAATTTTCGGAATAAATTTTTCAAAGTTCAATGAACGGCCAAGTATATAACCAGCAGTGTTTTATTCATCAACGGTCCACTTACTGTTATATTACCTGAAAACCGAATTTTCATGCGTACGTTAAGAAATTCTTTGTAGTTGTCCAAAACGAAATAACTGACTAATTTTATGGAATTCATCCCCCCAATTCAACTGCTTTTAAATTAAAGAACTTTCAGATTAAAGCACATACCTGTAAAACCCTCCCTTGGCTAATGCTAACCCTGTCTTTTCTCATTTAAATCCTAAAAAAATGGTGAGGAATCGAGCAAAGTTTTCGGATGCCGAGTGAATGCTATTATGTTGCACACAATGACCCCTAGTAATATCACGTGACATATGCATTGCGGTTTTTAAGTGGGAGTTACAATTGGACATGATAATGTCAAAAACAAATAATTCAAAAGCACATGATAAGTCCAAAAATATTTTGACGTAACAACTGCTTTTAAGATGTCCCAACGCAAATCTCTTTACGGGTATTCCTATTCTATTTTATTTTCCTTAAAAGTGCTCAACTACAAATCAAACGTGAGACAGGAATTCTGGACTACTCCCTAATTAAGCGTTATTTGATGAAATGAATTAATCACAACAAAACTAATTTCTCTTGGAACTGATTGCCTTACTTGTCAACATAGCCGATGGAATTCACTATCCGGATTTAAAGATGACATCTCTGCCAGTCATGAAAACAAAAATGCACAGTAAAAATCCTCACAACCGTGTGGAATTTTTTTACGCTGCATTTACCACACGAACTGAATGAGCTGGGCGTTATGTAGAGTTTTACAATTTCCTTGTGTCGGGTATGTGCGGAAGCTGACCAGGAAACCTCTAGTGCCAGAGTGATGAATAGCAGGTTTTTGGAGGACACAACCAGTAAAGTGTAAGATGAAAACATTTTTTTGCATTTATTGGTTAAAACTCAAAACATGAGACTTCAGTAGAAGTGAGTGCAGCTTACCAATGTGAGTAGATCATATCTTCCTTTAGGATCGATCTGATTAGCGGTTTCAGGAGAGGATGATTTCTCTGGGCCAGCATCACTGCACAAATTTATCGACCACATTCATCAACTTGTGAAGTTCACGAGGACAGGAAATGTGCTTTTAGATATTTGCCACATTGCAGTAGAGTATGAGCAGACGGCTGAACACCCCCACTTTTTGTAGCAGAAATTTGTGCTTAAGAAATGTTTGAATGGCACCATATGGGGGACGCAAATTAGCGTATCACTTGAGTATGCTTATTGTCACCCTCATCCAAGACAGTTTTTGATAACCCTATTAACGTATAGCTACAGCGGTTTATTTAAACTCGCTCTTACGTATAACCTGTTTTGCGTTGTGTATTACCAATCATCAGTGTAATATGGACGTCAGTCCAATGGTGTTTTAAACAAGATAATCAGGCGGAACTTAACGTTTGTTAACCCTGAACATTCCTGGTCAGTCACACACCGGACGTAACCAATTATGTCGTGACTCACATCACAACACCCACCAAAATCTCCGTCACTGTCAGGAAACCTAAAATTTCGTTTGTATCAATTTGACCGCTTGCACAATGGAACCGAATTCAAAGTTTTACTTGAGCAGACAGTTAATCTTACACCTATCTCTGGTGGAACGAAAGAGGATTTAAAACAGAACCCGAAGATATCACCTATCAAGGGACTAATTCATTAGTGCATCAAGCGTGTGCAGTTTGATTGCCTCACATAGACGCTCTGCAAAAACTGAGGAAACACCTTAACCTAATATTCGAAATCCCGATAAAGGTTCTGGAACTCTTCTTCCCAGCAAAATCGATTTTGACCTAAAGCTAGACGCTCAGATGGATAATGTGCTGCTGACAGAGAAACGGGTAGTACGTGAACTGCAATTTTGGGGATCGGATAGTTGTCCTTCAGAGTCAATATCGAGCCATGGAGACATGCAAGCCGACGCTTCCCGGCTTATGGATTATCCCCCCATTTTAGCCACGAATGGGTCAGTTAGTTCAGTGGCTAGTGGAGATGCTGGAGCCGATTGGGAACAGGTTCCATACTCACATTCTGAAAGGTACTTTTACCCTTGTCAGTACTCTAGACAGGAATAATTTATTTCTTACCGTAGTGTGTTCGTCGTTTGATATTCAGTTACTATGCACCAGTGTTCCGCTGAAAAAAACGGTTGACTTTGTTTGTGTTTATTTATTGCCACCCTAATGTTTGATTACCTTCTGGCCATCTTGCTAGATCTCTGTGATAAAACTCCAATGAAGTGTTAATTTTTGCTTTCAAGGCTCACAATGTCAACAAATCGATGGCGTAGTGATGGATCGTTTACTGGGCCAAAAATTGACCGACAGATTTATATGACAAATAAAATGGAAGGAATCTAGGGAATCAAACAACTGAACCTGTAATTGCCCATGAAAAAACACTTTCAGGTAAGATATGTGTTCTCCGTAGCTCACTGTACCCGAATCTCGAACCGTGTTATTGCGTTTTTGAGAATTTGATCGCCGGAGAGTCAGATGGAATCGCGCGTTGCTCGATCTACCTCAGACTTACCTTAACGTACAGTACTAGACCTTTTAGTAGCTCTTCTTCCGAAGAATATGAGCCATGTTATTTTTCCGAAGCCAGAAATATCTGCACACCGGATACACTAAAACGTAAACTACAGATCGTCACGAGAACAATAAGAGCAAACGGAGGCTATGAGAACTTCATTTTAGACTATAGTGAGATGTTTTCACTAGGTCATACAAATTAAGCCGTAGAACTGTACTTCCCTCAAGTCGTTTCGTAAAAAAATACCAGAATGAGGTGCATCACAACAACTGTGAATGCTGCAATCAGGTAAGCACGATAAAATTTGATGAATTACAACGCCACCGATCAACATGCCTCGAAAAATTCCATTGTATCTACTCATCCAGTTGCAGTAGCGGTGCAGGCTGTATCGGGAAAACTGAACGTAAGCTTAAAACGCGTTCAAAATAACAAGTCTCTACGAGTCTTACTTAGCATAAACCCGAGAAACCAGTGTAAGGCTCCTGTAACTGATTGCAATACAGCATCCTCGACTAACTACTCCTAGACACTAACTTGATACCAATACCCCGTTTGAAATTAAGGACGGCTCCTCGTCTGCCTGGATAATTCCTTTTTTGAGGCAACTCACGCAAACACCAAATAATCCGGCTTGTGTTCAAAAGAACCTGAATCGTTGCGTTTGCTTAGATATTTGTGACTGAAGTCGTACAATGTCTCAAAATGTCTAGCAACCGTCCATCGGCGTTAAATGTTGAACAGTATGCTGCAAATCAGCCTGTATCACACAGGTCATGCGTTTGGTACTTGAAAGGGCTTGTAAAATAGCACCATTCCTCAGGACTTGTCTTCTGTTATCGTTATTTGTATTCGTGGGCAAAACTACAAATAGCGGATTGTTCATCGGCAGTCCGATTCTTGACGTGTGTGACGCATTTATTGGAACAAGAGAAAGCCAGCTTAGTTATGTGTTCCATGCGCATAACTAAAATCACTGAAAACGTGACAAAGACGTTTAAAGTGTACATCCACAAACGAAACACAAGAACCGAATTATAGCCATTTGGCGAGTGCAATTAGGTCACTAATCACTTTTTGAAAGTGATTAAACCGCGCGAAAACAAGTAAAGCAGTGTGTTATGTTTTTCTCCACTATGATAAAAGGACGGCTGCTCAAAATCTGGCTTACTTTTTTAGTATTAGCCGCACAAGATCTCAGAGTATGTTGTTTACTTCATATGGCCTGGGAAAACTGATAAATTGATTTTCGAACGTTTATTCAGTGAATTAGGCCTATTCCCCCCCAGGGGTTTTCCAAACAAGTAAAACTCTTGGGAATAAGTTTTCTAATAGCATTTCATTCGGCTTTACACTGCCATAACAAAAATAAAATGGACGGTTTACGCGATTCCCGCAAAAGCGTAGTAAAGTTCAGAAAAAAACTTTGAAGTGTAGCAGTTCTGTGCGCATATGCTCAAACCAGTAAGGTGTATCATCTGCCACGGCTTTACCATCATCACTGATGGCATAACAGTGGTGGTCAGCACTGCTGCTTCGATATCACAAGTTTGTCAGATCTGTTTGAATTAAACGCGATTCATTATTCATGACGCGCAGTTCGATTTCAGTTTCGATTACTACCAAAGATCAGGAGGACGCTGGCTTTACCTCAAAGACGCAGGAGATCGCGGTGTTCCGGATGTCGTGAATGTCGAAGTAACACGCGACATGAAACGTTTGACTAATCTTTAATTTGCAGGTACAAGCTGTTCGCCTTCTTGCTGATAAATGGCGTGGGGAGTCAACGTCCGACCATGTATGCTTTGTAGCACGCTGTAGACCTGTAAACTTTCCAGTGCATCACCCATCCTGGATAAGTTATTGATGATACACTTTCTTAACGCCTTTCACAACCTAGGCGCTCTGCTTGCTACAAGAACCTCATCTGACAGGTAGCGAACGCTTGATGGTTTTTCAGCCACTGGTGATCAACAAGTAGCTTATCATTAAATCATCCGCTTTATTTTACTTGTTTTTAGCAGTCCAGTTCAGGCTAACGACTGTTTCCCAGAGCGCAAAACCTAGACTTTTCCGTAGCTACTTTTTGCAATGAAATTTTGGTTGAAATCATGCTGTTTAGATTTACGCTGAAAGGAGGTAATTATTGTTTCTCATCTATTTGAAAGTTTCAGGTTTTGCGCGCCGTCCATTGGTGGGGGGGAAGTAAGATATACCGGAGTGCAATTTAGATACTATAATTCAAACGTACATTCAATGCACGTTGCGTCTGTGTACTGTAGGATAAACTGCCAGAAGTTGGCAAGTGATTCTATAAACACGGGTTACGAGAGCGCGTGCTCCCTCATATGTTTATTCAAGTTGCAACGGCGACCGCAACTGCACATACACACAGGCTTTTACGAATTTTGTGCCAAGGGTGATTTGGAGACAGTCAAAAACTGCAGTAGGTAATTCAACGTACTTTCATTTTCAACTTATCTCTGAGATGTTTTATTTTATTTTCTACCGGTGTCGAATTAGAGGTATTCAGTAACCTTGGAAATATCACTTAAAAAGGCCACCTATATCAAGTAGTTTCGGAAAGACGCGATGAGCATAAACATTCACAGCGAGAATTTGGCAACCTCAAAGAGTGTGGCGTATTCAGAGGCATTTTTAGTCCCCGGATAGCAAAAAGTAAAGTATTTCCGCTTGAAACAATGCAGGTATTTTGTGAGAGGACAAAGCCAGCATTTTCAAAGCCTACAGGACTGCGCTTCACCAAAAACGTCATTACTGATGTTGCCAAATTCACAAAGTCCTTGTGGACTATTTTACCTGACTCTCGAGTGGCCATCTTTTGGACTTTGTCTGGGCTACGCTTCAACACATTCATGTAAGTCTGCGTACATATCATCGGGTACGGTCGTTTTAGTCGCTACGATTCATGTCAAACCCTGCAAGAGTTGTACAGTAGCCACACGAGTAGAGGACAATCTATATTACCGACGCCTTAATTGGTGGTGAGTCATCCTGTCATGTGTCGCCGATTAGGTTTGCTTACGTCGGTCACTCTCAGGAATGCGCAAAATATACTGCACCGTCACGGTTAAATGTACATAAAGCAGAACCGAAAATATAAGCTTTCTACTGTGTATAAAGTGGCTGCATAAATTAGTGTAAGACCAAACTTTTTAAAGTATATTTGGGTAAATAGTGATTCGTCAAAATATGTTACCAGGGATGACTTTGTTAGTTTATGAGACAAATCGGTTAATCGTAAACAGTATCTTGTACCGGAGTTTCAGGATTGCTTCGTACGATTACTGGAAAACAAAGTTTTTCATGTCGCAAAGTGTATCTAATTAAATGGTGTTGCTTGTGGAACGTGGCCGATTATTGTACAACAAACACCTGCCAAAATGCCAGTTTTATACCGTTTTGGTAACGCATCCCAATCCCGAAAATTTACGTCGGTTTTTGAATCATTTGGACCTGGATGGTTGTTGTCAACCGTTTGCATTTTGTGCTCAATTTGCGTTCCTAATCGACAGTGCTCGAGATATCCCAATACATTTTCCTTCTGGTTGCTGAGAACACTTACACAACCTAAGACCCGATTTCTCCTTTCTCGGGGTGAAAACTTAGGGACTGCGTCTGCCTGATGAGCCTCAAGAAGAACAAAGCCGGTCGATGGCTGTCGGACACTTTTTAAATATCTTATGTGTAACACGTTACCTCAATCAGAAACTTTGCTCTCCTGATGATCGAGTTCTATCCTGTTATTTACCAAGACTCTAAATGATTAGAAATTTACAAATTCAACTAATGTGGTCGCATCCGAGAACACTTTCCTCGCTATTTGAGTCGGCTGACCAATCGGCCAAACGACTGCCAGGAAATTTGATACTAGGAAATCTGCTAAAACACGCCCAGTCCCTTCTGTTCACTCACTTAAACGACTAAGTTTTCACTTTGGGGTGTTGACCCAAATTTGCAAGCTTTCAGTGGGGTCATTTTGATTAACCGATTCAGGATGTGGACAGAAATCCGTGACACAAGCTAACTTTTTGCTTTAAAATTACAAGCTAAGCTTGATGCTCCCAATATGAATGACTTTGTGTTTCATTGATTGGCATTACTGTTTATGATTTAAAATTTGTGTTTATTACCTCTGAAAAAGCGAGTAAAAAGAGCTTTTCTCAGCAAATTAAACAAACTCGCCGTTATTGCCACTTGTTTGGTTAAGTTTTTTCATGTCCATCAGAAGGTGTTACACTTGGGGAGGATTCAGCGGTGGCTAAAAAGTACAACTTCAAAGGCGGGCTCCAAACTTTGAGCTGGAATTTATTTTCCGTGTGTTTCGGCGAGTGCAAGTAAAATCACAACTAGAAAAGTCCATCCCGAAAATAGCACACGCCCTCATCCGTAGTGGGCCAAATGCACTCAATAAATGAGTAGTATTCACGCGTAATCCTGTTGAGAATAAGCCATCCGTGGAGCTGAAGTTGGCCGTCACCACAGACGACGTGTTGACCAGAAGCAAGGACACGAAAACACATTCGCGAATATTTGTGCGAGATCATCACTACATCTAGACTTTTTTCGGTCGTATAGAACCGCGAGTGTATCCCAACGAACGCCGGCTAACGAATGAATGCAAACAGCCCAAATACCCGGTTATTCGCCTCTTGACAGAGGTCGCCGATGGTGATCGAAGTGCTGAGTTACAATAAAAGTTTACTGCAAAACTAATCCACCCGAATAAATGTCACAAAAGCGCACAGTTTATTTAGACACGATGTGGATGCACCAAAACTAATCAGGTATCATATTTTATTTTTCAAATGTCAATCTCTTGCTGCCCGGACACAAAGTTCGCTTCAACGGAGAATGCACGAAATATTTGCGCCATCGGGAAAATCTCTTTTTGCGTTCATCTTTTGCACCATATGAAATTGGAAAACGATTTGGTCGAAAAATAAGGCCTTAAAAATATCTGCTGGACAGGAAACTCTACCGAACTTTGTGAAGGCCTGATTTTTGTTCAATTATTCCAAATGCAGCAACTAATACATGTTTTCCGAGTTATACACTAATTTGCAAATCAATTTGGTTTTTGCGAGAGACTCACCTGGAACCCAGCTGAATCTCCCGTTTGTGATGTTTTCAGGCAACTGAATGTGGTGCACCAGGCCGCCTCAGCAACCTTATGAGTAGTGCATTACGTATATACATGTTTCCCTTTTTGGTAGTTACATGCTAAAATGGGGTGCAAGTCACTTAAAAATCCTGCCACTTATCCAAAAAATGTTCAAATTTTCAAGGCAACTATAACCTGTGCTAGACTATACACAAGCGTCATACGAGCATAACTTGAAGTAAACCTTGGTTAAATTGCAGAATATGGAAGCTCTGTCTCCTTGTTGTCCCGTTTGTCAAACTTGACGCGTAGGTTACAGACGTTTCGTCACTAATCCTTTGCTGGCAATGTTTTATCTCGATTGATGACGAAAGTTTGCAACTGAACGGCGAAGCTCGGCAAGCAGACCAAAAACAATGAGCAAATCAAATATTACCATGATTATTTCGACCGTTACGTAGGAATTTCGGGTTGTATAAGAAGAATAAACATGCAATACATACACTTTACAAATGACAAATCATAACTGCATTATAGAAGGAAAACAAAATAAAAGATTGAAGATGATTAGAGAGACAGGAGGAGGTACATAATTTGCATCCTGTTTACCCTCTGGGAAAAAAGTTCTCAAACTTAAAACGTCCTGAATTCACTGAGATAAATAATAGCTGTCTATAACACCCAAGAATCTATTTGATAAATCTTATTGTATTATCTTATTGTTAATTGTTTTATTTTATTTTAATTTTTTAATTTAATTTAATTGTTTTATTTGATTTAAAATAGCTCCAAAGAATTTTAATATTGTTTGAAATCACAAATTCTATGAGTGCGAACTTTCGCCTCAATTTTAATTCGTAAACGTTTTTTCAGTGTTAAACCAAACATTTTTAAAGCAAACAATCCTCTGATCTCTGAAAAGTCTGTCATTCATCCAGGCGCAACAATAATTAAAAACGAAGATCAAAAATGCGACTCGATTTTTGGACTGATTTAAGAAATCGTTGGCCGCAGTTGTGTATTTATTCTTGTCAGGCATAGCTTTCTTAATGAAAAGCGGACTAGTTTCCCGCAAACATTTCATTCCTGTTGGAGTGGTCAGCGCTAAGTTGTAATTGAGTAAACTGAAGCATTCTTTCTTAGTCTCTGAGAAAGTGAATAGTTTACTTGTAAAGGACAAATGGCTGGTCACTAATTGGTTTTATCCAAAGCTGCAGCAGACTGTGGAAATGGCGGGTCTTATGATCGTGCATATTACAAAAATAATTGCGGAAGAACAGGGTGGGGACTTTTTAATCATGATTCATTTGAACTGAACGACTCCTGCAATTATCTGCAAATGAAGATTCTGTATCTGTAAAAAACTGTCACCTTGTAAACTACAGACATAAGATATACTAGGATACTTGTAGGTTAAACTCTATCGCGGTTTATTGCGAGCGCAATGTTTGGGTGAATTTTTAACACAAGAATTTTTCTACCGTGTCTGGAGAAAGTATATCGAGGCTTTCGTAAATTACTCTGGTTTAATTCAAACCCACGTCCTCTTAATGTTGCAAAACAATGAATGCCATCGGCATCGTGATAACAAAAAATTAGATAGTCATAATGATCGTGAGTTCCCGAGGAGGTAAAATTTTGACCAAAGTGTGACTATTGGAACCGAGTGCTGATTTAACCTCGAAAAAGTGCTTGAAATAACCGGCCAAATTAAGAGTCAACATTTTTCTAAACTAAAAAACTTAATTTCCAGTTTATTTTAGTTAATGTTTGCACTCAAGCTTAAGCAAACTGTGTAACTTGACTGACTTTTCGTCAGACCAAAAACTTCGTGACACAAAAAGTACTGTCAATTTTACTAGAATCAAGGTCTTGCTCGAGCTCAAAACATGACAAGAAAATATTTAAAAAACTCTTACATGGTAGGTAGATCTGTCACCTGTTTCCTGTACTTTAGTTCTTATGAGCATTTTTAGCAATGTTTAGCTGAATAACTTAGGGAGGAAATTGTGATGAGACGATTACCTTTTTTGTTGACCAGTTCGTGGGAATATGGCGGAAATATCAGCGTCGGTAGATATCCTCAACTCCATAAAAAATCTGAATTTCACGGTGTATTTGTTTTTTATAATTTTTAGCTACTATCTAGAATAGCTCGACGCTCAGAACCTGCAAACAGCTGGGAATAATTTATCAACTTTGAATGATTGGGCCTTAGCACGGAAACATTGCATACCACATATGTTGTTTTACAGTCGCAACATTGGCAGCTGCCTACAACAAACACCACACACCACCTTTTGGCGCACACTATCACCTATAACGTTTCAAATATACTTCAAAATTGCTACTATTCTTGCTGACCGAGATTTCCAGAATTTTCCATCACGTTTAGAAATCGACAAGACAGTCGCGATCGAGGTAATGTTGTTTAAGTGCGTGCGTGAGTTTCATTTGTCGTCCTGGAAACACAACTTGCTTAGAATGTTGACGCACCAGCTGGGTGACAATTTTTCTTACGTGTATCATAGTACGCCTCAGTTGCAAGCGCTAGGCCGCATATTCGATGTCGCATGACACATCCTCCGAAAATAGTAGGCGTGCTAGGCGATGTTAAATTGCCTAAGTTGTTTTCAATGAATTTGAGAAAAACGAACCCCGAAGATCAAACTGAATGCGTACGGTTTGAGGCTGATGATAACAAAAAATGATGTTTTGCAAAAAGTACATCGGTATTCAAGAAATACACTCATTTGCAAATCAATTTGGTTTTTGAGAGACTCACCTGGAACCCAACTGAATCTCTCGTTTGTGATGATGATGAAAACATCACAAACAAGATTTTCATCTGGATTCCAGGTGAGCCTCTCGCAAAAAACATATTGATTTGCAGATGAGTGTAGTTCTCGAAAACCGTCCAATTTGGGTTCAAGTAGAACATACGGTTGACGGAAACTCGGAGACTGCGCCTACCTGATGAGCCCAAACTGGAAGGGCGAAACCGGTCGTGGGCTGTCGAGGAATTTCCAGCAACCTTATGAGTAGTACATTGCGAATATACATCGGTTATTGTTTACCTCCGTGGTGCTGGCAGGATCCCTGACCTGTGGCAAAAACAGCTTATCAAAATTTCGCGATCACATCAGCAGGTTTCTACAAACTAGTGTTAGTGGGGAAGCTTGTTTTAGATCTATACAGCGAGGCGAAAGCACTGGGTTTGTTGAGGACAGCACGGAATATCCAGGGGCCGCTGTCAGTTGGCTTCCTTATCTTCCGTGCATAGTAGGACTCTCTTTTTCTAGTGTGATTGCGAGTCACTCCCAGAGAATAACGCTTAGTTGTTCGTCGATATCTCCGTTTCCTGTAAGCCTAATCCATAGACTGTTTTGCCGAAGTCTTTTGTGTTCAATGCAACAAGAGATGCGACTTTTCTGCTGCGTTCTTCCAGACATGCTTCACTGATTAAAAAATCACCGACAATTTTTGTCCACTAAAAATATTTATTTTCAAGTGGTGGGTAATTTGCTCCTCGTCGCTTTTATCGAACAGTTTTGATAATTTTCTCTGCTGTCATTTTTTTATATAAGCGAATTTTACGGTTCCGCTTGAGCTCCAAATGTTGGTATACTCTGTGAGCAACTTTAGGATTGAGATGAACTTCATTAGTGTAGAAAAACTGTGCTTATGTCTAGAGTATTTTTTTCGAAGATACAAATTTTTAACGGAAATACAAGAGATGATAGGCTTAAAACTCTACAGAAAATGGTTCTATAGACCTCTTAAGAGCCTTAATCAACCACCGTACACAATAATGGCAGTTTTTTCGTCAGTTAGTGGTATTCTGGGAGAGTTTTCTAGGTCTGCTAGCAGTATATTGATTTTAAAGCATCAAATAAGCGACAGAATTATATTTTAGAATGCATACTAACTAGAACTTACCTAAACAGGAATTCATCCGTTAGGCACTTCTCTGGCAAGGCTGTATCAATAACCAAGGCATGGTAGTCGTGACAGCGGAGTGAAAGTGCAGCGTTACTCATGCCAGGTGGTCAGAACGTGTAACTCTGTTGTGGTGATATGGTGACACTATTCTCACTGTTCAGTAGTGCTCATTCAATGCTCTACCTCAAGAAACATGCTGGATTTGGTATGCAGTATAAAACATCTAGGGTAAAATGAGTTAACCGCATCCGTATTTTGATTGGCTGATTCCACATCAGACAAAGATTCACGTCTAGCGTATTTGGCCGATTGGAGGAAATGCCAACCAATCGTTGATCAGGTCCAAAATCAAAGTTAAGCATGGTTACTGCGCGGCTATTGACTATTTTGTTGACAAGAATTGTTATCTTGCAAGGCTCTCCCATTTTCAAAAACAGGCGGCATCTTTTGTTGGACCACCTGCATTAGAATCCGGCAGATTAGGCAAATCTCAAACCGCGCAGTTTCATTCGACCTTCATCAGACAACTCCCAAGGAAGTCTAGACATCCTGAACAATGTCTGAAAATTTTTCTTCCTGTTCTACTCACCAGGGATAACAAATGATAGCACATTGGAGTCATAGGTCACTATGTCGTTGGTCGACCGGCAGAAACAGGTTAGCGTATTTATTTGGATGTGTTTAGATAGTTGGTAGATGTAGTTCCAAAAATTTCATACTGGATGCATCACAAAGACTACTCACAAGTTAGTTTTCTTTGTAAATTGCGCTGTCACTACCTGTAACTCAATATCAGTAATCTGCAGTGTGGCAGCCAACTGAAACTACAGGCTAAATGATTTAATCATCAGTGGGACACTTGTTGTGCATTTCACTCTATAGGTCAAAACATACCAATTTCAACAAATGACATTAAACGGACATTAGCCTTGAGTTGTTTAGATAACACAGACGGAAAACACATTTTTAAACAAAGTCGGAAAGTTAGGAAGGTCAGAAAAGTTACTTCTTCCGGCAGAAATGAACAGAATCATTCGACAAATAATTAGAGGTCTCTAAACGCTAGGTACTGGAATAACGACTTAAAAGTTCTAACGTTTGGCCCGGGCGGATTTCATTGGATTTTTGTCGGAAGGACACCTTATGCATGCTAAGAATGGACAATCAAAAACCTGTGCGGAATTCCTCCCAAGTTCCCGAGAACTGAGGCACTGACTAACACCGGGTAACCTAGCATAAAATGGGAAATTGGGGAATGCTTGGAGTTGTATATAGTTTGATCGGTTTTCCTGCACTACAAACAAGCCATCGGTGATTAAACTCCACGACGTTTAACCTTCCTCCAAAAGTTTGAGTTTGAAACTCTGTCCGAGTTTGTGTAGTAAGCGCTGGTGCTGAAATTCGAAACCAGTTCGAAGCTATTTTTGGCTTGTCAGCGCAGTTTCACATTACCTGACTGGATGAAAGAAATCCGAACCCTCTTATTACGCCTTGCGGAAGGTGCTTTGTCGAGCACCATTGTCATGCTTTTGTGCGTAAACATGTCTCGCAGTTACCATTTGATAAGACCTAATCAGCACCATGAGTGATCGCAGACAAAAGATATCTGGACAACCCAAAACAAAAATAGTTCGACGGCCATTCAAAGACAAGTGATTGGAAATTCCTGACAGTTTATTGTTGAATCGCATGCAGTAACTAATCGCCTGGCTTTAGGCTGTTAGCCGATTGCCTACATGTTGCCCGCCGATAACACGTGCTCCGTTTAATGAGCCTTCAATGGAAACTACTTACAAGGTGGCTGAAAACTGGTGGAAGAATATCACAAACGAGAAATTCATTTGAGTCTCCCATGAAAACCAAATTGAGTTGCAAGTAAGTGTATTTGTCGAACTCAGCTTCCAAGTTAAGCAAGTGCAATCCAATGTGCAATATTCACACCAGTTACAAAATGTTAAAAGTCCGAGTTTTAAGGTCAATGGAATCTTTTTTCCGAAAACTCCGAGCGGAAAAGCTGACTTAGGTGCAATTCATGATGATCTTCACATAAGTTAACACAGTCATCACAATATGACTGTGTAAACGGGACAACAATTAATTCAGCCGTAAGCTAAATTAGTTGAAAATCCAGCAGGGTGGTTTGGTGAATAAAAACTTACAGGAACACAGAATGTTTTGCCTCCAAACATATACCTGTTGTATGGAAAAACCTGCCATGTTGCATCAATAAAACTCTCTGTTTATTTGCAGAATTGTGCGGTGTTGAGGAACGAGTTCTTTGGAGTAATCTAGCATTTGTTTTCACCTGCTTTGAGCACCATGGAAAATATCGCCGCGAACAGAAGTTGGATAATTAACCGGTGATTGTCCACCGGCTGCTCAAGGAATGGGTTGTTTACAACTTAAAATATCTTTACAAAAACTCGATCCTCACTCCAGTCCGGTTCAGTTCTGTCTTAAAGGCCAGATGATAGTTCACAGGAAAACACATTGCAGACTGAATTCGGCACATTACATAAAGAATAATACGATTAAACTTCTGGAAATTTGCAAGTACCTTAAAAAACTGCGTTCAGCACCATTACTTTTAGTATGATGAGGTTAGTCTTGAACACCGAACTCGGAACTTGAAAACTAAACCAGAAAAAACAGCCGCTTAAAAAACAGTTCACTTTGCAGTTGCCGCAAAAATTAGCGATATGGTTTATTTGGTTATTTGGCACTTCAAGCCAGCCTTTCTCCAGGTAGTGTAGTCATAACGTTAGATATAATCACACCGGAGCACAACACCGGTGTTATTCTGACATAATTATCCACCGCCATACACCTGCAATTGTTCATCTTGGCAATAGGTTTTAAAACATTCAACCGATCGTTTCACCATTTTACGATATTTTCTACGGTAGATTGAACTGCGCATTCATTTTGCTTTCATTTTCTTCAAGTGGACGTCTTTGAAATCGTCATTGAAATGCTATTCCACCTGGGTGCATTTAAAATAGTTGCGGTTGCGTGCGTTACACCCATAACCAAGAGAGTTGGGCGCGTAAGCTTTGTGTAATTTATAGGCATCTCAAAATATCCAGTCGATGAGGGTTGGAGGAGACTACCATCCTCCCCTGACCAGGGAAAGAAAACTCCTGTGCTCTGGAAACCGATGCACAAAGCTTTGAGACAAGACAGTTGTTTAGCATTCTCTCTTGGCTGTATCACGTACAACCATGAACTTTGCAGCTTAATGTTCCTTCTTGCCATGGTGGATTACTGTCCTCAGTGGTGATGAAAACGATGATGATCAAATGTTAAAAGTAATTTTCTTCGCTCTTCTAGGGCAGAGCTTTGGGCAGTGATTTTTCAAACTAGGGTGTGTTGCGAATGTGCATGAATTTTGCATTGACTAGAACCAGGCAAAGCTTATGGCTTGTGACTGCCATCTGCCGGACACCTACTATGTGTATTAGAGGCGTGATCGATTGGACTGCTGCATCAGTTTTCGGGACAAGCCAATTCATGAAACCGCACAACCGGATTAAGACGGCACGGCTGAGTGAGTCTGAATCAGCTAGTCCAAGGTTGTTTGTGTGAGGACAGCGTGATTGGTTATGTGCCGGTAGCAGTGATGGAATGAGAGTTGGCGATCAATATTCGTTCATTGGAGTGGTACACACAAGTGAAAAGTAATCTTCTGGGTTTGTTTTGCAAACTGCTTTCATTCTGAGCAATACTAAGTACAGAGCGATTAACAAGCCGTATAAAACACGTGACGGATTTACACGATTACCCATATTTTTTGTCATTACACTATGACTGACAGGGGAAGAGGAAAGCGGTCGGATGACAGGATGAACTACACTTTAACCGCTCACTAATACCATTATAAAAAACTTCTTCATGGAAAAAACATACTCATTCCCTGCGCCAGTTCCGCATTGCTCTTTATTCTTATTTATTTTAACCTAATTTAATTTTTATTTATTTTTATTATTATTTTATTTATTTATTTATATTTTTAATTTAGGATTCCATCTTGGATAAATGATGCTTCCCGAATATCATCCCATTTTTAGTTCACAGTCGTGGGGCGATAGCACGAAACACCTGAGAGTGGGATTTGTTTTACTAGGCCGGGAGGGACTTGTGTAAATATGCGCAAATAACTACATTGTCAAAATGAAATACAGTAGTTTTTTTTATGAAGAATATGTAAAATGCCTTCCTAAAGGTTAGGTTTTCATCCGTGGACTAATTCATATCCGAATTACAACTTCGATTGCTATCCGGTCAGAACAGCATATTATCTAATTTACCCTACAAACAATTACCTAAAATGACAGAATCATTGAGTGAAACTCATTCTTGTCACGCCAAACAATTGTTCATTGAAGATATGACCTTCTCTATTCCGCCAGGTTAGTTTGTTACTAAACAGTTGGGGTCATTTCTCGTAACTTTTGCATCAAACATGTGAAATATACAGCCGTACGCTTGGCGATTTCCATTCGTTCGGTTGAAATCCACCTTGTTGCCCGTGAAGTGATCAGACCTAAAAGATCACCTCATGTTAGGCGGTTTACGGGGATTTGCCGTAGCAGATCTAGTCATCGATCATTGAATCTATCTTGATCTCAAGAGAATTCTCCCATTCATTTGCTCACTATGTTTATGCACTTTTGATCTCTTGTTTTGATTATATGTACCCGCCATTCATCCTGTCTCAAAGGTCGTCCCGTCCGACTCTGGTATATTAGTGCGTGTGTGTGTGAATGTGCGCAGCTGACTTACTTACTCATGAGCGCTCGTGCCCCGTTCGCTGAGATTGCTTCGGCTTGTTAAACACCCATGAGATTTCACTTTAACCGCATCGCCAATCAGAATCACGAGAATCTATTCCGAAGGGACAACCGCAACACAGAGTACCGAGCCAACATTCCGCTCGTCGTTGTTGGTGTACGGACATTGACACTGCACTGTGCCAGTCAGTGATAGACCTGTACACTTGCGACGCCACGAAAGTGGACAGTTGAGGCATGTCGAACCTACGCGTCACTCAAAGTTCCGTATAGCGGATATCAACATCGATGTTCAACACTCCTGAACTTGGGCAACACATATTAAGAATATTTTCTGTAACATCGGTGTCGTCCACAACAAATAATTCTGAGCCTTCAAATGTATGGCCCCCATTTGTACTAACTGTGTCCAGGAATCATTCAAGCCACGCACAAAACCCTAGAAGTCATGTCCTCCAAATGGAGGTTGTCAACAACTGGGACCCTTTGAAAAATAACGGGACTATAAAATGGCACAGGCTACGAGGTGCACCGGGTATTTTTAAACCAACCCGGGCAACGGTAATTCCAGATGAAATCTAATGCAAAGAAATCAGATAAAAAACAATACGCCCACTCCAAGTTCACACCGGTTATTGACACAATGGCCCCAAGATGACGAAGTCCACGTGACAGCATTAAATTAGGCGCGTGGTCTGTGCTCAGGTTAAAAATTAGAACAAGAGTTATGGACACAAAACAGAAACGAGTGACATCTTTGTTTGCAAGCGCATCAACGCAAAGTTTATTGCGTGCAGCTTAGTTGAGGATTTCAAACAAACTTAGCCGTAAATGCTAAATATCCCCCAAGGTAGCAGCGGCTAGATGTAGTCGTTTTGGGTTGTGCATCTTGCAATTTGAACAACATTTCCTTTTAAAAACACAAAATAGCTTGTTGATGTGAGCTGAGCGCATCCTTGCTGGGATGGGAAGTATGATTAGCCTAGATTGGTACGCCGACTCCAGTCTTCTCCTTTCAAGCAGTTGCTGAGGGTAAGCGATGTCCAATGAGCATAAGTTTCTCGGGTGATTTTATGGGAAATTTAGGGAAAGAACGGTATTCCGGAGAATACAATATTCAGAATTAATCAATTTTCTGTGAAGTTGCGACAGAAGTCGTTCTGACAGTCGTCGTGCACGTAGCTTACAGAGCGTTCTAGTGTAACGGTGGATACCACTGACGAGGCATGCGAGTAGCATGTTTTCTCGTAAACCCGCTCCGCGTCTCTTGAAAAGTGAGATCTGTCACGGAATTTGTGGAGTCGCTTCGTAGCATTTGCTTGAATTTGAGTAACAGTCAACGAATATCCATGAAAGTTCAGGGAGACGCGTTCAAGGAGAAGATGGATATTCAGTTTTGTAAACGAGATGCATATGAGAGTTTTGCTCTCTTGTTTAATAGTCTGTAACTGTTAAGTTGATGTTTGCCTAATAAACAACTCCTCAGCGAAGGCCTTCTTCCTTTTCTCCAGTAGTCCCTTGTTGATACGGAAAATCTGGGCTGACTATGATGACACACGTTAATGCCGGAGTTTGAGTTCAACTGAACGAGTCTATCTTCCGCTTAGTGGGTTTCGGTCACTTCACTCCTGTGAACATTCAGTGGAATGTGCTGTCCGTAGTTAACCGAATGTTTGAAGACATCGTGTTCACGTCAGCGTAGATCAAATGAAACGGAAACCCGGGTTGGTTGCAACGCCTAAAAATCCATTAGAAAGCTTTTTTTCAAGGTAAATAAACACTAACTGAACGCGTACAGGCCATATGCAATGGTTGAGTGAAAAACGCTGGATTTGAGTATGGGGCTTTTCAAGTTCTCTGCGTACGTGTTTCCTTTGTCAATTTTGCCCACCAGGCACACGTTTATGGCGACGGCTAGGTAGGAAGCGACTAGGGTACATGACGACTTTACACAAGCTCAGATAAAAAACCTTCATTCAGCTCATTGAAATTTTGACTTTTGTTTTAGGGACCAGCTCACTCCGGATACTGAAACTCAGTGAAAGCTCAGAATCTGGCCAAATCCGTTCGTTTGGTCAGCCAGCTTTGTAGTGCCGAAATTGAAGAGAGGAAGCTATTACCTTCTATCGATGGTGGCAGTCCTTCTGCATAAGTTACATGGTAACACAAACAATTAACGGGTCAGGAACCAATTTTCGCTAAATGCTGGCTGGTGAGCGAATTGTCCGCAGTAATTCACACTTTTGTTGCAGACGTTTCACCACGAAGCGATGAGTGATATTCGGCGAGTTTTTGAAGAGCGAGGACCTGTATCTGTTGCTGTGCAAGCCATTTTAGGCCCCGTCAATCTTTTTTCCTCATGTCTCTGTCAGTCATCGCATATAATCTCTAAGCTTTGACTCCTTTTTTCGCATTTTATTAGTGAGACAAATCGGCTTTGATAAACCAAATTAGTTGATGAAATTAGTTGATGGCTACTATCGAAATAGTAGTAGTAGTACTACTATTATCGAAAATATCAAAATACTACTATCAAAATAGCCCTGTATAAACCAAAGCCAAGTGAAATACGAAATCCAGAAGCGCGCAGAATTTGAAACCGAAAGACAGATTTATCAACGCAAGATAGGCAAGGTTTGCTTTGTAGAAGACCATTTACACGCTCTAATTGTTACGCTGCTCTGAGGTATGAAGGACTTAATTAACAAAGCTGCCAGGAAAAAACAGAACTGGGCTCCAATGGTGTTGAAAAAATGTGAACTTATTAAGAAGCCTGTCTGCCCGCATGTTTATTATTAATTTAAAGGGAAACTAATCCAGGCGAACACATTGGGAAATCATCTCCTGTGGGATAAGAAACTTGTATGAATTTTTCTCACTGAGGTTGAATGTAGGTGGCAGAATTTTCTCCACAATCCTAGTCAGCGGTTTTTCACTTTGGACAACTTTGGTCTCACTATTTTAAAGGAGATACGTTTAAGGTTTGCCTATAGGTTGTGTGTGCTTCATTTTGAATGTTTCAGGTGAGCAATAATGTTTACTCAGACAGCGCAGGATATGCCAGACAGGACGCAAATGACCGAACCGGTTTGATACGAGCTGTGGTTTGGTGATGCGCTTTATTACGTCATGCATCTCACTTTACGAAAGCGACTGTCACAAACTTCATCAGTAAGCGAGAAATACACTCATCTGCAAATCAATCAAGTAGAACATAAGGATGACGGAAACCCGGGGACTGCACCTACCTGATGAGCCCCAAGAAGGGCGAAACCGGTCGTGGGCTGTCGAAGAGTTTTCAGCAACCTTATGAGTATTCCATTACGAATATTCATCAGTAAGCAATTAAACGGTATATTGTCGACAGCGGCTAAGCTAATCAGGCTCTCAGCGGACAGTGTATACTTTTCTTGTGGAGATTTTGTGCTGTACGTGAGGACAATCTATGAAAAGCCGAGCGGCACTGTACAGCTGATTCATCCCTATTGGGAATCATCAGCAGTGCGGATCTCACAAAACTCCGGAGAGTCTCCCAACCGCGACCTCCTGGCTAGTAGTTTGAACAATTAACCTTTCGGCCAGAAAAGCATGAGTGGCGACATATCCTGTCTAAGTTCGAGTCAATCACACTGCTGTTGTAAAGAACTTGATCATTCGGTATTCGGGGACTTTAAATTCAGACATTTTCAGTACATCAATAGTTTCGGTTTTCAACTTCTATCCTGTGGTAAGTCCGACTGTTTAAAAGCAGAATTTACTTGTGGTTAAGAGAGGGTTAATCTTGTATGGAGGTTTACTTAAGACAAACTACTGACTGCACCCGTGGTGGACAATAACTGCGGGGTACTGGGCCAATACTAACCCAAGTCAACAAAGATAGGTAACTGAAATTTGTGGACGGTCGTCACATTTCAGGATTCACACTCTTTTACGATGTGCTCTGGAATATGGCACAACTTTGAACTGCCTCCTTGGAGTGCAAAATTACGGGTGATATTTTGCACGCAAAATTAGTTAAGCGAAGGTACTACTTTTTGCTCGAGTAAAGCAAACTTGGCAGCTGTATTTGTTCCCAAAGAAATGTAACAGAATGAGGCATAAATGAATTTGGACAAGAAAGCTATGATGGACTTATTCACAAGTACCTCGCATATGAAAAAATACCTGGTACACTCCAGAAAGCGAGACCGTCCAAGAAAGTCCTCCACAATATCTCTTATTCTGGCAGATTGCTGAAAGCAAACCGAGTGTTAGAGAGCACCAATGTATTCAGATTGATTAGCCTGATAGAAGGGATCATGAATGGTTAAGATTGGTATCAAACTGACGGTGTGTCGGTAGGGTGTAAAACGTAGAATTCTTAAGAAAAACCAGAGAGTGGAAAGGTGGCAAGCATTTTTTGCCTGAGGGTTGCAGAAAGTCACTGGAAAAAAGCTAGCCTCTTCCTGGTTGTAAGGTAATTGGCTGATAAACTTTTATGACCACATGCTGGATTTTAGTTACCTGCTTTTGACTATCAGCAATAGGGATGTTCATGATTACTAATACACAATAGTGTATTAAAATCAAGACCAATAATGGCCAATAAGTAAAGAATTCTAAAAATTGCAGCATTATACGTTGCACTTCTGACATCACTCTATGCTATATATCTTGTCTTGTCAAGCAAAGTCAAGCAAACCTCAGAAAAAACTAAAAATCGGTACGTGCCGGCTCCAACTTAACCAGATATGGCCGAGATTCGACTACGACTTCTTCCGGTGAGTACGTGAAGGTGCTGTATTGCATTACAGGTTGTGCTTCGAACGCGGTGATGCTACGGTCATTTTTCGTACATCTTTATTCGACGTGGACACATGAGAACAACTGGTGACCTTCAGAATTTTTTCACATAATTAGATGCGTATCTGGAGCTAGGACCGCATGAATTTTTCCAGTGTTCAGTCACCAAAATGGTTAAACTTATTTGAAGGTCAGCATTGTGTAGGAACGTTATGATCACAAGGCATTCGCGGCTGCCTGTTTGGACCGAGACATAGCTTACAAGAGAAAGCGGTAGTAGCGTTCTGACAAATACTTTCAGCTGGTGCTAAAGGTTTCTTTTACGATCAGTCCCCCAAACACATTGTGTGTGACAGTTAGTTTCCACCTTTGAGATAACGGTTCCCTCAGCAAAATCTCCAGAATTTTAGTCTATTCCAAACAAACTATGTAATTTCCTGATTTGTAATTATCCAACCGAAGTTTTTGTCCAGTTTCTGGTGAGATCTGTACTGATAAAGTTTACAGACAGAGATCAAGCCAGTGTTGATTAAGTATCTCAGAACAAGCTCTAGGTGCTCGCTGACAGATGCAAGCAGACACGTCCGACTACTGTGTCATCAGAGCTTTGTCTAATCTCCACGCCACATCAAAACGGCTCAACAGTAATCCGCATCCAGGACTGCAGACGTATTCCGATCTCACACTTGACTGACCTTGAGGATAGGAGCCAATCCGCATAATATGTCGGCTGCAGTCACACCTGGGTTGCCGTTGTCTGCGCGGAATCATGCACGTGAGTCCAGACAGTATTTGCTTAGCCACGATGCTGAAGAAAAGCCCTCAGTGGTCGAAAACAAGTCCATTATTGAGAAATAGTCGGTGAAAATTGTCCGAAATATGCAAGCTGAACGCCACACTGCGGACATAAAGGGTAGCCACAGAATCGGGGGAATTCAGCAACACATTGGAAACTGCACGCGCCACTCTGCGCAAGTCCAATCAATAGAGTTACTCTTCAAAACTCTTCAGAGTGGACAATGCTTTCTTCCGTTTTGTACCTACATTCCCTTATTTTGTTTTGATCTGATGTAAACCGCTTTTCGAACTTATCATCACGTGCCAGCTTTAAATCGACCACGTGGGTCTCGTCATTTTGTGGCTACCTTGCCTTACTTCGGTGCGGATTTTGAGTAGACGCAGTTCCCTGCCTGTCTGTTTGTGCAGAACCTCATTTGGAGTCAGAAGTGGCTAACCCGGTGTTTGAAAGCCGGCACAATCCCACAATATGAGGTTTGAATAGTTTTATTCTATAGTTTTTTATTCTCAGTGGCGCATTTGTTGATAAACCTCCAATTGAACGAGTCGACTCTCGTTTCTTCACGTACCTTAGCTATTGCTGGAAACAACCAATCGGGCCTCCGTTTGTGTGCCTTATCGTTTCTATTCACGTTCTACACGCACTGCTTGAAACTCGACAAACAACGTAGTTGGACAAAATATCGGGCGGGGAGTTTTTTGACAATGAATATTTCACACTGCTTACTCCTTCAAACGGCCCGTACCAACCGCGTGTCACTGGCTCAGGAACTCATGCTTACAGGGAAACCCATCTACTTAAATAGTGTTTACGCCGAGACTGGATAGATATCTGAAGGATATATTCGCTATTGTCTACCACCGCAGTTTAAACGTCCAAAATATCCTGGCATTTTCATTTTATTGTATGTCGGTTGTACCAAGCATGGTTGAGAAAATTTCCGTCTACTTCGAAGATTGTACTATTGTATGCTACGTCTTCCTACATCATTACGTCAGGACGTTTATGTCTGCCATCGTATTACTGATTACTTTACATCGTTTACCCGCCGCCCTGAAACGATTTCTGAATAGGGATTTGATTATCAGCGAACAATGTCTTCAGCCTATATCGGCCTTAGTTGGTGCACTATAGACATCTTTAAAGGGCAACTGTTGCTACTCCTTGAGGAGTACAATTAGCTCTAGATGACCCACTGGTTAGAGTGCGAACTAAAGGACCGAAATGTCCGTGATGCAAACCAATCAATGACATCCTGACGGCTCCTGTCTAGGCTTGGGAAAACTTGCAGTTTTCAAGCTCTCGCCCTCCAATCGTGTCGCATCGAACAGGTGATACAACTGGCCGATTTCATCTTGATATGATCACGTGTCTCACGAAGCTCCTGTTACAAACAGTCAATGTGTATTTATGCACAAAACATCTACAGGCCCTTAACTAAGCCTGGACGCTTATTTTACCTTTACTTTACCTAGCGCAGTGATAAGTGTAGAAGTAAGATTTTCGTAATTTCGTAATCCTAAGCCTCATTGCCTTTTAAAGTCACCAAAATGTCCCCCTGTTGCTGCCTTTCTCTTTCAGTTTGACTTTGCATGTCATATACATACACTCACCTGCTCCACGCTGGATAATTTTCTATGAAGAATCTCCAGAAATGACCGCTAGAGAATTTTTTTACTGGTTTGTCTTGTTTTAGAACTTGAGCTGTCTCATCTCCATATATGAATGCTGTATCAGGATTTGAGATGAATTTTCTCGGGCAGGATATACTCTCAGTCATTTTTTAACCACTACTTAAGCTATGGATGCTCAGAGGACGCTAAACAGAATGCTGTGGTATTGTAACTTTTATACCTAAAGGCCGCGCTTTACTAATTTTGAGGAGGGTTTCATTGATCGGAGTAAAGAATGCAAGGAGCTAATGTAACTCAACAAAATGGACTTTCTCTTTAGCCCATGTTTTGTTAAAAATTTGAGCCCCCAAGAAGCAGTGAATTCTTCTTCTTCATGGGACAATCTTTAGTCCTGAAGAATTTAGTTATTGAGACAGGATGTGGTTGTTGGTCACACACAACCCACTACGTGTGAGTGTGACACACAGGTGTTACGCTAGGCCGGTCATGGGTCAATCTATATCTAAGCCACACCAGTCAGCTCGCCTCCAGCAGATACCCACGTTGTCAAATTTTCCGTGAGTTGGCTGTCTTGGAATGTGGTTCTCAACCACGCGTCACTGTAGTATACGTTGAAATACGTTAACTATGTTGAAGTAGACAAACGGCCACCCGGCTGCACCCTTCTGGTAAATTTCAATCCGAGTGAAGCTCTTGATGAATTGACTTCAGAACTGACCAGATTGCCATCCTGAAAGTTAGCTGACTATTTTTGGCTTCATCCATAATTTTAGATGGGTAAAACACATCGCTCTGGGCTATTGGAGAAGTTTGCAATACTTCTAAGTTCAAACAAACTAATCCTTTCCCCTAATTTGTCGGAAGTGGGCAGAATAAATTATGCTAGCCGAACCAAACGTTACCGAAAACCCCAGTTTGCAGGAGACTGAAGGTAGCTACTTCAAAAGCAAATTACATCAAGCGTTTTTCCTGCGGAACGATTGAACGATGTGACAAAAGTGTACAGAAAGGTAACAAAAATTTGGGTGGAATAATTAGACCGCCGGGGTGATGAAAGACATACGGATTTCCATTTAACAACCTGAGAGTAAGGCTGGTTGCCGCTCAAAAAAACGAGCGGAAATAATGAGCACCCCTACTCAAAGTTCGTAAGTAAGGAGTACACAAGTCCCTGTCTAGCTGTCAGAACAGGATTCTTTTACGAAATTACGTGGATCGCTGACAAGGAGAATACAGAGTGTTTACTGAGTTGCTGACGGCAGAATACATTGAATTACATTGACATCTGTTACGATGAGGCAGCCGTAGAAAGCTGTAAGCACCATTTGGCAGTAGGAAACCTGACTGCAGACTCGAAGCCGTGATGAAAACAGCTCCGAGCTACTGCAAAGTTTTTTGGATACGACGGGAAATGCACATTCTGGCTTAAAGTGTGAAACGGAGATATGAAAACAAGTATTTTGTAACCCATATATATCAGTTTCCGTCAAGTTTGTTTCACAGACTGACGTGACTAATACTCACTTGATGACTCTGAAAATCAGGGGGACTTGTGAGCGTTCTGATCTGATTTTGCCCGGTACAAGATCAAGATAATAGCTTTTGTGACTGTGGTAAGCAAAACTGTAAATGTTGTAATAGCAATGTTGACAAAATATCAACCAAAGGCCAGAAGTAACAAACAGAACACTGGTAGCAAGGTCTTCGTAAGCCAGAGTGTTGTCACGTGATCGCCCGGATTTAGACCAAGGAATAATAGACAAACTGATGTCAGCCGACTTTCCGCCCAATAGACCTTGTTCGCAAAACCATCCGTCCCGAATGAGCGTTATTATCTCTCTAAGGACAAATCAGGCGACCTAGAAGCACAGATATTTTTCTGAATTATAAATACTGACTAATAAACGACATGTCGAAAATTTTCCAATTTATTTTTAAAAGTATTAAGGAATTAAAAAAAGTTCTTTCGAACACTATAGGAAAACAGGCTTTTTAGGGTGTTCAGACGTATTTAGCAAGTATCGGGCTGGCGTGTGATGATTTACAGTTAACTTATATTACACAGTTAACAGAATCTGTTTCATCGGGTGGAATCAGGAAGTTTTACTCCACAATGACAAGGCAGTAGTCGAGTGAATATCAACCATTCACAGAATGGACCTGAGTAGTAACTGGTAACTTTCAGAAGAAAAGGACAAATTTTCTCACTGCTTGCTTCCACATATGGGTTCGTTGGGACGAAAAGACGGAAGAATAATACCGACAACATCTACAGGTCAGCTGATTCTCATAACATAAAGTGCTCTTCAGAAGACATCAATTAAGTCTTTTATTGTTGCTCATTTGGGCGTATAAACCTTCAAGAACAATAACACTAGACTATTGGGTTGGCGGCCAAAATAATGTCGAATTTATCCGGCAATTGTTCCTGGATCGTAGCATGTATGCAGTTGTCAAAATTGGAACACAATGTAGGGGACATATATTAGTCAGGGAGTGAACACGGCTAAACAGCTACTAAGATAGATTAATTTCAAAGAACTATTCATTTGAATGAGTGCCATCTTTGGCTTATGTACGTAACCAACCAAGGGTCACGTGAGCCTGCGGCTGAAAGTCCGGAAAAAATATCCTTTCTTCATTATTAGGAATAGATTGGCCGAATTATTCGACAAGATTTGTTTTGCTTTATTTGTGTGATGTGGTTTGAAATTATTCCTCTTGGGAAGGATGGAAACTTCAGTGTTGAGCCTTTCTGGTCGCGGGGTGCATTTTTTTTACAGACAACGCTGTTGAAGGTATCGTTTATTTAATTACCGGAGGAGCAACAGAAGAGCCATTCAATAATTTGCCGACGTCTTACCATACGCAAATATGTAAGATGCGCGAGTTTTGCAACCGGTCTCGTCTTTTATGATCTTTTCTGGCAATTTGCATTGACTTTTGACATAAATTATCGACTTTCTGTCGGTGAAAATTAAAAGGTCTGGTTAAGCATTTTTCACCGCATTTACCCAGCAAACAACAGACGCTCAGTGTTAGTTTTCAGTTCCCGACTTGTGTGTGCCACGGGTTAACAACTGGTAGATTCATTGGCCTGTATGTTTTTCTTACCAGCTTTTTCTCCATCTTTGTCCTCTTATGCTCAAAAGCGCTAACCTGATAATTGTTATCCAATTATGTTTTTGGTATTTTTCTCTCAAATCACTATATCCGATATAACCCAAAATATTCTTTACATTCAAGACGTCTTAAAATAGTCCCACAAACGATGCACAACCTCTTCACAACAGCAGAGGAGTTTGAGCGGAAATCTTATTGATTGTCGCCCAATGCACGTGTCCTTTTGTTAGTTACTGCTGTCATGTTTTTGCACAAAGGCTACAGCTTATGAGAGCCTCGAGGGTAAAAATGAGGTGCGTAATTCAACTTCCTGGTTCGTGGGATTCGCATTTAAACCACAATATTTTGAACTCTACTAATTTTGTCCTGGGACATTTATTCTGATGAGTCCACATTAAAGCAGGGAAGTAATAGGTGAGATTTCCGTTCTTGTTCCAACTCGTTAGCAATACACATATTTTACCTTGTCGAGATTTGAACCTGTGGCATTTGACTTGTGAGGCCAGTGTTGTATCTTCCAACACACCTGATTTTTCAACCCCCAAACCGGAGAACACGTTCAAAGTCGGACGGTGGTCTGTTTGACGCTCCAAACAGCGACTCAGTGGCTTTCTGCTAAAGCCGAGTAATTGACCGTATTCCAGGACTTTCAAGTCGACCAGCGCAAGAAGGCTTGAAACATGCCGGACAATCTTCAATCAGTGGTAGGCGGCTGAGCCATGGTCAAGGACATGAACTGTTGATGAGCTGCATTCAGAGCAAAATCTGAGTCCATGGTTTCCATTCTTTGGTATACACATTAAAAGAATTGTTTCTCGTGGGGAGAAGGACTGTTCAAAGTGAGGTGAATGTGGTTTCACATCATGCCAATAAGCCATTGTGTAGGAGTCAAATTTGTAACGCGGCGGTTTGCTATCGGTGTCTGATAATTTGGTTTTAACAGGACGACAATAATTGCCAACCACCAGACTCGGATATCAATAAAACATACTAAACCATGTTTAAACATCATGCTTGAAAACTTATATCCTTACATGGCTCGTTGAAGGCGCCGTCGACATCCCAAAATTTTTTGCATCCAGTTTACTCTCTGCCATTCAAATACAGAACACTAAAGTCAGACCAAACGAATACACCTTTCTACGCAGTTTGGAGCTTTATCAAGTCTTCCTTCGGGAATAACAAATGGGAGAAGTCTATAGACATAAAACCTTACGGAGTGTAAAACGCTGAGCAGCACGGAAACGTTTTTGCGACTGGCTTCCATTCGAACTGGTACCTTTTTGGATATAAAAGCGATTTTAAAACTCGCCCTGTACTGATAAGTAAATTACAAAGTTTCTCAGTGACGCTAAAAATTTCTCGGTTCTCTTAATGAACCGTTTAATTGTTTTGGAAGGCAAAGAGGCACGTTTCCGAGTAGATGGTTATGCTCAGATTTTTTGTACATTTTTGAGGAGAATGATTCTTATACCTTAGTTGAGACAAGTTTTATGGACAACGAAGATCCCGAGTTGCAAAATTTGGTGTGTTAAGACCAGAAATAGATTACAGGAGTTTCGAATTTTAATTGGAAATCTCGTAAGCGTCTAGTAATATGTTTGGTGTTTACTTGCATTCATAATATCTGGCCTTGAAACACAAGCCATCAAAATTCAACATTGGGTCCTCCATGTTCCCTTTCTTGTGATCCTGATGAACAGTACGTTACATAAAAGACACGGTAAGTATTCAGCAAAAGAACCAAATAAAATACGAAGCAAAATTTAGTCAGATGGAGAGTGCTTCAACATCATAAAGGAAAAATGCTATCAATTTTATCTGCTTGTAACTTAATTTCACCTTTACGATGTACTGCTGCCAGCGGCTGAGGTAATGAGTATTTGTCCGCCTCATTCGATGAACTTATGCCTCTCAGTAGAGAGAAAAAAAAATCAAATTTTCTGTTGCTGATTGAATAGGACGAATTAACTTGAGGCAGTTTCTGAATCATTTGCAAGACTTTTACGTCAAACTAGAATCTAACCAAATTTGGTCTCATCGGTGAACACGGTTGATGCGTCGACGCATTACTCTATTGTGAGAGAAGGTTTGTGTTAAGAGGGGACCCCAGTGGTTTGGACGTAATGGGTAACCAGCATGGCACACTTTACCAATCTAAAGAGCATAAACAGTATCACACTTCCTGCTATTTTTAGGGTCATTTAGTCTCCTCAAAGAGTTTCACTTTTCTGCCTTCTTGTGGACAGGACAGCTCAAGAACACGTGAAACTACATAATATAAAACAACAGCTGTTTTAAAGAAGGACAAAAACGTGCCTTTGGCTGGTATCTAAGTGAACAATATTGAAAGAAGCGTAAATAAATTTAAATTCAATTCACTTGCAGTCTCCGGAGGCGCACGAATTTGAACATCTGACATGTAACTTCAAAATGTTTTCATATATTGTACACAGTACGGACACTTTTGTTAGGTTCCTGTGAAACGATTCAGTGCACACATAATATGGCAGTCATCGACCTTCTGAATAGACGTATTTATCCCGGAATTCGGGAACGAATTCCCCGGAAAGGCTTAAAACCTATTTATTCCTAGTGTCTCTGGTTCGGTGTGATCAGCATACGTGAAGTGAGAATGAAACCAAAACATTTTGTCATACTCGGTGACTTTGCTGAACACAGCATCAAGTGTTGCTGCTGTGTCCTCCCTGTTGTTGAAGTTAAAGGCAGAATAAATGGAAATTCGTGTACGGCCTTCTAAAAAGTACATTTTGTTCATAAGCCAATAGTTCTTGCACTTTTTGTCCTTGTCTTCTAGCAAGAGAATCGTTTTCATGAAAATATTGCCCGACGCTGCCGAAAAAATATATGTAGGCAACAAACCTGATGCTGTTAATTGATTAATTTGCTCATGCAAGATTGTGAGTAAATTACTAGGAATTTTACGTCAGAAATAAAAAGGAATATCCGTGCAAATTTACTGTACGTCAGAGATATGTGATAAATAAATATCTATTTTCTTACCTAATGGACTGTTTCGATTCCATGATTCATCGTGTTAAGCTAAACCGGTTTATTCTAGGGATAATGAAGTTACTAAGCACTTGTCCGTGCGTGCCTTCAGGAGAAAGATTTAGGCAGAAATCCTTTAGGTGTTATTCGAGGAGTTCAATCCCT
The DNA here is from genome assembly GCA_003604175.2 of Clonorchis sinensis. Taxonomy (NCBI): domain Eukaryota; kingdom Metazoa; phylum Platyhelminthes; class Trematoda; order Opisthorchiida; family Opisthorchiidae; genus Clonorchis; species Clonorchis sinensis. The sequence goes on from CM030371.1 coordinate 10,395,217, forward strand.
AAGCACAAATGTCATATCAACAGTCAGGTTGATATTCTTGCCAAGTGAAGTGCGTAAAAATGACTCTCAGAGAGTCATTTTCGGTTGATGACGTAACATGTTGGCGATACTGACATGTACTACTTCAACCGAGGTGCAGAGATTACCGTGAGGTGTCGGTGATGAAACTGTGCGTTATAATATTCTCCTTATGTTTTTGATTAATGCTGCTGAAAGACTTCGCTCCCTGTATGTTAAAGTCCAATAAATTACCAAACTAATGGGACCATTGTGGTTTTGTGACAACGTGGGAGTTATTTTTGTCTCAAATCATTTTATTTGAGGTGACGAATGCAAACGCTATTGGGTTTTGTGTTACTGGAAGACATGGACAGTGGAGAGTACCTATTGCAGTTAGGCAGCGACCATAGGCAGAACCGTTTGTAGTGCCACGTTTCGGGACGTTGTTTGATCAAATTTCGCACACGAAGGAGCCAGCCGCGAGCCAAAATGGGTCATTTTACCATTATTTATCAAAGTTACTCACACTAATTTGTGATATCTGGCTTCTTAAGTGGCGACTACTTAAACATAGATACTTTTGGAATTTTCTATCTACTTGCGCTCACCACATTTTTTTTAGGATTTTGTAGGAAGGTAATGTGGTAAGGTGATGTGGTAAGGATAAATTTAGCTGCATTGAAGGCGGTTTTCATACCAGTGTGTAAACCATGGAAGAGAAGTCTTCTGTTGTCCCTCATGGAAAGGTCATACTGATTGAAGGACTTATTTCAAGCGGTCCAGTCTCCATAATAGCTCTTTCGCTATTCATCAGAAGAAAAGATCAAGGCTGAAGATGTTTAATTTTGATCATAAATTACACCACTCACCGAATATGCCCTAATACGACCTCGAATTTTCGTTTGTGGCCTAAAACGGCGAATTACTATGCACTTACCTGCAATGTGTTTATCGGCTGACGCTACTGCGGCAAGCGGAAACCTGCGTTAAACAGAATGAGGGATGACGGCTTCGGCTGAACCCAGCTGATGAATCCCAGTTAGAGCATGTGGTGAACGGCTTTCAGAATTGACAGTATTAAGCGTCCGATGTGCAATTATACGTTTCGCGTCAGCAGGTGGAAAGATCGTGCCAGATATCCGACGTTTAGTTGGTTACAAGGACATCCTGAAAGGTTAGCCATGTGTCACATCCTGATCAGTTCCAGCAAGCACAAAATTAAAAATTAACACTTCTTGGCTTTTCTGCATCATACAACCCGTCTTACAAATTATCTCGCAGAAACTGAACAGGTGCAGTTAGCTAAAATTTTAGACTAGAGTCAGTTGCACAAAGGGTCAAAAGGTAGGCATTAAAATTAACAGAAAAGTCGAAGAAACATTGAGCTTGTTTCGGTGAGAATGCACGTTTAAATTTCCCACAGATAGAAAGCAAACTGAGATTGGTGTGGGTTGCAGTTCACAAAATAGACGGAATAGATGAGCTGCTTCCCTCAAACGTTTTCTAGTAAGAGAAACAGATTTGTATACCTACCTGGAAGCTTCCTCACCGATTCTTCTCTGCCTTTCGGAATACAATTGCCCTAACGAACCATCTGCTTTAATTTTGTTTCAGGACATAGTCCTCGTTGAGTACAACTAAAAACTGGTGTTTTATTGTTGCTAAGTACAGAACAGTCTCAGCCTTAGCGTAAATATTCTATTGCATAGTCAGAGAGACTAGCCAGCTCTCTTTTGCGACCAAAGCTCGGCGCGCAGAATCAGGTACCAATGACCTTAACAGTCACGGGACTGTGTGATATGACAACTTGGTACTTGGTTCACTATTCGGAATGCACCGTCTGGATAAGCGACAAGCCTGATATCGACTGTGCAGGTTAAAGCGGAACTCTGGATTTTGCTCATTCTTCCCAGGACGAGCAACGCCGCTTAGTACGCTTAGACAACTGCCGGACCGTACGATCTATGTATATGGCCAACTGGAATTACCCAACAGTCGTCAAAGAGACTAGTGCGGCTGTGTGTCTTTATTTCGCCTGCATAGAGGGGGTGAAGTTGAGTATAAACGTACCAGTTTAACCGCGCTGAACGTGAATCTTACCACTGCGTACTGGCTTCTTATCAACATATCGGTTGTTAAGTTGACCTTAAAGGAATGCATTGGGAAAATTCGTTGAGTTTAACTTTTTTATCTATCTCAGTTCATTTCTACAGATTTAGTGAGATAATCGCTTAGTTTTGGGTGTCGCTAATGGCATCCAGTGTGCGTGGTGGCGCTATAGTACGCACTTTTTTTTAATACAGTCAGCAGTTCCTCTAGCCAACAGTCCTTCCAGCAGTCAATTCTGATTTTCGATTCGTGATAGGTCTACTGGAGTTACTCCATTACTGGAACGCTATTTAAAAGACATATTTACTGCAAGCAATACAAAACATAACCTCAAGTTATTCATGACGCTAGACGAAATTTCATGTCTTGCAATAACTCTCCGTTCTCATGCTTCGTCATGTAAATATCAACGGCGACTGGGTCTAGTTATGGTCCCCTGACTGCTACGTCCCTCTACACTGAGGGTGTAATAAAATACGAGTTTCTTCCGATTATACACTTGCGTAGGGAGGAAAGTCCTTCGCCTCGAAGTCGCATATTAGCAAACACCAACCAAGCAGTTACAAACTATTGGACAGGAAAGTAAAAATCTCATATGCACCTGGTTTTTAAAAACTGAACATTCCCACGCGTCTTCTTGAACTTTCCCGGATATTCACTGACTATCACATAATTGTAAACGAAGGCTACAAAGCAATTCCACAAGTCCCGTAATGAACTTTACCTTCCCTCAGAAGCGAGGCAGAGTTACGAAAAAACCACACGCTACTCGAATGCCTCATCAGTAGTATGCGCCGTTACAGTGGTATGAGTAACAAGGCATTTTACACTTTGATACGTGCGCATAGGTAGGTATTCCTCTGCAGCAGAAGTATGTTTTGAAACGAGGTGAATACAGAAATCTCAGGCGTGGTTCTATGACTTAGATTACTCCGTCTTATAAGGCTTAAGGCACAAAATCTCTCTTGCCGACTTAGGCAAGTTGGTTATCGCCTGAGGGTTCAGCCAAGTCTGTTTTATTGCAGGGCGTTTTGCTTCACTTGGGCATCAACCCCAAATATAATCCGTATCGGCAGGAAAATGAGTGATTAAATCTCGTGCTTTTAGCGTTCTGCTTTCCAAATCTCGTTGTGTAAAAGGCCTGAGCTTTCTTTCAAGTCGTTCTCCGTGATCTTTGTGGATCAGCATTCTTTCGTAGGCCGTTATTAAAGGACTGCCTAATGAGCGGCTTGGACTTGGGCAGGGTGCACATTAGCGAAATGTTTCAGGATGAACAGAAAAACTACATTCATGATAAGCAGTGTGACAGTCAATTTCTTGATAGGGAAAGGGTTTTTGATCAAAAATATACCAAAGCATTTAGCCGGAAGAAGCCACGCTTTGTCAAACCAACCCTTGTAAGAAGATGCAGGAAATGACAAATCGCACACGTCGTCTTGGGTCCAAAATGTACAACTGTCGACCAAATTCAAATCAGTGGTATCTGCCGCAGGGAATCGCCTTTTAATTCAGAGATAACTCGAAACATTTTGGAAAAGGGGACAAAATACTTCCTCGTTTCTTTCGAGGGTTTTGGTTATTATTTTTAGCGGGAGAGCAACATAGTTTTCAGAGGCCCATTAGCCGGTTTCACAGGCACAAACGGAGCATTTATACAGTTGAATCATATCCACTAGTCACAACTTCAGTTTACGAAAAGTTAATGTGGATTTGAGGAGAGGAAATCTCTACAACTGCATCTAATTAAGCTGTTGTAGAAATCGCAGCTGGAACACATTTGTGTCGCGCCTTCTGGTTACGTCTAGGCCAAAATTTAAACGAGTTTTTTCACCGACAGTGCACAACATTTTAAATATACAACAATTGAAATTTCTTTGATTTGAGGTCGGATAAAACTTTGCTTTGCAAACCTAGAATTCCGTTTTTGATTACCCGCTGTAAAGAGGCGAAGCTGAATTGAGTGAAAGTCTACCGACTCTCAACCCTTTCAACCTTGTGACGTGTAAAGCGCGCAAAGTGTTCAAAACGGTATGCAAGAAAAGTGCTTCTAGTTGATTCTGAGGCGAACATGTGCTCAGTGACGAATCATAGAACACAGCTGTTCTATGCTTCATAACTCCAGGATAAACTAGGCGTAACGGTTGAAATAGCGGAACTGTTACCCATAATTCACATGCGGTTTTGATTTTCCCGGGAAACGCCGTATGTGCCAGACGTGAAGCTGTACAATAAGAAATGGCTCATTTTGACTTTATTCTATTTTGCAATTCAAAATCAATTGATTAGGAAGAAAAACGTTTTTGTCCCCATTGTACATACCATTAAATTTCCAACTACGTGGTCCTTTTAGGTGAAAGCTAACTGACGAGCTCAGCAATGATGTGAAACAATGAGCTTGTTAGAAATATACTTATCTTATAATGCCGTTTTACTAATTGAAACAGTTTTTGCCCCGAGTTACTGACTAGACATTCCTAAAATAATCATTCCTCACTAATTCACGCCAGGATTTGAGAAATAGGCGCGTTGCAAGCCAGTAGTTACCACAAGTCGGTTATGCAATAAAGGTGGTCCAACTTATTGTACTTGAGTTTTACGTGGCAAATTAAGTCAAAATTTAAAAAGTTCAAGTGTACAAAAGTACCATTTTTTATTGGTGTCCATCACCACCCACGATAACCACGTGAATCGAACTACTTCTAGTAATATTAGGCCAGCCTCGAAAAAAACGGATGAACCTTTCGATGAATGCCACACATTCAGTTGTAAGCGTCTACTTGGAAATATTCTTAGGGGTCATTAATACCAAGTACAAAAACGGAAAAATGTCACTGGTCAAAGTGCTTGATTTCGTTTAGGGTGAATGACCAACAGAGATGATTCTGAAACGTTCCGTTTGATTGATCTTTTGTCAAAATTAAGGATCTCCACGGCAATTTCACTTACTGTGGTTTTGCAGTCGATAAGTGCCAGAGCATAACGGTTACGTTCCTTACATTTTCTCGACCAGTGGTCATAGAAGGATTAGAAAAAACTAAGGAGTCACACAGATATACTCAAAAAATCAATAAGGAAAATAACCCAGAGGACCTTAGAAAATTATCGACAGCGTAGTGAAATTATACTCAAGATTGGTGACACGCCCATATCGCGCTGATATCGCCAAATTTTACTAAATTTTCTACAGTGAAATCGCACTGAAGATGTCTCCTCGAATGGTGATGAAACATTTACAACTCAATTGCTAAGCTCGGCGAACAGATCAATAGCCATCTGATCAATTATCAAGTAAAATTTGTGACCCAGTCCTTCTCCAAGACAAATTTTGCGACAAATGTTTACGAGGCAGACTGTACTGTATTGGCTGAGGCCATTTGATATTAATTAATCTGCTGCGGTATTAAGGAAGAATTTTGCTAATCATGGCGAGAATTATCATAACTTTCTTTTGGGAGCAAGGAATTTTGACCTGCCTCTTTAGTTTGCATGAACTTATGTGACATCTACCTTGTATTGTCACTGAATACCATTCTGATTGTAAGCGTCCCATGACACATTTCATTCTTTGATAGCAGAAAAAAGTCCAGAATTTGACAGAAAAATTAACAATGAAAATATTCAGACCGACAACTAAAACTAAAAAGAACAGCTGACTCAGATTATCTTGCAAGCAAGAGGGAAATGACTGTTCCAAAGTTGAACTGACTTGAAAAGTTTTGATGCGGACAGACAAGAAATATAAAGCAACGTGGCTGTTACTTAGTAAGCTTTGCGCTACATTTCGTAATTGCTGTTTTCATGCATGTCTCTGTTAGGGGATCATAAACACTGATTTCAGCCTGCCGCTTACTTGCGTAGTACAAGCGCAATCAACTGTGTTCAGTTTTTCCTTTTTGTCTGCTAGACTCGGATCAATTTACACTTCACACACGAGTTACGCTGTCAAACGTAACGTTCTACTTAATTACTTTGACAGTATTGTGACATCGCAGAGCAATAACGGCGAACATTTTGCTCCAGACTATTCCCAGTAGCGTTTTTAAAGTTTGATATAGGAAAAATAGCATTTGGTGACACCCTCTGAAAGCAACTTACAAATGCTGCCGTAGGACCAAAAAATTCAGAAAGGTGTTAGTTTCTTCTCAAACACGTTTGCTTACAAGCTGTAATGAACAAATCTGTTCTAAAGTACAGTCGTGGTTATTTACCGAGTTGAAACTAAACTCTCTCTACGATCTCAGTAATATATCCTCAAATGTCTGCATATAACGGGGTCCCATGTTTTCTTATTTAGTTCAAAATCAATTTCCCTCGAAGATCATTTGGGGTGTATGTATAGTGACCTATTCAAGTTGTAAAGTCTTGAGAAACAGAACATCGTGATTCCACGTTCCTTCTATTTTTGGTCCACCGTTTCTAGGACTATGAAATTCACATCACCCTTGCTTGAACAGTCCTCACTCTGCTCTGGCGCAATTATTCTGGTTGGTCCTTATTGTGACCTATCAGTATTGCATCTCCTCGGCTGCGCCGGACCAGAATCTTTCAAGGTAAACTTTTTACCACTACTCTCCAACCGAAGTTAGGCACACCCAAATAATCATGATCGAACAGGTGGTAAGCTGGCATAGTCTACGGCTAGGAATGACTGTGTATTGGCATAAAACAAACGCAATGCTAAATGAAGGTATGCTCACCCAATTTGTGCATTACGGGTCATTCTGCTTGCTCCACGCAGTAGATAATTTTCGTCCCAACATCCTCGAAGTACCCCTATGTTTGTCGCTAATTTATCCCTTTTCATTAACCACAGAAACAAGACTGCAACATTTTTTGCCGTTTAGCTTTATTGATTTGTAATCGAGTGGTTTTTGGTGAACTATCATTCTCGAAGCTAATCAATGGACAAAATAAATGAAAGAAACGCAAACCGCAACAAAACAAGAACTGCGGACAAGACAATAAGATTATGGGAAAGGTGGACACTATATAGCCGGCTGCATCAAATGAGATCTGTTATTGATTGTAAACCATAAAAACGCAAGTAGATACGGACGCTGATGAGGACTCCTCAACTGATCGTGGAACGCTTGCAAGCTAATGGTCGAACTCTAGGAAACGATTAATGACAAGCTGATCAACCCATCGTAAACATGAGGTCTGCATTATTTGGTCTATATATGCTAGAAAAGCTGACGAGCACTGTACAACTGTTCCATCTTTATCGGGATTCGTCGGCAGTGCGCACCGAAACCAGTTAACCTATGACCAGTTAATGTGAATTCCGTGATTGAAGGATGAATTGGGCTATAAGTGAGCGTTAATCACACTGTTGATCAGACGCTCGTGGCCAAGCATTAGTTTTTCAAATGAAATTGCAGGTTCAAAACTCCACGGAGTTTAGCGAGGAGCGCAACGCTGACGATTTCCAATAGGAGTGCAAATGCTGTGCGACGGTTCGTGACTTTTCCGCATAGATTGGCTTCATTTGCGGGACGAAATTCTCCATGCCCACCACCATCTTGTTTTACTTACTTCTTGCCCGTCGGATCGTCATGTGGTTTTTCTGTCAAAGCAAAGCCCCACTTCTTGTGGGCGAAAGCGGTACGGGGAAAACTGTCCTGGTGCGTTAGTAAAAACAATCCCACTAAATATTTAGTTTGACTGAATACCGCTCATGGTCTCCCTTTGATTCTTTAATTTAAACATATATCTTTTTGGTATTTGACGCAAATTTTCCAGTTACTGGTCCACGCCTTGAAGCCCTTTTGCCTGGCTTTAGTTTCTTTGTACTATGTTCTAAACTTGAGCGGGGGAATACTGAAGCACAGTTTGAATATTTTTACTCATTTACGACATTACTTCATATAACGAGGCGGCTCAGGATTTTAAAACAAATTTGTATGAGAAATTCGCGAAAGTTACATGTCATAGTGGAACATTTCCAGAAAAAATTAAATTGCTGTAATCTTGAGACAAGATAGAGGCTCTCGGATGGTGATAATAAACACTCAGTAATAAAACGAACGAAGGTCCTTGGAAGCAAATTCAATTCGTCGTAACAGGGCACCAAGGAGCAAACAGAAGATTCCACGTAGAATATATCACTTGCACAAAGACGTTGTGATAAATAAAACTACTCTTGGTTAGATCACATTCTTTGATACATTTGTGGAAGTAAGTGGGCCAAACACTCGAAAGATCTCCACTTACATGGATTTCGCAGAGTGTTAAACGTAATTCGGCTTTAAACGCGTTAAAATATCCCAGCAGCGTAATCGCCAGCTCAGCACGGGATTTCGGAAACTGCTAACGACCACGAAATCCATTTGAGTTCACAAACTACCAGCATTATCAGCTTAAGCGGTGACGCTCCGACCTTATAACTTGTAGATAGTCTTTGTTTCTCAAGGCCGGCGGAAAATCATATCTACAATTCCAGAACAGCTAATCTCCCCCGACTGTAATCGTCTCACCATTCCTAGACTCCGAATGTGTGTAAACAGCTGATTGTGTACACGAACTAGTTGAACTCAGCCTATTGTGTTGTGATGTTTCTAACAGCAGTTCTCAGCAGATCCAGAATGAGAAACGGATGCGCGAGATAACTAGACTAATCGCGCACAGTCGTCCTGAGGGAACTATACGGTTTGCCAGGCGCACACGCCAAGTGATGTCGTTTCCACAACCAAGCTAAACAGACGGTTCTTTGTGCTTGCGTCGCGGTTGACTAGCTGGTACCTATTATCAGGTAATCACGTTATAACGTATCCCCCGGTATTCTGTCAAACCAAACACTCTGCTAACCAGTAGCAGGCGCTCATCTCACTCCTATGACCACTCTATCTTCTAAAATGTTCATTATCTCCATCAAGGGTTTGATTCCCTTAGTCCTATAGTTGCCAATGACGGAAAGTTGAACACACCTCTGACCACGATTTCGAGACAGGACAAATCGTCGCTAATTCAAAAAAGTCTACCTAAGATTTTAACTATTCTATTAGCTACACTCAGTCACACCTCCGAGTGTAGTACAAGTTGGGGCACGAAATGAGCTTTGCGTCTTCGGAGTGTACGTAGCTATCAAACGTTAAGTGGATTCATGAAGGCTTCCTTTCTTCTTGCAGGGGAATATTAATCACCCGCCCGTAATGTCGTCAAAATGTCACATTTGTGTTTACTTTGCAGTTTGAAAAGCCGCACATAAACAAACCAGCCGCCGCGGTTCTCCTCTCGACAAGGCTCTTTGACACCGACATCCTACATGAATTTGGCAAAACAAATTAACTTGTGACACTGAACACGAGTCAAATGATTTGGAAGCGTCCCGAAGGTCAAATGTGAGTGTTGTCCAATCTGCACTCCTAAGTTAGTCAACGAATAACGCAAATGTTAGTGATTAATCGGTAGGACATAAGGTAGTCGGGACGGAATTTCCCACATCTGCTTGACTGTCAAACTAGTCTAGGGAGATTTTCTTTCCAAATGACATGGTGTTTGGCATTATTTGTCTAACACCAGCCGGTATACTTCTTTGCACTTGGATTTGTTTCCATAAATGAAGTCGGTGGAGCCATCTGTCCGTACTTTAATTCGAAGTACAAAAAATTCATGCCACTGTTTTGTACATGCCTTGCAACAAACAAGCTGACCGTGTGAGAACCTTCATTGTGTTGGCATTCAAAATGTGGATTTTAGACAGCTGATGAACAGGAGGAACTTCTGGTAGTGCAGTTTTAGCGTGGAAACATTGTAACTTCTTAAACATTGAAATGAGTTTCCATTTTTTTTCGGCCGCTAGTGAAGACAACATTTAAAATGAAAATGCCAACGGACAACAAACGCTGCACAGCTGACCATCAAGTTGATTACTATTCACTTACAACACGTGAACAGTCACCTTTCAGTAGGGCATTGTACTTTTGTGATAAACAATCGAAACCAATAGACAGAGCATCTCCGTACCTCAACACTGTTTTATCTTTTCCGTCATAGCTCGACATATTTACAAACGATTGGAGCTTTGCGAAATCCTGAGTCAAGTTCTGACGCTTTGTTTGACGTCCGACGCTTGCCTTGCAGCGGACCACGACTATCGAGGATAATGTTTACTGTTTTGAAAATTCTGACAGGTGTCCGTTTCGGAAACCGTTTAGGATAAAACATATCACATTCGAAACTGTCCGCATGTGAATTCAGTATCCATTTGTCACGCGTTACATTATTTGCTGCAGGAATATTGCCCGACACAATACGTGAACAATAAACCATTTGATTATTGCTCTCTTTCCAAAAAGAAATTTTTCACCCAAAACCTTGTGCTTGAATTCACTACTCAGGACTCCATTTCTCCCAGGTAACCTTATTTTAAGTTATTTGTTCCAACTACATTGTGTTGGTTACATTTTAACTCATGTACTACTTCTCGGCAACAAGTCTGTCCCCAAACTGTCGAGAGGTATACCATCGTGACGGTCTGTAGCCTGTTTTTCAAAGTCATTGACGAAATTTTCTACTATTCGAGTTGTTCTGCTCTTTTGATCATACACTGCAATCGTTAGCAAATGTCGCCGGCGGTTTCAGAAGGGATGATATATCTAAATCTATGAGCACACTACAAGAACAGTAAGATGTCATACGGTAGAGCCTTAACACTGCGTTACTCTCAGTGATGATTCCTCTACTGCCTGATCGGCTGTAATGAATAGAACGTTGCGTATGGGTTTTGAAGTTCGTAGGATCTTATAGATGCTTGGATTGTCTGCTGCGCTTCGGAAGCTACTTGCGTGATCCCCGAAGATTTGATGGTGACTGAACATTGCTTTCAACCAGGGTTTATTGGATTTAAGTTTATTGTTTTCAGTGTAGGTCCTTATTTGATCTTGGAATGTTTGGGAAGTGGTCGCTAACAACTGTCACTCTAATTCATGGTTCCTCATTTATGTTCCCATCAACAGTAAACACTCGATTGATCCTCCGAAATGTAGGGCTTTTAGAAATGGACATCAAGCGCCAGTTATTGTACTTCTTGTTGGAGCGGTTACACTCACTTCGTCCTCACATGTCCAGCAAAAAACATTCTCTTTTGAACCAACGATTATTGTAAACGTAGAAAGACAAGCACACCAGTTTGAATCAAGCTGTAACGTCACAATACAGAATAGTTCTTCTGCTTGTGTCTGGAAGGTGATACCGCGGTAAGAAACATGTGAAAAGAGGGTGCTTTATCCTTGAAGAAACATGTGCAGGTGGATCATGCCTCTGTTTAGTCAAACCACAGTGCACAAACTATGTATCCCACATAGTTACCTTTCGGCTGCACATTTGGTGACATTTGTATTGGAAGAAAAGATCAGCATTTGTTGCAGGGGATACCTGAGCTGATTCCAGTTTGAATGCAATTAGCAATAGACAAACTAAAGTATTCAACAAAAACAATACTTCATTGTCTTGCTTTTAAGGGAACCTTTAGGGAGTCAGTGAATGACACAAGACCGGGGCTTTGCAACCTGTGTTTTCCGTTTATCCCCGTGAAAGGGTATCTAAAGCATATTTTGATTCGTGTGGAAATATCTGGATATACTGCCATCTAAAACCTTATTCTTCTTGCTTGTCTACAAAGTTCAGTTTATCCGGTCAGTACTCAGCATGTAGAGGCTTCAACTTATGGTTGATTTACAAGGTAGCAAATGTAACCCTTAATTGAAACTTTGTGAATCGCATTTGGAATACGTTTGTTACATTTAGCACGTTATCAGGCCTGTTATCAGGCGTGGTGTGACTGTAGGTTTTATTGCGAGAACCAGCAGCTGGTAGACACTGTGAACCATGCAGGTCCTTACTGTTTACGTTACTTAGCTGCAAATGTGTGCTGGCATGACGAAAGTTTAGCTGCCCCAAGGATGGAGGTGCATATGATCGTCGACGATCAAGAGACGTCCTACAAATGTGAGGCATTGTGCGTGTGGGAACTGCAGCGCATCGACGTTCAACCGGTGTAGCGCTTTCTCCGTTGGTTAATCCATTCGTATATTTGTTGAGACTTACTGCGTACTAATTCATTGAGACAGTTTACTGTGTTATGAAGTTCATAGAATACCTCTCATGGTTTACTATGTGATAGTTTGTATTATTTATTAGCAGTGTGTCTACCGCCTACGTTTTTCATATGCTTGGTACTAGAACACCCAAAATGGGAGTAGCTGCGGCGCCGCTGTAAAACTGTGTGTTATGAAGTTCATAGAATACCTCTCATTGTTTACTATGTGATAGTGTGTCTACCGCCTACGTTTTTCATGTGCCGTTAAATTACGGCTTAGTACTAGAACACGAAATATAGGAATAGCTGCGGCGCCGCTGTAAAACTGCGCGTGTTTATTGGTTGGCTGTTGTTTTGTTCTCTGATCTGGACAATTTGGTTTGAAACGTTTTATCGAACTCAGACAAACTAGGCTGACCATCTAAATGATCAGTCACGTTAAGAGGTCAGCCGCCGCGGTCACTAGGAATAACATTACCGAAAGCCTGCACATGATTGGCTACGTTGTACTGCTAAATTACCGCACGTTACTGATGCCACTTTGACAGCTGAGGAGATATTTGCAGGCAAACTGTCCAACTCAGCAAAACTCAGCCAATCTTAGGACACGGCTTCAACTTGGCAAACAACATCCACCTTTGGATAGATCAATTCCTCTCAACAGTGAAATGGGCTTGTTTATTGATTGGTTGCGAAGCATCCCACGAACATGACTGAAAGAACACAGCTTGGGTTTCATCTTGTCTGACTGGAACTGTTGGTGGTATGACTTCGAATGATACGTTCTCTCTTTTTATCTAATGCTCTTTTGTAACCCTTCCATATTCATCGCCCGCATTTGCTTTTTATATCTGTGGCAATACCCTTCAAAAATAAACGACACTCGTAGGAATTTGGAAACCTCCATTTATCACCTGGCGCCATAATTTCAGCCCTACGCGCAGTCGGTTGTGATGTCGACTTTTTGGCCCACCAGCCGATGATCATCTCTTATCGAACGATCTGCTTTCCTCAATCCGCCAAGGCTGTTATTGGACTGGGACTTCCTAAGGTCACAGCCAGTGACTTTTGTTTGCTCGCCCTTGTGGATTTCCTGCGTACGTACGTACGATATCTTTATGGGTGGCACATGGCGTTGAGTGTATATTCTGGCACTGAATCCCACACCAGACCCAGTATGACGGACTCTTTGTGCTTGATGTGCGAGTCTTGACTGTGTGGCGCTTGCCGCGCCTTAAACACCATCCAGCATTTCGAGAAATACACTAAGTTGCAAATCGAGAGACTCACCTGGTTCAAGTAGAACATAAGGTTGACGGAAACTCAGGGAGTGCGCCTACTGATGCGCCCCAAGAAGGGCGAAACCTGTCGTGGGCTGTCGAAGAAGTTTCAGCAACCTTATGAGTGGTGCATTACGTATAGCATTCAGCATTGTTTATCCTTTCCTCGGTTGTTGATCTTTAAACGCGTGTTTCCAAGGCTGGTGAAAACTCTTCGACAGCCCGAGACTTGTGTTAATCTTCTTGAGCGTCACGATATAGGCGTAGTCCTCGGGTTTCCAGCGATATTACATGTTCCCTGAGCATCGAATTGTACGCAACTCGCAAAAATGTCCCAAACGGTAGATTCATCTTGGATTAAGTAGAGTCTGCGACTAAATTCAACCCCATGGAGTTCTGAACCTACGACCTCCGGATCACTAGTGGCCGAGGGGTTAATTGTTGAAGTTATTGGTCGGGAGGTCGGGGGTTCGGGACTCCCAGTAATTTGTTTACATGTGCATTGTTTCCACTGCCCAAACCAGAAAACGAAGTAAAATAATTGCAGCCCTGAGATGCGTATCCATGATGGGGGAGCCAAATACACATTATACAGTAATGTTTCTGCTATGAGAAGTCTGCTTGTCTCAAGAGCAGACGGCTCATGTAACGCTTGAATGGTACATCGCATGTTTCCGTTTATGCTAATTGCAAGAAATGTGACGTTAGTCGAGTAATTGGTTTTACGCAACAGACGTGAAGCCAATAGACCAAATTTACTTGTCCGTCCTAGAGCACTATTTGCATTACACATTGGTCGTTTTTTCAGAGAAAATTAGCATTTTCTAGCGAGTCTTCCAGAGCAGATGAAAAATTAAAGGAAAGAGGCGGAACATATGCATTTCTTGGGCTCGTGCTACTGGCCAATAAGACCATGGTCCACTTTGTTCAAAAATATTCACGGATGGCTGGAGAATTGCAATCACATCGGACGCGATCGCCTGTCTGCCTACGATTATTTTGGTGCATCCATTGCGCATCAGCAGTGGTTACGCGCCTGCAAAGCATGCTAGATGTTCAGGGCTGAGGAGGAATGATAGGAGGGAATCCTGAGTTTAGAGTCTCAACTTTCTAGTGTTGACTCGCCAAAATAATTGCGTTAGGAGGTCTTCCAAATAAAATTAGTATGGACGCAAATTCTCATGTAGTATTACAGATTTTTTAAAGAGGGAAATCAAGAAGCCGTTTTTCTCTCCGCAGGAAAAATTGCTACGAAAACATCTTGTACTCAATGCGATGATTTCAAGTTTTGCACGTCTCATCCTCACAGGGTTTGTTGATTACCAGCTTGTGCGCAAAATCACCCGACATCTGCGCATACACGCGTTTGTATTGACAAGATTGGAGAACGAACACAGAACGGATTTAGGAGTGTAGTACATCGACTTGCAGACTGCTTATGGATAGTCCTCCCTAGGAATTACAGTAAATATACGACGAACGATGGGGAGCAAATTCAGGGTCGAATGGGAACTGTTCCGTCATTTATCTCGTTTACGCAGTGAGAATTCGCGTAATTATTTAACTGAACTGTGTGGCAAATTGAATTATTTACGTGAAAACGAGAACAAATCGTCCACGGCTGCTGAATCGGAACTACATGGCATGCCTGGCGTTCTATACGAGCATATTGAAGGACTTTGTTTTTGCACGGCGAAGCTAATCAAATGGATTAAGATGCCAAAAACCCATATTTTGCGTCCTTTTTAGATTCGACTGACAATGAAGTATCTAATACCAAGCAATTAGCACGGAGTACAGGTTGAAATTATCCCACGGTATCCTGCCTAACTGAAGACCATGCAATATTGCATGCGCTGAATTTTCTGACTTGTGGAGGAGACTAACGCTGCTAATATGCGTCTCACCAGGGCTCATTGTTTCTATCGGGCGTTGTTCCATCATATTTCGAAAGAAATTAATGCTGAAAAGCTAAACAGGCCTCTCCATTAAATGTTGGCTGATCGTTTGGAATTGAACGGATCAGTGCGCTCTATAACTATTCTCTAACGTTAGACCTTTAATGAGGAACAACAAGTCCCATAGGTTCGACAAGGTGCCTCACAGATTAAACATGCGTGCTGTTCACGTCAATAAACGGGGTTTGGTATTTGTTTGTGGACGCTATTCTACACATACACTGTCAATTTGCACTCTCTTTTGGAGGAGTAAAACCCCATCCCGTCACAATGTCTACTCCAGGACGTCATAATGGTAATCTACCCCGATAAGATTTTCCCGTGACCCTTGTTGTCAGAGTGTGACTTTAAAGCTGCGAATACCTTATAAAAGATCGTGTCAGCCCTATAAAACCATATCCAGTTGCACAGCTCAGAGCCGAATCATGCTTATGGTTCTTTTTAATGGTGGCCAAAGTACATGCTTTTTAGTGATCTACCACTCTATGTGGAAAGGAGCAGAATCCTTTGCTGCGAAGCCGTTTACCAGCACACACGCACTAAGCATTTACAAGCTATTGGACAAGCTATTGGACTTTCATAAATATTCATTGACTATTACACAATAGTAAACGAGCGCTGCCAAGCAGTCGCACAAGCGCCGTGATAAAATTCATCTTCCACTAGAAGTGAGGCGGAGCTTCGACACGGCCACATACTACTCGCATGCCTCATCAGTAGTATATTTCGTTGCACCTGTAGCAGCCATTAGATTTATTAGTGACAGAACAGACTGGACAAAATCACCACATTCAGAAGAACTAGAGTAGGTGTTTTTGAGATTCTTAATAATGCAGAGCAGTCATCAAGACTACCTTGAAAGCCTTAGTACCGCGTTAGGTAAGCCAAACGGATCGTACCGTCAATCCAGCTCTTGCTGAGTGATGTTATGGCAATCGTAAGCAAAAATAGAAAACAGGTTTCATGTAGAAACGTATCTCTGTAGCTAAGTCATACGGTCAGCTATCCTGAAAGACTATTTGGCATTTTCCTCCACCGCTTTTGCTGCAGGACTACTCTATAAATTTTACCTCCAAACCTGATCAAGTTTACCAAGTAAAATATGCAAAATATTTTGTAATGTAAATTTTGCTTCCATCGAATCAAACGTCACATGGTTCGCATTGCGCTTTACAGGGAATCACCCGACTGCAAAAGGCACTTGTTGCCCCTAGCCACAATCTTAAGTGGTCACCGTAGAGATATTTCCGCGTAAGATTATTTCACAATGCAATAGATATAACCTAATACACTTTTAGTTAAAATCTAGTAAGTCAAACTTTGGTGTCGTCCTTCAGCGTTGAAGTGGAACCTAAACAGCAGCTTATTTGTAATTCTTTTTAACCGATGTGTTTGGAAGCTTTATTGCGGAAACCATCGACTGGCGGCTCCTGTCTTGCACATCTGACTGTCATGCGCTTTGTTTACTCTGTGGAGATGTATATATGTATCAGAAACAGCAAACACATAGCTGCCCCAGAATAGATGTGCACACAAACGTGTGCACGCGTGGGAAACGGCCGTGAAATGTAAGGGATTGTTTTTGCGAACTTGAGTGCAGGATGTCTTTAGATGTGGGAAGTGTGTTTTGCGTTGATTAGTCTGGACTTCGACTGATTGTTTCTTGTGGTATTTGGGGAATATTACCACCAAATTCATCGTGTGTTGTTTATTATTTTATCAGTGTTACTTATAAGAAATTGGCTAGGTTGTACCGCATTTGGGTCAGGGTTCATGTGGTTAAACAGTAACATGAGGCTTGCGTTTCCAGCTGGTTTGGATAGGGTACCCGACATTCTTCAAAATTTGGTACAATCGAAGCTTTTTTGAGCATTTATTTTACAGTTTAATTTGATGAAAACAATTTGTCATCTCTTTTTTATTTCTAAATCAGCTAATATGTGTTTGTTGACTATGCTTGCCTAACGGGCTGTCGGAGAGTTTTCGTTGAACTTAAAACTAAGGCTGTATCAGCTGCAGAACAATAGCCTGCAGGCAAAAAATTATGAAAGCCTCACTCGAGTGTAACCAATAGACTCTGAAATATATACCATTCTCTCGACTTGCTTATTGTTAACCGCCCCTGTTCCATCATATCTTGTTTCATGCTAAACTATGCTATCAGATTTCCATTAGGTTAGTGCAGCAAACAGGAGAGTCATCATGATCCCAAGTCGGTTTTGCAATCCAGCCGATTTCCAAACTACAATAATTGGACATCGGTAGATGGATCATTGACATTAATCCGATTACCATATACAAGTGAGTGCCACTTTCCTGGGAGTGATTATTTTCATGCGCGAATATTCCACGAGATATACCGCGAAAAAGATTTTTCCTGGTTGGAAATCCTTCGAAACTCCTTGGATTTTCGTGAGATGCACACTGTTGAATAGGCTATTCGGGCTGGGTCACCTGTACGGTACCGCAATCTGACGACGAAATAAAACACTTGAAGCTACAATGCAATCTATTGTACGCCCGCGTAAAATTCGAAATCACGATAACCGGTCACATGAGTAAGAGCTCAAGCCTCATACAGCAATCGATAACATCGCAGAGTCCCGGAATAACAGACCTTGCGGAGAACACTCCACAGGTTATTCTTCAACGATTTAGTTTTAGTAAAGTCCAGGAACGGAGCAAATGTTTCACCTGGTGATACCGAGAGACTGATTGTTTCTGGCCAAATATTTTTAACCTGATGGTGTAAATAAAAGTCTGGATTTTAACTCGGCAGACGCATTTTGCTGTGGCTGTAAAAGTTTTTACACCCAATTGTCGGAATCTTGAGAGTTTCGTCCGACTATAGAATACGGTTAACAGTGTCATGAGTGGGTCCCTGTGCACCTAATTCAGTGAAAGAATGCCATGAACGCGAGATTCACTCAAGTATCTCATTAGCGCCAATGTAGTTTGAATATGAGTGCATATCGGCAGTTGGCTGAAGCTAGAGAACTGAGTGTTGTTCACTGGTAGTGGGATGTCGAAAGGTTTTCAGCAACTATATGAGTAGTGTACTGTATCGAAAAATGTGTAGCATAATTTTATCAATAGTGCCTTATGATTATCCAGTGAAAGCGTAGATTACAAAAAATCTTTTGTGGGGATAACCCCCTGGATATCGATCATTTTTAAAGTGAATTGTCACTGGATGTTGGGAGGGGTGGGTGTAAGGAAGTGCCAGAACCTGTCAAGCTCAGGGCTGAACACAAAAAGCATTTAAAACCAGACTACTTCTGTTCGATTGGCCCAGTATCCTGTCGTAAAGATCTTGTTCAGATGAAACTGTACGTTTGAAATCTGACTGAGCTAGAGCTCTTTTAGTTCATAACACAGCTTTTATATTACAGCTTGACAGCTTGATCTGACTGCATCTAGGTGAAAATACCATGAGATTACCAGCCGATTAAAATGGTTTATTTTACTCGAAGTTTGGCGGTGTGCGCCAAAATTTTTACTGGATGGCTGAGTTCGTGTGTGGATCTTGTTTATTTCTTTGATTAGCCTGGCAGAGGTAAGTATACAGTCTGTTTACCCTTTTGTGTGCCGTCAGGAATTAGTTAAGTTTTTGTGGACATCTTGTTGCACTCCGTTCCGGTTGAACAGACGGGGAGAATTGCGACATTGGTGTTGATTTTTTTTTAAAGAGATGGGCCTACCTGGTTCGGTTCAACTTCTCTAAAGACACTTACAGTTTTACTAATAAGCCGACGATAGGGAGAATTTGCCTGCTATACTTTAATCGGTCCGTTTTTGTGTCAGCTGTGTCACCTGATCACTGCCGTAGCCATCTTTGGTCGTTTTTAGCTGACTGAATGCAATCGGGCATGTAGAGTTCCTTGCAAATGCAGAGGTCGTTTGGCTCACTAGAGTGTCCCTTATCACATCTTGCTTTCCCTCAAAAGGCAACGTTGCATTTGGGCCGGTGCTGTTCACTAAAGCCAAATAAAGCATCAGCTTAGTGATCTTCCTCTGTGACTGATTTGTATTGAATGGTTACTCGATTTGCGATTTATGTAAGTATTCTTTGGCTCATTGTATAGTGAGTGGAGTAGAACTGTAGAATTTTTAGCGCCTTGGAAAAATACCTATTTTTGTGTCCAAACCTCAAACCCGTTCAGGTGCATAGTGGAATGTTCTGAGAGAACCGTCTTTGAATGATTCAAAAAGATGCAGCGCAATCTTTGGAAGGCGAACTATTAGAAATAATTGGTGACCTTGTTAACCGTGTGAAAAGAGTTGATAATTTTAATATCATTTTTGTTCTTCAGGTGAGGACAATTCATGCTGAACAGTTGAGGAATATTGCGCATCTAGCCAAACCCCAAGAAGTTGAGAACCTGCAAATCCCGGGTAGTAGCTAATGCTCCAGTAGAATCTCTCTAAACCACCCGTTTTGGCTCGTTCTTCAAATAAATAAGCTCTGTTTAACTGGTTCACAATCTGCTCAGGGGCGGCATTGTTCTGGTTTCCTTGGCATTGACAACGGGTGTTTTTACACCCGTCAAACAAGCAGCGTTTCGTACACCTGAGAGATTCAAAAAACACTGTTCATGTTGAAATCAGAAGCGATTGTTTGTGCTTGACGCCAGTCATTGAAACAGTGGATTCACAGTGAAATTTATTGCATATTGCGTCAACTATTGTGTGGGCATTGCCCGGAACTCAAAACCTTGAGGAAGATTTTGTGATTGAGCCGCTCTGGCGGCTTCATTTTATTGAATTGCGCTCTTACCACTGAGCCATCTCGCGTTCATGCTGTCAGCTTCTTTCCAGATTTTGTGATTGAGCCGCTCTGGCGGCTTCATTTTATTGAATTTCGAATGTGGTTACAGACGATTATTGTCGTAGTTCTACTTTGCGCGTTGTTGTTAATCCGAATACCGGTTAAAGACTGAGGATTAGTACTTATGTATATAGGTACGCAACCATACATGCGGGTAGTATCAATCTCTGACTCATAAGCCCATTTGAGTAACTAAGACGAACCTGGCAGTTCAAATTTCCAGTGCGGTTTGCTAAATTTCTTGGTTAGTTACACATGTGAGAGAACTGAATTGTGGCAGTATTAGGGAAATATTTTTCCGAAGGCAGGCGAATCATACAAACAGAAGCAAGTTCAGAAATTCTAACTACGAAACGAAAAAAGGCGCGGCCTTATAAATGCTAACCGGGTAGAAAAAACACTTCAGATTTCCTTCGATTTTTCTCCTACCATTTTCTGACTATTCGGCTAAGGGAAATTTCAGCGGAGCAGGTCTTTAACATGTCATAGATAAACGACAGGATGTTAGTGACACATGTCTACTTGACAGCAACTTAACAGCATGGATGCTAAAATTGTGAAACACAAAGAAGTAAACATCATTCGAAAAGCGGCAAATTTTGAAGGGTGCTAAATCTCATCTGATACGCACTTTTGCGCCAATGTGATGAGCCCTGAGAAGGGCGGAAACGTTCGTGGGCTGTCGAAGGGTTTTCAGCAACCTTGTGAGTAGTTTCCTTCATAAAATTTAGTCACCTGCTTCGAAAAAGCATGTTGGAATTGGCGGTGCCTCTGGTGAATTCTCTGCCCAACTAAGATCACTGTGTTCGTGGATCTAATCAAACATATTTTTCGGTTTCCTGCAAGAATCTTAGGTGCTATTCACACTGGGATTTGTTAACTACCAAGCCAATGAAACTTCCATTTAAAATTAACAAAGATGATTGCTGTTTTTCATAAACAAACGTGCTCCAGCAAATTAGATAACGGGATTGAATCCGCTCACCTGTAGAATGCCTACGGTGGGCCAGCAGCAGGAGTCTTCTATGTACAGTCCTTACATTTTTTAAATTTAAGGCCTCATTATCATCAAAAAGACTTTGTTGTTGCACTTTAGTAAGCCATCAGTGCTAGCCGTGATGTTGCTGCCCAAGATGATAATGATGATAAGTCCTAATTTTCTCTTCCATATTCTTAGGTGGTGTGTCATTCCGTGTAAAAAAGAGTCGTGTTCTCTCGATAAATGTTCAACCCTCAGTTTACTAACTTGTGATCATCTATTGGCTAGAAACGATCTTTTTGTGACTTTCCGCTTAGCAAAGACGTTTTGCTTAAAAATTACCACGAACTTCAGTGGATAATGTGTGGCATCTTATCTAACGCCTTGCCAGGGGATCGTGCCTTGCAGTGGTGGAACCTTATTACAGCTGTTTTACTTATCGTACAACAGGAGATACACACACAGGAAAAAATGAACTAGCAAAAACCTGGAGGAAACGACCCTCTTCACGGTATGCATTTGATTTCAGCCCTTGAAACGAGAAAATGAACTTCGTTAACATGAAGACATCCCCTGGCGTCACTTCTGCTTTCTTTGTTTACACCAGGGAGAATATCAAACGTAATTAGTTTTTTAACAAGAACAACCTGACGAACATTTGTGTCTTCGGGGTCTCCTCATCATGTCAGTATATATCTAATGGTTGAAGTGGGAGCGATGAATGAAGTACGCAGCGAAGACTGCTTAGTAAAATGAAAAAAACCTGGGTTCCAGAGGGGTACGCTAATTTAATGGACTGGTGAATCCGCTGGTCACCCACAAGACCTGCTGAATTAGGTACGTCCTCATGCGGCGCAATTCCATATGATCGAAGCTGCATTGGGGAGAGTCAGTCCCTTCTTAAACGTTTTTGACAGCACAATACCGGGTTTAGCAGACGCACAGCGACTGTCTCGGCTGTGATCAAGCAACGCCGTTGGATCGATACTGGCAGTCAATTGGGTACACGATCAGTGACATGAAATGAGTCATTCGGCATGACTACGTGCTCGGTGTCAATTAAGTTGGACACAGTTGAGCTTTTGGCTTAACTATTGAGTCTCATGGTATTCTGGTAAGACAGCTGCTTGCGTATTCTCTTAGAAAGTTAACGTGTCGTTCAGCCAACATACTCTGCTGAATAACAGCAGGAGAAAGAATACACAACCATATTCTGGGTGAGGACTGGCGTCTTGTCTTCGAGGTTTAAGCTAAGCAAGGGGTTGGTTGTAAACCAAAACTGCAGAGTTCCAGGCGGAAACGCGCTTTGAATGGATTGAAACAAGCTGCGAATGACTACGTCCGCCAACAGACCGTCTGTATACGGTAAATTCAAGTATACCTCTCCAACGGTCGTGATAGACGGTTGGATAGGGCGATCGGACATATTCTTGGTCATATACCTCTCTGGGAAACCATTGGCTCAGAGCACGTTAGCAATAGAGTGGAAGGAAATAAAATAAAAAAAATAAAAGAATAATTTATATTATTTTGTTTAGTGGCAGGATTGTTCTGCTGCATCGTTTCAGAAAAGGAGAAAAACGCGGAGAGTTAGTTCAAAACAACCGCTTTTGGTTTGAGTCAGATTTTGTTTATCCAATATGAAAGGTAATGCCTTCACACAATTCTCATGACTCCATAAAAATATGTAAATAATGTTCTACTGGTCACAGGATAAATACTGGAGGAGACTTCCCGGGTGCGGAGCATTACGCATCCAGGGGGCCTTTCTTTTGTATCCAACTGAACCACCGGGACGACGAATCATTTTAAAGGTTAGTTTGCTGGGTCATTTGGGGTCTCCGGTTTTCCAACTTTGTGCAGATGCGCTCAACTAAGTTTATTTATGACGTTTCACGGTAAAAGAAGACGGATCAATCAACACCAGACTTAACTGTCTGGAAGATTTATCTCACCCAAATTATGAACACCCCGGAATTTTTACAGAAATACATACCTGTGTCCAGTTTGGTATCGAAACCAGACGTTCACTTGACTGATTTTCAGATGAAAACAATACAAGTAATCTAACCGAGTCAGTCTTTATTCTCAACTATGCAACACTGCTAAAAAGCTGTTAAACTTGTAGACATCTATAAGTGTTGGTGAAACCAGACCCCCTGCAGTCCCAGTTCCACTACCTTAGTACTCTATTTCCTATTTCTTTTGAACAAGAACGCATCTGTACAGTCCTGAATAGATATTCGATGCAAATACCGCGAATAACTACTGCTGTCGGAAAACTGAGCTCCCTCGTTGCACCAGTTCCCAGACAGATGGGTGTATACCGATATTTTATACCAAATCCCGTCTGAGTGACAGGTCATTGTCGTATTCGCATCAGGGATGTGGCTGGCAATAGGGAATTGAATAGCTGGAAACGTAACAGCCAGCAAGTAAGTTGGAACTACGTTCTGAAACACTGTCTCATGGTTAAGCAAATAACAAGCTTAAATCGGAATAGGTGGAATAAAGAAGTGTGGGCATACGGGTGGATCGAAGCTATCGTTGCACGGCCAGAAGCCCTGGCTGATGAGTTGAATAATCGTGAGGTGTGTAAACAAATGTTGAAAAGAGATATGACCCGGAGTAGATTTTTTCACCTGATTTAACGGACATGTGTGAATTAGGAATAAAGGCAGGAAGCCGGTATAAGTGACACAAAATATGAGCAGCTTACAGCAAGAAAATTACTCTGGTTTGTAGAAAAAGGATAATTTTTGACCCCGTCATAATGTTGGTAGTCTAAATGAAGACAGCAAAGGTTTCTACTGAGTGAGGTAGTTTGAATACAGAAATACATTTTTACCGGAGGTCTGTTTGGGAGCAATACGGAAAAAAGAGGGAGTCTCAAAGTAATGAATATCGAATGGGATAAAAATAGTAAGCAAGAAACACATTTAGGGAGAATAAGCAGTCTGTGTAACGCGTCAAATGAAACTGAATTGAAATGGCATCCTGAAGAATACCTGTTCATAGGGAAAAAAGCAAAGTGGATTGTAATTCTACCTTTTGCTATGACAACCGAGAGAAGAGAGGGAAAAAGACTTACAAAACGGAATGCAAATTACCCGGAAGGTGTTGTTTGTCCGCAGCGAGAAATACAAAATAGGACTCGAGAGGGGAAAATGAACTGCACAGATTTCTGTGTCTACAGATGAGGCAGTGAGGTAAGGCAACTTTGAAAAGGACCGCTGAGGGGATTACCGCGTAGGTGTTTGGGGGGGGGTGAGGATGGATCAATGCCTCCCCTTGAGAATCGACTCACTAAGAACGGTTCCGCAAACCACAGTTTCTTTTTATCTCCACAAAAGTGTCCGTCAAGCTGTACTGAAAAACAGCCATTCTATTGAGATGCCACAGTCGAGATGCCGTAATTAACAATGATAAACAGGCTGTCAATCTTGGATATTTGGGGCTGGTGGTTACTAAATCCAGCGTCAAATAAAATACCCATTGGAACAGTAACTTAACGCAAATACAAAGTGAGGACAAGTTTAGGATGAGTATTCGTTTGCATTGTTGTGTTGAATATGTGGCCCAAAGGATGTCTCAACTTGAAGCATATTCTTCACCCAAGATTGGTGACCGAATGGTTCGCTGAGCTTGGCAATTTTGTTGCAAACGTTTCGTCAACGAAGCGCAAATAAGCATTGTTAGTTACACTTACCCAATAACCCAATGCTCCACTCTGCTTTACGCGTTGATGATCTCAAGTCGACAACATTTCCAAGCCCAGCGAGCAATCTGACCACTAATTGAATGGTTTTAGCTACGAACCGCCTCCTCCACATCGAATTCAAGATATCCTGGTAATTTTTCCCAGTACAATTGAGATTCACAAATTGGAAATGTTTGACTACACCCTTCGTCTCTCTTTCTCTGCATGGTGAACTTTCACACAGATATGGTCCTGTCATCTACGTCCGTAAAGCGTGAACTGCTTCGAAGTTGCTTCCATTACCCCATAGTGTGAGGGATGTCTCCTCGGAGACTTGTAATCAAGACGTTTGTGTACATAGTCGTTAATTGCGCCTGTAACCTGGATCACTTTGATCGTGGTTCCTGGATGACATAATGTCAGATACAGGGCACACGTGTGGCCGGCAAATCACAGAAACGCTGAGCTGGGTTTCAGTGTACCTTCACATATGCAGTGGCATGCAACATGCTCTCGTGCATGTCTAACTGTCAGCTATTACTTGTTTTTCCGAAAAACAAACAGCGGGAATCGAGTGCTACTCCGTAGGGGGCATAAAATTTGCACTGTGCTTCCTCGTGCTTTCTCAGTCTACGGAATCATTATGTCCAAAACTGGAGCAGGTATTTTGGACAAAATAGATCATCAATCATCTTCGGTGTCGAACCGGTTTTCGGAAAGACATGGAGAGTGAACTATCTGTCTTTTGGGTGCCCAAGGTGAGTGGCAATGTAGTTTAATAGGATGTTGGTACTTTTGATTACTCGGTTTCTTCAACGCAGTTACCTTGGATCTCACGGGATTTGTTCGAAACTCATGAGGGATTATTGTGGAATAATGTTACTTACCGACAGATGCAGACAACAGCGGTGACTACTATTTGTTCTGACAAGCAAGAATTCGGTGATGTTATCGCGAAGTGCGGAGAGTTGGAACCAGCCAAAGTCACAATCTACGGGAACACAAAGATTTTTTGGCCTTTTGGTTGCAAACTCTCCTTTAGATGGCATAAATAAAAGAAGGAAATCGGTATGATTTTATTGATTTATCAAAAAAAGAGGTCAGTGCGATCAAGTGAAAGTGAAGGTTTTGACGTCTTTTTTGCCGCAATGGTTTGGCGACACGTTTGGGACGATACTTTCATGGGACAGTGTTCATAAAAGAATTTCCAAAGCGAAAATGCGTTCAGCGTAGGCAATCGCCTTGTTTGAAATTCAAATGAATAAAGTTGGTAAGGTTTTGTGTTACTTTTGCTGATCAAAATATGGAGTTCTTCATTTTTTACGTGACACCGACTAAGTCTCCAACGAGTTGCAAACCAGCCGTTGAATTTCTTCCGCGGCTACTTTATTTTTTAGCAAGTTTCTGCTATGCTGAGTTTGGGTGAGGCAAGATCGCAGGTTATGGAAAGAACCTTTGAAAATACTGTCCAATAACGAGTAAATCACAAGTTGTTCTCAGACGTTGCTCAAAGACATCATAGTGCAAAGGTGGAAAATATTATCAATAAGATATCTTGTCTTCAGATAAGAGATGATTTTGCAGACTGAGTTTGTGGATTTCTTAGATCTCGCAATATAACCCTCATCGGTTGAGCGGCGCAGAGACACATCTCAGTGTTGGAAAAACTGGAACATGTTTTGCTGGTTTGAAGTAATTTTTTGAAGTGGGGTCGGTTTCGACTGGCCCACTGTGTCTAGGAGCTTCAGACTTAACCGAAGTGGCTGATGGAATTTACAAAAAATAACCAAAAGACAAAAGGATCCTCAACAAAGTGTCATTTTGAACTAGGTAAACAAGACTTACATTGGGAAAAACTACTGTCACGTGATGTAGAATGTTATTTTGAACCAAGGCAAGCAAAGCTGGTCACATTTTGTGAGTTCGCCAGATCTGCGTATATTTCGCACAACTGAAGCCACATGGAGCGGGATTCATCTTTGATATTTTGGCATGTGAGCAGAAAGTGGTTCTCAAGTTGTCTTCGTTAGAGATGAATCCAATTGAAAAAAACACCTAAAAATAGACGAATACCAGTCAATAAGACTGGGTGATCAACAGTTGGCGAATGGTTTCTTGGGTTACGTTCCTTAAACGGAGAGTCTCACGAAAAATACTGTTTCAACTGTTCAGACGATGTTCAATCATCCTCAAGCCTAGTAATCTAGTTCACTGCGGGGTTTGCGGTTTTTTGGCAGGCTACTTGCCGAATTGGTTTATAAATTTCAACATTGTCACAAGGAGCAATTCGCGATTACATCAAAATCGCGCATACCTTCATACCAGTTGGTGTTT
Organism: Clonorchis sinensis; assembly: GCA_003604175.2. Classification (NCBI taxonomy): domain Eukaryota; kingdom Metazoa; phylum Platyhelminthes; class Trematoda; order Opisthorchiida; family Opisthorchiidae; genus Clonorchis; species Clonorchis sinensis. The sequence goes on from CM030371.1 coordinate 10,422,444, forward strand.
GGAGACATAACTAGCTTGAAAAAGATGTCACCTTTTTGTGGCTTGTAAAAATACTGCCCAAGACTCTGTTTCATCCTCACTTGTGCTTACCGTCCACGTTTGCTGTCTGGAAAAAGGTAAATCTCGGCATTTGCGTGTACTTTCGAAGGTGTTGCACAGAGCAGAAACCTCAAAAGCATTGAAAAGAGAGCAACAGTATCGGAGCTGCTTTGAGCTATGGAACCGCAGCAGATACCTTGCTAGCTTATGCAAGTTAGCATACACAGCTTACTTTAAAATGCATCATTCCATCCAACATTGTTTTTCGATCCAGGTAGATTCACTCCCTACTGGGGGGGGGGCAGACAATTCCGTGGGGCAAATGAACTTGCTAAAGAAACTACGCTTTAACCAGGATAGCCTTCAAAGTACTTACCAAAAGAACTCTCTTCTCAATTAAAACTCTCTTAACATAAAAGCTGGTCTATTCTTAGGGTAAATACAGCGGAACTTAGTTACCATTCGATGAAACTGACCTTGTTAGTGCTCAAAAGGTGAGTTTGATGAGCGTACTTTCCACGTCAACTTAAAAGTGTTATGATAATGTTTGCAAGTTTTGAGTGCCCCTCAATATTGCAAATTCAGCCCATAAGTCAAACGCAACTCAGTATACAAAGAAAACATGCCTCGGTATTGGCAACATAATGCAGGAATACATAAATAGTACACAGAATATAAGTGATGGAAAAACTACAGAATGGTAAAGGGACGAAACCAACCGAAGAATCGGTGGAAAGCTGACTGCATCCTGTGATAAGATGATGTCTTAAACCGTTGTTTTCCCCAAACAGTGGCCACAGGCTAGGTTGGTTCAACCTCGATCTCAAGAATAGACGCGTTGGTCCTTGTGCCAGACGGTTTGTGCTTGCCCAGATTCCTTATTTTCCATCAAGATGCGACGACATTTAAGGCGTTCTTGCGGTCTTCCTAAAATTGAGGCTGCCCAAGGCTGGTGCTCGTCCGTAAAATGGGAAAATCCTGTGAGAATTGTATCGTTGGTGCAGTTGCTTGTGACTTGGAAAGCTGAAGTAGTCTCCCTTGCTCGTCGAGCTGGAGATTATAGGGAACAGATGAATATCCAGGGTGCTCATTAGATATCAGTAACAAAACCCTTGAGTTTAGCGCTGGACAGATGGAAACGTTTGAGCATCGGTGCCTTTGCAGTACAGCAGATGCTAGCTGGTTGCAGTGCACGAGCGAGTCGTTGGTACTGAATCAGAATCATTACAGCAGATGGATGTGATGTGTTATTACCGCTTACCAAAGAAAGCCTTGTTTCCAACTCAGAGCTCTCGTTGACGAACTGGTCACTGGGGACAAGTTATAACTTGATGACACAAAACGAAGACTGGATGTTTTAGGACCTTCGCACTTTCCCATTTCGAATCCGTGTGAGTCTCCTTACACGCGGCTAGAGACCGCATACAGTATGATGCATAACCGGTCTCAATGACAAGCATGCCGTCACTTCCTACTAGTCAGACCACCCAGCGAAAAGTTGTCTGTCGTTATATGATAGGCTCACTTCGAGTGGGGTTCACACAGAGAGTTGTGTCAACACTACGTCTTACTTTCATATGATGCTCAGATGAGTTTACATCGTTGCTATTCCAAGGTGTAGGTACATTTATTGGTCCCTGTTGGTTCCTTTCCTTAGGAACTGGGGCCGAATCTGTAATACGAAAACGGCCCCCTTAAGCGGAACAGGATAGGGACTGCAGAGGTTTACGGATTGCAAAGATATCATATCAGTGCATCTCATAAAAGATAGCATCCTCTTCTCTATTTTTGCGGCATTTATCAACTTGATTGACCGAGCGGGTCTCAGTTAATGCAGTACTGCGAAGAATCGATATTTTTCGGTTAACCCCTTAGTGATTGACTGAAGAACTCCACCCACCGTTTCCTCTCTCCTATTTGAGTTGATAACCACCCTTTGTTGTGTTTCACAAAACTGGTTGTGTAGACCGTTTCGTACCAGGATAAATCTTAAGCGAACAGAGAAGTTCCACGCTGTCACCAAAATTTGAAATAATCCAAAATGTTGGCCATATTCTAGCAGATTTTGTAGTTTCAGTTTGAGGATTTCGGAGGTTAGGAACCCTTTGGAAGCCTGCATTTAATTTTAACTTGTAGAAATATTTGTTTTGTTCCTGAATGTTATGACAGACATACCTCTTGATGAAGAACTTTGCGTCAACCACCGAAAACAACTGTTACATTCACTAACGCAAGTCGTTAGCGATCAACTGCGTTGCCATGCTTTTAGCGACGTTATTCTGATTGTGTTTGCGCCTGAGTGGAATGATACAGATGCTTTCCTATTGTGATATTCGCCAGCACTAAAGCATTACTATACAACCCGTTTTCCCCGTCTTTTCCTACATACGACTGGCAAACCGTCGGCACAGTTTCAGAACGTAGCCCATCTGAGATGCAGCCCGATGGTTGTTCAAATACTACGCAGGTAAATGATGCTTTGGGTGTTAATGTGCTTACTGGCGATGGCTAAGTGGTGTGAGGCATGCAGGTTGACTGTATCATATAGTTGTGCGGAGCCGAACTTACTCAAGCTCGGGTTTGGTGCCAGTCATCTGATCGACCTACACAAGTATCGGAGTCACTAATCATTGGGTCCAGGTATTCAATGTAGCAAGCCTTACAACTCCTCTTTAAAATTTGACTGTCTGTGAACCCTAGGAACATGTGAGTACGTGGAGAGACGTTTCGGCAAAATTAAATGAGATATCTATGAATCAACGTATCGCAACTCTGGACAAGACTAGGTTCCAAGATTCGAGTACGCCATGGACATGACTCTTAAAGGAATGGAGAACTCCGGCCTCAATAATTGACTTTTAGTAATAAAGTTAGACATCTATCCCCGCTAAAAGCAATCTTGTAATGTCTGAGTTGGGCAATCTGCCCCTGGAAAAGCATATGGTATCCAGCCAGTAGTTGTGGAGAGTGAAATCACTCAGGGTGGTACAGACATTCCAGCAGCCGATGTGAACGGGACTTCTTGTGCTGGTAGCCTCGGCTCGCTTGCTCGTCAGCTTTGCCGCATAATCGTGCAAGTTGATTGATTCCGGCATCCTCCCCAAGTAAAAGGGGGTATGGTACAAGGAACCCCCAGTGATATTGTTTTTTCGAGCAGAAGCCTGTAGATTCCGCACAAAAAGTGCAGAAAAATTGTTGAGATTGATAAAAACAGAACAGTTATTGTGGCTTCTGAAAGTGATATCATTGAGGCACTCAACCAGAACCGATTTATGCTCCTATCATTGTTGGTTTGAAACAGGATATCCCAACTTACATAGACGCAAGGCTCTGAACCGTCAGTGGAACTCCAAATGACAGTCTTCTCTCTTTCATGTAAGTGAAAAAGCCGCCATCATCTGGCAGCACATAGGACTGTTTTAACAGAAGCCATTTGATAGCAGGTCTTTTGAGAAGAGCAAAGAGCCAGCTTACTCATTTCCCAGGTTGTTCACTTCAGATCAGTTTGAGGTTGGTAAACTATTTGACTACCATCTATCGTGGTAAACTCTCTGTTCAGGGCGTTCTAAATTTTGTCTTCGTGTACGGATCAAGCGAATATATTCTATGGTTTACTTCAAGCTAAAAATCATCCCCCCATCACAAAATCAGTGGCACACGGTGGTATGCTTGTTTACATCAGGTTTGAAGCTTTAACCGTAAAATTTTCCGAGAAAAATATTTTCTCTAAATGAATAGCATGCGTAAGGTTGAATGTACATTTTTTGGGAAAAAACGGGTGATGAATGAGCATGCCTATGCACTGGTTTCACCTATCACGAAAGCAATTTTTCCGCGTGCGCAGTCAATGGTGATGCCGATGTTTATTACACCGGAAATGTTCTCATTGTGGGTGGTAAAAATCGGAGTGTCAAAATGTCAAAAACACCTTCGGTGACAGCAAGAGAAATAGGTGAACGTGAAAAATAGTCGTCATTGTCCAGTTTTTGTACGAATTTACTCGCAACGGAAGCAAATGCAGTTGAATTTTCTGAAGAGGCTGACAAAGTTTGTGTGTTGGGACTGGCATTTTCTCATGCGGGTTGTTTCTGTAAGATATTTTATACGTTTTGGCAGGAGATCCAGATAAAACTGGCTGAATCACCCATTTATGATGGTTTGCTTTGACCGAAACTACTGCTTTAAGTCCCACAAATGTTCAGTTGAAATGATAGTCCAGACGTCAAAATACATTGTCTAAACTCAACACTACTAATAAGGTTGCTGAAAACCCTTCGACAGCACACGAGCGGTTTTGTCCCTCTTAGAGCTCATCAGGTATGCTCATTTCCAGAGTTTGCATCAAGCAGACTGAACGGACCACGACAAACTCTGTTATTTTTACAAGAATCGGGTTGAGTCTATTTTCAAAACCAAATCCCTGGGATAATGATAATATTTGTTGAAATCTCTTGAATTTGGGCTCAAGGAGGATTTGAGATCGTGAGGACTTCTAGAACTTTGCATAACAGTTGAGATGAAGAAGGATGAGACCGTTAGTGGGCTTTTGAAAAATTTTCAGCATTCCTATAAGCAATGTGCTGGACAATACCATTCAGGTGTTTTAAAGTTCTGGGACATAAAACAAGTACGATTAAACCGCTCATCGTGATGTTGGATTCATAGCATTATCTTGGTTGAAAACCTTCGTTCTGAAGGTAAAACGCCTAGTTAGACGGCATTAGAGAACACGTTTTATTGCCTGACTACAAGTGCTCACCTCATAAGTTGAAAAGAGATCACACAAACGAGGTAATCAATGAAGCGTGTGTCGAGATGTCTACGCGGAACGTCTAAAATCATACGTGATTGCCCCCTCGCCCGACAAAACCACCCTAATAGATTGACTCAAACCAGTGATGTTTGGAAAATGCTTTATCCGAAGGGACGTTATGCCACTAATAATTGACTTCAAAAGGTAAAAACTGAGGGCTTGATCCCTTAGGCTTTAAAGCGAATGTGGTCAGAATGGTTTCCTTCGTCACCTCTGCTGCTGTGACACGAAAACTTGAGGTCACATCTTTCTGTGAGTAGTATGTTTGTGGTTAAGTCTCACTTGATTCAATTTGGAGCCACGATTCGCCTTTCACCTGTTAGCTGCCCCCAGCAGATACGTACATGTCCTCAGACTCAATTGATGTAACTTCCTCAGGCAGTGGATCCTTAGCAAAAGGCCAAAACGAAAGCTTTAATAGTTGCTTTCCCCCACGATATTTTCACGGTTTACGTTTCGGACTGTTTTTCCTCAAGTTACCATTCTTTTTTAACTGTGACAGCCGAATCGGTAACATTCTAAACGATAAACATTTTCACCATCTATGATGAAATTATCCTGTTCGAAGAGGAGAATCAAAGAGGCCTCGCGGCAAACTGAACCAACATTGGTCCCGTTTAGTTTTCGACCAATTACGTCACGTGTAAATCACATTCCTGTCTGGATATACCACAGTTAGCTGTTTACAAAATCCCTTAGAATCCATTTATGCTGTATTCCGTCAACAGAAAATCTCCTTGAAACCTAAAGAAACCATGCTAACTCCCCGGTATTTTTACTTTTACATGTGAACCATCATCTGGTTACTAGGAAGCACCATTATCTTTCCAGTAAGGTCAAAATTGTTGCAAACTGCAAGAAGAGTTTAGAATGACTTCAGATGCCTTTCCAGATTCCTGAAGGTGATTTTGCACTAAAAACGAACATACATCTTACATGGAATTTCTTGAATAAACGACACTTAAATGAAATACTTTACAGTGAGAAACTAGGAACACTAGGTGAACCCACATTCCCCATTTTGGGGAACATTTGATTGTTACTATGCAACTGCATCCCAACCACAGCTCATTACTCGATGACTGGTGATGTCCGATCCTTCCAGCTCGAGCACCAAAACAGCGTGGCTGCTGTTAATATCGCGTAAAAGACATTCTGTCGCCAGTGGACAATTAATGTGTTGTGCGTAAAGTGGGGCATCGCGTACAGAATTTATATCTTCCATTGTGTTTCTTTTCGTCTAGAAACTAAACGATTTTGGAAACAAGAACAAGTGGGTAGACGAACGGTTTTTGGGCAAGTATACCGGATTCACAAAACTTTGGTTACCTGGCTCGACTTGTCTGTCAACGAAATTGTTCGGTAGTCTGAGAAATGAATCTTAGTGGAGTGATTTTTTAGTACGGGAACAGCTGTACAATTTGGGTTGTGAAATTCGGTGTTATTTGCCTCACCGATCTATGTACGACATATTTATTCAGGAAGGTTATAACAGCAAAACAAGGACTGTCTGTCTCACTCAACGTAAGAATATTCATGTCTTTTCAAAATATTTTTTATTTTGGAAATTTCAAAGATAATCCCTGTTGGACTAGGGACCTTGGGGGATTTGACCAGGAAGAGCGTTTGTTTTGTTGGATATTTTTGTGTGCGGTGCATCCATTTAAATCTCCAATCAAGTGTTTTCTTCTAAAGAAATGTACTTTCTTCAAAATCAAACGGGTTTCGTTAAGATACTGAAAACATTAGCGAAGTGTCATGGTAAACTGATTAATTCGTATCCGGATTGAAAAAAATGGTGCAGCTGTAGCACCCTATATGTACCTAACTGCAATGCAACCAGAAGGAAGCATGAGGGCTAAGATACTGCCAAATTGCCCAAGCTTAGACAAGAGAAATCGAGAGGCAGAGGTCGAGTTCGAACCCGGACGTTTCGGTCAGTAAATTTGCGCTCAAACTACTGAGCCATCTCGGATTAATGAGGTGTTTGTAATGTCAGGACCGTTTTGGCACTTTTGAAAGTACTGCAATAAACAAGAAATGCTGTAATTCTCAGCGAACTGTGATTTCTCCACTTCGATCCTGTTTTCTACTGGTTCAAAAAGAAAACAAAAGGAGCAGAGTTAAACATAGTAACTCATAGAATCTCTTCAGTACTAAATCAAGCAAACGTTTTCCGATAAAAAGCACGTGACCGCGTCTGAATTGCCTGAGGTGAACCAAGTTTATTTGCTTTACTAATTAGCGTTCGGGAATATCGCACCCGATTGCTCGCGCAAGTCCATTTAATACATTTGCCCTTGTTTATTTTGATCGGTGATGGTCTACGTAAAAATTTTTCCGCAGAATCGCTTTAATTATTATTGTTTTTGGATTATTGCAATGCTTCATTTTATGTTCAAATATCTGGGCCTCATTTTCTGTCCAATGTTTGTAAATACAAACCAGCTGAACCGGTTAAATGCGATAGAAATCCAACCGTGACGCTCTTCTGTAACGGTAAAAAAGTCTAAGATGTATTTTGGCAGTACAGATCTATTTCTCACCAAAATTATTCTATGAGACATCCTGAGGCTGGATATTTGGAGGAATGAAGCTTAACTGACTAGAACATTCTTTATTTTCGCGTTACTCCGATTTACGAGTTTCTATGGCTATGCGGTGAAATGTACAAATTTTTCAGGCCAAGCTTGTTAGAAAGGCCATTGAAGACCAACCAGACAAACATGTATTGCGAACATTTGTAGAAATTAGCCCGTTGGTAAGGTCGTAGCGGTTGCTGCAACGGAAGGATGAGGACAATAACGTGGTACCATAAGTCACTCAGTCTCTTTACATTGGTTGAAGCAGCGGTGCTGTCTTCTTTTGAGAAGAGGAGACTTGGTGAATGTCGGCCCGAGCGGTCGATCGTAAATGGTTGTGCACTATCCAGTATAGTCGAAATATATTCGAATCAGCTTTGGGTCAGTTCCGAACACTACGTAAGCCAGACGTACGTTTTGTTGATCTCCATAAAGCCGACTCAAGAAGAGAGAATTGGCCGTCGGATTCCCGGGCGGACTGCGGACCCAAAGAACAAGGGGCAGTAGCAAGTAATAGGGACTTAAAATATGCACCCGTTTGCATCCACAAACGGAGGAGCGAGGACACGTTAGCTTCGGTCCCTGGAAAGTTAGAATATTCCCTGACAGGACCGCGGTGGACCATTGCGAAAGGCCGCTGCGCTTGTAATCGATAAGCGAAAACTCCGCTGCATCAACATAGTCGCTCTAGGTAAAAATGGGTTGGCCAACTATAAAAGGATTCTATATACTGGTCTGGAACTTAACGTAGGAACTGCATCACCCAAAGATACAAGTCGACGAATATCTACCGAGCTGCATCGGTAAGGACGTGACTGTCAAAGAACGATTTACCACTTTTGTTAGCGTGTATGCTCTTAAAATACCCCGAAAAACCGAGACGAAAAGATTCTCGAGGAATGGCCGACCGCCATTACATTCCTTGGATCAGCTTATCGCCCATTTTTTATGGATGATCTCATCGCTTTAATCGGGCCGTTGAGAGATGGAACAAAGAAGGCAAACGGCTGGCGTCTGCTGATGACGTGTGACTATAAAATTAGCCAAATCTAAAACACTCTTGGAAAAAGCCCATCGGGTCTTGGGAGCATTCAAGATGGAGATGTTTGACAGGAGTACTGAGAGCCTCTCAGTGATAACTGATCATATTCAACGGACAAATTATGCTGAAAGGAAGACCGATGTACATCGTAAAACGGGTGCTACATAAGCCTTTTTATTCAAAAAATAAAGATTCCAACCCCTGATTCTCCCTAGCAAAAGAAAAAAACGTGTTTTTGCACAGAATAAGAGTCATTGCGGCGATTTGTCCATTAGCATCCAAAAGCATAAAAATCATTCCACAAAAAAACGTACCTCTCGTCCTGGAAGGACGTCTCTGAAATCCAGAATGAGCAGTGTTCACCAGTTGGTCTTGTATCAATCAAGCCAACAATTACTCACTCAAAGCCGTGTAACCTTCTTTTACAATGACGTTTATTGTACTCTCTCTTCTGTCCTCAAAGTTAAGCGTCATGTGCGCTGGCAGAAAATAACCAATGTCTCCACAAGTTTTCCAGTCAAGTTTGACCACGCATTAGAGAGGCGAACCCAGTAAGTCAGCTGTCTTCCCATTACCACCAAGTATTGTTCTGAGCATGCTCGTTCTTCTGTTGCGTAAGTTATGGATAGAAACTGTCAGATGGCTGGTTAATCTCGTCCTTGGTTGCTGGCCCAAAAGTACGGTATACCAGTGTTCGGGATGGAAAAACGTCCTTGGAAGATACTTACTACATGGTTTTCGTAGGCTTCTTCAATTTAAAAAGCATAAACTCTAGACGTTTTTTCATAAACATTACTACCAGGGATGGTTCATTGTGGGGACCGAGCTAATATGAATATTTGCCTGATACTGTGGATAACTCTTCTGGGGGGGGGTATGTTAAATGTGCATCCAACTTTCGGCGTAGTAGAACCGCAGACTTACCTGAATGCATTTCATTTGCTTCGGCATGGCTCTCTGATTCTGTCAGCTTTGCTGTTCGGTGCAATAATTTGTTCCACCAAAAAGTAATCTGCAGTGAGTGTAGTGCAAAGTGCGTTCCAAAACAGTTGAGCTACCGGAATCTGAGAAGCAATTTGAGGATGAAGACGATCAAAACCAGTTCCATAGTGCTACAGATTTACCCATTAGAAGTCATGAAAGAGACCGCTTCTTGGAAGTAGACGCTAATTTTACCTTCTGCAGTAAAAACATTTTGTTTTAACGCCTTTAGCAAGAGAATAGTTTTGGTGACCTAAAGAAACAGTTGTTTTACCATAAATTGAGAAAACGAATTAACCAAGACGGAGCTGTTGGAAAATTACCAACTAATAGTGAAACAAACTGAACAAGTGTTGCAAAACCACGCAAATACAATGCCGTAATCCTGAATTATTGGACAGACAAAGAGGTCTTTTGCAACAATCGATACTACTGCAGTTCGTGGTACGGTGTAGCAATCCATGCTTCGCTTAGGGAGGGGGCGGGGGTTTGTCTCAATACACTCACTTGTCTTAGTTTGAAAATTTCACTGATTAAGCCTACCACAATTAGATTACCTGTTATAATTCCCCAAACATTTTACACCTACTTCGAGAAAATGTTACATTTTTGTACAAAAATATGGCCGACGCCCCAGACATGGAATCATTAGTTTGGTCGTTTTTGCCCCGAATTTAACCCCCTGGAATAATCGCATGGCGAATAATCAAATCCTGATATGGTAAATTGAAACAATGCCGCACATAAACCTGCGGAACAAGTTGGATGAAATTTGGGATCCAATCGCTGCAGAAGGTGCGTGAAATTGCTTGCATTTTGTCCATATTCACACCACTCTCGTTTGAACGGTCGTCCTCCTGTTCTGGCGTGATTTTTCTGGTGAGTCTACAGCAAGGGGAAGCACCGGACTCGAGTTTCGCTCTAATTAGAGCTCATCAGCAGTGCATATCCAATGGCCGTGCCATGATTCGAACCCCGGACATCTGACATGCAAGGCGAGCGTGTTACCACTACTCCACCAACGCACGTTGTACGCTTCTGAATTTTCACTCCGGAACAGGCGAACGTGTTCACGCTTTAGCGATGTGATTATTGTGCCCGACCCAACAAACTACGACCCAGTAGCTCTCCGTTAAATTTTCTTCCTAGGCACTGCAGTAAAGGAAGCGTTATTTGTCAAGCAGATGGAAACCCGCTGTCCCTAAAACGAACAAGCCTTGAATTTAGATTAACACCCAAAGATCGGTCGTCTATACTGCTCTAACAAAAATCGCTGAAATAATACCGTGTGTTGCTGCACACACGTGTGTGTGGCTGAAGCGAGAAACAGAGCACCAAAATTTTTGTATTTTTTGGAAACCGAGGATCGATTTTGTTCACTTTTACACAGTGTACACATCAATTGGACAAGACTGTTGCCGCTTCATGGGAATAACTGATCTGATTAAGTGAAAGGTTTACTTGACCAAAGCGCGTGTCGGAGATATGCCGACATGGGTTTCGAAAGGCTTTGTGTTTTATTTAATTTAAACTAGTTTACCCAACCGTTAGCCTGAAAGCTAATCATTGTGATGCTGAGGCGCAAGGCTGGTCTTGGGGCCGGAAGATGCATCTAAATTCCGATCTTTGTTCACATATTAGAAAACGCCGACAAAAGTGCGGACGGTAAAACTACAGCAGATGTTTGTTCCATTTACATACCACTTGTAAAATTTCGTAATCTAACCGTTTGTTTAAAAAAATTACCTTTCACTCCTGATTGGCCCTCCAACAAATGTGGGTGCACGAATTCCTTAGACGTAAAAATCCAATTAGACCTAACAAATTGTCCAGATAGATTCGTTCTAATTTGGTCTACAAGCTAGACAACTTTTGTCGAAACCCACCATGCTTCACTTAAATACAGGCGCTTTTAAGAAAACACTTTGAGTAACAGACCAAAAAACTTTCTCATTTGGGGGCTGCCAGAATCATCAGACAAGAAACAAGCCAACTGAAGTCGTGGAAGAGCATGGGATAAATTACTGGTAAATTTTGCAAGTTTCAGCCGTAAACTCTAAACTGTGCGAATGAGACATTTCAGTTTCATGGGTGGACAGATCTTTACGTGCATCTGAAAGATTTCACTATGGTTTCACAATGGTTTCACACATTGGTTGTTTGACTGATGATATATCTTTTAGGTTGATTCAGAGGATTCCAAATATATCGATGCTGTTATACAAAATTCTTCTGAGTAACTTTCACATCTCTAAGTCTCTGAATGCCAAAAACGTCAAGAGTGCGTCAAGAATGCGGGAAATGGAAGCTACAGTGCCTCGCGCAAAATAATCTTAAAATTGCATTTCCGGGGGATGAAACAATGTTTGCCGAAAAGCAACAGAAAGAAACAGATTAGAATAAGATATTACAGCAGTTTTTTTTACTATAGTCCTAGTCATTTGCGGAAGCCCAGCTGAAATCGGTTATTAATTTAGCTACACTGTTGTACGACAAATAGTCAACGATTTTTGCCAAACGTTTGTTAAGAGACAACAATAACCGTAATTTTATGGTGAACCTATTTACTGGAATCAACGTAGACTACTGACGATTCAGGACCTAAGTCAATCACGCCTGAATTAGTCAAATTAGACTGTCCAAGATTACAGCACAAGGTTTTCCGCTGATCCAGAAGTTGACGTTGATACCCATGGTGTGGACTGATGGCGCTAGAGGTGCTCGGTGTGACCTGGGGGTACCATGACTGATCCCAATATTTTACCCTCGTACAGCCTGATCAACGCCATGGTTCCTATACACTTGGTTACAGTGAGTGCTCAACCGACAAAATTGTGATATTGTAATGTGCCTGGAAAACGCTTTATATCCATTGATTTTTCAACACACAGGTGTCAAGCAAATTCAGACCGAGCAACGATAACTCAGGGTCTATCTCGTATATCATAGTTTGTTCCTCGTTCCCGAAAAGTGTTCTCAAATGACTTTATGGCAAACAAACAACACCAGATCTGCACAACAGTGACAGGTTTATTTTTCGTCTATAGGTTTTATCCAAAATTATCTCAGCCCTTTCCAGGAAAGGATGCTGGAATTTGCGAAGCTCTCCAGATGTTGCTGGAAGAACTGTTTGCAAGGATAATCCTTGGAACATCAAGATTTAAAGCTGCTCCATCTTAGTAAGTTAGGCACCAAGGTTGGCAAACAAATGAACGTCCTGTTTTTGCATCTACTTGGTATAGCAACCATGGCTAGCCGGGAACAGTCAGCTCTTTTTAGTAGGAAAACTCTACCAACTTTTGGTAATTGATCAGGCGGCTGATGTCTGTTCGCCCAGCTTGGCAAATATCTTGAAGACATTTTATAACTAACCGAAGGAACATCATTGTTGCGCGGTCCCCCCGCCACCAAGCGGCGTAATGGTGGTGACTATTCGATAACTATTCGGTAACGAAACGTTTTAAACATTAGTTCCAGTCTCGTGGAAGATTCCTTGTTTGACTGGCCGCGACTACCCAAAGTCATTTGGCACGCAGTCATAACGCTAAGTTTTCGCAGATACAATCTGTGACTCTGGTTTGAAATGCGCGACTCATGTGTGTGTGCGAAATACCATGTAATGGCTCCACTGACAGCTAATCCCATAGCAGACAGTCAGTTCATTTTTGACGCCAAGAAAAAAAGCGTCAAATGGAATGAACACAATAGTCAAATGAATAGGTTTTTTGAACCACATATGGATCTGGGGGGTTTGTGCCCGGCTGTTCACTGACGCCGAATTTCACCAAAAACAGGACCCCTGTCGCGGTAAGTTAATAGAAATTGTGTGGTGATAGGAGAAACTTTATGTGTCTGCTAGCATACATTAAAATTTGGCACAAAATCGACTCTGATTAACTTGGAAAATAAGATCCAGTAAAATTGGCGAAATACACTCATTTGCAGACAACGTTTTTGTGGAAACACACCTAGAACCCAGCTAAATCCCTCGTTTATGATGTAATGATCTCCAAGAAGGGCGGAACCGGTCGTGAGCTGTCAGCAACCTTGTGAGTAGTGTGGTACATCGGCCAATATTTTTGTCCCAATACTACGTAGAATCAAAAGACTGTGAATAACTCGCAAGTCACTTGTGAAAACGGGCAAAAAATTCACCCCAAATAAATGGCGTAAACGCAGATATTCTTTCGCCTATTGTTCTAGTAAGGTGTTTGATGCTATTCACCTTCCGCAAAATCATTTGAACAACCAAGGATGACATAGCTTAATAAAGTTATTCTCCCAGATACCTGCATTACTTATTGATGTGTTGGCAGTTGAATTAGTTGTCGGTCATTTTTGTCGGCTTTTTGTTGGCCTTATATCGTTCGAACCATGCATTAATTATATGATACCTCAACTCAACTAAGTAGAACATAAGGTTGACGGAAACTCGGGGACTGCGCATACCTGATGAGCCCCAAGAAGGGCAAAACCGGTCGTGGGCTGTCGAATAATTTTCAGCAACCTTATGAGTAGTGCATTACGTATCAACTTAGGTTTGTCTATGGCTTGATTTGTGTCACCATCTGACAGAACGGTAGTAGCTGAGGGAAAATGCACACAACCCTCCGGTTTTCACTTCATAATTACGCCGCTATTGGAAAACCTTGTTTACCTTCATGTTATCCTAAAACCCTCTCACCAAAGCGGCAGAATCGCACGTGCATTGTTTCAATTGCATTATGAAGCGAGAATTATTTGCAAGTAATATTCAGTTGCATATTTGCTTCGCTCAAGATAACAACCGGAGAATTTTCATCTATGACCAATGTATAAGCAAGACACCGTAGTCGGGTTTGAGCATTTTGCCGGTTGCATTGCTACTGGACATCAGCCATTCGGGATAGCTTTTAAGGTTTATCAATTCAGCGACCAACTATGTCGTAATTTTTAACCATGTGCTAATCATACCTTACTGAAAAGTTGTTTTCTTAGTTTCAAGCATAACTGTGTAACTTGACAGACGACCTGAGCTTGAAAAACTGCCAACCTGGCATTTTTCCATAGCAATTGTATTGGCAACCATGGCAACACGATGGCGGACACATTCAAATCGTAGACCCATTACGCGTCAATTAAAAGTTGCCATGAGAACAAAACCAAATGGGCCTACTTCCCTGTACTTGATGTAAGACTGTCTTCTCGATTATTTTTAGCCATAAGTCTATCAAACCAGTATAATTCCAGCTTTCCTCCATGTGAACGCTGAGGTATTGGGCTACAGGTGACAAGATGAGGCCCGTATTGTGTTAGCAGAAATGCGGACGGTGTTTTCGCCTTCGCTTGTCAAGCTCACGAAAACAACATGTAAACCAAAAGTATTTTGCTGCAAACACCCTCCACATTTCAAAAATTAGCAGTTCTCGATGCACTAGGAACATAGTGTTTCTCTTGGGCCAAGGGAGTAAGTGTTGCAGTATTCCGGGCTGGATGAGGTCTGCCAAAAGCAGTCCTTGGCCCACCGTTTGGTGACTCGCCGGCCATTCCTTGACAGAAACTTTTTAAGGACACCGAACGAAACTTTGTGCGACCAACAGAACATGGTCAAATCCGTGTCTGTGCAACTGTTCTGGTGGGGGGCACTGAACATCCAACATCCGGGTCCATCATGTTACTAATCGCATGGCTTGAGCAAGTCGGAGACATCATCGGTGTGAACTGGTGATTTTCTTTGAATGGTGACAAAACGTCTACGAGTTACTTACCCATTTCGGCAAACAGACCAACAGCCACCTAGTCAACTACCAGAGTTATCAAATTCTCCACCATGGCATGACACTTCCCGTTGACAGTGTTTGGTTTTTGACCTCAACATGATATCAGGCATGCGATTTCATGTGTTTACTAGTGGCTCAATATCATTGGCTCAACATCATTGTTTATGAAAAGCGGAAAAGCTGTTTTAATGTTGTCGATTAAATACAGGGTTGCTGCTTTATCGCAAGGCCTCACAAGGTAGCCGAACCCTTTCCAGCTGAATTAATTGTGAGTCACGTACATTGTTGGCCAGGGTTGGTTTGCTAAGCGCAAAAAGGATTCTTTATCCGAAACCGCATACGAGGGCGGTTTGAGTTTGCCTTATTTGAAGGTAGCACTACAAATTGCAGTCTTTGGGTCCGTCTAAAAGATTGTTTCGATTTGCTAACTTTTGAAAATGCATGAATGGGTTTGTGCAAAGCTTCCTATCGTCTTGAAAGATAGGTACCAACTATTGCCTATCGGAAGCTTGTTCGTATGAATTTATGAACTCCTTTTGTATAGTGCATTGCCGCAGTCCTCCAAACTGTTGACAGCCCATCATGGCCCTTCTTCTACGGGATAATTCCTTCGGCCAGCATGCTAACTGCCGTGCAGAACGTAGCAGCGATTTCGTCTAACAATCATATTCGACGATGAAAGGACGGTTGATTTGTGAGTATCATTTGTGGGGATCTTACTATCTCTTGGAATTCCGGAGTTTCTTGTCATTTACAGTAATTCAAGAGGACTCGGTTAAAGAACAGAGTGTCCGCTGGTTCGCTGTGTCACAAATAATCTGTAACAGTGTTTCCATTGAACGCAACAATACATGACAGCCATTTTCTCGTGTACTTTCCGCTTTTGTTACTGAAGATTGTACTGTTTATCAGAGTCGGGCGAAAGGATGCAGGAAGAACCATTAGACGAGGCCGTTTAAAAGACTGAAATGACGGTCGAGGCACTCCAATCCCTGTAATACTGTTTCCTTTATAAATCTTCGTTCCAAATCCGCCAAGAGACATTGATTTCTCTGCTTTCACGGGAAGGAAATGGGACAAAAGCATTTACAACTGACAGTTTTCTAAAAGTCTCCAAGAATGAATGACTAACCCACAAAATGTGAGAGCATCGGACATGTCTGCGGTTGTGTTACTGGCATAGCATTTGCATAGTTTGGACAATACACTAACCAGCATTGGTAAATGAGGTGCTTTTTACTCGCAACTTAAAGGCAGACGCGATCATTGCATTCTGCGGGAGCAATTGACAGTAGCTTATTATTGGATGGCATCCTTATCAGTCTCTAGCATTGACGTTGACCAAATCAATAAATTATATAATCCAAAACAAGGAGATCATTCGTTACTGAATGCAGTCGGATTGATAAGCAAATAACTTGGTCCTCGTTGTTGATAAAAACTTATCGAAACCAATGCTGGTTTGATTAACTCATTCTCTAACCAAAAGTGATTTCATGCCCTCGATTTGTGAAGTGTTTTTGCTCTAGCGAATGACTGGCTGCTTGTATTTAGGTTGCGCAATGAACATTACATAGGGGAGGAAAACATTTTCAGTTGGTTATTGATTAATATTGAATAAATCTGCTCCGGTAGAAAGCGAAGTAAACTGTCTTGTCAGTATACGTGCGTAAGCGGTGATCCATGTACTTCGATAGGTTATGACTCATGCAGAAGATGGGAAAAAACCCAACTATAATGGAATAAAACGGGCTTGTCAGTGCGGAATTACATAACTATGTTCTCCGCTATGGACACTTATAATGTAACCATGCATCTGTGAAGCCAACATGATTTGTCAACACTCCATTCGTAGACACTGCTTTAGAAAATATTTCAATCGAATTTGAGGACATGAGGGACACTGTGGAACCACACAAACCTTGGGGTTATGCAGTTATGTCATTTGCCCTGCAAAAGCTGAGCACTCTTCTGCGCGGTGTTTCCATGTGACTAGTTCGTTCAACCGTGTTTTACGCAGTTCGATGTACGAATATCTAATATGTACTTGGTGATCCATGACCCGCAGAGTCTGGGTTTACCTTGGTTCACCACTACTCTGTACCTGCGCAAATAATTTGTTATCGCTGTGGACCCTTAGCATTGAAGAAAACCCAAGAATCGACGGACTGATGAACGGCTGGGTGCAAATTCTGAAGCCCAGTGCCGTCGCCGCATCGGTCCCCAAACAGTGTCTTGCGATTGTGCTCCCACCTCCACCAGAATGCCACCCTAACAGCTCATTGTACCCATGTCCAGAAGAACGGATGAGTCTGTGGGTTGCGGGACAGCTGTGCAGTCCATGGTTGGAAAAACCATATTAATCTGCTTCAGTCTGCTATGTGGACACTGTAGCAGAAAAACAAGAAGGTTTTATTACAAGCCTATTCTTTGTTCATCTCATTATACGTTCAGGGAAAGCGGAGAAGTAAGGTCCCCTCCGGCTTCACTTGTGCTCGTGGTATTTATTGACCGGCCGTCTTATTTCGCACAGCCGGCATTTTTTTCGGTTAATCGATATTTTTATGTTCGGACGAACACTATCATAACACAAACCAACGAATCGACCAATCAAAAACTGTTTGCAATCCAGTGGCAAATTCAGGTTACAGACTAACCTTGAAAGTGAATTCACTTCATTTAGGATCATCTTGTTCCTTCATGGGATACTGTTCCGTACATCACCACCCCGTAGGTGGACCAAATTTTGCCAAATTTTGCTTTCTGTAAAACAATGACAGAATAACGGCACTGAGACTTTCATATAGCCTGTGATTTTGAACCCAATGACTTTCTAAATAAAATAAAATAATAAAATAATAATAAAATAACAAAATGAATAAAATACTGAATGGTTTTAACTAACTATTAAGAACGATTTCAAAGTTGATTGGCCCGCGATATGAAGAGTCATGACTCTTCAAAATGGTTCTCAGTTATAGCTACGCATAGACTGTAAAGAATACCTGTTAACTACATCACGTAGTTATTTGTGTTTCCCTATTCCTCAGACCAGTTCATTACCCTTCCGGTGGCTGCTCCAATTTCAAGACTGAACTATTCTAATTTATACAAAATCCATTTTATATTAACTGTTTTCTGTAGTCGATTTGCTCACATTTCTGGGCTTGTTGTGGAACACTTGTTCAGCTTTGAACTGAACAACATTTGTCCCGTTTAATTTGTCCGATAGCACACTGCCCTTTTCTGTCCCCTCCTGTGTTGCTAACTCCCCAAGGTTCAACCTAGCCGTAAGCCTTCCTTTATTTCTGCACACGATTTACTGTTATTTTCCTATAGAACCACGGTCTACCTGTCTGTACTGTCTGCTCACATCTTAATTCAATATACTGCTTGACTTCCCAATTGCGATTACCGAACAAACGCAGGTAAAGTTCGTAGAACTCAGTTTCGCCGCAATTGTTCCTGACCGTCCTACGTTGAATTAGACTGCCCGTTACTTGTCAGATAGAACTCATAGATCGTGCGTTTAGGCTAAGTAACCAATTTTTTGCCTTGAGATCACGGCTTTAGCACAGGATTGTACAATACCTTTCTTACTAATTTCATCCTGGTCACTTTTAAAGCCACCAAACGTTTTGATGAATGTATTTTGAGTTGTCCTCAACTAGGTATTGTGAAACGATGGCCCCTACTTTAGGAAAAGAAAGAACTCACAGTGCACTGACGACATCATTTTTACTAATGGTGAGAAGGATGCGAGCAAAATTGCTCAGTAAACGGGTCAAAGGTTATTGTGTTGCAATATCCGTTTATCTAAATTTTGTGAAAAAGGGCTGATTATAGTACCCGAAAGCTCAACAGCTATTGGGTAAGCCCCACGTGAATGTTTTCTGAATGACGATTCCGACTGCTAGGTCTGCTAGAACACGGTTATATTTGAAAAAACGATTGGTGAGGTGAAATATGCCACGGCGCGGTCTTTACAGAGACTATATGGAACAGTCTTGGAATGTTGCTAATGGTGACTTTCACAGACTGCACCTCCCAAAAAAATTGAGTGTAGACTGTAAAATTTCCAAACAGGAATGACGTGGACACGGGTTAGTCAGATTTCGCAAACGACAAGGAACAAATTTTTCCAGACAGTGGAACGACAAAACATGCCATTACTTCCGAGAAATACACTCATTTGCAAATCAATTTGGTTTTGCGAGAGACTCACCGGGAACCCAGCTGAATCTCCCGTTTGTGATGTTTCCAGGCAACTGAATGTGCTGCACCAGGCCGCTTCATGTTCCAGTTGCTACGATATTCGAGATATCGCGATACATGTATATACGTAATGCACTACTCATAAGGTTGCTGAAAATTCTTCTACAGCCCACAAATTTGAGTGTATACTGTCAAACTTTCAAACAGGAATGATGTGGACACGGGTTAGTCAGATTTCGCAAACGACAAGGAACAATTTTTGCCAGACAGCGGAACGACAAAACATGTCTTCACCTTCTTCGTCCTAACCATGCTCTTTACTGTTCACCTGCTGGCCGATGACAGTTAAACTCCCTGTGGCTAGTTCGCACCATAAAAACAAGCAGAACCCAGTCTCCAGCATGTGTATCCAACAGGATGAACACGGCATACACAAGTGGACAATAGGCGACCTATTATTCAGACGCGGGTGAGTCAGGTTGTTTTCTGCTGCAAAATATCATCGGATTCAGACATGTGTAGACTACTGCCAGGTGAGAAATTTTTTTTCAGGTTTTTTGTCTGGTTTGACACCACTGGAACCGGAAGCTGCGACACGCCTTTATTAAGGAGTAATAAAAGCGGGGACGTAGTTCACGGATGAGAAGTCGTGAAGTGTAAAGATTTTAATCTAAATGTCTTTTATGAATGTTTTGCGATTACTATTTATTTCGCTGACAGCGACAGTGTGTTGCTCAGTCCAAATGAAAATTCGTGCATTTCAGGAAGTTTCAGGAAGTCTTTCACCGGAGAGACCACCACATTTGAAGCCCTAACACTTCCGAACCGAGCAGGAAAATTAACAATGTATCCTTTCCAAGTGAGAGCTATTCACACTGCTGTTCAGCTCGTGAACGAACGGTTGAGTTATCAGCTACTGGTTGGAGCACCGCGGATTCTGAAATCTGCAATGCTGATAATTCACAATAAGGGTAAAGCAGCTGTATTGTGCTTTGGTGCTTTTGAGCCTAGGAAAAACAATTTCTATCGTTTGCTTCTTCATCGTGTTTGCTACTATCGGCAGATATTAAACTCAGACTGTCTTCCACGGAAGCCAAAGTTGAATACCAGAAATACTTAAAACGCTCAGTTAGACATATCTGTCTCAGTACAAATGTACTAGTATAACGGCGGATATTACTGATGAGGCATGCAAGTAGTGTGCGCTTTTCTCGTAACTCCACCTCATGTCTAATGGAGGGTGAGCTTAATTACGGGATTGGTGGAACCTCTTTGCAGCGTTTGTTTACACTTGCGTGATAGTTGGTGAATACCAACGAAAGTTCAAGAAGACGCGTGATGTTTGTTTTTTAAAACAAGGTGCATATGAGACGACTATTTTCTTGTCCAATAGTTTATAACTTTTTAGTTGGTGTTCGCTAATAAACCATTGCGAGGCGAAGGGACTTCGCCCTTACAATAGTACGACATTACTGTGCAGCGCTTAGTGCCACTGCACAGTATTATCCGCAACCGAAAACTGCATTATTCTGATTTGTTTAAAACGACTGTTACTAGGCGACAGTGTACTTTCAGGGCATCCGTATTTCATCGACTTCCGAGATACAGCCAATAAGTTGTTCGATGGTTCACTGTGATGACCGTACAAACAGCTTCAAAATGGATGAATGGTCCTTCGAATGATTTAAACAAGAGCATCACAGGTCAGATCAAATTTACTCTGCTCAAAGTATTGTGTCGCTAAACGCTCCGTGAGAAATTTCCTGCACTGCAATTATTTCGCAAAATGCTTGTGCTCTCAAATTGCCCTTCCATTAGACCGTAGTCAACGCACTAATTCCGTGCATCGCACATGGATATAGCGCATTGGTTCGCTGCCAATAAGAGCCGTTTCTACATTACCTTCGGAGCATTCTTACAAGTATCCCAGTTTTGTCATGCGAAGGCATATCAGTTTATTTTTTATCGCCTGTTTTGGTGAAGCTATTTGTTCAAACACTCGAAATTCGCAAGGTGAGCAGAGCATACAGCCCCGTAACCTAATTCTGCTTCTGATCATGTTAGTGCTCCCAAGGTAGGCGACAGTGCCGCGTATATGTACTGAGATAATCAGCTACGTACAATGACAACAAGCCAGCTATTTAAGGAATGTGTTTGGCATTCTGTCACTGTACCATTTACGCTGTAGAGGTAAGTAGGCAAAAGCGACGCAGTTTGGAATCGCCCGCAATGTGACTCGAGAAGAATTAGGTCTACAATGTCATGGACACCAGATTTGTGGTTTAGCATGAATGAACTTTGAGAAGCAGAAACTGTATATCCTAAGAGGCTTCACCAATGGACAGGAAGAGATCTCATCCACAACGGGGATAAATTACCGAAGGAATTCTCCAAAGCAACAAAAATTCTGATCAACATCATTAGCGTCATCCAGACTGTAGTGATGACTGTGTTGATGATTCTCTTCTGCCTACGTTGGTCTAACCGTAAACATATTCAGTGGATATTGATCAGTAATCACATTTCATCAGTTACACTTTAGTCTGCGAAGTTTACTGAGGATAGTTTGCATTGAAAGGCAAGAGACGGAAATCAACCAAATCAGACGGAGCTTTTTGCATGTTGGCAATCGTACTGGCCAAGATGCAGCCGGGCCAGCAAATATATGGAATGCAACATTTGAATTTTTGCCTCCGTTTGATGAGAAAATTCAGGACATAAGGACTTTGACGACAGGTCACTATTTCTCTGGCCAGGAACTTATAGGCAGTGCCGACATATGGGGTGCCTTGTCGCACACAAATGAAGGTAATACGTGATATTGTCAGACTTTGCGTACTTCACCATATTCCTCTTAGGTAGTGGATTAAAAAGCATGAAAAGGCCTGCGTTTTGGAAGAATCTACAAGCGGATAAGTATTTTAAAATAACACGAGTACGTGAATTTCCGGCTTATATCTCTGCCGATTTTTTTGTTCCCCCAAAACAAAGCAGGTAATCTGCAAGGAATTCAGTACCACGCAGTACCGCTACGCCTTACTAGATTTTTGTGTTGACAATCAGATAATAGTTAAATAGACAAGATTATATACCCAATGCACCACTCATAAGGTTGCTGTAAATTCTTCGAAAACCTTATGAGTAGTGCATTACGTATATATATGTATCACGATATCCCGAATATCGTGGCAACTGAAACATGAGGCGGCCTGGTGCAGCACATTCAGTTGCCTGGAAACATCACAAACGGGAGATCCAGCTGGGTTCCCGGTGAGTCTCTCACAAAACCAAATTGATTTGCAAATGAGTGTATTTATAGACAAGACTATGTAAGAAGGTATTTTACAAGGCCATCGTGCATTAATTACAAAATATGTGGGTTACTAATTTTTTGGACCTAGAGCCAAGCGCGATTAAATATGCCTCGATGCTTCGGGGACAAAAGAATCCACGAAGCAAGACTCCATTTAGGGTTTGAAACAGCTGTGAACACCAACGATTTCTCTGTAAATTCCGACATGAAAACAATCAATAACTTACTGTAGGCAAGTTTATAAGCTTTCATTAAAATCGATGAGTTAGTATTGTTTGAGCGACTTCGTTGGTTTTACCAGGATTATTATAATTATAATTCATCTAAACTATCCAGTTTTTTTAGCACAATTTGTCGACTAATCACGGCGTTTTAAAATGTTATTTTCATCCGGTATCTTAATCAAGCCATCCCATCCCTTTGATGGCGAATTCATATTGTATCCACTAGTATGCAATTTCCACACAAATGACTCGTCATTCGAATAATCGACCGCTAGCTGAGTTTGATCACGCCAACATTGGTCTCATCATCGCTTGACACTGGGTCGTTATGTGAAGTCACAAACAATTTGATAGTTTGAACAGTGCTCTCAAGAGCATGCATTCATGCGATGTGTTGCGTGTATGTAACCCTCTTTACCCTTAAAACAACCGGACATGATTCGTGTCGAATTTTGGGGAATGGAACCTCTCTATCTATCTATCCCTATTGATGAACAGTGCACGTTGAAGAGCCCTTGGGATATCATGACTGTCCCGGAAGCTTGTACAAATGATATGGATATGTACTGGCAAATCACAATGAATATGAAGTGGTGAAACCCGGCACTTGTGGACTGTTCACAACAAGTAGAAAACTATCCTTTAAAGTCATCCCAAGAAGCTATGATGTCTGCGAAATTCTCCCAAGTACTCTACAGAGCGCAGCTTGAAACACTTTGACTTGGGCTACTGGACAACAGCCTGCCTGATGACAATACAAACTCTGCTTATGCAAGGTCCGTTTATGAAACAAATCAAAAAGTGATACAGCCGTAGTTGTTTTAAACAGTAAAATATTCACTCTTTGTTTTATGAAACCCCTGAATTCAAGCGAGGCTAAAATGGACATCCCGTCATTATTTCACGTCGTTTTGGGATGCAACTGACTAAAAACACTAGTTTTTTAAGGAACCACCGCATAATAGATCGGAGATATTACAATGCATTAAAAACCACTTGAACGTGGTCTTAAAACTGCCACTGGATAATATTGTACGAGACCTAATCGAAAACGCTTTGTAGCTGTACCTTCGTACTTTGTCAAGAATGATCTGTGTTACGTGTTTGCCGTGGAAAAATACCCGTAACTGATTTGTCTCGCAGCATTCTTGTTATCACTGCATCGTTCAAATTGTTCAAGCCTTTCGGTAAACAAACCTTGGCAGTTAGCTCGCAGAAATCTTGCCATCTTTCGAGAGGACACTCTCATTGAGCGGTTGGGTGGATATTCTGCCTGCGTTCTCACGGTTTCTGAAGAATGGGTAATGTCCTTAACGTCACTGTTTGTTTTGGAATTACCTGGGGATTCATTTGGCTGACCCTTTAGGACCTTTCATTTTGCCGTGGTTTGAGAGTAGTTGAGTAGTTCCAATTCATTAGTTCTTTTTCTTAATTCTGATCGGTCCGTCTTACTCTTGTGCGTCCAACCAGTCTTTGCGAAATTTGATTGGTCGACTGGTTACCTTCTATTTTTAGTGTTTTTCATTCTTTGACGTATTGTACCTTTTACCATTTCTGTTTCATTTTGTCTTTTGACCAGTTCAAAAGGTCACTTTTTTGACCGGATTTCTATTTGATGTTTTAGATCTCGCGGCCTTCACCTTCAAGTTTGGTCTGCGTTTTTTGCTCTTTATTATTACCCACTGTTTTGTGTCTTCTTAGTGGCTCCTGTTGACTTCTTCTCGGGGTTCTCATGAGGCACTGGGCTTGAATGCTTAGGAATTCTCTCTTCCTGAGGGGTGGATTGATAGAGAGACGACCACTTCTAATATAACGGCAGATTTACTCGGGGATCATGGTTCACCAATGTTTGTACATTGCACTCTGCTTTACACATACCCTTGAAAACTGGTAAAACTCCCCTTTGTTGTGGAAGCGTTTGTCATGATTTCTGTCTTTCGGCTTGCAGCAAATCACATTCTGATACATCTCCCTTGCTTTTTATGACACTAATAAATGTACGCACATTTCACTCAAATGGGTCCGATTCTACCAAAAGTTTGTGTTTTGTGCTGGATATAACGGCAGATTTACTCGGGGATCATGGTTCACCAATGTTTGTACATTGCACTCTGCTTTACACATACCCTTGAAAACTGGTAAAACTCCCCTTTGTTGTGGAAGCGTTTGTCATGATTTCTGTCTTTCGGCTTGCAGCAAATCACATTCTGATACATCTCCCTTGCTTTTTATGACACTAATAAATGTACGCACATTTCACTCAAATGGGTCCGATTCTACCAAAAGTTTGTGTTTTGTGCTGGCAAGCTCCGTCGCGCTTTTATTAACAGATAAGTGTTGACTTCACGCATTCAAACTCACTTTAGCCACAATTAAAGTTGAAAGAACTTCAAGTGTGCAGTACCCATAAAATGAGGAGGCATACGTGATGAAAACATGAAAACATTTAGGGTATCTTCCCAGAGATCACAGGGTATCTCTGGCTCGATTCGTGAAACTGGAAGGTTTATACCTGTATCAAGTATTGGAGTTATGCTCACTCAGTAACAAATGATCGCAGATCCTACCTGCTCTCTCTCTCTCTCACTCTTTTTCACTTTTCTTATTGGTCTGTTTATGCCATTTCTTTCAACGCTAGGATTGAAGTCAGTCGCAATCCTCTTCTCCTGGAAGTAAACTTGGCATGCACTCAGGAATTTTTAGACTCAATAACCTTGTCGGAAACCATGCAGCTAAAGATTCATCGTTATAAGACGTGAATTCTGGTGTTCTCGGGGGTGAGGCCCAGGGTTAACGATTGTCTCCCGAATAACGGATAAAATAATCACAAACCTGGGAAGATGATATAGTTTGTCGGAAGGTGGCCTTTTATTCTTAAGGGAGGAAAGTGCAAACGAGGAAGTGGGTAGATGGAGGTTGGATCCTCACTGCTGCTCGCACATCCCCCAACAACTGCCCGAAGCCTTACCTAGTTGCTACCGCGGGCTGTTTCGGTTGATCCTGTGGATCTAGGGTATTCGGACTACCTGACACTGTTTGTTTGAACTTCCACTCGACGTTCATTTGCTTGCAATAAGCTTGTGGGTGAATCGACTTTCAAGTCGAATAAAACCACGAATTTTCAGAAACTCATCAGTGACGCACTCAAACTACTAGGTGTATGTTCAGAATTCCTTATATGACCTCACAAACCCATTCCGCGAACATTTTGGTGGTGAAGGGCCTAAGGAGAACGTATAGGCGAACGGCGGATTATTAGCGGGTTCGGGATACAGTGAAAATCTGTTCGACATCAGCAGTTGGGCTAACATTTTTGCCGTATGCAAGGCACCAAAGATTTTTGTCTGTCTTACAAGAAAAGCGTGACTGCAGTCACGATATTTGCGCATCTGTGGTTGCGTTGCCATGAGCGTAAACAATATGTGGGTTTAACAGAGTGCGAAAAGCGTCAAAACGGTATTTTAAGCACATTTTGGCCGTTCTTTAATCGTGGCAAACAAAATACTTAAAATTGTCGTATTTGTGCAGGTAGGAGAGTGATTGAAGAGAAACTAGGATATACGAACATATCGACATATGTATAGAGTATAGTTTATTCTTATAACCTTTGGGTTGTTTACCCAGCGCTCACGAGCAGTAGTGCATTGTGGCTTGTGCACTCATTTGTACTGGCAAACAGCTGTCGATTTTACCAGAGCTGATCAACAGGGGGAAAAAAGCAAGCGAACTCTGATTGGCTAGTAGACATTTGTGTGATGTTGAGGTTGGTAGCGCGCATTTTGGTATACAGGAAAAAAAGGGAAGGTAATTTTCACGCATCAGTCACTTTGAGCGTGACTACACCTAATGCCTGAGCGCACTTGTTTGATTCCCGCATAGTGTGAACGACAGTTTTGCGAGTTCAACAAAAACTGTCGGGTAGAACCAAGCATGATCACTAATCTGATTTAATTCCCAAGCCTGTGACTAGTAACTCTGCTAAACGCTGGTCACATCCTGCAGGCGGTATGCTAGTTTACTCATCGATTAGTTGAACACTCTACTCCTCGTTGCATAAGCTCGTTCTAAGGATGGCTGTGCCCTCTCATGTATTTGGTTAGTTTTTCGTTGTTTTGTCTTAGGTTTTTTTATCCTCACCCATGTCAATTTGAAACGGGAGATTCAGCTGGGTTCCAGGTGAGTCTCTTGCAAAAACCAAATTGATTTGCAAATGAGTGTATTTATCGAAATCAGTCCAATTTGGGTTCAAGTAGAACATAAGGTTGGCGGAAACCCGGGGACTGAGCCTACCTGATGAGCCCCAAGGAGGGCAAAACCGGTCGTGGGCTGTCGAAGAATTTTCAGCAGCCTTATGAGTAGTGTACTGAGTAAATACTTGAAATAAATACAATATAAATAATAAAAATAAATAAATAATAAATACAATACAATAAAAATACTTGAAACCGAGCAGATTATTCTCAGTCAGAATCGCTATAAAGAAATCGCCATAAGGGATTGACGAACGGGTTGTCATTGTATTGCTACTGAACTACATGATGGTCCGGTTAGGACAACTTCTAAAAATACTGTCCAACCAACAAGCAAAGAATAGTGTATTAGATCAATACTTGTCCAAAAACAATAGCAACACACGAGAATCGGCAGCTACAATCACTGCAGTTTGCAATGCGGGCAAATTAGCACAGAATGTAGTAAGACTTTATTGCCTGGGTTCACCGATATCGAGACTGGATGCAGTCTGATGGAAGCAGTGTGGATCATGCGGCTTAGTTGAATCATCCTCTGAGGAAGTTTGAGCCACCGGTGTACAAAATACGTTGAAACTAGACGCTACCCGAAACCAGCTCGGACACAGGGTTGCCTAAGGCTACCGGAAATTTTACTCTATGTTCTACGCTCGATTTCAGTATTTTCAACTTGTCAAGTTTTAGAAGGGTGATTTGGCAAAGCATGCTAGCATTGTTGTTAAACACTATGCGTCCTGCTCGCTAAAAACGTTCACAAGTGACCAGTTTGAAAACTTGATTTTAATTTCTGGACTACGTTCTGCGAAAGACAAAAGGGTTTGAACTCGATTGAGATTATGGGTAGGATGTCTCCGTGCACGAGCTCACACAGGAGCGTAAACGCATGATGAGACCGCATACTGGTGAGACTTTCGTGATGGATGTTTTTGTTGTTCCGGAACACGCCAATACACCTGTCCGGATTTACTCGATATGACCTACAACCGGGTGCATGATCGCACTCCAATCCATGACACTTTACATTCACTCACGGATTGAAATTCCCTACATCAGACGTCTCAAATATGTGGTTGCTTTTATAATTTAGATGCCATTTTTGAGCATCTGGACTTGAAGAATACTGTTGTGTAGGTAGACTGAATTTAATGTTCTTGAACCCCCGAATTTACTGCTGGTGAATGAATCAATCTTGTTTCCGCGGTGATGGCTACATGTCCCTCCATCTTTTGACTACTGAAATCAAATATAGTAGCTAAACGCAGCAGATAAATTTCATTGTGGCGCGCGGCAAAATTTGTTCGGATTTTGACAGATCCTGTTACGTCACAACTAAAAAGACAAATTATTTCCGTTTTCACCAAAACTTTCCTGCTTGTGGCTATTGCTTCCCATATTCTGGACAATCAAACCACGACCTTGTAGTATTTCACTGGATGGATAGGCCCCAAAATTTTTGATCACGTGGATTCATACGATTGAAGATTACCACAAGCCTGGTTGTTGCCAAGGCTGACATGATCCAGGGCGATCATTCATCAGCACCTGTTCTTATTAAGTGTCAATTTTACAGCTTGACTGTGGACTTCATGACTAGGTAAAATGATCTTTCCTGTTGAGCGCGAGTGGACCTCTTAGAGTATTTCGCTGGTTGTAGGTTGTCCCACTAATATGAAGCAAAAGGAATTTTACCCTTTACTGACATTCTCCTGTACTGAAACCGCTGTGTATGCAGTATTATAGCCGGATGCCATTTTCATGTTTGTCAACTTTGGCAACATTTTGATTATGTCAAGAAATCCCTGTTGTTAGTTGGGATTAATATAACGCATTCGCAGATATGGATTGTTAAACATTGACACAGCTGGTGGGGGAAGTTTGTGATGGTGTAAATTGCTAGTTACTGATGTGGTTGTGTGAATGAAATCGTAATTCAGGGTTCCATTCGACACCGGACCGCCTATTGTGTCTAATGCATGTTCTGCGGTGCTGGGTTTCTGACCGTCAAGTGACGCTATATCCTCTCTAAGTTCAGGCTTCCCACACTGCTATTCACCTGCTTCCAACCAAAAAAGGTCTCGAATTCAGATCACCCCAGCGATTCAGGAAGCACAGGTTGCCAACAGCTACAAATAGCTACAATAGCTACCACGACAGATAACGTGGTGGCTTTATCCCCGAAAATCCTCGTCATACCGGCATATTTGTCTTAATTGCAAATCAAACGCACTTATGAAGATCGGACGCTTAACCCTCTGTCCAGGGATTTCAGGCCGTTAGCTCTAAGCCGCTCGGCTGGTGACCACGAATACATTCCAAAAATACAACCGCTTTAGAGCGTTTGTAGGTTTTTAATAAATCATGTGTTCTATTCGCTGAGTGAATTCCTCGTAAAAGTCGATTTTAGCAGAAACTGACAACTAGAAATGAATCCAGCTTTGAGGACCACAATAGTTACAAACTGGAAGGAAAGTTTAAGACACCTGTCGAAACGTTATGATCATACGTTTACCTAAGCCAGGCAAAACAATATTGTAAATATTCCGCACCTACTTAAGCGCAAAAGATCTTTTGCAGATGCAGTGGCAAAGTTTGGTCGTAAATTTAGATACATTATGAGGATGAGACTGTCTTCCAACTGAGTTATGGCCGAAAAAGCTCCTTTTGCCTTGACCAGAATGTCTCCATATAGTCGAAACTACAATTTCCACTGTTTTGTGTGGAAGCAAACAACGTAACAAGGGTTATTTGCCGAAAATTGTGAGTTTGTAGTCAGTGAGCTTCGTTGATACAATGCAAAGTTTCACCTCTAGTATGGGGTTTCAAGAGCGACTATTCGAGACAAACAGCTAACCCAATCTGACTGCCAACTGATCGCAGGAACGCACCAATCAAAAGACACGGTAGTGAACCCAAATTTCGCTGCATTTGACTCGTATTCAACTGATTGTAGAAATCTTCGTGAAAGGTCGCCCACGGCAACCGAAACGTCGGATTACAACAACCTATTTTACTACGCTGTGTTTTGACCTTATAATTAAAAAAAAACTCCATAATACACACCACATGGCACTGAATCATTTTAACGCACTTCGAGCTGATTTCGGCACGGAACTTCAAACAGCATTCAACTTATGAGATTATCTGGAAAAATACAGTATCTAAATCTCCCCTAGAGACGAGAATGCCCGTACAAATTTATATCATGTTCAGCGTTTCAATTTAAAAGAAATGAGTTAAACTTGAGCATTTCAGGCGAACGCTTTTTCCTGCTTTCGATTTGACATATAGACAGGGACCAACTGGGACCAACTCGTGTGTCACACGACAAGATGGTTTGCGCTGATAACATGTTCAAACTACATCATTCCGAAACTGTGGAAAACAGAACGTATGGTCAATTAGCGAATAGTATTGGCTGAGAAAGCTTTAGTTTTTCAATCTGTTTATCCATAAAACGCATCGAGTTGCTTAATAGCGGTTACATGCACATGTCTGTGGACGTAACTGAGACCCGGTTATTTTCGTGTCATTCGTCCTCATCAAACGTCATTTCTCTGCAACCATCCAGCGGCCTAAAAATGGTACCTCCCAGTACAATCCGGTGCTCTGAACTTGTATGCTCTTCAAAGGGGATATGGAATGCACAGATAAGGGCTTAGAAGGATAGTAAAATGTGTTTATACGGTCAAAATGTTTCTTTTAAACCGCGTCATAGAGACATTGAATCAATTTTTGAGTTTGACCATTTTACATCAGTATATCAGAACGACAAAAGTTGCGAACTGCAGTGCTGTTGAAAATGCTAGGCGGACTGAGGAAGAAGAACCTGAAAATGAGCAATAAAGATTCAAAAGGTCAGGGATATAAAGCAATAGGAAGAACATCTTAGATTTTACTTTATAGGGTAGAGTTTTCATCAGTCCTACAAGTACTTCCGTGCCCAGTAGAACACTTATAAATTCTGACTAGCATGTCAAACGAACCTGGCCTGGTGTTTGCGCAGTCAGTCAGTCTGGATGGAGGCTTGAGGTATACCGGAAAATCCTTGGATGTTCAAGTGAAAGCCACTTCACTCTGAGCTCCACAAAATCCCTGATTCCTACGTAGTAGTTATCTTTTAAAACTTCCAGAATCTCTCCCTCTCTAGTGAATCATTTGAAACAAAAAGACTAACTGAGTCGTTCGTCCATATGGACGCCATTGTGTGGCGCTGAACTCAGTCCTGAACGATGACTTTGAATACAAGAGTGAATGCACCATGTGACGTATGTCCTAAAATGTTGACCAATCTGTTTACAAATTTCCTCACCCAATAAGCTGCCACCATTTAGAATACCCGAACCAACAGAGCTTGGCATTAGGATATCCTCTTCCGAGGATCTTCATATCTGAGTTTAGTGAGAAAGGTTGGTTTCTACGCAACTTACGTTTTCCTGGGAAGAGATGGCTCAGTGATTAGGGCGCGAATTTACTGACCGGAAGGTCCATGGTTCGAACCCGACCTCCGCCTCTCGAGTGCCCCTGTCTAGGCTTGGGCAACCTGGCAATATCCCAGCCCTCGTGCTTCCTTCTGGTGGCATGGCAGTTGGGCACCGAAATGGTGCGACGGCTGAACGATACATTTTCATAGTCTTACCGAAAAATCTTCGATAGCCCACGATCGGTTTTTCCCTTCCTTGGGCTTATTGAGGAGGTGAAGTTGATGAGTCTTCGTCTACCTCAAGTCTTATCTAACCCAAATTGTACGTCATTGAAAAAAGTAGCTCCTTTGCACTTCAGTTTAGTTTTCACGGAAGATTCAGCCGAATCCAAGCTGAATATGATGTTCTTCAACTGAATGTACTGTATACAAAAGCAGCCTCCTGTTTCATTTGGCACGATATTAGGAACATCAACGTATAGTTCCTTGAATGAACATCACTCATATATGCACTAATAACAGTCTTTACTATGGTTGACAGTGGTGAGTTGCAACACGTATAAGAATAAATACAATGCGATATCTCTAATTGAAACGTGAAGAGACCTTTGTGCAGCACATTCATTCATACACGCCTGCTTCATCTGGGATTTAGCCGAATCTTCGTTTAGCATCAAACTTATTAGCGAAATACACTCATTTGCAAACCAATTTGGTTTTGCGATAGACTCACCTGAAACCCATCTGAATCTCTCGTTAGTGATGTTCATTTCTACATTAGTGAGACGGCCTCAAAGACCGAGGAAACCCTGTTTGTTCTCATATAAGCTTATTGAGGAGGCATGAAATATGGCTCTTCTTAATACCTCATTGTAGTTTCCTAGATTAAATTGGCATTTCTTGGTAGTTCAGTGCCGCAAGTATTTCCATGAGCTTTGCCCACATACCACCTAACTGCCTTTTTGCTGAGGAAGTTTGCCACAAAAACACTGAGGACTTTTCGAAAAATTCCTAATGGCGTATTTGAAGGGCACCAAGGGGAATTTGTATCGGGTCTTTTCATTTTAGTGTGTACTGCATTGATCCTTGGAGAAGTGTGTTGGATGATCACTGCCTCATGAACGGCATACACAGGCTTCATCACCTAAGCTCTCCGATGGCTAAAGGCTCCGTGTGTTTCTAAACCTGGTATATGACAAATAGCCACAATGGTAACATGTTCTTCTTGCATTACAAACCTGGTTCCGCCAAAACATATGCAGTGCTGATGAGCTCCAGTAAGAGGGAAACTCGAGTGCAATGATTCCTCCTTTGATGTGAGGTTAGAATAATTACTACAGGATCGGTGGAGGAGTGTTCAAACGAGAGTGACGTAAATATGAAACAATCATCTGTCAACCCATCTACGTATCTATCCATCCAATGGACTACCTTCCTGCTGCCTGTTTCTCTGTCTGCCTACCTATCTAATGTACTTGTCTATCTATCTATCTATCTATCTATCTATCTATCTATCTATCTATCTATCTATCTATCTATCTATCTATCTATCTATCTATCTATCTATCTATCTATCTATCTATCTATCTATCTATCTATCTATCTATCTATCTATCTATCTATCTATCTATCTATCTATCTATCTATCTATCTATCTATCTATCTATCTATCTATCTATCTATCTATCTATCTATCTATCTATCTATCTATCTATCTATCTATCTATCTATCTATCTATCTATCTATCTATCTATCTATCTATCTATCTATCTATCTATCTATCTATCTATCTATCTATCTATCTATCTATCTATCTATCTATCTATCTATCTATCTATCTATCTATCTATCTATCTATCTATCTATCTATCTATCTATCTATCTATCTATCTATCTATCTATCTATCTATCTATCTATCTATCTATCTATCTATCTATCTATCTATCTATCTATCTATCTATCTATCTATCTATCTATCTATCTATCTATCTATCTATCTATCTACGTATTCCTTTCCATGTACGTTCGCCTATTTATCTGAACTCGTATTGGCTGCTTGTCCATGATATCCTACTTGAGATATCTTGCAAACAAAGAACTATTCTTACCTGGCTTCCCCAAGAAGCTGTACTTGATATTCATTTTTGCGTGAGCTCCACCTCCGTAGTTGACAACCGTTATTCTGTTGCTAGTTGAGGTAATTCGGCTTGGTTTGTTCACCTTCTGTGTTGAATCAAGAAAAATCGGACGTGAACATCTCGCATCTTCGAATACAGCAATCCACTGTTGGAACGTTCGACGCTATATTCAAGCATGAAACAAAAACAACAGAGTTAACACATGGAACATCCGTGAAGGTAACTGTATACAGGACAATAAAATGTAAAATAAAATACAGGGACAGTCTGAAGGCGAGTGATTAACTTTTTGTCATGATATGTAAGTCGAATTCCAGTAAGATCTAAAGCCAAGTGAGGAGCCTCGCGAATTTCGCTGTCACGAAGTTTATAATTACCTCTTGGTCAGTGAATCCCAACCTGTGTACGATTTGGGTGGACCTGAAGTATGAGTTTTTTTGTGTTCAAAGGTTACAAACATGTCTGGCATGTCAGCAAGTCTAAAAAACCGCGTCTCAACTCATCTAGTTACATGTCTGGCATGTCAGCAAGTCTAAAAAAACCGCGTCTCAACTCATCTGGTTGTGAAGGATTCCGGAGTAGCCGCATAGGAATCTGAGCGTTCGAATTGCATCACCCAAACAAAGCGGACTGCCGAAAGGCGCCTATTTCACTGGATGTGAAAAAAGGACTCTGGATGAAGGATGCGAGACGTGAAAAAGTGGTGGCCCCTTAGAAGACACTCGGGAGCAGAAATGTGAGATGGATTCGTCTGCAACCTTTCGATCTTTGAGCCAAAACTTCCACTAAGTAACAATGCAATTTTTCTGTAGGAGTTGTTTCTGTTTGTTGTTGTTTCTGTGCCCCGAATTTTTGTTGATTAAGACCGGTTGACGTAAGACAGCATAGTACGACAGACCATCTGGTACGAAAAAAGACGCCACTTCTGTGTCGTCCAACGTAAGGTAAACGCTTGATTGAACCCCAAAAGTTTCACTTACATGACCATTTCTTGTCATTATTGTGGCCCTTCAGATGAGCGCAGATCATGATCAACACTTTCAGACTGTCTCCTTCGAACTATTAGATCGTTGGTCACGATACGCAACTACCGGATACGAATTCAGACCTGAATCTTATTCTAAGCTGCCCTCTTAAACACTGTAAGCATTGGTTATAAAATGTATTTAACAAATTGGTAAGACGGTGATTTGTGGAGTTCTGACAACTCAGGTCCCCACATGGGTTTTCGAGATGTGATCAATAACCATCTTTGATATGCATCGAAGTCAGTTGCCTGTGAGAAGACATGTGCAACCATGCAGCACGTTGAGGTAACTGCAATGAGGCCCTCTATGGCGTAATACACTACTCATATGTTTGTTGAAAACTCTTCGACAGCTCACGACCGACCGTGCCCTTCTTCGGGCTTGAAACATCATAAACAAGATATTCAGCTGAGGTCCAAGTCAAAACCAAATTGGTATGCAGCACAATAAGGCCTATTTTGTGGTACACAAAGCTTTACACTGAAGACCTCGTGTGCCAGTATCTGTTACTTGCCTCCGCAACCGCTCATTTACCAAGGATATTCTGAGCATGTTTTTCTAAAAGGTTACCGAAAACCCAGTACGAGCTGAAGCGGTGCAAAAAACTTTTTAAAAATAGATCAATAAGTCAGGTTACACCACAAAAGACTCCCGATATCCAAAACTTGCTTAGGCAAGATTCCCTCGGGCTGAAGGATATATGGGTAGGTCGTAGGACGGCAGTGATCTCAGTTGTCAGGCAATAACATCGTAGATCCTTACTGATTGTCAATAGCCCTGTTCAAGTACGTTCACTGCACAAAATAGTTACCAAATTTATAGAACATCTAGCAAAACATGTTCACATTCTACCCAGTCCAGGCCAAAAGTGCACAAAAGTTTTTTCGAAAGGGATGTGAAGCCTTCTCATCTGAAAGCAAACTTATCAGAACACAAGTCTACACCACTGAGTAAACGACGAGTTTCCGGACTTTTAAGGAAAGCACTCAGGAAAGGGACCATTAAAAGGACTTATCCAGGTACTTCCTTGAAACTAGGGAAAATCCACTCCACCGTGGAACTCAAGGTAAATCGCTGTTAATGGAACTAATACTCGCACATCGAGGTGCTCGACAAGGACTGCAAACTGATCGATCGGTTGAAATAAAGAACATTTCAAAGGGACTACCAACAGAAAACCCATTAAATACTCTGAACCAAGAACCAAGTAGCCAACATCAGGCAGGTTGAATCCCCTCGACTGATAACGAGAGGAATGCAGTTTAAACAGGAACCTGGGTGAATGACCTACTAATTTTTTTAACGGACCCGATCTTTGTTTTGCAACACTGCTTAAATTAATCAAGGTGGACCATGATTGGGTGGGTTGCAGTGATCCTAGAGCCGTAATGCTGAGCCTAGAATGTCAAAATCATGAACAGACTCTCAGTTCTGCTATATATACACGTTAGTTTAAGTGTATGTTAAATGTACTATAAGAAGCAAAAATTTGGCTGTAACTGAGCTTCTTCCGGCTATTCACCTCCCAGTTCAGCTTTGAAGCACTTTTAAATCTGTACTGTTACACAGGATTTGTTCGTGAAAACTTCTATGCAGCTGACTGAATATTTCTCATTTTTATCGATTAAATTCAAACTGTTCGAAACAAAACTACTATCTTCCTGAAGACACCCACATCCCCCTATGAAGGTGACCTCGTCCTTCTTTTCTGCTTTGTGCTGTTTTTCCTTCAACCCTCTATCCTCAGTTGTAACTCGGAGGAATCTTGCAGTGATATAAAACCGTATGCTAAACACATTCTGCTTATTTAAAGCTCTGGTTTGATTTTTACATGTCAAGCTTAGTGTTGCAAAGATGTTTTCCCAGTGGTGGTTTCTTCAGTGGTATCTTCCAGGTTTTTTAGACTTTTATGAGCCGTTCGGTCAATCTTGTCTGTGCGAACCGTGATTTTCGAGTGGAACCGAGGACTTTTGTCCACAAGGATCTAGCATTTTTGACAATGAATTATTGAATAATCTATCTGGAGTTTCCTACCACATTTTTTCATCTTCCATGAATTGTATTAGTTTCGTGTTCACTGTTTCAGACGAACATAATGTACTAAAACGAAATGGCCTTGAGAAATCACACCTCTTGGACGTTTGATTGATTGTTCCCTCGATCGTACCGTACCAGTATATCTGTCCTCAGCACTAGCCGAATTGGTGGGTTGCTTAGTCATACAGTGTACTACACCTTGAAAACCATGCTCCCGTTATCACTGATAGTTGAAATTAATCGATTTGCTAACAATATTTATTCCAGCAAGCAGACGTCACCAAAACGGTTATTCACGCAAACGATAAGTCAGTTTCAACGTGAGAAAGAAACATGCTGCTTCGTGATTGAAGCTCACTTCAGTGCATTATCGTTTGGCTCTGTTCGGGGTGATCTGGTCAGACCAGTACACCAAAGAACTGGGGATTTGCAAAAAAATATTGTAGGTTTCAAGTATTTGACTGATTTTTTTCCTGCACAGGTATGGTACAAGTGAACACCTCAGATCTTTAATTGATGGTTCAGTGCATAAGATGCTCTATCGTCTAAACTGTACTACTGGCATAAGTTGTTATTCATTGCTTGTGTTAGTAATAATGATATTATTATAAAAATTCATTATTAGTATATAATATAATAAATATATAATATAATAATATGTGATATAACGTTAATGATATAAATAATATTAATAATAATAACGCTTTTCGAAAAGTAGCCACTAATATCCACCTCACTTTTACGGACAGCAAATAGATGTCAGCCAATGACGAGGACCTGAGCCATTTCACATATTCACACAAAATTTATCCTAAAACCGGTTTTTACGTAAAAATTACCTTCTGACTTTGTGTTACGGTTACACCATTAAAAACATCGTAGCCTGCAGTTTATGAAATATTCTCGTACAACTACTCAGTAGGAACTTCTGTCATCAAAACTCAGTCCTGTAAATAGTACCCACGGTTTGGATGGATAAAACCTGTTTGCGATAGTTCAAAAAGCAACTGTCGATTGAAGAAGACTCTAATCACCTTAATTTGCGAGTTTTTTTTACATCCAATACGTGTACCTATAATTTTCGGTGACCATACAAACAGACTTTGCATACCTGTATACTAAACACGTTCATAACGAAGGAATGGTTCTCTGGTGCAGCAAGTTCCCACCGGCATAGAAAAAGAGCTTCGGGGGTTGTAGAGATGACTCCATCAAGCTCGCTTGATTTATTCAGGCAATTATCTGTCAGAAAGGCAGAAAAACACATACCACATATGGTACTGTGATGAACGCTCAAAAGTCTCACGGTGTTAATGATACCTACAGAAATCCGCCTCACTCTTGAGCCGGGTAACATCCCTTAGAGTAAGAACGACAAAATTTTCATATATGTATAAACCAAAATACGATGACCGTAAGAATAAACCAGTTCTGGTTTGTTCCGGAAAGCCAACTCGTCAGGCATTTTTTGTGACTGAAATTTGCCAAGGGATGCACGAAATGATTTTGAGGCAGACAATTTTTTCCTGATCTTACTACATGCCGTTTAATTAGCCGCATCGGAATTTCTATCCCAAAGTAGCTTCCATCAAATTTTAATAGTTTTTGATTTACTAAGTGGGGATCTCAACAAATAGCACGTTGCGCACTCAGCGCAAAAACTGCTGGGATTGCTTCGCGGTCTCGTTAGAAACTGTCTCTTTGATACAATCACTATTCGATTTGCTCAGGGATTCAATCCGTAGGGACTCCAAAATAAGGAGTGTGGTTTTTTCCATCTCATTGGCCCTCATTCCTAGAACCCATTCCCAGAAGTGGCAGAAAACGGTTCATTAGGCTCAAGTATAATGTCCAATTCAAAGTTTAGGTGTGAAACTCTTCTATATTAACGGAGACGTCGGAAGAATAGGAGAGTACCTCATGGGGATTTACTTGAATGAAAATTTTTACCTATTCTAAGTATGGCACTTGACTAGGTAAGTGAAAACATGACCCGACGACGACATTTAACAAGTTAAGCAAACCAAATAAAACGTGGTCTCCCAGTTTGTCCTCGAGGGTCAGGTAATTCCAAGAAGTGTTCTGAAGTATTTTGCGTTTAATATACTTTTCGCTCAGTGTAAACCTCATGTGAGTACAAGTAAAGAACTTAGGAAAACACAAATTTAACAGGAGATGTGTGCTGGTGATGAAGTGTGCCATTCAAGTGTTCTCGGCAACCGGATTTTTTAACGAAATGTTTTGAAAACATCGACTGGTATTTGCAGTAATCAGTGACAATGAAGGATATCCCAGGAGCTGAGGTGCCACCCACACTGCAAACAATTTCTATCTAATTAACTAAGACGAAAACGTATAGTCCTCAATACGAGTTGAAATCATGCCATTTCGTCAATCTTAGAAGGTAAGTGAGGCGATCCATACGGCAACAAAAGATCAGCTGACACTCCTAGTCTTGGACAGACCTGAATCACTTTACGGACGCTCCGAGACCACAGTAGAGGTCTTTTGAAATTCCTAAAGACACGCTCTTTCTGATGCTCGTGAAAAATCTTCAAAAGCTCACTACTGGCTTTGCCCATCTTTGGGCTGACTTCCTTCCAAATTACTTCAAACGCAGAAGTTCCATAAGAGATAAATTTGGGAGAGCCGTACAATCAGAAGTCGTCTTTGGTTTTTTTGTTAAACGAGATTCCATGTTTGCACC
Organism: Clonorchis sinensis; assembly: GCA_003604175.2. Lineage (NCBI taxonomy): Eukaryota > Metazoa > Platyhelminthes > Trematoda > Opisthorchiida > Opisthorchiidae > Clonorchis > Clonorchis sinensis. The sequence goes on from CM030371.1 coordinate 10,461,994, forward strand.
CTCAGAAATTTCGAGAAGGGAAACTTGTTGCCTTTCCAGACACAACAAGATTAGTTGTGGGTGCTTGCAGCACTTGTATAGTTCAAGTCTACATCACAATCGTCCGTTGAGTTTATTTGGTGTTGGCCATGAATGCCTGCTAACCTTGGTGTGTCCAATCACCAGGACGCAAGAAAGACTGTTCGAACGATAGTTATGTGAACTTGAGGACAAAATATCTTGCAGTTTGTAGACTCACATTTATAATACATAATATTACATACATGACAATAATACATAATAATCAGGTGATTTACTCATCAGAAAACAAACAGCCTGGTCCCCGTCAAGCGCAAACTGTAAAAACAATAAATTAGCTTTTTCTGACGGAACACAAAATTCATAGCGTTGCTGAAAAATTTTCGACACTCCTCACCACCTTAGTCTTTATCGGAGATTATCACATAGGTGCAGGCTCCCTAGTTTCCTCAACCTCATGTTCCTTTGAAAAACTAACTATCCGGCGATCGACGAAGCACACTCATTTGCTCAAACTGCTCGACGAGGTGACGCGTGCCCCGTTGAAGCCGCATCAAAGAATGGAGATCACGAGGAACTACCTGATACCGAGGCTGACTATTCGCTCATGCTCGGCCAAGTCCACCGAAACACTCTCAAAATGTTGGACAACTACATCAGGCAATCTATTCGTGGCTGGCTACGTCTACCGAAGGATACCCCGATCAGCTACATCCATGCCGGTAAACAAAATGGGGGACTTGGTATCCCAAGTCTGAGTGCAACAATCCCGATGCAGCGGAGAGTGCGTATGGAAAAGCTCCTTTCTACTCAGTGCCGAGTACTACGCAATGTGGTTAACGATTCCGCATTGGCAAAATTGTTCGGGATCTCACCTTCCGATCCGTGTCCATGGTTCATGCGTAAACACCAAGGAAGAGCTGGTGGCTGCTTGGGGTGATAGCCTGCACAACAGCGTTGACGGTCGCGGTTTACGAGAGTTGGTCGCTTCGCCTCTTTCTAATCGATGGCTTGTATTTCCAGAAACAGTGTTTCCTCGGATATTTATCCGCGGTATCCAGCTCCGATGCAACCTGCTCAGGACGAGAGTTAGAAGCGCTCGACATGGTCACGGTGGCCAGACGATCTTATGTCGTGGAAACTGTGGCCAACCGGAGAGTTTGGTGCATATTTTGCAGTCCTGCTGGATCACGCATGACACCAGATATGCTCGTCATAATCGGGTTGCAAGGGAACTCGCAAAACGCCTCCGTCGCCTGGGATACACCATCTTCGAGGAGTTGAGAGCACCTACTTCGACGTCCTTCATCAAGCCTGAACTGATCGCTGTTCGGGAGCGCCGAGAAACTGTAATAGACGTCAGCATAGTCTCGGATGGGCGTGGAGTGACTGTGTGGAATGAGAAAAAGTAGAAGTATGGTGCTGATGAATTTTCCCTCGCCATAATCTCAGCCCTACGTGCAATTGGTTGTGATGTCGACTTTTTGGTCCACCAACCGATGATCATCTCTTATCGAGGGATCTGCTTTCCTCAATCCGCCAAAGCTGTTATTGGACTGGACTTCCTATGGTCACAGTCAGTGACTTGTGTTTGCTCGCCATTGTGGGCTCTCTGCGTACGTACGACACTTTTATGCGTGGCACATGGCGTTGAGTGTATATTCTTGCCATTGAATCTCACACCAGACCCAGTATGACGGACACTTTGTGCCTGATGTGCGAGTCTTGACTGTGCTAGGTGCTAGCGCTTACCGCGCCTTGAAGAGCATTGTGTGTCCTTTCTTCAGTTGTTAGACTTTACACGCATGTTTCCACACCAAAATTCTTACGTACATTGGGATTCATCTTATCTGACTGGAACTGTTGGTTGCATGACTTCGAATGAGACATTTCTCTCTTTTATCTCATATTCTCCTGTAACCCTTTCGCATTCATCGTTTGCATTCACTTTTTATGTCAGTGACCAAGCTCTTCAAAAGTAAACGATAGTTAAGAACACCGAATACCGTACGAACTAAAACCTCAGGGGTAGCATTTATGTGACATGTTCACTTTGACCAGATCATGAGCAAGAGATTTATTTGGGATCCAATTGAGTGTATTTCGAGAACAGAATGACTATCTACATACTCTACCTTAACAAACCTAAAAAATGACCCCACAGGTAAACAACAGCCCGTATTTTCGATAGAGGAAAAACTAAATTCTCCTAATGTTAGGGGAGGAGCCGTCTCATCCGATCAGTTGTGAATATGAGAACGTGTTCGTTAACTCTTTCAAAGATTCTGATGGGACCAGAGTTTTTATTGCCACGTCGTGATGAAGAAACCCGGGAGTGATACTAAAAACTAGACGGGCGGCGCCGGATAAATATGAAAGCATTTTGCAGTTAAAAACCTTCTGTTACGCTTACCGTCGTATTTGACTTCGCTTTTGAGCCCTGAAAGTACATGAAGCACACTACAGTGATAAACAGTGGCTTCCTAACTTAACATCTTAAAATAATAACCAGCAAAACAATGTATTATTAATGGTTATAATTGCTTGTTATAATTGTTATAATTGATTGATGCTGAGCAAACTGTTTGTGACATCCAGTTCAATACATACAGTGAACTTGAAGCAAACATCCTGTTCAAACAATTCCGAAGGACATACACACATTGTAGGAACGTTGGCTTTTCAAGAGGTTTGTCTTCACTGTTGTTCCTAAATCAACTGGGTAGTGAAACCATTCATCTGGTGATACCTTCCAAATAGTTTATAGTTGCTTTTGCACAAAACTTGGAAGAGGACTTCAAGTAATATCAGAAGTGTGTGCTTTTGAGGAGCATGTTGGTTTCTGAGGAATCGTAGATGGTCGCTGGTTTGTTCGTTGAGCTGGGCGATTTAATTGCAAACGTTTCATCCATAATCGGGGTAAAATCATCCGTGTGTTGTTAGGAAGCTTGACAGAGCGTAGCGATATTTTGTGGCACAAGCGCAAACCTCTGAAATCAAATTGCCCGGCACGGTGAACAAACCGAAGACTATCAGGAGAGTATGTTTCAAACGAAGCCGTGTGCCAAGAAAGCCTGACTGAAGCGTTAAAGGAGGGCTTGAGTGCAGAGAGTATTTCGGTACTACAGCGTGGAGGTAATTTCCTTTAGTTCGCTGGGAACAGCAGCGGATCGACAACACTGGAATTTATTTGTCTGTCACTGAAGCATTACAACACATTTTTGATTAAACTGCGTTCGATTCTGGGATAATTATCAGACTGTACTGGGTCTGGTCAATGATGAACAATGTCCTAAGTGTGATCGAACCTTGAATCAAACTGCAGTCTTGGTTAATCTGAATGAATGTAGCTCACTGACAAAGCCAGGCTACTGTTACAGTTGGCTGTGGGATATTCCCAATGAATACTTCATCGTATCACGAACGTTTTGATGGTCCACGTAACGTCCAGGAAGAAGGCATAAAATCGGTACCGCCCTTTCCTTGCTCCCGCCATTAGTGCAGTAAAATTCCTTCTGGTGTTTTCAGAGCATGGTAATGTTTAAACACAATATATTGTGCATTGTACTCCTAAAAGAACTGGACAACATGCAACATACATTTGCCGTTCATAAAGAGTAACCCTGAAGCACTGGGACTTTTAAAATTAGGCTTAGGACGTGATTTTTCTCACAACCCCAACATTCTTCAAATATTACATTACAATGAATCCATGTTTGTTCCCCTCAATAATTTACAAAGCTCTCACCTGTTACTAAAATGTGGGTCTAGGCTTTGCCAATGTATCCTCTCCTTGGCTCCGGGTAACTCTTCTCTAAGTTTAGGACTCTAATCGCTGCATGAGCTACCGCAATTTGGTTTCCCAGCTTCGTCTTGAAAAATCTGCGCGCAACCATTTCATCAAATAAACTGGATAACACAAATGACTATGCCTGCAATTTACCGTTTTTTGTTACCCAAAGCAACCGCCGAAGAGCATTTGGACTCATCGTGCTAATTCCTTGGACTTTTGTGTAGTTTCCGATTCCTGATGGTATCGATTTCTCGTAGTTACCTATGGCTTGCTAGCAAATCCACCAGAGCTCTTTGAACGTTTTTACATGTTGTGATAAAACAGGCTGCATGAATTTGTGGATAAGTCAAAAACCATACTTTTTAGTTTTTTCGAAATTTAAGACTCACTATGAAAGAAGTTAGGGTTGCGCAGTTTTTCGCACACACAATTAGAAATATGCTTACCAAAGTCCGATTCTAGGCTAGATTCCACTGGAGAAAGAAAAACGACGGTGTTTTCAGAAAACACAGGAGATTATGAAGTAAGTTAGCGCAAAAAGCTTCAGCAACCCACAAGTTCAAAGGCATAGGGCTTCTATAGACAATTTTCATTAAAAGATTTTATATAGAGACCTAATACACTACTCATATTAGGACAAAAAGTAGGTTGTAGGGGGGAGCTCAAAGAACAGTCCACTTTGAGAGATACCCTAAGGTGGTTTCCAATTAGGGGGACAGCCGTAAGGTCTTGATGTTCCAGATCTATTTTTTAGCGTAAAACGTAAAATGTAAGCCTAATAGTCGGTTAACTGAGCAAGAGAAAACCATCAAGACCTGTCTGAACGACAGGACAACATCGGGTGTCCCTGTGATTCGGCTGGGTTTACTTTCAAACAGTGGTGTGTTTAATCCAGCAGAAAAAATATTACCTCATTGGATTCGAGGTAGTATCTTCATTGTAATTTGGCGTCTGCGAGGCAGAACATGATCAATCTCGCCAAGAATAACATCTAGTCCTCTCAGTGCAGTTCCGTACTGTTTTTTTGGCACAGTACACAACTGTCCCAACGCCTTTCACAATGGCCCCATTCGATCTCATCACGGAGCCATGAGTCAGTCGATTTCAATGCATTTCCGATCTTGAAGGTGCGCCAGGGAGCTGTGATATTCCAGTACCACAGCTACACCAACATCCCCGTCATACTCGTGTAATCACGTTTGCGTCGCACGAATTCCAGTTGAGCGAATCCAGTCCAAGTGTGGATACATGCAGTGGAGGCCCGAAACCTTAGTTCAAGAGGTTTTTCTACCTCGTACACATCGGAAAAAATTCTTTAAGTAGTGGTAGAGCAGTGTCGAAAGGCGGAATCATCAGTCTAGCAATTCGTTGCGGAAAGTGCATTCGGTGGAAGGCCCACCATAGACATCATGTCAATGTGTGGAATTAAAACAGACCAATAGGATTGCAAACACACATATGCCATGGACACTACGATGGACGAGAGGCACGATAAACCGCGATAAACTATTTTGAGCTGTGTAGGTGTGCAAGGATTTTCGTGTTGTTAGGTTGAGTTGATTTCGTGAGTAGATAAGACACAAATGTATATAGAACTGAGCTCTTATAGGTGCTACCGGCAAACTAGCGTTCAGTCTGAAAATTAGGACAAATTCGAGATGATCGCTAAGTGTGATTTTTTAAGTGCTGGTTGGTGCGGGATTTTGTAGAGTGCACCCTCGTATGATTCTCGTTCGGACAATCGTCCTCCTGTCCTGGCGCAATCATTCTGATGAGTCCTCAATAAAGATATGAAGCAGTGGACTCGAGGTTCGCTCTAGTTATAGCTTATCAGCAGTTCATATCCTGGGCCGTGCCTGGGTTTGAACTTCGCACAACTGACATGCAAGGCAAGCGCACGCCCAAAGCATGTGAATTTTCGCATCCGGACAAGTGAATAAGTTATTGCTTGGGTGATGTGACCGGAAACGGAGGTGACGCCTCAAAGGACGACCCAGTAACATAGCTTGGTTTTGTCGATCGATGAGCTGATCAGAGGTGCATGTCAGCTTGGAATTCGGAAACAGTTAGATGCAAAGGCTCTACCTTCGTCGCATCCAGAAATTTGGTGTACCTGATTGTGTTGAATTTTCGTCCCATAATGAAAGGACAGACAAATTGATTGGCTTTCTGAAATACGTGCTTCATCTTGGACTACTGACTGCGTACAAGGTGAGTAAATTTGCCCTTTTTAGTTGATGGGGGCGAGATGGCTCAGCGATTAGAGCGAGAATTTACTGACTAGAAGGTCCGTGGTTCGAACCCGACCTCTGCCTCTCAACTCCCCCTGTCTAGGTTTGGGTAACATGGCAGTATCCCAGCTCTCGTGCTTCCTTTGTGCAACATAGCAGCTAGACACCGAAAGGCTGTTACAGCTGGACGATTATCTTTATTTTTAGTTGGTGGACAGTAATAGTCAGTACCACAAACATCAGTCGGTGACGAAGCACAGGAAACCTGCTAGCGTCAGAGGAGAAACTTAGATAAACTGCAGCAGTTACCGGAACGACAATCTTTTCGCAAAGACTCTCCCTTGATTGAGGGACGAGGCTTTTCCCCGAATTACAGAATGTACGAACTCCTACCAGCAAAACCGACTTTCGCGAGATCAGTGCTTTTCTACAGCATCGTATTCTAGATAAATTGGGGAATTGAGCCTAGTTATTGCAGGCTGGCGTAAGAAGTCACATCGCATTGAATGTATTAGCTTTTCTTTAAGTTTAGGAGATGGCTGATACCATTTGACTTTGTAATAACAGTTTGAGGAGTAAAAACTCTCCACAATATTTACATCCATTACCCAGCTCACCCGTTTTTGGTACTGAAAATCAGAAGAGCAATTGTCTGACCGTAAAGGCAGTCACAAAAAGTTACATTTTCTGTGAAAAGCGAAGTGAACGTGGAGATTCTATCGTTTTACAGATGAAATTCGATTCATCGCAATTGAGTAAATGTCAGCAAATACACCTTTTTTATTCTGTTTGTGTTTACAAAGCTGTTTAGCGCTTCTCATGGTTATGTGGCAGGAAAAGTTGAACGTTCAAAAAATTTTTAAACAATCCATAAATGCGAGTTACTCACACTTCTGGACAGACACCGTTGTTTGAACGGTTAAATATTCAAACAACTAACCAGGAGGTCATCATCATCAAAGACAGCAACATCCGTGTTGACACTGATGCTTCACTGCCGTACAACCATGAAGTTCGTCTAATTTCATATAAATATATATACATATATTGAAAGCCCTAGAGTGAAAAGAAGAGAAAAAGAGTGGATGAGGGAGGGGACCTAGTGCTGGCCTATGTCAAGCATTCTGAGGTGCCTACACCTCCAACCGCTCAATCAGACAATCTGGAAAGAAACTGACAGCATGAACGCCACTGACATCGATTTGCCGCCATTTCTTGCAACGTCTCCAGCCAAGCACAGGCGGGGTCACGGGGACCCCATCCTGGAAGGCGTACCGCACCAACAACACCCAAACTCTTCATGATCTCTTTCACGCCTTTCTGCCAAGTCATACGCTGTCCACCTCGCGGTTTGCGCCAGTCTGAAAGAGGCACGGAGAGCAACACACTCGTCTCGGTAGACGGTGTTTCGGCATGCGTAGCACATGACCGAGCCATCGTAGTCGGTGGTGCTGGATGATTTCCACAATTGAAGTACCTGCAGCACAACCAAATACCCGTTTTCTAATCACCTCGTTACGAACACGCTGACGCCATCCAAAACCAGCCACGCTTCTGAGGCAACGATGGTCGAAAACCTGGAGACGCCTTACCATCATCTGTCCGCAGAGGCCATGTCTCGCACCCATACAACAATACAGCCCTTACTGCAGCCTGGTACACACGACCCTTAAGATCTAGTGAGATGCCTTTTTGACGCCACAAGTGACGCAAATTAGCAAACAAATTCGAGCCTTTGAGATTCTTGCACTGAATTCATCAGACACACTTCCGTCAGAGCTAATACAACTACCGAGTTATGTAAAGTTTTCCAAAATCTCCAGTGATTCTCCTTGAATTTTAAGAGATATGTCCGGAGACTGTACGTTCTGAAGCATGACTTTGCACTTTGAAGGTGCAAGACGCATGCCAAAAGATGGTACAATGGTGGTCAGTCTATTCAACAAGGCTTGTGCTTCACTTTCGTCTTCAAAGATGAGGGCGATGTCATCTGCGTACTCCAGATCGACAAGGCTCTCACCAGCAACGATTTGAACACCGGGGTTTTGAAGACCTTCCAGCGTTCGCCTCATTATTTCATCAATGATGAAGTTGAACAAGAATAGAGAGGTGGACATCCTTGTCTGACACCACTTTTTGTAGGGAAGCTTTTGGAGAGCTCGCCATACACTCTCCCCCGCCCAGAAGTATGCGAATATAGGGATCGGATTATGTTTACAAACTTCTAGGGCGAGGTGGTTGGAGGTGGATGGTTCGAAACACCGTAGCGTTTTTCGATATGCAGACCGATGACGATACTCAGTAAGTAAGGCTTTTCATCGTAGATTGACTCCACTTACGGCAGAAAACCTCTAATGAAAAATTCCGAAGTCGCCCCACACTGCCAACAGTCTGTCAAAAAATTAGCGGTATCTTCGGTGTTGATGCCTATCCTCAATTTCATGTTATACAACGCGATTCCCCCTTTCTGTTATTTTGGTTTTGCGCCTATACCACCTTTCATGTTTTTGACCTGAACATAAACCGTTCTTTGACCTTGTCATCGCACGTGTTGTTTAAGTCAACATGTGGTTTCGCTTTCTTGTAAACACGTGGCTTTGAGTCGGTGTGGAATTTGAGATCCGTTAGGAATTAGCAGTTCCAAAACCGGTGTATAGAAGCCGGCGTAGTCCCATGATCTGAGGTTTGTAAAGTTTTATTATTCTATTATTGTATTGATAGTGTCGCATTTGTAGATAAACCTCCATTTGAACGATTTGGCTTTTGGGGTTTGCGCGTAGCTCAACGTGGTCCAACAGATTGCTGGAAACACTCTGTATTTGGTGCCCCAAGTCCTACTGCTTATCAGAACAGTAAATGAATGAGCCATATGTATCGAATAACGCAATAACCCATAGAATTTATTGAATACTCCTCAAAAGGGATTGTTTCATCGTTGGTCTACCAAGATTTTTGTCAAATTTTAAGCCCTTAGGGTAGAACTATAGATTGAACTAATTTTGAAGCACCTCTCCATCAAAACCTTTGTGACTCAGTCACCTAATCCGCATCCCATAAGCTCGAGCCCCTTTCTCGATTCTCTCGGTAGACTTTCCCTCCAAGGTCACTGCATTTTTATCACCCGACAAACTGGCAATATTTTGGTCCTCGTACTTCTTTTGGGTGGCATAGCCCTGAGGCACAAAAATGGTATTACATCTAAACCGTTGTTTGTTTGCATCGTACTTCTTGATTAACACAAACCAGGGGATACTTCTTGCGTCCGAATGAGTTGGTAATGCTTCCGTGTACTGTACAAAATACACGGGGATAACGATCCCACTTACCTGCTTTCCTCAGTAAGTTATTACTTTCTAGATCAATCCATTTGATTTGGTATTTTGTAGCGCTTGATTCTGATTCGAGCAGCGGAACTGAGATGTCTTCAGGTGTTCGACAAGCGTTGTCTCAGAACCATAGCTCGTGTGGGATGGTGTCGGCGAATCCGTACCGAGGCAGTTAGAAAGCGAGTTTTCAGTTGTGCAACGGGTACTTCCATTGAAGAATGTGTCCAGCACCAGAAGCTGCGTTAGTTGGGACATGTGCTGCGCATGCCTAATCATCGTTTGCCGAAGAGAGTGCTGTTTTCCGTGCCCAATTCAGAGTGGCGGAAGCAGAGAGGTGGCCAACCCTTGACCTGGCAGATGGGTATGAAAGAAATCACGAAACGTTTGGGTGTTGTCGGTGCGACTCGCCTTCCAGGATGGGGACCGCGTGATCCCCACTGCGCCTGGTTGGAGGCGCTGCAAGATATGGCTTCCAACCGATGTCAGTGGCGATCTTGTTGTCAGTTTCTATCCAGATTGCCTGAATGAGTGTTTGGAGGTGTAGGCACCTCGGAATGATTGTAGTAAGGCAGCAATAAGTCCACTCCCCGTCCATCTTTATTCTCTTCTTCACAATAAAGCTTTCAAATAAATCATGGTTGTACGGCAGTGAAGCATCGGTGTTGAACACTGACGTCATGCTGTCGATGATGATGATTCTTTCCCTTTATATATGTATACAAATAATAAGATGTCTAAAATACTAGTCAATCCACTCTGTATGTTCTCCGCCGATTCGGCCACCACGCCACAAATTTTGTCATATATCATCCTAGCTCGCACTTTACTCTTTTACACGCTATGATCTGATGCGACTACTTTAGTGGTTAGACGAACTTTGACAACCTAAAACAAGTGGATATTGCATCTCACAACATTTGAATAAAAGCTGGATGCTTGCTTCTAAAACTGTGTTTGTTCAGGTTCTTAATTAAGCTTTTGCTGCCTTTGTTTCAGACACAGAACACCTTCTAGGAGATGCAAGTTTATAGGAGCAAACGTACGATATTTGTCGAATCTCAAAGATTAGATCACAAATTACTCAAATGCTGCGACTAAATAGTATAAAATATTACGTGACCGAGGAAAGAAAATTTTTTAGATTGCTTTGTCCATTGTTTTTGTAAGGAAAAATCATTGTCATCTGCCTGAAAATGAGTTTACAATAAAAAACGATGGACTGCAATCCAATTCTGATAAACTGTTAGTCAGTTGTGCGCCAGGTGACTGACACTCAGGAATCTGAGAATCTGAGACATCCGAGTGAAATAAACTCGATTTCGTGGATGATTTTATGCGGTGATCTGTCGAACAAAAGTGAGACAGGGGGCGAAACGTTGCACCCTTTTCCAACAGCTGATTATCCATATTCCACGGTTTGTTTTTTTATTTCAAAAACATCTGCTCAAGTCAGGAAAAAAACTCTAAAAGCATGCAAAAATAAATTCTTGAACAAACGTTCTATAAATTTCAGACGATTTTATCTTCAGATATACATTGTGCAACTTGTGTCAAATTGCTTCACTTGTCACAAGTGTCTGTTGTTGCTTTAAGCCTGTGATAAGCTAGAGGGTACCTCATGATTTTTGGTCTTTTTTTGTACAACTGACGCTCTCCAGAAAGACCACTAGCGGGAAAGACCACATTAAAGCCACACATTTCATTCGGTCTCTCACAGAAGAGGCCCTCTTGTGAGGTTGAGTAAATTTTACTATTCTAATAAACTGATCCTTTGTGAAAGGAGACAATCTGTTGTATTTATAAAAGCATTCTGGTACACGACAAATGGCTACGTTAAGCCAAATGCATAACTTTTTGAACCTGGCTAGCTGAAAACAAAGAGGAGGCGAGTTCCCTGAAACTGTCCAGAACAGTAAAAATAACAAACCTGCAGAATAAACCACGGTAAATCTTGGCCGTGACACAAAAAAACCGGCTGATAACCATATAGTGATTGCTGACGATGTTTTGGCGACCATTCGTATAGGCGCACCTTCGATCATGCGGTCCGAGCAAGTCGACCCCTCGAATAGATATAACTGCGAATACGCAGACAAATATCTCTTAAACAAGAAGAAAAAAACAAATCTTGTAGGATAAATGAGGTAAGATGAAAGGCATTCATGTCTTAAATAGTCGTCTTCTCTTTAAGTGCACCTAAATTCGAACTGGCCACCGGGTGATAGAGAACATGGTGGATGAAGGTTAAATTCGTTCCTGCACACCAAACAAGTAGAAGTTTTTTTGTTGTTAGTACAAAAACAGTTTGTCTAAACAGACTTCAGAAGGTGCGTAGAACATTTTATTTTCGATTTTCAATCCCTTGGGTTTTATGACGGACATAAATAAAAAAGGCCAGAGTTCTGAAGCATTGGCATAGCGACGTAAAGATTGGCCAAACTAGGGCGGTATTGTGAATGAAACATATCTCGCTGGTGCCAACGAGTGAAATCAACTCATTATAGATTTTCAGAACCATTCACATTTAGTTTAGTAGTATCTCTAGTTGGATAAAATGGCCTGATTTCTCATAAATCGCCTGACCAATCAAAAAAGATAATAGGGTTATCAAGAATATTCCTTCAAGGAGATGATTTAAAGACACAAGTGAAGGATGAGTTCGCCACAGCGAAAGGTGGGTCATCGTATACTAGGCCAAGAAGCGTTTTCAGCGGTACTATTGTGATACTGTTTGAAAGAACATTTTTTCCACCTGCTGCGGCTAAATGCTTTGAATTGTTAACTAACTTCTGCCCTAATGCCCCGTCTTTCAGTCTCTGTGATCAGGAGTAGGCCCCTGCCCAGTTCGTGCGTAGACCTGACATAGAACATGGACAGGTATACTTTCAGGGGCAGTTCGTCGTTCACTGGTCTCTCTTAGATGTTTACACGCAGCCCTCGATATAGTTTTTGATAAAGTACCACTGCTCAAGATGGTGGGAGGATTATACTGCAAAAGACGCTGGTTAGAATTGTCCGGTTGTATGTTATTGTATTATATTATAATATATTATATCATATTATATCGTTTTAAATCCTATTCATTTAACCTGAATTTTACATCACCCCCATGTATCTATCCACCAGTGGCCTGTCCTGACACGCTCTAAATTCCACAGTTTTCAGTCTGCAACAGTGCTGTCTGTAACCAACGTAGTTCAAAATGGGGTGCGAAAAAGCTGGCGACATCCACTCATACACTTGTACGTCTTATGGATGCTGCGGGTCATTGGACCATCCTGAAAATACAATATAGGTCCAGTCTGTTCGCTTGTTTCTACCTGAGGTAATACTTATGGGCTTTCGGTTGGACATGATGAGGGCTCTACACATTGCAGTTCCAAAGTATCTTCGGATTTTACCCAAGACATTCAGCTAGTTGCACATGAGACTCCCCACAAAGCGCATGTGGCCTCATCATGCGGGACGTTGTTCCTCGGTGAATGAACTGAGCTAGATTTCCACTCATATTGGAGCTCACCAGCTGTGTATATCCTCAGTCATGCTGGGGTTTGACCTCCAAACCTCTGGCATGTGAGGTGAGTGGACTGCTACCAGTACCAGTATAACGGTGGATACTACTGATGAGGCGTGCGAGTAGTGTGTTTTTCTCGTAAATCCACTTCGCGTCTCTTGAAAAGTAAGATCTATTACGGAATTTGTGGAGTCTCTTTGTAGCATTTGCTTGCATTTGAATAACAGTCAACGAATATCTGGGAAAGCTCAGGGAGACGCGTTCAAGGGGAAGATGGATATTCAGTTATGTAAATAAGATGCATATCAGAGTTTTTCTCCCCTGTCCAGTAGTCTAAAACTGTTGAGCTGGTGTTTCTCTGATAAACAACTCCGCAGCGAAGGCCTTCTTCCTTTTCACCAGCTCGATTTGACGGACCAATCGGGAACTTGACATTAGACAATCATATTAAAAGGGATGGAATTTTCAGCAACGAGTAATTTCTTTGCAAAATACGGAGAGTCATGAGTGAGATAAAGGCTCCTGAAGCCACTTGAAAGATGCAGCACTTCCACAGAAAGCGTTTCCCAAACGCAAGACCTAAATTACAACCGGCTTCGATGAATATCCACAACGAAATAGGATAGCCTTTTCTCATGCAGGCTATTTTAACTTGCTGACAAAATACTCTACCAGTGTTGCGAATTCCACTTTCACGAACTTCTCTTAGCAGAGCACTTTGTCTACTATACTTCCGCAACTAAAGGTTCCTTAAATGTTTCTTGAAAATAACCCCTGACTAGTCGGTGCACGAGTTTCGCAGGACGACACGCGACACGCGCCGTGCTCGTACTTAAGTGACATACCATTCAAATTCCATGCCGACGCTTTTCACACCGACAAAGGTGGCCACCCGATAAGAGTTCACTTGGCAGTGGTAAAGGACACCGGCCAACGAATATGGTTTTCATTAAAGGTATACGAACGACGTGAGTACAAGGTTGATCGCTTGACTCAGGTAATCTACCAATAAACATCAGTAGGAACCGCTCGAATAAACCGACTGAATTAGAAACTGAGTCAGAGCGTCCAGTGCTTTTTCTCATTTTGTATGTTACTTTAATGAGGTGTTATCGTAGATGTTTGATGGTGATGGTTTGCCACATTTGAAAACAGTGCTGTACCGGCACAAACTATTTCGCATTCTGACCTGCTCTGCCAAGTGATGGGTTTGATATTTGCTACATTGAAAATGATGGCCACTCGACTTTTCAGCCCGCATTCCTGTCTTCAGAAGCCCTATGTTCAGGTAATTCACCAAGTCTATTTTCACTTCTCTATTTTACCCTCCATCTTCGCCCCCCAAAAAATACTTTTTTGTGGGATTTTTCTGGTTTACTACAAGGAAACGGGACGCAACCTTTTATTTGTATATGTTTCGTTGTTTTACCCTCTCTTACATTCGTCACAGGCAAGGTATGAATCATTTTAGCCCGGTAAACAATGATAAGCAAAACGAAACCAAATCCGATTGTTTGTCTAACAGTTGCGTGTTCCAAAGTTTCAAGCATTTTACTTTTTAAACAAGTGGCCACAAAACGGTTAAGGAACCGACCAATTCGGTTCTGTGTAAAACAAATTAAACCGGAGGTTTTAGACTTTAACTTCCCCTTTATCCCCGAAGCATAAAAAACACTTTTTCCACAGAAACAAACCAGCTTACTTCTCGGAATTCCAGCTGAAGTTTTTGGCCATCAGGTACTCTTAGTGTCCACTGACAAAATGTATATTGAGGTATATCCCTTGGAACAGAAAAATTGCCCTCGGTTTTGACTTTGATGTTTGCGCCGCAACTATATTCCTGAACAGACACATCTGCGTGGAAACACATAAGAGAAAATAGGACTCATTTAGTGTGCCCAACACTCTAGACTTAGACCTCGATATACTTATTACAGCTAAGTGAAAGCGGATAGGTTCACGTAATGGTCACGTGCCTTAAAATTTTGCCATCTGTCCTTCAGCTGAAGACGTCTCACTTACCAACCGACATCCTCAAATTGAATATTCCCGGATTTTGGTTTTGATTAACAGAGCTGTGCTCCAAACCGAAAATGATTGAACCGATATGCTGTTCATCAAATTAGTTCCAACCCAAAAAGGACTAGACTCCAGGGTCACTGTCTCAATTACCTGATAAAAAAGACACTACGGGTTTCAGCTTGACAGTACGTCATGATTTTACAGCACAGATTGGCTTCCTTTATAAGACGAAGGCTCCACTAAAATTCTCAAATCCCCTCACACTACCGACAATCTATAAGTAGCTCGGAGGAGGAATAAAATTTACCCGATGAGTGAAATTTTCACATGAAAGGTCGTTAACCAAAGAGCCAGTCAAAACGCGTGACTACGTGATATGGATACTCTGAGTAAAGTGTAAATGGCGCTATATCCTTTTTATCTGCGAGTTAATCACACCGCTGATCAGCCGCTCCTGGTCGAACGATTGAGTCCAAACTTCCAACCGGTAGGTTGAGGATTCGATATTCTTGAGTTTCGTAAACTGCGTACTGCTGATAAGTGACAATAAGGTTGAACTAGCTGTACATTGCTTCTCGTTTTTTCAGGGTGGATTAAATCAACTTAGAGGACACAATTTTCAATAAACTATCCTTTTTGTGGATTAGGGACAACATGTCGGAGAGTAGAAAGCCCGTGAAATTGAGGCAACAGATTCAGTGAAAGATTCCGCTGCGATCCATTTGAGTATTCCCTTTAAAGCTAAATTCGTTTCCCAATGAATGTATCTTGCGAATTATGCACGATATGCTGGATATTTGTGAACTATCTACAGAGTTAAGCTGTTCGTCATAGCCTTTTCTCCTGATGTGACACACTTGTAAGCGCAAAAGCTGTTTGATTGGATGACGGGAAATCAAACAGTCAGATTTGGACCAACGCCATCCATAATAACTATGTTATATAAAATGTCTCCTGGAGTTCCGTTAGACAAACGACACACGAAAACTGTAATTTGAATCAGAATGAGTGGACATAGCCAGTAACGACAAAACATCAATCTACAAGAAAAACAGATGGTTTTTGCGTAATCCTAGGAAATGGCAATAATAAGTTTCTCGGGGTGGGAAATTTCTTTGTGTTTTTAACATTAGTTTCATAAAATCAAGAATGTAACTTAAGATCAAAAGGGCCGTTTGTTTTTCGTGGCTTTCATGCGTTTGAAAGCCAAACTGTGATGAATATTCCATGACTTCAGAAAATTTTGTGTCCAAGGCCGTAGAAGCTGCGCACACATCATGAGTAGATAGGCCATTCCAGAGGAATAGGCAGCGGAGAGCAGCTCTTGATAAACATTCTAACAAACTAGACGAGTACTTGTTTTGCGCTCTGATTTATTTGTTCACCTGTTTCCTGAATCCTTCGTCTCCTAACAGCGATCGAAAGTCATTATTACCAAATTAATTCTGTAGTAAATATGTCCAGCTGTCATTCTACCACTCGTTCTGCCCGATGACGTAAACCAACCTAATCTAATCAGTTTATTAACATTCCTTGTGGATTTTGGATTTTTTTAATGTAAAACGGAGAAGCTTAAAACATACTTTTCAAATCATATGTACCCAAGAAATTTTGATTACAAGGAGAGCACGATTGTGGCCAGCACACTTGGCTGGTTATTTTGTGACGAAGTTGAAGCAAGGGTAGAATCTGATGTGACCCTGGGAAATCGCAATCACCAAGTTCACATGATAATTCTAAGTAGAATTCGCGGAAAGTGACATATTTAATGCCTGTAGTGCACACAGCATGGTGATTTATGCAAGACAACCCACGCTTTCCCCTTAAGGGCCTTTTTCTGATTATGGCAGAGCACTGTATGTGGATCTCTTCTCACTGCGAATTTCTGATATGAACGATCCGATGGCAGAATAAACTGCTGCTTGAAGTTTACCACAAAAGTGTCCAGATATCCTTGTACACTCGTCATTTTTGTGTAAGACGCTTTGACGGGCCTTCATTTTACGGTTGATAGGAGTATTTTCCGCTACTTTCATTCACAGTAGTTTCCTGCTCATACATTTGTACTTCAGAGGGGCTCATAAACCAAATTTCGGTTGATTCTGAAAGTCATCATCTCAACTCCGTTCTACTTTTGGGGCATAGGGTTAACTACTGGTATAAACTGCGCTCTCAATCGTAAGCCAAACAATGCACACGGAACTCTTCACATTACGGGTTACTAAGCAATAAAGACTACTCCTAATGAATATGCAAACCTGAAGGGGCAATATCTAGGAAGTTATGTTCTCGACAAATATCAGGTGAAATATAAACCGTTTTAACTAATAGATGGCCAACACATTTTTCGCCGATCACAATGATCCACGCTAATTACGTTAATATGGATCTTGCTCGGCAGATTGCAGAATTGTGTATGAGAGAGTCCTAAGTAAATATTCCGATAGATAGATAGATAGATAGATAGATGTACATTCATGTACTCATATAAGCTCTGATATGGATAAAGCAGGTTGTCAAGATGCACTTGAGGCTACGATACGAAAAAAGTTGCGTACTCCAAAACGGCAAAAGGCGAACACTTTCAGTTACCCAAGGATTGTAGTAAACAAAAATTGATCAGACATTAACCATTTCGTAATTTTCCAGAACCCTTATTCATATCTCCTGTTTACAAGCACAAGCAGATGGTTTCGATTGCTGAATCTAATGCCAGCAAAAAACTTTCAAATTACGCCTTCCCGATTAAACCTAAGACATTACTTTACTGTGATGTTAATGTTATTTTCGTTTGATTAATTTAACTCTCTTATCTTTTTGCTGCCTTCACGTGGGACATTTTTGATGGCAATTGGTGGAATGGCACTTCTTGGTGTGTGTGCTTCAGGAAATGACTTCACGCGACAAAGTTTACCGGAAGGATTTTCACGGTTCACAATGTCTCTATAAACGGGATGAAAGTTGTACTTGAGCTATGATCAGCTCCTGTTCCTTGTATTGTGCATTGTGTTTTAGTTTGCAGGTTTTTTTACGGAATAACGGCAAACATATATGCCTACCGTAAACACAGTAATGTTTAGGAGAGTGAACTTTCACGAAGAGAGTGGAACTGCTTGAGTTCACCATTGTCTACCCTCCGGAGAACTGAAGCATCTTCTGCACAGGTGATAACGGTCGAGTGTCATGTGTTTGTCCAAGTAAGCGTCGAGTAATTCGCAACATCTGATGTGAAAGGACAGAGTTTAGTTGCCTCAAGAAGCGGAGAGTAAAAGCGCGTTTGGTTGGCGGAGAGAACCTTCTTCACGTCGTGCTTATCTCTCACCGCCTCTTTGTAAATGCCTGATTGTAGGTGAGGTCCGTTTGTGGCATTTTGCTCTATGCATAGATAACTGTTGTTCAAGAAATACATGTGCTGCTACCGTTCTACCACGCAGGTTACGACATGCGGTAGCACGCTGAAGCCAAGGCACAGAAACTGCAAAGTTCTTCACGGAAACCGGGGGTATTTGTTCCTCGGTGGCCACTCTGTTGAACGTAGAACGCGGCTGATGAAAAGTAAATCTAACATCTCTAAATTTTTCATCTGTGTACACGCGGTCATATCCGTGAAACTTTTAACCTGACTAGACCCAAAAAGAAAAATCACCTTATTTTTTGTAGTTTCCTGGTGCATCCTCCTATTTACTATGACAGCGGAGAACTTCCGCGTGTTCGAAGCAGTCTTGCAGATTTTTCAAGGCTACAGTGCGAATCTGCTGACCGGAAGTTCCGTGGTTCGAACCCAGCCTCTGTCTCTTGATTTCTTCTGTCTAGGTTTGGCCATTCTGACAGTATCCTAACCCTCGTGCTTCTTTCGGGCGGCATGGCAGTTAGGCAGCGAAAGGGTGCTACAGCTGGACAATTTTTCTGAAAATGCCAAGGTGACTCTACTAGATACAATTTATGGCCTAAACGATCCACGGGGAACCTTAATCTTTGGCAAATGTGGCTTCCCACAAGACGAGTAAATCAAGGGTTTTAAACATTATATAAAAGAGTTTCAACTCTACAAAACTGGCGATAGCCTGGATTCAGTTACTTCAGATTTCGTATTCATTTTTTTTCTGATTGTCCTCACAGTTGTCTAAATATGGAGACCTCTATCACCGATTGCTCCTTATTCATGAATGGAAGTGCTTTTCAATTCTGCGCAGAGGCTACCTAATTCCAGTTGGATGGACACTGAATATAGGGAATAATGTTTTCTTTAAGAATGAGTTCACTCTAGCGAAATATACTCATTTGCAAACAAAATTGACTTTTTGCGAGAGTCTCACAAGGAACCCAGCCAAAGCTCTCGTTTGTGATGTTTCCAAGCAACGGGATGTGCTGCACCAGCCCCAGGAAGGGCGAAACCGGTCGTGGGCTGTCGAAGAATTTTCAGCAACCTTATGAGTAGTGCATTCCGAATATACATTTATCGCGATATCTTGAATATCGTAGCAACGGAAACATGAGGCGGCCTGGTGCAGCATATTCAGTTGCCTGGAAACATCACAAACGAGAGATTCAGCTGGGTTCCAGGTGAGTCTCTCGCAAAAACCAAATTGATTCGCAAATGAGTGTATTTATTAAAATCAGTCCAATTTGGGTTCAAGTAGAACATAAGGTTGACGGAAACTCGGGGACTGCGCCTACATGATGAGCCCAGGAAGGGGAAAACCGGTCGTGGGCTATCGAGGAATTTTCAGCAACCTTATGAGTAGTGCATCACGTATATACATGATTTCAATCTACTTCTTCGCACGATCTCGTATTATATGTGCCTTTGTTTCAATTAGACTGCAAGGCGTGTGCGACACGTGACCTTTTAACACTACAGATTGAATCCACGTGAATCATGGTGGCTCAATGCGGACCAAGGTCATCATACACAAAGCCAAATGAGGTGACCTTGAAGCCTCCTCTCACTCCGTCAGATCGCATTATGAATTCTCGCAAGGTCGGTATGCATGAGATAAAAGATTTTGATTAGATTATTAGGTAAATTGCATCAAAGTTTCAAGTGTAAACGAAATTCTTGTTAGCTTAAAAGCGCGGAGTGAATCAATGGCTTGCATTCATCTACGACGAGGTAGCACATTCGATGAAAGCAGCTATTAACAGCGACACCGTCGAGTGTAGTTTTGACAGCATTTTCCAGAAAGGGATCAAGACAAACCGCCAGCCACAAAGCAAACTCGTGACAGCGGATACATATGCTGATCTGTGTAACTAGCATTTACAGCATTCCTAGTCTCGAGATAGTATAGTGGTTGTCCTGCAGACATTCATCATTCAGCTACATAGAAGAGGAAATCTGAGTCACTGGTGAATCCTCCAGGACGTTGCATTGTCTAACTAAGGGGTTTCTTCCCTAGCTTGGAGCATTTCTCAAGGATGAGAGAATTCTTTGTGTGGGACAAAGTTTGAAAACATCTACATCTTCTGCTCACCTGCACAGATCACAATCCTGTCGCATATTGCGTGCATAAATAAGCATAGCCAAAGTGTCCGCAACATTGTTCCACAACTGCTAATGAATACCAACTAGTGGTTTGCTATTATATATGTATATTACCGTGTCACAATTTTTCAGTATCGGCTGTCATTCAGTGACCTTGGAAAGTGTGTTTGAACCGGAATTCCTGAGAAAAGTGGCGTGTTCACAGGTTACACCACAAAAACAGGTGGGTGTGGTTGCTTTTGGTTTCTCCCTTTGCTCTTATTTCGTTTTTTTCACAATGCTATGTAGTAGACAGACATGGTATTCTTCAACAGAAAAACATCTGCCGTGCTCATTTAAAAGCGTCAGTATGCTCTTGGAACAATGCAGTAAAAATACGGAAGGTATAACCGGATTTTTGAATGTTTGGCTCTATCCACTTCCGTACTTTTGGATAGCTTTTCATTGTCATCAAACACGAGCTCAACAGATGGAGGAACTTTGGTTTACAAATACGAAAATTTGTTGCAGCTACTGAATTCTAGAAGAATAAAACTAGCAAATAATGCCATAAACGCCAGACCACATAGCGCGCTGGTGGAAATTCAATTTGGAAATTAGAGAATGTAAGAAAAGTGTGAGATTTGCACTGAACAACAGTGGAAGAGCAAGACGTATCCGCGAAATAGTCTGGTCGCTTATGTTTGACTTCAGTGTTCCCTCCAAAAAGAAACTTGCATTTAGAAGACTATACTTCCGGTTGGCTTTTTGGATGATCTTTTGCAGGCTGAAACTAAAATTTTATCGAACTAAAGAATCCACATGCACAGACAAACTACAATTCATCAGAATACGGCAGGTAAATTCTTCCGCAGGGTACAAATGAAACTTGAGGAACAAATCTTTAGGAACTGCTTTCCCAGTGCAAATTCTTCAATGTGCCCAAGGAAATCAGCTGCCCAAGAAGAACTCTCCGAGACTGCCAAACAAGCGAAATTAACCAATCATACGTCACGCCTCCTACACCGGTAGCTTCTACAATCTCGTCTGTACGGACTTCTCTATTTGAAACCACTAACAATTGCGTCCGGTTTAAGGTGAACCTTCACTCGGCTGCAAGGTTTTAGCTTGAAGTTCAAAAATCTCGTGAAATTCTTTTAAAACAGATAAACGAGCTGCACTGTAACATTGACGCAATCCCCTAAAAAACTGGGACGCATCAAACAAACATCTTTACTAATATTTTGGAATGTCCTTAGAGTTGGTCAGAACAAAGCATCTTTCAGTCTGCACTCCAAGGTATACTTTGTGACGTACTACAGTAAAGGCGACCCATAATACGAATCTTTTATACAGTAATCTGAACTGTCGAATCCGTCGACCAAACCCAGAAATGCTCACCAAATGTAACTAACCTTAGTGTTGAACATCTTGGCTTGCTGTGCCTGGGTAGAACTCACTTGACATGAGGTAGGGCACCTGTTGAGAAATTGTGGAACCTAAAAATAGCCGAGATTTTGTGGGTTTTGCCATTTTTTCTACCGGTATGGCGGTGAAGTTACCGGAACTGAGAATCTACGAGATAGTATTTTCCGTTTTGTGGGGATATCCCTCTCTATGGGTAACAAATTTGGGAGGGAGGCACCGCCATAAATGGTATTCAAACTCAAAGATCAACTCAAAGGACCAATTGTACGACACAATTAGCAAATGTAACCATTCACTGGAGGTTTTAGCAAAATAGAAAGTCGCTTTTCCCGAAATTCGACCATCATTTGTCTGTTCAGAGGTTAGCGAGTTCGCCAGTTAGCTGTAACATTTCCACTTTTGTTGCAGCCTGGTAAGAGCGAGTGAGATTACCCTGCGCAATAAATGTTTAACAGTTCAGCTTCCGTTGCGTTTTCATATATTTCTAGGTTTGGTCGCTTGATATCTTGACAAGGATGTGATCAAAGCTCTAGTTTCGTGCATATCGAGCTTGCCTGTCTAACAATGATATATTAATGCAATGTTTTATTATGGAAAAAGCTCAACTGAGCTCAAAACCACTTAATTGTCAGTTCATAAGCCACAGATACCGAATCATTGTGTTGTTCTTGAGTACCATGGACGTAGACTGCTCAAATAACCAATGCATTAAGCTGTTTTTGTCCAAGTCAAGTGCGGAAATAATGCATACAGTTGCGCGGGTTTTTTAAACACGACAATATACCAAATGGACTGCACACATCCAGACCTGATGAAGAGGCAAACTTCGTTCATGATGATGAACTGGCCCCCGTAATAAGATAAAATGCGGGTTCTGTGGTTTATGGAATAAAAACACACAAACACACAAAGAAGCTAAAACAGAGCCATCCGAACCCGTTCAACAAAGATAAAGCATTTCGTCTGAAGTATCATTTATAGAACAAATGGTGCACACCTCAGTCCAAAAACGGAGAAAAAAGTGTATCACATGATCTATGGCGCCAGAAAGATCGTAGACACAAATTTTTGCAAACATAGTACTTGTTAGTTGCGCACATTTCCAGTGGGACCTGTTGGCTTGCCGACAAACACTAACAGTGCGTTTTGCATAAAATCGTCGTAAGTCATTGAATTGGTTTCGTCTTCTTCCGTATTGTCGAGCATAAAGCTTCGACGCGGGTTTATCGCCCTGCAAAAATCAACAATCGATGGTAATGAGGCGGCTAAAAAGTATACAGAAGGCAATTACGCTATGTGAGATAGGAAGAACAACCGCTCTTTCCTCGTCGCATAGAACATGCAAACAACAGAGCAGAATTGTGACAAGTTTTCACTCAGGTTACTAGGGCGACTTAAAGCGCCATTTCACGTGCAAAGTGTTTTCCCCGAAAAGCCGCCGCTCGACAGTGTATAACGAAATTAAACTAGTGGTTGGTCCATGCAACACGACTCGAGACAGCTCCTTACTAAAGACGATTCACCTTCCCTCAGACGACCCTGTTTTAAGCTGCGCTGCACGCAAAAATGCAAAATGCGAGGGTTTTGGGGCATGATCAAAAAATATGAAAGCTCACTACCCACCACGCACTTTATAGAGGCCCATACAATGATGGCGGCTTTCGTAGACCTCGTTTAGCTGGCTAAAATGTTGGCCACTTTTGGACAGGAATCCAAAGTCATATAGCTACAGTGCAATGGAAGTAATGTGATGTAAGTTAGAAAGGAAGAACGACGCCGCATAGGCCCTCGAAAGATGTGCACTGCTGCTCACAGCATACCATAAGACGGTACAATTATCCGGAAAGTTTTTTTACTAACGAAGTAACCAGAGTTACATAGTAATGTCCAGTTTTCATCAGTGCCGCCCTCATTGGTTCCAAAGCAAACCGAGAAAGTATTTTTGTTTTTGGAATCATTAGAGAAAGAAATCACGTCATCGGGTACTTTCCCAATGGCGCTAGTTAGGGCTTACGGTTTACATTGATTTCTTCAGGGTATGGTTTCTTGTGGTTTCTTGTGGTGGCCTGCTGCGTAGTAAGGTTACAGCCTATCTGTGTCCTTCTGTCCCTGGCTATAATAGAACACCTTACGGCTATCTTTTCCTCACAAGGGAGAGGCTCATCCGACTGTCGGTAAATGTTCTTCAAAGCGAGTTTTTTCGCCCCTGCCTTCTTCACCAAAAACAAGTTTCAGTTTAAACAAACTTCACGCTTTTCTGGTATCGTCAACAACAAAACCAAGCGGTCATAATTTTTGGAGAGCTTTTGTCAGACCCGTACTCTCCTGGTGGTGTGTCTAGTAACGAGAAATGGAATAAAGGCCTGCAACGAGCAAAGAGTTTGCCTATGGTAAAAAGTCCCATGCGCCTCACATTTTCTACTAGATGACAAGTTCTAAAAGAACACACAACTATGCCCTTTTGCGCAAAACTGCTGGAACCAGTAGCACGAAGGAAATTTCGATTGCTGCAAGCAGTATTGTTACCGGTTACTTAATCGACCGAATGGTTCGGTTTTGCACCATTGTTAGGGTATTCGGAAGACGGCCAGATTTTTCAAACAGTGTTGCATGCCGTCGGCCGAAACAGTCGAAACTCAAGTGCGGAATGCACAGTCAAAAACGAAGTGCGTGAAATGTGAAGCTGTCTTTGTGATATGACGTTGTTGTATGGCTGTGAGACTTGGCCTGTTCGAGCAGCGGAACTGAGAGTCTTCAGGTGTTCGACAATCGTTGTCTCAGAACCATAGCTCATGTGGGTTGGTGTCGGCGTATCCGTAACGAGGCAGTTAGAAAGCGAGTTTTTGGTTGTGCAACGGGTACTTCCATTGAAGAATGTGTCCAGCACCAGAAGCTGCGTTAGTTGGGACATGTGCTGCGTACGCCTAACCATCGTTTGCCGAAGAGAGTGCTGTTTTCCATGCCTAATTCAGAGTGGCGTAAGCAGAGAGGTGGCCAACCCTTGACCTGGAGAAGGGTATGAAAGAAATCACGAAAAGTTTGGGTGCTGTCGGTGCTACTCGCCCACCAGGATGGGAACCGCGTGATATTCACTGCGCCTGGTTGGAGACACAACAAGATATGGCTGCCAACCGATGTCAGTGGCATTCTTGTTGTCAGTTTCTATCCAGCTTGCCTGTTTGGAGGTGTAGGTACCTCGGATTGATTGTAGTAAGCTAGCACCAAGTCCCTTCCCCATCCATCTTTATTCTTTTCTTTACAATAAGGCTTTCAAATAAATCATGTTTGTACGTCAGTGAAGCATCGGTGTTGAACACCGATGTCATGCTGTCGATGATGATGATGATGATGATGATGATGATGATGACGTTAACCGTTTTATCCACCCACCAAACGGCCTTTTGGACCAGTTTAAACCATTCTGGCAAACAGAATATCTGTTTTATTATCTGCATATTCCTGTTCCCATCTTCAATGTTCACTTTATCATTGCTGTTATTTTAAACTTCAAATATGTGCTGCCTTATGGACAGCCCTAGCATATATTACTGTCCATTGTTTACTGTTTGATGGTGGGAGACAAACGGATTTTACTGGAATGTCGATAGCACTTCAACAACTCCAGCAACACGTCAACCGTTTCAAAGTCTTGAACAAGTACACTTCACGTAAGAATCTCCGTTTGGGTCATTGAAAAGGTGCAACGTAACGCGTGAATTCACTTAAAGTGAATGTCAGGGGTAGTCCATCAGCAGTTTAGCGTTTCTGAAAATTTTAAACATTCAGCATCCAGACTGATATAGAAAAGACGGAAATGTGAATGAACTTGAACATGAGTGCAAGCACACATAGGGGAAACAGCGTTCTTAAAAGGGATACGAAATTGAAATCTACTACCTGCAGGTCAAATAAGAAATAAGGAGATGGGCGCTCAAGCATGACTGTATCTAAATGATTGTCCAAGTCTTATTCATTCGGTTGATTTGGCTGCGCATATATTCACTGCAACTGATTTCGGTGCGTAAAGGGAATTTCTACCAGATTGAGCTTATAATCAGGAAATATATCGACGTAATTACTCTGTTTGCATTTACTGGACCCATACGTGCTTGCACAACCGGCAGAGAAACAGTTATAGGGAGTGACGGGTTTTCATTAGCCAAGCTCCTGGCTTCCTGGGAAATTATTTTGATTTTTGATGGCTCCTTTTCACAATAGGACCGCAGTGTGCAACATTCCCGTGCAAATAAGCGTAGCCATCCGATGGCAGAAAAACCGAGGAGGCAATGCACTCTAGTCAGTAGTCCTCAGTCGGCTTGACATAAAACGTTTTGGTGAAGTCGATGCTTGGTGCCAGAGTGATAATGATCGGAAACCTTTGTGAAAGCCATCGTGGGAAGAGGCAAAGGTGGGTTATCTCCGTGTGTGTACTGCGTTGTTTTCAATGCTTCCTTGCGTCATAGTTGTCTGCTCACTACAAACTTTTATATTTTGTCAAATGGCTTATAGAGACAGAGGAGGAACCGCCCTCAAAGTCACAAAATATTGCTGATTCATGAAACAACTAACCAACCATGTTTGCCGATCATAAGAAAACCTCTGGAACGGTCCTAGAGGCAAGACGCAGTCACATTTAAAATGCAGAGTGGTGGATCAATGAAAGCCATTACGCAAAATGAGTTACTCGAGGTTTGCATGTTTCGGTTCCTGGGATCATCCACTAATTGAACTCTCGCTTCTCGCGCTAAAAATGGCGACGTATACACAGGGACAAAACGTCCTTCTCAGGATGGAACATACAAACCATTTCCTAAATGTGCTGACATATCTGCTTCTTTCTGATAAAAAAAGGTCTATACCCCTTCATTCTCTCTATTCGTGTCCCCACCGATGCTTCGACATCATTGATAGCTTTGTGGGACAACCAAGCCACTGCTGTCCGTTACTTATAAACATACAAAAAACTGAGGTTAGCATCTCCTGCAGGGGCTAAAGTATTACGATACAGGAAACAGGCCGACTGTCTCGGACGTGGGCGTGATATAAAATGGTAAATTTTCGTTGAAGTTTATGTAACCAAATAAAGAAGTTCGCAGAATGAATAATTAACTATAAGCCTGACGACATCAGCACCGTGGAGTACGGAACAAATAAAGGGTAGCTAATTAAAACATCAGTGCCCGTAAATCTTCTGGGCGTATTGAAGAGTGTTTTATCTGCGAAGCCAAGTCAAGGGCATATCTTGTCCAAACGTTTAAGAGTTTAACCACCTAGCCATGTAATCACACAGGAACTATCGCGAATAAAAGCAATATATTTGCAGGGATTCCTCGGTAACCATTGTAAAATCAAGATGTGTATCAGATTCAAAGTTTCCGTGGGAAGATCGCACGCTAGACAGCAGCAGGTAAGGGACCCTGCAAGAAGGGGGTCCCTAATCGTGGAGGACTCTACTGAAGGAAAGCACTGGCCGACTTTTTAGCCGGTAGACTGACATATTGTTGATGGTTCCTGAAATATGTAAAAAAAACTGTTCAGCTGTAGCACTCTTTCAGTGCCTAGATGCCATGCCACCAGAAAGAAGCATGAGGGCTGAAATACGGCCAGGTTGCCCAAGCCTAGACAGGGGAAGTCGAGAGGCAGAGGTCGGGTTCGAACCACGGACCTTTCGGTCAGTAAATTCGCGCTCTAACCACTTGAGCCATCTCGCCCTCCTAAAATATATAAGACATACAAGCGGCATTTTTATCCATTTGGATCTGTGCAAAGTGCGGGTGCATATTGCTGAGCATAATCGGACTCGCCTGTCATCAGCGTATCCACTCTCAACCATTAGACACTCGTCAGTCAATCGAGTTTTTTCTCCAATTCCCAATCAACACTTGCCCAATTTTGCTGTAGTACCACGAGCTGATTTGTCATCTGGCCATTCCCATCTCAGTGGCCAGGCAATGGGTGACCCGTTAAAAGAGTTTTCATGATAAGTTACTACTGAACCTTGGGTGAATTGATAGGGGATGCCAGCGCCTAGGTGTGAAGGAAAACTAATACTGCACCCTGTGTAATGCCATCTTGCCTAGGCTAACTGATATCCAGCCGGGACGTGTTGGCCGTGGAGTAGTTCGAACAGCAATTTGAGGTTGAGAAGGCTTTTTCTGTTGGGAAAATGTGTTCTCTGTACACTACTTTTGATCGACTAACTAAAAGAGGCCAAGCCTCCGTGAAACGAATAATTCCTCATGTTGCCTAGTTACTGGCTAATGTCACGGGTGATTTTCAACAAAATGTGTTTATTTTTATCGAAGCAAGGGGGTGATTGGGACACTTATTCTAGATGAGAAAGAATTCATCGAGAGTTTGTGTCAACTAGACAAGTAAAACCTTGTAAAATTACCTTTGGTCGTCAGATTTAATCACATCTTCAATGTAACGAAGAATCTGTTTATGTGAAACGTGTTCGATTCGATAAAGCTGATCGCATACAATGCTAAAATCTAGGAAATTTCGGCAAAAGGTAAGAGAAGGTATCTGCTAACTTTTGAACGTGAGGGCCAATGTCATAATCCTCTTGAAGCTGTTTGAAGAAATATAAGTGCGTTTCTCCAGTTGCAGATTAGAGACAAGTAGATCTTTTCCATATGTTGACCTAAGAAATAGTCAAGATGGTTTTACAGCTGTTTACCTGAGCAAACACTGGATTAGCTTTGAAGTCAGTTCTCCAATCAGTGGTGCCGGTCTTAATTCACCTGAAAGAATACACATCAAACAAAATAATCGTGTCGAAAAAGTTATAGATGTCATCTTATCTCATGAAACTATTCACAAGCAGTGTGTAAGGAACGTGGAATGTGATGGGTTGCGAAACCGGGTTATTCATATCGGTTCGCAACAGCATCTGAAACGAAACGTGGCTATAAAACAGAATTATTTACTTGACATATGAAAAGTACTCCACTACTAACATCTTAGTTAGAAAAGGCATTTGAATGATTATGGATATATTGGATGATATCGCTACACTTCTACAGGTTGCGGTGCCCCAAATTTCCTGACCATAAAAGTGAAGTCATTGTAAGATAAATTTGCTCTGATCCCCTTAGCTAATAAGAAGAAAATACTGGCATCCCTAAGTGGTATCCGATAGACCCAAAAAGAATAACGGAGTAGGAAATTTCAGTTTCCAGGCAAAAATTTAAATGGGCTAACTTGCAACGTTGATCTAGCATCACACCTATTCCTTTACAAATCGGGTGAGCGCTTCACCTAGTTATTAAAGAAGAATTAAGTTGCTGACAAGAACAGCGCATTAACTGAAACAGATTATTCACGCACCGTGTAGGACGGAATAATCAATGGCAACCATTTGAAACAGCAATGCTGAAAAATATTCTCTATGCATCGGGCGCTTTTGCTATCTGCTATGCCATGTGAAAGGCGTTTACTTTCAAACATTTTCAAACATTTTAAAAGCGTAAGCATGTGGTGGCCTACAGACCTCGAAACTGTTTGAAATAAAATCATGCGGAATACTTGCAAAGGCAAATTTTCATGGGACAAATCGAATGTGGCCTCACGAATTAGCTCATGCAGTTTTCCATATGCTCTGTTGCATTCGAAAGCAAACATAGCTGACTGGATCTGAAGGCCGGCAAGTCTTTGGCATATGCCATCCAAAGCTGACTCCTCTGTAGAAACATTTAGGCTGAAAGTGGAAAAGGATATTTAAAAACTGGTCAGATTAAAATATCAGCGTACCAGTCCGCGATATAGTCAACGGGGTTTGAAGGGCGTCTTGTTAAGAGTGTTTCGATCAATTCAGAGAGCACTGGTCGGACACTTTTATCTTTTAGCATGTAGAACGATATCAGCACCTTCAAACAAAAACAACCCACCAATAAACTCTTGGTCCAAGCGACAATCATCATCAGTGGCTTTATTCATTGAGTAGCAGGAAAAATTCGTACGCCATCATGAGGACGTCAAACGACGAGGAAAACTGCTGACTCCGAGGTGATTACCAGTTTCCAGATTGATAACGCCTGGGACCGATGTGGTGCAAGAGCAGATTCACAAGTGGTCTGAAATGGAAGGAAAAGACCACAAGATTGGCAAGATGTTTACAGTACTGCTCTTCGAGGAGGCACTCTTGCAATGGATAGCAGTGAAATATCTCCACCGCCTGTATGCCTCTTGTGAGGGTGCTGACTATTTCTTCTTCTTTTACTTCACGCCTCCGCATGAAGTAACAAAATTTTATTTCCACCTCGAAGTTTTAAACTTCCCTCAAGCATTGTTCACATCCAAGCAACTCAGTAATTCAAATATTCAACAGACTTGTATACCCGTGACTGATGTATACTAGTGTAAGGAGGAAAGCCCTTTGCCGCGAGGTTGTTTATTAGCAAACACCAATTAAACATTTAAAAACTATTGGACAAGAAAGTAAACGTCTCACATGAACCTCGTTCTTAAAAGTGAACATCCTCAGGCATCTTCTTGAACTTTCGTGGATATTCACTGACTATTACGCAAGTGTAAACGAACGCTGCAAAGCGATTCCACAAGTTCAGTAATAAACCCTACCTTTCCTTAGGCGCGAGACGGAGTATCGAGAAAACCACACGCTACTCGCATGCATCATCAGCAGTATCCGCCGTTATACTGGTATATCGTAAATCGCTCGTAAAATGGTCAGTAGCAGCGTTGCGTGCAGCTGAAAGTCATGTGCCCAGTGTAAATACGATAGAATAATACTGGAGGATGAACAAGTAGTGACAGGACAGTTGAGTGGCGGCTTATAATTATTCGATTAATTGGGTGCCGCTCACTAGTTGAGCCCCATAATACGTTTAAGAGGACGCGTGTTGGTCTTATCGCTCAACAAACGCAACCTAAGTGCCCAATTATGATTATCCAGTACTATCCATCATTCGATTCGGTATGAAAAAGATGGTCACAAAGCGTCATCCTGGCACTCCTCTGGCAATATATGCACATATATGTGCATACCGACATCCGAATACTCAAACATACATTCATACATGCATACGTATCCATATGTACATGTTCAGCTGATGGACTTTGCCATTTTTGCCACTGACAAGCGGTATAAACTATACAGAGTTTGCAACATAGTTTGCATTGTATAATCACATTTTTCAGTCGTTTCTGATGTTTCTGGGAATTTGGTGCACCATAGACACCTTAGTTACACATAATTCATTTGTTTATATTCGCACAAACTCGACCCTTCAGAGTCCGTATGTTGAATGTGTGACAATTACCCAACGCTTAATTTTGGATTTCACTGGATTCAAAAGTGGCTGCCTCCCTGATCCTCCCATATAACCCCAGACAAAATGATGGATTTCCATTCCGCGCCATTGAAGCAAATCAGCGGACTAACCACCGCCTCGAATTGCGGCGCAGCTCTCCTTTAATGGTCTATCTGGAATAGGAGGTGAAATTGTTCTTGCCTTTGAAGAGGCAAAGAAGGCACGGATGTTTTGGGATGAACTAACCAAACTCATTGCGTCCTTTGGCATGCAATTTGCACCTACAAAGTGTAAGGTCATCATCGCGGACACGCAGTCACCTGCAATCCAGGGAGGGGCACTCAAAGTTGATGAGCTCTTTCCGACTGTGTGACAGGTGAAGTTAATGCACGAATGTAAGGCTTGGGTTGCGTTTGCTAATTTGTGACACCTATGACATCAGAGCGGTATATCCCTGAATCTCGAGGGACGTGTGCAATCAAGCTACAATACAGACTGTTTTGTTGCATGGCTGTGGGGCTTGACATGTTTAAGACGTCTTCAAGTGTTCGACAATCATTATTCCAGAATAATAGTACGCGTGTAACGGTGGATACTACTGATGAGGCATGTGAGTATCACGTCTTCTCGTAAATCCGCGAGCGTCTCTTGAAAAGTGTTACGGAATTGGTGGAGTCTCTTTGTAGCATTTGCCTGCATTTGAGTAACAGTCAATGAATATCCAGAAAAGTTCAGGAAGTCGCGTTCAAGAAGGAGATGGATATTCAGTTTTGTATACGAGATGCATATGAGAGTTTTGCTCCCCTGTTCAATAGTCTGTAACTGTTCAGTTGGCGTTCTCAAATAGACAACTCCGCAGCGAAGGCCTTCTTCCTTTCACGCGTAGACTTATGCCAGAGAATCAGTAATGAGGGAATGAGAAGGCGAATGGACAGTTGTGCGATAATGAATTCCATCGAAGAATGTGTCTAGTAAAAGAAGCTACGTTGGTTAGGCCACTTGTTGCGCATGCAGAACCATCGCTTCTTAAAAGAATGCCGTTTTTTGTGCCCAACGTAGAGTGACAAAAGCAAAGAGGTGGCCAAGCCTTGACTTAAAAGAGGCGTAGGGAAGAGATTGCGAAAAGTTTGGGTACTGTCATCACAACTCGGCTTCCGGGATGGTGGTCGCGTGATCATCACTGCGTCTGGTTGGAGGAGGAAAAAGATATGGCTACCAATTAATATCAGTGGCATTCTTCTTGGCAGTTTCTATCCAGATTGCATGATAGCGTCTGGAGATATAAGCACATTAGATTAATTGTGGTAAGCTAGTAATAAGTCCCTTTCTCTTCCACTTTTATTCTTTACTTCAAAACAAGGGTCTCAAATAAATCCCCGATGAACGGCAGCGAAGCATCAGTGTTTAACACTGTTGCTTTGTTGAAGATGATGATGAGCACGAGGACTCAAAATACCTTCTGTAAGCGTTTAATCGAAGAGGCATACATATCTTGGTGTTTAAGACGCAAACTGTAGTATATGAGCTGAAGAGGTATTGCTTCGCCTTTCTGCTTTGAAGCGCCGTAGAGTTTCCTAGCCAGTTAGGCTTCCCCAACGTAAGGACGGAGGATAGTATTTGTGTGCCGATTTTATCGTGCTGTGTGTAGGCATTCTGGAGCAAGAACGTGCTCAAGACGATTAGGATCAATCGCTAGCAAACCACAAAGGCACAGAATTTACGTCTATTGTAACAAGAATGTGGCTATTCTACAACGCTATAATAAGACATATCCTAAGAGATTGCGAACTAGTATTTAAAAATTACATCTGGAGGGACTTGGGTTATGCACATGACATCTTTTTCTTTTTTGTGGATTATTCCTCTGCACAGATAAAACATTGATCGTCCTATGATTAAGCCTGCCTGTTGCACCTTGAAAGTAGCAGATCTTCAAAATTTCTTATCGATTTGTTCTTCTCTAAGACTTTGGAATATACGGCTTCAGTTTGTTGAGTGAATCGTCTGTCTTGGAAGCTGCGCAAGTCGTCAATGTGCTGTAACCAATGAAGTCCATGATTAAGCGACCAAGGCACGGGCATCGATCGTGAAAGTACGTAACGCGTGGTGTCAGAAACGAATTTCACCAAAGCTAAAGGATCGTATGTACAGAGCAACTGAAAGATCAATCGTGAAATGTGGTCGTGAGCTATGGCCCCTCAGATTCGGGAACTATAGGCATCTTCAGACGCCTGATGACTAATGTATCCGTAGCACAGAGGATGCACCAAGTACGCACCAACGTGGTACTCGGATTGGTTATTAGCAACACGTCAAACTGTTAGAGCAGCAGTTTAAACTAATCAGGCTGAAGTGGTTAAGGCACGTATCACCTATGTCCAACCAAAGCCTATCCAAGAAGGCGTTGTTTTCTGTACCAAGCGACTGCTGGAGAAGAGTTTGCAGGGGACAAACCAAGGTACTGCAGTGAGGTAAAAATTGCAGCAGTCAAGAAGTCTTATGTGCGACCTCCAAGCCTTCCTGGCTGAATCCAGGTGACCCTTCTTCCTGGTATTTGGAAGTTATACTGAATGTGGCACACGGCAAAATCCATTGGCATGCATGCCACCAGCTCTAAATCGGACTGTCTAACCAAAGTTCTCCTGTCATTTTGCATTAGTTTGCGTCCAGTGATGCTTAAAAGCTGTGTTTAGACCAACACCACTCCTGCTGCACTAGTTCGATATGACGCACTTATGTACTTAGTTTAGTGCTGTTTAGGGGTGTAGAAATCTTATTCTTATGTGTCTTTTTCGAGGAAGTAAGGTTTGTGTGCACTAAATCCAGAGTGTTTATTTCCACTCCTCACTAAGATCTTTCCTCGTGGTAACGTGGCAGTCAGGCATCAGTATACATTACTGGTGTATCGCTGCCACTGGATAATGATGACGGTGATGGGATTATTCGATTAAGCAGAGACATTTCCAAGCAGATTATGCCTAAAATAAGAGCTCCATGAGACATATGAAACGTTCATGATTCTAAGGCCTTTAAGATAGATTTAGAAGGGGAAGCCATCAACTCTACGAACACAATTCGAGTGCATGCGCATTCAAGGATGTACCACCAGTCCGCTTCATGTGAGATATCGTGTGCTTTGGTTGGCTTTCGGTCAACTGTAAAAAGTAAGAAAAAACAGTCTGAAATCAACCAAGAAGTTTCGCACAATGTATTAGTCAGGTAATTGGTCCTTCATTGGGAGTCCCATCATTCAACATTAATTGGTGACCATGAGGTCGAAAGGGT
Organism: Clonorchis sinensis; assembly: GCA_003604175.2. NCBI lineage: Eukaryota > Metazoa > Platyhelminthes > Trematoda > Opisthorchiida > Opisthorchiidae > Clonorchis > Clonorchis sinensis. The sequence continues at coordinate 10,496,350 of CM030371.1, forward strand.
ACGGTTGATTTCCCTTTTGCAGCGGGGTTGGTGGTGTTTATGTCTTCGTTTGAATTAGTCACTTGTAGAAGATTTATTAGGTTCAAGCCAAGGTTTTTCAGTCGTCAGGCAGTGCGTTGGATTTCCCTAATATCAAGCAAGGTGTACAGGCACGGCAGGATAGACATGGTGAAGGGTCGTGAGGAAGCTTTATATAGAACTAATGAGAGGGTTTTTATTTCGTAAAGACGTCTTTACCATAGTGAAGCCAAGAACCGTTGTGAATTACGAAAATGAATGGTACGTTGAGGACTATTAGGCCCCAAGAGATATTAGGACGTCTGCGTCAAGTCCGGCCAGGAAGTTAAAACCTAATGTCGCAGATGTCACCCATGTTGCACCGTCTCTTGATCGCACCATGTAATTTAAATGTGATCTAGGGTTGGTCCCCGTTATAAGTGTAGAGACTCAGTGAGATTACTCTGTGTCAGTGGGATATCTTCCAGTGCTGCAAGGTCAATGACAGGTGAGCCTTCTTTCTTGGAACGGATGTTCCATGCCGCCTCCATAACATACCAAGTCGACTCTCCAGATACCCTGCTTGAGGTACTCCTACATTCAAATTCATGTCGTAAATCATGCGAACAAATTTAAAAAGGTGTTCGCTTAAAGTTCATTTTGGTCGTTGCTATGACGACAGGTTCATAGTGCGACAGGATTAAATAGGAAAATTGTGTTCAAGCCCATTCTGGTGACAACCCACCAGGAGGCGGATGTAGTTCCGTCTCTCGGGAGAACTGAAGAACAAGTATGGACCCTCTATTATTCTCACTTCTTTGAAGACTGTACTTGCCAATAAGTGAGTTCGTGAGCATGATCAAGGTGATCAACTTATGTTTTAACTCCACAGTAGGGCCTCCTGTCAATTCATGCCCTTCTGGTCCCATCAGACACTCAACAGTTTAAATGTACATTCCCCTTCCGATGCCTTCTATGCCAGGTCTCGAGTTCTGGCGGTACGTTCGAAATTGGTTTCATTTTTCGCTCGTGCAAAATTTCGAATTATTTCATTGGTTAATCTATTTACAGGGTTACCACGTGTCATTTTGTCTAAATTTTCACTCCGACGCAACCTTTGTGTGAAAACTTCTGCGGACTTGCACTCGATTCCTGCCGTGCACCCAGTCTAAATCATGAGCCAGGTCAATACAGGCTGCTCTCTACAGCTATCGATGGATCAAGATAGATGTGGGCGGAATGGGTGTCCATCGAATGTACGAAGAGGTATGCAATATCACACCTGCAAGGCCTGATGGCACTTTGATAAGCCATTTGTCTAACTGTCCTGACCCATTTGTCTGTGCAAGCTGGCTCTACCTCATGGGTGCTATGCATTCTGTCAACAGAAAGAGAGCTGCAAAAAATGAACCCGAGTTCCCACTGCTGAATCGGAAAGACCATTACGAAGGTTCCGTTTTGTTTGGGATACTAGACGCGAAACTGGCGCTCCTTTCCAAAATCCTCGAGAACGCAAACACGAAGAAACAAGCGGCCTGAATAAAACTCGATAATGAACATTCTTCCTTGAACGAATAGCTAGCGCTATCCACCCTGGGGCCGCCGGCTGCAAAGAAGGCCATCCAGCCCTCAGATGCGGCAATCAAGGCCACCACGGGGTCGTTAGTGGACAGGCGCATGGGTGAGAGCAGGCTGACCATCTGTGGGTCGTTTGCCAGAGAAACCATGCAATCGAAACTTTCGCAGTCGCTCCTTGATAGTGTTGTCACAACGCCTGAATGCGGATCCCTTCACGCAGAGTGGTTACGCGGAAAGGGAAGCAAGCAAACCTTTGGGCTTCAAGCCACCCTTTCCTTCCCCTCTGCCGTACAGGGTATCCTTGAGTGGGCTGTTAGCATTCAGAAGGCTTACCCAGCGGTCAAGCAGTTTCTACCCAACCATTAGAACCTCTCGACTACAAAAGGCAACGATGCTCGAAAGGAGGCAAGCCTCGCGTTCACGCGGCCTCTAAAGTACGCGGAGTCATCACCGCTTATTTCCGTAGCAGACTATAGAGGAGCAGCAGTAAATTTCACACCCAATTCACAACTTTTGAGCTGGATCGCGTCAGACGTGAGGAGACAATTGGCGAAGCCTACCGACAAATCAGCCAAAAGCGTTGATTTGACTTCGGGGAATTCTGCAAGAACCCTACAGCTACTGAGAATGTAAAACTGCCGGTCTCCAGCTCCGCGCCGTCAAAAGTGTCCCCTTTGATTGTGAGTACAGTCGTCGCCCATGACCCCGATAGTCAAAGCCACAGACGCAGCAATAACGGACTAGAAAATCCTCCGTATATTCAGTTTGTCACGCTGAGCGCCAGCGACTCGGGAGTCCACACAAACCTGAAGTAAACGCGATTGCAGTCAAACAAAACACACAAACTTCACCTAATCAGAAAGCACTTGGATAGCTTCAACTTCAAGTTACAGTTCTCTGCGAAAACGAGCCTCAAGAAATACTTCTTTGTGATCTCGCCACACGCACATGACCACACAGAGAGAGCTTATCGAGCAAACCGCGCCAGAATGTCCAAGGAAACAAACAGATGCATGGTTCCCGTAAATAAGTGAACAACAGCAAAACTAGTCATTCAGAAAGACGTATTGAACGCGCTACAGAAAGCAGCGGTCGAAATTTTTGCCCGCGAGTGAAAACTACGTCCCTCAAACGTAAAAAGCCAGCGCAAACCGGAATCCCACAGGGCGCAAACACACTGCAGACGAAAAGCAGCTCTCGAAACCACCAAGGCAGGAAACAGAAAAGCATGCCGCAGAGGCTCTGTCGGTGAGTTGGACTCAAACCCGGCGTAGAGCTGTTAAATCTGCTAACGCCTCTGGTTACAACACTCTCGACTCCTCACCTTCGGAAGTAGCAGAGGCAGTCTTGAAATGTTTGTTCACAACCTGCCTTAGTCTCTTCAACAAACCTTGCGATATTAAACAGTCAGTTTGCCTTGAACAACCGTCCATAATCGCATTCACAGGGAACTGGCTCACGCCGGATATCTCTGACGCCGCTTTCTCGACAGACGGTGACTCCATTTTTCGAGCTGACTCAAAAGGCGTGAGGGCAGGTAAGTTTGCCACATATTTATGTGCAGCCATGCCATCCCATTTATCCCCTCTGATACCACTCGCGCACCTTTTGGCGATGCACTCTGGATCCAAATCTCGCTGCGCATGACCGATTTTCTTCTCGGCATGGTCTACTGTTACCCCTCGGGTCCTCCGGAAGATGACGAGTTTCACACACGCACCCTTGAGCAACTCTCCTTTGGCCACCACTTCACTCACTTCCTGCTGGTAGATGGTTCCAACGCTCCAAAATCTTCCTGGATGGAGCTACAGCGCGTCGGATTAAGTGGACTTTTTGCAATGGCACTGCCCAAAGTCGTTCAACAGAGCGCTTGGATTCACCATGTCGTTGCACTCACCAGATTCCGCGCAGGCTAACTACCATCCTTCTCGGATTGGGTATACACCAACGAAAGACACGAGCGGTCTGACATAGGCCCCATAGAGTATTTGGAAGTCCGTGCGAGTAATACGAGAGAAGGTACGCCGAATCATCCGTAGAACAGCGAATGCCTTCTGAGCCGATTTCTCAAGGTGCAGTGAGAGGACAGGTTTGGAGAGAGCCAGATACCCAAATCCTCTTTTGCATCTATCCTCGTGATGTCTTCTGTCCTTTCTCACCATGCATGACAAAGGGGGTGGAATAGTTGGGGCAGATGTGGTGCGGATGAACCCAGCACCACTAACCGAGGACAAAAGTGAAAAACGATTGCAATGTTCTTTAGCGCAAGAACCAGAATAAACCGCTGGATGCAACAGGTTCTTCAGTTTTGCTGGTTGATCGGGTACGCATCATTGTTAAGTATCCTGACGTGGTCGCGAATTATGTAGTATATTCGCGAGTATGCGATTATCCAGACTCACCTTGTAAATGCTCCAAACAGGTGGGACAGAAAAGGGGAGAATACGATGTGTTAGTTGGATCTATCGATAAATTGGTAGTACTCACCAACCGTCCACAGAGAAGCCTAAGAACATAGGTTTATCATTTTATTCTCCTAGCCACAGAATTCGCGATGTAGTGGGACGACAGCAACAGAATGCGGGTGTACAAACATATGAACATGTCAAGGGTGTTAGCTATTGGGGAGGGCTATCGATCTCGTCTGGATGGTATTCGGAAATGTCTTCATGTTCTAAGCTCGCTACCATCGCCGCTTCCGGAAGGAGAAAAGAGAGATTGTAATTAACGATGGCGCGCAGTTTGACATCCGTCGGCACATTACAGTTGGTCCGTGTGACCTAAACATCGAAACACATGCTCAAGGCCAACATGTATTTGTCTAAAAACCGTCACTTTGGAATGCAGTTATCCTATAATGCGCCTCATCAAACAACATCACACCTACTGACGCTGTCCAATCCACCAAGGCCACTAATGAGGCACGGATTTCCGCTTTACGCCAAGTGACACACCCTGGGAACAGCGAACTCTATTTAGCGCCTTCCGATCCTAGCATATGAGCCTTCGGTTTCGTCCATCCTGCAACCAACTCCGGAAGCTGCTACACTGTCCAGCAATGATTGGCTGCTGCTAACTTTTAACTCAGTTTCTATTCGAAAATATGACCCCCAACCGCATTCGGAGAGCTTTCGATTGTGGGCATCTTTTGTGCAAATCTAACAGTCACAGAGACTTTGGAAGGGCCATAGTCCTAAGGATTTTAACGCTTTAACTTTGTAGCTCATCATTTGACCTAGGTATGTTTGTTAGCATTCACGGCTCTGTGTATCCTCTTAAAATCCTAGGATAGTAAACATAGCTTCCCCTAGCTCCTTGTCAATGCTGAGAGAGAATTCAGGAACCCTGGGTTGCCTTTTCCTTAAAACCCTGTATCCCGCCCACGACACCCGCTGAAGCCTTTCGCTCTGACTTTTATTGTCGCATTTGCAAAAACAACGGATTATCTTCCTGAAAGCAAGCTTGTGGTGCAACCAAAACCATTTCGGAAATCAGGGTAGCACGCCTCTAACCAAAGTCTAAGCAGCTTTTGTAGGTGCAGGTCCTGTGC